>CM062804.1:379240179-380690179 GCA_031772625.1 Pinus tabuliformis | reverse complement strand
CTATCCTCAGGGAAACGGTTTGGTTGAATCCACCAATAAAAAACTCCTTAGAATAATTAAAAGAATTGTTGATCAAAATCAAAGAACTTGGCACAAAGCTTTAATATTTTCCCTATGGGCTGCTAAGATAAATCAGAAAGCCTCCATAGGTACTTCTCCATTTAACTTAGTCTATGGGAAGGAAGCCATTATTCCATCACATTTAGCTCTTCCTTCATTATCCCTAGTTCAATTAATTGAAGAAACACCTTCTTCTTCATTGCAATTAAGAAATTCACAAATCCTAAAACTAGAAGAAGAAAGGGAAAACGTCAAACACACACACACCAAACATCAACAGATGGCGAAAGCTTATTTTGATGTAAGTTCAGTGACACAAAGATCCTTCCAAGTTGTAGATCTAGTTCTCAAGTGGGACAAAGCACGCAAAGAAAAAGGGAATCATGCCAAATTTCAAAGGTTATGGCTTGGTCCATTTAATATTATTGAACAGATAAGCCCATCTACATCTATACTTCAATATTTATCAGGAAAGGGAGATTCTCTCCCTGTAAATGGGCTCATCTTAAAAATAAAAATCTTAAAAAATAAAAAAAATAAAAAAATACCTGTAAAAAATCACTTCCATTTGTGCATCTCGATGCAATTTACTTTCCATTTTACAGATTTTGTTGATAAAATGTTAAATAGTATGCTATTGACTTTTCAGACATCTCTTGAAGTTATTTTTATTTTTCATTTTGAAGGTAGGAATTATTTTTTAAGAAGTGGTTACCAAGATTGAAAATTAGATAAAAATTATATAACTCTGAAAATCTATACCATTAAATTGTAAAATATTTAAAAAAAAAAAAAACTCAAAAAATTATATTCTTTTACTTTAGTTTCAGTCAAAAATGTTATCCTTAAAAATTAAAGACCGTCTTACGACTAAAAAAAACTTTCAACTCGGATTCACCATCCAAAACTTTTAAGGAGTCAACAATCCTCCCCTTCCATTAAAAAGAGAATTTTTAGAGTGTAATTCTAAAATATAATAAATCTAAAAAGATAAGAGGTCTCATCAAGAACCTGCTTACCATGTTCATAGAGAATAAATTACACTGACATTACCACACTGATCACCAAATTAGGGTAATGGCTTACGATTTTTAATTGTAAGACAAGGGGTCTCATCACGAGCCAACTTGTTCAGTTTGATTGTTACTAGTGAATGGAATTTTCGTTATCTAACCACCAAACCTAGACAATGGATTTTTAGCATCAAAAAAAAGAAAAGAAAAATAAAATTTACCTCTAATTATTGCACTATTAACTGGATGGGATACTAGATTGTTGTTGGTTAAAAGGTAACCCTATCGAGGCTATAAACGTATGTTGGCAACAATGGTTCTACCTATGACGTACGAGTGCATTTTAAAGCTAAGTCGTAGTATGCCCCTTACTTTATTTGTAAACTGATTAATGATTGATACAAGTAGGTAGGTGTTTTCCATTCACAAAAGGTTTTTAAAAGAGATTGCAATTTAATGAGTTTTATAATTAGAGTAATTTTATTTATCTAGATGTTTCAAAAAACAATTTTCACTTCTTAGATTATTTTTACTGAATTTTTCGAAAAATTCATTCACTAGAGATAACTGGTTCTTCTAGTGAATCGCCAATTGTTGTAGTATATAACATCCCCCATTTTAATATATTATAAATTCCCTATGAAATTTATTATATTAAAATAGGCACCCTTCATTTAAAAAAAAAATCTTATAAACGAAGTTTAATACTTAGACTTTTTAATTAAAACCCAAATATTAAACCTTGATTATCCCAACAACAACAACAAAAAACCAAATTTTAATAGCCCCCGAGATCAAAACTATACGTAGGCTTCAAAAACCTTAAGTATATAAGAAATATGGGTTATTTTAAATAAATTAGAGTTTTATTCCCCTAAAGTTCAAATCTTAAACAATCTCTGACTCATCCCGCTTCCCCGCATCGCAACCACACAAAGGTTCCAAAGGCCTTAAGTCTGAGCCCTAGCCGATTGCGATATGCGATTAACCCAACCTCCGCAATCGGGAGTTAAAGTCAAGATCAAAGCACAAAATATAAAGTAAATAGGCCATAGTTCTAAATATCCTTAACAAAGAAAAGACACGCAAAAACATTAATCCAAGATTATTGAGACCCATAAGGCGACGTCACTACATCACATCGCAAACCACACTGCGGAAGTTACAAAGGCTTAAGTTTATACCCCATTACCTTATCCGATTGTGATTTCAATTAGACTGGACCCTCGAGTATTATTCACTATAATTTATATTTATATCACGTCCGGAGGCCTATACCGCAATCACATGAATCTAAAGGTCATGTCTCCTACTTCCTCCCTTGGCCGATTGTGATCTGCAATAAGCTCGGACTCAATGGAATTATCAGCTTCATTTCATTTAAATCCTGCATCTGAAGCTATCACAAGAACCATTCCCTTTACCGATTGTGATATTTGCCCCAACGCCGATTGTGATATGACGTTAGTAGTGACATCATATCCACGTCATCCGCCACATCATCCCTGACATCACTATGACATCATCCCTAACGTCTCCCCGAATCCTGCAATCACAAAATTTAAAGGGATGTGACCTGTAATAAACCTTTCACCCCATTCGATTGTGATTTGCAATTAGAACAAACCCGATGGGATTATAAAATCCAACTCATACATACCTCACATCCATGGCAATCGCAAATTTTAAAAGGATACGGTTTATAACAAACCATCCACCATTACGACCGTCGATTGCAATGTAATTTTAAAAAAGGCCCCTTTTGGTTTTGATATGAAATACTCCCACTCCAAGCCAATTGTGATTGCTCTAAATTTTTTCTCCTGGTTCTATGTCAACTGGAACTATTTTATGATCTACCCAAAACTCTGATAGTTGATTGCGATAAGTCGTAAAACTCACATTCCTCTCCACGATCTCTGTCAGATTTATTGTGCTCTATGTTTTCCTAGTTTCTTGCAAAAGTGATTTATTTCAAATAAAATTTGTTTATCATATCATCCATGTTTATCTTATCAATCCTTGTTTCCCATGTTCAAGTCCATAACAGAGAGAAACATCTATGCTGATCAGTGGCAGATCAGTTCAAACAAGACAAACAAGCATCTGAAGAATTCGACGGAACGAATGAAGCTGATGATGACAGCAAGTCCTTTGCAAGAAACTGCTACCAAATATTGTTTTCTTTAATCATTGTTGAAGGGATCTGTTTAATGCCCTCAATGATCTACACAATATATTAGAGTTGTTTTTGCTATTTAAGCATAGCTGTTGTAGGAAATAAAGGTCTGGAATTTTATGAAGAAAGGCTTACAAAAGTTTGCACTACTGTACTTTTGTCCTTTTTGAATAGAAAGACTGGAACATGGTTTTATGAATTTTCAATAAAGGATTTCGAGAAGTTGCACTACTGTACTCCTGGAATTATCTTTGTGAGAAGGATTAAATTGTTGCAATTTCCTTTGTGAGCTAAGTAAACGTACATCTGGTATTTCTATCTTTGTGCCTCTGTTTTGTTCATGAAATAAATAGTGAATTTATCTCTGCAAATTGTTTATTACATGATATTTCAAAAAGAACAGTGTTACATGTATTCACTTCTTATCATGCTGCCATTGATGTTTTTAAATGTTTGTTAAGAAATTTGCCTTTTTCTAAATGCGATATGAACTATACATATTATTCTGAATAACTATTTAATCATGATAATCATCTCTAAGTATTTTCATTTTCCATTAGTATTTGATCAATCTATGTTGTGTGCTAAACAATATCAGGTTATAGAATAAATTAGTGTATGTGTTTCCTATTTGATTCATTGCTGCAAATCCATCTATTTCAATCCACTATAAGCATTATATATCCATTCAATCACCCTCATTGGGAAATTGGTCCCATTATATCTAGTCGGAGCCACTATTTAAACGGAAAAAGAGTTGCCTTAAGGTCCGGACCGGGTGGTTTTCCCCATGTGTTGACTTAGTGATTTTCGAGGCCTTCAACACATTGATACTTAGAAATTTTGAGAAATTCAAGGGACTCTGCCAATGTTCTACTTGATGCAAGGCATTACTCAAAACACCCATTCTACATAGATAAAACCCTTATCCAAAATTAAACATTCCAAATGTTATACCAAACCATAGTACAATCAATGGACCCATCAACATTCCTACTATCAAGCATTGAAACAAATTAAGTCATAGTTAACACTATTATGTAAATAACTTTGTAAACCATTAGGATAATAGCAGCACATACCTCCATAAATTTATCATGACCATGAATTCATATAAAGAAAAGCACCCACTATGATCAAATAGAGATTTTAGCAACATTCCATAGGTAGAACTAATCCATACACACAGCACATAGATTGAACTACTGATGAGGTCACCCACAAACATGGTCATAGCAATGAGTTACCCAAAATTATAGTGATATAAAGAGAACTAAAACTTATGAAATCATAGTTATTTGTGAGTAATTTGAAATCATCAATCAGTGACGCATCAAATAACCTACAAATGACAAAGAAGGTTACATCCACATAACTCAAGCAACTCATAATAACCATAGATATACAAGTTAACTAGTCAACCTTGATTAGATATTGAATCAAGAATTCTTACATAAATGACACAGATTAATCATCATTCATAAGCACAATAAGGCATATGATAGCTTGTATTCTAACGTGAATAACCAAGAATACTTATCTAAATAGCTTGAAATGGCTAGCAACTGAAAGAGGGATTTCTACTCTCCACCCAACCATAGGTCAGCTACATTGCAATATTTCCTGCAACTGACCACCCCTGAGCCATATTCGAATTCTAAGATGTTAAGTGCTCAAGGGAATTCACACTAATAATTAATCAAATAGATCATAAATAAGAGAATCCCGCTATCTAGGTGTTCTATCAACTTCCCCTAGGAAGTATGCTCCACAATGGCTCTCTCTATCTCTTAGAAATCAATCTTGGGATTCACCCAGGGTTCAGTGAAGGTTTTCTCAGTCCAGGAGTATGATCCCACTTTAAGGGTGGTTTTTCAGCCCCAAGGAAAGCACTTGGTGAATAAATATCTCCTCTAAGTCTTCTTGGCCAAATACAACACTGATACACACACTAGGTCACGCCAGAGTGTATGGAACCATTTCCCAATCACACCACAAATTCTTTATGCAGGTTGTTTCTCCTGAATTATCCCATTACCACACAAGATTCACTTTCCTTCTCCCACGCACCTCTATGTTTCTATGTCTACACATACTTCCCCCATTGATCTCTTTTCTTCACATCCCTTCTCTTATCCCTTGCTTGTGTCTTGACTCCATCAACACGTCCCACAAGAATAAGGATGGTATGGGCTCATTCTTCACTCAGGAAACCCATACACAACTTCAATGCTTGCACCAGTAGACCAATTAATATTTTAAAAATATAGATAGAGTAATAAATGGAGTAGCTTGGGTTTGAGTTTAAACACTACATAGGAAAATCCTCTTCCATAGGATTTGAATATGTTTCCACTCCTCCAGCTCTTCCATATCTTACATTTTCACATAATTTCACATAAACAAATGTACATAATGACATTTACATTGGGGTTAGAAAAATGGTTGTTATAGACCCCACCCCTTAGAGGAACACCATTCTCAGTGTTTTATACACAAAACATAAAAAAATTCAACAATGAGTTGTATATACACACATCTCTTCTCACATTCATTTACATAGTAAACAATTCATATAATCAATCATTTCCCGAGTGGCTTCATCTAGTCCAAATTTCTTTGAATTACACCTTGACATACTTGATTACTCGAATTCAGAGGGTGATTTTCCTCTAGCCAAAAATGCACTATGGCTCTGGTTAGATTTATCCCTCGAATTTCACATCAATGGCATCTCCCATGTCTTGAATTTTCATATCCAATCATGCCATTCATTGTGTTCAACACTACTTTGGGGAAAAAATTTATCTCATTTCTTCTTGGGACACACTCAATGTATGCTTCATCCCACTAAGTATGCACATGACTTTTTGAAACCTATTTCACTCAATTCTCCTCTTCCATGTAGTCACACACCTTCCAAGTTCATGAATCCCCTTCTCTACTCCATCATCCCCTTGGGTGATCCAACCCTTGGCAAGGATTCCTTGCACCAAAATTTCTTCATAGCCAAGGTATCCCTCTTCCTTTCTTAAATAACACAACACATCTATCACAGCATAACTCATGGAAATCAGTGCATATTAGATGGTTCTAGTGTCACCACAATGGCCTAGTCTCCCAAAGGTTTTAAGCTCCATTATGTTTTTGTTCCGCACTATTATTATGAAGTTGATGTTGTTCACTTTGTAGTTAGCCTAATATATTTGTATTGGACAGTTCAGTAGTTTTCCTACATCATAAGAACATGAATATTATGAGATTTATCATAAAAAAAATTAAATCAAATTAAACCACACTTCCATCAAAAAATTATTTATGAGGTTGACCATAGAATTGAAAATCAATTCAAACCACAACTTCAACAGAGAAATTCCTCAAACGGTTAATTGGTACTTATATCTATAGTTACTACTTACTTCCTCTATCTCACAAGCATTGACTGATTTCACAGGCAAATCAAATACTCTATGTTTCATAACTCCACTCAATCTTGAGCCAACTCCATCTTTAAATCCAACTCACAAGAATCCATAGCACACAGTTTCTCCACCTACTAAGCACTATAGGAATACAAAGCACACAATTTCTCCACCTACTAAGCACTCACTAAGTAGTTTTACCACCAAGGGAAGCACTCAGTGGTGGACGTACTACTCCATGCAATATTTTCATACAACTCCTTCCTCACGACCATCTCATTGAGTGGTTTCACCACCGATGGAAGCACTCAATGGTAGATATACATCTCCATGTAGTTTTTTCATATAACTCCAAATAATCCCCCCCCCCACCTCTCACTCGCCTCCCAGTGAACGTGGACATGCCATCTACCATCATGGTAGTCATATATTGATAGGAATATCATCACACCTCAAGGCCAAGGAAACCCCCATTTTGGCTAGTCTACATGTCCCAACATTTCCCCACATGGGGTATTCATTAAAGTATTATAGCCCAGTACCAAGTTGGCATGCTCTAACAACATATGCATGGAGTCTCATGGCCAAGTATTATTCTGGTGTGCTCCACTACACTACTCATGGAGTATTATAGTCAAGGTATCAATTATAAATTTCTCCTATGAGATAACAAAGTGCTACAAGTTACAATTCCATCATGATAGTATTTTTCTTAAGCTCCTAGCTCCATCATTTCACCTACGTCAAAACTTAATTTCCATGAGATACACTCAAAAATTTTAATTTCTTGCGTGATATCTTGTTTTGGTCATGTTGTTGTGATCCTTTGTAGGTGGTGTTAAATTGTCATGGTGGCTTTGTTCTGACACCCCATTCCAACACTTTAACTATAATATAATATATCAATCATCCAGCAATTGTCAGTGCTTACATATATGCAATATTTTCATTGCATTCACAACAATCTGAAGTGACCTTAGAATTATTATACTTGTAAAAAATCTATCTCTCCAACTAAATTGAAATGGCATTGTCATCCAATGTACACATTAATCACATTAATTTGAAGCATTTCATAATCCAATCAAACTTTCATTTCAGCAAACCAATGAGTCTAAGATGATAAATATATATCTCTAAATCCATAAGAATTTTATTTCTCCATTTCATTTAGCATGCTTTACAAAATTCATTGCAATATTTTTGGGTTGAAGGATCCCTTCCTTAACCATACAATTTCATTGTATCCGTGCAAATCATATATTAATTTGAAACAATAGTTCTCAAATTTAGCTGAAGTAATTCTTACCCAAATCCCATTCCTTTATTATTTTTACCTAGGCTTGTTGTTTGCCTTATTTAGTTTGCTGTCATTTCCAGTGCTTTCAATTGAATCCTTTTGAAGGGTCCAACTGGTTGATAACATTCCTATTATTTCAATACTCAATATTTCATGAAATGGCTTTGGCATCACACATTAGTTAGAAATTAATCAATTCAGTTATTTATATATTTCCATGAAAACTTCATAAAGTCTTTTTATTTTTATCCAATTCCAACATGTCCTCATCCATGTTCATATTTATTTGACAAGCATGTTTCATTCACGCACATGTTCCATGCTATTCCTATTTTTTCCATTTCCAACCTTTATCGTTTTCATTCATGCACACAACAAATGTCATAAGCATAAGCATAACATATTAATAATGGTAGTCATTAACAATAGGTCATTTTTGCACACTTTCCCAATGGATATTCCATGTGGCATGGAATCCATTAAATAACTTCATTCTGTTACCCAAAACATTGTAAGTGCAAATTTTATTTCATGCCATTTACAAAGTGATCCTATTTTTAAAGATTAATCACTTCTCTTATCATCATGATGGTTTTCAATAAATCACCTTTCAAATTAAATAGCATCACTATACCTTTATTTCATTTTCATGTATTATTCATATTCATAAAATAGAGAACATATATCAGCCAAGCACTATTTTTGGTTAAGGAAACTTCCTTATTATTCTATTTTAATATTTATCACATTGATGTCCATTTTTTTCATGTGGACCCATCCAGGTCCACCTAGTTGTTTTGTCATCTTCTTCTACCCTCTATTACAATGTATCCCATGCATAAGGTTTAATCAGGGCCTTGACTTCTGGTTGGGTTTTATTTAGCTCTTATCCATGAGTTCCTTTTCTTTCCTTTCCCACACACAACAAATCAAAGAAGAAAAAACCATAAAAGGAAAGAAGAAAGAATGAAAAAGAGAGAAATACCACAATAGAAACATATGACAAAAATATAAAGTAGCATGGCCATGCTCAAATTCAACAAACAAAACAACAAGAAAATTATAGCCAACAATAAAAGAAAAAACATAAAAAGCAGTCCCTCTAGTACACATCATTCATTATTCCACAACAAACTCAATCCCTTGAATTTTGTTGTTCAGTGTGTCCATCACCAACATATGCATAAAATTTTATTCAGAGTCCTTCCCAACATTTATAGCAACCTAAAAATTCCAATATCCTTCTAAATGGTTTAGGAAGGATATTTTTAGTATTTCAAAGAGCTTGACAACATGCTCCCTCCTCTCTTTCTACATTACAGGTTGCTAGTTCATGTGCCTAGAGTTTGCATGATATTTTCTTCCTTTGTTGTTTGTCTGGGCAATTTATTTTTAAGTGTTCTTCTCTGTAGTTCCCACATGTCAATAGCTTTGTTTTCTCTCCATCATTATGAGGCTTTCTGCATGAAATTCTTCTATATCTCTAGAGGTTTATGCATTTTGCAAAAACCCTTGCATGTTTGTCAAGTTTTGTAGCAACATTGTGTACAACCTTGCTTTTTATGCTTGTTTTATGATGACCCTTCCATTCTCTACTTTGTAACTTTTCAACTCAGCTTTCAAGCTCCTGATGGTTTTTGTTCTATTAGGGGAACTTTCCCCTCCTTGTTCATGGTAGACTTGGTCCATGCTATGTTGTACCATATTTTTGTCCATCCCTTTTATTTATTTCTACAATTGTCTTCTTATGTATCATCACACACAAATAATTATTAATTATATCAAGCATAAACATATTAACTTGTTACCTTTCCATACCAACACTAAACATATTGGTCTGAAGTATGTTGATATGTTGTTGTTCACACATCTAGAACCCATATTAGTCACATATTCCAAGAATTAACAAGGGAATGTCTGCATGTTTATATATATACACACACACATCGAAAATGACTTATCATAATAGATTGTAATCATCTATGTGCGAACCTCTTTAGGTCTAGTGTTCAATCCTATCCTAAATTTCCATTCTATTTGTTCTTGAGCCCATATAGTCCAAGCATTGAATCATGCTATAATTCTAACTTTCTCTTTCATGGCCCATTTAGTTTGAGTTTTGAACCTGGGTGCTCTGATACCACTATGTAACACTCTCTCCCACCCCCTTGAACGCGCTCGAGTTGTACAAGGTGTTACTTTATAATTAACATGAACCTCAAGGTTTATTATAACTATGGGGTTACAAAATTTATCTTTTCAAATTTTCTCAAAACCCAGAATAAATACCATCATCGCGTTCATATTGTTGAGGGCTTTCCGAAAATATAAATTTTATCTCAATCTGACTCCCAGATTGAAAGCTATGCACATTTGAATTTTGGCCAATTAACTATTGCCACATTAGTAGGCATTTCCATGTGGCAACCACATGTGACCCATGTGTCTCTTCCACATTTTCCATGGTCCAACACAGCACCCACATGGCCATACTATGACATCATGGTGCTTGTCACCTCATCTTGCACCAATATGACCCACTAAGCCTACCCCACCATGTATTTCCACAATTCCTCATTATATCTAGGCCAAGGAAAAATCTGAGCACTAACTAAAAATAATAATCGCATAACACCTAGACTATTGCATACACTTTCACTTCGCCCCATGCCTACAATCTTCCATATGAGGTCTATCTTGGATACTCTACACTTCAATCCAACCTTGCACAAATATTTAACCACGTGAGGCCCATCCCAAATACTTTGTGATTCAATCTAGCCTTGCACAAATATTCACCCAATAGGGCCCATCTTGGATAATATTCACTTCAATTCATCCTTACATAAATATTCACCCAACGAGGCCCATCCCATATACTTTGCACTTCACGGAGAAATCTGACCCATTCTAAATCTAATCCTTTTCAAATAATGCACCAACACTAGCTAGACGGATGCCTAAATATCATGACACATTTTCCAACCCCAAAGTGCATTCATCTTGGATACATGACCCTACAAAAAAATTTGTTTGGACCCAGATATAAGTCCAATTACTATGATACTTAAAAATTCTGAGAACTTCAAGAGACTCTTCCAAGGTTCTCCTTGAAAAAAGGAATTACTTAGAGCACCCATTCTACAGAGATAAAACCCTTATCCAAAAATTAAACTTTCTAAATGTTATACATATTCATAATACAATCAATGGACCCTCATCATGCCTAATATCAGGCACTGAAATAAGCTAAAGCATAGCTAACACTACTCTATAATAGCTTTGTCAACCATTAAGATAATAGCAACACATAGATCCATAACTTTATCATGACCATGAATGCTTATAAAGCTAAGCACCCAATATGATCAAACAAAGATCTCAACAACCTTCCAAAGGTAGAACTAATCCATAAACACAACACATAGATTTAACTACTAACAATATCACCCATAAACATGGTCACAATAATGAGCTTCCCAAAATTATAGTTATATAAAGATAGCTGAAACTTATGAAATCACTATTAGTCTTGAGTGATTTTAGATCACCATTCTGGGGTATAATAGACAACCTGAAAATGATTAAGAAGGTTTCATCCACATAACTCAAGCAACTCATAATCACCATAAAGATACAATTTAATTGTTCAACCCTAATTAGATAGTGAATAAGTCATTCTTACATAGATGACATAGGATTAATCATTAGTCATATGCACAATAATTCATATCATATCTTATAGTATAGCATGCATAACCAAGAATATTTATCTGAATAGCTTGAAATAGTTCGAAATTGAAGGAGGGACTTCCACTCTCCACCTAACCATAGGCCATCTACACTGCAATATTTCTTGCAGTTGACCACGCATGAGTCGGATTCAATGTCTAAGGAGTTATGTTCTCAAAGGAATTCACACCAAGAATCATTCAGATAGGTAATCAAAAGGAGGAGTCAAATATCTAGGTGATCTATCAATTTCTTCTAGGCAGTACACACTGCAATAACTCTTATCTCTTATAAATCAATCACATGGATTCAACTAGGGTGAAGTAGTCTAGGAGCATGATATCACTTTAAGGGTGGTATTTTATCCCCAAGGAAGGCACTGAGTAAAACAATATATCCTTTGATCCTTCTGAGCCAAATCCAACACTAATACACACACGAGGTGTTGACACCTAATCATCAGGATTGGGTGAATAAATATAATTGATGTAAATAAATAATAAGAGATATGAACAGTCATCAGGAGATGAAGTGAATAGTCTCCCTCATGTATATAATAAAGACCAACCTAAAGGAATAATATGAATTGAATTTTGTGGAGTTACTACCTGGCCTGACATGGTATCAGAGCCAGCTCCATTTTTGGCATCTCCTTCTAGTCATGTAACTCCCTTCTGCCATTTTCTTGCAGTCTATCCACTGCCTCCTGTGGAGTCTGTCTACTGCACCCCCCCCCCCCCCCCCCCCCCCCCCACAGTCGTTGCTGCAAATCTCTGACATTATCTGTGCCCTCTGCACTCCCTAGGTTGGGCTCTCTGTCATAATCATTGGAAGGATTGCTCAAATGGAACGAACTATCTAGTGCCTCCATGCAAGAATGAGGAACAAGGCTGTGTGATATGGTTGTTAACGTTGTCCCATATATTTATGCTTGAATGTCGGTATACTTTTGAATATTTACGCTACCCCATATTACATAGTTCTTGTATTTATGTTGTCATCGAAGTCTATTGAACGTTGGTATACTTTTGTATATTTACGCTACGCCATATATACACAGTTCTTGTATTATGTTAATACACAGTCTTGTGTATTACATTGAACACTGGTCCAACCATATATTTACACTCACCATACGCTTCCCCACCCATATATTCTATACTTTAATGTTGTAGAGTTTAATGCATATTGATATTTTGTCCCGTCATATCATAATAATATTTTTTCCCATTAGGAGTAAAATTTTGCAGCAGAAGTATTTTTTTACAGTATAGTTTTTAAAATGCATTCAATCATATCTATTGTGGGAATAGTTCTCACTAGCAAGGAGAACTATCCTAAGTGGTCCCGGATGATAAAACACACCCTCATTTTCAATGAGTTGTGGAAAGGAGTGCATATTGGAGACGGAGACAAATAGCTAGAACAGCCTACCTCAGACAAAGAGCTCGCCATTTGGGAAAATAAGAACAACAAAGCCTATGCATTAATTGCAGCATCTGTAAGTGAAGAGGTGAGTCGCCATATTATGCCATTTTCAACTGCTTTCAAAGCCTTACAAAAGCTGAAAGAACTCTATGACTCACATTCTGCACTTGAAGTTGTTCAACTCATGATTAAACTCTTCACTCTTGAATTGCAAAATAATGATCCTCTTGCTCTTGCATCCGAAGTAAAGTCTATAATGCATGATATCCAAGCCACTAAGATTGATTTGGATATTCCTCTTATCGCTTTTCTCAAGGCACTTTATCCTACTTACTCCAATTATCTTGAGTCATTACAAGCAAATGGAAATCTTAAAGATATTACCTTTGACTCTCTTGTGAAAAATTTGCTAAAAGAGAGAAAGCTTTTGGAAAGAAGACAGCCCTTGAATGTTCTGAAGAGGCTGTGTGCCTTGCTCATAAAGAAAAGCATCCTGCTTAAGATTATTTCAGAGGAAGAGGTGGTCGAAGAGGAAGATGAAGATATTTCAGAGGTAGGTGGGGCAGACACTCTCAAGGAGAAAAGGTAGATTTTCACTGCATATGCTGCAAAAGAAATGGATCACATGATGCCTCTACATGAAAAATACCTTGGGACAAAATTGAGCAACAAAGAAATCAACCCAAAGGTAAAACTAATGACATAGACAATGGTAAAGCACCTGAATCTGCTCATTATGTGGTGGCACAATGTAATATTGGAGTAAATGAAGATTTATTTAATGCTTCACTTGCTTCTTGGAAAAATGATTGGTTGCTTGATTCAGGAGCAATTTTCCACATGACTCATAAAAAGATTTTTTTGAAGAATTTACTGACAATGTTGATGGAGCAGTATACTTTGCAGACCAATCAAAAATCAAGCCATCAGGGCTTGGCACAATCAGGCTTAAATTGCCTGGTCTTCCAGACTTTCTTCTGCATCATGTTCTATATCTCCCATAGCTGAAGAGAAACTTGTTGTCCTTGGTCCACATCCGCCAGCAAGGTCACTCCATTCATATGTTTGATGGCAAGCTTGAGGTGAGAAAAGCATCTGACCACTCACTTGTCATGAGGGGAATAGAAGAAGAAAGGCTTCTCAAGCTACAAGGTACCTCTTCTCGTGCACAACATTTCTCATACAATTCTCATTATGAAGAAGGTACACTTCCATCAAGGTTATTATGGCATGCTAGATTTGGACATTTGAACTATGACAGCCTTCGCTTGTTAAAGAAAAATGGTGTTGCTAGTTTGCCTACAATTCCTAGGAAATTTAAGCAATGTGATGCTTGCATTCTAGGAAAGCATAGCAAACAGTATTTTCATGATTCACATTCAAGACCACATAGAAAACTTGAACTCATTCATTCTATGTGGTCCAATGCATGTTCCTTCTGCAAATGGAAATAAATATATGATGACATTTATTGATGACTACACCAAAATGTGTTGGGTTTACTTATTGAAGAACAAATCTGATGCTTTTCAAACATTCAATAACTTTCATAAATGGATTGAAAATGATGCTTAATCTCATATTAGGTCTATTCACACTGATAATGGAAAAGAATACACATCAAATGAATTTGAAAACTATCTTCGCCAACATGGGATCAAACATCAAACGACTGTACCTTATAATCCCCAACAGAATGGTGTGCTGAAAGAATGAATAGGACAATCTTATATATGGTATGCTCCATGCTCTTCTTTAAAAATGTAAAAATAATGTTTTGGGCTGATGTTGTTCTATGTGTTGCATATATAAATAATAGATGTCCATCTAATCCTATCAGAAACAAGACTCCCTATGAAATGTGGTATGCGCACATTCCTTCGGTAAAGCATCTCAGGGTCTTTGGTTCCACCTGTTATGCCTTGATACCAAAGGTACATAGAAATAAACTTGGTGCAAGAAGTCGTAAGTGTATCTTCTTGGGGTATTCAAACACCTCCAAAGCATACCGTCTTTATGATGAAATCAATAAAAAGTTTATTGTATCTAGAGATGTAATTTTTCTTGAACCATCCAAAACTGACAATGTTGTTGAGCGGCAACTTGATCGATTTGATAGATTCGCAAATGCAAAATCATTTCAAGAATTTGATAATCAGATTCCACATCTTGAAGGGGGGATTCCTATACTACATCAACATGTGGAATCTTCTTCTGAAGAACTCTCTCCCCTGCATGAAACTCCAACAACGGATGAAGCTTTAAGTGATGTGATTGATAGAATTGGGAAACTCAATCTTGATTCAGTCCCAACTCAATCAACGTAGCAGCCTGGACCATCTGAGAAAGGTCCCCCAAAGTGGCTGGAAAAGACAATTGAAAGTGTTCATCCTGATGAGGTTGGAAAGACAAGAACTAGAAATTCAAACCGGCAAAATGGAGGTGATGTAGATGACTCTAATTCACCTGTTGATATGGATGTTTCTTATGATTTTGAATTGAATTTGTCTGCATATTTTGAACCAACTTCCTTCAAAGAAGCTGCTTCTCATGATGAATGGAAAGAAGCGATGCAAAAGGAGTATGATGCTCTCATAAAGAATGGAACTTGGAAGCTAGTTGATCCTCCATTAGGAACCAAACCAATTGGCTACAAGTGGGTCTACAAGAACAAGTATAAAGCTGATGGCTCACTTGACAAGCACAAATCCAGGCTTGTGGCAAAAGGTTTTGCATAGAAGGAAGGGGTCGATTATGAGGAGACTTTTTCCCCCACAACAAAATGGGCTACCATCCGGACACTCTTTGCCTTAGCAGCTCAGAACGGTTGGAAAGTCCATCAAATGTATGTAAAAACTGCTTTCTTGAATGGAGATCTAAAAGAGAATGTTTTTATGTCCTAGCCTGAAGGATTTGCTATGAAATGACATGAACATAAAGTATGCAAACTTGTGAAATCCTTGTATGGCCTCAAACAAGCACCGCGAGCCTGGTATGAAAAACTAACTGAGCATCTTATGAAACTCAATTTCAAACATTATGATCTTGATGATGCAACTTTATTTGTCAAGAAAGTTGGAAAAATAGTTGTATATCTTGTGGTATATGTAGATGATCTTTTGATGACAGGGAACAATGAAAGCTACATTGCATCCATAAAGAAGGAATTTGGGAAAAGTTTTGAAATGACTAATTTGGGCTATGTTCATTACTATCTTGGTATTGAAGTAACTCAACATCCAAAGTCCATATTTCTTTCTCAAAAGAAATACATTGGAGATCTATTGAACAGGTTTGGCATGACAGAATGCAATCCTCTTACTACTCCAATGGAACAAAACTTAAAGCTCACATCTATTGAAGGAAAAGAATTTGAGGATGCAACAAAGTATAGACAGATTGTAGGAAGTCTCAACTACCTAACTACTACCAAACCAGATATTTCGTTTGTTGTTGGAATCCTCTCCAGGTTTATGCAAAAGCCTTGTGAAGGACATTGGTCTGCTACAAAAAGAGTCCTAAGGTACTTGAAGGGAACTCAAGACTTTGGAATCAAGTATACACAGGTGGACGACTTCAGTTTGATTGGATACTCTGATTCAGACTTTAATGGAGACAAAGAAACTGGGGTATCTACTTCAGGATATGCTATGAGTCTTGGATTAGGAGTTGTCTCTTAGAGATCATGCAAACAATCAATTCCAGTAGATTCCAGAACAGAAGTAGAATACGTGGCAGCAGTTGAGGCAACAAAATAAATTGTGTGGCTCAGGAAAATTCTTTAATATTTGTAGGTAAAACAAGTACAATCAACTCCACTCATGATTGACAATACCTCTGCAATAAATTTGGCTAAGAACCCAAAGTTCCATGACCAAACAAAGCACATCAATACTAAATATCATCTGATTCGACATCATGTTGAGGCCAAAACAATCCATCTCCGTCATTGTTCCACTAATGAGAAAATTGCAAACATCTTCACCAAAGCACTTGGAAGAGAAAAGCTTGAACGATTCAGAATGATTCTTGGACTCACCAACATCCCCTCAGATTAGGCGGGGGAGGGATGTTGACACCTAATCATCAGGATTGGGTGAATAAATATAATTGATGTAAATAAATAATAAGAGATATGAACAGTCATCGGGAGATGAAGTGAAAAGTCTCCCTCATGTATATAATAAAGACCAACCTAAAGGAATAATATGAATTAAATTTTGTGGAGTTACTACTTGTCTTGACACGACGTCACACCAGAATGCAAGGAACGATCTCCCAGTCACACCAAAAAGGCTTTTTGCATGTTGTTGCTCCTAAAAACTCCCACTCCTTCGCATATGATTTTGTTTCCTTCCCTCACACACCCTTCATCTATATTTTTATGCATATTTCCCCCATAAGTCTCTTTTCTTCATGTCCATTCTCTTGTCCCTTACTTGCATGTTGACTTCCTCAACATGTCCCATGAGAATAGGGGGAGTATGGGCTCATCCTTCACTCAGGCAGCCCATATACAACTTCAATAATTTCACTTGTGGACCATTTAATTTTTTAGTGATATAGGTATGGGAATAAATGAAGTGGATTGGGTTTTGGTTTAAACACTACACTTTAAAATCCTCCTCCACGGGCTCTAAATCTGTGTCCACTCCTCCAACTTGGTCATATCTTACATTTTCACATAAGTTGACATAAACAAATGCACATAGTGACATTTATAGGGTGGGTAGAAAAAATGGTTGTTACACACTTAAACTTTTTGTAAACTAATGAATAGATCCAATGAGAGGGTTTCTCTACCAAAGAGAAACTTCACCCAACCATAGGCATAGGTACACTTCATATTTGTTGTAGTTGGTCACCCCCCAGCTAGATTTGATGCCTCAAGAGGAAGCTTCTCTCGAGATTATATATATTTCAAGTCAGGTAAGAGGACTTGAAGGCCACTCTCTTTCACATATAGGAATCAATATTATGCCTTTCAACCACTGAGGGAGGGATTGTTAATACTCAGGGTATGGCCATCATTGACTTGCACATCACAAAATGGATCCCTTCACTAGTTTAGTAGATCATTGATGCTTATCCTTTTCTTAGTGCCTTATGTTCTTAATTAAGACAAACCATTCAAAAATTCCTCCTATCCCTCTAACTCAATTTTAAGGCTTTCTCATTGACTTGCTTACCCAATTCAATTAAAATCACAATTCCACACAAGATTGTGTGACTCAAAAGGCTCTTTGTCACCCACTTTTTAGATTCACACTCACAACCTTGTGTTTGGTTCAGTTTCTTCTCATGGATTTAATTGGCTCACTAGAACATATTCTTTGGCATTCTCATACCTTCTCACATTCCTCAACTACTCTCTCCTTGCTTCTCCCTCTACTTTTCCTCTCTTTATATTATTTATCTCTTTAGTTGTGTCCTCAACCAAAAGTATCTAGAATGGGTATGTGGCCAACACACTTGGACTGGTTGTATACCACTCTTCCCCCCCCCCCCCCCCCACCCCATTCTTCTCATAACTACCAGAAACTAGATAGTTCAATTTACAAATTAGAGATATGGAAAACTAATCCAGGTAAGATAGGAAACTTCCTAAATCCCCCTTATATTTCTCCCCTCAAGCATTGAGATATGTGTTGGTTACTCTCTTCTTTATGTTGGGTATCTATTTATTCTTTGCACAACTAGCCTCAAGCATTGTTACATTACATCGGGTGCAAGGGTGGCTGCATCCCCCCTGCCAAGGGGGCATGGGGTTTGTGACAATGCCCCAAAAATAAAAATAAAAATTATGCATACCCAAGGATGGTTGGGTGGACCCAAGGATGGTGGGAGGACCCATGGTTTACATGGTTTTAAGCATGATGGTTTTTCCCATTATGTATTTTTTGTTTTCTTAAGAATTTGTTTGTAGGTAATTTTTGTACAAGGTTAAAACCTTTATTTGGTATCAGTGAATTTTTTTCTTCAAGGGGATGCCTTTGCGGTTGAGAGGTTTCTCTTGGGCCTATGGTAGACCCTATTACAGTGGGATATTTTTGGGATTGATTCTTGCAATGAAAGGAGATGGTGAGCAGTGGAAATATATAGATTGAGAAATTCAATGGACAAGTTTTTTATATGTGGAAGCTCAAGATGGAGGATATGTTGGTGGATAAAGATCAATGGATCACAATGGATCTAGGTACTAAACTAATGGTAATGTTGATAGAATGCTAGACCAAGTGGGATCAAAAGGCAAAGATAAAAATATGGTTGTGTGTCGTAGATTCAGTATTACTAAATGTTTTAGGAGAAGCTACAACAAAGGCTTTATGGGTAAGTTATGGGATTTGTATCAATCTAAGTACCTGGTGAACAAACTATTTCTGCGAAAGATGTTGTATAACCTAAGGATGAGGGATGGAGACTCGATGAAAAAATATAAACACATTTAATACTATGGTAATTCAGTTATTATATTTTGATATTAAAATTTCATATGAAGATATGTGTGATGGTTTGTTCCTCTCTCTACCAAACTCATGGGATAGTCTAGTTGTTTCTATAGGTAGCAATACAACTACCTTAAAATTTGATGAAATAGTCTCAGCCGTGTTGCTGAAGGAGATGAAACAGAAAAATGTGGAGAGTCATAATGAAGATGTCTTATCTGAAGGAGGACAATCCCATAACGTAAATAGAAATAATTCCTCAAGTGGAAGATCTAAATATAGAGTAATATCTAAATCTCCAAAAAAATCTATAAAGGTATGTTGGAAATGTGGAAAAGAAGGGCATTACAAGAAATATTGTAGGTATAAAAATCATGAAAAAGGAAATGGATCTTATGATGCTCCTTATATAGAGGAAAAAACCACCTCAGATGAAGGTGGAGATGTGTACTTGGTTTCTTCTTCTAGTACACATGTAGCTCGTGAGACATGGTCGATTGATTCAAGTGCATCCTTCCACATGACTCCTCATAGGGAGTGGCTTTACAAATATGAGAAGTATTATGGTGGTGATTTCTTCCTAGGTGATGAAAAGAAGACCAAAATCATAGGACGATTAAAATTCAAGCTAAATATGATAGGTGGAAGGATTAGAACACGACCCATTGTTCTACACATTGTTGGATTAGCCAGAAATCTAATTTTTGTAAGCAAGATGGATTATGCAGGTGTAAAGACATTGTTCAAGAAAGATACCTACAATATGGTTTGAGAAGCATTGTCATTGATGAGGGGATTTTGGATTAGAACTCTATACAAGATTCTGGGTAGTGTTGTTATTGATGGCTGCAACAATTCTATCGTTCCTAAAAGTGGGGCAGAAAATTTTGTAGTTTCTAGTGAAAAAGATAATGTTGTGGCATTAAACACCAGGACATAATGGAGAGAATGGCCTTTGAATATTGCATGGTAATGGTATGGTAGAAGGTATGTCTAATTTCTCTCTATATTTTTATTTTTGTGAACATTGTGTGTAAGGGAAGCGGAATCGGGTGAGTTTTCCTTCTGGTGCTAAGAGGGCAAAAGGAATATTGGATATTTTGCACAATAATGTGTTTGGCCATGTGTCACTTCCATCAATGGGTAAATATGTGTACTATGTTTCATTTATATATGAATTCTCAAGGAATATATATATATATATATATATAGAGAGAGAGAGAGAGAGAGAGATATAGATATACTCAGGAATAAATTTGAAGTCGTTGACAAGTTTAAAGAATTTAAGGCTATGGTGGAGAATTAGATGGAGAAGAAGACTAAGTTGTTGAGGACATATAATGGTGGAGAGTTATGCAAGAAGGAATTCAAAGAGTTATATAAGAAGTGTGGTATAGTGTGGTAGAAGAATACTCCATACACACCTCATCAAAATGGATAGCCATGCTTAGTGGCCCCAAATTAGGGTAGAAATTTGTTGATTTTCTATGTGCAATAGAGATTAGCACAATATTTATGAAATTATGATAATCACTTTTGATGTAGATATTATTTTAAATTATTCCAATATATCATTCAGAAATTATACTTCGTAATTTCAACCATAAAGAACAGTAGAACCATAGGGATCATAATACACAAAAGAAGACAAGATTTTCCCTAGGAAAACCCCAGCAACCTTTTTCAATAGAGAAATTATTCTTGTTAAATGAGAGACACACCTACACCTATGGTCAAACTTGGTCTTCTTAGCCAACTTAAGTCACCCAATCTAATCCAATAATTCATTTTTCCTGTCTAGCCCAAAGTTTCGACCTTCCTGCAATTTCCACTTGCCCCATAAATTTTAGTCCTGCAATAGTTGCCGAGCTACCCAAAAAAAATTGGCCCCCTACAACAGAATTCCCAAAAAAATGTGAACTACAGGGAGAGTAGTTGATCCACACGTGCAATTTGCAAGAAAGAGAGAAGAGAGATATTTTGGCCTTCTTATTTTTTTTATTTCATCCTTCTTGTCCCCTTCCTAGAAATTGTCTTGTACGTGTGAGATTGAATACCCAAGTCTAGGAGATCAAGATACCTTTATATAGTATTTTATCTTGGCTAAATGGGTGTATCCTTTGGACAATTCTAACTTGTCTTGGAGGGACGATAATTATCACTTTTGGAGCCAAAATTTATATTTCAAAAATTCAAATTTTCATTTTTTTAAAGTCGCAATAGAACTTTGACTCAAAATAAATTTTCTTTGATCCTAGCATTATAATATGCTTTATAATTATAAACACAAGTACATCATGGGACCAAATATACATTATGAAGACCAACCATAGTTACAAATTCAACCCTCCCTCTTAACTAGGGAGGTATTCATAATCACTATCATAGGTGTTCTCTAAAGAAAAAGGTTATCCATCATCATCATCATCATTATCATCTATTATCAGCATCAGTAATGACCATATCTAGGGTTTCAAATACCAATGGAAATGGCATCATCATATCAACACTCACTCTTCTATAATGATCAGTCCTCGAATCCCATGTCCTCACCCTAGGCCAAAATGTTCATACCCTCGACTAGCAAGCACCCACTCACCCTTCTTGGTCAGCACTATGGGACTTGACCTCACTCAACCCCTTCTTGGTTGGTGATCATGTTTATATGTTTAAAGGACCTCACTCCACCCTACCTAGTGTTTGATAAAGGTCTAGGACTTCACTCCACCCTTTCCGCTTTGTGATTAGGTTCTAGATGTTTAAGGACCTCACTGCACCATTCTTGGTGTGTGATCAGGGTCTAGGACTGCACTCCACCAATTCTGGTGTGTGATCAAGGTCCTCCTCCAAGAGGCACCCAATCAACCCATCTTGTTGAGCATTATATGCCTCTTAGACCCATTCTCTGTACCTGGAGAATCTCCATCCATGTTATAGACATATAAGCAGTCCCTCTCAATGAGAGGGGTAATATCCACATGCCCTAGCATGTCTCTAAAGTACGTAAACTTGTCCTTGGGGAACAACTTCATAATAACATCAGTTGCCTTCTCATTGGTGGAGATGTACTCAATCCTTATCGCTCTCCTTTGCACCATTTCATGTAGTGGTACTTTATCTCAATATGCTTCGACCTATCATGGAACATGGGATTCTCAAAAATCTTCACACATGTTTGATTATCATAGTATATCACCATTGGTTCCAACTCTTGGTCGAACATTCCTGTAAACAACTTATGGAGACATATTGCTTTGGTACAAGCCTCATTGGTATAAGAATAATCCATACACACCTCAGCAAAATGGAGAACCATGCTCAATGGCACTAGATTAGGGTAGAAATTTGTTGATTTTCTATGTGCAATAGAGATTAGCACAATATTTATGAAATTATGATAATTACTTTTGATGTAGATATTATTTTAACTTATTCCAATATATCATTCAAAAATTGTACTTCATAATTTCAACCATAAAGAATAGTAAAACCATAAGGATCACAATACACAAAAGGAGACAAGATTTTCCCTGGGAAAACCCCAGCAACCTTTTTCAATAAAGAAATTATTCTTGTTAAATGAGAGACACATCTACACCTATGTTCAAACTTGGTATTCTTAGCCAAGTTAAGTCACCCAATCTGATCCAATAATTCATTCTGCCCATCTAGCCCAGAATTTTGGCCCTCTTGCAATTGCCAATTTCCCCATATATTTTAGTCCTGCAACAATTATCGAGCTACCCAAAACAATTTGGCCCCCTGCAGCAGAATTCCCAAAAAAATGTGAACCACAGGGAGAGTAGCCGATCCCCACGTGCAATCTGCAAGATAGAGAAAAGAGAGATATTTTGGCCTTATTATTTTTTTATTTCATCCTTCTTGTCCCCTTCCCAGAAATTGTCTTGTATGTGTGAGATTGAATACCCAAGTGGAGGAGATCAAGCTACCATTATATAGTATTTTATCTTGGCCAAATGGGTGTGTCCCTTGGCCAATGCTAACTTGTCTTGGAGGGAATCTAACTTATCACTTTTGGAGCCAAAATTTATATTTCAAAAATTCAAATTTTCATTTTTTCATTTTTTTTAAAGTCTCAATGGGACTTTGACTCAAAATAAATTTTCTTTGACCCTAGAATTATAATATGATTTACAATTATAAACACAAGTACATCAAGGGACCAAATATACATTATGAATACTGACCATAGTTACAAATTCAACACTCCCTCTTAACTAGGGAGGTATTCATAATCACTGTCATATGTGTTCTCTAAAGAAAAAGGTTATCCATCACAATCAGCGTCATCATCTATCATCAGCATTAGTAGTGGGCATATATAGGGTTTCCAAAACCCATGGAAATGTCATCATCGTATCATGGCTCACTCTTCTATAGTGATCATTCCTCGAATCCCATGTCCTCGCCCTAGGCCAAAATGTTCATACCCTCGACTAAAAAGAACTCACTCACCTTTCTTGGTGAGCACTCTGGGACTTGACCTCACTCAACCCTTTCCTAGTTGGTAATTAGGTTTAGATGTTGAAATACCTCACTCCACCCTACCTAGTGTTTGATAAATCTCTAGGACCTCACTCCACCCTTTCTAGTGTGTGATTAGGTTCTAGATGTTGAAGGACCTCACCGCACCATTCTTGGTGTGTGATCAGGGTTCTCCTCCAAGAGGCACCTAATCAACCCTTCTTTTTTAGCATTCTAGGACTCTTAGACCCATTCTCCCTTCCTGGAGAATCTCCATCCATGTTATATACATATAAGCGGTCCCTCTCATTGAGAGGGGTAATCTCCATAAGCCCTAGCGTGTCTCTAAAGTACACAAACTTGTCCCTGGGGAACAAATTCGTAATAACATCAGTGTCCTACTCATTGGTGGAGATGTACTCAATCCTTATCACTCTTCTTTGCACCATTTCAAGTAGTGTTACTTTATCTAAATATGCTTCGACCTATCATGGAACATGGGATTCTCGAAAATCTTCACACAGCTTTGATTATCATAGTATATCTCCATGGGTTCCAACTCTTGGTCAAACGTTTCTGTAAACAACTTATGGAGACATACTGCCTTGGTACAAGCCTCATTGGTTTTGATGTACTATTCTTCAGTAGTTCTCAGTGCAATCAACCTTTACTTCCTACTTATCCATGATATCATAGAGAATCCAAAACTGAATCATACTCCTGAGGTACTCTTTCTATATTCATCACTTCTTACCCAATTAGCATTTGTATATCCCTAAAGTTGTACATACTTTTTTGCAACATATCTCAAGCCATAATTCAACATAACATACAAATATACCAATATGTTCTTTGCTGCATCCAATGGTCATGCCACGGTTCAATCTAGAATTGGCTCAAGTTATTCATAGAAAATCATATGTTTGGTGTAACACCCTCCTCTCACATCTACCCAAGTTATAACAATGCCAACTTTGGTAAACATGAGACGAGAGGCTACTATGATCAGATTCAACCTCTAATGTGACCTTAAGGAAGTGTAATCGATGGAAATATCACACATTGTCATCCAACATCAGCTTCTGAATCCTCAGGAGACATGTCATCCACTTAGACAGCTTGTCCCTGGGTCCCACTATTGTTTTGGATCTCTTTTTCCATAGTCGCTCTCATGTTATTGGAAAGGGAGTGACTAGCAGCCCAAATTCACTCTCACAGGCTTTCCTGCTAGTGCCTAGAGACCAAAATTGCCAATTTTATGCCAGCGGCCCCGGGACTTAAGCCACTTTTTCAGACCCAGAGCCCAGGCCACTGCCCAAAATGGAGCAATAGCTTGAAATTAATAAAAATACAAGGAAAAAATGATGCAAAAGTAATAAGTCGAACAAGACCTTTATCAGACCCCTACTATCCATGCTAGGCATTTTGTCAAACATATCATCAACATGTAACCTAGAGGTGTAAACAACAGAATTAAGTGTAGGGATATCACACTTATCTGAGAATCACTATGAATCATTATTCCCTCGTGTCATTTTCTGCATTATCATCTATTAGGCCATAGATATGTTATCTATTCATTTACAAGTAAAAACATGCTGAGACCCATACATAGTTGTTGTCATAAAATATACATATAACCAGCATAATAGGAACAAAATTACCATAAACATATCAGCCATCAAAATCCACATATACATCAATACATTTTCACATGGAAATCAAAGGATTGAATTTCTCATTAATGAATGTAATAAACCAACCGAAGATGGGACTACCATGTTCCATCCCACCATAGATTGGTTGAGCCAAGTATCTCTTAAGCCAATCATCCCTGTGCCATATTCCAAGCATGAAAGTGGGACTCAAACCAAAAGAACCAACTAGGGCATAGCGAGGCTAAACCACCTCAAATCACCAGGCAAACATAATGAACACATCATAATAGGCTTTATGTGATCTCCGCCCAATCATTAGGCCAAACAAGCATGGATGCCACCGGATTTCTCCACCTACATCGTGAGGAATTTTCCTATCTTCTAGTCTCTCAGGATTTACCGCAATCCAAACTTGGATCACTAGGCCCTAAACCGAGACCCACTCTCTAGGCTTTACCGCATATCCCAAACCTGGGATTACTAGGCCCGATGGAGATAAAATCACCTCTTGTCTTTACCATATATCCTGCCATTCACCCACAGAGATTCCTACCCCCACCGATGCAACACAATCCTAGCTTTACCACAAGTTACCCACAGTCTGGCTCAGGGGTCACTAGGCCAGTGGCTTTACCGTGATCCATATTTTGGTTTAGGTGCCACTAGGCCATGTGCTCTATCATTTATAGATCCACCCCACTCAACTTCGACTCCATCCAGCAATCCAGCTCAACCAAAACATGAGAACCCCATCACACCGTGGCTATCTGGAAATGGAAAGGCTAGGATGAAAACACTGTTACACCTAGAAAAACCCATGTCATCATAGAAAAGAACCACATGCAATACCATGCATGCCAACTTTAGCAAGGACAATACACATGCAAGATGATACCCGCAATGAAGCTTGTTGTAGGTGCTTGATCATGCCTTTCCCTGCTTGGTCTTTGCTTCCTCTTGCCTTCTTTTCCTTCTTTGCTCCAATTCCAAAATGCTCCAAGAGGAATCTAAGTGTCTAAGAGTATGAGAGAGAGGGAATAGAATAGAGCTCCAAAACTGAATTGATCAAACTTGCCCATTGATCCTTAGAAGCCTTTTTAAAAATGAGGCCTCTACTTTCTTCCATTTCCATTATTTTCCTTCATTTTTCTCCTCACATGAAACCTGTGACCTTTCACTTCCATTTTCTCCTAATTTCCATTATTTTCACAAATAAATGTGTCAACGATGCCATTTTTCCTTTCCAAATCCTTAGCCATTGTCTTTGCCAATTTCCTTAGCCATAAACAACCAAATGAACACCCCCTGGGATGTCTTGCCCAACATTCATCTTGGAATAAGTGTCCCATCAATTGTGGTTATTGTTTTTAACTTTTATTACATGGAATTTTCACGAGGGTTGTTACAAAACCCTCCCCTTGGGGGACACCATCCTTCGTGTTCAATCACACCTATAACCAACAAGATTGTTGAAAACAAAATATACTGCCCATGGATATTTATAACACAGCTCGTTACAGTGTTTACAATGAAAGACCTACTCAAAAGAAAAACATCATGACAACATGACAGCATAACAACCATACCACTTACTATAGCTTTATAACATAGCTCATTATAGTATTTAAAATAACCATATATACACATATGCACATTTTCTAAACCAACAAATAAAAGGATACGATGCCTATATCAATCAACAAGGGAACGATCCTCTCAGTGAACAGTTACTGTCTCATTTTTCCAGGGTAATTCCATATGGAAATGCTAATGACCAAAACAAATCCATCCCATGCCTTCCATTCTTTGCTACATAGTCCCTCGGGAAATCCAGTCAATCCCTTTCGTGCAGTCACTCACCTTCCAAGTTCCGTTGGCACCCCCATCCCGGGTAGCCCATCCCTTGGCAATGCTTCCTCGCATCGGAAGATACAAAAACTAAGGCATATGCCTACCTCAAAACCATCATACTGGTAATAGCATGCTCATGGAAATCAATGGACACTATTGGGTACCAGTGTCCCACAATGGCCCTACTCCTGAAGTGCTTTACCGACATGTTGCTACATTTTTCAATTCCTTTCATTGTTGCTACTAATTCTTGTACTCGATTTCAATCACCAAAACGATATTCCCATGCTTCTTGTACCAAACATGTACCTTCCATTATATTTAAAATAAATTTAAATAACCTCAAATCATACCTCATTGGTAGTTCGTCAATAAGGTACACTTGCAATCTTGTTCGCTTCCTGTCACAACAAGTCAAACTAACTGTTTGATCAAAACATCATGTATAAACATATCATGTTTGGTTAGCTGAAGACACAACCATCATAGATCAAAATATTAAATCTCATGTAACCATCATAAACCAGAATCATAGATCACACATAATCATCATATACCATAATCATAAAACCTCATGCATAATAAAACTAAAATAAAATTTTGATACTTATCCTTTCATCAATCCTTAGCTTCTACCTTTGTCTTTATTCTGTGCGCACTCTGGATTGGTTGCCACACCCGAAACTCACCCAGTGCCTTCTCCTTAAGCATGTGCATGTACAAATAGTGTGCATCACACACATACAATCACATACTCCATACAACACCATGAAATACATGCACCTACACTTGACATACAACACATACACCTACACCCAATGTACAATACAACACAAACACGTATACAAAGTGCAACACAATGAATGTATATGTCATGATACCATGACTACACAAGGCACATACATAGTACCGCATGCCCGCAACATAACATGTACGACATGCACTCAATTCCACATGTACACCAGTACCACATATATAAAGCACCACCTGCGCAACGTGTTCACAGCATCACATGTACACGGAACCACCTGCACAACATGTACACAACGTCTCATTCACATTGCACCATTGTAAAACGTGTACACAATACCACATGTACACAGTACCACATGCACTACAGGTATGCGACACCACATCTACACAGTGCCACATGCACAACATGTACACAGCACCACCTCCACACAGCGCCACTTGTACAACATGTGCAAAACACCACATGCACACAGCACCACTTGTACAATCATGCACACAACACCATATGTACATAGTGACACGTGTACAACATGCACGCAACACCACCTATACATAGCACAGCATATACAACATGTACATAGCATCATCTGTACATAGCACTGCATATCCAATCATGCACACAACACAATATGCAATATTCGAACAACACTATATGTACCAGCATGTACATAACATGGCATAAACAACATGTACACACACTATATATACACAATGCCACATGTGCACACATCATAGATGCAACATGTACGACATATAGAACATATGCACAATAGTAGTACCACACATCCAAAAGCACATTGTCCTTACTAAGAAACCTTTCTTCTAGTGTCTTATCCATGCTTATCCTAGCATGTCATAGACCACACTTCTTTCATATTGTTGATGTATCCCTCAATATAACCTATCCATAACATAAGCATAGGAATAATACAGGCATACAATATAAATTCATATTCAGATGATACTGACCTCATATATTTGTCATGAATATTCTTCCACTTGATTCCTCGCACGACCAGGAACCTCTTCATGTCATTCACCTGCATAAGTAATCATTCTTCCACAAGAACGATTCTTGATGATATGTCGAGCAATGACATAGATACATCGATACATACATACATATACGTAAACATTAGCATAAAAAATCATGATTATGTCAGACAAAGATATGCATACATACATATATATACACATAAATGTTAGCATTAATAATCATGATCCATGACAACCCCGTCAAACATGACATGCATACACACTTACATGTATACATATATAAACATAAACACAATCATAATCATAACATAATTACTAGATATCAAGGTCAAGGTTAAGAGAACTCCCTGTAATCCATACACATCGTGCACAACATTGAGAACAATCATTCCCAACATAGCCAAGGCATCTAATGTCTCAAATCCATTCACTTCACCTTTCCTATTACCTTTCTCATGACTATACTGCCACTGTCCATTTACACCAATGGACCGAACCAATCTAATCGATTGTCATATTCTTACCTTCCACTGCGCTTACTCATGCACAGAGCTTCATCTGAATCTCACATTCCTTGTTGGGTACCACATAGTTATCCCTGAGATCCATCAACTTTCCTCTTTCTTGACCAATTCCCAAGGCTCAAAACTTAAAATCCAAGCACAAAAAACAAGCAAGAATAAATCCATGAAAACCAAAAGCAATATGACACCACAAAAAGTGGCATGATCATGCACTAGACATAACAAAACCGAAAATCAAGAACAAGTAAATCATGAATACCAAAAGAACAAGACCAACAGCAGACACCATGACTCAATCCCCATGGTTCCCAGGGAAAGCTCAACTCGAGCCTTCTTCAATATTTCATGGCAGTCTCTTGCCATACAATCCCCTGCATCATACTACCATAAATACATAATTGTTAGTGCACATATAAACATAACAACATACTAGTTACCTTACCTTGTTGTGCTAAGCACATTGCTTGCAACTAAACACATCCACGCCATCTCTCAAGGGACTCCAATCCTTTGACGGATCCACCTGTAGCTAAATACTAGCTAATATACATGTTCATGACTATATCACATATCCACATAATGTCAAACAAAATCAAGGTTAATAAGACTTCCTATATGTGAGGCACTCATTCGTTTAGAATTAGTGTTTCCAAACATATATAGCCAAAGGAATTCTTGTCCAATTCCTTTCTTTTACCCTTTTTATCTTGCTGCAGTCGAGGCTTACTATGTACTACCACATCACCCAATTGTTAGTTATATAAACATATCAACTATTACCTTTTCATACTAATACCAAGCATCTTTCCTGCCACTGCTCACACATGTCAACCACATGTTCCAAATATCAAGACAATCATATCTATCAATTTGAAATCAATTTTTACAAACAATCATGTCATAACCCATAGTCAACTCATAGTAATTAAACCTAATGCTACATTTGTCACCTACTACACTCAAGTACATATCAATTGTCTCAACACATATGTATGAGTACAATCATCTTAAAACAAGATCGTTTGAACACATACTCATACTATGCAATTCATAAAACATTCAACCAATCTTGCAAACATACCATGTTAAATAAATCAACTAGACACTAAACACTCAAACACCAAATAGATGCCATAATCAAACATTCAAGCACAATATACATGACGTAAACAAGTTCGTACCTTAATGTATCTCAGGGGAGTCTATCTTGTATGCATAATCAATCCATATTAGCACGATATATCCTCACAATATATTAACCCAAACATAAATAATATCATGATATCCAAATAGTCACTAGTTATCATTTTTACATCATAACTCATAAGCATTTTTCGTTCATGCATAACAATTACATATGTATGATCAGTCTAGATTAGCATGACACCATACCACAATATATCATCTCATACCTGAATATCACAACCATAACCATCTGCATAGGTCAAACCAGGTTAACACAATACATATAACATCAAGATCTTCAATGCAGTGAACATAACCATCATGCATATGACCAATTCAAATTACAACAACAATATCTCGATGAAAAACCCTAATCATCAAGTTAATAACATATAACAACAATAAGCTATATATCATCCTCATCAATAACATATAACCTAATCATCAAGTTATCTAACATAAAACAACAATAACAATGCATACAACCACAGGTTACCATCATTCTTGACTATCTGACTCATGTGCATATGATTATGTTAATCAACTAACATACATTATGAGCATAATCGTAACATCAAAATACATGCATAAACCTAATGCATATAGCAATCCTTGACTTACATACATGCATGCCAATGATACAATACATGTATGACGATTTGCTTTTACCCCAAAGTCTAATGTTGCAACCTCATTATGATGATCTGCATCTCCTGCTCTATCTTAGCCAACATATTAGCATCATAAAATCTGATAGCACCATGATGACCTAAATTGCATACCATTACTTCACAAGGCATGTTTCAAGGCATGTTTGACCTATTATTTATGCATACTACAACCAAGACCATACATGCATAATGATTTCATATAGACATATAACATATGAGTGCCAAACCATATACACATCATTCTAGCTAGAGCCCGATCATCAATTCATGACCATATCAACCACACAAACCATGACCTCATGCATGACGACAACCACTACTCCATTGTACACATTGCCAAATGTAGCCATCAACATGAATAAGCAATGCCTAATCAACTACACATATGCATAAACGCATGTAGTCGAGCATAAGCAATCAATTCTTGTAACCAACCTACAAGACTGATACATGTAATCAAAATATTCAAGAATGTAACCTAACATACAAGGATGTAAGTAGGCAACATAAAATCAACATGTGACATATAACCATATACAACCAGTCACATACTCATGACAGATGCATTCCACAAAATCAATATAAAATTCTCCATGATAACCATACTACAACCATAATCAATCACAAAGAAAATGCAACAAGCACATGAAATGTAAGTGTAATAGACAAACATGCAACTGACATGCATGCATGACCAATACACACCGCCCGTCCAGTTCAAGAATTGAATCATGATTTGATACCATTACGTAACACCCTCCTCCCACATATACCCAAGTAACCATGCCAACTGGGGTAAACATGAGACGAGAGGCTACTATGATCATATTTGACCTCTAATGTGACCTTAAGAAAGTGGAATCAATGGAAACATCAGCTTCAGAGCCCTCAGGAGACATGGCAGCCACTCAGACAACCTGTCCCTAGGTCCCACTATTGTTCTGAATATTTTACCATAATCACTCTCATGCTATGGGCAAGGGAGTGACCAGCAACCCAAAGTCACTCTCACAGACTTGCCTACCAATGACTAAAGACCAAAATTTCCAGTTTTGTGCCAAAAAACTTCGGATTTAAGCCACTTTTTCAGGCCGAGATCCCAAGCCACTACCCAAAATGGAGTGATAGCTTGAAATTAGTAAAAATATAGGGAAACAATGATGTAAAAGTAATAATTCAAACAATACCTTTATCAAACCCCTACTAGCCATACCACACATTTCATCAAACATATCATCAACATGTAACCTACAAGTGTAAACAATATAATTAAGTGTAGGGATCTCATAATTATCTAAGAATCAATATGAACCATTTTTCCCTCATGTCATTTGCTACATTATCGTCTATTAGGCCATAGAGACACTAACCATTCATTTACAAGTAAAAACATGTTGAGATCCATACATAGTTTCTACCATAAAATATACATATAACCAGCATAATAGGAACAAAATTACCATAAACGTATCAACCATCAAAATCCACATATACATCAATACATTTGCACATGGAAATCAAGGGAATGAATTTCTTATTAATGAATTCAATAAACCAATCGGAGATGGGACTACCACATTCCACCCCACCATAGATTAGTTGAGCCAAGTCCCTCTTGATCCAATGACCCTCGTGCCATACTCCAAGAATGAATGTGAGACTCAAACCAAAAGAACCAACCAGAGCATACCAAGGCTAAATCACCTCACCCTCATCAACAGAAACTAGGCTTTATAGTAATCCATCCTGGATCACTAGGCCAACACAATGAACACATCATAACAAGCTTTACTATGATCTCAACCTAATCACTAGGCCAAACAAGATTCCACCGGATTTCTCCACCTACACCGTGAGGAATTTTCCTATCTCCTAGTCTCTCAGGGTTTACCGCAATCCAAACCTAGATCACCAAGCCCTAAACCGAGACCCACTCTCGTAGATTTACCACATATCCCAAACTCAAGATTACTAGGCCCAACGGAGAGCAAACCACCTCTTGGATTTACCATATATCCTTCCATTCACCGACAATGATTCCTAGGCCCACCGAGGCAACACAATCTTGGCTTTACCACAACCCACAGTCTGGCTCAGGGGTCACTAGGCCAGTGGCTTTACCGTGACTCACATCCTAGTTTAGGGACCACTAGGCCATGTGCTCTATCATTCATAGATCTACCCCACTCAGCTTCGAATCCATCTGGCAATCCAACTCAACCAAAACATGAGAAACTCATCACACCATGGCTATCTGGAAATGGAAAGGCTAGGTTGAAAACATTGTTATACGTGGAAAAACCCATGCCATGATAGAAAAAAACCACATGCAATACCATGCATGCCAACTCTAGCAAGGAAAATACACATGCAAGTCGATACCTGCAATGAAGCATGTTGTAGCTTCTTGATCTTGCCGTTCCATGCTTGATCTTTGCTTCCTCTCGCCTTCTTTGCCTTCTTTGCTTCAATGCCAAAATGCGCCAAGATAAATCTAAGTGTCCACGAGTATGAGAGAGAGAGAGAATAGAATAAAGCTCCAAAACTTAACTGGTCAAGCTTACCTACTAATCCTCAGAAGCCTTTTTATCAATGAGGCCTCTATTTTCTTCAATTTCCATTATTTTCCTTCATTTTCCTCCTCACATGCAACATGTGACCTTTCACATCCCTTTTCTCCTAATTTCCATTATTTTCACAAATAAATGTGCCAACAATGACATTTTTCCTTTCCAAAGCCTTAGCCATTACCTTTGCCAATCCTTAGCCATAAACTTTGGTTATCATTTTTAACTTTTATTACATGGAATTTTCACCAAGGTTGTTACATTTGGCCTTACTGTTAACAAAATAAATCAACGAACCAATCAACCGCTAGTACATAGATGGATCTACCAATCTAGTGTCAGAACCTCTTAGCTTCTTAAGGTTAGTCACCATGGGTGTCACTATGGATTTGCAGTGCATCATACTAAATATCTTAAGGATATCTAATACATATTTTCCTTGGCAAAGGAAGAATTTGCCAAGTTTTTTCCATACAGTCCCAAGTAATAATGCATCAATCCAAGACCCTTCATATCAAACTCAGAAGCCAACTACTCCTTGCATTGAATGATAAGAGCCTTGGAACCTATCAAAAACAAGTCATCAACATGTAAAAATAAGATTACGGGTGCATTCTTCATAACCTTAAAGTAGATTTTTAGATCAGCATTTCTCTTAGTAAATGATAATCTTGTCATATATTTATCAATACAAGCATATCGAGCTCTTGGAGCTTGTTTGAGTCCATACAAGGCCTTCTTCAACTTGCAAACATGAGATTCCTTTCTATGTATCTCAAAGCCCTAAGGTTGTTATTTGTACACCTCTTCCTCAATTACGCCATTGAGGAAAGAATTCTTGGTGCAAGTTCCATCCCAATGAAGTAGAATTAAAAGAAATGATGGATCTAATGGAGGTGTACATAGAAACTATGGCAAAGGTTTCTTCATAATATTCTCCCACTTTTTTGGAGAACCCTCTAGCCATGAACTACACCAGTACCTATCAATACTTCCATCTATAGCATTCTTAGTCTTGCATATCCACTTGGAAGTCACCATTGACTTCCCTTCAAGCCTTGACACAATCTCCCAAACATCTTTCTTCATGATTGATTGATAATCCTCATTCACCACTTCCTTCCATACTTACTGGCTAGCTGCTTCTTCATGTGTGGAAGTTTATGCATCAATAATTCTTGTCATGAGATCTACATAGATAGAGAACCTCTTCGATTTCTTAATTTCTCTAGATGTACCATTAGGAGCTACATGTCATTCTACATCTTCCAATGTAGATCTAACTATTATCACCCCAAGAAACTCTCCTATGGTTGTATCTCGAAGATGCTCAGGAACATTACAAAACTCAACAAAATGTTGGAAATGGATGAATGGAAGGTATGATGCATTTCAAGCCAAATAACCACTCCTACTATGCTTAACTCCAGACATGGGTGAACACCCCCAAACTACAAGGCTTTAGACCACCAATTACTCACTGTTTGAGGATTAGGTGAACATGGAGAATACTGACCACACCAGCAGAAGCACAAGACCATGTGATGGCCAGCTGCAACCAGCAAAGAGGTCTGCAAATCTATTTCCTAATGCACAGACAGGATGACAGCTCTCTGGCATTAAGTAAACAGAAACCTACATAACACATTCAATGATACATACTAGACTTCAACACAGAGGTGGGATGACAGCCCCTCTAAAGCTAAATATCAAGAGCACATGAATAAATGCATAACAAGCACAGCCTAGAACAGAGTAGAAATGGAAAGTGAGCAATTGACAGCTAAAGAAGCTTGTATTAGCTGAAAATGAAGACCAGACGTTGCAAGTATCAAAGTAGTTACAGTCTCAAGAAGTTGAACCTTACATCAAAATTACAACCATCAACCCTGATTACATCTATTTTCTGGGCATATATAGAGTTTGATTACAAAAATGTTCTATTGTTCTATGCGTGGAGGGGTCATAATGGACCACCAACTGCTTTAACTCTCTGATGGAGTCTCTGTTACAATCTGCTGCTTCAGTGAACAAAATCAATCTTCTCGGATGCTCTGCTATCCTTCCCGAGCAGGTGGAATGTAATATGGATGAAGCTCCATAACTGATAAATGCTTGTGATCTTCTCGAGGCATGGCCCTTTCCTTCTCGACCATTCTGTTTCTTGAATGCAGTTGTTGGAGATGAATTGCGCCAGGTACTTGGTAGATGATCATTGTTATCCTTTGGGTGCATAGAATGACCAGGGTTTGTGGATTGCATGGTGGCTGTATGAGCGGGCAGAGGATAGAAAATGGCCATTGGATTAAACAGATGGAAGGCGGAGATCGCTTAGCGGAAGGTATCAGGAGGTATGGACGATTGAAGAAGGAAGATCGCGCAGACAGACGGCGGATAAGGCACAACGGGAGAAATTGGGAGAAACTGGAGCAGACAAACATGAGCCGTCAGATCGTGGGCGGACAGATCCGACGGCTATCATAATATTGCATTGGCGGAAGTCAGGGGCGTAACCTTATACACATGGATGTGATTGCGATCAGTAACTGAAGCCCAGACCCGACGGAGGAATTAACTGCTTTTAATATCGCATCGGCGGAGGTCAAGGGGGGAATCCTTTTACACACAGATGCAATTGCGATCAGTGATTGGGCGTGGGCCGTTGGATCGTCGGGACTGATTGGACGGCGGAGGAGTGATAGCAATATCGCGACAACGGGGGGGGTTATGAAGGCGTGCGAGCATATGAGCGCAGGTTATATGTGGTTTTAACTTTTAGCGCTCGGGGCTTAAGGATGAAGGTTTATTCAGGGAATGGAGGAAAACAGAGATCGCGGGAGTATGAGAATATAGGCAGAGTGAAGGGAAAAATGGAGGCAGTGGGGTGAAAGGGAGTAAGCGAGGTGAAGGAGAAGGAGGACGATAACCGGTGCAGACCTCTTCTGAGTGAGAAACCAAGGACCGAGATCACTTCCACTCTTTGAAAATAAGCAACATGTAGCAGAGCTAACACTGGCTCCTTTTGGGGATGAGATCCTCCCTATGAGGCCTCAAGAACTGCAGACTAATGCCTTCATGCAAAACAAGCTTAAAAACATTTGCCTAGTATTCCATTGGGCATGGAGTCTAATTAAGTCTATGCTAAAACCTGTAAAGAAGATGCTTACAATAATTAGGGCTCGGAAACCTTAAACAACATAAATCTTCAAAAATTGGCCATCTACTGGACCATCAAAACTGTTTCCCCTCTTCTCGGTCGGCCTATCAGCCGGTTCATCAAAAATCTACAAAATTGGATTTATTTGATCTTCTACCTCAAAGAGTTTAGGGCATTTGACCTTATTAGGAAGAGATGGCTTATATTTCACCCCCTCTTTGTATGCTCTCATCCTTGGATGTTCTTCATGGGAGCCTTTGTACACCTGCTGAATAACAATGGATGTTGTGTACTTAACTATGTCATTTATGGCCTGCACAATTAACATAAATGGTGAACCAATGTATTCTTGTGTGGGGGACACAAAGACTTCGCCTGCTCCTGCATCTTTCTTAAAATAGTCCACATACAAGGAGTTGTCCCAAAACTGTGCATCCTCTTCCTCTGTGATCTGGCAAACTGCCCTTTCAAGCTGTGTGGAGGCCAACTGGGTAGGCTTCGGAATATCAAGACAGGTATTATCCATATCAGCCTTGGGCATTGAATTCTGGCCTACTTCAGTTCCTAATGAGAAATTATGAGGAATTATCACTTGAACAGATGAAGAAGCATGAGATGATGAGGAACTGATTTCACCCTTTTTTATCACTGGGCTGGGGATAACAGCAGACCAATCAATTTGCAGATCTGCATAGTCATTAGAAGATGGGCTGGCTTTAGGCTTAGATTCTTTGAGGATGGTAGGACCTGCTGCTGGTTACTTCTGCTGATAAGCTTGTTGTTCTGCAGGTACAACAAACTCACGAGCAGTGCCTTTGGATAATGATTCTTCATAGGCAGCTCTGGTTAAGAAAGGGGCACTGCCCTTATCTTCCAAACCATGGACCTCATCCTCTTCTTCAAAACACTCTTCCTCCATGACTATACTCTAAAAAAGGGTCTTCACCCTTTTGTCTTCATTTGCATCTTTGTTTCTTTGCAAAATCTGCAACTGCTCCTTTGCTCCTCTATATAGATTTGGATTTGGAAGAGAAAAGGCATTAGGAGCTCCTGCTTCTTCAGAATGCTGCTCAACTCTTAATCTGGAAACTCTAGAGGCTAATGACTCTATCATCCTGGCCAATTTATCGATCTTAGGATCTGAGGATGATGAGAGCTCACCCCTCTGTCTTCTCCTATCAGCATCACCTCCGAGCCTCTCTGTAGCTATGATGTTTGATTCTACTTCAAAGGCTGCATCTTGCATATCAGCCAAAGAAGCGCATCTTCTTTCTCTTAACAGCAGGCAGAACTGAGAATCGAAGGCATTGGCATAAGTGATAATTGCATAAGTAGGGGTAGGTTTCACTTCAACTGGTATTCTGTTGTACATATGGTTGAATCTGATGTTGAAATCAAACAGCAGCTCGCCATTATCCCTCTGCAAGTTCCCAAATTCAGTATGATAGTAGAGCAGATCTTTCTTATCCCCCCAGTGCTTTAGGAACACATCATCTAAGGCCTCAATGTTTGCTATAGACCTAGGGGTTAATTCTCTGAACCATTTCCTAGCTTCCCCATCTAGGCTTTGGACAAAAACCCTCATCCACACATCATCTTCATTAATATCTATATTATTAGCATAACTATAAAAGGACTCTAGATGTTCTTCAGCTGATACTCCCTCTGCACCAGTAAACTTAGTCATATATTTCTGATAATCTCCTACAGGCATGGCATTTAAAGGAACAGGCAAGACCAAGGGTCCATACCTAGCAGCAACGATTCTTTCTATCTTTATAGGTGCTTGTTGGCCTGCCATGACTGGGGTATGTGAAAGGATACTGGTAGATTGAGCAGTATGAAGTGATGCAATGGATGACAAAGACAAAGGAATATGATGGACTATATGTGATGCTTTCTTTGGACTGAGATTCGAAGGGGAACTAAATGAACAAGGAGCTCTATGAATCTCTGAAGGTATTTCTTCACTAGCAGAGATACATGGGATTTTTTGGGCTTACATGATCCTGATGCTCCTTTCTGTGAAGTTTTCTTCTTCTTAATGATCTTCTCAGGGTCAGGCACTAGAACAGCTGGTGATTTCTGAGGATTTCTTCGAGTGTGTCTCACGAACTAAGCCAGGACTATAACGTGGAGTTGCCAAAGGTTGGTCTTCCTCTAGTGGAGTCGCTAGATAGATGATTACAACTAGAAATGTGCCCAGACCTTGTCTATCATCAAAATCTGGAACTGTGTCATCTCCCAGGGAAGCTGAGCTTCAATCTCCTCTCCCCAGCAACGGCGCCAATTAACGTTATCACCCCAAGAAACTCTCCTATGGTTGTATCTCAGAGATGCTCAGGAACATTACAAAACTCAACAAAATGTTGGAAATGGAAGAATGGAAGGTATGATGCATATTCAAGCCAGATAACCACTCCTACTATGCTTAACTCCAGACATGGGTGAACACCAATTACTCACAGTTTAAGGATTAGGTGAACATGGAGAATACTGACCACACCAGCAGATGCACAAGACCATGTGATGGCTGGCTGCAACCAGCAAAGAGGTCTGCAAATATATTTCCTAATGCACAAACAGGATGACAGCTCTCTGGCATTAAGTAAACAGAAACCTGCATAACACATTCAATGATACATACTAGACTTCAACACAGAGGTGGGATGACAGCCCCTCTAATGCTAAATATCAAGAGCACATGAATAAATGCATAACAGGCACATCCTAAAACAGAGTAGAAATGGAAAGTGAGAAATTGATAGCAAAAGAAGCTTGTATTAGCTCAAAATGAAGACCAGACACTGCAAGTATCAAAGTAGTTACAGTCTCCAGAAGTTGAACCTTACATCAAAATTACAACCATCAACCCTGATTACATCTGTTTTATGGGTATATATAGAGTTTGATTACAAAAATGTTCTGTTGTTCTATGCATGGAGGGGTCATAATGGACCACCAACCGCTTTAACTCTCTGATGGAGTCTCTGTTATAATCTACTGCTTCAGTGAACAAAATCGATCTTCTCGGATGCTCTGCTGTCCTTCCCAAGCAGGTGGAGTGTAATATGGATGAAGCTCCATAACTAATCAATGCTTGTGATCTGCTCGAGGCATGGTCCTTTCCTTCTCAGCCATTTTGTTTCTTGAATGTAGTTGTTGGAGATGAACTACGCCAGGTACTTGGTAGATGATCGATGTCGTCCTTCGGGTGCATAGCATGACCAGGGCGTGTGGATTGCATGGCAGATGTATGAGCGGGCGGAGGATAGACAACGGCTATTGGATTAAACGGATGGAAGGCGGAGATCGCTCAGCGGAAGGTATTGGGAGGTATGGATGATTGAAGAAGGAAGATCGGCCACCGGATCACGCAAACGGATGGCGGATAAGGCACAGTAGGAGAAATTGGGAGAAACTGGAGCAGACAAACATGAGCCATCAGATCGTGGGTGGACAGATCTGACGGCTATCGTAATATCGCATCGGCGAAAGTCAGGGGCGTAAGATTATACACATGGATGCGATTGCGATCAACGAATGAAGCCTGGACCTGACGGAGGAATTAACTGCTTTTAATATCGCATCGGCGGAGGTCAAGGGGGGAAGCCTTTTACACACAGACGCGATTGCGATCAGTGATTGGGCGTGGGCCGTTGGATCGTTGGGACTGATTGGACGGCGAAGGAGTGAACGCAATATCGCGACAGCGGGGGGGGGTTATGAAGGCGTGCGAGCATATGAGCGCAGGTTATATGTGGTTTTAACTTTTAGCGCTCGGGGCTTAAGGATGAAGGTTTATTCAGGGAATGGAGGAAAATGGAGATCGCGGGAGTATGAGAATATAGGCGGAGTGAAGGGAAAAACGGAGGCAGCGGGGTGAAAGGGAGTAAGCGAGGTGAAGGAGAAGGAGGACGATAACTGGTGCAGACCTCTTCTGAGTGAGAAACCAAGGACCAAACTCACTTCCACTCTTTGAAAATCAGCAACATGTAGCAGAGCTAACACTAGCCATTGTTGGTCTCTTCATGATCTGTGTTATTGCAATCGATTCCACTGGATCATAAGGCCCTTCGGGATTTTTGAGACACTTTGTAGAACTTGAATTCTCTTTTTTTGATGTCTCTTGATTCACTTCATCCAATGAATCAGATATGTCCTTAGACTTCCAATATGTCACTTTCTCATCAAAGGTGACATCTTTGTTGACCTGAATTCACCACTACTATGGAATGTATACTTTTTTTGCCTTTGATGATTTGATGTAACCAACAAATATGCCTCCTTTTTTCACTACGACTAACACCCTCCAAAATTTTTCTTACACTTGAATTTGGAGCCTACTTATGATACTATGATCTATTGTTCCTTGATTTTTCTCAGCCACTTCATGATTGGTTAATGATTTGCTAAGAGTTGGAGTCTTCTTCTAAGGTTCTAGTCTTGGAAGTCACTTCCTTACACATGCTTAGCTTTTGATGTATTCTCAAACGGACTCTCTTCCGACAAGCTTAGTGGTCAGTGTTTACCCTTGAAGATAGACATTGCGCAATCCTTGAGAGTAGTGTAGAAATTAGTGTGTAGATTCAATATTGCTCATAAAATTTTCTAAATCCCAAGACTTGAAGCTACTCTACTGATATGCGGAAGTAAATTCACCATCTAGAACAAGAATCATAAACATTCAAAAGGAAACATCATGCATGCACAGAGATTTATCTAGGGGAAACCAACTTCTAAAAACCCCTTACTATCTATATTGCATTAATCAGATTATAGAGAAGAAATATAATGCTTTCTCAAGCCTGAACACACCCTACAAGTGCATACTCTATCCCCTTACCTAACTGACTAAAATTGGCCAACACTTATCCAATTTTTCAAGCCTCCAAGCTCTTATTTCCTTGCATTGTTCCCTTGGGAAATTCCCCCTATTTTTTTAGGAATTTTACACCTAGGAATTGCACAATTACCTTAGGTCATTCTCTGACTCCATGCACCACCTGGACACATTGAAATATGATAGAACTAATAGTACATTGCCTTGGAATCTCCATCTCAACTAGGTAACTCGAATTCTCTACATGCATCAATTATTTTGGGTTGATTGATTAGTTAACTAGTTGATCACTCAGTGCGGTTGGATTTTCACTTCCACAACTTGACCTCCGCTAGTTATTCTGACATACAGAACTAGTTAAACTAAAAATAACTCAAATTAACTGAAATAGATTGCTACAAATTAGAAATCAATCATGTAGAACGGAACTAAAGCTTCCCCAACTCAAATCAACTGAGTTAAATGAGTGACAAGAGCCATGTCACCTTAGTTAACTACCTCCAAGATTTATGTTGAAACAGAAATTCAAATTTTAATCTAGTTTGACGAAGACAAAGTCAAAACTATATTTTCTTACTACATTTTCAACACTCCCTCTCAGAAAGAAATGGATTATCAACCACCCCTATCCTTCACCTATGGAACTCGAACTTCCCTCTTGACAAGGCCTTTGTCAAAATATTTGCATCATGCTCCTCTGTCATAATGTACTACAACAACATAATCCACCTCTACACACATTCTCGTAGATGGTGATACCAAATATCAATATGATTGGATCAATCATGAATAAAAAGGATTTTCAAAGAGTTTGATACAACTCTGATTATCAAAGTAAATCACAATATGATCCATCATCTAACCAAACAGGCCAACAAGAATCTTTCTCATCCAGATTGTTGGTTGTGTGTTATATTCTTTTCACAACAACCCCACGTGCGGGGGGGGGTGGCGGTAGCCCCCACTGTATGTTTCGCGGGGCGTAGTAGGGGGGTCACAAGGGGGGTAGCGGCCCCCCTGTATGTTGTGTGGGGCGCATTAGGGGGTCACAAAGGGGGTGACATCCCCCCCTGCACAGGGTCTAGGGCAGCGCCCCGAGAAAAAAGAAATTGGACCCTATATTAGGTTGGCAGACCTACCTATGGTCTTGTGCATGGATTTCGCACATGATTTTGGGCACGATGGTTTTTTGTCCATAGTATTTTGTAGATCAGTTAAGGGAACTACGGTTATGTTCTAATCTAAGATTAATGGATTAGGGTTTATGGATGCTTTGGCATGTATATATATGTATTGTAACATTGAAAGGAATATAATGAAAAATCACCCAGTTTTAGGATCCAGGGGAAAATATCTGGGTACTTATGTTTTATGTTTTATTCTATTGCCATTGTTTATTTTTTGGTTTTTAGAATTTGTATGCAGGTAATTTCTGTACGGGGTTAAAACCTACACAGATCAACTCACATGTTGCTTGACTTGCAGCCATGTATTATCCTTCTGTTGAGCTGAGTGTCATTGATCTTTGCTTCCTGTTGTACCAAGAAATTTTTGTGGATCTAACACTTAAAAATCCAATTGGTGTGCTCTTCTGGTCTGATGGAATTCATGCCCAATCTACATCTGTGAAAACAGATAGCTTCACTCCCTTTGTCTATTTGTACCAAAGTCTAAACTGGGTAGTGCCTTTGAGGTACCATAGAACATGCTTAGTTTCCCTCCAAAATAGTTTGGTTGGCCTAACCATAGCTTGGCTAAGTTGGTTGACTACATAACACATGTATATTCATGTGTTCATGAGAAACGTGAGTGAACCCATCAATTGTCACTAAACAATCGCATCCACTTCCTCACCTAAAGTGGCATCCTCCTTCCTCTAGTTGGTCACTACAATAGTCTCCATGGGTTTGCACCTATCCATGCAGAACCTCTGAAGTATCTCGTTGGCATACTTTCCCTAAGAGACAAGCAATTCCCCATCACCCTGCCATACTTCCAATCAAAGGAAGTTGTGCATGAGACCCATGTCCTTCATCTCGAACCCTCTTTCAAGGTCATCCTTGCAAGATCTGACCAGTTACCCATCACCAGTCATGACAAGTCATCAATATATAAAATAATACTCAACAATTTACCTTCTACCAAAATATGATAGAGTTTTGAGTCTACTTCACTTTTGGTGAAGCCCAAACTGATGAGATAGCTATCCATATTGGTGTACCAAGCACAGGGTGCTTGCTTGATGCCATATAACGCTTGCTTGAGTCTGCACACATGATACTATCAATCAAAAGTATCGAAGCCTTCTGGCTGCTTGATATACACCTCCTCCTCAATAAATCCATTGAGGAATGTTGTTTTCACATCCATCTGGTGGATATTCCACCCAATCTATGCAGCCAAAGCAAGGATTGATTTGATGGATGAGTACTTTTCTATAGGATAAAATTTCTCCTCGTGGTCAATCCCCTCCACCTGAGAGTACCCCTTGGCCACAAATCTAGCCTTGTACTTTTATATGCTTCCATTTTTTTCATTATTCACCTTGAAGATCAATCTCGAACCCACAACTGATTTGTCTATTGGTCTTGGGACCACTTCCCAAACATTTTTCTTCACAATGGATTCGTACTCCTCCACCATTGCATCAACCCATAATGGTTTCTCTATTGCTTCCTCGAAAGAGGATGGCTCAATCTCTATTAGCTCTGTTATGAGAGCCATGTAGCCAGTGTACCGATCTAGTGACCTTCTCTGTCTACACTATTTTAAAGTAGAACCCACATTCTCCCTTGCATCTTGCACAAGTCTCTCAGCTTCTCTGGTTCTCTTCCTACCTTCTATAGATGATTCTTCTTGAGTGGTTGTCTCCACTCTCTTCTACTCAACTTTTGGCTTCTCCAAAACATCCTAAGGCTCTGCCTTTAGAGTTAAAATATCCTCCTTTGGTGGGATTTGAATCCCCCTCTCAAGAGAGCACCGCATGGATTTGTCTTCATCAAATTTGACATCCTGTTGCACAAATGTCATTCTAAGGGATGGAAAATACACAAGGTAGTTGTGGGGAGTTTATATGTATCCCAAAAATACCTCCAACAACATATATTTCATTAAAATTGGAAACATTTTATTACAAGGGCATCACTAAAATTGAGTTTTTTTGTTATTTTAAAATTCCAGATCCACTATTTAATTCCAAATTTAATGAAATATATGTTCAACTCTATTGTCAAATCCAACTTATTCCTTGACTCTTTAGATACATGGAAATAGACAGAGGTTCCAAAGATCCTGAAGTGTGACACATTTGCCTTCCTCCCTGAGAAATCCTCCTCCGGTGTGATCATGTCAAGAATCCGACGAGGATCCTCTTCTGCAAATAGATTTTTGTCTTGCATGCTTCAGCCCACAAGTGCGGAGGTATGATTTGGTCATGCAACATCGCCTGTGCTCCTCCCACAATGCTTTGATTCTTCCTCTCAACCACCCCATTCTGCTGTGGGTTCTGGGGTTTTTTCAACTCTCGTCGAATGCCTTCTTTTTCATAGAAATTTTTTAACTCATTTGAAACTTACTCACCTCCATTATCACTCTTGATATCCTTCACCTTTTTGCCTACTTCTTTCTCCACCAATGCCTTGAACTCTAAGAACTTAGAGAAAGTCTCATCCTTCTTCCGCATAAAGAAGATCCATCACTTCTATGAGTAGTCATAAATAAAGATGACAAAATACTTGTGCTTGGTAGTGGAGGTTGTCGAGAAAGGTCCACATAAATTAGAGTGGGTCCTTTCAAGGACTGCATGTGATCTGTTGTCCCGATCATGGAAGTGGATTTTGTGAACTTCCCTAAGGTACACCCTTTGCATGTGTCATTCTTCTCTATTGCTCCTTTGGGGAGGCTTGTGGTAATTTTTTGCATGATATTCAAAGCGCCATGACGAAAATGACCAAGTATTCTATGTCAAATTTTGTCGACATCACGACTCTGCACCTTCTTTGTTGCTATGCTCAACGCCCCACAATCCTCCACATCTATCTTGTATAGGTTCTTCACATGAACCCCAATATTCTTCACCTATCCCATGGAAAAGTGTCTCAGGAATACCTTTCCTTTGCTGAATATCACATCGTAACCACGGTCTTCCAAAACTACAATGGAGACAAGATTCTTTTTTAGACCTAGAATAAATACCACATCCTTGAGCCTAAGAGGGAAGCCTAACTCCATCTAAAAGGTGATTGTGTTAATCTCGGTCGTGTTGTATCTTCCATCATCTCCCATATTGATGTGCATATGAAGAACCTTCTCCTCCAAATCACTGAAAAAAATATTTTTTCCCCGTCATATGGAACGAGGCACCATTGTCAAGGTACCTCACACTTCCCATCACTGTGTTGGTCATGCATGCAATGAGATTAAAATCAAGCTCGAATTGTGAAGCTAGAGATTCACTTGCTCCTCCTCCTGAAGTCTTCTTTCTTGTCTTCTTATGTGGAAATTTCGTGGCATAGTGCATGAATTCATGACAGTGAAAGCACTTGATTCTAGACAAGTCCTTCTTCTTTTCCCATTTATTAAATTCCATTTTGGATTTGGATTTCTTCCCTTTCCCTTTATTTTCCTTTCCAGCCAAGGAACATTTCTCCTCATAATTTCCCTTAGATGAAGTCTTGTCTCTGGTATTCCACCTTATTTCTTCCTACACCAGGTCGGACCATAAGCGCTCCCAACTTGGTAGTTTCTCTCTACCATTTACTTAATCTTAATAGTTATGCCAGCTCTTAGGAAGGCCCAAAAGGGCTAGAGCTGCCAAGTATTATTCAAGGACATTAACATCAACCCCGCCAAGTTCATCACGACATTGTGTAAACCTACTGAGGTACTACGGAATTGTGTCATTCTTCTGCATCTTGATACTTTGAATCTTGTCCTTGAGTGCCATCTTCCTGTGGTCACTATTTTTCTCGAGCAACTCTATCAGTGTTTTCCACATCACGAACGGTGTCTCTTTTCCATGGATATTGGAGACAATATGATCCCATACTCTCTCCAATATGATTCTCCTCGCTTTGGCCACATATTTATTCCACTGAGAAATATTGTTGGCATTATATGTTTAGGGTTTTTCTATATCTGTCTTGATGTATTATAGCACCCAATTGTCATCCAGTATTGCCTCCATACAGTCCTTCCATTCAAAAAAATTTGATGTGCCTTCCAAGGCATACTCGAACATGAGTCCATTGAAATCCATATTCTCGGTCTTGAAGAAAACCTACAACACTGATCTTCAAATTTGAATCTCTTGGAATGAAAACTTTGACATCTCTACTCTATAGTGATTCCAAATCAGATACCATGTATAAAAATATGTAGATTCAATTCTGCTCATGAAATTTACTAAATCACAAGACTTGAATCTACTCTACTGATATGTGGAAGTAAATTCACTATCTACAATAAGAATCATAGACATGCAAAAGGAAACATCATGCATGCATTGAGATTTATCTGAGGGAAAGAAACTACTCAAAACTCCTTACTATATATGTTGTGGGGGAAAGTATCCAACTCAGAATGACCCTAACCCACTCTAAGGGTGACAGTTCCTTAGCAATAGTTGAAAGCAAAGCTATCTAAAGTTTCTTCTTTATGACATGCAAGAGATAACAGGAAGAGATCCACTTACCGATGTCTTGCACAAATGGTCGATCCTATCTCCTTTGTTTGCCGCTTGCTCCCAGCTCCAAGTCTTTTCACGGGCCCAGCTACACGAGATCCTGCAAATAAGACAAGAAAAGGAAACTACAAGAAGCATGCATTCATAATCGATTCAAGGATTAGCATAAATCAAAGATGCAAGTAAGACAATACACTATTGAAACACATGCGAATAGAAGAACCTCAAATGCTTTATTAATATATGGAAGTAAGGTTCAGGCGGTGATACAACCATGAGAGGTCCAATCCAGCATCACCTTCCCGACGGAGAGAAATCTCTTCTTCACCTCCCTCAAGCAATCACCCAATACTAACAACTGTAAACCAACAGCAATTCTTTGCACTAAATTCCCGGCCTCTAGATCCCATGGGATGAGATCCTTATATAGAGTTTTGGAGTGAAGATAAGTCAGCTTGATGTGTGACTTGTTGTCCTCTTCAACTCCAGTTGTTCTTCAGTCCTTCACTCAGAGTTTCTGCCTTCCACTTGGAGTTTTAGAACCTCTTAACTCATCATTAGGCGAATCTTTTGATCCAAGTGTCATTTTAGAAGCTTCCTGGGCACTGGCACATTGAGAAAAAGATTCCTCCACATGTCAAAGTACGCCCAGAGCAGGTAGCCTTTGTTGCACTTGCGATGCAGCGTAGGTAGCCTTTGTTGCACTTGCGATGCAGCGCAGGTAGCCTTTGGAGCAGCTGCTTTGATCCAAAATTGACCTGTTTTTGAGTGTTTTTCAGTGGAGAACTGATTTGCAGTGCTGTGGTTCGCTGACCTTGTTCCTCTAAGGGTAAGAACAACATGTTTAGGGACTTTGGATCCCTTAGATTATTGACATTTCATGCTCTATGCTGTAAGGCACAAAAATGTCTATAACAGTTGCCCCCTAAAGTATGAGGTCGTTTATCGGGTGAAATGCTTTATTAGGAGGATCCGAAGTTCATTCAATCGTCGGGAGGTGACCTGTAACAAAATACAATACAATACATTATCTTTTCATACTTTCTTTTCATGATCTAGCTGATGCGGGCATTTCCCATGCTCAGCTTTATAAATACATTTGCTGTACATAAACAGACGATCGTCTAATAATAGACGGATAATTCTCTGCTTTTAATTATCATCCTTTTAGTAGGATGATCATCTGCTGCACATGTCTATGTTTTTATCTCCTGAATATATATCGCAGCTCGGATGGATGAAACTAGATCCGGGGTCTTCAAACTTGTCCGATCTTCACTCTAGTACAAGTCGATCCATGTGAGAATTTCTTGAAGTCGAACATGGAGAGACATCGCTTGATTACCAGTCAATAATGTAAACTGTTAACAAGCGCGAGAGGAATCACCGATAATGATGATGACCCTCAAGGTACTGCAGCACAATTCACGTGGCGTGAATATAGGATCTGACGTCGAACACCACGCAAAGTCTCCTGGTCGAAGGTCATTAATGTATACCTATCGCCGGAACTGAGAAAACTTGCCATTGAGGCATGCAAGCTTCAAAGTACTGAGGGGGTGTTCCTAGATCAACTTCTTGGATAATGAGTTGATGTCGACAAGAAGTGATCCGTCAAAGGAGGGCCTTAATGAATCCCACATCAGTGACACGGAACGGAGCTAGTGATGATGGTGAAAACGATCTGTGAAATATGATTCAGGGTGGCAGTCATGGAAGGATGAAAGATGATGTATGGTAGTGGATGGGACCCAGTTGACACTTTCTGAATGACATCTCTTGAACATATAACGACACTGATGTGATGGATTGGTAGCATTACCCCATGTATGGATGGTATGGTGAGACCATGGTGAAGGGACCGGTGAATGATAATAACCCAACCCGATATTTACGGAGGCAAAAGTGTCATGTTCAAGAGCGACTTGCTACCATTAAGCTTTGAGGTTCTTCCCAATTTTTCCCCAGTCATTTCTGACCAATACCTCTTTATTTTTGTCAAGCTTGAGGAGGATAACATATGCTTGTTCTATAACCTGCCCTTCGGGCAAGCCCATCGCTATGTTTTAATGAGCCTAGCGATAGGGAAACTCGTTCTCGTCTAAAGACAAGTTTGTCGCTATCTAACATTTTTAACGAGCCCAGCGACAAAGACAACTCGGTCCTTTTCATTTTTAGAGAGTCTGAAAAGGGTACATAAAGTGGACTCCAGGGGTCCTTTTTCGTCATCTAATCCCTTAAGTCTGAAAAAGTATAAAACAATACAGAAGGGATGAATGTTCGATATCTTTATCGAGCCGAACTAGACAAGCGCTCGATCTTTTTGTGCAATAATCCCTCAGGTCCAAAAAGATTAAAATCTAGAGGAGGGATAGCTCTTCCGGTCCTTTTAACGAGCTGGGAGGCCAAAACTCGGCAAACTTTTCATATTTTACGATTCAGTGAAAAGAGCTCAAAGAAGACTCGTATTTTGAGGAACGAGTGATAAACAGGGATAGCAGCAGATTCCAGGTACAGGTTGGAATTTTCCAATCACGGCAGTATTACAAGGATGGCTAAGTGAAATCACTCTTCGCAGCTGTTCCTCAAAATAGGTAAACAATCAAGTGGATGTGAATGATCGGCCAAATGAAAAGTGGAGGTGACGGTACACAAACACGACCAAGGCTTTTATGGCTGATGAATTTACGGTCTCAAATGGTTATTTACCGGTTCATTTTTTCTGGATGAGCTTGAACTCTGGGAGAAGCTTGCTCACAGGTGCATTTATTTTTTAACGAGCATGAACTCGTGCTAAAACTGCTCGATTATTTTGCATGCCCCCAGCATCATAATGACGCATGTCAAAGGAGGGTGCCCCCCAAGCTTCATTGCATTCACCTTGGTGATTGGAATGAAGGTTTACCTTTGAATTTTGAAAAGGGGATTTGTTTCATTTTTTAATGAGGTTGACATCGTAAAAGAACTATCCTCATGACTCCTTGTTTCATTTTTTAACGAGGTTGACACGAGATAAGAACCGTCCTCGGGGCCCACTGTATTTACAGTATTTCCATTAGGGCGATGATCCATGCTGACAAAATACTTAGGAATCTTCCGAATCCGTTGGATATAGAAGATTTAATATTGTAGGTTTCCACTGTGGCTACTTCCGCCAGATTACTTGCCGGCGGTAGGGCAAAAGTACCCATTAAGGCAGGGTCTTTTAGGAGACCTACTCCAATATTTTGGAGCGATTGATTACTTTCATGGATCATTGTGCTGCTTCCCGTAACTTGAGAACTATTGGGGAGAAATTTTTGTTGGTCGACGATTGTAATTTTTCCTTGAAAAGGAAATACAATCCTCCTGAAGTAGGTCGACACAACTGCAGCCATGGCATATATCCAAGGCCTTCCCAATAGGATGTTGTAATCGAGGTTTCCGTCGATTACTTCCACATCAACTTCTACTGTTTTGCCCCCCAGTTCAACTTGCAAGTTACTTAAAATCCCGTATGGAGTGTATGATCGTCCATCAAATGCTTTTAACGTCGTTGACGATTTCGACAAGGGTGGTGAGCCTAAATTTTTCCAGCAACTCATCGACATAAGACATGTAGATGCTCCCTCATCAATAATTGTTCGATGAACAGTTTTGTCGAGGGTTTTCACTTGAATAAGGAAAGCTAGTTGAGCTGGTAACTGAGGGTCATATCCTTTATGATCAAAGGCCACAAGATTGGAATCCATTGGGCCAATCCCACCTATGGCTGATAATAAAGCTTGCTCTTGGGAGGTGCAATTTTGCGCTACCTCAAGTGTCGACATAGCGGACGACGATTGGGCGAGGTCCTCTATTATATTATAATCCTGCGTTATTTTTTCACGAGGATTAAATGTCGATTTGTGTACTACTCCCTTTGGCGAGTTTATTATTGGCTTAGGAACGATGGGTGGCACAACTTCGGTCGAAGTTGTTGTCGAACTACTAGGTTGTTTATCAGCCTTGTTATTCGACCTCTGTGGATTCCGGTAACCTTTATTCCTTTTCAAAGCATTATTCTGCTGCTTTGAGGTGGACAACATAAGCACTTGGGATCGGGAAGCATTTTGATTAGCAACCAGACTTTGTCTTGGATTAGGAAACGGATCAGTCAATACTGCTGGGGTTTTTGAACTCTTGAAGAGTTTCTTAACTTCAGGTATATGTGGACAATCTTTCGTCCAATGATCCTCATCGCATATATGACACCCTGTTGGGGGTTTCCCTTTCCTTTTCTTTTTCTTCTTGCCCCCTGGTTGCTTCAGTTGTTTTCCCTTGTCGGTCGACATGGCATTTACTTCTAAGGCAAGAAATTCGTCATTTGCATTTTGACTAGAAATTTTGCGTTTGCCAGTCACGCCATTGCCGGCGTGATAGTCAGTATTCGATTTAGGAGGGGGAGGAATTGAAAATTCAGGTCTGGGGGCGTCAGGTATTTTGTCGTAGAGCGTGCCAGACTGAGTATATACTAAGTCCAGATATTGAGCACGAGCAATGACCTGCTCCTCTGTTACGACTCCTCCCTTGGCCACATCTTCCGTTATAGCCGGAAGTAACGACTTTATAAACCATTCAGCTAACAGCTGATTGGGAACGTAAGTTTTCACCATCCTACGACGACGTCGCCACTCATGTATATGATCAGATATGTGAGTGGCCGTTGTCTATTTGAAGTTGGTAAGGAGTTCTGTTCCCGTTTCATACCTTATCGGTAATTGAAAATGGGTTAAGAAAGTCGTGGCTAAGGAGCTGAAATTGTCGAAAGAGGCTCTTGGCAATTCCATATACCATTTAGCCGCTGGACCTGTCAATGTCCTCTGGAAGAGGCGAAGTCTTATCGAATCATCATTCAAGGTGTTTGATGAACACCATAGGTGGAATGTCATCACATGATTCGACGGATCTTCACCTGGATTTCCATTGAATTTAGGAATGTCCGATGGAAGTTTATGCGGAATCGCTGGCCACCAAGAGGCATAAGCAATTGGATCATTAGTCAGCCGGTTTAGATCTGGTAATTCTAGAGTTGCTATAAAAGGCAACTGTTGGCTCAGGTTGGGCGAAGAATATCCAGGATAAGATGGTATCGCCTGAGCAATGGGCCTTTGCAGACCAGCATAATGCTGACAACTTTGACAAGGTTGATGGGCGTAACCATTATAGCATGGTTGCCCATTACTTACAAAGACTTGTTGCTCAGGTCCTTGATATGATTGCTGGAATGGCGGTTGTTGAGATTGAACCAGCTCTGGTTGTTGGACCATTTGCTGTTGACCAATACTGGATGATTGACCAAGATGAGGAGTCACAGTACTTGTTTGAGCCTGAGTCGCTCCAGATAAGGAGGCACTACCCTGAGATTGTGATTGATGCAACGCATTCACCATAGCAGGAGTGGTGGTAATATTCGACACAGGGTGTACTGGTTGCATTGAAGATACAACTCCTGGTTGTTGAGGCAGTATTGGTACCCAACCGCTAGATGTGATTCCAGTTTGACCTGAATCCTGTTGTAAACTCTCATATGGTTGTTCTCTAGGAGGGAACAATGAAAGAGCATACTGCCCTCCACATGGTGGAAATCCAGTACTTAAAGGGTAAATTGGCCTTTGAAGACACATTGGATCAATTTGTTGAGTTTCAACATAAGAAGTACCAGATGATAATCCGGATGAAGAAATAGGAACTAACCATATTGTCGTCCCTGATTGGACTCCGGCTTGTTGTTGACAATTTGCCGGGACAGATGGTATACCAGCAAACATCGTTGGAGTAGCAGCAGGAGGTTCTGTTGCTGCTGTGTCAGACGACACAGTCCTAGATGTCGACGGTTGTTCAGACATATCTAGTCTATCCAAAAGATTTCTTAGCGATTCTACAAGAACTTACGATGCCAAAAGACTAACTTCGAAGATCAACGCAGGAATAGGAGGTGATTATGTTCCGTTTAAAATGAATTTTATATGACGACGCTTTAGACACAACTTGCTTTTTCACTTTTTAAGAGTCGAGAAAAAGCTAAAGATGACTCTAGTCTCCTTCGATGTATTAACGAGCCCGAAGTGACAAATGCTCGGATGGACTTTTTCAGTTATAGAGTTTGAAAAAGGCCAAAAGAAACTACTCTGGAGTTCTAGGCAGAGGGTGTGCCAAACCTTTCGCGAAACCACAGAATACGTTTTACGGTACGAGTGGTCGATCTTCGTGAATGCTGTGTTCACTACATCGCGATCAGTAAGGCGGCAGACACGGTTTCCTATGGATAAAGGCTTTGTTCCTATAGGGGTCCCCCAATATACGCGACGGTACGCGGGGGTACAAGTCCGTATTAGTGCTATCATCCCTCAGGAGGAATCACCCACCTTCGTAGAGATCGACAGTCACTATGTTTAACGACGCCGGTTCACGTCTCTACCTAGACCTCTACTGTGTTTCGTTATGTTTCAAAGCGTTGTTAGATAAATTCAGTTCTTTTTAGGTTGATCTTGCTTAGCAGTTTGCCTTTATGGATCACCACGTGATGTATGATACAACTCCTAAATGCAGTCTAAGAATGATAAGCAAGCTTTTTTTCAATTCTTTCAACTTATGAAAATCTTAACTACTGAAGGAAAAGAAAGACATCATCTTTTCAAACAGATCATAGAGCACACACTGATGCACTTTTCCTAAATCGACATGCAAACTGTCAAAATGCACATGCACAATGCAAGTATTTCTTTTCTTCTTCCTTAATGTTGATGTATTACAAAAAGAAAGCTGTTGTATAATTTCGAATTCAATTTCAAGCGAAAGCAAACAAGTTTTGTCCAATAATCAAAAGAACACCTTAAGATTCACTCGTTTCAACACAAGAAATACTGAAATTCGAACCATATAATGAAAGAAAATGCTCAAGCAGCTTATGAACAGCAATAAACTAACTCTTAGAATCACAACGACACTTTCTCACAGGTCTAGATTCAAGAGGTCATAGCAAGACTAGTTCACTTTCGCTATGGGAAACTGTGAATGACAGCAAGAAATACAATAAGAACAATCACGGTTTCTTCATACAACTGAGGCGGGATGAAGGCAAAGAGAAGTGGTTTCAGCTGGGTATACAGGTTGACAACAGGCTGCAAAAAACAATACTGAAAACTGGGCAACAGACAGTGGGGAATCCCAGTTGCACAAGGCAAAACTGGATCAGCGCAGGTGCTGCACTGTCAATCTGCGATGCAGCGCAGGTAGCCCCTTCGGGACCTGCGATGCAGTGCAGGTAGCCTTTGTTGCAGCTGCACTGATGAGACAACTCTCGTCTCTCTCAGATTCCGGGTCACGGTTCTCTCAAAAATCAACAGTTTTTGGCCAAATCAGAAGCTATCAGTCAAGTATACTCTAGAGGATGATTGAGGGAGATGAACACTATCACAAAGAGCTAAAAAGAGTCCTTGTGGATCCGCTCTTTAAATCATGAACATGCCCAGCACTGGGCTAGAGTAGCTGCCCTCTACTTTGCATTCGAAGGATTCGAATGCAGTTCGATTCGGTACTCCCTTTGTTCAAGAGATAAATAGCAAGAATACACAAGCTACCAACAAGACACGATCCCCAGCGGAGTCGCCAGTCTGTTGTGGGGGAAAGTATCCAACTCGGAATGACCCTAACCCACTCTAAGGGTGACAGTTCCTTAGCAACAGCTGAAAGCAAAGCTATCTAAAGTTTCTTCTTTATGACATGCAAGAGATAACAGGAAGAGATCCACTTACCGATGTCTTGCGCAAATGGTCGATCCTATCTCCTTTGTTTGCCGCTTGCTCCCAGCTCCAAGTCTTTTCACGGGCCCAGCTACACGAGATCCTGCAAATAAGACAAGAAAAGGAAACTACAAGAAGCATGCATTCATAATCGATTCAAGGATTAGCATAAATCAAAGACGCAAGTAAGACAATACACTATTGAAACACATGCGAATAGAAGAACCTCAAATGCTTTATTAATATATGGAAGTAAGGTTCAGGCGGTGATACAACCATGAGAGGTCCAATCCAGCATCACCTTCCCGACGGAGAGAAATCTCTTCTTCACCTCCCTCAAGCAATCACCCAATACTAACAACTGTAAACCAACAGCAATTCTTTGCACTAAATTCCCGGCCTCTAGATCCCATGGGATGAGATCCTTCTATAGAGTTTTGGAGTGAAGATAAGTCAGCTTGATGTGTGACTTGTTGTCCTCTTCAACTCCAGTTGTTCTTCAGTCCTTCACTCAGAGTTTCTGCCTTCCACTTGGAGTTTTAGAACCTCTTAACTCATCATTAGGCGAATCTTCTGATCCAAGTGTCATTTTAGAAGCTTCCTGGGCACTGGCACATTGAGAAAAAGATTCCTCCACATGTCAAAGTACGCCCAGCGCAGGTAGCCTTTGTTGCACTTGCGATGCAGCGCAGGTAGCCTTTGTTGCACTTGCGATGCAGCGCAGGTAGCCTTTGGAGCAGCTGCTTTGATCCAAAATTGACCTGTTTTTGAGTGTTTTTCAGTGGAGAATTGATTTGCAGTGATGTGGTTCGCTGACCTTGTTCCTCTAAGGGTAAGAACAACATGTTTAGGGACTTTGGATCCCTTAGATTATTGACATTTCATGCTCTATGCTGTAAGGCACAAAAATGTCTATAACAATATATATTGCATTAATCAGACAATAGAGAAGAAATACAATGCTTGCTCAAGCCTTAGCACACCCTGCAAGTGTATATTCTATCCCTCTATCTAACTGAATGAACCTGGCTAACACTTAGCCAATTTTTCAAGCCTTCAAGCTCTTATTTCCTTGTGTTGTTCCCTTGGAAAATTTCCCTTATTTTTTTAGGAATTTTACACCCAAGAAGTGCGCAATTACCTTAGGCCATTCTTTTACTACATGCACCACCTATACACATCGAAATACTCTATAATTGATAGTACACTACCTTGGCATCTCCATCTCAACTGCGTAGCTTGAATTCTCTACATGCAACAATTATTTTGGGTTGATTATCCAATTTACTAGTTGATCACTCAATGTGGTTGAAGTTCCAATTCCACAACTTGACCTCCACTAGTTATTTTGATAGTTAGAACTAGTTAAACTGAAAATAACTCAAATTCACTGAAATAGATTGCTACAAATTAGTAATCAATCATGTAGAACTGAACTAAAGCTTCCCCAACTCGAATTAACTAAGTTAAATGAGTGACAAGATCCATGTCACCTTAGTTAACTACCTTCAAGATTTCTATTGAAATAGAAATTCGAATTTTAATCTAGTTTGACCAAGGTAAAGTCAAAAATAGATATTCTTGCTGCATTTTCAACAAGTAGTGATTGCACAGTCTCTACAATCAGTGCTTGTGCAAACCCTAGGTATAGTAACTGTGAAATACCCAGTGATAGTTATTGTGAAACCTTTGTAGATAGTCAATGTGTAATTCATAAAGACATTGAATGCACAATTCTTGTTGACGGTCAGTGCACAATCTTGGTTGATAGTGAGCATGTAATCTTGTGGTTCATTCGTCCTCTCTCTCTTAGTTGCAATTGTATCATCATTCCAGTGAGTTTTCTCAATTGTCACTTTTGTGCACTTTTCCTCTCATAAGTGTCACTTTTGCTTTCTTGACTATTGTTTTTGCATTATTTCACTTTAACAAGTGTCCCTTTTTCTTTTCTTCAATCTAGTATGTGTCGCTTCCACTTTCTCTAGCTTTTGCAAGTGTGGATTTCACTTTTTCTCACTGTCACAAGTATCCTTTTAACTAATTGCACTCCTACGTGTGTCACACTCTACCACATAGCTAGAGGAAGATATATTGCACAAATATACATTATTTGATCATATATAACATTAGGATATGTATTAGACACTCTCCCACAGCTCAACACACTTTCTAGTTACAATCAACATTCATTCCGTAACTTGTATTCTAAGTGTCACAAAGTGATGTTTCAATTGTCGCACTTAGAAACAAGTGTCACCTTGTTTTCATTTCAAGGATGATGCTCGAGGAGGATTCCAAAGAAATCATGAAAAAACACACTTGAGAAATTGAAGAGACAAAGAGACTATCATGCAAGAAGATGAAAGGACACAAGATCACGAAGGAAGATTGAAGATGAAAATCACAAGGAAGACTCCATATCATCCAAGCTCTAGGAGGATGAAGATGAAACACAGGAAAGACTTATCATGAAGATATAAGGGAGGTCATCAAGAAGAGGTTATGAGAGAGCACTTGCCGAGAAGAAGCACTAGAAAAACCATCATGAGGACATGAAAGAATCTTGGACCAAGAAAAAGAAAAGGAAACTCATGGTGACTTGGAAGGTTCCAAAACTCATATAGACCCTTTGGGGGGTTAAGATGAAGGATAGGAAAATATCCATCATCAAGAAGTAAAATTCATAATAGCAAGGAGAAAGGCTTGGCCTGGACACATCACAATGAAGTTTCATGTCATCAATGCCAAGTCATGGCTCATCCAAGTGTCATCATAAGGTCATATGTGTCAATGAATCTTGCCACATCATTTGTGGAATGTAATTATTAATTTTAAAGAATGATAAAATGTAAAATGTGTGGAAGACCAAGGGTCCCACATGGAATGGGAAAAGTCGCAAGAAATTTCTAGAGTCATTAGAAGTTCAAAGGTCACATAGCAATTTGAAAATTCATAGTAGAAGCTTAAGAGTTGTGAGGGAGGTCAAGAGTCGCATGGGAGGTGGAGAGTCACCTAATTTGTTATAAATAAACCCTCATAACTCAAGGAATTTTTGGACTTGACCTTTCCACCTTGGCATCTCTATCTTGGCATAGGAGAGAAGATATTTCTTTGGAGGAGAAAGTAGTGACTTAATGCTCCACTATTGGGGCCAGTGTGGCAGCATTGTAATTGTATATATTGGGACTTTCACTTAATATATGAAGCTCTAAGAGATAGAGCACTTTCATACATATGTCATGAATGATTGTGAGACTATTATTTCATTGTTTGCGGTGTATGATTGTGTTAACACATACTAATTAAAATGAACTATTTCATTATATTTACTATGCATCTTGTTGAATGTGCATTTTTATTTTCTTTTATGATCGTTGTTTCCTTGTGAACTACTTTTCATGTTAACTAATTATCCTCTTATGATATTTTGTGTCTCTTTTAGGATGTTACTATTACTTTTCTTCTAGAAGCTCACACCCTCTTTGCTTACCGTGAAAGCACCTTATATACATTGTAATTGTATTCCTCACAGTGTCAACATACTTGCTTGTTTCAAATATTGTTTGTATAATATCTTATATTAACAATTGTAACCAAGAAATATTCCTAAGAGTAATGGAAACCGGTCATATTTCTAGTTAGGGCTCCTACTCCAAATGGTGTGAGGTCTAATTGGGACTATGATACTAGGGAGAACCCCTTGGTTGAAGGATTTCCAACACAGTCAACACTTTCTTTCCTGAAGGCTCAAGTTTGTTCATCCTATCCTTAGGAACATGAATATATACAGGACAAGAAAATATTTTCATATTTCCAACCTCAGGCTTCCTTTTATATAATGCTTCTTCAGGAGTCATACCTTTTAGAAATTTATGAGGATTTATGTTTTGAATGTATGCAGTTGTTCGTGATGCTTCACCCCATAAGAATAATGACAAGTCCAAAGCATGCATCATGGCTTTTACATACTCTTCAATGGACATGTTCTTTCATTTTGCTACACCATTATATTGTGGATTCTAGGAGACAATTAGCTCCCTCTTAATCCTAGCTTGCTTGCAGAAAGAAACAATATCCTTTGAGGTGTATTCTCCTCCAATGTCAAATATTAATATCTTGGTCTTCCTTCCTTTCAAGTTATCTACTTTAGTCTTCAATTTTTGGAACTATACTTCATCCTTAGTACTCAAGAGATATATCCATGTCTTATTGGAAAATTCATCAATAAATGTCACATTATACAATGAGCCACCAAGCGATTTCACAAGAATCGCACCACACACATCATATTGAATTAAATCAAAATTTCCCTTAGATATATTGTCACTATTTTAAAAATGTTCTTAATGTTGTTCCCAAGAGCACAGCCTTTTCATACACAATCATTTTTCATCTACTGTTCAGGAACCCCTAAAACTATTTGACTCAACTGAGGCAATGGTCTATAATGAATATTTCCACACCTTATATGCCATAGTTAATTTGCATTGGTCTCATCATACACTAGTTCTTGAGCTAGTTGACTCAAAATTATATACATCCTTCCATCATGAATCCCAATAACCCTAACGTCATATATAATAGATCCCTTCGACCAAACATGTATTTTTCCATCCATAAAAGCAACTCTATCTCCTTTATATTCCAAACAAGAAATAAAAATAAGATTCTTTTTCAAACTTGGTACATAAAGAACATTGTTGAGATGTATGTTGTTACCAAATTCCAGCTCTATGGATGCCTTTTTAATTCCTTTGACTACATAGCTATGATTGTCTCCAAGATCAACTCTTTGGGACATCCTCTTTACCCTCATGCTAGAAATATTTACACATTATTCGGCCATGTGTCTTGATGCTCCACTATCTACCAACCATATGTCATCATCATCTATAATGTAACCTATTAGAGAAAATAAATAAAATAAATCATTTTCACCTTTGGTCTTATTTGGTTTCTCATATTCAACATTTGTTGCGGAAGCATGTTGTTTCCCCTTTCTCTTCTTATTATCCATTTTAGGAAAATCTCTCTTGAAATGTCCATATTCCTACATCCATAACATTGTATCTTTGATAAATCCTTCTTCTTAGAAGAGGATCCCTTTCTTGACTTCTTATGTTGAGGACCAAACTTTTTCTTTCCCTTGTTCTTGAAATGAGCTGCAAAGGCTTGAGTTTCCTCTTCTTGACGATCTCTTGACATTAGCCTTGATTCTTATTGAGCACAATATGCCCATAGATTTTCAAATTGAAGGATCTTATTTCCAACTCCTTATGCCTGCTACAAATGCATCCCATGATATAAGAAGACCATTGAGTGATGTGATCACAAGTTCTTGATCTGCAATGGATTCTCCAATTTCTTGAATTTGATCTCTAATTTTGGAAATCTTCATGAAGTATGAAGCCACAAAGTTGTCATTAGTAATCCTTGTATTTCAAAAAAAATATTCAAACTCATGGATTGGCCAACATTCTTGATAATGTATATTTTTGTTAGGGCATCGTACATATTCTTTGAAATATCATGTTTTACAATGTAGGGAATCAAAATATCTCTAATGGAGTCTACTATAAGACTCGTCGAAGTGATATCATCCTCTTTGAACTTCTCTTTTCTTTTTCTATCATTTGGTTCCGTATTCTTCCCTATCATAATATCCAAAACTTTGTTCTTGGCAAGAATATTATCTATTCTAACTTTCCAAGCTTTGAAATTCGATGCTCCCTCTAGCTTTTTCTCATATTTCATAAGGAAACCATAGATGTCAATATAAGGACTTCAATAAAATTCTCTCAAGGTTTTTTTGCAAGGGTGATCTCAATGTTCCTTCCTTCCTTCACCAAAGCTTTCATACCATGTTGATTTTCTAGGTGCAATTGAGATTAGCACAATATTTCTAAAATTTTGATAATTAATTTTGATGTAGATCTTATTTTAACTTATTTCAATATATCATTCATAAAATCAACCACGGATAATAGTATAATAGTAGAGATAATAATACACAAAAGAAGGAAAGATTTACCCTAGGGAAACATGTTGGCATTTTGGCACAAGGGTGGCGCTATGGTACAGGTGTTGTCCTTGATGGCAACTCACTTTGGTGACAGATCCCAGTTCACGCACTTTTATGCACATAAAAGCGCATACATGGTGGAAAACGTATTTTTGGTCCATGGTTGTTAGTCCTTGGAACTTGAACCTATGGTTGTGGACCATGGTATCTCGTCAGAAGAGTTGGCCCCAGGTTTTTGACCCTTGGTATTGGTTTATTATGGTTTTGGACCGTGGTATTGTGGAAGGCCTAAAACTATAAAAGAGGAAGGAGATCATGAGGCAAGGTATCATCTGAATTAATTGAATATCTGATATTGTGCTAGATCTGGAATACGTGTGATCGGGTTATGGTGCAGATCTAGATCTGAGAAAGAAGGAACCTAAGCGCAAGAAGGATAAGAGCTATTGATGGATCAAAATATCAAGGCTTGAACATTGGTATCTCTGTATAATTTTGATCTACTATATGTGGCGCTCTCTTGATCTATAAATCTGGGTTAACTAATGTCTGAATGCTTAACAGAATAAATTATCCTTTATAGATCTGTACGCAGGTTCAGTGAATTGCAGGTGCGTATACACGCTTTTTCTGTGAATGAAAGTAGCGTATACGCAGGTTGGTTGAGGAACAGAAGCGTATACTCACAGGTTGTTGAACAGTGAAGTAGCGTATATATCTAGATTTATGTTCTAGCTGCTTCTGTTTTATTGTTGCAGTGTTCTGGGTTCAGAATTGGTGTTTTATTACAGTTACTGAGTTCTGGGTACAGTGGTCAGAGAAGTGCTTATTTGTTTCAGCTTTTGATTGGTGAAAATGAGTTTGGGTTATGCAGAAATTCTTGATGTTTGATTGATGTCACTTGTGGATCCAGTCTGAAAATAAATGAAACGAGGTCCCTGAAAGCAAAGTGAAGGTTGTAGCCTTCTGCAGGTAGGAGCCTGCGTACTAGTATCTCAAGCTAGTACAAGAACTTAGGGGGTTGGAGCTCCCTTCCAGGAAAGCTGGAGAGAGTTGTAGCTCTCTGCAGGTTGCAGCCTGCGTACTGGTAAAGACTGCACCAGTACAAAACTTTGTAAAGAGAAATTTCTAATTGAAAATAAGATAGAGACGAATTGCAGCAGGGGGTTTTCACCCACATTGGGTTTCCTCCTTATACCTTGTGTTCTTGTGTGTGACTGTCTTCTGCTCTGTTTCATTGTTTTTTATATTGTTTATGTGCATCTGAATCACAGATTCATAACTGACATCTGAAAGATAATTCAAATTATAAGTCTGCTTTATGTACGCGGGTTTCTTTATCTGTAGTTGTGTATATACGCGGTTTTTATTAACTGAAGTAGCGTATATCATCTGGAATTTAAAAAGGAAATATTTGGCTTGATAATACTGATTCACCCCTCTCTCAGTATTATTTCCAACAATTGGTATCAGAGCAGGTCCTTCAGAGAAGCTTGATCGCTTGAAGGAAGATCATTCATTATGAACAACTACGAGAGGGAAGCATCAATCAGGCCACCAATTTTTGATGTGACAAACTTCAATTATTGGAAGGTAAGAGTTACTGCCTATCTTCAATCTCTTGGTACAGAAGTTTGGGATATCATACATACAGGCTACACTTTTCCTTCAGCTACTCCTACAGATCCGGCCGAGAAGAAGAAATATGAAACAAATGCTAAAGCAGTCAAGACTCTGCTAGGATGCTTATCTCAAACAGAATTCGTGAAGGTTATGCAATATAAATCCGCAAAAGAAATATGGGACAAGATTGTATTGAGCTACGAAGGAGATGAATAGGTAAAGCGTGCTAAACTTCAAACCCTCAGGATTCAGTATGAGAATCTCAGAATGTATAATGATGAAAGTGTGGCTAACTATTTCCTTCGGGTAGATGAGATTGTTAATTGCATGAAAAACTTGGGTGAAGAAATAAAAGAAGCTATTGTGGTTGAAAAAGTTCTAAGATCATTGTCCCCCAAGTTTGAATCTAAAGTGTCTGCAATAGAAGAAAATGAAAATCTACGAACTCTTACTATGTCTCATCTACACGAAATTCTAACTGCTTATGAAATGAGGAAAGGAGGTCCATCTGACAGGAGAGAAGCTGCCTTCAAGGCTTCAAGCAAAGGAGAGTACTATGAATCAGGACATGGGTCAGAACAAGAAGAAGAACCAAATTTTGTCATAAATATTCAACGGGGTGCTGGACAGTTCAGAGGTAAGTTTCCCTTCAAATTCTTTGCTTGTGGAAGAGTAGGTCACTATGCTGCCAAATTTCCTCATAAGGATAAGATCAACAAGGGAAAGGAACCTATTAGATGGAACAAGAAACAGAATGCAAATAAGAAAAGCTACTACACTCATGAAGACAGTGATGGTCTATCAAATAGTGATGAAGATGAACGAGGTAATGACTATAAACTTTTAATGGCCTTTGAAGATGATGATTACATGGATGCTATAGATGTGGATAGCTTTTATGAAGAGATTTCTAGACTCAAGACATGTATAGAAGAAAAGAATGTGATCATTGATACTCTACAATTTCAAATTAATGAAAAAGAAAAATTTCTTGAAAAATTAGAATGTGAAATTGTTGGCCTTAGAAAAGAAATTGAGAAAACAAAGGCTATTAATCTTAAGTTTGTCAAAGGATCTGAAACTCTGGATGAGATCATCAATGTACAGCATTCTCCGCTAAACAAGACAGGTCTGGGGTATAATGGAGAAACATCTCAAGCATCCACCTCAAAGAGTTATCTTGATGCAGCAAGAAGGAATGAGCAAAAGCACAATGGAGATCACCAGGTGAAGTAAGGACGAATTACATCAAGAACAAACAAAGGCTATCAGGTAAAGTAGGGGCAATCTGTCTTAAGGGTGAACAAAAGCTACAACCAGCCACAGGTAAAATCTTCTCAATTTTCTTCAAGAATGGATGACAATAGAAATTACAATCATTCGGCTGGTAGATTTGATAACCGCAAAAGTTTCTTCAATGGACAATGTTTCTCTTGCCATAACTTTGGTCACAAAGCAACTCAATGTGTTGCATATAAAACAATCATGACTAGAGAAGCTCAAAAACAAAGAAGTATGACTGGGATTACAAAAAGGACCTATAACAACTTTTCGGCTCTTGAAAATGAAATTGAATGTTCTATTTGTAATAACTTCGGTCATGAAGATTCTGAATGCAGGAGCAGGTTTCAGCAGACAAAGGAACAAGCCTCAAGCATAAGAACATGGAGAAATAAAGGAACCACAAACAGAAAGATGTGGGATAGCCTTTTATGCAAAGGGACAGGAAAATCTATGGTACATTGACAGTGGATGTCCGAAGCATATGACAGGTGATAAAGAAAAACTTGAATCATATTCTGCTTTAGAAAAGGGAAAGAAAGTTTCTTTTGGAAATGATACTCCTACAGCTATAAAAGGAAAAGGCACTGCTCAGTTGAAAGAAAAGGTCAAAGCTGGAAATGTTTTGTATGTTGATGGCTTGAAGCATAATCTTCTAAGTGTCAGTCAGATGTGCGACCAAGGAACCAAAGTAATATTTCGATCAAATGGGTGTTTTGTTCGTGATCTTGATACAGGGAAAACAGTGATCAAAGGCAGAAGAACTCCAAATAATCTATACATATTTGAAGAAGGACAACAACAATGCTATTTGAGCAAGGATGATGAACATTGGTTATGGCACCGAAGGCTGGGGCATCTAAGCTTTTCACAAATAAGGAAGGCATGCAAATATCAGGCAGTTCGTGGTCTTCCAGATATCAAAATTCCAGACAACACCATATGCAAATCATGTCAATTTGGATAACAAACCAGAACTAACTTTCCGGAGAAGGAAGGATCAGCTAGCATGCCTCTTGAGCTAGTCCATACAGATGTATGTGGTCCTTTTAGGAAAAGGACACCACGAGGAGAAGAATACTTGATATTATTCATTGACGATTTCTCCAGGTTTGTTTGGTTAGGACTTATGAAGCACAAAGATGAAGCATTCAAAAAATTCAAATCCTTCAAAGCCTTGGTTGAAAAGGAATCAGGTTACAAAATTAAGTGCCTCAGGTCCGACAGAGGTGGGGAGTTTACCTCAAATGAATTTTTTTATTTTTGTGAAGAACATGGGATAAGAAGGGAATTCTCCACAGCTAGAACTCCTCAGAAAAATGGAGTGGTAGAAAGGATGAATAGAACAGTCCAACAAATGGCTCGAGCTATGCTTGATGAATCCGGAACTCCCGCAACTTTCTGGGGTGAAGCTGCATATGCTGCGGTTGTTATTCTCAACAAAACAAATGTCTGAGTGAACAGCACTCAAACTCCTCACGAGCTATGGTATGGTGAGACTCCTTCGGTAAAGCATTTCAAAATTTTTGGGAGCAACTGCTATATTAAGAATACTGATGAGCAGCTTGGCAAACTTGAACCTAGAGCAGATGAAGGCATTCTTCTTGGTTATTCTCCCTACAGCAAAGCATATAAGTGTTACAATAAAAGACTTGGAAGAATTGTTGACAGTTTTGATGTAGTGGTTGATGAAAAAGGATACATCCCCAGGCAAGTAAATCATGAAAATATCGATGAGGATGAAGACTACTCTCCAAATCAGGTAGATGATGAAGAAGAACCCCAAGAGGCACCAGAGGAACAGATAAGGATAGAAGAGAAGACTCCATCCAGATATGTTCAGAAGAATCATCCAGAATCTCAAATTTTGGGGCAGAAAGAGGCAGGTATACAAACAAGAAGAACAATAGCAGAAGCTTCAAGCTATTTGGCATTGCTCTCTTCCACTGAACCGCAAAATTTAAAAGAAGCATGCAAAGATGAGTGTTGGGTTAAGGCAATGGATGAAGAGCTTGAGCAGATCGAAAAGAACAACACTTGGGAGTTGGTTCCTAGACCAAAAGACAAGAATGTCATAGGAACAAAATGGATCTTCAAGAACAAGTTGAATGAAAATGGGGAAGTTATTAGAAACAAGGCCAGGCTTGTTTGCAAAGGGTATGCTCAACAGGAAGGGATAAACTTTGAAGAAACTTTTTCTCCCGTTGCTAGACTTTAGGCCATCAGAATGTTCCTTGCCCTCTCTAGCTTTCAAAAATTCAAAGTATTTCAAATGGACGTGAAGTCAGCCTTTTTGAATGGAGACTTAGAAGAAGAAGTGTACATTGAGCAACCAGATGGCTTTATCCTTGGAAATGATCCAAATCTTGTATGCAGACTTAAAAAGGCTCTCTATGGGCTTAAACAAGCTCCAAGGGCTTGGTACTATCGGTTGGACAAATACCTTCATCAACAAGGTTTTTCAAAAGGATCAGCAGATAGCAATCTCTATATAAAAATTGAAAATAACAAATTGCTAATACTTGTTGTGTATGTAAATGATATTATCTTTGGAAGCAATGAAGAAGCTATGAGTCAAAGCTTTGCCTTGGTAATGCAGAAAGAATTTGAAATGTCCTTACTTGGAGAACTGACATACTTTCTTGGATTGCAAATCCAACAAAATGAAGGCGGTATCTTCTTGTCTCAAACCAAGTACCTCAAGCAGATTCTGAAGAAGTATGGCATGGAAGATTCAAAACCTGTTTGTACCCCCATGATTACAGGATGCAGCCTCAGTGCAAATGATGAATCAGCAGCAGTGCATCAACCAACCTATAGATCCATGATTGGGAGTTTGCTTTATTTGACAGGTACACGACCAGATATTATGCATGCAGTGGGAATAGTTGGAAGGTTTCAAGCCAACCCAAAGGAAACTCATCTTCAGGCAGTCAAAAGAATCTTCAAGTACCTTCAAGGAACTCAAAACTATGGCCTATGGTATCCTAGAGATACAGATCTCACTCTTCATGCTTACACAGATGCAGATTGGGCCGGAAGCGTGGATGACAGGAAGAGCACAAGTGGCGGTGCATTCTTTATGGGTTCCAGATTAGTATCTTGGTTCAGCAAGAAACAGAGTTCGATTGCTTTATCTACAGCTGAAGCGGAATATGTGGTTGTTGCATCTTGTTGCACACAACTCCTTTGGATGATGCAAACCTTGCAGGACTTTCAAATCACTTGTACTCCACCTGTCTCTATCTTATGTGATAATACAAGTGCAATAAGCATTTCAAAGAACCCATTCATGCATTCAAAGACCAAGCACATACCGATCAAGTATCACTTTCTCCGGGAACAAGTGTTGGAACAAAAGGTCAAATTGGAGTATGTTCCTTCTAAGGAACAAGTTGTTGATATACTCACCAAACCACTGCCCAGGGAAACTTTTGAATATCTCAGACAGAAGCTGGGAGTCGTTGATGCTTCATCCTGCTGTTGAAGCTTGTCTGTTCCAAGAAAATTTGGTGTATGCGAGTTGGATGAGGGGTATCCGCGTACATATGCCGATTTATGTAGGTGCAGTCGCGTATATGGAGTTCTGAAGAAAATCAGCAAGAACAGACTCTGGTTGAAGAGAGTCTGATATGGGTCTGTCAGAAACCATCAGGCACAGGTTCAGGGGGAGCAGATAATCTTCTAATAATGCATTGTTGGCATTATTTTAGAAGCTCTTGGTTCTAGTACTCAAGCTGTTTTTGGTTCATGTGGATCAGCTGCAGAAAGGATAACAGAAGGAGAACATGGTTGCTGATATATACAGAGATTGTCAGATGCTGCTGATAGTAGTTATTGGTCATTTGCATAAGTCTTGATATTTCGTCTCTATGTCATGTATATTATTTTATCAAGGTCATGTAACGGCCTATTTTGGTTTCCCCACTATGCCTGGGATGATTGATGTGATTGGTTGTCATATGTAAATTTCTAATGTATCCCCACTTGGTTGGGTGTATAATCCCCACTTGGTTGGGTGATGGTTGTATGTATTGAGTCTTTTGATGATAGGTAGGTCTTTTATGATGTTTAAGTCATGGTTCTTCTTGAAGAACATCTTTTTGCAGTTCTTGCCTACAGTCAGGGGGAGCATGTTCAGCACAGCAGAGCAGAGATATCAGCATGTACTCAGGGGGAGCACAGCCCTTTGCCCTTGATGACAAAGGGGGAGAATGACTTTGAGGATCTTGGGGTTGCCATCAAGTCCAAAGGGGGAGATTGTTGGCATTTTGGCACAAGGGTGGCGCTATGGTACAGGTGTTGTCCTTGATGGCAACTCACTTTGGTGATAGATCCCAGTTCAGGTGCTCAGAATGAAGGAAATCTTGTATATGTAGGTACACCTTGCCGAAGACGCGTATACACGTTGTTTATACGTTCAGAAGTTGTGTATGTGTATACACGCACTTTTATGCACATAAAAGCACGTACATGGTGGAAAACATATTTTTGGTCCATGTTTGTTAGTCCTTGGAACTTGAACCTATGGTTGTGGACCATGGTATCTCGTCAGAAGAGTTGGCCCCAGGTTTTTGACCCTTGGTATTGGTTTATTATGGTGTTTGGATCGTGGTATTGTGGAAGGCCTAAAACTATAAAAGAGGAAGGAGATCATGAGGCAAGGTATCATCTGAATTAATTGAATATCTGATATTGTGCTAGATCTGGAATACGTGTGATCGGGTTATGGTGCAGATCTAGATCTGAGAAAGAAGGAACCTAAGCGCAAGAAGGATAATAGCTATTGATGGATCAAAATCTCAAGGCTTGAACATTGGTATCTCTATATAATTTTGATCTACTATATGTGGCACTCTCTTGATCTATAAATCTGGGTTAACTAATCTCTGAATGCTTAACAGAATAAATTATCCTTTATAGATCTGTACGTAGGTTCAGTGAATTGCAGGTGCGTATACACGCTTTTTCTGTGAATGAAAGTAGCGTATACGCAGGTTGGTTGAGGAACAGAAACGTATACTCGCAGGTTGCTAAACAGTGAAGTAGCGTATATATCTAGATTTATGTTCTAACTGCTTCTGTTTTATTGTTGCAGTGTTCTGGGTTCAGAATTGGTGTTTTATTACAGTTACTGAGTTCTGGGTACAGTGGTCAGAGAAGTGCTTATTTGTTTCAGCTTTTGATTGGTGAAAATGAGTTTGGGTTATGCAGAAATTCTTGATGTTTGATTGATGTCACTTGTGGATCCAGTCTGAAAATAAATGAAATGAGGTCCCTGAAAGCAAAGTGAAGGTTGGAGCCTTCTGCAGGTAGGAGCCTGCGTACTAGTATCTCAAGCTAGTACAAGAACTTAGGGGGTTGGAGCTCCCTTCCAGGAAAGCTGGAGAGAGTTGTAGCTCTCTGTAGGTTGCAACCTGCGTACTGGTAAAGACTGCACCAGTACAAAACTTTGTAAAGAGAAATTTCTAATTGAAAATAAGATAGAGACGAATTGCAGCAGGGGGTTTTCACCCACATTGGGTTTCCTCCTTATACCTTGTGTTCTTGTGTGTGACTGTCTTTTGCTCTGTTTCACTGTTTCTGATACTGTTTATGTGCATCTGAATCACAGATTCATAACTGACATCTGAAAGATAATTCAAATTATAAGTCTGCTTTATGTACGCGGGTTTCTTTATCTGTAGTTGCGTATATACGCGGTTTTTATTAACTGAAGTAGCGTATATCATCTGGAATTTAAAAAGGAAATATTTGGCTTGATAATACTGATTCACCCCCCCTCTCAGTATTATTTCCAACAAAACACAATAAGCTTTTTCAATAGAGAAATTATTCTTGTTCAATGAGAGACATACCTATACCTATGGTTGAACCTGCTCTTCTCCTTCAATTCAAGTCACCCAATCTAATTCGGAAATTCGTTTTGCCTATCTGACCTAGAATTTTAGCCCTCCTACAATTGTAAGTTGCCCCAGAAAATTCGGCCCTGCAACAGTTTCCCAATTACCCAGAAAATTTTGGCCCCCTGCAATAGAATGCCAAGAAAAATGAAAATCAGAGAGAGAGTATCCAATCCACACATGCGATCTACAAGAGAGAGAGAGAGAGAGAGAGATATTTTGACCTTCTTCGTCATATTTCATCATTCTTGTCCTTCACTAGCTTCCCAAAAATTTTATTTTATGTGAGAGATTGAATGCCCAAGTTGAGGAGGTTGATATGCCTTTATATAGTAGTTTGTCTTGGCCAAATGGGTGTGTATCTTGGCTACGGCCAAATTGACTTGAAGGGAAGATGACTTGTCATTTTTGGAGCCAAAATTTGTATTTCAAAAATTTAAATTTTCATCTTTACAAAAGACACAACGAGTCTTTGACTCGAAATAAATTTTATTTGACTCTAGCATTTATAAATATGATTTATAATGATAACTAAAAGTACATCAAGTGACCAAATGTACATTATGAAGACTGACCATAGTTAAAAATTCAACAAAATTATGGCCAGAGGTAGTTGATAATACATGTTACATGTTTAATATATCACCTTCATCAATGTTGGAGGATAAGACTCCACATGAGGTATGGAATGGTAAGAAACCCTCTATTTCACATATCAGGGTATTTGGCTATGATGCATATGTACATGTTCCAAAGGAGAAAATACCAAGTTGGATAGTAAATATGAAATTTTCATCTTTATTTGTTATAAAGATGGTTTAAAAGGTTACAAGCTTTGGAACTCAAAAACAAGGAAGGTTGTGTACAGTCGATATGTGGTATTTAGAGAAGTGAAGGGTGTTATGAAACAGGAAGTCCTATAAAAGGAAAATGAACCAGTAAAGATAGAATTTGAACTGAAGGAGGAAGAATCAAACTCTATAGGAAAACAAGAATCAAAAGGAAGAACCACATACTCTAGTTTTGAGGAGATCGGTTTGAGAAAGAAGGAATCCAGTGAGGTATCGTCCATCTCATTTCAGTTCAAATTTTGGTTTATCTATTATTGATGATGATCCCATAACTCTTAGGGAGGAAGTGGATTCAAAGGATTGAAAACTCCAGATGAAGGCCATGGTTGAAGAAATGGTAGTGTTGGACAAAAGTGAGGCTTCAGATCTGGTGGAGTTGTCGGTTGGAAGGAAACCCATTGGTAACAAATGGGTGTTTAAGAAGAAAATGACGGTAGAAGGAAAAGTGGAGAAATACAAATCTTGGTTAGTAGCTAAAGGTTATTCTCATGTGTCGGGAATTGCTTTCGATAATATTTTTTCTCCTCTTGCTAAGTTAGCATCTATTAGATTGCTTTTATTGATAGTTGTTTCTTTTGATTTTGAGGTAGAATAGATGGATGTGAAGAAAGCATTCCTACATGCAGATCTAGAAAAAGAGATATACATGAAGCAATTGGAAGGCTTTATAGTGAAGTGTAAGAAAGAACTAGTGTGTAGGTTAAACAAGTTTGTGTATGGGTTAAAGAAATCACCAAGGATGTGGTATCAAAATTTTGATACATATATGCAAGGACTTGCCTTCACAAGGAGAAAAGTGGATTACTGTATGTATTATAAATTACTTGGTGACCATGTTATTTATGTGGTCTTGTATGTGAATGATATGATATTGATCGGAAATGGAAAAGAATGGTATCTAAGATGAGAATAATCAATTATCCTCTAAATTAGACATGAAGGATCTTGGTGTTGCAAACTTCATTTTGGTAATGGAAATTAAATGATATTGAACAAAGATGAAGCTCTCGTTAAACCAAAGGAATTATGTCAAGACAATATTGCAATTGTTTAATATATAGGATAGTAATTGATGAAGGTTGTTATTCCTATAGGTGTAAATTTATATGAAAAATAGTGTCCGAAGACACAATGAGAGGAAGAGGACATGTCCTGTGTTCCATATGTGAGTGTAGTTGGAAATTTGATGTATGCAATGGTCTGTACATGACCAGACATTTCACATGTAGTGGGAGTATTAAGCAGATTTATGTCAAAAACTAGGGAAGGAACATTGGACAATAGTAAAGCGGGTTTTTAAATATCTGTGTGGCACTAGTGATTATGGATGTTTCTATCAATGAAGGCCATGACTGGACAAAATCTTATACATACCTAGCTTTTTTTTTATCAAAAATGAGTTGGAGATCTAGGTCAAAGAAGATATACAAGTGGCTATGTGTTTAACCTATTTGGAGTAGTCAGTTGGACGATCAAGAGATAGTCTATAGTGGCACTTTCAACTACAAAGGATGAATACTTGGCAGCCACTCATGCAACAAAGGAATCAGTTTGGTTGGAGAGATTGTGTTCAGGTATGGGGCTCGTACAGCATGTTATATGGATAGATTGTAATAGGAAAAGTGCAATTTTCTTCGCAAAAAACCTGCTTATCATTCGAAGACAAAGCATATTGATGTTCAGTATCACTTTGTGAGGGATATGGTTGAAGACAAAAATGTGTTGTTGGTAAAGGTGTACACTTTGAAGAATGTTGTATATGCATTGAATAATTTTATGAGCACTAAGTTTTCTTGGTGTAGAGAAACAATGGCCATTACATCCCTGGACTAATGATTGTATACTCCTACAACCCCTTGTGTGCAAAGAAAACAACAAATGGGAGAATCTTGGGTATGTGTTATATTCTTTGCATGACTAGTTTTAAGCATTGTTATGTTGCATCAGGCATAGTGGGAATGTTGCAAGGGGGATGGTGGCCCCCTTGCTAGGTGGGGGGGCACAAGATTTGTGGAATCTCCTCCAAAAAAAAAATGTGAAACAAAGGATGGTTGTGCAGACCCAAGGATGGGGGACGGACCGAAGGATGGTGGGAGGACCCGCCCATAGTTTTGCATGATTTATGTGTATGGTTTTTGGCGTGATGGTTTTTCCCATGGTATTTTGTAGACATGGTTAAGTGAACTATTGTTATGTTCTAATCTAGGGTTAGTGGATTAGGGGTTTATGAATGCTTCGGCATGTATATAATGTATTTTAATATTGAAAGGATTATAATGACAAATCAATTTGGTTTTCCCAATTTTGGGTTCCAAAAGAAACAATTGTGTATATTTTTTGTTCTTGCCATTGTATATTTTCTGATTTTTAAAGCATTTGTTTCCAAGTAATTTATGTACACAGTTAAAACCTTCACTTTAGCTTTAGAAATATATTAAATAAGAGTTAATTACATTTATAGTCATCCCCCTATTTAATGTTGGCAAATTAATATTTCTTCTAATCCAAATATTTATCTTATGGTCATAAATGAAAGATGTTGTCATGTTCTCATTGTCTCCTCTACATCAATAGGTGGAATTTCCAATATTAACTATCTCATATCTATAAATCCATGTTTACTTTTCACATTTACCTGATACAATTATTAAATTACCATGCAAATAATCAAATAGAAAATGGAATCATGTGAATACATGGGTTTATAAATCACAAATAAAATAAAATAAAATAAGTTGTGTTTCCGCATGTCTAGTGCTTGGATGATAGTTACACTAGTTGGGGGGATACAATTGTAGATATGGGTAGGAAGTGTAGTTGGAAGGTGGTTTTTAATTGTAAACCGTAAAAGGGACTCTTTCATATCAAATACAACTTTAGAGGTAAGCAAGACAAGAATAAGTAAATATGTGCCTAACAATAACCACTTGAGTAAAATTGGTTAGTATACTTTGATCAATGCAAATAATTTTACAAGGGGAGAAATTGCGTTGATCAAGATATATCAACCACATTTAATAAGGTATTTGTGGTATTATTTACATCAAATGAAGTCTTTCAAAGTACCCATGCTATTCATTCTGACATGATTAGATTTAGTGGCATATTACAAATTTTGGGGTTTAAAAAGGGGTGTTATATGTGCTTCAAGTTTAGGGCTACAAAACTCAAGTCCTAGAAAAATAGGGTTATGATTCAAAGATTATCTAGATCAGTCTAGGATTAATATCTATCCACCCCTTGAAGAACCACATATGAGACAAAGAATCTATTAATATTTATTGACACTCCTTCATTTCCAACCCTATTATTAATCCATGTAATACCCATAGAGATAGGTTCAACATCAACTAACCTAATAGCCTCAATTTGATAATTGAAAAAATCAACAAGTCCATATGTCATGGAAAAAAAAAACCAAACTTCCCTCCTGTTTAAAATGAAATTCATATCCCCTCCCATGATCCCCTTGTCATCACGAACACATTTCAAAGGAAAATTATTCTCCCAAAATGGTCATTCATCCTAATAATATCAAAACATGTTCAGTAGACTTATAGGTGATCCCAAATTTTTACTCAAAAGTTGTGCACATACCTAAAATATAGCATAAAATTACTTAGGTTAATATTTTGTGTCCAACATGTTATAGCACCTCCAAATAAACCATTAGAACCTAATTCTAAAACATCCAAACCTATTGGACATCTTCTAAATTCATCCACTAAGATATCTCCACTCTCCATTATCTATTGAAGTAATAAAATTTGAGATTTATTTAACTCTATTAAATGCCTAAGAACTAATTTTACATTTTAACTTCTCGAATCCTAGATGTTCATAGATAAAACATCCATTTAGAATAGAAGTTTTGGGGTGATCCTACTCTAAGTACCCCAGAGATCGAGTGTGATAACCCTTGTTGTATCTCTTTAATGGACTTCTTCTAAACATGATGAATTTGGGACTCCCTAGCCATCAAGATAGAACTATGATATTTCAAAAAATCCTTCACAAAACCACCATAATACCCTCCAACACACCTATACACTTATTAGACCTTAATATATAAATACCACCACCGCAATATGCAAGATCAAACATGATATCCCTTCCCCCCCTACTAATATAAAATTGTAGTTAGAACTAGTTTCAAAATATGAATACAAGGAAACAATAGTTCCCTCCATCTCTTCTAAATACAAGATTAGTTTTTAAACTTATTGAAATTCTTACCTACCCAAACTACCGCCATTTTTATACAACTCTACTTGGATTGGAAAAGGCTCCTTAAAAGAATAGGAAGCAGTGTTAACACTTACTAGGGATAATACCTTCATCCTTTGAAGTAATTCCTCTAATATATTCAACAATTCTTTTCTCTTCCACCTTCTCCACATTTATAGAAAATTGTCATATATTCATCAAAGATACTTGGCCTACACTCATATTCTAAAGTGGGGATTCTGGAGAATCACTAGCCATGGGATAAATGCCTTTATTTTTCTCATAACCAATTGAACTCACATTATTTTGAATTAATATAACCTCATCACCAACATTATCATTCTCATCGTTATCTTCATCCACAAATTTAGTACTCTGAATGCCTACTTAACAATACTTTATACACTAGTATAATATTTTCTCTTCCAAACCTTCCTCAAAGGGAGCTCACAATCCCTTGCAATGTGTCCATAAGAATAATAATGAACGTAATAGAAAGGAATCTCAATGTAGTGTATAATTTGGGTATACACTACAACCCAAAAACAATAACCACATAATCATACAAACCTCCCTTAATATCAAACATTATCAAATTATATACCAGCCACCATATGATAAGGACTTGTGTTATAAGAATCATCCACCAAAACAATTTTTCCCAAAATATGTCCAATATACATTAGAGTTTTATCCAACCATAAAGCCATAAGAAATCTTAGGAGTTTGACCCAAAATAGAATATTTTTTGTTACCTCCACTTTAGGATCAAATCATGGATGCAAAGGCTTCAAATATAGTGAATGAATCCTTGAACCACTTACTACCCAAAATGATCAATGCATACTCTACATATCTCAATATGAAACCTATCCATACTCTTCCCAAAACATGAAAGATAGGCCCACAATCAATTATAGAAGCCTAATGACATTGTATCCATTTGAGGGAATCCATCCAAAAATGTGTGTATAGGAATTTCATATTAGGGTTTTTCTAACATCATGCATATTTTGATTAAGCCTAAAATTTCCATAACGACTAAACTAACCTTTCCCTCTTTCTATTTCCTAATGTTTGAAACTTTTCCTTAGCCCTCGAGACCTTACAAGAGTCTCCTTACAACCAACCAAAGTAACAAAAAGTAAATTCCACACCCAATAACATAACACCACAACAGAAATTTAATAAAGAATTAACATTATCAAATTGTTGAACCCCCACCAATTCAATCAAACGATTTCCTTGTGATCTATAATCAAACCCCTAGCTTGATCAATTAATGAAATTTCCACATTGAGCCTCCACATTATTCTCTACATTAACATTGCCAATGAGATCACTAATATGAAATTCCACTTCGACACTACTTCAACCCGGTAATTATACCTTAGCTTAATATTCACTGTAAGATCTAACATCGAGATTTGACAAGCCCAACATGACTACACCACCCACAATATTCTCACTGACATAGTTTTGTGGAGAAATATTTGAAGTCCCTCCTTGCATATACCCCCTATCACCAATTAATTTCTTCACTAGGGAGGACACATTAGGATATGTAATGAAATTTGGTATTCAAATAGCCAGTCACCCAAATAACCCCCTAGTTAAGAGTTGTTCTCCATGATCTAACCAACCTTGATAAATATTAAATTTTTGTTTTGTGCTTCATCATTGCATTTTCATTTAATTCAATCTTTCAAGAACAATAATTTTTGCATATTAGAAGAATTTTATTTGTTTTGAGCCTTGATAAATATAGGATTATTTGGATGTAGATTGATTAATAATTTTCATTATTTCAACTTCATGTAACAAATTTGGGTATAAATTAATGGTATCTCTTTTTTTCCTATTTTTATAAACACAATTTAACATCAATTTTAATAACATGTATATTGATTAAAGTATTGAGGATTATTTTTGGAAGGTTAAGAAATGACATTTAGATTAACTATGTAATTGTAATCATAATAGTAATCTTTTAAATACTATTATATGTGCAATATGTACTTATACTTAATTTTATTTATATCTCATTTTGAGCACTTTAAAAAGGTGATTTTCATTTTATTATGAAATAGAAATTTCAATATTTTAAGGGGAAGAGTGTGTATATAATCTTAAAATCTATGTTATATTTTTATTATCATTAATTAAATAAAAGGGAAAAGTAATCTCTTTACTAATCATGACAAATTTTTGTTATGGTTATTTTGTATCTTTTCTTTCAACTAATAATAGCATAACTTTTCTCAAGGATGGCAGGTCTAAGTGATTGATGTTATTCTTGGCCTTGGTGGAAAAACCGAAATATATTATGCATAGGCTTTTGGAAACGGCACAAACAATCAGGGTTGGGAATATGCTTTTTTGAAAGGCCTAGAATTGGGCCATGGTTGTAATCTTGACAATTTGGTCATTATTGGAGTCTCCAAAAATTCAGTTCAACATCTTGTTATAGGCACACTACTAGGAAAAATAAAATTAAAAAAACATAATCAAGCACATCAAAAGTATATTATCTATATTTATATCCTCTATTTTGTATCATGTGCTTTATAAGAATAACCACAAAGTAGATAAAATGGATAACAAGGATGCTAGTTGAGCATCCAAAACATTGTGTATCAATGGGGACGAGGGACCTTGTGCCATTCCTTAATGAAGTGATTATCGTATCCAAAAATTAAAAGGCCTAGTGAAGTCCAGCTCCAAGTGGAACCAATGTATGTCTTGAATAATGCCAACATTAATGTTAAACATTGATAGAGTGATGATAAGGAGCATCATCAACCCCTCAATTTCTCCCTCGGTACAATAATCAAGGGAAAAAGGAATGGCAACATTATTTATGCAGTCGATGTTTCATGGGAATTTGATGGATCTAAGAGGTTGATCCATAAATTGTTATGGATATTCCATTGGACAATTTGTCAGAAGAGATCTACTAAAGATTTCTAAAAATATATACTATGAGGGTATATTTTCCTTAGAATTTCTGGATTTATTAAAAAAAAATTATGTTTATGCATTCAATATATAAAAATTTTAAAATAGAGAAAAAAAAAATTAGGACAATCACTTACAAAACCACAATAACACAAGATATGGCCTGGGAAACCCTTTCAGGAGAAAACCCAACTGGAAGGTGAATTTGCTTTGCTCTTACTTTCTCTGAATGAATTGTGTAAATACAAAAGAAAGAGACTTGTGGTGCATAAGCTACTCTAGAACACAACCATATCTATTATTCCCATTCTCAACTACTTTGCTCTACTATGGAACTAAATGCACTAGAATAGAATCAAACCCTTTTTCCTCCTAGCGCTATAGTTATACATATCTTGATAGCCAATTATAGGTTAAATTTGACATATTAAACCCTTAATATGAGTTACAACTCAATTCTTTTAGATTATTCTTCATAGTGATCATACGGATAGCCCCCTTTTTCATGATTAATGGAATTAGCATGGAATCCTCCTGAATCATGGTGGATAAAATAGGAAGGTCAATTTTGGGGTGGCATAACTTTTGCATATGGGCTCTATTTGAGGTCTTTCTTGTGTCGATGGAAAGATATTTGAGTCCTCAACACCAAGTGTCTAGTGTAAGAAAAAAAATGGACCACAAAAAACTTCATTAAATGCCTCAAACTAAATCTAGAAGGTTTTAAACTCCAAATCACCAAAGTGGGACCCACTAGTAAAAATCATCTTCTGTGTTGGTTCCTCCCTTTTTTCCACTATGAAAGCATCAATATGGATGAAAAATAATATAAAAATCCAATCTAGATCAGAGATTATCACACTCTAGATCACTCCATCATGGGAACCATTGTAGTCTAAGATCAAATGACACAATGTGGGCAAGATTCATGGTTTTTTTGTGGCCTTTCCCTACTTTGTTCTTGGAAATTGGTACAAATTGGGAGGAATGATTTAGTTTGGCAGCTTCTCCATGCATCACTACAATGATTAGGAAAATATGGAAGATTTCCAGTGAATTTTTTGGCACCATATGAATAGGAGGTAAATTATCTTCACCTTGAATATTTGATGAAGTTCTAGAGAAATGAAATAGGGGAATATGGCACGGGAATGTCATCTTTTTGGACATAATGTGGTTATCTGGATCAATGCTTTGTGGGAATATGTTAAAACTAAGTGTATGCAACACTTACACTTAGTATGTCCTAGCCCTTTTCATATTATGTGTCTTAACAATATTGGATTTGGGGATGTTCCACTAGTATAAAATGGCTAATTAGTTACTTAAAAAACGACTAAATTTTGCATATAAATGACCATTTTTCAGTCGGTGACCAATAGTAGTTAATTTATAATATCTTATAACGCAACCAACTTTTAGTCGTTTTTAGCTTAGTCATTAATTGGTTGTCTCAATTTTATCGTCTAGTAGTATATTTAGTCTTTAATTTGGTCATTAATTTAGTTATTGATTTCATCATTAATTGCCACAATTAATGACCAAATATAGAACAAAACATATTACTATATGATCACTCGAGAAAACCAATTAATGACCAAAATGTTGGTCATGTTATAAGATATTGTAAATTAGCTACTAATAGTCATATATATGCAAATTTTAGTCATCATTTGAAATTAATTAATGACCAAAGAAATATGACTAAATTATGGTCGTGTTATAAGATATTGTAAATTAGTTACTAAAAGGTGTACATATGCAAAATTTAGTCTTCATTTGTAATCACAAATTTATCATTTGTATTGGTCATTTTTTTTTGTAGTTTCATATTCATTATATAAAAGACTAATTTAGTAGTTTATATTCATTTCATTTATTTTCATTAATAATCATTATAAACGACTAATTTAGTAGTATATTTATTTTATTTGTGTTCGTCATTAATCAATATAAACTACTAATTTAGTAGTTTTAGATTGATTTTATGTGTTCATTATTAATCAACATAAATTAATTAGTATGATTTTGCAACAAAATTAAAAAAATGTCATACAATGTGCATGTTCATCTAATATGAAAACACAAAGTTAAATATGTTAATTACAATACTAAATAATATCAAGTGCAACTATAAATAACTTCAACCACATAAATTATATTATATGAAATGTCAAGTATTACAATACGATTTTCCAACTTAATATTGGTTGGACTACAATTTACACATGAAATTTTGTTTCATCACTTCAAAACATTATCATTGTGTTGCCAAGGCATTGTAGGTGAATTCACCGGCTCTTAAGACTTGATTATCAGTCTATATGTGTGTGTGTCTCATGTAAGATATTGTCTTTAAGCATATCACCATACCGGTTCTCTCTCTCTCTCTCTCTCTCTCTCTCTCTCTCTCTCTCTCTCCTATGCATTTGTCACTCCAGTGTTATTGTTCTCTTCTTTCTTCAATTCCTGCTTTTGACCATCAATATTGAGTTCCTCTTCTTAAATGAAAGAAGATATAATGTAGAGTATAAGACATGAAATACAATGAACACTAGAATATAAACTAAAGTAGAATATAAAGGATTTATATGACATATACCTCAACATCAGCTATGTCAATGCCATTTTTCCCCAGAAATCCAAAAAACTCGAATAAGTTTTCCTCAGTTGGGCAACAGTGGCCACTAGGTGGTCAGATGACCTATATAAACAAAACAAATAAAATGTCACCATAGAAAAATAAAACCTTGGGAACTTAATAACAATAATGTCAACTAAGTTACAATCTAAAAAGATCAAGTTGTAGATATCTTGTGAAAACAAATGGAAAGAAAAATACAACATATAATAAATAATGTATGACAGCTAGCTAGAAAATTGCATCATAGAAGAAAAAAATTCTCCTATGGTTACCCATACATGTGGGTGGGTAACATGCCCCAATATTCCATGATCCTTAGGGTCCAGAGGAAGTAAACCTCCTACTAACATAATGATTGATTGGTTGCATCTTGGCCTTGCCTCTCCTTTGTGAGTCCAAAAAATAAAAATAAGTCCATCATTAACTAGTTATACTCCATAGTATCATTTTCGCATGTTATCTCCACATACCTACCAAAAATGTCATATATGCCAAACAAATGGCATTTTGGAATTGTTTCTAAAACTATGTCATTTATACCCCCTTCCAATGTATCTAACCAAATGTACCCACTTGATTTTCTTTTTTCATATTCATTTATATCCTAAAAAATATTCGTTTCAAAAACAAAGATAGCCCCAATATCTACAAATCCTAATGCTCATCCACAGTTGCCATAAACCATAGGAATTAATACTCTCTTATGATCAACATTATACAATGATGAAGCTACACAAAACTAGTTATTCATATAAAACAAAAATGAAGTTATCGATATAAAACAAACAATGAAGCTTAATTTCTATTGGTATAATGAAGCTTAATTTCTATTGGTAACTACACAAAATAGAAATCAAGTTATACGTATAAAACAAACAACAATGAAGCTACACAAAATACTAAGTCAATCGGTATAAATTCCAAACATAATGAGAAAAGGAGTAGTGCATCATTCTCTACCATGTGTTCTACCAAATAAAATGGTAAAAATACTAAGAGGAAAACTCTCTTATTTACAATGCATTTTAAGAAGAATAAATGGATATTTAGTTCCTTATATTATATTTTAAGAAATCCATTTGCATTCCAATGTCGAAGTACCTCCACATAAAGAGATATAACATTTCAAGTTTCCACATACATCATAGAAATTCAGGATGATACTTCCATAAACAAGAAAATGAATTAGAACCAAACATCGCATACTTATGATAAGAAAAGGCATGCAAAGCATTGGTTATCTTGCATAGATCAAAAATTTTAACTGTTCTGTCTATGGATCATATAGCCAATACCCACTCATTGCAATAATTGAATGCAAGACAGTTAAACTGGATAAATAGTGTAGAATTTCCCACTGTAGATCACCTGATAATGCAATATACTAAAGCAAAATACTAGATCTACTTCTACAATCAAACTTTGCGGAAAGCTTAATCAATTTGATCTAGATCAATCGGAACACATATAACGGAGAAGAAGAAATCATACACATGAAACACAAAAGAATACTTTGGGGAAAGCCTCAGCTAAAAACCCCAATCTCTGTATTATCATACAAGTGGAAATATGTCTGGATTACACAAAGCTTTAGCTCACAAGCTATCCAGCTCTCAGTACAATTCCTCCACTACTCATAGACAATCAAAAGCTTCTCACAAACCTTCTCCTCTACCCTCCAAACCTCCCATTTCCTTACATGGTTTTTCCTGGGGTTCAGTGCTTCCACTTGTGTGAATTCCCACCTCACACTGCTCACTTGGCTCTGAAATAACTACACAAACATGAAGGAGATAAATCCTTCTGCATGGATGAGTTTGCTTTATAGGAGAAATTCATCCAACTAATAGTACATTGTCCCTCCTCTGCTCTCAACTGGGTCTCTGACTGAACTGACATGCGTGAGTTATTTATGAGAGAATATTCAGTTATCTGAAGTGCAGCAATTACATGCATGCAAGCATTAACTAACTGAACTCACAATTAATTCAGCAAACTGTTTGAATTAATCTAACTGGACTTGACTCAGTTATCTGAGCCAACTAGTTACAACTCATCCTTATCTCTTTAACTAGTGGATAAATTTCTCAATCAATGGAGAAACTGTTGCATGTCCCCACATATACTTCATGTTTGATTTTCTACAACTAATTAACTCAAGATGAAGTAATTAATTAATTTACAAAAAGATGCTAAGATCAAATTCGAATTTTACTTCACTATTTTAGTTCAGGAACTAACTAAAATAGGAATCTATCCCGAACTGCTATTTTTAGAACTTAGATTTTTCATTCGTTGTTTCTCAGTCCAGCACTAGTACCTGAACTGCTATTTATAGCGGTGCTATTTTTAGCGTTTCTATTTTTAGAGTTTCTTGTTTCCATTTTCAACACTCCCTCTCAACAAGAAAGGCATTCAACTCGAACCCAATCCTGAACCTTTGGAATGTTCTGCATGCAACACTTCCTCCAAGTGTTGTTGCTCCAGCAACTCTAGAAACAAAAAAAACTCCCAACTGACCTCTCTGTTGGGCTAGAAACATCCTCTGATGCTGAAGCTCCATCTACCACTGACAATTGCTCCCTCTCTGACCTCTGAGCTGCTGCAACATCTCCATGCATCTCGCACTGTTGCACACCCCTCTGTGCCATCCTACACTAGTGCAACACTCCTGTGCCTCTTACATTGCTACAGCCTGCTAACTCTACATAGTCTTGGGATTCCTGCACTATAGCTCTCTCTTCCGCTTCATCCGCATATTTCTGTAACCACTCAGACAGTCCTACTACTCCTCATCGGGGCTCCTATAGCAAGGTCAAATCAAAGAAGTTGGGTACCTCAAAGGATCTTGCCCCTATTCCAGCCTTCTTGGGACTGTCACTCCACATCACCCCACCTCTGACCTGGAGGTATGGATGCATGTGATCCCTCTACCCACTTGGCTTGAAATTGCCCCAGTCTCTGCATGAGTATATGTCTCTACTCGATCTCCTCTTGGCTTCTCTAGTTGTGGCTGCTCCACAACCTCCTGAAGCTGCTTCACCAATTGTGCCTCCTCCACAATTGTCTAAGACTTCTTCTGGCGCTGCATGTTGAGAGGTAAGGTACTCTCCCTCTCAACCACCAAGTCTCCAATAGTTGCCTTGCTCCTCAAATTTTTGCATGCATCTTGAACCTCAAGAGCATACAGGTTCTTGGTTAGCACACCAATCTGTTTCATCTTTCCCACCGCTTTGAAATTTTCTTGAAAAAGAGCTGATTTTAAATCAATGATATCTCCCTCATCCGAACTCTGATTCAGCCAAATTGTTTTTTGAATTTGGGTATTTTTTCGCAAGGAATCCAGATCTGTTATTTGTTTCTGAAAATTTTGTACAAAAATTTTCAGATCTTCCCTTCAAACTCACGGCCTAATCTTTTTTTTTTTACTTCGATTTCTCTTCTTCGTATACCATTCACAATTCTAATCACCTTTGCTCTGATACCATGTAGAATTTTTTTACAAAACCTCGCTCTGATACCATGTAGAAATTCCCATTGTATATCAACAGATTATGCAATATACTAAAGCAAAATACAAGATCTACTTCTACAACAAACTTTGTGGAAGCTTAATTGAATATGAGCATGATCAATCAGAACACATATAACAGAGAAGAAGAAATCATACACATGAAAAACAGAAGAATACTCGGGGGAAAGCCTCAGCTAAAGACCCCGCTACCTGTATTATCATACAAGTGGAAATATGTTTGGATTACATAAAGCTTTAGCTCACAAGCTATCCAGCTCTCTGTACAATCCCTCTGTTGCTCATAGACAGTGAAAGGCTTCTCACAAACCTTCTCCTCTGCCCTCCAAGCCTCCTATTTCCTTGCACAGTTTTTCTTGGGGTCCAGTGCTTCCACTTATGTGAATTCCCACCTCACGCTACTTACTTGGCTCTAAAATAACTGCACAAACCTGAAGGAGATAATTCCTTCTGCATGGATGAGTTTCCTATATAGGAAAGAATCCTCCAACTGATAGTACAATGTCCCTTCCTCTGATCTCAACTGGGTCTCTCTCTGAAATGACATGCATGAGTTATTTATGAGAGAATATTCAGTTATCTAAAGTGCAGTAGTTACATGCATGCAAGCATTAACTAACTGAACTCACAATTAATGCAACAAACTGTTTGAATTAATCTAACTAGACTTGACTCAGTTAACTGAGCCAACTAATTACAACTCAATATTACAACTCATCCTTATCTCTTTAACTGATGGATAGCTTCCTCAATAAAAGGGATAACTGTCGCATGTCTTCACATAAACTTCATGTTTGATTTTCTCCAACTAATTAACTCAAGGTGAATTAATTAATTATTTTTCAAACAGTTTGTGAGACTAAATTCGAATTTTAATTCTCAATTTTAATTCAAGACAAATTAAAATTGGAATCTATCCTGAAATGCTATTTATAGCAATGATATTTTTAGCATTTCCATTTTTCATTCCTTGTTGCTATGTCCAACACTGGTACCCGAACTACTATTTATAGCAGTGCTATTTTTAGCATTTCTTGTTGCTATTTCCAACAAATAGGAATACACTTTATCAGAAGAAACCAAAATAATACCTCAACCCAAAACAAAACTCGTACTACAATAGAAACAAGAAAATAAACCTTATTGATATGTGCATGAATTGAAAGAGAAATGAGAATGATTGCATAAGAAGGAAAGTGCGAGAGAAAATCAAAATGTACACTCTATATTATATTCGGTATATACAAGATTATAAAATTGGTGGATAGAAATATTTTATGACTTAGGAGAGTGATAATATTTCACCCACATCATGCCAAGCAAACCTCGAACCTCATGCTAACAGAAGTTTTCAGGTGTTGCAGACATAGGTGTTAACAGGGACACTAACTTGGGTCATCAAATCTATGTTGATCTATGGTTTAAAACTGGTCAAGAATCATGTTTGGCTAAGTGTCAGCTGACTCACTAACATTTGGGTCGTGAGTTGGATAATTTAATAAATTAATAGGATAATAGTTTGATTAAGAGTGTACTCCCATCATGGTTTATCTCTCATTACAGATATAAGAGGTGAAAGATGCAAATCAAGTTACAATCTCTAGTATCAGGATAACAGAAGGTACAGGTCTGGGGTTCATTGCTTGTTTGTAGCTATATTCTAAATAAATGTAATTGATCTAAGAGATGGATTTCCATCCGCATTACTGAATTGGGAACTACTTTGAGGTTTTTTTTTCTTGTTTAATACATTTTATTTTAAATCTAAGAGAAAGTGCTTAAGTGCACCAATGCTTTGCTAACAAAAAAAGACATGATTGGTGGTGCAAACTGTCTATCCTTTTTAAGATTGGATATTTTTCAAGATTTAACTGTGATAAGCTATCCATAAATAAATGAGAAAGTCTCACACCATAAAACCTCCCACATTTTAGCAAAGATTTTATAAAATTCCCTTCTTGGTATTTATACTAAATCAGCATAGGTTTGTCTTAACCCTGGAACTATTAAGCAATGCGAGGGATTAAAAAACCCAGATGAAAACTTCTTGGTGCTTTGAAAATCCCAGAATTAAGATGAATCTATGCTACTTATTTTTTTATTTTGTTGTCAGATTACTTTTGCCATTAGGCATTGGACGTCAAATTTTTTCCATGTTAATTATTAGTATAATGCACATATATATATATATATATATATATATATATATATATATATATATATATCTCCCATATCATGGGCTATAAAAGGACCTCCCTTCGATTGGTGAAACTTAAAGGTACATTTTTAAGATGACAAAGTACTCTTTTTCCAAGGTCGCTAATGTTCAAGGGTGTCAGTGTGGGCTTTGGTAAGGGAACACAATTTATAAAAACTGGCTTCATTATGCGGGGATGAGCCTAACATGTTAAAAAAATGTTGTTGAGCCTAAGAATGAAATATGGGAACATTTTGTGAAGTCTAGGAAGAATTACATTTTCTTGTTTTTCAGAACTTAAACACAGACATGTAACAATCACCCACATTTTTCAAAAGCATGGTATATAGGATGGATGTTATTTTCTTGGTAAGAAAATGTAGTTTTTATATTAACTGAGCCCAGGTTGGGTAAAAATACACACAGAAAATCTGAGGGGAAGTTTGCTACATGATTTTTGGAATAGATTTCCCCACTAGCCACTCCAGACATTCCAATATAAACAATACCATTCACACAAACTAGATTGTCGATAGATAACATTTGCTCAGAAAAAGAGGTGTAAATTCTAACTATAAAACAAGAGAGATATACATTATTTTTATGTGCATGTGCATTTTGTACTATCCAATGGATATATCCTCAAGATCTGTAACTGTCTCGACTCTCAAAGACCATAAATGATCTCTACTCCAGCCACCTAGCAAGACAAAAATTGATCCTATGCCTCCAAGCTTCAGAATTCCTCCTAGAGTGGAATCAAAATACATTTATACATAGTGAGGCTACTACCCCTTCTTCAAATCTCCTATGCTTGTCAAAAAAAAACTCAGAAAACCATTTAAGAATGTCAAGTCTTTATGGCTCAGTTCTTTGCTTTTACAGTTTTAAAATATCATAAGTGTAACTGACAATTGTACTACAGTTGTAATCCCAGCAGTGAAGGTTGGCATTAAAAAACTGATTTGAAGGATTCCTGAATAGAGCCATCTCTAGATTGCAACAATATCCATTGCCCAATTTCCCTTTGGGGTCCTTTGGATAAGGACTCAGGAGTCAATCTCCATGTTCAGTTCTCTGAATACATGGATAAACAAAATGGTGTTAAGAATTGATTTCATTCTTTGAATCTCCTTGAATAGTGAACTTGAGAACAACTTTTCCATCCTATATTTTCCACACATCCAATTCATGACAACAAGAGAATCACCAAAAATTTTCAACTTTTGAATCATTTTTTTTCTTAAGCCAAGGATATCAACAATTTCAGTTCTAGAAGCTCAACAAGTATATGGAATATTTATCTAAGTGGTTATTTACTTCTCTTATACTATCCAAAGGAGATTCCAAACCATTGAAGATAACATTCTCCATATATAAGGAATTTCATTATATAGACATTTGTATAAATGTGGATAATAGTTAACAACTCTCTCCACTTTTATACCAGATAAGAACCTAAAATGTAACTTGTTTCTCTAATATCCTTTTTTCTAGTGCCATCTATCCTATCTCACCACCTTACCACAATCTTCTCTATTTTAACCAAGCAAGTTTTTTGGACTCTGAATTATGTAATTTTAAGAAGTTGTTGAGATTGTCTAGTCCCTACTGTTAACTTGCAAAGAGAAATCATATGCACCATAGTTGAAGAGAAAAGTAGAAATGGAATGCTACTTCTTGTCAACATTGTTAACATTAGCCCTTTGTTTGTTTTCCTTATAGATATGGCTCGCACTATGCATTGGTGCAAATAGTACAACATGGTGCAAATACCAATACACGAAATTTCCCACATGCACAGTTGTAGGTATCCTCAAGGTCTTCATTGGAATTAGTGTTGAAATATACATGGAAGTTTTCACTGGGTTCCTTAGCCAGAGATCTGTAAATCTGTTCTTTTTCCTGGCAGTGGGTCCTCTTGTAGTCTACTTCCTTATCATGTATTTGAGTAGACCTTGCACACCAATTTTTGTGGAAGATATAGAAGAGCAAGGGTACTTTGTTTTCATCCAAGCGATTAGCATTATTTTAGCTTTGTATCTTCTTTCAATTTCTATAGAAAATGATCTTTTTTCTTTAGAAAACCATCCTATCTCCAAGCTATTTGTAGTGGTAATGCTTTTGTTTCTCTTGTCACCCACTTTGATTCCTTTGGAATTGACATTACGTGCAATCAAGGAAGACCGTGTAGATGTGCAGAACTCTCTTCACTTGCAGATGGACCCTTGTAGAGAACCACTTCTTGGTATGGAACAAAAAGGCCCAAACATGAAGCCTAGTGCAGATAAGAACACTGTTGAATCTCTATATTTTAATAACCCTGTGTCAAGCATGTCAAAGGACAATATCAATGAATTGCAGATATAATTAGAGGGTTCACCCTTGTTTCATGAATTTAAGGACATGAACCTAGATATTCTATTAGTTGAAGGAGAAGGAGATGTCTAGAAAAACAGAAGACCAAGACGATGAGAAGATTTCAATTTTCACCAAGTTGTGGTGAAAGCTGACTTTTGGCTACTTTTTGTAGTCTTCTTCTGTGGGGTTGGTTCTAGGGGTACATTTCTCAATAATTTGGCACAAATAGGATTGGCTGAAGGCCTATCAAAATATCATGATCCTATTAGCGATAATTGGTGTTGGGCATCTTGGCGGTGGGGTTGTCTCAAAATATTATGCCAGGTTTGTTGTTTTGGGATTCTCATTTTGTTTTGTTTATGAACATATGTTAATCAGTGAGATGGGTATACTATTTTTCTGATAAGTAAAAAAAGTTATTTCATGTGATTAGTTTTACTTCTTATTAGAACAGTGGATGCTAAACATGTAGGAAAAAGGCCATTCCTCGAACAGTTTGGATGATAGCTTCACAAGCTCTTATGATAGGGGCTTTTCTATTCTTTACCTCAAATTTTCCAAGATCTGTTTATATCTCTTCTTTCATACTAGGAATTTGATATGGAGTACAATTCTCTGTAATGGTGCCTAAAGCTCCTGATCTCTTCGGATTGAAGCACTTTGGCAAGATTTACAATTTCCTAACAATAGGGAATCCACTGGGATCTTTCCTCTTTTCTGGCCTCCTTGTTGGATACATATACGATCAATAAGCTCAAAGGAAACCTAGCTATTCCTACCCAACAAGCATCAGTGCCGCCAATGTTGATTGTTTGGGGCCTAACTAATTCAGGCTTACATTTCTTATCATGGCATGGGTGTGTACTTTTGGGGTTCGGGTGAGCATTATTCTTACAATCTGGATAAGGCTAGTTTATGAGACACTGTATAGTCGGGGTTCCTTCTGCATTTTGAAAACAACAAGTACAAAAGAATCAACCTTGGAGAAAGCATAAAAAATATGAATTTCATTCAACATTGGTAGACCTTTTTAGGTTCATGTAATGACAGTTATGTTATCAAGCAAATATTTTTTTGAAATGAGGTTATGTCTGCTTAGCTAGTTGTTTAAATTCTAATTATTTTTCAAAAACCTTATTGTTGTTACTCTTGTTCTGTATTTGAATGTACCAGTCATAGTAAATATATTTATGGGTGGGGTGGAGAGTGAGGTTTGTATAGTTATCAAATATTATGGTCACAAGAGGGGCTTTCTATTAGTCCAAGAGATTCAATATCTTGAATGTGTGCAAAATTACAACTGCCAGTTTCTGCTTGTTAAACTATGGGCTCCTCCTGTTTACTTTTATGGCACAGTTTCAAGTCAAAGAATTGGTTTCCCCCTTCACTTGATTTATATGCACTGATTCTTGAATTTCCTTTGTTCAAAACACAACCAATTCTTATCCAATTTTTATAAGTTTCCCTCCCAATAATGCCACTTCATAGAGAGATAATGGTGTCTAATGGTGTATTTTCTTTAAAGTAAACTATATGCAGACTTCAAAATACTATAAGAATGTAAAGAGGGGAATCACAATGAACTGGAACAAGACCTAGATGACTTGCAACCAATCCCTTGTGCTCTGATTATCTTGTTCCAACTCTATTATAGTGCCTTTGCAGCTCTGCTTCACCTTTCTGACTACCCTCCACCAAATCTTCCTTACACAAACAGAGTAATACAAAAAAAGCTAGAAGAAATTTGAATGAATATTGTCTAGGAGTTGGTTTCACTCTCTGAAAGGGGCTTAACACATCTAATAAACCAAATTAGTTTAAGAAAGATGTTAATAAATCCTTAGTAGGGTAAAGAACCCTCTTTGAAATCAATACCCAAACCAAGGTTATTATCCTCTCGACCTTTAGGCAACACAACTATCTATCCTTGTTATAATTTTTTAAGATAATGGTCAAACATTGATTTTGTAGCTTACTCCAAATACAAATGAATAGAGGTCAAATATATTATATTTTCCTACCTAGAAACTTAATTTATTTAAAAATAGGGCTTCCAAGACAATATTTTACCATTGTAAGTTCCAAACACTGAAACATCTCATTCTGCCCAATGATATCATTGCGGATAGTATTGATAACCAATTGTAAGAAGTCATGATTCTCATTTAATAAGCATGAAGTCACAATGTATCCAACCTATAAAAATGCATATCCATTAAAGTCATGAATAGCTTGCAGAGTACGTGGATGTTAGTTAATCATATATAAATGAACATATTGGAAATATATGAAATTATAGAAGTTCAATAGTTGTAATGCTATCTTTAGTTGCATTTGAAGACGTAGCCTACAAAATATCATTGTCACCGAGAAGACAAAAAATCTCATTACTGTGGGTATGCCACATTATCCTTTGTAATGCTGAAATGACTAAAGGAGAAAGAAATTATTAATATTTTTTACAATAGCTTGAAGTGAATAGCTTCTAGGTAGAGGGTACATGAATGGTGTGCCATGAATTAATCCTAAAAAAATTATAGAAATCAATTATCAAGAATTATCAAGCTGGACACTCAGAAAGAAACTACCAATAATCTCACAGATTACTTTGGTCTGTTATGTTATATTGAACTATAAAGTAAGCAAGATACTCTGAAGTTTAAATTAAATTTGACATAAATGCCAAGATGATAGATCACTTGTTTCTCAACTCTGTGGACATTTATGAGATGAGCATTAGATTATTTTCAATGTCTGTATTCATTCTAGGTGACTAGACATGCATATACCTTTATCACCAAATATTAACATGTGTTGGGTGTGGAGCCTGATTATCTTCTGTATTCAAAGGTATTGCCACATTGGACCCCAGTTCGAAATGGGGCAGCAATGCCGCCGGTAAAATATTCGCTGCAAGGGGAGTCCGGGGGGGGCAGCTGCGACCTTTGGGGAGTGCCCCCCCCTGGTGGGGGGTTTCGGGGGCAGCACCCCCGAAGCTAAGAATAGATGTAAAATTGCCTTGTAAAAGTATAGTAATTTCTAGTCAATCTGGGCCATTCATTAGGCGGAGATCTGACGGTAGAAGTTATGTTTAATTTAGGGTTTTTTGCCCTAGAAGGCAACCCCTCACTATATATGAGGGAATTGTATTGCATCTATGTAGATCTGTATTCTGAGTGAGAAAGAGAGAGGAGATTGAGAGCGAAGAGGGTGTTACAGCGGATCTACTGTAGGTTGTATCTCTTCAATTTGCTAGATAATATAAAATGAAGGACTGGTTGTTTCTCCGTGGATGTAGCCCAAACTGGGTGAACCACGTATATCTGTGTCTCTCTTGTTTTATGTGTTTTCTGTGTTTATATTTCTGCAATTTTTTATGTGTTCCATTGCTCCGTAATATATAATTTTCTAACAACATGCAGATGCAGTATGCATTTTGCATATGTCCAATATACAAAATTCATTTTGCACCATTTGTGGACATTTTTTGGTCTATTGATGTGCCAAATCCTTTCACATTAAGACTATAACTACCTTTACATAAGGAAACCACATTCAAACCACCAATTCTTTCTTCTCTTCTTTTGAGGTCTTTCCCTTTAATGAAAGCATAATTCTATGTTTGGTCTCAAATTAAGAAATATTTCTAGAAACTTTATAGCTTCCATATTTGTATTTCCTATCCACAAAAATCTATTATTTTCAAGCCTGGAATATTTGCATTTGGCATTTGCATTATGTATGCACTTCTTATTTCCAGTAATATGGATTTAAGTGCAAGCAGTGAAAAGAATAAAGAAAAAAATCCAAAACACAATGATATCAGTATATAAAATAAGATAAGAGAAGTTGACTGAAACCAACTTATAGGAGGCCACAGAGGACAAAAAAATCATTAAGAAAAAGGGATAGCAATACGTGTTTCTCTAGATATTTAGGAGCAGATATAAGTGAAACAATACCCATATGACCAAAGTCTACATCATAGCCAAGCATATAAATGTAAAGCATCTTCCAGACATATTTCTTCTTGTCATATGGTGTCAAACCCTGCCAGAAAGCATACACATTAAGATTAATAACGTGCATTTAATGACTATTGCAAATTTACAAACAAATTGAATTGTAACAAGATCTACTTTTCACCTTGTAATCCACATCAACAATATGTTTGTCACAGGATACCATCACTTCTTGAATGATCCATGCAATACCAATGCTTCATGTATGATCCATGCAATTTAGAATAATGAGTTAATTGCAAAAAACAACATGCCTTGACTTCATGTCTAATGTTGCAACTTGCCACCCAGTTGAGGAAAGAAGAACAAAAAAGGGCAACAAAAGTGTATAAAGTTGTACATAAGATTAAAAGGAAAAGTTAAAGGTTTTGTGAAACCACGCCTTTTGCAACGTCCTTAGGAGAACAAAAATATGAAAGAAAAATTGGTTAGCATTTAGGAAAGTATAATGAGATAAGAAACTACACAGGACCTTTGAAGAGGAGAAAGACATTTTTTTCTAGCATAGATCAAGTCTTCACTAGAGAGGAAATATATTGGAGACAAAAATCCAAGGTTTACTGACTAAAGCAACATCAAAACACCATTTTTTTTCATAAGATAGAAGTTTAGGAAAAAAACATAGAATAATAAACTTATAGGGATAGACAAGAAACATGAAAATAAAGATGGGAAAAGAAAAGAGTAATTTGAAAATTTCCTAATGGAGATAATTCCATAAACAAGGTTAGAATCAACTAGACATTGCACAAAAACTACCAAATTATTTCATACAGTCATAACAAGAGACTGATGAGAGAAGTGAAGATTTAGGTAGTTAGGCAGGTAGTATTGAATAGGGAAGAAAAAAATTTATCCGGGGCTAAATTGATTTTCTACATCCTAATTAGAAGTTGCACAAGTGTAGCATCTAGTAGAAAAGCACAAGTTGGTTAATGATGTGCCCCTTCTAGCAAGTTCAAATGCTTGAAATAAATTTTATAGTCAAAATGATGGGAAACCCCTCAGATTGAGTACTTGTGGAGCATCCAGTAGAAAATCACAAGTGCAACATCCAATAGAAAATCACAAACTGGTTAATGATGTGCCCCTTCTAGCAAGTTCAAATATATAGTAGTGATCATACCACTTTTTATCGACCCCTTCATAACTCGAAAGAGGAAGGAGATTATTGTTTTAAAAAAAAACAAGAAAACTAATGAACATAGAAACAAATAAACACAAATCACCATTCTCCACATACTAAATTCCATCAATATCTTCATCGATACTTTTATAATTCATTTTTAACAAAATCTTCTCCTGACAAAACACACCTCAACAGTAACACTAATTACTTGCATTGGTTCACCATCCTTATCACTAAATTTTGGGCCCTTTCGTAAGCACATGACTCCATTAGCAGATACAAATGTATTACCATCATCACCAGGTAATGTTTCAAATATAGTTGTATTATCTTTCTTCTTTTCCTTTCGTTTTAGCCCTTGCTGATGTTGACAAAATAGTTGTTGGTAACTTTGTGGTTGAGGTGGTTGTTGGAGGTGTCATTTGGAGAGGATACTCAAACAATGAAGATTTTTCATTAAATATAAATTCAAACTTTGGGGTCATCAAGTCATAGTTAAGCCCAATAAAAGCAGTTGGTGCAAAAGACATGTTAAAAAACTAGATGATCTGATACCAATACCAAAACTATGTGAATATTGGCATTCTAATAACAACATTCATTCTTTATGATAGATTTTTCGGCGAAAATCACATAGTTGACCTGACGATGAACCACACTGGTTGGTTCAAAACGTGTCGACAAATGGTTTCTCATGTGATTTTCACCAAAAATCTATCATAAACTTGTTATGGATCACAGAAGCCTCAACTCTACAACATTCATTCTATCATGCTTACACCTAGAAAGTATTTTAATAGTTACATTCATGCCACCTCCATCTAAAATACCAGAAGCCAAAATTGCCCCCATCTGACTTATGGTATCCTCGTGCTTATCTGGAATTATTTTCTCCAGTTGACGCCTGAAACAATATCAAAAAATCATTTCAGTTTGGTGAAAATTGAAATAAATGTATATACCAACATTTTGAAAACAATTTGGTAAGCGATGGAAATATTTTCTTTTAAAATTTGAACTTCCATGAAGTACTCCCAAGCCATTGTAAAGTCATACATACAACATGCCTAGAGTTACATGCACGTGGTTCACGTGATTCATTTGTTTGTAGAAGAACCATATCCACTGCTATTAGAGCTCCTTGATAAACAAAATCAGCTACATTTCATGTCAGAGGCTCTAATAGTGAAATGGCTTCACTCAATCCTGTACCAGCACAAGAAACACCCACTGCTATAGTTTCTCCATACCTAACATTTTGGATTGTAAGACTCGGAAAGCAAAGATACAACCTGTGGTATCTATAACAATGTGTAATAGGGGTCATCTTCAACAAGGTTATTCTTGATGGCTACTTATCTTTTCTAGAATGGTGCTAGTGGAGGTGGAAGTCCCTTTTCTAAGGGTGGATCCCCATATGCCTTGGAAATTATACATGCAAATCATGGAGAAGGGATCAAGTAGTGTATTCATGAAAGCATACGTAGTGAAAATATTGAATTAAGTATCTCATTTCTTTGCAAGAAATGAAACAGAGTCAGGTCTGGAGCTTTTGGATTAAGAACGCACCACCTTTCAGGCAGGTATTTCACACCACTTGCACTAATAAATGCCATATTCTATTGACCTAGATCTGAAAGATCAAGTGGATAGCTGGGTTGTCCATTGTATGGGAAAATGCCCCAATTTCTTTCAAAGTTACCGGGTTCTATTCTCTTAACACCTTCATCAAGAAGGCTAAATAAATATATTTTGATAGATCCACTCTGCATTGGAGTTCCTTTGCCACTCATAACTTGTTTTAAAAGGATTTGATTGACCCTTTCTGCATACATGAGATTCAGATTTTTATCACCATCAATGGACCAACCCATGCCCCCTTAAGGTTTCTTTCCTTTTTTTTTGAGAAATATTCAGATGGGAACAACAGGTGGAAAACTACTTTTAAAATATTGGTTGTAGTTTTTCATAAGCCTGTAAAATTTGTTTTTGAATGTGATTATGTGAGAGACTCTTTCTAAATATGGTAGAGGTGGTTGTCAGCGTTTGGATGGTTAATGAATCCCATGAGGGATTTTATTTCAGCACTTAACCTATATCCAATTTTTCAATTCAGTTAGTTATCACTCCTACCAAGCTTATTTATGGTACAACGGTATTAGGGACAGGTCTCTAGACCTTTTTGGACATATAAATTGTATATTTTAAATACTCTTTAAAATTATTAAGTTGTTTGGTGCAGTTCTAAAATCCAGGATAGAATTTTGGCATAGTTATGAGTCTCATGTTGAGGATATATGTGAAAATATACAACTCTGTCATAAGTTTAAATTTTGTGAAGGCAAAAATACTCTCTTTGGAGAGTTTTTTGATATGATATAATGAAAATTGTTTGTAATCCATGGATCTATGATAAAGCATATAGGAAGAATTGGATTTATGCCTTAGGGTTATTTTTTTTTATCTTTTGAAATGTTGAAACATGCATCTGCAGAATGTACACTTCACTTCTATATCTAATAAAAGGTTTTGACTTTTTCCCACATAAAAGAGCTCCACAGATATAATACTTGGTGTTCCCTGTTACTATGGAAAATTGAGAAACATGTGTAAAATAATTCATAGATGTAACATAAAATACCTAAGCTGCAAAAAACCAAGTCATCATGGTTCGGAGACACAATTCATTCCACTTTATTAAGTAGGTTTTATTGCCTTAAGGTTGTAGTTATTCAACGTACTCTTTATGTTTCTGACAAATACTGGAAATATCTTCTATGAGGGCTATATCCCAATAGTCAATGGTTAAACGTAAAACAGGTAGAAAATAATGTAAAGCTTGTTGGGAATCATTTATTTGGACCAGAAAAGAACCTTTTTGATTTAAGAGATACAAAATTTTGAGAGACAATGTGGACCTCTGCGCCATATGTCATGAAACACATGCATGCTCTAGTAGACATATGTTATAAGGGTATCAACATGTAAACTGGTCACGAGGGATCATGTTCCTGGCGATGGAAAAAAGGTTGATTCACCTTGAAAGAATAATAGACACAAGGCTACACGCCAATAATATCATGTTTCAAGGATCTTCCACTCCAATTAGGGCTCCTCCTAGAAAAATCTATGATATTCTAGCTGCAAGCACTCTTTGGAAACCAAATATTGTGAAAACCAAAGAAAAACACATTGAGACAAAATAGGAGGATTACAAATGCTCCCCACTTATCAACATGTAATTCCAACATGGCTCCTAGTCCTACTAGAGGCTTGTCAAGAAGTGTGTTGTGATACTAAGTTCACAGCTGAAAAATAAGAGATATATTACAAGAGATAAAAGGATCCAGTCTCAGAACTATGAGGCCTATTTATTCCCCTTCATCATGTTGACATAAAGAACTCCATGCAAAGGTATTCTACAATGGCTAAATATGTCTTATGCAGAAACACCATCTACATTACCTCAAGGATTATAAGATAGTCCTCACTTACCCAAACTTTGCATAAGGTCAATTCCTGGATTGACATGAACTATTTTTTCTCATATAAAGTCTTGGTCAACATTTTCATGCCTCACAAAATTCATTCATTAACATATTACCTAAACCTTCAATATTTTCCATCAGCTTCATCCTGCAATGGGATTGTGGAGAGTTTCATCCACAGGTTTTCCCCTTGACTAAAATAATAGTTTTATGTCTTGTATGACCTCATTCGAACATGTATAAGCTAACTAGATCATTTTTTATCTACTCTAGCATGTGTTGTTTCGATCAATTTCCCAACTACCTTTGTCTAATGTAACGTTCGACTCAGGTTTGACATTAAAGATAGATGCATAGGCCTCTTGAGGCACATTCATGAATGTTAACATAATTAATAGAAGGAATTAGGCATTAGAAATTTCTCCTCTGATAGCCTAGGGGGGAACCTAAAACTTCTCTCTCTTGTAGAGCTCTCAAGGAATACTTATAGACCTTGACCAAGACAACTCACCAAGTGAGGGCCAAACACTCAATCAATACTTCTTTTTGTAACTCGGAATGCTTCTCTTCCCAAGGCCAAAAATATGAACATAAGATAATATACCTTTCCATGTGTGATCTTGCTAGCACAAAGAAAAGATTCCAAAGATAAACCAAAAGGTTCTTCTTTACTTCCTTACAGAGCTTACCACGATAGCTTACCTTTAGAGTTGGTACTATCATTTAGAGTTGAGTCTTCTCCTGAAATGTCAAATCAAAAGGGGAACTTAGCACCTCTCATGAATTACGAGTTAGACTTGAATGTGCAGACATAGAACAAAAAACAAAGAAGTAGCAAATGAAACAAGAAGCAACCCCATCCTGAGTTAGTTCTTTATGTTTTTTAGGAAAGTAAGGCTTTTAGGGATTTTTTGTAGAATTTACACTGTTGAGTTCTTCCTTGAAATTTTGTATGTAAATTTGCTTGAATTGGACACTTTTTGGCAGGGTTCAAGCCCTATTTTATCTACAGCTATAGGCAATCAGTCCTTCTTATGCAACTCTCCTGCAAGTAGTTGTTGAAAAAAAATTTCTTAATATAAAGTTTAAACTTTAAACATATCTACCAGTTCTTGTTAGAGAAAAAACAATCCAACTTAGATGTTGTCTTATGAGATGTTCCCTTTGTAGGAAACAATGTTAGGGCATCTAGTGGAAGTATGAAGAATCCTCTAGCCAAAGGGGATATGTGACCACAATAACAACTCTTTGTTATACCAAATTTGGAATTGAAGCACATACACACTAATTCTTCAATGAGCTCATTGAAAAATAAAATGGTTGATGGTTGAATAATGAGAGGATATGGGAGAGAAAATATGGAGGACTAAACTCAATGGATTGGTGGGAAAACCATTGGGCTATGGAGTCAAGTTACTCATGATCATGGGTCTAGGAAGGAGTTTAAATAATCAATAGGGAAATGGCCTTTTTCGAAGGAATCTACTGATTAAATCAGAGACAGTAAGTAGAGAGCATAAACACAAAAAATCCCCTACCCATTGTCAGTCTAATTTATGGAGTTGAATTAGAGCATCTGTTTTAATATCAATCTGGGGTTGTAAACTTAGAAGCACACCAAGGTATATGGATCTTAGATTTAAATAGTGTAGGAAGTATTTGTTTAGATAAAAATAATGGAAATGCATATTACAAATATCAAATTTTGATTGTAAAGAAAGCATAGAATTTTTTTATCTATAAGCATGAACAAGTGAATAGTGATTTTATTTGAATCATAGTCAGTAAGGAAGAGCCTCTTGTCTTAGAGATCCAGGATGTCCTTCCTTTTGATTTCTTTTTCAAAAGACCAAATACACCATAAAGCATAACACTTTATTTAAGAAAGTAAGAAAGGATGAATGCATAGATAGAGGTTCCAGTCCAATTCTTAGTTCACAAGGAAGAGGCTCCAACTTGGAGACATGGGTTGTCCTTCCTTATTCAAACTAGTCACTGAAAAGAGATCAATTCCAAAATCTGAATGGTCATGACATGCTAATAAGTTTATACAGAAAATATTCACAAGAGATTATACAGAAAACTAAAATGCTAACTTATTCACAATTATGCACATTAATTCACAAAATAGTGTACTTAGCTTAGAATGGGGGCCCTCCACCTTTTCTTGGTACACCTATAAAACAATCAGCTACAGAAATTCACCATTCAAATCCCACAGCAATGATGCATAAGAAATATAGAGTAAGTCTTCAAATGTATTCAGAAAGAGAGTAATCACAATGATAATAATGTATATCCATAGTTTCTTAGTAGTTGTGCTTAAATAGGCTAAGAATGTAACAAAATCAACTATAATGGATGTAACAACCAACAAGAGTCCTATTCCACCTAATAGGGTCAAATTCATCCCTTTGTTGCACAAAATATGGGAAGATTCCACAAAATCACAAAACTGCCCCTAAATCAGGGGATTTTCTGAGTGACTGGTCAAGTTTGACCAACTTTGACTGGGCCTGTTCTTACTCATTTGGAGTGTGAAAATAGGAGTTTTTCCATCCTTGGTTCATGTACTTCTTTAATCTACATTCATTTTTTGCCTAGGTGTCCTGCGCATACAACTTCAATGGAGCCATTACGGGAAATTATGTTTCTGCCAAAAATAATTTTTAATGCTCAATTTTTACTAAAAATTCTAAAAATTAAAAGACATAATTATTTTACCTTAATGTGCAAAAAGAGGCAAAAATATGACAAATATGATCATGATATGGTGGTAAGGGATGGTAAAAAGGTGGAATATGTATGGTAAAAAAGGGTCAAAACTGAGGGCTAACACACATCAAGCACCTTTCTCCCAAAGTAAAATACATGCAATATCAAGTATGAAGGTATAAAATATGTTGAAGAAGATACATTGACATAGAAAATTATGAGAGGGTGGAAGTCCCATTCACTTATAGGTTACTAAATGAATTTTTTATGGGCATTGCAAGAATAGAATCCAACAATTTAATCATATTACACAGAGGAAAAACCACACATGAAACTGGGTAAGGAATAATATCTTCATTATATTGACAGTAGCATGAATTTATCAAAATCTTGTACACAATAAAATCCATTACTCTCCAACCTGTATTTTTAAATAACACAAATATGAAATGGCAAGGGGTCAAAGCCATAAAATGCCAAGCATGTGCATGTGCATAAGGCATACTATAATTATAGCTGACTAGAATCTGAAGAAGAAAAATAGTTTAGAAGATGAATAACAGGAGTACCAAAAGGACTAAGAAAAATAGACAAATAGATTTAGTGGTGAATCTTTAGCTCAAGTCTTATGTAAATGTTTCTCTGTATCTCTCCTCCTAAAGTATTTCCCTCCAGGGAGCAAAAGCAGCATACCAGACGAGTCTTGAATAGCCCATGTAATCCAACATGTGCTTCCTCTATGACTATTACATAAGTAGTTCTCTGCTGGAGGCAATGCCCATTTGAATCTAGTATCTATCCCTTTCATTTGTTGGCCTCACTTCAATTCCAGCCAAAATTTCTTGTATTGATTGCTCAAAATTTTCTTCAACTACTCTTCCTTTCTCTGAAACAAATTCGGCCTCTAGATGGTCCCTCCAAACATTTTTAGAAATATGCCTCTACCTAGTTGTTGGTTCACTCAACCATGATTTTTGAAAGTGGGAGACTCTATTATATTTTCTAGATGATGGTAAACAGACTCTACATTAAAAGAATTCCTAAAAAGACTAGATAGTTGAAATTGAAAGCCACTCAAAATTGCATCTCTAATGATGTTATAATCTATAAACACATATTGTAGAAAATATATAACAAAAACTTAGTAGATGGACTATCAAAACCTATTATTTCTTTCTCATTAATTATGAACTCAAATCTGCTACAGAAAGAAGTGACAAACTAATTCACTGCTCATTGTTGAATTGAATGAATTATAAAATCAATATGCATGCCTCCTTATATAACAGAAAGGTGGTCTTGCTAGGGTTTACAAGGATATATCTAAATCCTAGATCTACCACAGTCTTGAGATTTGTACTTTTGTCTCTACATGAGTGATAGTATTTAATTAGTGTGTTCTAGCAAGAGAAATATCTCCTCGATATTTTTTCCCTATCACTGGACCTCATATGCCTTACCTAACTAAACTTAAGTCAAAAATAGAAAACTACTAGAATAAAATTGAACTAAGATATGCAAATTATCTAGCACATGCAGGTTGTTGAGGATAGATTGTTGGAAATAAAACAACAGTTTCTTCTACATATTTTAATGCACCATACTATTGAATCTAGAAGAGAAGAACTACTCTCTCACTATAGAGTTTGAATTGTTGTAACTGAAGTGTCTTGATCTGTTCACAAGTGCGCCCAAGAATGCTACACATGTGCCTACGCTATAGAAGACTATTCAAGATACACTCTAACATTATCTCTTTCCAAGGAAAGTGTTCTTCACCAATTGAAGTCTCTCCCTAAATGATTTGAACTTTCCCTTTGCCAAGGGTCTAGTTAAGAAATTTGCAACTTGTTGATCTGTCCAAATATACTCTAGATAAATTGCTCCCTTCTAAACCCAATCATTGAGAAAATGGTATTTGATGTCAATATGCTTGGAGTAGTCATGGAATACTAGATTCTTAGAGTTTGATGCTACTCTAGTTGACATAGTAGATTGCAATAGGCTCCAACATCTTGCATGTTAATTATGCAATCGACTTGCAAAGTTAGATGGCTTCACAACTAGTAGTGCTAGTTGCGATGAATGTGTGTTGTATGCAATGCTACTAAATCCTACTTCCTACTAAACCAAGAAATCACTCTTAAACCCAAAATGAAGCAACACCTTGAAGAACTCTTCTTGTCACATGCATCTCTTGCCCTATCATAATTAATGAATCCATGCAGCATTAACTCACTATCTCTTACATATCTTAGACTACAATGTATTGTGCCTTTCAAATATTGGAGCACATGTTTTGTAGCTATTTGGTAAATCTATCTCGACCCAACCATTAACTATCTCAAGGTATTCACTACAAAACATATATAAAGTTTGGTCTTGACTAGATATGTCAAGGATCAAATGAACTATCTATACACTAAAAACTCTGCAAAATTTGAATCCAAGTCAGCATGCAACTTCAAATTCAATATGATAGCAGTGATCATGGGTTTACAATCTATCATTTGGAAAATTTTAAGGGTCTCAACTGTGTATTTTCCCAGCCCAAGGAAAACCTCACCAATACTCTACCACACATCTAGACTTGAGAAATGTTACATCAACTCAATATCCATTTCAAATTCTTGTGTCACCTTAGCTTTTCACCTTGCAATTATCTTCTCTAAATAACTTATAAGTATTGGGTCATCTACATAAACAACCAAAATAAGTATATCAGATCTACCAAATAAACCATTTTGCATTAGGACGTGTCTTTATAATGTCCCTTGTGGATTAAATTCCCAAGGGATGAAGTAGCCTATCAATCCTCGTAGAATATAGTATTTGATAAAGGGGAAAACCCCAATTACCCAATGTTTGGGAAGCATGGGGTAAAGTATTGGGGCAGCTAGGGAAAGAAGCATAATAGTATTTGTACACAGGCAACAAAAGTTAAGCATGATATTGAGGAAAAAAGAGTTGTCAAAAAGTCAACCAATGATAAGAACCTTTTTTGAAGTGATGAAGATGATGGTGTTATCATCTCTCTAGGGCAAGACAAGAAGGATTTCAGACTTCTAGTTAAACTTCTGATATAGATCTAAATAATATTAAAGTGGAGGTTCAAGATAATATTCCTAGTGAAGGGGGTGTCCAGCAACTAAGGAAACTATTGAAAGCAAATGATCCATTTGAAGCATCAAAGTCTTTAGGTGATTGGTGAGATGGAAACTATAAGAATATCTACCAACCAAAATGTAACCTTAGAAAATGAAGGTGTTGAACATAGATATTTCCACAATAAATACACTAGTGAAAACTACTTGAGTGCCTCACAAAACCCTTAAAGATGCAATCCTGACATCCATGGTATCCGTGAACAATGAGACTAGTCAAATTTCCATATGTATGGAGATCATGTATTGTTTGGGGTATGTTTTAGGAAGTTTTAGTGTCTACAGATAAACTCTTAAACCCCTAGACTAGTAGCTAAGTCTAGAACAACATTGCAAAGCATTCTCTACTTTTTCTATAACCAATAGATTAAACAAGATAGTAAAGAAGCCTACCTGTAGCTTTTGCTTACTCCTTACCTCCCTTGACCAATTATGTCACTCCTTTCCGTACTTAATCCGCTTGAAAAGTACTTGCACATAGACAGAAGACAAAAATCGATCAAAGCATATGATAATGATATATTGATTAAACATAGAATGGAATCAAGTTCATAATACACATATGAAAGCATCAATGAACAATACAAACATATGGAAAAAAAATTTAAAACTTTATTAGTAAAAGGAAGAGTTACAACCCAATTTGATTGATTTAGTGTCACTCCTCCAGTTCAATCCCATCCTCTCCTCATAACAAGCAAGACATTTTGACATCATTACAATACTTGAAATCAACTCAAGTCTCATACTAACAACATCTCCCTATAATTCAATGATTTCCAGCCCCTGATCACTTAGATGAGTGGTCTTTTTATATGTGAATGAAGGAAGTTATGCCATAAATGGTGATAATGAATGCCCTCCCAAACTTAGGATTTAGTTCCATGGAGGAAGGGATAAAGGGATTGATGTTCCTTAACTCCCTCCCTCAACCAATTTCAAGCCCAAAGGAGTGGATAACCTTAGGAAACTTCTAGAGGCATCCTATGGATAAGAATAATCCAAACCCCAATGCAGATTTCGCTCAAATTCTCCCAGCGCACCCTGGTAGTGTACTGGGCTGCACTACAATGTACCCTGGTAATGTACTGGGCTGCACTGCAGTGCACCCTGTTAGTGTATCTACATGCGCTGATCTTCTTAGAGGCAGTTTTTGGATGATTTCAGTCATGGAATCTCTTGGGAAGGAGGCATTCTTATGGTTGACTTCATTTAGGGCATCTAACAATTGAATTAGGGTTTGATGGGCCCTAATAGTATTGATCTGTAAGTCAGGGTTGATGTGCCCAAATGGATTTGTAACATTTTCCCCCTAAAGCATGAAGTTGTAAATATGTATGTCGAGTGAAATTCTTTACTATGTGGAGAGGAGGTTTCGAAGGAAAAGGTGACCTGCATCAATTACAATACATATATCATGATAATTTGATTTTTTCTCATGAACTTGCTGAGGGAAGACATACCATGCTCAGCTTATAAACTTTCATTACTACAAATATAGTCGTCTACACATATAGACCCATGAATGGATGACCATGAATGTAATTCCATTGTACATTTGATTTAGTACTCCTAAAAATATCGCAGCTCGGATGGATGAAACTAGATCTGGGGTCTTCATTCTCATTCAATATTTCACTCAAGTACAAGTCTAACCATTTGAATAGATGATGTGAAGTTGAACATGGGAATAAATCGTCTGGTTACCAGCCAATGATGTAAGTCGTTAACAGATGCGAGAGAAATCACCGATAATGATGATGACCCTCAAGGTACTACAATACATTTCGCATGGTGTGAATAAATGATCTGACGTCGAACACCATACAAAGTCTTTCAGTCGAAGGCCAGTGATGTCAACCTATCATCAGAAGCGAGAAACCTACCATTGATGAATGTAAGCCTCAAGGTACTGAAGGGGTGTTTCTAAGTCAACTTCTTGGATAATGTGCTGATGTCGACAAGAAGAAACTCATCGCAGGAGGGCCTTGATGTATCCCACATCAACAACACGAAATGAGGTAAATGATTTTGGAGATGAAAATCGACTGACGACAGAAGGTTCAGGAATGGCGGTGATGAAATTGAAGGTTTACGGTATTGCAAAGGATGAAGTTTGAACTGAATGACTTCTCTTGAACATGTCGGTGACACTAAAATGAATTGGTAGCATTGACCCACAACGAAGTGATGGATGGTATGATAGACAAAAGGTGTCATAAGAGAGGCCTTCAAACTTCGAATTCTTCTCAGTAAACTATTCACAGCTATGATAACCTTTGCTATGATACCATGTATAACTTTTTCTACAAAACCTCACTCTGATACCATGTAGAAATTTCACCGTAGATTAAACTGATTATGCAATGTACTAAAGCAAAATACTCAATCTACTTCTACTATCAAACTTGTGGAAGCTTAATCGATTTTGAGCAAGATCAAATAGAACACATATAACAGAGAAGAAGATTCAATCACACATGAAACAAAGAAGAATACTCTGGGAAAAGCCTCAGCTAAAAACCCCACTATCTATATTATCATACAAGTGGAAATATCTCAAGATTACACAAAGCTTTAGCTCACAAGTTATCTAGCTCTCAGTACAATCCCTCACTGTTGCTCATAGACAGAATAGACAACACATATGTTGTCCTTCAGTCCTCCAAGCCTCCTATTTTCTTGTGTATTTTCTCTTGGGTCCTCTAGTTGCAACCTATGTGATTCTCACCTCACACACAACACTGATCTCTGAAATAATTGTGCAATCCTGAAGGAGATAATTCCTTCTGCATGGATGAGTTTCCTTTATAGGAAAATTCCTCCAATTGATAGTACAATGTCCATGTCTTTAATCTCAACTGGGTCTTTCTCTGAACTGACATGCATGAGTTATTTATGAGTGAATATTCACTTATTTGGAGATTCACACTAGTTGCATGAATGCATGCATTAACTGACTGAACTCACAATTAGTTCCACAAACTGTTTGGAACTAATTTAACTGGACTTAACTCAGTTAGTTGAGCTAACTAATTACAGCTCAAATACAACTCATCCTTATCTCCTTAATTAAGGGATAACTTCCTCAATCAAAGGGATAATTGTTGCATGTCTTCACAAAGACTTCATGTTTGATTTTCACCAATTAATTAACTCAAGATGAATTAATTAATTATTTTTCAAACATATAGTGAGACTAAATTCAAATTTTAATTCTCAATTTTGATTCAAGGACAAATCAAAATTTAAATATATCCCGAAATGCTATTTATAGCATTTTTATTTTTTTCTATTTCCAACAGAGTTGGAGTATATCCTGAAATGCTATTTATAGCAATGCTATTTTTAGCATTTCTATTTTTAGCATTTCTTGTTGCTATTTTCAACACTCCCTCTCAACAATAAATGGATTATCTCTCACCCCAATCATGTCTCTGTGGAACTCGAATTTACACTTTGACAATACCTTACTCAAAATGTTAGCATCTTACTCCTCAATCAAAACATACCGCAACAACATGATCCTCCTAGCCACACAGTTTCTGAGATGATGATACTGAATGTTTATGTGCTTGGACCTGTCATGAAATACTGGATTCTTAGAGAGTTTGATACAACTCTGATTATCACAATAGATCACAGTTGGATCCATCCTCTGATCAAAAAAAACCAACTAGAATTTTCCGCATCCAAATGGCCTCACATGTTGCCTGACTTGCAGCCATGTATTCAGCCTTTGCTGAGCTAAGTGCAACTGACCTCTGTTTCCTGTTGTACCAAGAAACTACAGCTGAACCAAGGTTGAAAATTCCTCCTGATGTGCTCTTCCGATTTGATGGACTCCCTGCCCAATCTGCATCTGTGAAGCCCTGTAGCTTCGCTCCCTCTGACTGTCTATATCATAATTCAAACTGAGATGTGCCTCTGAGGTATCTCAAAACATGCTTCGCTGCCTTCGAAAACAGCTTGGTAGGTTGAACCGTAGCTTGACTCAGTTGGTTCATTGCAAAGCACAAATCTGGTCGTGTGTTCACTAAGTACATCAGTGAACCCACAAGCTTTCGATACACAGTAGCCTCTACTACCTCACCTGAAGTAGCATCCTCCTTCCTCCAGTTACCTGCTAGAGGAGTCTACATGGGTTTGCACTTCTCCATGTGGAATCTCCTGAGTATCTCATTAGCATACTTGCCTTGAGACACAAACACTTCCCTATCCTTCTGCCACACTTCCATGCCTAGAAAGTAGTGCATGAGACCCATGTCTTTCATCTCGAACTCTCTTGCAAGGTCCTCCTTGCAATACATGATCAATTGATCATCGCCTGTCAATATCAGATCATCAACATAAAAAACAATGATCAACTGCTTACCTTCCACCATGATGTGGTACAAGTTTGCATCCGCTTCACTCTTTGTGAAGCCCAACCCGGTGAAGTAGTTGTCGATCCTGGTGTACCAAGCACAAGGTGCTTGCTTCAGCCCGTACAAAGCTCTCTTGAGTCGGCACACATGTGACTCACGATCAAAGGTCTCAAATCCTTCTGGTTTCTCTATGTACACCTCTTCCTCAATCTTTCCATTAAGGAATGCAGTCTTCACATCCATTTGATGGATCTTCAAACCCATCTATGCTGATAGTGCCAACATCGTTCTAATAGATGAGTACCTTGCTACAAGAGCAAAAATCTCATCATAGTCGATCCCCTCGACTTGTGAGAAACCACGGGCAACAAACCTTGCCTTATGTTTCTCCACACTACCATCAGCAACATGCTTTATCTTGTAAAAACAATGTAAACTTTGAAACAAGAACTATAAACTCAAAATGGGAACTCTGGCCAAAAAACCCCTAAAAAACATCAAAAACAGTGCTAAAAACGAAAAGTGTTGATGCTGGAATAACACCTTTTTTTTTCTAGGGTAAATTTTGAACATGTTTTAAAAATGGTGGTGAAACCCAATTTTTTGTGTAAAAATTGTCCAAAAAACACCCTCAAAATGAAAAGTGTTATGTTTGAATAACACTTTTTTTTTCAAGGGTAATATTTCAACATTTCGAAATAATGGCATAAAATATTTTATCATGACCCTGAAAAACATTAAAATTTCAAAAAAATAATGAAAACATAAAATAAAATAAAAAATTAAAACAATGAAAAAACACAAAACCAAAAAAAAAAGGTTAGAAAAAATAACAAAACATAAATTAAAGTATATACTAAAAACAAAACATAAAATAAAAACAAAAAAAACAATCATAAAAATGTGAAAAAAAAAAAACAAACAAACAAACAAAAACAAAAACAAAAACTTAAAAATTATAAACAAATAAATGGTAAAAAAAACATATTTTAATAAAATGGAAAAAAAATAAAATAAAATCTTGTAAACCATAAAAAAAAATAAAAAAATAAAAAATAAAAAAAAAAATAATAATAATAATAATAATAGATAAATAAATGGCAAAAAAAAAATTAAAATTAACTATTAAATTTAGGTAAAAATAGAAAAATTTAAAAAACATTAACAAAAAACTATGAAAAAAGTAGAAAATTAAAAACAAACTAGATCAAAAAAGAAGAAAGAAAATTAACTAAAATTAAAATTAAAATGTTGATTACTTAAATATATATATATATAGATGACAAAAATAAAAAATGTTAAAAAAAAAAAATATTATCTCATAAACATTAAAAGAATTTGGGAAAAAAAAAAATAAACAAACAAAATTAAAAAAATATAAACATAGAATTAAAAAAATATAAACATAGAATTAAGTAAATAAAACCCAGGAAAAAAAAAAAACAACAACAACAACAACAAAATAAAACAAAAAACAAAACAAAACAAACTAGATTAAAAAATAAATAAATAGATAAATAAAAAAAATAAACCTAGTAAAATTAATATTAAAATCATTAAAAAAAAAAAGCTTAAAAAACAAAAATAAACTCAAATTATATATATATATATATATATATATATATATAGATGAAAATTTTAAAAATATATATGTGAAATATGTATTTTTTATTGAAAAATAATAATAATAATAAAAATCAAAAATCAAAAAATCAAATATTTTTTTGTTAAACTTACATTTTTCATTTAAAAAATAAAAATTTTAATTCTAGGGGTTATATTGTGTGTTTATTTATTTATTTATTTGATTTTATTATTATTACTATTACTATTATTTTTATTATTGATTTAGTTAATAACTTAATTAACTATTAATTGTTTTATTTGTTTATAAACTATTACTAAATACTATTGTTTAGTAATATAATAAACAATTACGAAATTCTAGTATTTGGTAATCGTTTCTTACTTTAGTTTATTTATTTATTTAGTTTAATTATTATTTTTATTTTCTAGACCTTAAGTCTATTTTTACTATTATTATTATTATTATTAACAACTTATTTCTATTATTGTTTTTATTATTTATTCTCTTCCATTTTATTGGTTTATTATAAGGAATGGTCCCTTATTACCTTTAAAATATTTTATATTTATATATTTTTATTTTTATTTAATAAATAAATAATTTATTAATTTATCTTAACCTAATATAACTAGATTTAAAAAAAATAAAATAAAAAATAAAATAAAATAAAAAAATTTACCTTACTTTTGATACCATTTAATTTTATTTTCCCATTAAATAAATAATTTATACTAGTATATTTATTAATTTATAATTTTTCATTTATTTATTTATTTATTTATTTAATAGATAAATAAAGAATTTATTAGTTTATATTTCTTCGTTTATATATTTATATATTTAATAAATAAATAATTTACTATTATTTTAAAATTTTTCATATATTTATATCTTTGATCTTACACCTAATATAACTAATTTTATATATTTATTAATTTATATATATTTATTATTATATTAAAATTTATTTATTTATTTAATATAACTAAATTTGACCTTGCTCCTTAAGTCAACTTTTTACCTAGGTAACCGTTGGTGTCTCTGCTCTAGCTATTTAAACGGCTAAGCTGGATCTGTTTTTCAACTTGTCCTGACGATGAACCACACTAGTTGGTTCGAAACGCGTCGACAAAAGATTGGTTATGTGATTTTGCCGAAGATTATCTAAACAATGTTATGGATCACAAAAGTCTAAATTCCTTAAAAATTTTAATTTTTTTTATATATAAATAAATAAATAAATTTTGTTTTTTAAACCATTTTTTTATTTAAAAACAAAAAAACAAAAACAAAACAAAACAATTTTTTTTTTAATCTAGTTTTTTTTATTTTATTTTTCTTGTTTTTGTTAATGCTTTTTTTAATTTTTCTATTTTGACTTACTTAATTTTATTTATTTTTTTAATTATGTTCCTTTTTTCCAAATTCTTTTATGGTTTATGAGATAATTTTTTTTAACTTTTTTTTATTTTTTTTTGTCTTTAGATATATATATATATATATATATATATATATATATGTTTTTTAAGTAATCAACATTTAAAAAAAGAAAAATAAAACAACTTGAAAATTCGTTAAATAATCATAATTTAAAAAAGAAATGGACATAATAAATTTCTGCATCACCACTTTTCAAAATTGGGTCACGTTTTTACTACCCCTACGAAACGGGTAATCGTATTGGTTATTTAAAGTGCCAAAAACTATGTTCTAAAAAAATATGTGTGTTCTGCATCGCCCCTTTTCAAAATCGTGTCAATTTTTTGCTATCTCTACGAAACAGGTAACAGTATCAATTCTCGTTTCAAAGTTTACATTGTTTAAAGCCAACGGGAACCCACAACTGACTTTTTCTCTGGTCTTGGAACCACATCCCAAACACTATTCCAGACTATGGATTCATACTCCTCCACCATAGCATCAACCCAAACCAGCTGATGCATTGCTTCCTAAAAGGAGGATGGTTTGGTCTCTACACATTCCCCAACAAGGGCCATGTAACTAATGTACCGCTCAGGTGACCTCCTCTGTCTGCACTGAGAAGATGGCTCTCCCACATTCTCTCTCGCATCCATCAACAATTTGTCAGCTTCCCTTGTGCGTTTTCGCCCATCTCTGGAAGACTCTGCATGAGTGAATGTCTTCACTCCTGGAACCTCTGCATGCAACTGCTCCGCATCAGTCTGAGGCTCCTCCTTCTTAGGAACCAAAAGTTCCTCCTCTGCATGTAACTTGAGCTCCCTCTCAAGGGAAAATCGCATGGCCTTTTGCTCATCAAACTTTAGATCTCTGTGTACCACTGTCCTCTAACTGGTAGGCAAGAACGCCCGATAGTTGTGGGGTGTATCAGTGTACCCCACAAGTATCCCCAACTTTGTTGTCGGCTCTAGCTTCTTCCAGGCATCCTTGGTCACATGGCAATAAACCGATGAGCCAAAGATCTTGAATTGACTCACATTTGATCTCTTCCCGGAGAAAGCTTCCTCTAGTGTCTTCATCCCAAGTATGCGATGTAGGCTTCTATTCTACAAGTAAACTGGTGTGTTGCATGCCTCAGCCCATAAATGAAGTGGTAGGCCTTGGTCATGCAACATCGCCTGAGCAGCTCCCACAATCGTTCTATTCTTCCTTTCGGCCACCCCATTCTGCTGTGGGTTATAGGGTGGCGTCAACTCCTATTTAATTCCTTCTGCAGCACAGAAGTCCTTAAACTCTTGAGAGACATACTCTCCACCATTATCACTTTGCAAGGCCCTGATATTGTTTCCTGATTCTTTCTCAACCAAGGCCCCATGAAATCAGTAGATATCAGTAGAAATCTAATGCATTATCTTCAAGGCCCCATGATGAAAGTGGCCCAACCTTCTATGCCATAACTCGCTAATATATTGGCTTTGCACCAATTTTTCTTTGGAACTCAATGCAGCACAGTCATCTACCTCCAGCTTGTAGATATTCTTCACTCGAATCCCAATCCTCTTGGTTTGACCCATGGCTATGTGTGTCAGGAACGCCTTTCCTTTACTGAAGACAACATTGTAGCCTTTGTCCTCAAACATCACGACTGATACTAAGTTCTTTTTCAGTCCTGACACATACTTCACATCAGTCAGGGTGAGAGGAGCTCCATCCTCCTTCTGAAACACAACCGTACCTTCACCTAAAACACGATACTTTCCATCATCACCCATCTCTATGTGCATCTAGAGGTCCTTCTCCTCCAAGGTACTAAATGAACTCTTATCGTCAGTCATGTGGAATGAGGCTCCATTGTCACTATACCAAACACAACCCATCATCAATGACACCATGCATGCGAAGAGGGTAAAGTCCATTTCGAACTAAGAGGCTAATTCCTCACCTTTCGATCCTTTCGAGGATCCCTTCTTTGACTTCTTCGATGGGAAATTAGTTGCATAATGTCCCACCTTGTGAATTCGATTTGCACCTGCAACCTCGAACTTCAAACTTCAAATTCTTCTTAGTAAATTGTTGACGGCTATGATAACCTTTGCTATGATACCATGTATAAATTTTTCTACAAAATCTCACTTTGATACCGTGTAGAAATTTCACAGTAGATTAAACTGATTATGCAATGTACTAAAGCAAAATACTCAATCTACTTCTACTATCAAACTTGTGGAAGCTTAATCAATTATGAGCAAGATCAAATAGAACACATATAACAGAGAAGAAGATTCAATCACACATGAAACATAGAAGAATACTCAGGGGAAAGCCTCAGCTAAAAACCCCACTATCTGTGTTATCATACAAGTGGAAATATCTCAGGATTACACAAAGCTTTAGCTCACAAGCTATCCAGCTCTCAGTACAATCCCTCACTGCTACTCATAGACAGAATAGACAACACATATGCCTTCCTTCAATCCTTGCCTCCTATTTCCTTGCGTAGTTTCTCCTGGGTCCTCCAACTACAACCTGTGTGATTCTCACCTCACAACACTAACCTCTGAAATAACTGCGCAATCCTGAAGGAGATAATTCCTTCTGCATGGATGAGTTTCCTTTATAGGAAAATTCCTCCAACTAATAGTACAATGTCCATGTCTTTAATCTCAATTGGGTCTTTCTCTGAACTGACATGCATGAATTATTTATGAGAGAATATTCAGTCATCTGGAGAACACTAGTTGCATGCATGCATGCATTAACTGACTGAACTCACAATTAGTTCCACAAACTGTTTGGAACTAATTTAATTGGACTTAACTCAGTTAACTAAGCTAACTAATTACAACTCATCCTTATCTCCTTAATTAAGGGATAACGTCCTCAATCAAAGGGATAATTGTTGCATGTCTTCTTTTTTGCTGAAGCAAGAGTCGGTCCTTCTATTTAAATGTATCTTAAAAAAAAATTACATAAAGTACAACAAACCCAAAGGAGATGTGGGCCATAGAGTTAACGAGCCGCACAAAGCCTTGGGCGCCGAGCCAAAGGCTCAAAATCTGGGCCCAGGGCCCACAAAACATAACTACGAGACCTTCAAAATACAATCAATCGTCGAGACCGTTCGATCCGCCTTCAGAGATCTGACGGACGAGGCTCTATATCAGAACGAAAACATGCAAACTCTTTAATTCTTGAATCGGACCCGATGAGGAAATAGAGACCGCCATATAATGATTTCAGGTCTGCCAGGGGGGATAACCCTCGAGCATGTAGACCGCTTGAAATCCACCGATCCCAACCTTGAAGAGAAACAAGCACGGTAGATAACACCGCACCCGGACCCAAAGTCCAATAAAGCCATCGTTTAATTTAAGTTCGGGTCCAACAGGCATGGTAACCTCCTTGCAAGTTGCCATGTGAAATCCCTAGGATTGCTTCAAATCGGCCTAACTGCTAGCACGTTAACCAAACACCTGGCAAAGCTAATTCAAAGGCGATCTTCTTTAGAGAATTTCATTTTCATAAAAAGACTTGTCATTTAAATTGACTCCCGCCCAAAAACTTTGGGTATGAAGGGTTCAGGGTACATGTTCCCGCTCGCAGACCAGATATCCATGCACTTCTTCACCATAAAAGATCAAAATACCCATGTTTCCTTTAGTCTACATCCTTCTAGTTTCCCTTGCTTTGATAGAGCTCCATGTCCGCGCTCACCTGTCTGAGACACTCTTCCCTCAATCTGCCTTGGGGGGTCTCTATCCAATCGTAAATTTTATTTCTCTTAGCATAAAGCATGCCTTCATTAGCTAATATGTCTGCTACTTTGTTGGTTGTTCGGTGCACATGCATAAAACTAAGGGTTCTTATGTTCTGCAGGTGGGATTGAATCTGTTGATACACTTGCAGAAGCCGCCAATGTCTCGAGACTTTATCTGGAGCAGAGCCATAGCAAATTTTCTTGACCGAATTAATAATCAATTCGGAATCAGCTTCAATTATGGTATTATGTAGATTTGAGTCCCTCAAGATTTCTAGACATTGCTCAAGGGCCATAAGCTCTACCATATTGTTAGTGGCTTTTCCCAAATGGCTATGAAAGATGGTTTTTATGAAACCCTTTTCATCTCTTATTACTCCTCCATACCCCGCCATACCCGGGTTTCCTTTTGAGGCCCCATCTATATTGCATTTCAAAAATCCCTAGGGGGGGTTGCCAGAAATCCTTATCAGTTATTATATGACTTACATTCCTGTTTTTTCCCTATGGGACAAGCCCCTGAAGACCCAAATGCAGTAGTATCTGCACATCTGAATCTTTTGGTTGGTCCTCAGGGGGGATTTTAATGAGGGTCCCTACTATCTCATTGAGTTGTCTTAAAATATGAGCCATGATGTTCTGGGGAGAACCTTTCCTGTTCTTGAATATTCTATTATTGCATTCTTTCCAGACATCCCAGATTAGAAAGCCCGGAACTAAAGCCCAAGATTTGTTGATTATTTCATTGTCACAGAAATTTTTCCTCCACTTCTTCAGAGTACTGGTAATGCTACCCATGTCCCTATCTATTTGTCTGAATATAGAAGCTACCCAGTTCCACAAGGTGGATGTGAATGGGCAGAAATTGAGTAGGTGATCCATAGTTTCTTCTTGTAATTCACATAGCTAGCATCTAGATGGGCCAGATACCCCTCTTTTCCTAAGGTTTTCCCAGGTCATAATTTTTTTGTGCTGCACTAACCACATGAACAATTTGATTTTCATCCAGCTTTGGTTTTGCCATAGGTCCTTCCACACCAAATCAGGGTTTGGATAGTCAAGTCCAAGGGTTATGCGCTTGGCCTCTATTGTTTTTGCCCCATCTCAACTGGTCTGAATCAGCTGATGTCAGAATATTTCTCTGATCTAAGATGGTTGTTAAAGCTTCTGCATGTGCCTTCAATAGAGAGTCATCATTATATACCAGATTTTTCCATACTCTTCATTTTCCCTCGCTTCTTTCCTGATCCCAGAAGTCATTTACCCTAAGTAACCCTTTGTTGTCAGTATCATTCTTGAGATTGGCAAATTTTTCTCTTAACAGTTTAGATTCCTGTTGCCAATTATCTTCTCAAAACCAAGCAAGGTTTCCAGCTCTTATTTCCCAGAAACTGTGTTTATGAACAATGGCTCTATTCTCCCAAGCTTTGTTCCAAATGTGGGAGCCTTTGATGAGCCCAGACATTCTAATGTGATTCCTTTCTTGCCAATTGTTTGCATATTTCTGTTTCCAGAGTTTGGCCCAAGGTGAAGCTAAATCTTTTAGCCATCTCCACCATAGTTTTGCCCCCAAAACTTTGTTAAGTATTTCAGGGTCATCAGGTCCCAAACCTCCATGTGTCTTAGGTTTAAAGATCTTTTCCCAGGCTACCAAAGCCCATTTTTTTTCTCTTCCCCTTTGCCCCAAAGAAAATCTCTTTGGATATTCCTGCATTGTTTCGTAACTCCTTTAGGAGCTAGAAGGGCTGAACACATAAATATGGGAACTCTTTGAAGGACAGCTTTTGTGAGCACTAGTCATCCTGCGAAATTCAAAGACCTGTTTGTCCATTTCCGGATTTTGTCCTGGAGCTTATTAGTTATAGGCTCCCAAACTTCCTTGCTTAGAGGTTTGTCTGTTAGAGGTACTCCCAAATATTTGGAGGGTAGCATATCTCTCTGAAAGCCTAGAATTCTAGAAATATGTCTCTGAATAGCAATGTCAGTATTAAAAAAGAATATCTTTGATTTGGAAAGGCTTACCTCTGTACCCACAGCCTTTGCAAAGTCATTCAGGATTTGTTTGTAGGCTAGAGCTTCCTTGACCGTGGGTGTACCCTACAGCATGGTATCATCCACAAATTGTTGATGGGTCAAAGCCTCTCCATTCATGGTAAGTTTGAGACCCTGGATTTGGCCTTCTACTTTGGCAAATTTGATAGCATTGCCAAGCCCTTCCATCATGAGAATAAAGAGGAAGGGTGAGAGTGGATCTCCTTGTCTAAGACCTCTCGAAGGTTTGAAGGTTGTGGATGGTGAACCATTTAATAGGATTGAAAAACTGGAGGTAGTTACAAGGGCCATTACCCATCTTATCCAGTTATGGTCGAATCCATAAGCTATTAGAACTTCCCTAATGTAAGCCAAACTTAGCTTATCATAAGCCTTTTCTAGGTCAAGTTGTATAATCATTCTTGCCTGCCCATTGTTCTTCAGTCAGTGAACCACCTCATGAAGTTGAATGATATTGTTGAGAATTTGCCTGCCTTCCACATATCCAGTTTTCTCCTCAGACATGAGAGTTGGAAGAAGGGGCTTAAGCCTATTGGCAATTATTTTGGAAATAATTTTGTACACCACATTGCATAATGCTATTGGTCTAAATCTGTCTGGTGTCATAGCATTAACCTGCTTTGGAATCAAGGATATGAAAGAGGTATTGAGCACCTTCAAAACAGTTTTGTTTTTCCTTGAGTCCTCCACCACATCGATGATATTGTGCTTGACTATTCCCCAACATGCTTTAAAGAAGTCAACATTGAAGCCATCTAGACCTGGCGCTTTTCCTTTTTGCATCTCTTTGATGACTCCGCTGACCTCCTCTTCATTCACTGGTCTGTTTAGATTATAATTGTATTCTCTTGTCACAAGCAAAGGAATGTGCTTTGTAAATTCCTTGATGAGTTGAGATCTATCTAAAAGAGGCTCCTCAGCTATGCCTTGGAAATGTTGAACCAAAACAGCTTCTATTTCTTTGTGGTTATTGAGTTGATTTGCCTGAGAATCTTTGATTTTTGAAGTCATGTTATGAGACCTGTGACCCATGGTAGATTTGTGAAAAAACCAAGTATTCCTTTCTCCTTCTTTTAACCATATTACCCTTGATTTTGGTTTCCAGAATATCTCCTCTTGCTTGCATAACCCTTCCCATTCTTATTGATGATGGTCAGTTTGTTCCTCTCTCTCCTCGTTGAAGCCATCTGTGATGAGGATCTGGTTAATTTCTTGTAGCTTCCGTTCAACTATTTTTTTGGCTTCAAAAATGTTGCCAAACTCATTCTTATTCCAATCTTTAAGCCTGAGTTTGATGTGTTTTAATCTTTTGTGCAGGAGGAACATTTTAGTGCCCTAAACTTGCATATCCTTTGTCCACCATTTTTCAATATTGTTGATAAATTCAGGATGGGTAAGCCAAATGTTTTCAAATCTGAAAGGTCTGTTTCTTGGAGTTCCTATAAAGGACGCTTCAAGTTGAATAGGCCAGTGATCCGAGCCACCAAAAGGGAGTATCGTAGCTAACAAGTCAGGGCCTGTCAGGATGAGGTCCTCTGAGATAATAAATCTATCCAGTTTTGAGACCACTTGATACTCTCCTCCCCTTTTATTATTCCAGGTGAAGATACCATTACCTATCTCTGTATCTACTAGCCTCATGTTGTTTATGAAATTCTGAAATGCTATAGAATCTCTGCCTAGTGATCTGGTTCCACCTTTTTTTTTCTGATAGGGACCTAATCATGTTAAAGCCCCCTCCCAAAATCCAGGGGATACTCGAATTCTTGTTCCTTAATTCCTCTAGTGAGGTAAGAAGCTCGATTTTTTCATCAAGCTTTTATGGACCATAAACATTTGTAATCAAATAAACATGTCCCCCAAAGGTTGGATGACCACTGATAGATAGTTGCTGGATGCTTCAGCATCTAGGATTCATAGCTTCTGAGGGTTCCAAAGTGTGAGAATTCCTCCTATTGTTTTATCTGCTTTAACTTCTAGATATTCATATTTAATCAACCATTTTTTGTGTATTTATCTTAATTTTCCTATTGAGCATTTTGTTTCCTAAATAAATATCATATCTGGTTTTTCTACTTTCATTCTATTGTTGAGATTCCTTTGTTTCCTTTTGTTTCCTAGACCCCTAATATTCCATGTTGTAAGCTTCATTAAGAAATATTTGTAAAGGAGTAACTAGTTAGGTCTTTCATCTTACCAAAGTTGATCATGAGTTTTCCACATTCAATCAGTGGCTCAATCTATTTTTTTCTTCCTATTTTTCTTCTTGGATTCTTGGGAGCTTGTCCCCCTGTTGCCTCCATAGTTTTAAAAAATGCCCTAGTTTATTACCTATGGCTTTTAGCGATTCTGACAGCCAATAATCTAGAGGTAGAGAATATAGTCTTACCCACACCGGCATCAATGTAAATGTTTCTCGTTCTGGAACAAAGTTCATTACCCATGGCCTCATATAGAGGCCTGCAGCCGCACAGAAGTGAGGACCTCCTTCAAACACCTTGTCTTTATCCACTAGGTTCGAAAACAAAACTATGAATAAACCCTTAGATCCAAGGTGTAGCTCTATTTCTCCCTTAGGTTTCCAATAGTTCTTTATCCATGTGTGTATTGCCTTCTCCGTTGGCCAGAACCTCATGAATTTACATATCATTGCATAAGTTGCCATATGCTCTCTGTGCACCTATAGCGCTGGAGCACTTAGCACCACACGGGGTGTGATGGATGCCTTAGGTTTACATGGTCTTGTCCTACTGCTGGGGTCAGCCTTCTAACTGTCTACTCCTGTACACTTCTCTCTTCTGACTTCCTCCTACGTTTCTGCCTGCCTCTGTGCTCTGTTGTTTTCCTGTTTTCCTCTATCTGTACCCCCTGTTTCCGCTTCCATGGGCTTCTTGAAGCGGTTTGATACAACATGACTGTAGGAGGGAGTGGAGCTGCCCCCTTCTCGCCCCTCCATGGCACCCAACTCTGAAATCCTGCAACAAACCCTAGTTCCGCGCATTTTAGAGCTCCGTCGATCGTCCCTTGAGAGCTAACTGTTGCATGTCTTCACAAAGACTTCATGTTTGATTTTGACCAACTAATTAACTCAAGATGAATTAATTAATTATTTTTCAAACAGCGAGTGAGACTAAATTCGAATTTTAATTCTCAATTTTGATTCTAGGACAAATCAAAATTGGAATATATCACGAAATTATATTTATAGCAATGCTATTTTTAGCATTTCTATTTTTTGTTATTTTCAACAGAGTTGGAGTATATCTTGAAATGCTATTATAGCAATTCTATTTTTAGCATTTATATTTTTAGCATTTCTTGTTGCTATTTTCAACAGAACCCATATAGTGCACTCTATTTGATGAACACTTGGTATGACCATAGTGAATCCATCAAACTCCTCTATTAGAATCCTCCTTTGATCCACCAATGTTGCATCTATAAATTTGTGGGATGCCCCATTGTCAAGCAATGTTACCACCTTATGCCCCAACATGACCCCACTAACCCTGAATATGGTACCTAGGAATTCCTTGTGTGGATGCAATAACAGTGCCTTTAACCCTCTCCTATGATGACTCCTCACCTGCTGCCAGATGTTCCTGCTCATGTATCTTTCCCTGTCCTAACTCCTCATCCTCCTCATCACTATCATTGTCTAAGTAGACCTCAATCTAGTGTGTTTTTCCCGACTTGTCATTTCCTTCACATTTGTGTCATGGTTGCCAAGGATCTTGGCAGTTGAAGTAAAGATTATTCTTCTTTAGCTTCTTTTGAGTCTCCTCATACAACTTGGATTTCTTAGTGTACTCATTTTGAAAGGGTTTAGCCTCTTTACCCTTTTGAGGGAAGGATAGTTTGGGAGGAATGTTGCTCTTTGGAATAGCTTCTTATATATCTTTGGTTCTACTAACTGCATCCCATAGAGTGCCAGATTGATAACTCTTAACCCAACCACATAAAGGCTCAGATAGTCCATCAACAAATAACAGCACCAGTCGAGTCTCAGATATGTCATTGACCATAACTACCAACCTCTGAAATTCTGAGATATATGCCTTCGAATTGTAAGTATGTTTGAGTTGTGCCATCTCTTTTAAATGAATCTATGGATCGTTCCTATCAAAGTGCTACATGATTCTATGAGTAAACTCAAAATATGAGGTTATGCTAACATGACCCAAGGTCACTAACCCATGGTACCACCACTCATGAGCCTCTCCATCCAAATGGAATGTAGCCAATTTAATGGAATCATCCTTTGTCATATAATGTAGCTGGAAGTATGTGTACAACTTCTAAACCTATGCTTTAGATAATGTTGGAAATAATACTGAGAGGGGGAGTGAATCAGTATTAGCAAGTCAACAATCTTTCATTTCCATAGTAAAATTCATATACGCTACTTCAGTTAATGGAACTTGCGTGTATATCTCCTTTGCACCAACCAAAACTGAATCAATCAATCACTTCTCAGAATGTTGTAACCAGAATATAGTAACAGTAACCAGAACCCAGAACACTGCAACAGCAAACAGAAGTAGCTAAAGCATATTTTTATGAGATATACTCTACTTCAATGTGTCGAACCTGTGTATATATGTTGTTTTCTCAAGGCAAACCTGCGTACAGATCTGCAAATCAAATTTAAGATGTATGCGTTGTTTTTATATGCAAAACTAGTGTGTATATGCACCTTTGCTAAATTGAACCTGCGTACAGATCTGTAAATGATGATTTAATCTTTACAACAATTTCAGATTACAGTTATACCCAGATCATCATATTTACAGTCTACAACATGTGCCAGTTATTTAGATAAAATATCAAAACCACATAAAGATACTTCACTTCAAGGCTTAAGATCTTGACACATCAATAGAAATTATCCTTCATCAAGCGCTCAGGTTCATCCTTGATTCAGATCCAGCTGTGCACCATTACCCAATAACCTGTATTCTAGATCTTGCTCTTCATTAGATATTCAATACTTGAGTGCATTTGCCTAATGATCTTCTCCTCCTTTTATAGTCTTAGGCCTTACTCAATACCATGGACCAAAACCACTTACAATCAATACCTTGGACCAAGTACCTGGGGTCAACACTTCGGACAAGATACCTTGGACCAATACCAAGGATCAAAATACCATGGACCAAATACGACGGACCAAAACTAAGTTTTCCAACATGTATGCACCTTTCCTTCCATGAAAATGCGTGTGTAGAATATACGCGCCTTTTGGTCTGTGAACCCGCGTGTACACGCAGCTTGGTCAATGGGGAACCTGCTTATACCTCTCTTTCTTCATTCTGAACTGTGATCTGTCATCTGAGTGAGTTGCCATCAAGGAAAACACTTGTGTCATAGTGCCAAATCTGTGTCATAATGCCAACAATCTCCCCCTTTGGACTTGATGGCAACCCCAAGTCACACTCCCCCTTTGTCATCAAGGGAAAAGGGTTATGCTCCCCCTGAGTACATGTCGAATTCTCTGATATGCTAAAGTGCGTTGATTGAGTTCTATGCTTGGGTCCATGCTCCCCCTGAATATAAGCAAGGTCTACAAAAAGATGTTCTAAAAGAAAAACATGACTCTATACATACATCATAATGGACCTTCCTATCACAAATGACTCATACATACACCATCTCCCAACCAAGTGGGGATATACCAATTTTGACTCATCCACCCAACCAAGTGGGGATACACCAATTGTTCATACATGTCACAACAAGAACATTACATCATCCATCCCATGCATAATGGGGAAACAAAATAGGTTGTTTCATGACCTTGACATGACATAGAGACCAAATATCTAAAACAAGACCATGATAATCATCAACAACTATCATCAACAGCATCTGTTAATCACCAGCCAGACCAACAACCATGATCTCTCCCTGAACCTATTCCACCTGAATCAGAAAAAATTGTGAATTTGTACCAAGATCTTCTAAGATAATGCCAACAATGCATTATTAGAAGTATATGCTACCCCTGAACCTGTGCCAGATGATCACTGTCAGACCCATATCAGACTCACTGCTTTTCTTCAAACCAACATATACGCGACTGTATCCACAGTAACCTGTGTATGTACGTGAATACGCTTCATGAAACTCGCGTATAACCACTTTTCTCTGAAATAGATAAGTTTTAACCGCAAGATGATGCATCAACTACTCCCAGCTTCTGTTTGAGATATTCAAATGTCTCTCTGGGTAGTGGTTTGGTGAATATATCAGCAACCTATTCAAGCACTTGTTCACTTGAGGGAACATACTCCAATTTGACCTTTTTTTCAAGCACTTGTTCACGTAGAAAATGATATTTGATGGGTATGTGCTTGGTCTTGGAATGCATGACTGGATTCTTTGAAATACTAATTGCACTTGTATTATCACATAAAATGGAGATGGGTGGAATGTATGTGATCTGAATGTCTTCAAATGTTTGCATCATCCAAAGGAGTTGTGTGCAGCAAGATGCAGCAGCCACATATTCTACTTCAGCCATAGATAATGCAATTGAACTTTGTTTCTTGTTGAACCAAGACACTAATCTGGAACCCATATAGAATGCACCACCACTAGTATTTTTTATGTCATCAACGCTTCCTACCCAATCTGCATCTATATATGCATGAAGTGTAATATTTGTATCTCCAGGATACCATAAACCAAAATTCTATGTTCCTTGAAGATATTTGAAAATCCTTTTGACTGCCTAAAGGTGTGATTCCTTTGGATTGGCTTGGAATCTTCCAACTATTCCCACTGCATGCATGATGTCTGGTCGGGTACCTGTTAGATAAAGCAGACTGCCAATCATGGATCTGTAGGTTGGTTGATGTAATGTTGTTGATTCATCATTTGAGCTAAGACTGCATCCTATTACCATAGGGGTACATACTAGTTTAGAATCTTCCATGCCATATTTTTTCAAGATCTGCTTGAGATACTTGGTTTATGACAAAAAAATACCATCTTTCTTTTGTTGAACTTGTAGACCAAGAAAATATGTGAGCTCACCAAGCAGGGACATTTCAAATTCTTGCTGCATTACCAAAGCAAAGTTTTGACTCATGGCTTCTTCATTGCTAACAAAAATGATATCATCAACATACACAACAAGTATTAGCAATTTATTATTGTCAATCTTTGTATATAGATTGCTATCAGCTGATACTTTTGAAAAACCTTGTTGATGAAGGTATTTGTCAAGACGGTAATACCAGGCCCTTGGAGCTTGTTTTAGACCAGAGAAAGCCTTTCTGAGTCTGCATACAAGTTTTGGATCATTTACAAGGATGAATCCGTCTGGTTTCTCAATATATACTTCTTCTTCTAAGTCCCCATTAAGAAAGGCAAATTTTACATCCATTTGGTATACTTTGAATTTCTGAAAACTAGAAAGAGCAAGGAACATTCTTATGGCTTCAAGTCTAGCAACAGGTACAAAAGTTTCTTCAAAATCTATACCTTCTTTGAGCATATCCTTTACAAACAAGTCTGGCCTTGTTTCTAATAACTTCACCATTTTCATTCAGCTTGTTTTTGAATATCCATTTGGTTCCTATGATATTCTTATCATGAGGTCTAGGAACTAATTCCCAAGTATTATTCTTTTCAATTTTCTCAAGTTCTTCGTTCATGGCCTTGACCCAACATTCATCTTTGCATGCTTCATTTACATTTTGAGGTTCGATGGGGGAAAGCAATGCTAGATAGCTTGAAGATTTTGTAATAGTTCTTCTTGTCTACACACCTGCCTCTTTCTGTCCCAAAATTTGAGTCTCTGGATGATTTTTTCTGAACATACCTGGATGGAGTCTTTTCTTTTGCCATTATCTGTTCTTCTGGTGCTTCATTGGTTTCTTCTTCATAATTAGTCTGATTTGATGTGGAAGGATAGTCCTCATCTTCTCCACAATCTTCAATTTTTACTTGATTTGGATTTTTTCATGCTTCATCAACCACAACATCAATACTTTCAATAATTTTCCCAAGTCTTTTATTACAACACTTATATCCTTTACTTTGAGAAGAGTAACCAAGGAGAATGCCTTCATCTGCTCTGGGTTCAAACATGCCAAGTTTTTCATCAGTCCTTTTGATGTATCAATTGCTTCCAAAAACTTTGAAATATTTTACAGTAGGAGTCTTACCATACCAAATTTCATGTGGAGTTTGAGTGTTGCTTACCCGAACATTTGCTTTGTTGAGAATAGTGATGGCAGCGAATGCAACTTCACCCTAGAAGGTTGCAGGAGTTCCAGACTCATCTAGCATAGCACAAGCCATTTGTTGAATAGTTCTGTTCATCCTTTCTACCACTCCATTTTGCTAAGGAGTCCTTGTGGTGGAGAATTGCCTTTTTATTCCATGTTCTTCAAAAAGTCAAAGAATTCATCCGAGGTAAATTCCCCTCCTCGATCAGATCTGAGACATTTGATTTTGCAATCTGATTCTTCTCAACCAGGGCTTTGAAGGCTTTGAATTTTTCAAATGCTTCATCTTTATGCTTTAGAAGCCCTATCCAACACATTCTGGAAAAATCATCAATGAACAATATAAAGTATTCCTCTCCACGAGGTGATTGTTTCCTTGATGGACCACATAAATCAGTATGAACAAGTTCAAGAGGCTTACTAGTTGATCCTTCTTTTTCAGGGAATTGCGACCTGGTTTTCTTACCAAATTGACATGATTTGCATATTGTATTTTCTGGGATGCTAATATCTGGAAGATCACGAATAGCCTAGAATTTGATTGCTTTTCTTATTTGAGAGAAGCTTAGATGCCCCAATATTCTGTGTCGTAGCCAATGTTCATCATTTTTGCTAAGATAGCACTGTTGTTGTCCTCCCTTGAGTATACATAAGTTGTTTGGAGTTCTTACACCTTTGATCACGGTTTCTCCTGTATCAAGCTCATGAACAACACATCCATTTGATCGAAATACTACTTCATTTCCTTGATCACACATTTGACTAACACTCAATAGGTTATGCTTTAGACCATCAACATACATAACATTCCCAACTTTAACTTTTTCCTTTAAAAGAATAGAACCTTTACCTTTTATGACAGCAGGAGTGTCATTTCCAAATGAGACCTTCTTTTCCTTTTCTAAGGCATTATATGACAAAAGTTTTTCTTTATCACCTATCATGTGTTTCGAGCATCCACTGTCGATGTACCACTGATTTTATTGTCCTTCTGCATACAGGGCTATTCCACATCTTTCTGTTTGTAGTTATTTCTTTCTCCATATTTTTGGATTTAATGAAGTTTGCTCCTTCTGAGATGTTTGTCGAAATTTACTCCTGCATTCAGATTCTTCGTGACCAAATTTGTTGCAGATAGGGCATTCTATTTCATTTTCAAGGAGAGAAAAGTTATTGTAGGTCCGTTTCATGATCCCCGTCACATTCCTTTGATTTCGTGCTTCTCTAGTCATGATGGTCTTGTAAGCAACACATTGAGTAGCTTTGTGTCCAAAATTATGACATGAAAAACATTGGCCATTAAATAAGTTCCTACGATTATCGAACCTACTGACCTGGTGATTGTAGTTGCTATTGATATTCATTCTTGAAGTAGAATGAGTATGATTTACCTGAGGTTTGTAGCTTCTGTTCATCCTTGAAGTAAGTTGAGCTTGATTTACCTGGTGATCTACTTTATGCCTTTGTTGTCGATTGTCAAACTGTTCACTGCTCTTTGCTGCATCAAGATAGCTTTTAGTAGAGGTTGACGGCTTCTATGCTTGGGATGCTTCTTCAGTATATCCAAGACCTATCTTTATCAGAGGAGAACGCTACACTTTGATAATTTCATTTAAGGTTTCTAATCCTTTAGTAAATCTAAGATTGAGAGCTTTTGTTTTCTCAATATCCTTTCTTAGACCCGCAATTTCACATTCTAGTTTTTCATTGTGTTTTTCTCTTTCAGCAAGTTGGAATGTTAGAAGATCTATAATCATATTATTTTCTTCTAAACAAATTTTGAGTTTAGAGATTTCTTCGTAAAGGAAATCTTCATCTAAACCATCCAAGAAATCATCATCTTCAAAAGCCATTAGAAGTCTATAGTCATTACTATTTTCATCTTCATCACTATTTGATAAACCATCACTATCTTCATGAGTATAGTAGCTTTTCTTACTTACACTTTGTTTTCTATTCCATTTTGTTGATTCCGTACCTTTATCAAGCTTATATTTATGAGGACATTTGGCAGCATAGTGACCGACTCTTCCACAAGCAAAACATTTGAAAGGTAGTTTACCTCTGAATCTCCCGGAACCCTATTGAAGGTTCTTGACAAAGTTTGCTTCTTCCTCTCCTTCTGAAATATGTCCTCATTCATTGAGTTCTTCTCTTCCTGAAGCTTTGAATGCGGCTTCTCTCATATCCGATGGACCTCCTTTTCTCATTTCAAAAGCAGTTAAGATTTTGTGCCGTTGTGTCATAGTAATAGTCTGAAGATCCTGCTTTTCTTCTATGGCAAATACTTTTGATTCAAACTTAGTAGACAAGGATCTTAAAACCTTTTCAACTAAAGTAACTTCTTTTATCTCTTCACCCAAGTTCTTCATGCAATTAACAATCTCATCTATACGTAAGAAGTAACTAGTGATACCTTCATCATTGTGCATTTTGAGAGTTTCATGTTGAATTCTAAGAGATTGCAGTTTTGCACGTTTTACTTGATTGTCTCCTTCATAGCTTAGAACGATCTTGTCCCATATTTCTTTGGCGGTTTTGAGCTGCATAACTTTGACAAATTCTGATTGTGACAGACTCCCCAATAATGTATTGACAACCTTGGCATTGGTTTCATATTTCTTTTTACATGCCGTATCTGTAGGAATTGTTGATGGAAATGTATATCCTCCTTCCATGATTTCCCGAACAAATGTTCCAAGAGATTGAAGATAGGTTGTAGTTCTTACCTTCCAATAAACGAAGTTGCTCCCATCAAATATTGGTGGTCTAATGGATCCCTCTCTTTCGTAGTTACTCATGATGATATATCTTCCTTCAAGCGATCAAGCTTCTTCTGAAGGACCTGCTCTAAAACCAATTGTTGGAAATAATACTGAGAGGGGGGGTGAATCAGTATTAGCAAGTCAACAATCTTTCATTTCCATAATCAGATTCATATACGCTACTTCACTTAATGGAACTTGCGTGTATACGCAATTGTATTTAAGGCAACTAGCGTATATCCTGCAAACTTATGATTCAGTTAATTTATCATATGTTGATATTTAATCAATGCATCAGAAGCATATAAACAGTAACCAGGTGCAGTAAAACAGAACATACAATCACACACACATGAACACAAGATATAAGGTGGAAACCCAATGTGGGTGAAAACCACCTGCTACAATTGTCTCTATCTTCTTTTCAATAAGAAACTTATTTTTACAATTTTTGTACTGGTGCAGTATTATACCAGTACGCAGGCTTCTACCTGCAGAAGGCTACAACCTTCTCTCGTTCTCCAACTTCTCCTGGAAGGGAGCTACAACCCCCTAGCTCTTGTACTAGCTGATGTGTTTACTAGTACATAGTTGCAAGCCTACAGAAGGCTACAACCTTCTCTTTTCTTCTAGGGACCACGTTTCATAAATTTTCAGACTGGATCCATCAATAACATCAATCAAACATCAAATTTATCTGCATCAACCAATCTCCTTTGCACCAACGAAAACTGAATCAATCAATCACTTCTCAGAATGTTGTAACCAGAATACAGTAACAGTAACCAGAACTCAGGCCAGAACCGAGAACACTGCAACAGCAAATAGAAGTAACTAAAGCATATTTTTATGAGATATACACTACTTCAATGTGTCGAACCTATGTACATAGGATGTTTTCTTAAGGCGAACCTGCGTACAGATCTGCAAATCAAATTTAAGATGTATATGCTATTTTTATATGCAGAACCAGCATGAATATGCGCCTTTGCTAAAGTGAACCTGCGTACAGAACTGTAAATGATGATTTAATCGTTACAACAATTTCAGATTACAGTTATACCCAGATCATCATATTTACAGTCTATAACATGCGCCAGTTATTCAAATAAAATATCAAAACCACACAAAGATACTTCACTTCAAGCCTTAATATCTTGACCCATCAATAGAACTTATCCTTCATCAAGCTCTCAGGTTCATCCTTGATTCAAATCCAGTTGTGCACCATAACCCAATAACTTGTATTCTAGATCTTTCTCTTCATTAGATATTCAATACTTGAGTGCATTTTCCTAATGATCTTCTCCTCCTTTTATAGTCTTAGGCCTTACTCAATACCATGGACCAAAACCACTTAGAACCAATACCTTGGACCAAGTACCTGGGGTCAACACTTCGGACAAGATACCTTGGACCAATACCCAGGATCAAAATACCATGGACCAAATGCCACGGACCAAAACTAATTTTTCCAACATGTACGCGCCTTTCCTTCAGTGAAAGTGCGTTTGTACGCTATACGCACCTTTTGGTCTACAAACCCACATGTACACGCGGTTTGGTAAATGGGGAACCTGCATATACCTCTCTTTCTTCATTCTGAACTGTGATCTGTCATCCGAGTGAGTTGCCATCAAGGACAAAACTTGTGTCATAGTGCCAAATATATGTCATAATGCCAACAGATGAACAATTTGATGACCCATCAAAACATGGAATAGACACTTTCCCTAGTGTCTTCTAAATCTCATTGTTCTACCTCATAGCCTTTTGAACACCTCTCGAATTATTTTTCATCTAGAGGTTGCAAAAATTTGTGAAGCTCATGGAAGCTTGGAAGTCTCATCCTAGCTTCCTATACTCCTCCAAATATTCCCTAAAAAGTATATCCTGGTCATTCTATTCCACTTGACCAATTGTTGCCTCAAAAAAAAATTCCATAGTGGGTCTAGATGACTTTCTATATATGTGGAGGTGGCTTTACATGGTTATGTGTGCATAGATGGCTTCTCCGCTATTGGACCCTTCACCATTAATTGGATCTCTTTTATGTTGTTCCCCCATCTGAATCGTGGTGGAACCTCCTTTGTTGGCTAAATTCTACATAATCTCTACCATCTCCTTTTCACCTTTAACCAAATCATTTAGGATGCTAACCAAGTTTTTAAACTCTTGATTTTCCTTATCCCTCGTGACTGTCTCTCACCTTTCAAACTATACTTCTTCTTCTTTCCCCATTCCTGAAGTTTCTTCTTCTTCTTCTTCCCACAATGGGGTGGGTTCTCTAACTTGATAACTTCTCCTATAGGTGATACCCCTATATCGGTGTTATTCATGAATCGTCAAACCTCTATTAAATTTTTCCCTTCAAACCCCATATATTTCCAAGACCATGTTTTGATACCACTATAACACACCCCTTTGGAATATCTAAGGATTTCACTAAAAGTTTTGAGTTTTGTTTAAAAAAAGTCGAGTGTCGTTTCGTCAAACAATTGGTTTAGACATGGTTGTAGGTGCACTTTTATATTTTAAACTCCAAATAGAGTTACACAATAGAAAATATACACCAAAAAAATACACCACACAAGGTATAATGTTTATATTAATTCACAACACTAATACACATTTAGAAACAACAAAGTAAACACTTTTTATTCCTTGAAAATAACTCAAACTCTAACAACAAATAGATTTAATTCAAGGACTAATAGGAAGGTAGATAGACACAACAAATGTATAGAACCTGGGTAATGTTCTAGCAAGAGTATGATCCGGATTTAAACAGGAACGCAATAAAATACAGAGATAACCATAAAGACAAATATGAAGCGGAAATAATACTTCATTTCATTACTGTAAAATACTGAAATATGCTTACAAATAGAAATGGAAATAACCCAGCTAGGGCAATGGTAGCTTATCTCTGAGAAGAGATGTGTCGGCTACATGCCTCTGAACTGTTCTCCAAAAATTGTGTTACAATGAGGCTCGAGGGCCTATTTATTGTTGAGAAACAATGGAAAACCCTTCACATTCCAAAACCTAACCCTAGAAGATGAAACGCCAAATTGTGGGCCCCGTTTTTGGGTAAGTTGGTACATCAACTTCCCGGGGTCGCGAATTGGTCGTACTATCTCCGTTTGACGCGCATGTTAGCCCGTTCGAAAGATCTCTCCGAGGACTATGATGGAAAAGACGATTTCCCAAAAAACGTCATTTAGGGCCTCAAAACGGCTCCGGAAGTTTAGGACCCGAAAAACTGCTAAAAATAGTAAACTGTGCTATAATTAAGGAAACAGAAAAACTGAAAGAGACAGTTGTGGGGGTCCAAATGGGATAGGTGGGCGGCCACCAACATACACCTGGATCATTCCTCCCCCCCTTAGGAAGCAATGGTCCCCATTGCGTTGAGTTCCTCCCTGAGATGAGGAAGCTTCTGCAGAGTTGGGTCTCTGGTGAGCTGTTCTGCAATCTCTGATGTGTCCAGAAATGGTGGGAAGCATGGTCGGTGATGGTCCACATTGAACACTCGGTGCAAGCGAAGGAATGGAGGAATGTTGTGCTTCAAAGAATTGTTTCCCCTAGCCTTGTTACTGGTGTAAGGACCATGTCGACGTGGTCTGAGTTTCTGATGGGTTCTGGTAAGGCACTCCCTCTGCAAATGTAACCAAACTTTGTCACCCACCTGAAACTTGTGTGGTACCCCTCCGGGTAAGGAGAAGTTGTTCATGTGTTCTGTCACGATTGTATCCCTTTGTTGCTGCTGCTGTGTGGAGGAACCCTTCGCGGGGGTCATGGATGTAGCAACGATCTTCCCCTTACTTTGGGAGCGAACCAGACAGAAAATAAATTTCCTAGTCTGTGAGATGAGCTTGCTGCCTTTCTTAGCAGTGATCAAAGAGGTGGCGGTAGGTGGGGCTACCTCTGGTATCTTGTATAATGAATTATCCAAAGAAATGATGACAGCGCGAGGCCTTGACTCATACACAGCATGTCGCCTCCACAAGTATGGCTGGCCTAATAGTACATCACAAACATCCAGAGGTGTAACATCACACAATACCTCGTCTGTGAAGGGCTTGATGCTGTAGGGAAGGCGGCACTGCTGGCGAACTTTGAGATCTCGTCCTTCGTGAAGCCAACCGATACTGTACGACTGTGGGTGTGGTGTAGTTGGTAGGCCCAACCACTTCACGACCTCTGCTGAAATGAGGTTCTTTTGGCTGCCACTGTCGACAATGAATTGCAGCAGCGAACCCTTCACCCACATCTGTGAGTGGAAAAGACGTTCCCCCTGTGTTACGCAGTAATTTGTCACTGTCTCCCTGTCAGTCTCTCTACTGTGTCTGGGTTTCAAAATAATCAAGCCCATGCTCTCTCAGTTGGCCAAATGACCCACTTTGCCAAAGTTTGTTTCATCAGTGCGACTGTTATTAAAATATACGCGCTGACTGGCGACTTATAGTGTAACTGATGCGCTGCCAGCGCGGAAGCACACGTGGTTTCCGCGCTGGTCGAATTTCATGAACCAGCGCACACTCTATTTGTATTAAGCCGCGCTGACACGGACCTGTCTATTATAGCCTTGCGACGTCAGCGCTACAGTCCAGTTATGAACCCGCACTGATCCTGTTTGGGCGAATTTGTTCTAACAGCCAACCTTCCAGATGACTCCAGACCTGGTTGTTGGCCTTGTGAGTGTCGCCCTCCTTTCTATGGCATGTATGTTCGTCATTTGGCCCACCTTCCTTGGAGTTGAGCTCATCCTCTTGCCCTCCATGGAGGCTCCTCTTCTTATTTAAACCTCTACCATTGCCATGAGCAGCTAGTTTTGGATTGTGTGGAGTTTATAGAGCTTGGATTGTTGTTAGTGTGCATTTGATAGGTAGTTGGTGTGACAAGTGTGGGATTGTTGTAAAGCTTGAGGAAGGTTGTAAAGTGTGACTTGTGTGAGAGAGAGTTTGTCTTGGGAAATCCATCTCCAAAGGTGAATGCTTAAGAGACTTGCTGGCTGGACCCTCTTGAGAAGGATTCGACGTGAGAACACTTGGTTGTACTCTTCTCTGTTATTGATCATTAATAATAGATGACTACTATTATGGTTCCCTTCTCATTTGTCCTTATGATGGTTAATGTGAATTACATCTTTTCTGACTGATGTATAATTGCTTTTATCAGATTTCATGCTTGTATTTGTATTTCTCTTTGTGTGTGCAGGTATCCATTCACCGGGATCGTGAAGGATTGTGACCAGCCAAAGCGAAGGAGCGAGGACAGGGCTTCTTCATCAAACATAAGCGTTGGAATCCAAGTAGGTCTTCTTTGCCTACCTTTTATTTGCAATTAAGAGCTTGCGTAGTAGCATTGTGTGATTGTTACTAGACCCGGTGTGGGCTAGTAGGGATCGTCTCTGTCCGCAGAGAGGATTTACCTCCGTAACAATTTGGCGACTCCGCTGGGGAGCCAGCCTTTGTCCCTTTTCATTCATTCTTGTTTTGAGTTTGTTTGATTGCTCTCTCTTTGAAGTTTGGGGATTAGTCTGCTGTTTTTGAATTTCCTGGGTCGATCTGGGAAGTGTTTTAATTGTTTAAAGAACCCTTGCCCTGGTTTGGGAGCTTTTTATTTGATTCTGCTTGTTTTTTAGCCTCAGCGCGTTTTTAATTAAAACAGTTGCGCTGGCATCGCTTGCCTGTTTCTTGAGTCTCGCGGTCATCGCGCTTTCTCATTGAACAGTCGCGACGGTTCTGAAATCGAACCAGCGTGGATAACCCGTGTCCTTCCGCGCTGACAGCGCATTGTTGCTACGCGTGGTCTCTGATCAGCGCACAGTTGCTGAGCGCCACCCGCGCTGACACCTGTAGAATTGAATTTTTTCAATTTTTCCTCCTGGGCTTGTTGGTTTGGCTATTCCTTGTTCTTCTCACCTGGTCTATCACTTGTTTTTCATTGTTTGAATACTGAAGAACTTGCTTTGGGGAGTCTTGTTGAACGGACCTTGTTTTTGTGTCTCGTGACCTGGTTTTACCATCCTGTTTTCACTAGATTGGCTTTGTTTAGTTGCTTGTTCACAAAGACCCGTTTGCTACTTGACTTTACTTTTGCGGGAACTTTCCTCCTTGCTTGGTTTTTATTCCACCTTGTTAGACTTAGATCACATAGCCTTTTCAAGATTTTTGTTTTCCTTCGATTTGGAGAACTGTTGTAGGGTTTTGGCTTTTTGTCGTGATTTGCATTGAGTGATTTTACTTTTGTTTGCTCGGTGTTGCTGTCTCTCAAAATTCATTTTAAAGTGCATAGTGCCATTGGAAAAGAAATCAAACTAGTATCTTTTGCGTTCAATAGTTAGTGGGAAAAAGAACATTTCGTTGATTTGTGTTCTCAAAAGAAAAGTTTTATTTCGTTGCCATTAGCTGCATTAGGTCGCTTGTTTGGTTGTGTTCATGTTTGTTTTATTGAAAGCTCTTAACCCTCTCATAGTTAGAATTCATCGAACAAAATGATGTCCTTTGGCATGTAGTTTGCATCTAGGTAATTGTGAGAGATCATACGGTAGGGCCTAAAACCGAAACTTAACTCAAGATCAACCATAAAATAAACTGAATGAGCATAAAAACGCATTGGAACATAACGCTCATATTGTAGAGGTCTAGGCTAGAGACGTGCTCCGGCATCGTTAAACCTAGTCACTGTGATTTCACATTATGGTTGGGTGATTCCTCCTCTTGTGACTCGATAGTGGTCTAGCACGGATTTGAGATCCCACGTACCGTCGCGTATATAGGGGAGACCCCACTAGGTTATCGACCTTGATCCCTAGGAAGCCGAGTCTGCCGCCTTGCGAACCGTAACGCACCGAACACAGCATTCGGGAAGATTGACTGCAGTACGTAAAGTCCTTGGTTCTCATATGATTGCCAAGGTGTATAAGCGGTTTTACGGATTGCCTGGTAAACCTTTTGCCTAGAAGTCTCCAGAGTAGTCACTTTTGATCCTTTTCGGACTCCTTAAAATGAAAAGGTGCCAGTGAGCGTCTTGTCACTTCGTGCTCATTAAATATTCGAAGGAGACTAGAGTCATCTTTTGTCCTTTTCTTGACTCTTAAAACATGAAAAGGTCAAGTTGTGTCTGTGCGTCTTAAAATTCATTTGGCTACGATAACATTACCTGATTAGATCTTGTGTGCGTTAGTTTTGAGTAGGGTTTTTATCGTTAGTTTCCCTTAGGTCTTGTTTGGGGTTTTGTCATCCTGGCTCGCCTGTCTACTCCTGTTTCAAGAGATCAAGGTTCTCCATCTTCTTCCCCTCCTGAGGTACCAGTTGTAAGCGATACTCTTCCGATTCTCCCGAGTATCCAGCCTATCAACTCTCGTGCCCCGGGCGACGAAGATTACGAAGAAGATTGGAACCCTATCTGGGAGCCTGACGAGGACGATTTTCCAGCTACCCCAACAAGTGTCTCGTCTCCGATGTCGACTTCCCCCATGGATGAGACATCTTCCAGCACAGGCGAGACGCCTGTGGTGTCGAATGTTGACAATCCCATCCCAGCTACTTCTCCACTCCCCCCACGATATCAGTCGATGAGGGAAAGAATAGCTGCCAGGATGCCTAGTACGACTATATGGGATCCTCAAATCGCAGCCACCACAGAGCCTTTTAGTTCGCGACCCCTTCAAACACCCGTTACCTCAGTTCCCACAAATCCAACCGTTTGTGTAGCGTATTCGACTCCGGTCGTCAGTGCCGTAACAGCGTCATCATCGAACTCTGGTGCTAGCCCTCCTCACGGTCAAGTGAGTAGTGGCCAGCCGGAACTCTCGCCTAGAGTCATCCACCCTGCACAGAGTGCTCCACCCTCTTCTGATGCATTTCCAGGAGGAGGGCCTTATGATGCCCATGGACAACCTGTTGATCCAAATACGCAAGTTCCACTCTTTTATTATGATTCTACTGGACAATATCTCCAGTATACCCAAACCTTGCCGCTTGAACCTTTCATTGAGGTTTCAACACCGTTATCCATTGCTTGGGACTCTAGTTCCCATTCTTTTCATGGAGGCCAAGCAATTCCTGGGCAGTTTCAAGGACCGCCGTATCAAGGCCAGCCACCTTATGTGCAAGCCCCTCAAGGGCAACCACTTTATGGCCAGTCTTACCCAGGACAATCTGGGGGCCCACAAGGACAACCCTACCCGGGACAACCTTTGGCCGCCGGTGGTCCGTCATTTACCTATCAGAGTCAGCCTTCTGGTTATCCGGGGCAACCCGGTATCCAGCAAGGTTACCCTTCTGGACAACCAGGACAGCCTTACATTCAACAAGGCCAACCTGGTTTCCAGCAGGGTTATCCCTCTGGACCAGCTGGACAAACTTCTATTCCACAAGCTCAACCAGCAGTTCAGCAGGGATATCCCTCTGGGCAAGGGGGGCAACCCTACGTACAGCAGGGCCAACCCTCTGCTCAGTCTATGCATCCTCCTGGGCAAGGGGGGCAACCCTACGTGCAGCAGGGCCAACCCACTGCTCAGTCTGGTCATCCTTCCGGGCAAACGGGCCAGCCTACTGTTCCACAGCAAGGCCAACCCAGTGCCCGCCCTAATCCTCCTTCTGGACAAGCTGGCCAGCCTCAGGGTCAACCAGCCGTCCAGCCGGCTCGACCATCTGCTCCGCAAGGACAACCCGGCACCCAGCAAGTACGTCCTTCTGGGCAAGCAGGGCCGTCCCAAATCCAATCAGGCCAACCTTCTGGCCAGATGGTCGTAGCCCAACCCGTTCAAGGACATCTCTCTGGGCCTCAAACTCAAATGAGTTATCAAATGCAAGGTGGGCCACGGCCCCAGCCTTCTTATCAGACGCAGCCTCTTTATCAGGCTCAGTATGGGGCCCAGCAAACCTATGGCTACCAGCAACCCCAGGGGCAAACTCAGTTTACCCCGTATCAAAATTACCAACAACCGCAGGTCACTCCTTACCAAAATTATCAGTATGCCGCACCTGCAGGACAAGTTGCTAATCAATGGGGTGCTGGGGGGCAGACCCAGGGTCAACTGACCGCATACGGACAAAATCCATATGGACAAAATCCGTACGGACAGAACCCCTACGGGCAAAGTCCCTATAGACCAGGTCCCTTCGGACCAGGTCCATCCGGACAAAGCCCATGGGGGCAACCACCGCCTGGTTGGAATCCTGGTGCTCCTTCTGTCCCACAGCCACAGATGTCCTTTAACCCGCAGTTGCCATTTTTAGCGACGTTGGAACTTCCTGACGTGTCCAAGCTGACAAATGATCCAATTCTTCATAATCCGTATTGGCCACCTGTTCCAACTAAAATACCTGGTGATTGTCCAAAGTTTGATGGCAAGGCAGGGGAAGATCCTCAAGCTCATGTAATGACTTATCACCTTTGGTGCTCATCGAACTCATGGCTTGATGACTCTATCCGGCTTCGCCTCTTTCAAAGAACTCTCACCGGTTCAGCCGCTAAATGGTATATCGAGCTTAATCGCGGAACATTTCAAGACTTCAACTCCTTGGCTATGGCTTTTCTTACTCATTTTCAGTTACCCATTCGGTACGAGACTGGGACCCATCTTCTCACGTCTCTCAAGCAGGATACGGCAACGCATATCTCTGATCACATCCATGAATGGAGAAGGCGTCGTCGGTTGATCAAATTCTGGATACCTGATCAACTCCTCACCGATTGGTTCACGACTTCCTTTGTCCCCGCGATTGCGCGAGACATCGCTATGGGAGCCTGTGTAACTGAAGAGCAAGCTATTGCGCGAGCTCAGTACCTTGACTTAGTGTACTCTCAGTCAGGTACTCTTTATGATTATTTGCCAGATGCCCCGAGGCCTGGACAGACCAAAACTCCACCAAAACCATCTGTTGATGGAGTCATTGGTTCTGTGAATTCGTCGTCAAAGAAATCCTCCGCGAACCCTGGGAAGCAAAAACAGAATGCTTCTAGTGAAAATGCTCCTTAGGGCCAATCGAATTCTGGAAGTACCTCAGAGGTTAACGTCGTTCAGTCCACTGCGGCGGACAAATCCTCGAAAGGGAAAGGGAAGGGGAAAGGAAAAGCTAAAAATAAAACTGAACAACCTAAGCAGGATTCCTCTAAAAATTCATCTGAAGAAGGAGCTAAGCGAAAACCTAAGTATCCTTGTCTCATCTGTGACGAGGATCACTACACCAAAGACTGCCCTAGGCGGTCTGAGGTTAGTCGGTTATTGAAAGGTGCTCCTGGGCCTCCTGCTGTGTTGAAAGAGCCTTTCCCTTCTCAACAGACTCAAATGGTGGCCGACCCATCTCAACCCTCTTCCTCGTTCGGTTCTCAAGTCTTCATGGCTGGCACGATCCCCATCCATGTTTCCACTCGAGTGAAAGATTATCCTTCTCATGCCGGGAAAGAGCCGGAGGTTCCCTCCAGCGCTCCTCCGTCCAGTTCTGGTCCTCTACATATCGAAAGACCCAGCACTGAGACGATCCCCCGACCCCCTCCCAAAGGAGTACTCCGGAAGTCATCCTATAACCCTAATGCTCGTGCTGCTCAGCACTATAGCATTGTCGAGGACTTAGCTCAGGCTCCGTCTGCTATGTCCGCGTTAGAAGTCCTCCAGAGCTGCCCCTCACAGAGGAAGTCCTTGCTATCAGCTATTGGTGGCATCGACCCGGCAGATTCAGATTTGATTTCTTTTGATCTCGAGGGTTTTACCCAGAGACTGCCTCACCAAGTAGCTTTCCTTATACAGGTCATCATCAATAGCAAAATGATTCATCGTACAGTTATTGATGAAGGTGCCTCAACCTGCATCATGTCTGTTGCTTGCTGGAAGGCTATTGGTTCCCCTACCCTGAGTCAGTCTCCGACGACGTTAGAAGCCTTCGACGGAAGAGAATCCCGTCCTTATGGTATTCTCCAATGATTGCCCATTTCTTTAGAAGGTAAGACGGTAGAAGTAGAGGTGGAAGTTGTCGATGCCAATCTTACATACAACCTCCTCCTCGGCCGCAGCTGGACATACGCCATGCAAGCCGTGGCCTCCTCCCTATTCCGTGTCATTCGTTTCCCTCACCAAGGGAAGATTGTCACAGTGGACCAGCTCTCTTTCTTCGCCTCTTCTTCTGACGGTAACGTGCCATTTGTGGAGCATACCTCTAAGTCGTTAGAGAGTGTGGGAGCTGGACTTTTCAAAGATCCTGCTTTAATGGGAGTCTTTCCCCTCCCACCTCCGAATCTCGCCCCTATAAATATGATCTCTGTACGTTCTGATCCATGGGTCCTTCCTCCCCCGAATCAGGAAGACTCTTGGGGCGATATGATGTCGTTGAGTCCTGCCGAGCTCAACTACGTCGAGATTGTCGCTGCGTCGGCTCCACCCCCTGAACCTGCTCTTCCAAGCAGTGTTCTCGATTCATATGGTCATGTTCCTTGGCTTGGAGAAGATGATACTTCAGACCCATTGAAGGAAACTTTTCCCTCTGATGAAGCTATCATCAAGACCATGTCTCTTGAAGAGCCTCCTTGGTCAGATCACATCCATCACTCTTCATTTCTCCCTCCTCATCAAGGCATGATCGCGTGTCTCGAGCGGTTTGCTCCATGTCTCCCGTCCACGCCCCTGCAGACACCTATCCAGATATATCAAGTATCTTCTGAGGGCAACATGGGAAATATCACGCAAACCCAGCCTATCGACATCTCTGTCAAACCAGGGATCGTCGAGCATATCCATATCGGAGTCACTTGCACTCCTGAGGAAGTTCAACTCTACACTGATTTATTTCGCGAATTTCGTGATGTTTTTGCGTGGTCCTACGAAGAGATGCCCGGCATCGATCCTAGTATTGTGGTGCACGAGATACCTACGTATCCCGGGGCCAAGCCTGTTCGTCAGTGCCTCCGCCCTGTACACCCCCGAAAGGCCGCCGCCATCAAAGCAGAAGTCGAAAAGCTTCTCAAGGCCGGTTTTATTTACCCCATTCCACTGACGAATTGGGTATCTAATATAGTCCCTATGAACAAAAAGCAGGGCACTATCCGAGTTTGTGTTGATTACCGTGATATCAATAGGGCTTGTCCTAAGGATAACTTCCCTACGCCCTTCATCGATCAGCTTATTGATGACTGTGCAGGAAGCGAGATTTACTCGTTCATGGACGGCTTCTCTGGATATAACCAGATCAACATTGCACCCGCTGATCAACACAAGACAGCTTTTATCTGTCCTTGGGGCACTTTTGCCTACAAGAAGCTACCTTTCGGTCTAAAAAATGCCGGCGCTACCTTCCAACGTGCGATGTCATACGCCTTTCATGATATTCGAAACATCGTACAGCCCTACCTGGATGACCTTCCGGCTCATTCAGCAAAGCGTCAGGACCATCCATCACATCTTCGCGCGATTTTTCTCCACTGTAGACACTACCGTATCAGGCTCAACCCTCATAAGTGTGTCTTCTGCGTGGAGTCTGGCCGACTACTCGGGTTCATCGTCTCCCGAGAAGGTATCCGTTTGGATCCTCTCAAAGTCGAGGCCATCCTGAATCTTCCTCCCCCTGCTTCTTTGCAGCAATTGCAGAGCTTGCAGGGAAAAGCAAATTTTCTTAGACGGTTCATCCCGAATTATGCCGAGGTGGCTAAGGGTTTCACACGGTTGTTGAAGCGAGAAACTCCCTTCCATTGGGATGCCATCACTCAGAAGTCTTTCGAGCAACTCAAGCATCTTCTTGTCTCTGCTCCATTGTTAAGACCTCCGAACTACCATCGTGATTACACTCTCTATCTGGCTGCCGCCGATACCACCATCGGCATGGTTCTGGTGCAGGACGATGATGATGGCACTGAACACGTTATTTATTACCTTAGTCGCAACCTCTTGGATACGGAGACTCGTTATGCTTACGTTGAGAAGTTGGCATTGGCTGCCGTGTGCGCCGTCCAACGTTTCCGTCACTATATCTTGTTGCGCACTACGACCGTGATTTCCGACTGCAACCCTATGACGTACATCTTGTCGCGTCAGCTGCTGGGGGGAAAATACTCGAAGTGGATTGTCATCCTCCAAGAGTTTGACTTGGAATTTACTGCTGCCAAGTCTAAGAAGTCTCTGGTCTTCGCTGAATTGCTTTGTTCTTTGCCATCCTCTTCTGCACCCCCTGCTCCTGAAGAGCATATTCCGAACGAAACATTGTTTCTAATCAGCACCCTCGACCCTTGGTATGGGGACATTATCATATATTTGCAGACGTCTTCCTTCCGTCCCAATGTGTCGAAAGACGCTCGACGAAGGATTCGTCATCAATCCCAACCCTATCGCATCATTGGCGATACCCTATACCGCCTCGGCGCCGACTCTGTTCTCCGCCGATGCTTGACTCTCGAGGAAGCTGAGCGAGTGTTGAATGATTGCCACTCCAGTGCTTGTGGTGGTCATATGTCCGGGTATGCTACTGCTCAGAAGATCCTCCGTGCTGGTTATTTCTGGCCTTCTATATTCAAAGATTGTATCCTTGCCGTTCGCGCATGCCATGAATGTCAGATCTACCACCGGAAGATGCGTGCTCCCCCTGCACCACTGCACCCTGTTGTTACCGTAGGTCCATTTGCCAAATGGGGCATCGATTATACCTCTTGTAACCCTCGCTCGGCCGGGGGGCATGGGTTCATCATCGTTGCCGTGGATTATTTCACTAAATGGGCCGAAGCGATGCCTACACTAACCGAAGACGGTCACACAGCGGCGCAGTTTTTGTTTAATCATGTCATTACTCGGTTCGGGGTCCCTCAAGCCATCGTCACTGATCACGGAAAACATTTTCGTAATCATATGATGACGGAATTGACAACCCAGCTAGGCTTGCGTCAGGATAGTTCGACACCGTACTATCCCCAATCCAACGGTCAAGTGGAAGCTGTGAACAAAGTTTTGATCACAATGCTTCAACGCACCGTCAACACACACAAGTCTAATTGGCACCTGATGTTATTCCCTGCCTTGTGGGCCTACCGGACCTCGGTGAAGGACGCCACCGGTTTCACCCCTTTTCAGTTGGTTTATGGACTGGAGGCCACCCTTCCTGTTGAGTGTGAGATTCCTTCATTGAAGTTAGCTGTCGAGTTGCTTCCCAACACCACTCCGGTGGAGGAACGGCTTCTTTATCTAGAACGGTTAGACGAGACCCGTCGTTTAGCTTCTCTGGCTATCGAAGCGCAAAAGAAGAGAGTCAAGGCTCACTTTGACCATAATATTCAACCTCGTTCCTTTGTTGAGGGAGATCTAGTACTGCTCTATGATCAAGCTAAGGATAAGCTGGGGGCAGGAAAACTCGAATCCATGTGGCTAGGCCCCTATATTGTGAAGAGAGTTTTACAGAAGGGGGCATATGAGCTGATTGACTATGAAGGAAATCCTCTTGACAAGCCCTGCAACGGGCTTTATTTGAAGAAATATTATGCATGATCTCGTACACCTAGTTTGTACATACGTGTGTGTGTGATGCATGTATGATTTCGTTTTTTTTTGCTTTGGTGTGAAGGCGTGCTTGCCTCTTATTGTGTTTTCTGCTTCTTGTGCAGATGTCTAGTGCACCTTATGTTGGTTTCGCTGATGGTGCTTCCCGTAGCACTTGCAATTTGTCGTCTGCGGCGTGGGCGATCTATGATCCTCACGGAGAGTTGTTGGATCTCCAAGGTGTGTGCTTGGGACGTACCACTAACAATGTTGCCGAGTACAGTGCTGTGATTGAGTTATTAGCTGAGGCAATTGATCTCGGCATCCGTACATTGGTGGTGAACCTGGACTCCCAGCTTGTCGTCCATCAGCTCAACGGGCGTTATTCCGTCAGAGACCAACGCATCCTAAGGTTGTATCTACGTGTAAGATTGTTAGAAAGGAATTTTGATTACATCACATATCAACACATTCCGAGACGATTAAACACGTTAACTGATGCATTGGCAAACCATGTACTAGATAGACATTTGCGAAATAGATAAACATCATACAAGAAGACATAGGCATATGTAAATGAATCTTTCTCCAAGCATAGTTTGCATGCGTGCTGTGTGTGCTTTTAAGCTTGCATTTAAAAAATTAAAATACATGGGTCGTGTGTTGTGCAGCTGATACATAAGATCACATTTGTATTAGACATTTGCATAGCATATTAAAAACATCATCACATGTAAAAGATCCATCCAAAAATGGTATATATATATATATATATATCGTGTGGCGCACTAGGCGCTCAAAAATAAAGTGTACATGTCTAACATAAAGCCGAAGTTCTCAGGACATCTGAGATGAGTGTCTCTCAAAAAACAGCAGTGGAAATAAATCCTAGATGACTACTATGTTGGGTTATGCTCTCTATAGCATACGCATGCCCGTGCTACCTGCCTCAGAAGGCGGTGCATCCTAGGTTCCACCCCCACTGTGTGGATCTGATGAGCTATCGGGACCTCCTCGACCCCCTGGTAATCTGGCACCCCCTCCAGTAAACCCTCAAGGTTGCGAGCTATAGTCTCCGTCGTGTCAACGCCTGGAGGAACTAGGGCCAGGACTCCAGCTCCTTGCCCCTCTCTTCGTGCCTCTGGGGCTAGACCAATGGGTCTCACAGGTCCCACATCTGCACACCACGACATTCATCAAGACATGTACATGCAAAATCAAAAACATTAAAAAATATTTAAAAGAGATCAAGTGTCATACCTCCATCATCCCAATGCTCTCCCGCGGGCAGTGGCATGTCGGGATCGCCGCGGAAGTCCATACCGGCATATGGCCAGTCCTCTATGAGAATAGCCTGCCGATCCAGCCACTCTCGAAAATACACCCCCCAAGCCACTGGGCGGCCACCACCTCCACGTGGCATGACACGGGCCCATCGAGTGGCCCTCGTCTCCCGGGGACCTCTAGGTGGATCCACGGCCATGGTCTGTAGCTGTAGAGTCGGCACCCGCTCCAGCATGAGCGGAAGTAAGAGCGACCCGTAAGCAAACTGCTTCGACTCTCCGCGTCGGCAGTTGCTTAGTTGCCTCTTCATGCTAATCGTCACTGCTGCTGCCCGTGTCACCAAGAAGAGTATGGTGCGAAGAACTATGTCATCCACCGTTGGAATACCAACCTTCCCACTCCGTGTTTTGACAGCCCGTGGACACACTCTAGCCATGAGCTGGTCAAGGGTCTCACCGCTGGGCCGTTGCCCCTCCAGGATGGGCATCTGACCCCGGTGTGACAATCCAGTCAAAAAATAGATGTCCGTGGAATCAAACTCAATGTCTCAGCCACGGATGGTGAATTTCCCGTCTACTGGATTCCAAGCTCTGATTAAGAGCTCGAGCAGATCAGGTTGCGCCCTCAGGCGCGGAGTAAGGAAGAATTTCAAGAACCCGCATGCCCGCATTGCATTTCGGCATTCGGCAAGTGCATATGCGGCTATATCCTCATCATCGTGAGCTCTCTCTTGCCAGACGAAAGCCATTATGTCCTGCAAGACCATGAAAAAACATTAGAGTGCTAACCGTTGAAATTTGCACGTTCATTTTATTAAAAACAAATTTTTACGGCGTCAGCGCGGCTGTTTTTAAAACAGTCGCGCTGATCATGGCGCCCCGTTGTTTTTTCCTTGGGTCAGCGCGGAAGAACATGTGTTTTCCGCGCTGACCCGAGAGGTGGTGTGTGTAAATTTAAATCAATCAGCGCGGACCCAAGCTGGAAATCCGCGCTGACCGAGAGTGCATCAACGTTCAAAGAATTTGCCCAAACGGCCAAATCCCACCATGGAAATGCTGCAAAAAGGACTCAAACTGAAACGCAAGAGAAGGAGAACCTACCTGGAACAAGCTGCCGGATGAATGGTGTCCGCACGGGCTGAAAATCGCTCCGTCAACCTTGCAGCTCCACAACGTTCTTCACAACTCAAAATGGTAACAATGGTAAAAAATGACTTTTACCCTCCTATTTATGGTAAAAATTTCATAATTAACCATAGTTTCTTATCAATGTGGGTTTTGTCATATTTTTGCCATGGATTTAGCCTTGATATCGCTACATTATGCTTTCATGCATGTTTTATTATGTTTTTAAACATGTCGAACGGGTTTATGCGGGTAGTGTTCTTGTGCAGGTTCCAGTAATCGGCGTGGTCATGACAATTTTCTGTACACTTGGTTCCAAAAAATGTCGTCTTTAAGCTCTTTTCCGACATAAACCAAGAAAAGATGGCCGAGCTTCCTTTCAGCTCGTTAAAAGGAACGGGAGGCGGTCGCTTTTAAAGCTCTTTTTTCGACCGTTTAACTTAAAAAGATTGTCGAGTGTTTGTCGTTTCGCACTCGTTATTGGTTCCGAAACGACGTACTTCCGACCGCTTTTTTACTTTTTCGGGTCGAAGTCACTATTTACGAAAAGTACTCCTCGATCATAATGGTCGGGCGGTTCTTTCGAGTATTGTTTTATACTTTTTCGGGCTCGAGAGACACAACTCTACGAAAAAGGACCCCCCTGGAGTTTTCTTTTTCGCTGTCTTTTCAGACTCTCTAAACAGGAAAAGACGCCGAGTTCTTCCTTTGTCAGACTCGTTAAAACTTAAATGACATCATGCATTGTCGAAATGACGCTCTCCAAACATATGCTATCCCCGTCAAGCTTGTCATCCAAAAATAATCGGGGTACCTGCCAGGAATGGTGGGGAAAATGGAACTGTAATAATTGTCGTGTCGGCAGTATGTCGCTCTTGAACATGGCACTAGTCTGCTTTCGTGTCTGGGTGGGGATTTCTCATCTTGTTTCACATTAGCCTCCGTGGGTTTGGGTTATCCTGTTTTGACCTCTCATCTGCTCATTGCCTTGTCACCATGACCTCTGCTCATTTGATGTCAAATACTGCCAAATCCACTGTCGTGCCGCCGATATGTTCAAGAGAAGTTGACCTCTGCAATAGTACAACCTCCGCTTATATCTCACACAAAATATTTTACCTCTGTCTCGTGTCGATGATGTGGGAAACATTATGGCCCACCTTCGATTAAGGTCACTTCCTGTCGACTTCAACTCATTATCTAGGAAGGTGACTTAGAGACTCCCTTCAGGTGCCTTGGAGCCTGCATGCCTCAATGGCAGGTTCTTCGTGTTCGACGCGAGGTTTACATCATTGGCCTCCGATCGAATGATTCCGTGGGTGTTCGACACCAGCTCATTGATTCACACGCCGCGGATTGTACCTATAGTACCTTGAGGGCCATTGTCATTATTGGTGGTACCTCTCGCGTCTGTCAACAGTTTTTATCATTGACTGGTAATCAGACGATGTTCATGCATGTTCGACTTCAACTCATGTATTCACATGCTTGGACTTGTACTTTGTTCGGGTCGAGATGGAGCGCAAGACCCTGGATCCCTGTCTGTTACGATCCAGGTTGCGATTTTGTGGATGATCATTACATGACTCATTGATGGATGGCTGCGCCCATACCTGAGTCCTCATGGGTGGCTGCGACCATACCTTATTGTTATCATGGTCTTCTTAGCTGGGTGGCTGCGTCCATACCACAGACCTTTTTCGCATGTCTTTTGGATGGCTGCGCCCATGCCTAGATTGCATGTACTTGATTATCAGAGATATTCGGTCCTTCCTGGTGTTGTTTCAGTTCAGCGAGTTTTGTAAAGCATTTCACCCCTCCCACTCTCTCGGGTTTCACGCTTTAGGGGGCAATCTGTTACGCAGTAATTTGTCACTGTCTCCCTGTCAGTCTCTCTACTGTGTCTGGGTTTCAAAATAATCAAGCCCATGCTCTCTCAGTTGGCCAAATGACCCACTTTGCCAAAGTTTGTTTCATCAGCGCGACTGTTATTAAAATATACGCGCTGACTGGCGGCTTATAGTGTAACTGATGCGCTGCCAGCGCGGAAGCACACGTGTTTTCCGCGCTGGTCGAATTTCATGAGCCAGCGCACACTCTGTTTGTATTAAGCCGCGCTGACACGGACCTGTCTATTATAGCCTTGCGACGTCAGCGCTCCAGTCCAGTTATGTACCCGCGCTGATCCTGTTTGGGCGAATTTGTTCTAACAGCCAACCTTCCAGATGACTCCAGACCTGGTTGTTGGCCTTGTGAGTATCGCCCTCCCTTCTATGGCATGTCTGTTCGTCATTTGACCCACCTTCCTTGGAGTTGAGCTCATCCTCTTGCCCTCCATGGAGGCTCCTCTTCTTATTTAAACCTCTACCATTGCCATGAGCAGCTAGTTTTGGATTGTGTGGAGTTTATAGAGCTTGGATTGCTGCTAGTGTGCATTTGATAGGTAGTTGGTGTGACAAGTGTGGGATTGTTGTAAAGCTTGAGGAAGGTTGTAAAGTGTGACTTGTGTGAGAGAGAGTTTGTCTTGGGAAATCCATCTCCAAAGGTGAATGCTTAAGAGACTTGCTGGCTGGACCCTCTTGAGAAGGATTCGACGTCATAACACTTGGTTGTACTCTTCTCTATTATTGATCATTAATAATAGATGACTACTATTATGGTTCCATTCTCATTTGTCCTTATGATGGATAATGTGAATTACATCTTTTCTGACTGATGTATAATTGCTTTTATCAGATTTCACGCTTGTATTTGTATTTCTCTTCGTGTGTGCAGGTATCCATTCACCAGGATCGTGAAGGATTGTGACCAGCCAAAGCGAAGGAGCGAGGACAGGGCTTCTTCATCAAACATAAGCGTTGGAATCCAAGTAGGTCTTCTTTGCCTACCTTTTATTTGCAATTAGGAGCTTGCGTAGTAGCATTGTGTGATTGTTACTAGACCTGGTGTGGGCTAGTAGGGATCGTCTCTGTCCGCAGAGAGGATTTACCTCCGTAACACCCTCCTCTAGATATTCGGGCTCATTTTTCTGGATCTTGGCAGTAGCAACAGTGGCGCTGGGATCTGCATCAATGATCTGCTTCCCTTTGTCATTCCCCTTGTCGGGTTCTGACTCAGAGTTGGAACATGCATCTGATTCGGAAGCCTTCAACTCGGCCACCAGCGACTGCTTGGTCCGACACTCACTTGTGTTATGAGTGGGACTCTTGTGGAACTCACACCACTTTCCTATGTCCTTCTTCGGCTTCGTGGTGTTATTCTTTTCTTGCGGCTTCGACGGGTTGTCTTGGGTCACCCCGCCTTGGCTTTGTCCTTTGGGCTTTGGATTTGCAGATCCAAAGTCTCGCTTCTTCTGTTTGAACTTTTGCTCGATTTTGACAGCGTATCGGTATGCTGTGCCGAGTGAGGAGATGTTCAAGAACTCCATCTCTTCCTGGATGTATCTGTGTAGGCAGCCGCGGTATTTGAGTACCAGATGCAGCTCAGAATCTTTGATGCCCAATTGTGTGCGAAGGGTATGAAAAATGTTTGTGAACTACGGCACATCTTGGTCTCGTCCCTGCCGTAGTGTGGTCCATTTGATGTATTTGTCCTCATAGCTTTTGACAAGGTAGTACTGCTCCTTGATGGCATCCTGGAAGTCATTCCAAGTGGGTGCGGCTGAAAATAGTGAGCCTGTACTTTCATCCTTCTGTTCGCAGTAGGTTTCCCACTAGTCCTTGACGTGGGGGGCTGCTTTGAGAAGAGCGAAAACAATCTTTTCCCGACTTGAAAATTCATGAACAGAAATATACCCATCGAGCAAATTTAACCATTTATCTACGGCATCTGCGTCTATTTGACCCTCGAAGATGGGGATTTCAAAATTAACTTGTACCTTAAATGGTGTGGCATTTCTAGAGTAGCTGTTGGAAGCCGATGCGTCGCCTCTAGGTAGCTTCTGAAGGATTTGGGCAAAGTTGTCCATCATCACGTTCCTTTGTCGCTCGAGGGCTTCTTTGAGCAAGATTTTGATAGGATCTCCTACCCCCTCGTTTTTCTTCTCATCCGCCATGGGAGGTCGTTGAGATTTGCGAGGCTGGTCTTGCAAAGGTTCGACCAGTTCCAAACCTAACTCCTTATATCCCGACCTCGTTGGGGACATGCAAAGAAAAACAGAGAAAAAGTAGATCGCTCTGATACCACTGATCCGGATTTAAACAGGAACGCGCAGCGGAAATAACACTTCATTTCATTAATGGAGAATACTGAAATATGCTTACAAACAGTAATAGAAATAAACCAGCTAGGGCGATGGTAGCTTATCTCTGAGAAGAGATGTGGTGGCTACATGCCTCTGAACTGTCCTGAACTGTCTTTACAATGAGGCTTGAAGGCCTATTTATTATTGAGAAACATTGGAAAACCCTTCACATTCCAAAACCTAACCCTAGAAGATGAAACGCCAAATTGTGGGCCCCGTTTTTGGGTAAGTTGGTACATCAAATTCCCGGGGTCGCGAATTGGTCGTACTATCTCCGTTTGACACGCATGATAGCCCGTTGGAAAGATCTCTCCGAGGACTACGACAAAAAAGACGATTTCCCAAAAAACGTCGTTTAGGGCCTCAAAACGGCTCCGGAAGTTTAGGACCCGAAAAACTACTAAAAATAGTAAACTGTGCTATAATTAAGGAAATAGAAAAACTGAAAGAGACAGTTGTGGGGGTCCAAATGGGATAGGTGGGTGGCCACCAACATCCACCTGGATCAGAGTATGATAGTGGCTCCCTTTTGAAGATATCAGTATCAATGGCCTTCAAATATGGTATATAAAACTCAAAAAATACCTTAGCTCGCACAACAACCCATTCCAACCAATATACCAAAGAAACTCGTCCTCCGAGACCCATTGAATGTAAGGTATGGTTGAAGGAAATATCCAGCTAGCAAAAAGGAATAAGAAACAACTTGAAGAGTGGCCCCACGACCCACAAATAATTTCAGAACTTAGCTTTATTTTAGGTTCAGCAACTCAATATTGAACTCGACCTCCTTTGGTGCTATAAACTCCACCCTTCATCACAAAGCTCGTCAACTCGTGGCTAGATAATTCCAGCCCACACATAGGCCTCCAATGACAGTTAGCTCAGCCCTTGAGAATGGATATAATTCTACCCTCTTTTGGATGACAAACTTGACCCCTTCCAACAATGAGGAAACTTGGTCCCTTAGCCAGCAAACTCATCATTCAGCGATAAACTCGGCCACTATAGCAGTGGGAACTCGGTCCCTTTCCTCAACAACTTCACCCCAAATTTGGCTTGGTAAATCAGCCTGGAAGAAGATTTATAAAATACACAAGACTAAGACTTAGAAAGAAGTGATAGCACTTTGAAAACTTACTCCATCTTCATCATATTTTCTCTTTTGAAACGCAATGGTGAAATTTGAGTGATCTCACTCCCAAACTAGCTAAGGTGTATAGTTTCAACACCAAAACTAACAAACCAGAATGAGGGTTTCCAAAAACCCTAGACTCTTCCTTAAGAATTCTCCAAATTTCTTTTTCTCAAGTAGGAAAATGCAAGAATGAGAAGAAACTCTTCGTTTTCCTTCTTTTATAACTCATTCGCAACTTTGCCACATTTTTACCATTTTATTTTAATAAAATCACTTTAGTGGGTTTTCTCACTTTATAATTTAAAAGTGACTTTTCATTAACCTATAACCCATGTCCCTCTTTTACCACTCTAGCTTTTGTAATGTTTTCTCCTAAGCAAATTGTGTTCCCTTGATTAATTTTCTCACCCTAGCCTATGGGAACCTTATTAGGCTAGTGGATCCCCTTTCTTATGTCTCCTAAGCGGATGGGGACATTACATTGAATGAGTCATTTAGGATAATATGTGGTTTTATTATTGATTTTTATTCTTCCTTTTGAATATATAAATGACAATTTCTATATGTATATTCAACAAGCCTTTTAGGATAAATATGTACTTTTGTTATTATTTTTATTTTCCAAATAAATAAACAACAATTTATATACAAAACAAGTATAAGAATTTAAAAGCATACTAAACTTAAAAAACTAAAATTACAAAAATAATGTACATATTTTTTTCCTTCTAAAATATAATTTTCCATTTATCCCTTTTTTTTTCATTTCTTTCCACCCATCGAAGCAAGAGTTAATAAGTAAGTAATCCACCCATCAAAGTAAGAGTTAATAAGTAAGTAATCATGAGTTGAAATATGGGAGATTATAGTCCTTAGACAGAACTAATTCCTTATTTGCATCGAAGTGTCACTTTCATTATGCCTTTTGCATTCCATCTATGGGTTTCAAATACCATCTTCTCCCTTGAAGTGGAAAGCCTTATCCATTTGTTTCTTTCTTTATCCTTCGAGAAAGGAATAAATTCTCCAATTAACATTATTTAATAATTGATTTACTTCATTCTTATTAATATTAATATTATTAATTAATTATTAATATATTTTATTTTAATCAAATCTAATATATAATGTAATTCACTAATTTTAATGTTATTTAATAATGGTTTTACTTCTCATTAATATTAATATTAATATTAATAATTAATTATTAATATATTTTATTTTAATCAAATCCAATACATTATGTAATTCACTAATTTAATTAGTTACACTAATTTAATTTAAATGTAATATTAAATTATAATTAAAATGTATCTTCATAAGAAGAGGAAGTACACGATAGATTTCTCTAGATATATTTGGGGTAAAAAAAAGTTTTTGTTTCACATCAATTTTTTAAAATAAATGTAATTTACTAGCCCAATTTTTAAGTTATAAGTGTGCTACTATGAAGTGCAAGGGGTTGTAATTTTAATTACAACGAAATTCCAAAAGTATAATTTTTTTTAATAAATAAAAACAAAAACAAAAACAATTTACCATCGTCTAAATTTTGGTTGTAAAAATATCTACAAGTAGCTTAGAGGTTGGCCTTCTTCCTATCATCAAAATTAAGTAAATATATCCTAATCAAGATTTTTATGATAATCTGATGATTCAAGTGTTGCACCAAGAGGCGTATTTTATAACCCAGGGCAATGTGTGATTCTATCCCTGCTCAATTTCAAGTTGACAAATGTCCATTTTAAAATAAAAAATAAAATATTTTCCAAATAATAAAAAATAATGTTAACTATAATAAAGAACAAAATATTTTCTAAATAAAAAACAATGTCTTCCATAATTAAAACTGTTGGAAATAATACTTAGAGGGGGGGGGTGAATCAGTATTATCAAATCAGATACTTTTCAATTTCATACTCAGATTCATATACGCGGCTTCAGTTCAGTATATCAGCGTATATACGCGACTGTGTTAAATGCAACTAGCGTATATGCAGTAATCTTATGATTCAGTTAGCTTATCTTCAGTAAATTCATCAGAACATTATTAACCATAATAACAGTAATCAGGTGCAGTAAAACATAACAGATCATCACACATAAGAAGCACACATGAACACCAAGATATAAGGTGGAAACCCAATGTGAGTGAAAACCACCTGCTGCAATTCGTCTCTTTCTTCCTTTAATAAGAAACTTCTTTTACAATGTACTGGTGCAGTCCTTTACCAGCACACAGGCTTCAACCTGCAGAGGGCTACAAGCCTCTCTCTTTTCCAGCTACTTCTGGAAGGGAGCTACAACCCCCTCAGCTCTTGTACTAGCTAATCTACTAGTACGTAGGTGCTGACCTACAGAAGGCTACAACCTTCTTTTCTTCAGGGACCACATTTCATAAATTTTCAGACTGGATCCATGAGTACAAAACAATCACTGCTACATTACAATCATCAACTTATACTTGCATCATAAATCTCTAAATCACCCAATACTGAATCACTGAAACCCTGTCATCAAAAACACAGAACACAAACCAGAGCCTAGAACACTGCAACAACCACTAGAATCAACAGCAACCTGAAACACCAAATCTCATAATGCATACGCTACTTGACTATATCAAAACCGCGTGTGTACGCGCTTTCACCAGAGACAACCCGCGTACAAATCTAAAGATAATTACTTATACCTTCGCTGTCATATCCAACCTTAGCCAAGCATCACAAACAGATAACCAGCAATACTAGATCTTCCCACTTCGTCAGACATCCATTCCTTGCTCATCTTCTTTGCCTAATGATCTTCTCGTTATATAGGTTAGGCTTCTTTGAATACCATGGTCCAAAACCATGTAGAAACAATACTAGGGACCCAATACCTGGGTTCAACACTTCAGACGCAATACCAAGGACCAAAACCGTAGGTCTAAATACCACGGGCCCAAAATTAAGCTTTCCCACCTGTACGCGCTTTTCCTTCTGTGAACTTGCGTGTGTACGTATACGCGCATTTTCTCCGCTTACCCGCGTGTATACGTGCTTTCATCAAGTATAACCCGCGTATACCTTTCTTTTGACCTACTGCACTAGATCTACCATCTGATTAAGTTGCCATCACCTGTATCATGCCTCTGAGTGAGTTGCCATCAAGGACAACACCTGTATCATAATGCCAACAATCTCCCCCTTTGGACTTGATGGCAACCACCACACCAAGTCACTCTCCCCCTTTGACATCAAGGGCAAAGGGCAGACCAAGATATTCTCTTCTTGATCTCCATCTGCTGTCCATACTCCCCCTGAGTACCTGCTGGAATCTCTGATTGAGCTCCCCCTTTGTACATGCCAAGATGTACCAATCCGTCCATGCTCCCCCTGAGCACATGCAAGGTCTGCAAAAGCATAACATGACTCTATACATACATCAATCTCCCAATCAAGTGGGAATACACCATTTTTGACTCATCCACCCAACCAAGTGGGGATATACCAAATGTTTATACATGACTCATTACATCATCCATCCCATGCATAGTGGGGTAATAAAATACATCATATGACTCACAAAGACCAAGGACTTAAACAAGACCATGATAGTTATCGGCAGCTATCATACACCATATGATAAGTATCTAACATCCAAACCTGTAACCTGCAATCCATTCTTTTGGTCAAGCAAGATATGTCAATAAGCATTATCACCAAGGACTTCTAACCATAATGCCAACAATGCATTATTTGAAGTATATGCTCCCCCTGAGCCTGAGCCAACCATGACCGAACCATTTCCTGGGTCTGTTCTGCTGCCCTTTCTTCTGATCTCCATATACGCGACTCTGCAGCCTATAACTCGCGTATATACGCGACTTGTCTTCATGAAACCCGCGTATGAGATTTGGAACATTGATGTTCCACACTTCCAGCTTCCTCTGAATCGGTCATGTCTGTATACTCTGCTATGCCACATATTTCTGGCTGTACTTCCTTTTTCTTCCATATTTTCAACTGTGATGATGTTTTCTTCTTTTGGTTTGGTGTTCACAATCTTCTCATGCATTCTTTCGCTATGTGTCCCAGCTTGTTGCATACATAACATCTTACATGTTTTATATTCCTTCTGTAGCAATCAGCAGCTTTGTGACCAAACATATTGCAAGCAAAACAATATCCCTTAAAGTACCTGGAACGTGATGATCTTTCTGTTTGACGGTCTTGGACCATTCTACTTTTGCATCTAGCTACAACATGTCCAAGATTATGACATACATAACACTCAATATTATTCATCGGAGGAGTACAAGATTTCCTTTGAAGAATTTATTTCCTTGGCTGTTGATCCTTGTTGATTATTTTAGATTTTTCATTAGAGTTCCTTGCCTTTCCTTGTGAGCTAGATTCATCTTCAACAGATTCATAAAAACCAAGGCCAGTTTTGATAGCAGGAGATCGTTAACTACTAAGAATATCATCCAAAATCTTAGTACTATCTTGAAATCGCAATATTTTATCCTTTTCTTCTAATTTACCTTTCAAGATATTTACCTCAACTTGATGTTGTTCTTCCTTTTCCAGACATTGCTTCGTCAAAGTTTCTTCAGACTTTCTTCCTTCTTCCACTTGTTGCCTTAGTTTGAGAATCTCATTTTCTTGCTATTCATTCAGCACCTACAGCATTTGTCGTATTCTGGAGGCACATTCCAACTGAGCCTTTAAGCTGATAATTTCTTCTTTGAGGGCACTCTCTCGTTTGCTAGGTAGATCTTGTTGATCTATGATTTTATCTGATGCTTCATTTGCTTGTCCATCTTCAATCTGAGGTGATTCAGGATCTAAATGCTTGCTTCCAATCAATTGCAGGCTGTCATTGTTCCTTTGAGCTGTCTTCTTCTTTTGACGCGCTTTCTTTCCCATTGTTCTACGGATCTCCTTCAAGCGATCAAGCTTCTACCGAAGGACCTGCTCTGATACCAATTGTTGGAAATAATACTGAGGGGGGGGGGGGTGAATCAGTATTATCAAATCAGATACTTTTCAATTTCATACTCAGATTCATATACGCAGCTTCAGTTCAGTATATCAGCGTATATACGCGACTGTGTTAAATGCAACTAGCGTATATGCAGTAATCTTATGATTCAGTTAGCTTATCTTCAGTAAATTCATCAGAACATTATTAACCATAATAACACTAATCAGGTGCAGTAAAACAGAACAGATCATCACACATAAGAAGCACACATGAACACCAAGATATAAGGTGGAAACCCAATGTGGGTGAAAACCACCTGCTGAAATTCGTCTCTTTCTTCCTTTAATAGAAACTTCTTTTACAATGTACTGGTGCAGTCCTTTACCAGCACGCAAGCTTCAAACTGCAGAGGGCTACAAGCCTCTCTCTTTTCCAGCTACTTCTGGAAGGGAGCTACAACCCCCTCAGCTCTTGTACTAGCTAATCTACTAGTACGTAGGTGCTGACCTACAGAAGGCTACAACCTTCTTTTCTTCAGGGACCACGTTTCATAAATTTTCAGACTGGATCCATGAGTACAAAACAATCACTGCTGCAATACAATCATCAACTTATACTTGCATCATAAATCTCTAAATCACCCAATACTGAATCACTGAAACCCTGTCATCAAAAACACAGAACACAAACTAGAGCCCAGAACACTGCAACAACCACTAGAATCAACAGCAACTTGAAACACCAAATCTCATAATGCATACGCTACTTGACTATATCAATATCGCGTGTGTACGCGCTTTCACAAGAGACAACCCACGTACATATCTAAAGATAATTACTTATACCTTCGCTGTCATATCCAACCTTAGCCAAGCATCACAAACAGATAACCAGCAATACTAGATCTTCCCACTTCGTCAGACATCCATTCCTTGCTCATCTTCTTTGCCTAATGATCTTCTCCTTATATAGGTTAGGCTTCTTTGAATACCATGGTCCAAAACCATGTAGAAACAATACTAGGGACCCAATACCTGGGTTCAACACTTCAGACGCAATACCAAGGACCAAAACCGTAGGTCTAAATACCACGGGCCCAAAATTAAGCTTTCCCACCTGTACGCGCTTTTCCTTCTGTGAACTTGCGTGTGTACATATACGCGCCTTTTTCTCCGCTTACCCACGTGTATACGCGCTTTCATCAAGTATAACCTGCGTATACCTTTCTTTTGACCTACTGCACTAGATCTGCCATCTGATTAAGTTGCCATCACCTGTATCATGCCTCTGAGTGAGTTTCCATCAAGGACAACACCTGTATCATAATGCCAACAATCTCCCCCTTTGGACTTGATGGCAACCACCACACCAAATCACTCTCCCCCTTTGACATCAAGGGCAAAGGGCAAATCAAGATATTCTCTTCTTGATCTCCATCTGTTGTCCATACTCCCCCTGAGTACCTGCTGGAATCTTTGATTGAGCTCCCCCTTTGTACATGCCAAGATGTACCAATCCGTCCATGCTCCCCCTGAGCACATGCAAGGTCTGCAAAAGCATAACATGACTCTATACATACATCAATCTCCCAATCAAGTGGGAATACACCATTTTTGACTCATCCACCCAACCAAGTGGGGATATACCAAATGTTTATACATGACTCATTACATCATCCATCCCATGCATAGTGGGGTAATAAAATACATCATATGACTCACAAAGACCAAGGACTTAAACAAGACCATGATAGTTATCAGCAGCTATCATACACCATATGATAAGCATCTAACATCCAGACCTGTAACCTGCAATCCATTCTTTTGGTCAAGCAAGATATGTCAATAAGCATTATCACCAAGGACTTCTAACCATAATGCCAACAATGCATTATTTGAAGTATATGCTCCCCCTGAGCCTGAGCCAACCATGACCGAACCATTTCCTGGGTTTGTTCTGCTGCCCTTTCTTCTGATCTCCATATACGCGACTCTGCAGCCTATAAATCGCGTATATACGCGACTTGTATTCATGAAACCCGCGTATGAGATTTGGAACACTGATGTTCCACACTTCCAGCTTCCTCTGAATCGGTCATGTCTGTATACTCTGCTATGCCACATCTTTCTGGCTGTACTTCCTTTTTCTTCCATATTTTCAACTGTGATGATGTTTTCTTCTTTTGGTTTGGTGTCCACAATCTTCTCCTGCATTCTTTCGCTATGTGTCCTAGCTTGTTGCATACATAACATCTTACATGTTTTATATTCCTTCTGTAGCAATCAGCAGCTTTGTGACCAAACATATTGCAAGCAAAACAATATCCCTTAAAGTACCTGGAACGTGATGATCTCTCTGTTTAACGGTCTTGGACCATTCTACTTCTGCATCTGGATGCAACATGTCCAAGATTATGACATACATAACACTCAATATTATTCATCGGAGGAGTACAAGATTTCCTTTGAAGAATTTCTTTCCTTGGCTGTTGATCCTTGTTGATTATTTTAGATTTTTCATTAGAGTTCCTTGCCTTTCCTTGTGAGCTAGATTCATCTTCAACAGATTCATAAAAACCAAGGCCCGTTTTGATAGCAGGAGATCGTTGACTACTAAGAATATCATCCAAAATCTTAGTACTATCTTGAAATCGCAATAGTTTATCCTTTTCTTCTAATTTACCTTTCAAGATATTTACCTCAACTTGATGTTGTTCTTCCTTTTCCAGACATTGCTTCGTCAAAGTTTCTTCAAACTTTCTTCCTTCTTCCACTTGTTTCCTTAGTTTGAGAATCTCATTTTCTTGCTCTTCATTCAGCACCTACAGCATTTGTCGTATTCTGGAGGCACATTCCAACTGAGCCTTTAAGCTGATAATTTCTTCTTTGAGGGCACTCTCTCGTTTGCTAGGTAGATCTTGTTGATCTATGATTTTATCTGATGCTTCATTTGCTTGTCCATCTTCAATCTGAGGTGATTCAGGATCTGAATGCTTGCTTCCACTCAATAGCAGGCTGTCATTGTTCCTTTGAGCTGTCTTCTTCTTTTGACGCGCTTTCTTTCCCATTGTTCTACGGGTCTCCTTCAAGCGATCAAGCTTCTACCGAAGGACCTGCTCTGATACCAATTGTTGGAAATAATACTGAGAGGGGGGGTGAATCAGTATTATCAAATCAGATACTTTTCAATTTCATACTAGAAAATTGAACCAGAGTCGCCCAAGGCTTTGACCATCCTCGTCGGAACCCCGAGGGCGATGAGCTCTTTTGCCACCAGAAGCAAATGAATCTGGAACCTAAGTTCCATCTGAATTTTCGACCGCTGCAGACGATGAAGCCTCCAGAGCAGCAACTCGATTGGAGGGGAGAAGAATTTCTTCCTTAATGTCATCCAAGGTGTCCTTCATTTCCCCTCAATGCGTGAGAATTTTTGCCTCCATGAACATCTGAAAAGAACTTTTTGATCATTCCATATTATCTTCAAGCTTGCTAATTGAGGCTAGCAACACTCGGTAGTATTAATTATCATCTCAATTACATTTCCAAGTTTCTTGAAATCTTGCAGGTTCTTCATTCTCTAATGAAAATAAAAAATATCGAAGAGCCTCACTAGGGATTGTCTATATATTAGTCTTTAAGATTAATCACATCTTTGAAATTACAACTGAAAAATTCATGCAATTTTTAGAAGTATGGGAAGCCTGAAACATTAAAATAGCAAACCAGCTCAGAGGCTAGCACGGGCCAACTTGAATTGGTATGGCAATTTTTTTCATTGTAGAACCACTAGAACTAGAGAGTTATGCTTGAGGGACGTTGTGAGTCAGAAGAATTAAATTCGTCCTTTGTGAAATGACCTTAGCATCCTTATCCGAATTTGAGCATGATCTGAAAGATTCTCCATTAAGAGGAAAAGATGGGAGTTATGGAAGAGGTTTTTGGAATGTGTCCACCTGTACCATGTGATTAAACACTTGTTGATCATATTGTGTTTTTGAAGTAGAGGAGAGAGGGGAATTCTCTTGGAAAGAGAATCATGGCCATCCACCTCATTAGGGACGTCTGCTACCATACATTTGATATGCAAGGAAACATGAGATTGGGACTTCATTTTAAGGAATTAGGACGAAGCACCTCCTATGGTTAATGTGAATTTCTCTTTGGGTCATCGAGGACCCTTCCTTTGCCAAAGTATCAGCCTCTGAGTTTAAATGTCGAAAGATATGAAAAAAATTTACCCCTTCCAACTTTGACATTAGGGAAATATATTGTGCTCCAGGGCACTTTCTAGACCTTTCCATAAGGCCAAAAACTTGTTAGAATTGTTGGTTACTCTTTCAATATGCCAAGTGGACTAGTACACTATTTTTCCATTGGGATCATATATTATCCCTTTCGCTCCAGCCTCCACTTATTTGAATATAATTGATTAAATAATATTGATATATATTTCAAAATATATTAATAATAAGAAAAAAACATTTTAATGGAATAATGTGATCTATAAATAAAATATTTCAATTAAGTAAAGTATTTGAATATCAATTATATATAAATTATATATGGTTAAAAAGATAGAAATATGTAGTTTACGCAATCTAAGTGCTAAGATTTTCAAGACATTGAATTCATTCATATATGTTAGACACCTACCTAATTTGCTTAAAGTTATGGTGTGGAAGTTGAACAGTCAAAAAAGAGTCCAAGAAACTTTGGAAGATGAATCCAAAAATCACACCAATATATTATAAATATATATTTTGTGAATAATAAAAGATCTCATTATTATCTTTCATATTTGTTGTCTATTTCATATAACACATGATATCAGAACTGCTACGTTCCTAACCTGCTCAATCTTGTGTGAGCCACTTTGTTTTTGTGGCTTTTATCTATATTCTACTGTCAGACCCGCGCTCCTCAAAAACGCCATTTTGGTTAGTTTGTCAGCACTGGCATATAAATTATGTTTCCATGAGCGCTTTTCAGTCCTTAACGCTCAATACTACCATATGCTCAGTCCTTTCATTTTTCAAGTTTTCCATTACTGCATAACGTCGCTCCTTTGGAAATGGTTTCTATTGTTTCTTCGTTGAACCATTGTATGTGCAGACTAACTCCCACCACTCAAAAAAAGGCCGCCTTCTATTTTTATTTCTTGGGTGCTCTGTCTTTCCTATTTTTCATGTTGCAAACCTGCACAGGCTGCACTATACTATCCTCTCACGAAATCCATAGGCCTCTCTCCTGCGTACCTGTCTGTTGGCTATGCTCAGAAATTTCACCTGCGTTGAATCACCATTGAAAGTTAATCTATTATCTCTTTGTTTGCTTAAGGATCGTGTTTTCTTCCAAGCCCTGTGCACTGGTTATGAACTTTGGCATATGTGTTCCTCATTCACCCTGTGATGAGACTGGAATCATGGTGGTAAGAAGCTTAAATGTTGTGAGGGGAGAATGTTGGGTGAGACTGCTCACTTTGTGATGTATAGGTTTTGGGCGTTCAATCCAAGCCGTCAATCAAAAGGAATTGGTCAGAATTGTTGTAGGTATTCCTGTAAGTATCCATTATGCACCAAATTCCAACGTCGTTTATATGTATGTGAGTTGAGTTGCTCCAGCGTCGTCATACATATGTGTGAGTGGGTTTATATGCACGAGTTGGCATAATAGAGTTGTTATTTGAGAACGAGTGTCGCCGAAAAAAGCTACCCGGATACACAGTCTACTAAGATTCCTCGGTTCTGAACGCATATCGTTCATTTCTACTCATTGGATGTCATTAATGCATTTCTATTCATTGGATATCATTAACCTTGGTTCATTTCTATTCATTGGATATTTTTAATGCATTCCTTGAGCTTCCTTGAGATTCCTATTCGCAGATTTGTCTTCCACGGCAAGAGGTGCTTACGTTCCTTGGTTACCTATGCGCCTGGATGCACAAGGGATAGTCTGTTTGTGCAGCAGACAGACTTGGCTTCTGCATCGATCACCATTTTTTTAGAGCCCCGGTTACTTCCATTTTCATGGATTTCTTTTGAATCCATGGTCATTGGTGCTTCAATGTTCCATGCAATAATTAGCCTCACTTCACAATAGCCACCTTTTTTTTGTCTTGGTATTCTGCCATGATACTCGTGAGATTCAAGCCCGAGGAAAGTCGGACATATGATTTTCTAGGCTTCGAATGCTTTGGATTGAAGGGCTGAAAAAACCTTGTAAAATCTGTTCAGCCTACAAGATGAAGCTCTGAGTTGAGCATCCTAATTTGGTTTCGGGAATCAAGAGTTGTTCGCCAAGGCAACAGTTGTGATTCAGTACGACAAATGGCCTCTGTTAAAAAAAATGATGAAACACACCGCCCCCGGCCAAAATAAAGAAGGAATACCAACTAAAAGTGTGCCACGGAAGCGCAAATTATTAGATATTGTGGGCCCTCAGAGGAGTAATAAGGAGATAGAAAATTTCTACGAGGCTTACCGCAAATATGGGATGGATTGCAAGAAAGTCGCTTCATATGTCCATCGTAGAACCGCTGAAATGGTTGCAGCGGTCTACAACATGAAGAAGGCTTACTTGTATCGAGTTGGATCTGTGGTTGGTTTATAGCAATGATGATTGATCATTACAATATGTTGGATATAAGCAACAGTGATGAGCAAGTTATTGAAGGATATGAGGAGTCCATGTTGAAAATAGCAACAAAACAAAAAGGCTATAAATGGCATCGAGAAAAATTTTAATGTAATGTGTCTTTGAATTAAATTGGGAATAAATTGTAACTCCACATCTCATGACAACTTGTTATAGTTAACTAAGTTATTTTGGCTTAGTTAGCTCAGTTAATTTGAGTCGAGGGTCTAATTAGAGTCATATAAAGTGTCTCTTATAATTAAGAGTACTAGTTGAGTTTATTTTTAGTTTTAATTATTTAATTCAGTCTCACTGAGTTAAAGTCAATTTTACTAGTTCCAACTAATGGAGGAATTAGTGGGAGGTCCAGTAGTGAGGGGTAACCTACGGTAGTAAAGTGTTTTTTGTCGAACAGTGGGGTGTTGCCTGAAGTGCAGTGTGATGCTGCCTATAGTGATCAACCAATAAACTGAAGATTCACTCATAATTAACTCATTCATGTCAGATCAGAGAAAGACCCAATTGAGATTGGAGTTCAAAGACATTGTACTATTAGTTGTAAAATCATCCAAATTAAACATGTTAAAATAGCAACAAGAAATGATAAAAAAAGAATCCAGAATATTCCAATTTTAATTTGTACTTGAACTAAAATTGAGAATTAAAATTCGAATTTAGTCTCACCAGCTGCTTGAAAAATAATTAATTAATTCATCTTGATTTAATTAGTGGGAGAAATTCAAATTAGAAATCTTTGTGAAGTGATGCAACAGTTATCCTTTAAATTAAGGAGATTATCCCTTAATTAAGGAGATAAGGTTGAGTTGTATTTGAGTTGTAATTAGTTACTCAGTTTACTGAGTTAAGTCTAGTAAGATTAGTTCCAAACTGTTTGAGGAACTAATTGTGAGTTCAGTCAGTGAATGCATGCATGCATCCAACTAGTGTACTCCAGATAACTGAAGATTCTCTCATCATTAACTCATGCATGTCTATTCTGAGAAAGACCCGGTTGAGATTAAAGACAGGGACAGTGTACTATCAGTTGCATGAGTTTTCCTATAAATGAAACTCATCCATGTAGAAGGAAGAAGGTTCCTTGAGGATTGCGTAGTTTTACAGGGTGTGAGATCAGTGTGGGTTATCAGTGTTACACTTGGTAACGGTAGGATCACCCAGGAGAAACAGCGCAAAGAAATAGGAGGCTTGGAGGGCAGAGGAGAAGGTTTGTGAGAAACCTTGTTTGTCTATGAGCATCCAGGGGGATTGTACTGAGAGCTGGCTAGCTGTGAGAGCTAAAGGCTTTGTGTAATTTTGAGATATTTCCACCTTGTATGATAAAACAGATAGTGGGGTTTTTAGCTGAGGCTTTCCCCTGAGTATTCTTCTGTGTTTCATGTGCATTGATTCTTCTTCTGGTTACATGTGTTCAGCTTGATCTTGCTCAAATCTATTAAGTTTCCGCAAGTTTGATTGTAGAAGTAGATTAAAGTATTTTGTTTTAGTTATATTGCATTATCAGATTAATCTACAGTTAGAATTTCTACATGGTATCGAAACTGAATTTATCGGAGCTGTGAACAGAGTACGAAGAAGAGAATTCGAAGTTTGAAGTTCAGAGTTGCAAGTGCAAATCGAATTCATATCATACTTTAATATATATATATATATTGATATGGGACATTATGCGACTAATTTCCCATCGAAGAAGTCCAAGAAGGGATCCTCGGAAGGATCGAAAGGTGAGGCATTGGCCTCTCAGTTTGAAATGGGCTTTACTCTCATCGCATACATGGTGTCATCGATGATGGGTTGTGGTTGGTTTCTTGACAGTGGAGCCTCATTCCACATGATCGGCGATAAAAGTTTATTCAGTACCTTGGAGGAGAAAGACCTCAAGATGTGCATAGAGATGGGTGACGATGAAAGATATAGTGTTTCAGGAGTGTGCACGGTTGCTTTTCAAAGGGAGCATGGAGCTCTTATCACCTTGACAGATGTGAAGTATGTGCCTGGATTGAAGAAGAATTTGGCATCAATTGCAATGTTGGAAGACAAAGGCTACGATGTTGTTTTTAGTAAGGGAAAGTTTTTCCTTAGCCACATCACCATGGTACAGGGGAAACAGATCGGTTCACGAGTTAAGAACCTGTATGCTCTCGAGGTTCAAAATGCATGCAAAGCCTTGAGGAGCAAGAAAAATGTTAGAGACTTGGTGGTTGAGAGGGACAGTAAATTACCTCTCAACATGCAGCCCGAGAAGAAGTCTCAGACAATTGTCGATGAGCCACAATTGGAGATGTTGAGAGGAGACCGAGTGGAGGCATCCACTCATGCAGAGACCTCCAGTAGGGGGAAATTTCAAGCCAAGTGAACAGAGGGATCACATGCAGCCATACCTCCAGGTGTGAAGTGGGGCGATGTGAAGTGATAGTCCCAAGAAGACTGAAATTGGGCAGGGTCCATTGAGAAGTTTTATCTCATGGATCGTACCTTGCTACGGGAGCCCACAATACATAGTAGCGAGAGGAATCAATGGGATTGATGCAATCAGAGATCAAAGTGGCAGAGGCTAGAGCAGTCAGATACTGAAGAGCGCAGAGAAGGATTGACAACAGTGCAGACAAGCTGAGTCAACAAAAGCGCAGAGTTTTCAGTCGACAAAGGCAATAGCAGTCAGAGACTTTGATGACAGATGCATCATACTGATTCAGGTTGGATGTTTCTTTGTATCTGAAGTTGTTGGAGCTACAACACTCAAGAGAAGTGCTGCATGTAGAACATTCCAAAGGTTCAGGATCGGGATCAAGTTGAATTCCTTTCTTGTTGAGAGGGAGTGTTAAAAATAACAAGAAGAAATGATAAAAATAGAATCCAGAATATTCCAATTTTAATTTGTCCTTGAATTAAAATTTAGAATTAAATTTGAATTTAGTCTCACCAACTACTTGAAAAATAATTAATTAATTCATATTGAGTTAATTAGTTGGAGAAATTCAAGTTAGAAGTCTTTGTGAAGTCATGCAACAGTTATCCGTTAAATTAAGGAGATTATCCCTTAATTAAGGAGATAAGGTTGAGTTGTATTTGAGTTGTAATTAGTTAGCTCATTTTACTAAGTTAAGTCCAGTTATATTAGTTCCAAACTGTTTGAGGAACTAATTGTGAGTTCAGTCAGTTAATGCATGCATGCATCCAACTAGTGTACTCCAAATAACTGAAGATTCTCTCATCATTAACTCATGCATGTCTACTCTGATAAAGACCCAATTGAGATTAAAGACAGGGACAGTATACTATCAGTTGCATGAGTTTTCCTTTAAAGAAAACTCATCTATGCAAAAGGAAGAAGGTTCCTTGAGGATTGCGCAGTTTTACAGGGTGTGAGATCAGTGTGAGTGATTAATGTTACACTTGGTAACAGTAGGATCACCCAGCAGAAACAACGCAAGGAAATAGGAGGCTTGGAGGGCAGAGGAGAAGGTTTGTGAGAAGCCTTGTTTCCCTGTGAGCATCCAGGAGGATTGTACTGAGAGTTGGCTAGCTGTGAAAGCTAAAGGCTTTTTGTAATTCTGAGATATTTCCACCTTGTATGATAATACATATAGTGGGGTTTTTAGCTGAGGCTTTCCCCAAAGTATTCTTCTGTGTTTCATGTGCATTGATTCTTCTTCTGGTTATATGTGTTCAGCTTGATCTTGCTCAAATCTATTAAGATTCCGCAAGTTTGATTGTAGAAGTAGATTAAAGTATTTTTCTTTAGTTATACTACATTATCAAGTTAATCTACAGTCAGAAATTCTACAAAACAGATAGTGCATGCAATCAAAAGAAGGCCTAAAATAAATCATTCCTTAATTAAAAAAAACACTAGTTTTAACCATTCGAATTGCCTTTAAAATGAGGAATGAAGGCACAATTTTAATCATTATTTTGGTGAGCACAAGTTGGTGAGACCAAGCAATAGGAAGCACAAGTTTGTGTGTGGAGCTTGTGAGTGCAAGGAAGTAGGAAGCATTGTAATCTTCTCATATTTTCTTACTAATGCAATATATAGATAGCAAGAGTTTTTAGCTGTGGCTTTCCCTAGGAAATAATTGTTATACAGATAACAAGGGTTTTTAGTTGTGGCTTTCCCAAAAAAATAGTTATGTTATGTGTTGATTGAATTATTTCTCTTATATTCTTCATGATTTCACAATCGTTCAATTGTTTTTGTTGATGAGTAGAGTAGATTCAAGTCTATTGTTTTAGCAAATTACATAAGCAGTTTGAATCTACAAAGAATTTCTACAATCCAAGCATCCAAAACAGCAATCTCGATCAAACAATAAGTTAAGCAATGCCAACTCCTCAGATGACATGCACACTAGATCACTGCTAGTTTTTAGTTGTTCACCTCCTGAAAGAAAAGAACAAGAGGTAGATGGTCATGTATTGTTGGAAGAGAACATCTTTGTTTCATTCTTCATACATTAGAGAAAATAAGTCTGATACACTATCGATTTGTAAAAGTTTTAATGCAACATGTCATCACAAGAGTCTATTATTTGTATGCAGCAACTTATGGCCCAAGGGAAAGAACAAAATTTGTCTCTAGATACGACTAGACTTGATGATGCATTAGAGATGTTGAATATTCTGATTCATTCTATTGTAGATGGAATGGTAAAAATCAACGAGTATACTATTTCTGACATTAGAATCTGTCTGCAAAATGCACAAGAAAAGATTGATTTTTTTCAATTTGAGTCACAATTTCAGCAAAATGAGTTACATCAGAAAAGGTATCATTATGAACTTGTTTTTGTTCATAAAAATCCTCTATTTGAGGTTGAAACATATGCCCATCAACAACCAACAAGTGATCAAGTTAGTAAAGTGGGCATTGATTCTCATCATGTGCCCATTTCGGGAGCAGAGTTGCATGTAGATGCAAAAATTCACCCTGCACTTCCCAAGCCCATCATCAAACCTGGGGAAGAGCTTGTCAACAATAAGCAAAGAACAGGTCTTAGATATGAAAAGGATGTTTCCTTTCATAATCCAGACTACTCCAAGCCCATTCAATTTCAAAGTATTGGATTTCTTCATGGAGATTCATATTCACATGTTCCTGCTCCTCATTCACAACATATTGTAAAATGCCAACCTTGTAATCGAGTTGGTCATGTGAAAGATCAGTTATTTGATTTTCATTCGTGCAAGCATTGTGGTCAGCACACTCATTCTTTAAACAAATGCTTCAAAAACAAGTCTACTGCAAGAACAACGATTCACCTTGGATGGATCGCTTCTTAGTAATGGGCTTCAACAGCCAAGAAAATATTTCGCTCATACAACAAGATTTGTTCTCAAATATTGAAAAGTCTTGCAGTTAAACTTTCTCCATCTTCTCACCTTGTATCTGACAGGGGGGAATGATGGTCATATGCAAGTTTCAAAGCCACATCAAGTGAGCCTGAGCCACAACTTAAACCTACTGCCTGACCCTACAACCAAAGACAGCCATACCCAGATTCAAAGCTGTAACCAGAGATGGAGAAGCCCTTAAGCATGTCTTTGGTTGGTGGTCTTCCTTAAACCACCACAAGTTGTAGAGCTCCCTTTTTCAGGTTGAATGTCTCCCTCTTCAAAACATTAAGGAGAACTTCCTCTAACAGAAAGCTTCAACATTTTGCCATATTTGGAAGAGTTTCGAGAACTGCACTAAGCATTCTAGTGTTGGTGGTCATCCTTATACCACTGTCGGTTGAAACCCCGAGTTCTCCCACCTTATGCCATCATCTCAGAGAGCACATTTAGCTTATTGTTGTCATGCATTGTTGTATTTCTATTATAGCTCTCTTCTTGGACTCGTATATACCTCTTCGGATTAAGGGGGGAATGTTGGACACCTAATCCACTAAAGGTTATGGTGTGAAAGTTAAACAGTCAAAGGGAGTCCAAGAGACTTGGAAGATGAATCCAAGAGTCACACCAATGTATTATAAATGTATATCTTGTAAATAATAAAGGGATCTCATGATTATCTTTCATATATGTTGTCTATTCCATGTATGTGTTTAACAATATATTAAACAAAATATATATATATATATATATATAATTTAAGATTTTGAATCCATTTATGCATTCAAAAATGCAATTTAAATAATGAAAAATTACACATGGTGTGTTATGTGTTTGTATCTTAACCAAGATTTACCAAGGATCTAGAGGGATCAAATCTTTTGAGTTGTAAACTATTTTTCTAAAAAAGGTTTATACCTCAAGAGATTTGATCTCTCTCAATGCTCGACAGATATGTGATTAAGATAATCTATATTAATTGTAAATCATATAATCAAGATTTGTGATTTAAAAAAAAATAACATAAAATTTTCTATAAAGAAACATTTATCTTTTTCTTCTTTTAAATGGTGGGAAAACCTATCATAACTCAGTTATCAAGCCAACACTGGGGACAGCCATCACTGATTTTTATCCTTCAATGCAAGTTGACTCATCGCTATTATTCAAGCAAAACCACACCACCTGTAGTTAATCCTTGGTGGTTTGTAAGGGGGCAGGCTTTCATTCCTGCCAGATGCCTCTAGATCTTGGGTCATTAGTCTATTTCCTTATATCTGAAGAAGATGAGCTCTTAGCTAAGCAAAAGAAATTTTAGGGCATACTCAAGCACGATAAAGAAACATCTATCTACATAAATATATTATGACAATTGATAAATCAAATTATTTTATAAATATAATCATAATACATACATTATGATAATATTTACAAGGTCAGCTATAACATACATTATATGAACCATCATTTTACAAAAAAAATTGGTCAAGATAACATTGTCATGATATTAAAAATTGTGCACATTACATGTTAGCTTGTGCCTCAAATGCATTTGGATCTTGGGCAGTTAATCTATTTCCTTAAGTCTAAGGAAGAAGAGCTCTTAGCAGAAGCAGTGTTAGGACATACTCTGAGTCTAATAAAGAAGCATCTATCTAATAAATATATTATGATAAATCAATTTTTTTAATAAATTTATTTCATAAATATATTTTCACAATAAATATATCATGGTAATATTTACAACATCAGGTATATCATACATTATATTGACCGTCATTTTAGAAAATATTGTGTCAAGATAACATGATATTGAAAATTGTGCACATACATGTTCAACTAGTAAAATGAAAACTACATAGCACTAAAATTCAAGGTTCGCTAATGTGACAGCGCAATTGTTGTCATTAATGTCTCACAACTTATAACTTTTGCATTTCTTGAACAAAACACTTCAAGTTGGTATGTGAAGAATCCTCTTTCTCTAATGTTATTTTCACAAGTTTCCTCATCTCTTGAGCTCTCCTCCACATGTTTTTTCCTCCTCCCTCCTCCAGAAGCACAATGACTTCTCTTCTTACTTCCTCTTCATCCGGCACACCACTCATGTCCAAACATATTTGTATGCCAATCTTTAGATATTATATCAGAAACTTTGAGTTGAATGGTTGTTCTACAAACATAGGCCAAGTAATCATAGGGACTACCAAGATCACGCTCTCCAATGTAGAGTTCCATCCAAAGTGACTCAAGAATGTGCCCACAGAAGGATGTGAGAGAATGAGTCGCTGAGGCGCCCACCCCCATACAAGGAATCATTTTTCTCAAGTCGTCTCCTCAAATCCCTCGGGGGTTTGTGTAGATGGGGTTGCAACAATCACAGAGTGAAGTATATATAATTATGATGGGTTTCCAACAACCCCAAAGTACACAAGTCCATTCATTTGACGAAAGCATATTTAGAATGGTATTTTTGTCCACCATCTAGCACACATCCTATTTACTATTATAAGTGAATTTGAACAGCTAAAATGGTACACCTACAAAAATTTATCGAGATCTAAACACTTTCGCTGATCAATTCTCTAAAGATGCCACCATAGGAAGACAAGGCCAACTCGTGATACATGAGTTTCTTGAAGGGCATCCATTGGAGGTTATAGTCGTGGAGAATTAATGTATATCTCAATTGTATAATTGTTAGGAAAGGGTAGATTGTAAAATGTTCTCTTGGCTTTTTGTTTTTTTGTCTCGTTCTTTTTTAAAGATAGACTCAAGGAGGAATATTTATGCTAGAACTCTTGCAAGACCTATGGATTATTACAAGATCTATGGGTTAACACAATGTATAATTCAATAATGAAATATAATGAATTTTACATGGTGAAAGAGAGAGAGAGAGAGAGAGAGAGAGGGAGAAAAAATATATGGACAAATAACGAATGGAGGACCAAAAGAAAAAACTCAATGTGTACCTTTATTTAATTGGATATGTACAGAGTAATTAGATATGTACAGGCCACAAAAGAGTGAGGGCTACAATAAAAGAGCAACTACTTCCTAAGGTCCACCATTTTTTTAATAATAATGATAAGACGTTAGACCTTCATTTTTAATATCTATGTTTATTTTAAAAACATGTGAATGCCTAGGAGTTCATTCCACCTTCTCCAAGAAATAATGAAGAGGGTAGACGTGAATAGCCACCATTTCATAATTTGTTTATGAAGATAAATATAGGCCCACAAATAACAATGAATTTAGAGATATCCAACTCTCTCCACTATTAGCTTCAATTAATTGATTTAATGATTTAATTATATATAATGTTAAAAAAACATATATATATATATATATATATATATATATATATATATATAATAAATATATTGACATCTATCTCAATGTAATATTATTGAAGTTGAAGTTACGTCTTGGTAATACATATAAAGAAAGATTAATAGCGCAATTTCAATTACAAATTGAAGTGGGTGGGGAGTTGAAATAAATTCTATAATTTTAATAATTGGGAAGTTATGAAGATGGATAGGAGTATGTCACCTCATGATTAGTGAGTTGTGTATTTGGTCAATGTATCCTTTGAAAAATAAAATATTTTTGAACTCAAACATATCTACAACGCTTACACCATCACATCGGTTTATTATTAAAGGAATGAAGTTACAACAAAATTGAGTTTAAAAAATGCACGATAGAAGTAGGCACCTTAACCACCACTGTAATAGAAAGGTAAACATCTTCAAGTTAAACCATCCCTCGAGATCATATGCCACGTTGAAAGACACATCATCATATGTTTGGGATAAGTTGAGATGGCATGTCAAATATAATTATGAAGGCCAAGATTCGTAACTCAGTTAACTTTACAACATGGTTTCCTTGTCCTTGGAGCCGTGACACAATTCATATAAATTATTCAATACGTGCCTCTCTTTAATTGGATATGGACAAATGACAAAAGGGAAAGGGCAACCCTCCCCTTAAAAAATACGCAAGGAAAGTAAGGACCTTAACCACAACCATAATAGAAAGGGAAAAATGTTCAAGTTAAATTGTCCCTCGAGATCATATGCCACATCGAAAGGCACATCGTCATATGTTTGGGATAAGTTGAGATGATAGGTCAAACGTAATTATGAAGGTCAAGGCCCATAGCTCAATTAACTTAAAACCAAGGTTTCCTTTCACTGGGAGCCATGGCACAATTTTATATAGATTATTCAATATGTGCCTTTTTTTAATTGGATATAGACAAATGACAAGAGGACCCAAGGCAACCCTCTCCTTACAAAACACTACTGGCGTAAATTTATTTATAAAAAAATTAAATAAAATTACTATGAAAGGGAATTGATTTGAAACATGTGTACAATGTCATGAAAGGATAGGTTACAATTAGCACCAATAAGGCATCTAACGCATACTCACCATTATGAATAAATGTCTAATTACCTTTCCTCCTACATCTTCTAGCTTTTACATATTTGAAGATATTTCTTTAGCTTGTAGGGATACAATCTATCAAAGACTTTTATTTTCCATTTTTTTTAAAATTGGTTAAAAATTATAATCCACAATAGTGTCTTAAGAATATAGGAAATATTTGGCTATCTTCATGGTATGAAGTATTATGCAAACAATAAGATTTAAGGTTCAAATCCCGTGTGGCTCAAGCCAATTAAAAAATATATATATAGAATATATTATTAAAATCTTTTAAGATAATGAGTAAGAAATGAATATTTTATTATAAGATAAGAGAACTTTGAATATTAATAAAATAACAATTAAATTTTGTTGCTGAAAACTGCTTTGTGCAATCCAATTTGAGGGAAACACTCCCATGCTTAATGAATTTTTTTACCATTGACATTGAAATATATATAACTGTAAATAAAATATTTCATTGTCTACTTTAAGTAGAGAGAAAGTAGTTGAAAAAGATTTAATTTAAATAATAAACCAAACAAAAACTCTATCCATAAACACTTTTTAATTGGAGAGGTTTAATTCTTGCTTGATACAGAGTTGACACATGACTATAAACAAAATTTCATGTGGTTAAAACATTTTAGTTGAAGATGTGTAATTCATTTTATGTTCAACATGGAGTTGACACATTCCATACACACGCACACACATAACCAATGTGCATTCATCTTAACTTTGATCTATCATGTGCGAAGAGGGAACAAATTCCTCAATATTGCAAAACCTTTTGGTTATTTTAAATCTAAAAGAAGTTTCAAGTCTCTTCAAGTGAAAACTTCTTTTAGATTTAAAATAACTTAAAAAGTTTCCAACATTAAGGAATTTGATTCCTCTTAGCACATTAAGGAATTTGATTCCTCTTAGCACATAATAGATCCAAATTTAAGATGAATCTTTGATTATTAGATTTCAATTGTTTTACACAATATGAAAAGTTGTGTGATTCTTTCCATGCTCAACATGGAGTTCACTAATAGAATATATATATGAGAACTAGTGTAGATCCATTTTAATTCCAAATCCAACATGCACCAATCAAGCCCCTTGAAGTGAAAAATTATTTTAGATTAAAAAAACTAGAGTAAAAATTTGCAACATTAAAGATTTGATCCCTCTCCATGCATGATAGATTTGAAGTTAAAATGGATCTTTGATTATAACATTTCACTTGAGGAAAAGGTGTACTTCATTCTAGGTTCGTCGTGGAGTTGATATATCAATACACTCATTTGAACTCTAGATCTATTATTAGTCGAATAAATGTCGGCAACCTTGAGAGATTTGATCTCTTCCGATGCATGATAAATCTAGAGTTAAGGTGAATCTTGGTTAAAACATTTCAGTTGTGTGTTGCTCACTTAGAGGAAGATCTATGATTTCTTTCATGCTCAAAATGTAGTTGACACATGGTGCATATATTTAAAATGAATCTTGGTTAAAACATTTCAATTGTGTGTTGCTCACTAAGAGGAAGATCTATGATTTCTTTCATGCAGTTGACACATGGTATATATATATATATATATATATATATATATTAACCCTGAATTTATTATGGATTGAGAGGAATCAAGTGCTCTAAAGTCAACTTCTTTTCAATTAAAAAAACAAGAATAAAAGTTTGCAACCTTGAGAGATCAAATCTCTCAGCACATGAAAGTGGAGATAAATCTAACACCATTATAAATCAAACTAAAAATCCTTGTCATTGACATTGTCTCAATGATTTCATCCTTAGTAAAAACATTAGCAATAAAATAGTTTTCACCGTTACTAATAACATTAGCAATAAAATACTGAATCTTTTTGGGCAATAAATTAGTAGTCAATATCTGATGATAGCACGACACAATATTGAATGCTGCTAAAGTGTCAGCTAAAATTTATACAGATCAATTTAAAAATCCTTATGATGAGATATTGGCATCATCTATGAAACACTTCTATAATTTCTCCCTTAATAGTAACCTTGCCAATATATAAAATAGAATCATGCATTAGGGCTCAAGTATCCTCTCTGCATTTTACGACTCTCTAATTAAAAGGCAAAAACTCTAAACAGAGATGGCATCCATATACATTTCAATGTATTCCACACCTTCATGAGTTACAGAAATCCAATTTCAGATAGCTGTTTAAAAAAAAAAAAAAAAAAAAAAAAAATTGGCCTTAATTATAAAGCCACCCCTCGACAATATACTCCCTCACCCTTGTACAGTTAATTGAGAATATTTATCTGTTTGTATAACTTACCACTGTTTGTAGCCTTGTTTTCTTATATACACAAACAAACAAAAAATCTTCATTGTACTTACCACGTTCAACTTTGTTATAATATCTCCTTTAGCTGCTGCATTTTTGCATCAGAAACCCTGCATTGGCTATAATTCCTAAAATAACAGTCTGTAACAGTATCTTCGCTTTTAGTAGTTAGAAGGCACCTTTACGCACTGCTATGTAGTCATTCGGGAGTAAAACCTAATAAGAACTTAAAGTAATAAACTTAGCCCAAGAATAGGATTGCTAATTGTTTCACTGGATGTCAAAATATCACCAAGTTGATGACATTTTTTTATGTGAAAAGACAAATGCTAACATATCTGTGAAGCCCACACCTGGAAAACTTTAAGGAATGCTGAATTTGCTAAACGATCCTTTCAATATGTATGAATTGAATACTAAATTTCAAATCCATAATCTTGCCAGCCATCATATTTGAAACATACATGACATGTACATATGCTTTGCACATCTCTGTGAACAAACAAACAATAGATTCACCAAACCTGGCCCATACAAATATGAATCACACTGATTCAACATAAAGTATCAAATACAGGTCTGAAAACCTTGTACAGCTACAGTGACTTGGTCAATTTGATCGTCCATCTGGGCTGTTTCTGTTCCATGATAAATATGCAGGATCACCCAAAGGCCTGTGAATAAACCAATCAACATTAGCCTCGTTATCATGCCAACTATTGTGAAGCAGAAATTAAATGAAACCAGACATTTTTGAAGACTGTGGGCCAACTGTCACACAAAATTAAACTTTAGACGGTAGTCTGGATCAAGGTGTTAAAAGGGTCCAGTTCTGTCTCATTTGCATCATCCCAGCTAAATGGGATCATATCGTGAGTAAATAGAAATTGAACTAATAACATCTATAAAAAGAAACACACTGTTCAATGCTGGACCAAACCCATTTTGTCCTATATTTAGTGACACGCATAAATTTAAAAAAAAGCACACTAAAATCACGTACCTTGGCTTTATTATATGCACTAAGAAGAAGACCATCGCCAAAAAGAAGCACAGACCTCCAACAGTAAGGTAAGCTATCCCAAGAAAGCTATTCTTCCCCCCAAGAAAACTCGTGGTAGAAAGTACCACCTTCTTCTTGCCATTAAAACTATAAGTATTATAATTATTCAACAACGTCACATTAATGGTATCATTTTCTTGCAGGTCCTCCTCAATCCTTCCATACAGCTTTCTGAAGGTTGGAAGTGCTGCTGTTCGCATCCACACAATAAGATCCTCTTGCTCGCTTAGCTGCCATGCTCATCAAAACAAACCAATAAGCAATAGTAACCACTAATTCTATGCTTCCTTCTATTAATAAGAACAGAGAAAATAATAGAAGATTAAAATAACCTACAGATATGAACCAGATATTAAAAGGCCAAGTTAAACAGACTCGTGAATCCCACTTGTGGAATTGTATACTATTGATTGCAATGCTATCAACAATCAAGCAAATACAGCCTGATATTTACAAACCATTTAGGCAAAATCATTCAGCTAGCCTCCTTTGTAAGGACATAAACAAAGATACCACTTACAGGGATTGATGTATTGAGTTTAGCACCACCAATAAGAGTTCCATTCTGAAAATTCTTGGGATAAACATGTTTTCCAAATTTATGTTCACGATCACTTTTCCATGAAATATCTTTCTTATTCACTGTCAGTGGTTTTCCCGCTTTATAGAAGTTGTAAGTATCATTGAACAAACTCCAAGCTATGAGGCCACAGGGAACAACTGGAAGACCATTACTAGTTGCTTCAGGTTTGCAAGAATCTGTTTCATTTTCTTTCCCGGCTTTCATTAGCTGCTCATCATTTCTGCTCTTAACATACCTGCAAACGTTTACAAGACACGAGAAAAGTCCTGATTAACAATCAGCACATATGCGTTCACAAAAGAGACACATAGGAAAACTTCTAATCATGCGTATCTCATAATCATATTCATGAGTAAACACTTAAGGAATATGCACTCTGTACAACCACTCCCAATCAAGCTAACATTACTTTGCATACAGTCACAGAAAGAACAGCCTACAATTAATAAAAAATAAATATTTTCTCTGTACGACACTCTCAATCAAGCTAACATTACTCTGCATACAGTCACAGAAAGAAAAGCCTACAATTAATAAAAAGTCACAGATTTCAAAGTCTTATTTTGGTTGCTTCGTTGTCCAAAATAATCCTCTTGAAAGGAGCTGGTTTCTAACAGGTGTGCTCTTACAGATATAGTATCAGTGAAAATCTCTCAACCTAAGCATTGAAGAATTTAGGTAAAGCATCAAAAATGAGGTATCATCATATAAGAAAGGAAAATGATATCTTGTCAGTTTTTGAAGTGTGAATCCTTCAGAGAGGCAGCATTCGTTTTATCACAGAAGGATCAATGACTGTATCATGTCATTTGCAAAGTGTGAAGACTGCAGTTACACTAAGATTCTGCTAGCTTCTTTACTGCATAATACCTCCCATATGAGCAGATAAGATCTTGGCTAAACAAGACTGCCAGCTATGGTATTAAGTTGGGTGTGTGATACCCCGACTCGATCCCCAAATTGTAAATGTGTATGTACATATGATACTTAGCCGGTGAACCAATACATGATAATTCAGTTGGTGAGCCAGGTTCTATTGGGTTGTGTGTGCCTGTGTGTATAAAAGTGTTGGGCCTACAGGCCAATGTACAGGTGCTTTGAGGCCAGTGAGATTAGCAAATGTAACATGTAAACAATAAACACACATATATAAATAAAATAACACCATGGTTGCAGACCAGGAGAATAAAAGAGTATGGGGTGCTATGACTCCACAAGAGGAAATTATGAGGGGGTTAGAGGCCATGGGCAAAGGGGTTAAGCCAGGAAAATATTTTTGTTATTCCTAGCTTATGTTACAAAGGTAAAGCGGGCTAATATATTCTTAGGGCTTTACTGGGAGATCTGCAGCTATGAGAATTTCAGTGGATACAACACTTTTTCTGTGGCTAGATGGCCTCCACCTCCACTCCCACCCACCCCATGCTCCAGATATCGCTACTTTTAACTCAATGGTCGCACTGGACCATGGTACTAAAAGGCAAAACCTTCTATTTTTGTCAAGAAGCTAGAAGAAATTCCAAAAGGTAGAGGTTCTTGTGCCACAGTAAGGAGCACGGGCCCTGCAACTGGCTGAATATGGCTTGGTAGGCGCATTCATGGGGATCTGGCCCTCCCCACATGCTGTGAGATTGTGGGTTGAAAAAATTGGAAACCTGTGATCAAGGGCTCTGTCACTTCAGCTTTCTGCGGAAAAGGTTTTTTTACCTTCTTTTCTGAGAACAAGGATGATCAGGACCTGATCTTTTGAAGTGGGTCTTGGTTCATAGGAACCCAAGGGTTATATCTAGATCAATAAAACCCAGATTTTAACCCTAAAAGTGATGTCCCATCTGCTGTATCTGTTTGGGTAAAGCTCCCTTTTTGCCCCTACACTGTTGGAATGATACTACTTTCAGAAATATCTGCAATGCACTTGAAAAACACATTAATTGAGCCAAGCCACCAGAGGGGGCTCTTCTCCTATGCAAGGATATGCGTGGAGGTAGATCTGGATTAGGATTCCAGCAACAATAACCCTAAATCCAGATAGTTGGACCCATATTCAGGAGGTTGACTACGATCAGTTTCCTTTTAAATGCAAAGTTGCCATGAATATGGCTTCTTTGCAAGAAGCTGCAAAATGAAGGAGCAATATTGTTGTGAAAATACATTTCTGATTTAGCAGTCTTGAATTACACTGGTGGTTTCGAGTGGAATCAATCCACTATGTGTTGTGGGCAACCAGCCCTAGCTATTTGTGGTTTATTACAATCAATAATACAGAACAATAGACTAGTTGAAATACTATCATAACTATATTGTGTAAGAATTTTGAATTTACTGTTCATTGGGGTGTCCTATCTTATTGAAGTATGGTTGAAGGATTATATTACTACTAAAGAGTTATATCTGTGTATTACATAAAATTGATGCCCACTGTTATACAAATAAATGACCATGTTCTGTGTTAAAGTATTGGGAACCCTCAACTAGGGCAGAAATTAACATAGGACACTACAGTGGTATCAGAGTTGGCGTTCCTGCCAGCCTGGAGGGGGTTATTGGAAAAATGGAGCTGCTGGAATCAGTTTTTGGGGAGTACGCAGAGTTTTGGCGGAAATATGAAGAATATCAAAAGAAACTAGCAAAAGAACTAAAACGATTTGAAGCATGGGTGAAGGCACACCATGTTCTGTGTTAAAGTATTGGGAACCCTCAACTAGGGCAGAAATTAACATAGGACACTACAGTGGTATCAGAGTTGGCGTTCCTGCCAGCCTGGAGGGGGTTATTGGAAAAATGGAGCTGCTGGAATCAGTTTTTGGGGAGTACGCAGAGTTTTGGCGGAAATATGAAGAATATCAAAAGAAACTAGCAAAAGAACTAAAACGATTTGAAGCATGGGTGAAGGCACACCCAAATGATTGGTCATGGCTATATAAACACCTGAAGAGAGGCTGCAAAAATCAAGCAAAAGAGAAAGATTGCAAGGATCAAACGCCCATGACTCCCAAGATTGATGAGGCACCTGAACTGGAAGATAAGGGCGCACAGCAAAAAGCAGTTATGATTTACTAGAATGAATTCTGGGCTAGCTGCAGGAAAGATAGATAAGATAGTAATGACATTGAACCAAAGGTAAAGAAATTGGGCGCTAAGGCAACTCAGACGCTATTTCCAGCAAAGGTGGACAAAAGGCAAACTAGCAGCGACAAAGATGAGAGCTCAGCTGCTCATGTAAACAATGTTGTCTCAACACAAATTAGAGCTACAAATGGCAAACATACTGATCCAATTGTTCATTCCATGGATGCCCCACTGAGAAAATTGGAATCTCCTACCAATGAAATAGTCAAACAGAATGGGGATCATGATTTCACTCCTGTTGAGATTGGAGAGGCTATACCTATGGAAGAAGATTACTCTTCCGAAGAGGATGGAGAAGTTGATGAAGACGATGAATTTACTCAGCAGACCAAGTGCATGAGGCAGAGTTGGGGTATCCATCATATTCCAGTGCATTTGCTTCAACAACTGCAACAACTGCTGCTATGACTAGCCATGTATCTACCAGTGCCAAAGGAACTATCAGAAGTAGAGACCACTGAACTGCTCCTAATCGTAGAAATGCAAATGTTTGCCCTCAATTGAACTTCTTCATTGATGGGACGCGGCTTGACAGGTCATCTACATTATACCAGGCAATAATGCATCATACAGTTCTAGATGTTGGAAAATGCAAAGTGGCAGCTTATTACTTCTTATTTTCCTTAATCTTAATATTTGTCTGTGAACTTAGTTAGTCTTCTTATGTTCTTTATTTAGATTTTTTCATCAAACAACTATCAAGATCAGAAACAGCAACAACAAAGGACACAAAAATTAGGCTCTCAGCCAAGGCAAACCCCTCAAAGGGGAAAACCCCAGAAATTCTTCTCATCCTTATAGAATCTACTTCAAATGAGACAACAAAGACCCAAACGCTAGACCAAGTCCTCCAAGTACCAAGTCAACCCTTCAACAAGTCCTTCCTTGATTCTGCACCAACCAGCTACAGACTATAACTTTGACCTGCCAGCATCAATACTGCAACTCGACCTGCAACTTCAAACTTGTATTTTCGGCCCTGATGTTGCTGCAGAAATCCTAACTCAGCTTCTTCTTGAGACCTTTCTAGATCAAGACAGCTCCTCCCAAGATCAAGGAGGTCAAGATAGAGTTTTCTTCCTTCTAGCAACAAGATGTTGCACTTCATCCCACTGCAACTCGAACCTGCAATTGCAAAAACCCTAGATTTGCACATGTGAGAGAGATACAGCCCAAAAACAAAGATTTTTCTTCCTCCTTTGACTCCTCTTACCTTTTGGACATTCGCTCTTCTTTTTCCACTTCTCCCAACTATAGATCGAACTTCTTCTTGTGAGATCGAACTTGTTGGTGAGTAAGTGCCAAATGAGATCGAACTGCTCCTTTCTATAGCCTTTCCTGGGTCGAATTCCCTCCTTTAAGCCGACTTGAAGCTGCCATGGCCGACTTGTACTTTTGGAGTTTCCAAGACTTTCTAGACTCAAATATAATTCTTTTTCCAATTACATTTTGTCCGGAAGGATCCTATAAACATGATGTTGACTCCTTTGACGCATGAAAATAATTCCTAAGACCTAACAAACCCTAGAAGCATGAAGAACATGCTTTTACCTAGAAGACCATCAATAATGAGTATGAAACCCATGCTTTATAATAATAACTTTTTTTTCTTCTTTTGTTTGTTACATGGGATACATATTGAAATTAGTACAACAACAATTATGAAGACCAAAACTAATTACGTTCTTCAACACTAGCTGGATATGAGCGAAGATATGTTGGTTCAAATTTTTCTGGGTATGACAGTCAAAGATTTTGGGATGAACTTTACACTATTACCTATCCAAGCATAAATGCAACAGCCAAGAGGGATTTGACTGGAACACCCAAAACATTTTCTACACCTAAGAATACTGAGTATCTGTCACTTCTAGGTAGCATTTTGCAAAGAAAACTTCCCTGTGACCTTGAGAAATCAAATAGCACATATAAGATTTTGTTGTTACTTAGAAAGGAAGGAAACAAGCCCCATTCTGAGGAGGAGCCTTATCTCTATCAGGAGTACTGCGGAACAGTAGACACAGCAATAAGAGTGACAACACAACCTGTGCTAATCTTGATGTGCTTGGGAATCTTCAACAGACACAGACATTTGCTACGATTGAAACTATAGAGGGTCTGAAACATTTTGATGAGATCTTGCAAGAGGCAGGTGGTATTATTCTTTCACGAGGTAATTTAGGTATAGATCTTCAACCAATGAAGGTGTTTTTATTCCCGAAAGTTGTTGTCCACAACTGTAACATGGTTGGAAAGCCCGTTGTAGTCACACGTGTTGTTGGAAGTATGTCAGGTAAATTACGTCCAACGCATGCAGAAGCAACTGATGTTGCAAATGTTGTTCTGGATGGCACGGATGCAATTCTGTTATGTGCAAAAACTTTCCGAGGATCATACCCCTTTGAGACTATCTCAATAGTAGGAAAGATCTGTGCAGAAGCAGAGAAAGTGTACAATCAAGCTGTTTATTTTAAGAGGACTATGAAACATAGCATTGAACCAATGAGTTACTTGGAATCTATTGCAACCACGGCAGTAAGTGCAGCAATCAATGTGAAGGCTTCAGTTATTGTTGTGTTCACAGCATCCGGATGAACTGCTAGGTTAATAGCAAAATACCATCCCACTATGCCAGTGTTATCTGTTGTCATCCCAAGATTGACAACAAATTAGTTGAGATGGAGCTTCACTGGTGCATTTCAAGCAAGATAGACTCTTGTTGTTAGAGTACTTTTCCCTATGCTCGCATATCCTCAACATCCAGTTGAAACTTGAAACAAATAATGCGACGAATGACTCTGTATTGAAGATTGCATTGCATCAAGGTAAAACAGCAAGGTTAATTAAGCCTCATGATCAAAAAGTTGCATTCCAAAATATAGGGACTCAGTTGTTGTTAAGATACTTGAAGCAGTCACAAATATGAAATTCAATGAAGAGCCAAATTATCTGAAATTTATTTTCCTTTATGAAGGCGTTCTTGGAGCAAATGTTTCAACAAGACCAACTAATACAGATGGAGCTCAGAAGGCAGATCAAAAACGAGCAAGGATGCTAGTTGATGTCCATGATGATGAGAAACCCAAGAAGAAGGTTCAACTTGGAACTCCAGCAACTCAATGGATATTTGTTTCCAATACTCGACAACTTATGAAACAGAGATACCATTATAATGTCGCAGATGCGCATCTTCATCAACATGTTGAGAAAGGGAATAGAGATGGGTTGTATATTAGCTGTGTGGCTTGTTGCACAAACCTTTGGGTTATCATTATTGATGTAGGCACAAGGCTCACTTCTTAAGTATATAATCTTTCTGCTGTCTTCATGCACAAGGATTGGATTATGGAACAGTGGGAAAAAAATTACTATATCAGTGCCATTGTTGGTGCTACGAATGGCAGTTCTTGGGTTGTTATGTCCAAGGGAACACCTTATACTCAGCGATTTTATAAAATCAGTGATTCTTTCCCTTTCAAATGGATCAGTAAAACATGCATGGAGGGATTTTATGTCACATCGATGACAACTGTTGGGAATCAATGGGGTGTCGTTATGTCTTGGAATGCAGGATTCTCAGATCAGGTTGTTGAACTTGATTTCCTCTATCTGAGTGAAGGCATTCATAAACGTTGGGAGAAAGCAGATAAGGATGAACGGCTGTGGGATTTGAGAGAAAGGGAAGATATTAGCAAGGTGAAATAAGAGTGGAATTGCAAATTCTTGGGATTTTCCCTGCTCAAGAAATCTACTAGTATAATGACAGACGATGGTGATTGCATGTACCATCCAGTCATAATCTTCTCCAGACAACTCACAAGACAAGGATCCAACCAAGAAAGGTCCTCCTTGAAGATGGAAGGGCAGATTTTGCAGCACCCAGAGTTGCCATTGCTCGAGGACAAGCAATGTTGGGAAGGGGGGACTGTAATGTCCCCAATTGATTAATTGCCCACATGAGAAACCCATGATGATGAGAAACCCAAGAAGAAGGTTCGACTTGGAACTCCAGCAACTCAATGGATATTTGTTTACAATGCTCGACAACTTATGAAACAGAGATACCATTATAATGTCGCAGATGCGCAGCTTCATCAACATGTTGAGAAAGGGAATAGAAATGGGTTGTATATTAGCTGTGTGGCTTGTTGCACAAACCTTTGGGTTATCATTATGGATGTAGGCACAAGGCTCACTTCTTAAGTATATAATCTTTCTGCTGTCTTCATGCACAAGGATTGGATTATGGAACAGTGGGAAAAGAATTACTATATCAGTGCCATTGTTGGTGCTACGAATGGCAGTTCTTGGGTTGTTATGTCCAAGGGAACACCTTATACTCAGCGATTTTATAAAATCAGTGATTATTTCCCTTTCAAATGGATCAGTAAAACATGGATGGAGGGATTTTATGTCACATCAATGACAACTGTTGGGAATCAATGGGGTGTCATCATGTCTTGGAATGCAGGATTCTCAGATCAGGTTGTTGAACTTGATTTCCTCTATCTGAGTGAAGGCATTCATAAACATTGGGAGAAAGCAGATAAGGATGAACAGCTGTGGGATTTAAGAGAAAGAGAAGATATTAACAAGGTGAAATAAGAGTGTAATTGCAAATTCTTGGGATTTTCCCTGCTCAAGAAATCTACTAGTATAATGACAGACGATGGTGATTGCATGTACCATCCAGTCATAATCTTCTCCAGACAACTCACAAGACAAGGATCCAACAAAGAGATGTCCTCCTTGAAGATGGAAGGGCAGATTTTGCAGCACCCAGAGTTGCCATTGCTTGAGGACAAGCAATGTTGGGAAGGGGGGACTGTAGTGTCCCCAATTGATTAATTGCCCACATGAGAAACCCACGATGATGAGAAACCCAAGAAGAAGGTTCGACTTGGAACTCCAGCAACTCAATGGATATTTGTTTACAATGCTCGACAACTTATGAAACAGAGATACCATTATAATGTCGCAGATGCGCAGCTTCATCAACATATTGAGAAAGGGAATAGAAATGGGTTGTATATTAGCTGTGTGGCTTGTTGCACAAATCTTTGGGTTATCATTATGGATGTAGGGACAAGGCTCACTTCTTAAGTATATAATCTTTCTGCTGTCTTCATGCACAAGGATTGGATTATGGAACAGTGGGAAAAGAATTACTATATCAGTGCCATTGTTGGTGCTACGAATGGCAGTTCGTGGGTTGTTATGTCCAAGGGAACACCTTATACTCCGCGATTTTATAAAATCAGTGATTCTTTCCCTTTCGAATGGATCAGTAAAACATGGACAGAGGGATTTTATGTCACATCGATGACAACTGTTGGGAATCAATGGGGTCGTCATGTCTTGGAATGCAGGATTCTCAGATCAGGTTGTTGAACTTGCTTTCCTCTATCTGAGTGAAGGCATTCATAAACGTTGGGAGAAAGCAGATAAGGATGAACGGCTGTGGGATTTGAGAGAAAGGAAAGATCTTAGCAAGGTGAAATAAGAGTGGAATTGCAAATTCTTGGGATTTTCCCTGCTCAAGAAATCTACTACTATAATGACAGACGATGGTGATTGCATATACCATCCAGTCATAATCTTCTCCAAACAACTCACAAGACAAGGATCCAACCAAGAGAGGTCCTCCTTGAAGATGGAAGGGCAGATTTTGCAGCACCCAGAGTTGCCATTGCTTGAGGACAAGCGATGTTGGGAAGGGGGGGCTGTAATGTCCCCAATTGATTAATTGCCCACATGAGAACAGAATAGCCTATCCAACCCTGTAGGCTATAGTCTTGATAAACTTATAAAGGGGGAAACCCAATTATCCAATGTTTGGGGCAACATTGAGTAAATTTTGGGTCAGCTGGGGCAAAAAACCCAAATTGGGGGTTGCACTTGTAACCCCTCACATGAGAGTGAACCCCATGAGAAAATCTATAAATAAAGGGGAATTGGAATCATTTTTTATCATTAAATTTGCATTGGAATATCTCTTATTTTCTTGAGCCTGAGGCTCTGAGGGTTTTAAGACCCCTTCTCTTTTGATTAGCTTCGATGGAGGTGTTCCACCCGATCTAATCCTTTAGGCTTTTGTCTAGTTTTGGTGGAGCTGATCCCACCCTACATAGACACCACATCATTTCTTGTTCTGGCACAGCATAGAAACTGGAGCATCTCTGACTTGATTTGAAGGATTGTCTGGTTATTAATTTGTCTAAGAAGGATCTGCATTAGGGCACCCAAAGCCCTAAGTCTGTTACCAGGACCTTTCGTGGAATTCTGCTGGGAAAATTTGTGGCTCTTCTTACTCGCATTTCCGGGCAGCAAGGCCATTCTCTGTTACTAAATCTCTGATCTGTCCACCGCAAAAAGGAGCGGGGCTCTGGCCACTACAGCAGAAAGTTTTGGTTTTGTTAGAAGGCCGCAGGGCCAATTCTGGACACAAGGTTTGAAGAGGCAAATTTTTGGATACTCTACAGAAGCAGAATTAGGGCTGTTGAGGGCAACAAAGGCTTGGAGTTCCGGTGATGGTGAATTAAACAGATACTCGGCCAGCAATAAGACTAAGTCCAATGGTTATTTAATCTTTTGGTAGTAGTAGAAGATTATTGTGAAAATACATTTCTGATTTAGCACTCGTGAATTACACTGGTGTTTTGAGTGGAATCAGTCCACTGTGTGTTATGGGCAACCAGCCCCAGCTATTTGTGGTTTATTACAATTAATAATATGGAACAGTAGACTAGTTGAAATACTGTCATAACTACATCGTGCAAGAATTATTCATGGGGATGTCCTAGCTAATTGAAGTATGGTTGAAGGAATATATTACTGCTGAAGAGTTATATGTGTGTATTACATAGAATTGATGCCAACTGTTATACAGATAAATGATCATGTTCTGTGTTGAAGTTTTGGGAACCATTGAATAGGGCAAAAATTAACCTAGAACACTACATTTTTCTTCCATGTGTACATGTTATCATGGTTTATATTTGTTTGGCTTGTTTATATTGCTATCTTGGTTATTTATATGTTACATAAAAGGGCAGGTTATATGAGAAAATTTACCATTTAAATGGTCCAAGTAGGGTTGGTGATAGTGTGACCCCGTCTTGAACCAGCTGAGTAGGCCACGCTGCACAGACCCAGCCCACATGTACCAGACCAGTCTGGTACATGTGGGCTCCGTGCAGCCCAGCCTCCTCAGCTGGTCCAAGATGGGACTGGCTGGTTTGTACTGGTTTGGTGCAAAATTGGCATTGGCCCATCAGTCCAGGTTGCTGGCTAGTTTGATGCCCTGGCCCTGTCCAACCAGCCAGTTGACCAGTTCCAGTTCAGACCAGGCCAGGTATTAAAACTATGAATTACACATGCAAACATTAAAAAAATTGTGCCAATGGGGAAAAAAGTACAAATAGTGTAGGAATACATGAAGACTGTCATAACAATACATAGAATTTAGAAACAACAGAAGACAGAAAATTGAAGATCAGGACATCCATCCTTCCGTATAAAACAGTGAATGCCCCCCTTCCAATATTTGATGAAACCTCTCAAGGTAAACCAGGGAATACAGAAGTGCGTGATTATTCCATTTTGAGAATATGATTTGGTCCCCTGAATTAGGTTCATGCAAGAATACTAATAAATTGTGTAGGAATACATAAAGACTATCATACCAATACATAGAATTTAGAAACAGCAGAAGACAGAAAATTGAGTATTAAGACTTCCATCCTTTCATTCAAAACTGTGAATGCCCCCTTCCATTATTTGATGAAGCCTCTCAAGGTAAACCAGGGAATACAGGAGTGTGCGATTATTCCATTTTGAGAATATGATTTTGTACCTTAAATTAGGTTTATGCAGAAATACTAATAAATTATCAGAAGAAGAGACAATCAACTTTGGCCTTGTAAACCTCCTTTTGGTTCACAAGAACGCTATAGTGTTCAGTGGTTCTAGAATCATAATTAACTTGATCAATAGATCCCTTTCTGAAGGGCAGAATTTCGGCTTCAATACTTGTGAGAAGAATTTTGAAGGCATCTCTTTTCTTCATAGTTTTGGCACTAGGAAGGAGCCAGCAGGACAGGAGTAAGGAAGTGATTGACCATGAATAGTATCTACTCAGAAATTGAAGAATGATTTGGTTGCAAGTCCCGAGATACAAAGCCAGTACTTTGATTTTACTTGTGAATGAAACCATTTGGGTTCATTTCAGTTCTTTCAGATTTTTCCTATGAGATAGAGATTTTTTTTATCTTGTCAAGGAAGACATTTTCAAAATTCATAACCATGAAATACAAAAAAGTAAAATCTGCTCTTTCCTTCTCTCTCTTTGTTTTCGTTTCCTATTTTCATATATTTTTGCTCTTCCTGCTGATATATTGTTTTATATTGTTCCAATTATATTTTTCTTCTCTACATTAAATGTTCCAATTATAATTTTCTTCCTTACATTAGGGCAAGTAGTAGTGGAAGAACATCTTTGATAGTGTTACTGGAGGTAGGTACAGGGGAGAACCTATTAGGTCCCAGAAGAAAACGGGAACAGAGATTTCCTTGGGGGATGGGATCAGGGTTGCAATAAACAACAAGGCAGAGGTTGTTGAAAAGTAACTAGGTTCGGTCTTCATGATGACATGTGTAATTGTGATTTTATGTAATTGATGAAAAGAAGAAAAATAAAATTATTATTATGCTTGTCTCATGGGTTTCATCAGCAAGGAATTTTATTTTTAGTGATGGCTCCCATTGAGAGCCTTTAGGATTTGTCATACAAGCCAATTTGAGTCGATGTCATGTATGAAAGACCCTTCTTGGTCATACTACATTTTATATGAGACATTAGATAAGTATAAATAGCCCTCCAAGACCAAGCAAAGCATCCTCCTCGTGTCGGCTTCAAAAAGAATAGTGTAAATTCCCCAAGGACATGTTGCTCACATACACTCATGTCGGCTCATATACAGAGGCAAACAACTATTTATAGGCAGCTCGGCCTCATTTCAGAAGGCAGATTTCGGTGAAGTTTTCTGTGATGGTCTGCGGTGGACAAAAGTGCGAGAAAGGGAGATAGAAGCCTCTCATAACCAGCGAAGTAAAGGACAGGAAGAGTGAGGTTCTTAGGGTACTTTATGGGACTGTTTCAAGGGCAGAAAACACCTATCCGTACTAGAAGTTTGTTACAGCAGTAAGGACGAAAAGAAGTCTGTTACAGCAGTAAGGACGAAGTTTGTTGCAGCAGTAGGGAGCTGAAGTAGAAAAAGGCCAAAAGTTAATATATTGCAGCAGTGAAGGCCAAGGAGAGGAGAAGTCTGTTGCAGCAGTGGTGCAGTCCTCCTAGGGAGCTGAAGTGGAAGAAGGCCGAAAGTCTAAAGCAAGCCAAGGTTGAAGAAGAAGTCAAGAAGGAGGAAGGAGCAGAAGATTGACCATCATTGACTAAGGACCTTGTGTCTTGGTCTTGGAGTGGCAGATAGGTCAAGGGTCTTGGTCTTGGTATTCGTCAATTGGAATCTCTATAAGAAGAAGAATTTGTTCGGGTTTTCCTCTCAAAGAGTGAGAGGTTTTCGCCCTGGCTGATAGCCTATATTTTGTCTCTTGTCTCTTTATGGTTTATGCATTCGTAGCTGTTTGATGAAGAAGAACACTAATAACCTAAGTAAAAAAAGATCCTAATCTAAAGAAGTAAAAAGCATTCACAAGCAATTACTAATAGAAGAGAAATCACATAATTACTATGCCATAGATTTCTCAACAGAAGTTTTGGGCATTATATCAAGGATTGCATTTGCTAAAGAACAGAGGGATTGCAAATGCTATAGTGGTGGATGACTCCACATTTATAATCAGACATATGCATTATCGCATGACTCAGCAAGCAACTCACCTGGGTCGACTCATACTCAGAACTCAAGCTCTAACTGATAGTTTTGAAAGTATTGGTTTCTTTCAGGTGTTGAAAACTAATAATACATTTGCAGATGTAACAGCAAATGAAATCATAGCCCTAGACCCTCTACCTTGAGCATCAAGTTTCAACCTCTTCAAAAAGATATCATGCATTCAAATAAGAGAGACAAGTGGTATAGGCGTTGCATGGAGAAACAAAGGTACTTATATATCCTATTACCACACAATCTAGCAGGGCCCTAAGGAAGGGAAACCTAATGGACAACAACTAGACTAAGTGACAATAATGGGGCAATGACCCACTGTCACCTCACTCGAAGTCCCCTTCTTTTTACGGACTTTCACTAATGGAAGGAGTCCCAATAGTTAGGGAATCACTAAGAATGAATGGATCAATGATTTAGGTATAGTGTGATTCAACATTCCACCAAGCCCATTCAAAAAGAGACACAACAATGGCTCAATGCTTCAAGGAAGCTATCACAATCTCCAAGAAAGGCTTTAAGAAGAAGAGATCAAGACTTAGGGTTTGAGATAAGATGATGGTAATGGGTATTCTTAAGGTCAAGACTCTAGGAGATGAGGTAGGACCTCTCAATGAAGCTCTAAGTGATGATTTAACACTTCCAAAAGGCTCTTCACTCTCTTTGAGAGACCTAAGAAGGACTTACGCTAGACTTAGAATTTTGTGAATAATCGTGGGAAGAAATGCTTCCAAGGTACTCACTAGGTCAAGGTAAAGGAGGAGAAATGGTTTTTTGAGATTTATTCCAACGAATACTATTTTCATACAACCCTCAAGGAAGTCCCCAAAGGTGAGAGAGAAAGAGCTAGTTTTTCCCTCTCACAAGAGATTTTATGGATTAAACTTGGGCAAATGGCCACCAAACTTGGAACATAGGTAGCCTAGATCCTAAGCTTGATGTTTATACCCTCAAATTCCCAAAAAATCACCTCCTTAAAATTTCGCTACTCGCCCTAGATTTCCACCCTACATTTAGGGGACCGAAATTTAGGAGAAAATATGGAGAAAGAGAAGTTTGATCACCAAAATCCTTGGACTAGTGCCTAGTCCTTTGGACTATGGAGTCCTAGATGCATTAGATTGGCCAAAGTTGTCTTCAAGGAGGTCAAAAGTTGATGCCCTAGCTACCAACCTTCAATAATTACCTAGTATTAAACTATGGAGTTTCATGAAGAAAAATAACATCTCATCACTAGGAACATTCATTGCATGTTATATCATGAGTAACATATGCAAGAGCCAAGCAAATAGCATCCAAAAAAATTCTTCAACAAAATTAGGGCACAGTAGCATTTACATTAGTTGCGGTAATTACATACATTAGACATTTTCAAGAGAAAGATTTCATCAACAAAAGAAGCTACAAGATAATCATGCAATATATCCAGTGCATATTCAAGAAGTAGCTCCAAGACAAGATCAAAAATCAGCTCCAAATATCATAGTGCACCCAAGATACTCCAATAGCTTCCAAAGAAAAAGTGTGAGTACTTTACAAGAGAAGAATCCAAGTGATGATGATGAGTTCTCACAAATGAGACTCACTTCTATTTATACGAGTCTCTCTAAATCAAATTAGCCTAATGAACCTCCAAAATTATAAAATAATGTGCTAAAAACAAGTCTTGGTCACAAGCCGACCAAGTAGCTATCACAAGTTATGAATTAGCCATCCATATGCAAGCTGAGTTGATGACATCATGATGATGTAGGGTCATTGGAGGGCCATGTTGAGTCCTCTAAGTGCCATGATGAGAGAGAGGGCTCCAATAAAGAAGAAATAGGGGAAGGCCCCTAATTTTCCATGCAAGTCATCATGTGGGGCCCCAAAATGGGCTTGGGGCATAAATGTTGGTCTAATGGGTCTCCAAATGAAAGAAAAGTTTGTATAATGCTCCAAATGAGGGCTCTGGTGATGGTGTCTGCCCTCCCAAGTTTCAAAGGTGAGACAAACCTCCTCTGGACCTTGGATCAGCTGCCATGATCATGTTAAGCCGGTTAGAGCACACTGGTCCAAGTGCATTATCTCGTGAATAATGTGGGACAATGAACAAATTGTTGAAGGTGTTGAAGGTGCCAATGGCATGACATGATGCTCTAACACATGATGGAGTCCCATGGATCTGAACGCATCCCCTAGGGGTGTCAATATGATCCTCTGGTGGGCTTGGGCCCCAGTTAAGTTTCCCAACCCATGATGAAACCACCTGCCAATTACATATAAGATACAATGTGCTTCCTCACCATCAGGTACAATAACTCATTAGTGCATCTAAGTGAACCAAACTTGATAACAAGGGCACATTGAGACTTCATAATGGGCTTCCCTTCCAAATTTGGGGGTTTAAGCTTGTAATAGTGTTACCTCCCTAGGTAGGAGTGGCTAATAAACAACCCTATTAGATGTTCCCAACCCCTAACAGAAAGACTAGTTCAAGGTACATCCTTCAATTGATAGGGGTCATGTGAATAATGATGAGGTGGATAGGGACACAGGGGTCTCAAAGCCAAATGCCATGGGTTTAAGGATGGTAATGATGAGGGATGTCCACATATTTAGGTGTATGGATGTAGGAGGTCACAATCATGGATTCATGAGCTACCCCGGCCTTTGTTTTTCCACCCTTCTTCATTTGCCTCTTGCATTTTCTTGATTTTTCTTTGTATTACTGCTCAGGGCTCCAAGAGATCACAACATGTTGTGTATGATATAAGCAGTTATTACCCCCTTAAGGTGGGGCAGTTCATCGCCCACTAGCGGTTGGGACATGCATGGGTCCCTCAACGATGTGGGGGCACTCATGGGGCCGCCCTAGGAACCAGGGCGATGGCCATAATGAAGGGGTAGAGCTCATGTTTGGTTTTTGCTCACGTGCTATTTTAATGTCCCAACCATCTTTTGCATTTTATAATATTCTTTTCTTTTGTTTCTTGCTTGTGGCCATGATATGCTTTTAACATTCTTTTAGCTGCATCAACCTCCAAGGCAACATTTCTAGGCTTGACCCAAACATGTGGACAAGGGGAGGGGATGTAAAAACGCCTTGTGGACCCAAAGAGGGAAGATGATGAAATGGGGCTTGTAATGTGCAGAGGGAAGTGAAAAAATGTGAAATGGGATACAGGGTCGTGCTACCAAAATTGGGGTTTCCCAAGTGGTGTCCTTCCTGAAGCCATAGGCCAATAGGGGAGATCCCATAGCACTAGGATTGAGGATTAACCCCCCATTTAAGGTGAGGGAACAAGACTACAGTCAAAACCCTTCCTTCTTCCAAGTCACCCAATAATCCATGCCCAAAGTGCCCAAGGAAAAACAAGCATAAGCACCTGATTGCACAATGAAAAACATACCTTTAGGATTGGATTTCCCACCTTCAAACATATGCTCTCGACAGATGGGCAAGGGGACATACAACTAGCTCAGGGAGCAAAGATCAAATGGCATAATATACTGACTACACTGGTGGATGCCAGGGGCTATTGGGTGTTGGCTGAAGCCAAATCTAGGAGAAAAGGGGTCACCCACTTTTTGTGGGTAACAGATCCCACAGGATAGCATACAACCACATTTAACCTTGGTTGTATTGAACTTTATAAACCCTGGGATGATGGGACAACAACTTGAATATGGGTTTACTATGCTCCTTGTTTGGTTCCTGCACAGTTTTCAAGGTATCCACAAATCAAGGGATAATTTTTTGGGCAATATTTTTGCTGAGGCAGCCACTTCAGGTCGATCTTCTCTTACAGATCTGTGGAATCCGGTCATCAGATTTCAACCTAAGGGCTAGATTGAACACAACATAACCATGGCTAGTTGCAATTGTCACAACGATGGACGTGCATTATGTGAAGCTGAAGAGCTAAGAAGGGGTGTGAGGTATTGTCAGAATTCACATATCTAGAGTGCATGATGTGTTTGTTATCTCTGAAAGAAAATGGGAAAGGAGGAAGTTGAACCACAATTTTAGGTCTAGAGCATGTTCAATGCATCCACTCAGTGGTAAGAAAACAACAGTAAGGAAAAAGAATAAATGTAGGTATCCCCTACCTGAGGGGACCTTCCAGTCCTGGCCCCTCCTCCCAATCAATTCATTGGATCCTTTCATTTCACAATCTCTAGGGCAAAAGAGGAAAAATGGTGCAGCAAGGACAAAGGTTAACCAACAGCCAAGAGATGAAACATTGAAACCAAGTTTCACTTTCAACTGATTAAAAAGCCAACCTCCAAGTTGGTGTCAATTTTCCAACAAGAAGCCCTCAATCTAAATGATTTTATGTAAAGTTTGTATTTGGAAATGTCTTGCAAGGTAGTTTTATTATAAGCTCCATTTGTTACATGGTATACCAGCCAGGTTCATATCCATGCTTCTAGAACAGCGACTGCCTAAGTCATCAGACACATTCCCCCTACCCCTCGTGTCATGAATCCTTTGTGTCGAAAACAAGCCCTACTGATGTCCTAAAATTTAGACGCATCCTGTAAAAAAACATCCTGAAATCGATTTATTGCCTCATTCTCATGCAATTCAGTCATAGTTTTGGAGCTCTCAAAGTACTTGGAGTGCAGCTAAGGGCAATTAAGCAATGTTAGAAGGGATTCCAAGTGTTTGAAAGTGGATGTATCAAAGACCTACTAATATTATTAATGGTAATGTTAAATTCTTCAAGTAAAAGGATGAAAATGAAATATAAAGGAGAATAAAACTTTTAAATAAAAATTAAGTAAAAGGATGAAAATGTAATATAAAGGAGAATGTCACTTTTACTTAAATTTTTAACATTACCATGAAATGACTCAGGATGTTTGAGAGTGGTTTCGACCTCATTGGATTTCATATGGAGAAAGTAGAATTTTAGATCCCACTCAAAATCCAGCAGACTTAACAGTTTTCAGGATTTCAAGATTGGGGGATTACAACGTTTCCATTGGAGTTTGTCATGTATGAGGGTATGAAACTAGCATTTAATTAAGAGGACCAAGCCCTCTATGTACCTCGATGTTGGTGGCATTGATTGTTGAATTCCTCTATCATGACCCTAGTAAAAATGCACCCATCACTCAAATAGAATCTCGATTTGACATAATAAGCTTTTCTATCTTATTTTAATGCGTAGAAGGTGATAATGATGATGAGGATCCCAATATAGGCAATGATTTTGATGATATATAGTATTAGTTAATTGTTGTAGCATGATTTTTTTTGGAGTAATTTGGAATATATCGGTCGTTTAGAACCTCTTTGTTGATATATTTTTGGTTCAGAGATGGATTGCATTTGCAATCAAATGCAATTTTGGTTATATGCAATATTTGTGTGATTGAATCTGTATCATCATCATGTAAATGTTGTATATATTTCATATTTTGTGTAATTCACTAATTTTTTATATTTTTTAATATACAATATATAACGTGTCCTCCGTGTCATGTTCCAGGGGGTCATTGTGTCATGTGTCAAACACTCATATTTTCGTGTCCTACGTGCCCCGTGTCCTTTTGTCAGGTGACTTAGGCTACTGCACAGCAATTTTGAATTTTTAAGGCATTTTGAAGCTCTCATGAAAGATTTGTTTAAACCCTTTTGTATTAATTTTTAACTTGCTGTCCAATTCAGCCACAGCCAACATTTAATACAATTTTTAACCATTTCTACTAAAAAAAGCACGTTTGATAGTGCTAAGAATACGGTTAGCATGATATGTGGTTTGGCATTTCTAGATTTTCTAACCACTTTTTGCAATAGGGGAGAACATCCTGGGTTGATCAAATTTTCTGCAGGTTTTGTCACAAGCTTATCCTAGATTGATCACTGTAATCCCAGGGAAGCCAGTACAAACTTTAGCCAGAAGCAAACTTGCAACCCATGTCCTCAGTAACTAAGATACAGAGACCTAAAACACACACTGGCTCCACAGAATTCTAGGCAAAATTCTAGTTTACTTAAACATTGTTAAACTGTTTCGAGCATACGGTAAACCAAAAACATTGGTCAGAAACATAGTATATAAAGATCATATGTCAAATATATACTGCAAAGCCCTACAACAACATCCTGAAATTCTGAAGAGAATCCTTTAGGGGGTTGAGTTTATCCAGGGTTGATCTTCATGAACCCGGGAAAACCAGAAAAAAACTTTAACCAGGGTCAATCTTGAAACCCTACCCTATTCACATCCATATTAAGTCAGGTACAGAGATCTCAATACTGGATCCACAGAATTTTGAGCAAACTTCAAGGTAGTTTACTTGAATGTTACTAAACTGTGTACACCATATCAAAAACAACAATTAGAAAAACAGTTTATAAAGGTGATATGTCAAATAGACACTTCAAAACCAAAACAATAATTTGAATTTTATCAAAATCTCTAAAGAACAAGTTTTCAGCAGGAACATCAGGTAAATGATAAATCTCTCAAACTATCCAACATGAAGCAGGTCAGTTGCCAGAGTTAGTGGAGAAAGGCACGAAGCAGGGCCCAGATATTTATGTTCCATGCTGATGTTTAATCATTTTAAGGAGTCACAAGTTCTGTATCAGCACTACTTGTAATTTCTATGCTTGAATGCCACTTTAGATAGACCCTTCGGAAGGCTATGCCAGCTAATTGGATACCTTTAACAGCCCCTTTAATTGTAAAAAAAGCCTTGTAATTATTGCTCATTTTTTTTCTATTAAGAAAGTTATTTCAAATTCAAAAAGAAAAATGAAGGCTGATTTACTGCAGATGTGAAGAACATCAATAGTTAAGTAGACTAAATTGCCTTGATTGATCACAAATATATAACAAGCTACCTTGAAACACGCTAAAACCCTCTTAAGGCAATGCCAAATAAACCATTGTAGTCCACAAGGCATAGTAAGGTATAGCACTAGTACAAAAAACATTGAAAAAAAAAGTGATTATGAAGCCCATGCAATTTATGTATTTCATATTTATACTAAAATGCCTTGCAAAAACCTTTCTCTAGTCAGCCTAAGTCAGCTGATCTGACCCTGTCTGCAATGGATCAACCATCATTTTTAGAGACTGGCATATCTCAAACTGAACTTATTTGCTAACTTTCAACTTATAAATGACTTGTAATGCTATTGTCCCCTTGTCAGATGGTTTTAAGATTGTTTCATATTTAGAGATTCCTGACATTCAATAAATAACCAGATAGCAATACTACAGTAACTACCATTACAACACTAACAATAAGAAACCTAGGACTGCAGGCCTATGGAAAATTAAAACCACCAGGCATTGAAAGAAGTAAGCCAGTCATAAGCTAGATTTTAAACTCTTGGAGATATATGTCTTACTCAGACAAGCTTTTTATTTGGTTTATGCAACGGACCTTAACATATCAAATATGCAGTAAGATGAGTGAGTGTTGATAGCATTGTTTTACAAGCTAAAAGGGTATTTCCTCTAGTGACCCAAGCCCAACATTTTTGAATTTGAATATGATTTTTGTTCAAACCTTATTGAGCCTTTAGTTTGTGTGTAGGTATCTGATTTGCTTCAGTTCATATTTTTTTACTATTTTTAAGCATATTGCCATATTTTCCTGTATCTTTTTGTTTCAATAATATTGGACCATATTCTCTCATTTATTTTCAGTCCCCGCTATTCTCATACATTGACTATCTAAATGTTGAAAATAGTACCAAGGAGAAGTGTTACTAGGTTTTTATTCCTTTTAAGTTTTAGCGTAGTGAGCACATTAATTACTTTTGTCTTGATGACATTTATGAGTTATATTAATGTCATGGGTGGAAAAGGTACTTAGAAGTGTTGTACCATGTATTTTTTCTAAAATTAAAGTCACTTGTACTTTATAAAGTGACTTTATGTGAAAAGTATGAAGTGTACTTTTTAATATTGAAGTGAGGTGAAAAATTACTTTATGAGAAAAAATAAAAAAGGTACACAACTTGACAAAAGTATTGTGAGACTTTTAAGTGATGGGGCCAATGTATGAGGAGGGTCATTTGGGAGAATTGATCTCAACCACACATCTTGAGATTTGAAGATGAAATCTCATCCATTGGATCCTACGTTTAAGGATTCAATCTTTTCCAAGGAGACAAAAGAGGAAAAGGGAAATTCATTCTTCACTTCACATTTGAGAGAGCATGAAGAGAAGCGAGGAGAAGAGAAACTTCAAGGAAGAAGAGAATTTGCAACTGAGAAAAAGGAGCTCGAATTTCTAGAAAAAGACTATACCAACAGCACAGAAATCGTGGAGGCAGTAGCACAAAAATCGAGGAGAACAGCAGCCACATTCAGCACAAATTTCGAGGCAGCACAATCTTTTAGATGTTCGGAATTCAGGCACGATTTTCGAGGAGGTGCAGTCAGACTTGCACAGAAATTGATACAGACTTCAGCACAGAGATTGAAGCAGATTCTGAGCACAAATTTCGAGGAGCTGGGCAGAGATAATTTGCTAAATTTCTAGGCATAAAATTTTGTGGAAATCTGAAATTTCAGCAGGCACAAATTTCCAGAATGTGTGCAATTAATGCTACAACAAAAAGGGAGATAAGTACTACGTTTTTATGTACTTATTTATAATTTCTCAAGCAATAAAATCGTCCTTTGAAGACAGGTTTTCCCCAAGAGGCTGTGGGGTTTTTCTGGGGTCAGCTTGACCAAAAACAAGTGTCTCTTAAGTGTTCAATGTTTGCATTAATTTTGTGTTAATGATCAGCTGTTTGGAAAGTGAAAAAGAGTAGAAGCACTCTTTATGTTTGCAATAAATGCTTTCTGAAATTTATATTAGCATGACAAAACATGTGGATTAGACATAAAAAAACACATGTAAAATTGTAAACTGGGTTAAGGGAACAAGGCATTTAATTTCTACACTAAATCCCAACATTTACCATGGCAGTAGTCTATCTGTTCTACATTTTGAAGGGTTTTCCAACATATTTTCCGGTCTAATTTGCCCTGAATCCGGCAAGGATTTCTTGGAATCACAAATTTGTGTTGTGGACTCTCCACAATCTGAGCACCCCAGAAATTTTTCATGGCGCTGAATCCATATATGCACTCAAAAATCCATTTTAAACAACAAACATTAAGATTTGGCCAAAAAACCTTTGCCAAATTCCAGCCAAAAAATCCAAAACATAGCATGTTTAGACAACGTCTTTACCATGTCCAACAAATAATGTTATAGAGATTAAACAAACATGCATATTTGGGTAACAAGCAACATCATCAAGATCAGCTCCCTAATCATAGCAGGAGGCCATCTTAGTAAAGGTCTATCTAACTGTATCCATCTAAAACATTAAAACTTTCAGTGGACCCAGGTTTTAGATTATGAGAATATGGCATTTAGATGCCGAATCTGTTTTCAAACAAGACAACTGCAGAACACACACCCACAGGCAAAAAAGATCCCAAAAAAGAAAAAGAGACAGCCATAAACCAAAGAGATGGCAGGTACCTAAAAGCTCTGAGGAAAAGAAGAAGAGACTATAGCGAATACTCCAAATATGGATACTCAGGCACAACATGGCAGCACAGCAGATGAAGGAGTTGGAGATCAGTCGGGAACGGTGACTCAAATCCAGAAGGATACAAAACTAGCAGAGATGAAAGCAACAGAGCAGCATAAAGAGGAAACACTCATTGAAAAGGGACCGGGGGGTATAAAGAGAACCCATGTATCCGAGAGTTTGGATTCAGACAAAGAAGTTCCTTCAAAAGAAATTGAAAATCAATTAACAATTGTAACAGCTAATCCCAACCATTGGGTTTGGCAAAAGGTTCAGAAAAAGAAAGGCAAAAAGGGGAAGTCAAGTGATTATTATCACACTTAGCCACGGCAAAATCATGTATTTTTTATAGTTTTTTCTTTTTGGTGCATCAGCCGAAAGGTTGACATGATCAAATGTCTAATGGCATCTACAGAATGTAATTTGGTTCCTTGAATAAAATTATGATTTTTTCCAGGGACTTTGTACTCTCTATTTGTAGCACTTCTATTACAACTTAGACTACTGGTTCTTTTGGCAATGTTATAGAACGATATTGGATGTGACAAACGGAATCTCTATCTTATCCTCCACAGTCATTCAAAAACTTTCTTGGTATAAAGTGGTTCAAACTTGATCTTTTGGCACCACAATTAGCACAGAAAAAATTATGCACCCAAAGGAATCTCAGCAACTGCAAGATAAGAGTTTATGTATATACAGCCATGTATGTTTGCTTAGTAAGAATAAAGACGTAAAAAGATAGATGAGAAGCAGTACATTAAGGCCAAATAAAAACTGCAATCTAAAGATTAGTTCATGTATATCCACTTACCGACGATGGTTCTGGTAGAAGTTATCAAGCTGGTAATAAACATAAATTGGATGTTTCATATGCTTCGGCACCTGTAGAATAAGAGAAATATACCGTTACAATCTCAATATTTGTGGTTACAACTTACAATAATACAATCTCAATGTTTGTGGTTACAATAACAGCTTTCTCTATATTTGCAGTTATGATAATAGCTTTACCTTCAGAATGTAAACATCAAAGGGCCTTCAGAATGTAAACATCAAAGGGCTAAAAGCCTAAAATTCATCCATGTATTTCTATTACTTGATAAAGGAGAGAAGAGAAACTATAAATGTATATAAGTGATCAGTAATTGGGATCAACCCCTCACTTTTAATGTTGTATTGCAGATTTTTGAACCATTACTTTTTATGTAAGCCACCTTGCTATCCTTACTAGCCCTGTATTGCAGAGGCAGGCACTCTGTCTCATACTGGTGCACGACTTCGACAACCTGAAAATGAGAATAAGTCAGTCACTCCAGGCATTAAATATAAAACTGAAAAATGTTCTTTGTGGGTCTTCTAATAGTTAAATTAAAAGTTTGAATTGACAGAAATGGTAAGATAAAGAGTACATACTCTATGTGATGCAACCAGAGAAATAACTCCAATGGGGATGAAGAGCGCACCAACCAACATGAATGTTGTTATGACCTAAAATCAGATAGGCACTTGAGAATGGCTATATTGTAATGTATTCTTAAAATCTTAAATCTTGAGAAGGCAATAAGTAACATATATGAACTTAAACACCCACATATAAATTGAAGAAAAAAAAAAAGCAACAAAGTCAGAAAAACATAGCCCGCCTTGCAAGGATAGAATTAAGGAAAGTTGACCCAAAAGAGCTCGTGCATTCACAGCCTCACAGAATGCTTTTATGATCAACAGTTAAGAGAGCCATAGACATATGAACTTACCCATCCTGGAGTCAAAAGTGGCTTACATGCAGGAAGCTCCTGTTGAGTGAACCTAGAATCTGCCAACACAACAAACAGCAGTCTTCTTCAATATAAAGTAGCCAAAAACAACAACTATATGACTATAAAAGGCGAACTATCCATAGAAGAGTCAAATACCACAAGTTACAAAATATCATAGGTTGATGCTAGACTAAGATAATATTTTTCATGGTTTGAAACTTTGAAGAGAAACAGACTACAGAATTGAGAATCTGAGATGCAGTGAGCTTCACATTACTATATTTTACAGTAAAGTTTGCTTCCCGTTCACAAGATAATAGGGGGAACGTCTTCATATTAATAACTGGGCATCATGTAATTCTAATGGTTTGAATGTAAGAATCACCTATGTTCTTCTTAAACATCCTCCAATGCAAGCATGAAGATAGTTGATGGTATGAAAATTCAAAATACACAACCATTATGAAAAGGAACACACTAAGCTCAAATGGCAAATTCCTTGTATAAAGAAGAGCAGCCTGTAGCCTGCTCTGTTCTTCAATGAAAGAATCAAAGTTCGTGTTCCAGAAGAATCAACCTTCATGAAGGCATGGAACTTATCAAAACCACATGGAAACATTCAATAGGAAAAGTTATCTACAGTGAACTCAAGCTACCAAAATAATATTTGTTAATACAACTATCATTTAGTGCCCTTGCCAGAGAGAGAGGAAGATACCTTTTGCAAAATGAAATCCTGAACATTATAAGCATGTTAAAAAAGTCAACTGAAAATGGGAAAAGCCAAGTCAAAAGCTTCTTTAGCTATATATAATATTATATAGCTCTATGCATTGTTTTGAAATGATGGTAATCTTCACTTGATTGCTTGACATTATGGCCAAATGCCCTTGCTATTGTAAAGCAACCAAACAGACGAGTGTCCCTCTAAAACAACTCACATGGACAGACATCGATGAAGTGGAAAATGTGAGATAATCCACTGAATCATCGTCACCAGGCCACTTTGAAAGGCCCTGTCTTCTGGCTTAATATAGGGAAAGTCTCTATCTCATCTATTACTAGATCAGAAGTATAGGTGCTTTTCTCAAACTCTCTTCCTCCCATGTTCCCAAACTTCAGCCAAACCTCCACCCACTGAACCTTTTTCTTTTATATATATATATATATATATATATAAAGAGAGAGAGAGAGAGAGAAAGAGATTGCTCAGGGCTTCCTTTTATATACATAATAATGAGATTGCATTCACTCATTCTCACTGAGACATTACCTACTTACTAGGTTATGGTTTAATGTTAAGTTTAGGTATGTTCTATGCTTAGAGCAATTTATTTCAATTTTCACAGTTAACTCAATACCTTTTCCAGATTAGCAATCACATCAGCATTAAAGTAAACTGCAGATAGAACATAAACATAAATCGCAGAAGATAAGCCAAGACAAGAGGACACAAGATGTGGCGCTAGCCAAGGATAAACCCAATGTGAGGAAACCCTTGATCAATTCTTCTTATATGTTCTTAACTTCTTCAATAGTTCAGCAGAGAGAGAGAGAGAGAGATAGTACATTTACAATAGAAGTCAACACTTTGATTTATCTAGATAAGAGCATAGATCATCTCTAAGAAGATGATACATGAGATCAGTTGAAGACATGCCGCTTCAACTGATTCTCCAAGGTGACTCCTTCACCTATCATTGTCATGCATCTCGTCATCATTCTACACCTCACCATGCTGCACCCTATGCTGCACTACTATCCCATGTACCATTGTTGAACCATGTTGTCATACAACATGTCTCATGTGCTTGCCACAACTATCCATGTTGTCCATGCTTGCCATGTTCAAGCTTGCCATGCTATCCATGCTTGCCATGTTGCACCATGTTGTCCATGCTTGTTGTCCCATTGTGCCACTGCTGCACAATGTCATTGTTGTCCCATTGTGCCACTGCCTCATCATTGTATTGTCCCATTGAACATTGTGGCACAGTATCATTACTTGCTAGTACTGATGTCCATCACGGTTTGTTATCCCAGTATACTTACAGCAACCCAACATTGTTGTTGTCCCAACATGCTTACGCTGCTCTAAATATGTATGTACCATTGCCTAGTTGTCCTAGTTGTACTGCTGTAACTGTTGTAGCCAACAGTCATGCCCAAAACACTGTTGTTATGGGCATATGGCATCCCTTAACACTTCCTTCAACTCACATTTATAGGGTCCTTGACTGCAGCAATCTTGGACTGGTTAGGGTACTTCCAACAACCCTTCAATCTGCCCAGAAGTGCCCTCCTTTACTGTGGCTGCACTTCTAAGAGAGGAGGAGACCCTATACTACATTTTCTGGGCAATCTATCCCTCATCAACAACTTCGGCCTTCCTCTGTTTGTTGCGGCTTGCTATATCAAGTCTCCTCTTGACTGTGGCAGCCCTGCACTCTTCCAAATGATCCTAAAACAGTCCTCATTGCTGCGGCATGACAACAAGGGAACTCGGCCCCTTCTCCAGCACTTCAGACCCCTGAAATACCCTCCAAACAGCGACTAAGACTCTTGCTCAATACGCTATCCATACAGCCCTTCCACGTTGTCTAGGGCAACCTCCTAATGTTGCGGCTAGGGCATGGTATTGACCTCCTTGACTGTGTTTTAGTAGGGACCAGCGTATTGGATTGTAGACCTCCTTCTAGACTGCGTCGAGACCAGTGTATAGGTTAGGGCTCTTTCTTGATAGCGTTAGGGCTTCTCTTCATGATTGTGTCCTCTGGATTAGGGCAGTGTATTTCTTCTTCTTGACTGCGGCTAAGGCAGCCTCATTCCTTCAACATCTAGGGCTTCCACTCCTAGCTTTCTCTTTCACTAAAACCCAAGACAAGTGGAGAGAAATCAAGATAGAAGTGTGTGAAGAAATGACTATCAAGTCATCTCCTTTTATACTAAAAGGTTGAGCATATGTGGGGTTTATTTGGTTGCTGGCTGACCTTGACGAATTGTCTTATAACACAAATAAATTCATAACTCCATGAATACTTATCAGGATCGGATGATCTTTAGATCAATCCTACACCTCTCGATGAGAGGGATCCAAGAAAAATATCAGCTGCCATAAATAAGATGACCCACATGGAGTTTGGCCCTAGTTTACAATTTTAACATTTAATAGTCAACCTAGCCAACATTATTTCATATTATTTGAGGTGATTAAGATTGACCTAGGCATTTATATGTGTCCATCAACCCCTTATGAGGAAAGGTGGCCCATCTCATAAATTGTGTATATATACATACCTTATGGGTTTTTATATATCACCTTCGATTCATTAGTGATTCATTCTTATACCCAATGTCAGATGGTTTGGGTTTAAGTTTGGGTTCCTCGACAATGAAATTTGATTCGAATTCAAATTCTCCAATGAAGTTCAAATAAGGTTCACCACCGGGTTTGTCCCTATACATATTTTTTGAATATTATATATATATGTCAATTGAATTTATCTCAAGTGGTTGGGAGGAATGATTGTCATCCTCCCCACGCAGGTTCAATTCCCACAATATATATATCCAGCTATGTGTGTGTGTGTGTGTGTGAATTGGGTTTATCTTGGATGGTGGGGAGGAACGACCATTATCCTCTCCACCCAAGTTCAATTCCCACAAGTGATATGTTGAGCTCATGACTTTGAGCCTTGTTGTTATATGGCCTTGAACACCATGGAATATCTTACCCTTGCCTACACGCTGGAAGATGAGATGCTTTATCATATAGAAAAATTAATAAATTCATATACATATATACATACATACATATTCCTATATAATAAATAACAAATTCATATATAAAATATATTCAACAATTTAATAGATATTATAAATATAATATATACATTACAATATACATAGTGTTATACTTTATGATAATAATACAATTTATAAAGTATATTCTATAATACCACCATTGCAAAGGAATACATAGCCATTCATATGTAATATAGCCACCTGTATGTAAACTATATCATATCACCATCCAATGGGATGGAATACAATTCTGGTACATATACTATATCATACTACCTGTTAAGGAGAAAGGAATACTCATTCCGCCTATCGGGAGGAAAGCCTAAAGATCTACTCGTACTACCTATAGACTATATAACACAGTCGCCGTTTTTATGGACTGCAACCATCATTTTATCTACTTCTATTTTTATTTTGCCAGATATTTCCTCCCGTTGTTCATGGAATTAGAACCCACAACAGCAAGCGAGAATCAATTCACTACAATTTGCAAATGTCATAGTTAAATTTCATAGGACAGACCTCAACAAATTCAATTTTTTGGTTGAGGTTAGTTGAATTTTGAACTAAAGGTTCAAATTCAGTGACCCTTTGACTTAGCTCAATGTTGCAAGAACCATTTCCCCCCCTCCGGAGCACCAAACCTCAAAATCATGCGCCATGTGGAACCATGGCCGAAGCTTCCTCGGAACTGTGCACCATGTGGAACCATGGTCGAAGCATCCTCAAAACCGTGCAACATGTGGAACCATGGTCAAAGTGTCGTTAGAAACATGCACCGTGTGGAACCATGGTCGAAGAGTCCTCAGAACTATGCTTTAGGCTCAATTTGCATGGTCCTTGGAAATTTGGAATCACCATGTGTCGAACCATGCTCCCACATGACGAACCATGCTTCCTGGATGTTCCCTAAATGCTCCCTAGATGCTTCCTAGATGCTCCCTAATGGTAATGTTAAATTCTTAAAATAAAAGTGACATTCTCCTTTATCTTTCATTTTCATCCAAATAAAGAATGCCACTTTTACTTAAATTCTTAACATTTCTTGTTTCAAGATGTTTGAAAGTGGTTCCAACCTCATTGGACTTCATATGGAGAAAATAGAATTTTCATATCCTTCAAAATTCAACAAACTTAACAGTTTTCAAGATATCAGGATCAATGGGATTGTGGCATTTCATTAGATTTTGTCACATATGAGGGTATATGATTGGCATTTAATCAAGGGCTCCAAGCCCTATATGTACCCCAGTGTTGGTGGTGTTGATTGTTGAATTCCTTTGTCATGGCCTGAGCAAAAATGTACCTTTCACCCAAATCAAAATCATTGATCAAGCATGTTAAGCTTTTTCTACCATATTTTAAGGCTTGGATTAGGCAATTTGATAAAAATTAGGTGGTCTTGACTAATGTCCCTAGAGAATTGAGATAGAGACAAAGGCTAGACAAGAGGCAAAGAATGAAGGATGATACCAGCCATGAAGATCCTGATATAAGTGATGGTCGAACATTGTTTTTCAAGGAGTGGCGGAGCATGCATGACAATGCTACCCCACAACTACAATATTTGGCAACATGGGTGCTTTCACAATTGGTGAACACTTACTTTGTAGAGAGGTGTTTAGCAACTAGGTCACTTTATTGTTTTGGACCTTTTGGTCTCCATATTTCAGTGTGTAGAATCAATGATCAATCATGTTAAACTTTTTCTACCATATTTTAAGGCTTGGATTAGGCAATTTGATAAAAATTAGGCGGTCTTGACTAATGTCCCTTGAAAATCGAGATAAAGACGAAGGCTAGACAAGAGGCGAAGAATGAAGGATGATACCAGTGATGAAGATCTTGATATAAGTAATGGTGGAACATTGTTTTTCAAGGAGTGGTGGAACATGCATGGCAATGCTACCCCACAACTACAATATTTGGCAACATGGTGCTTTCACAATTGGTGAACACTTATTCTATAGAGATGTGTTTAGCAACTAGCTCACGTTATTGTTTTGGACCTTTTGGTCTCCATATTTCAGTGTGTAGATGGCCTATTTCGTAAACATAGCTATTTGATCATGTTATTAACTTATTGTTGATAGCTATCAGATAACCTATTTCATTCCATAAGTCAATGGTCTACTTTCTACTATATAACTTAAAAATGTGTATGTTTGATTGCAATTGATCGAATCTAGATTCTAGGTGGCTTATGCTCGATAATTAATCATTAATGTAGTATGGATGCCATTTCTATCTTGATTCATGTACAAATATGCATGCTTTCATATATATTGCAACTAATTTGGCATTATGGATGTTTTTTAATATAAATGCAATATATATGTATATATATGGACGCTTCCAAGATGCTTTGCTTCCAAGGATTTTTGGAAAATGACGCTTCAAACACTTTGCTTCTCAAAAACGCACTCGCTTTATCCCCACTTCATGCAACATTGACATAGCTTTTGCCTAAAGGTGTCATATCTTTTGTTCTCTTGTTCATGGGTCCACCTCTCTTTATGTGATATTTACATGCAATACTTATGCTACATCAGGGTTTGTTGAAGTGTTCACTGTAGATCCACCATCTTTTTATCATCCCAACATGGTATCAAAGCTAGTGTGGACTCTTGCTTCTCTATCAAAAACTATTTTATGACAGCTTCAATGTTAATTTGGCATTATGGATGTTTTTGAATATAAATGCAATATATATGTATATATATGGACGCTTCTGAGATGCTTTGCTTCCAAGGATTTTTGGAAAATGACGCTTTGAACACTTTGCTTCTCAAAATCGCACTCGCTTTATCCCCGCTTCATGCAACATTGACATAGCTTTTGCCTAAAGGTGTCATATCTTTTGTTCTCCTGTTCATGGGTCCACCTCTCTTTATGTGATATTTACGTGCAATGCTTATGCTACATCAAGGTTTGTTGAAAGTGCTCATTGCAGATCCACCATCTTTTTATCATCCCAACATGGTATCAAAACTAGTGTGGACTCTTGCGTCTCTGTCAAACACTATTTTACGATAGCTTCAATTTAATTTTCCACGAAATTCTGCAACTACTTAAATGACTCTCTAAAAACAGAACTAGTTTACTTTTCACCAAGATACAAAATTTCTTAACAACTTATAAGCAATAGAATACACACACAGAGATAAAAACACAACACACAAATTTACACAATTATTTTTTCTCAGGAAACCCAACGAGGAAAAACATGTCTCCTTGATGTGGTCTTTTATTAATCTTGAACAACTAAATCAAATACAAGGCAATTTGTTTCACTGAGAACAAAATTGTTCTCTGTTGAACTAGCCTGAAACACCCTGCAAATACTCTGACCCAACTCTTGAACCTTTGCACACTAGCAGCCATATTTCTTAGCACAATAGGGCCTATTTTTGTGTGCACAAAATCTCCTATTTTGTAAAGCAGGGTCTGATTTCTGTGCAAACCTACTGCTCCTATTTCCTAGCACAAGGCTCCTCCAAACACGTGCACACTTGCTCCTCAAGTCTGCGCACACCACAAGCAAAGAGATCTCACACTAACTTGTGAGCTGGCTTTTCTCACAACCTCGTGCACAAAACAAATTCTACAACTTTATGCCTTTCATCCTTCCTATATGGATTTGGTCCATGCTATAATAGGCAAGCTACAAATTTAGAACTTGAGTTACGATTAACTAGTTAACTAAGTCGAATTGGTTCTCTTCTCCAATCATCACTGGAGTTATAATTCGTCCTCCTTTAATCAAAGACTGAAGTTCCCAACTCGTCCTTTTCTAAACTCTAACTGCCACTCGATCCTGTAGTCAAACTGAAGAAGGGTACACGTAATAGATCCTCCAACACTATGCATGAACTTGTGAATATTATTCCCGCAAACTAGAAATAAACTCACCATCTCCATGAACTTGCTCCATGGTCAAAGAAAAGACACCTCGTGGTCTATCTATCTAAGGCACGAGCTAGAGAAGACCTTCCACTTGCTATATTTTCAACATTCAATGCTAAAACTAGGGTCTCTCAACATTATTTTTGGGGTGACAACATTTTTTCAAACAAAGTTGGTATTGTGTGGGATTCTTGTATTTTATAGAGTTTTCCTTGAGGCTTTTGTTGGTGACATTATCACTGTGGAATTGGTAGTTCAAAATATCTTCTTTAGGGCCTTTGGGGGGGCCCACTTCTCATATTTGATCTAGAGGATTGCTTGACAGCAAAATTTCCTAGCTTATTCAAGTGATCTATGAGATTATTGACTAGTGGCATTTGACCTAAAGACTATAGAGCTAGAGTTTATAGATCAACTTGTATTGTAGGGTTTTGAACACTTCTTGGCCACTTCATCAAGTTTGCTTGATGTATTTACAAAGACTTATTTTCGTTGGACCAAAAGGACTATATCTTTGACACACATATGGCAATGTACTTTGCAAATCGAGTTGTACTAGATTCAAAGGACAATATTCTTGGTATTGACTCCACCTCACATGGAAACATCCTTTGTATTCCAAAGGTTGGTATATTCCTATTAGATGTTGTGGTTGGTGATGTGAGGCCTACTCCTCAACTTCCACCAATGGTTCATAGGACAAGCCTATGGCTACTTGTTTACAAAGGGAGACCACCCTCAGCTCCTTTAATGCAATTTTCACTAACAACTCCCCAAAATATGTCTCACTATATTTTGTTTATGACTCTATGGATGATTCTTAGCTTCCTTCAATGGATCAACTTGATTGTGTGAATCTTTGTCTTCCACACCATGTTATTTGTCCTTATGGGACACACTATATGAAAGATCATTAAATGTTTCACATATATCTTGTCTTTCCCCATTGTGAACTCGGTCTCTCTTATATGTATTTTAATTGAGGGTTTCAGTGTTATCAATAGATTGTACTCCCTGGTGCCCCTTAAGTTAACCAATATGCTCTAATGGCTCCTTCTTTCAAAGTTCTGCCAAAATGAAATCGTGTTGGTATTGGTGTCATGTTGTTTTTGGAGGTCTTTTTTTCTAATGGCCTATATTCAACATTAAGGGGGAAAGGTGCAATCTAATGCTTTCTCTTATTGGCCTTCTCTTGATATTCAAGGAGGATGTGCACAAGGCCAACCCTATGTTGAGATGGGTATTCATTAACCCTCTCACTTCTTTTTTTCTATGGTCAACACTTGTATCTCAATTGCATTAGATCATATTTGTACTTGAGTTGACCATTCAAAAAAATGCACTCTCCTATATCTTGGCTATGGACACTCTTTATGAGGAGTTGGGCATTTATAAACATGCTCCCATATTGTCAATGATCTTCCTTATAAGCCATAATCACTCTAGTGGATCTATATTTTGTATTTACACACCCACCCTATTTTGTTTGAACTCTCTCAACTGTGTTCAAGCTCTCAAATTATATTAAGAATTCTTTCTTAGTGGTGCTCTCTTAGGTGTATCTTTGTCGGGCATTCACATTCCCACACCCCTATTATATTTGAGCTTTCTCAACTATGTTTGAGTTATTTCAAACATATGGAGTTGGGTATTCCTACTCCCATTTCAGCTATAGCTAAACTTATTAGAGTTAGGTACTCCCATTTCTTCTCTCTTACAAGATGTTTCTTTCAACACTTCTTCAAATGGGCAAATCAATGGCATCATGCTTCCAATACATGGCAATATGGTTAGGACATGCTTCCATTACTTGTGCAATATGGTTGGGATGTGTCTTTCAACTATAGTCACCCAATTTGTGTTTGCATTCAACTTCAACACCCACAAAGTTTGGAAAAAAATCGCCAACTACAAAAAATTATAATTCGTCATTAAATTAATATATATATATAGAAAGAGATATTTAATATACCATCTAACATGTATTAAATAATAAATATATTAACTTTAACTTTTGCATAACATATTGAAGATTATCCCTAATTAAAGATTTAAAGATATGTTTACAATAATTTATGGGATATAAGTTTACCCTAACGAGATATAACTTTAATGTAAACATTTGGGAAGCTTCCCAATTCGTAGTAATATGCAAAGTACTATAGGCATAGATTATGCAGAGGCAAGGCAATCAATAATCTTGAGCTTTAGACTCCCAGGAAACAAGTGGTGTTGTGTCAATGGTCAAATAGAGGTGGTATCATTTATATCCTAGGACAAAGCAATACCAATGCTAAGGTGACTCAAACATAGGCTGAACAACAACAAATTCTACTAAAACCATAATCACTCATCCATAAACACTTGCTACTTCCTTTAATGATTGTTGAAAACCACTGTGTTGAATTTATACAAAAATTCAATGAATCCGATGTGGTACTTTAAATACCACCCAAATTTGTACTCCATCCTTCAAGTCCAACAAACACAATGACTTAGCTTCCCTCACTCTTCCACTAGATAAGCAAGTCAATGATAGTTTTCTCCAACAAAATAACAATTCAATGGCAGCGTTCTTTCAACAAACATGCAATTCAATGATCACATGATGTTTCTTTATTGGATGGGCAATTTAGTGTCACAATCTCCCAAGTGATGAGTAGTTTGGTGTAAACATTATTCCAATAAATTGGGTTCTGAGTTGAGTCATCACAAACTAACTCTCTCTTCTTGCAACTATGACTGACACTACATTGAGTTGGGTATGCCTACTTAGTTTTTAATCTTTTGACTCTTGTATTGTGCCTCTTTATAGCACCCCACTATCAAATAGACAAATAAGGATCATACCCCATAGATGACGAGCAGTTTGGTGGTGGCATTTTTTTCGAGAGTTGAACAATCCTATGATGATAATGATGAGGTATTCATAAACCCTTCCATGTTTCTAATGTATTAGGTCATCACAAATCCTCTCTATCTTATTATGGTTATGGTTGTCTCTCTATTGAGTTGTGTATGCTTGCCCCTTGTTTTGTACTTCATCATATTTTTCCATTATAGCATGCACAATTGAGGGAGATGTTGAAATGATGGCAATCTTCACTTATGGTTATTTGACATTATAGCTAAGCACCCTCATTATTGCATAATTGGGTTATGGTTGAATAACCAACCTTGTCAAAATTATTTTATGTCATTCTAGATGGCTAAGGTTAACCTAGGCATTTGTGTGGGCCAATAACCCCCTATGGCAAAAGGAACCCCACCTAATAAGTTCTATATACACATACCTTACCATTCTTTTGTATTATCATCATGGATTTATTAATTATTGAATTTTTTGTCTAAGGGGACCATATCTCTTGATCTCTTGTTCATGGGTTCACTTCTATTTATGTGGTATCTATGCTCAATGTTTATATTAAATTAACGTTTGCTGAAGTTCTCACCATCAATCCACAATCTCTTTATCATCCTAGCTTTTTATGTGTGAAAGTAATGCGATCAACTGGTAATTACAAATTGGTAAGTACCACTTGCCAACCGGAGAAAACCTAATTGGCCTCCATAATAAAGAGTAAAATAAAGACAATCAGTGAAAGATGTTGTCAATTTTATAAGTTATGGATGACAATAATTATACCTATTCCTCACCCATGGAATCCAAACACAGCTTATTTCTTTAATTCTAGCTGCCATAGATTAAAATGTAACTCATTACTTGTTGGGAAAAGACATTCTCAAATCTTAATGTGAATTGGGAGATCTGCACCAGCCGTTTACCATATTTCTATCAACAACTCCCACCTGCCATTTGCTATCATTCTATCAACATAGTCTATCCACTTCCAATTTCACTCATAGCGGTCCCCAAGCACTAAGACACACTCCAAATACTGTCTTTCTATCATCATAGTCTATCCACTTACAATTTCACTCATAAGCAGTCCCATGCACTAAGGCATACTCCAAATCACCCCAACAAAAGTGAGACGAAGGGGGAATAAAATGGTACAAACCCACTAGTTTGCATTCGCATCCCCTTCTATGTCTTCAACGTGAATTGGCATACTGTCGCGTCCCTTTAACAACTTTGAAATGCCACGCCGCATCTGCATCTAGCCATACTGGACCACCCAAGTTCGGTTTTTCAAAGTTGAAATCCTATGTTACGTCTATATCTAGCCACACTGGACCACCCAAGTTCAGAAATTATTCCACCACTTAACATCCGACCAGTCATCAAAACCCGCATATTATGAGGAAACAAAACTTGATTAAATACTTAGGCAAACTCAACTTCCTTAATATTCAGAAAACATGTATTGATTATACTTTCTGTACAACTACAAAAAGATGAATAGCTCGAATTGAAACAGAAATCTGATCCTATTGCATCAGGCATGGCTCTACCACAAACTGCCCCTATAATGGTCTCCAGAAATTGATGCTAGTGATCATTTGATCTCTAGGATTGCCAAGACTTCCTAATAAATTTTGGAAAAGGACAATTTGAATATAGCAACCTTATGCAACATATGAAAACCAAAAATACCAAATAAAAAAGCCTTCTGAATAAGAAATTTATGGGTATATGCTTTGCACGAAGAGGGTTGGAACTCGAACAAACCTAGGTTTTAGGGCTAAAAGACAATAATGAGTATGTCGTTTTGATCAATAAATCAATATAATAACATCATGAAGAGATGATTGAAGGTAAAACTAGGTGGACTTTCATTAACAGCCACGGATAAATGATTCCGAAATGAAAATCTGATATCTTTTTATTCATAAAATAGTTGACAGAGACGGAAATAAATTACATTTTGGTTGCTTTGATTGCCTTCTGGGTGCCGCTGAATCCCCTCCTCCGTTTCCTCCAGATGTGGTCGCCCCATTTGAATTCATCGATCTCCACCAATTCTTCACCAAATTTCTCCGAATTTCGCTGATTTTTCGGATGGGTTATGTCTCAGACCTTTTTTTCGATGGGTTATGTCTCAGACCTTTTTTTCGATGGGTTGTGTCTCTGATTGATCGGATCACAGGTTAATAGAAGAAGAAGAACACAGTAGCTGTACAAAACCCAGATCTATATAAGTACCAATGAATGTTCCTAAGGAGGAATTTCAACCAGATACAACGATGGTAGGTGGTCAAATGCGAATAACGAACGCGTAATGGCTTTGTCAAATGACATGAAATTAATTGAAATTAAATGAATGGTACCTTCGAATCAAACGCCTTTTTTGACTTTGGAATTCCCTTCCGACGGCCACACCTTTGGACGCAGAAACTGGATCAGCGGAAATCTGTGTGATAGGGGTTTTGTATTTTGAAACAGATCAGGACATTTAAAAACCCAAGTGGAAAAGACGTTAATGCTTTAATTATAAACTATAATAGATTTTATATATTTTATTATAAAAAGTTATAAATTCAAAGAAAAAAGAAGTTTCGGAGTAATTTTTATGTCGATAAAGTGTTTATGTTAAGAGTCGTGCATTGTCGATAGCGCTGTGATATACCAACCATTTATCACAATGATTTGCATTCAAATTTTTGGTTTTTCTTTTCTTTTTCTTCTCTATTTGAATTTATTGATGTGGCTATGAGGTGAAAAATAGTTGATGAGATTACTAGTTTTTTATTTTTCGCTTTTGTAATTTAATTTTTTTTTTATTTCAAATTTTTCAAATTGATTATGAGTTAGTCTTATCTTCCAATAATCTCCTTGCTAAAAAGATTGTCAAGATATTGATGCTAACATGTTCCCATAACTTTCTCTGATGTCTTTTAATGCATCACATCCCAAAATGAAATGTTTTTCTTATTCCACTGCCCGAGATGTGCAAAATGTACACACTCATTCTTCCCAAACTTCTTTAGGCTTTTTCCACTGTCATGTTTCACACCGAAGTTGATGAGAGTTGGTTCTTAATTGAGCAATAAGAACATTTGCCCTCCATGGAATGCTAGGTCCAATGAACTCTTTTTGTTGTAGATCACATGTAGGGTTGAATTCTTCAATGTAGTACTTCTTCTTTCTACCCAACTCTTTTCACCATACCCGTTTACGAAACTTCTTCATAACAAAATTCTTTAGCTCCTTGCTATTTGTGGGACAAGATTTGAGGTAGATATTCCATTTTTGCATCCATGTGTAGTTTTGTCTCATCCATTTTTTCTTTCTTTCACTCATGCCTTCGTTGAAGATAATATCTAGCTACTCCCATTTGCTCAATTATTTTTTCTTTTCTTTTTCAATGTGTTGTTAAATATGTAATCTCATGTTAAACATTTTAACTCAATCAAAATAAAATAATAATTAAATAATTAAAATAATTAAATTTATCTTTATCTTTATAATTATAACTATTTATAATTAATAATTAAACCAATCTAGATTCATTTTAACTCTGGATCATAAGTGTCAAGAGGGATCAAATATCTTAATATGCAAACCTCTTTTAGAGTGAAAAGAGATTTGATCCCTCTTGACTTTTAGTAGATCCGGAGTTAAGATGGATCTAGGATGGTTATAATATAATTTTGTGAGGGTGAGTTGAGTATAGATGAGTAATTATTATACAATTTTGTGATGGTGAGTTCAGCGTAAATGAATTTTTAAAATCAATTGAGATTCATCTTAACTTTGGATTTATTGGCCTGGAGAGGAGAAGGTATATAGTAGCATAAAGTATGCTTCTATGAATTTGATTTTGGTAGTTTGTGGTACAAAGTATGATGAGCAATGTTATAATTAGGGTTCGTACAACTAACACTTATAATCCAATATGGCCAACAAATGATGTCAAATTGTTATAGGATAATTGAACATATGAATAGTTGGATCTAAAATTATTTGAACTCTTTCATCCACAAGAAGCTCTACTTACAACAAGCACTCTCCTTGTCATTTTGCAATTGAGGTTACACAGGGGACGATCCATGTCTCAATGCATTGGGTTTTGGGAGAGGTTTAATCGATGGCTAACTAGGGTTATATAATGATTGAAGGAATTTTTTATAAGGCTTTATTCATATGAGCGACCATAGTGCATTCTCTTAGTCACCATACTTTTATACTCCGCCAACACCCCCTCTAAAATATTATTGCGAGTGCAAAATATACTATCACAATTTCCATTTTATATACCTCAAATGTGTCCACTTCCTATTGCCACTAGAGCTCAAGCAAAGATAGATAAAAGATGGCATCTTTTAGGGTTTGCATGAACCCTATATGGTGATTTGTATTTTGGGGCAATGGTTATATCCACAAAAGCAACTTTTATGGGCAACTCCATTAGAACTTGACCATAGTTATGATACAACTGTTACATTTTTGGTAAATTATTGATTTGAAGCAAATGATATAAACCTACTACCTTGGAGGTCTATGATTGGAGGTCTGAGGCACATGATAGGCCACAATCGAAGCTCTAAAGGTAGTATTTGAGGTCTAAGGTTTGTGAATTGAACCAAATTTGGTAATGGCATTCTATAGACACAACCTTTTTTAGCCTTGGCCTTTTGTTGTAGACTATGGGATTCTTCAATGACCTTAGCTCTATGAAGGATGAGCTCATCAACTACTTGAATAACCTATTGGAAGGACATCATATTTGGACCATGCCAATGGGGTCATTCCATGGACCCGGTTGTCCTCCACATCAAAGAAAGCAATTTTGAGATTGTCCATTAGAAGAGGAGCACTAGCTTTTCTAGGGTGTATTTTTCATGACCCCACAGACATTAGGCCATCTAAAGTAGATCGAATAGAGTTAAATCCCCCAATTTTCATCACATCTACTTTGTTAGGCCATCATCCCACTAAGGGAGTGCAATAGGGATTACTTATGTGGGAGGATCCAATAGACTAGGGTGTTTATTCATTGAGTGCATATACAATCCAACCACCATAGTCAACTCACAAGTATTCATCACCTACTTAAAATGATGATGCCATAACTCCTCTTGATAAGATTTGAAGTACTTTACCTTCTTTTCATTTGGGTTCAATTGAATGAGTGGGAGGTATTAATGAATGAAGGTTCATTGGAAGTGTATTGTCTAGAGAAATGATGAGCATATCCCACTTGTAAATATTTATCCCCTAACCAATAAAGGATGGGATTAAGAGGTTTGGGAATCTCTAAAAAACACCATAAAATGTATCAAAAGAAAAATAAAATTCATAAACTTAGAGTTGGGTGAAGGAGTAAAACTACATGAGATTGTCAATACGAGGAGATTCCCAAGCAAACAAATAAACTCTAAAACCCTAAGCTCCTAGATTTTGGAAATTTCATAAGTTTCCTTTGATATGCACTACATAGCATGATACTAGTTAAAGGATGGTTGGTTTGGATTCTTCGCATAGGTAAAGATGCAAAAATTTTACAAGCTATATGGACATAGGGATCCCAAGCTTGTGGTAGACCATGTTACAGTGGGAGATCGGCAGAACGAATCCTTGTGGTGAAAGGAAATGGCGAGCAACTTAAAGATAGAGATCAAGAAATTCAATATGTAGAGTTTTGCACTATGGAAACTCAAATTGGAAGATCTTTTGGTGGACAAAGATTAGTGGATCATTATGGATCCAAGTATTGTGTTTAAGTCAAGAATAATAATAGATCTATCATTGGATGATTTTTCCCCAGTTGGGATTTTCTAAGATAAATCGTGTGTACTTGGTTTATGTGTGTGTTACTTTATAATTATTTTTCTTCTTGCATATTTTAATTATTAGAGACACTAAGTCTGGAGAGCAAATTGGGCACTTGTTAAGCGATGGATAAGGAGTTTTTATAAGTGGTATTGGTAGATTTACTACTTGGATACCCACATTTGCGAAGAAATGTATAGATCAAAATATATAGGATGATTTACTGGCTAGATATTTTAATATACAAGGACACACATGCCTAAGTGAGTGAAGCATATGGGTGTGATATGTTGTTTAGCTTACATTGATAATTAATTGTCACATGGTAATGAGAGACCTCATGGATCTGGTGAGTGCAAATGAGGTTTGAAAATCAAATCAAGGTGAGAAGAGCACAACGGAGGCAAAATATAAAGGCACTCAAAAGTATGGGTATATAATGAAAGAAAGGTCACGTAGCTAGATGGACAAAAGATTGTAGATGGAGTTAATGGTGCTAAGGCCTGGTGAAGGAGCTAGTGTGTTATGGGGAAATGCAATAGTGCATGAACACATTAAAGTGTATTGTTCAAGTTTTAAAGCCTAGAAATAAGCATGATGTATTCCCCAAGCTTGTTGTAAGACCTATTATTTAGGCATACGTGTTGTAGTGTGGTAACACATGATGTCATCCCTCTCATGCATAGAGCAAATGGAGGATCAAGTTGTGGAATTAACTACTTGAATGGATATGAGGGTGGTAAGTGTACTCGTATGCTAGCTTGAGATTAGTTTGGTGTAAGACATATTATTCAGGCATACATGTTGTAGTGTGGTGGTGCATATAATTATGCATGACCAAGTTATGGAATATACCACTTGAATAAGTAAAATGGTGGTAGGTGTACTCATATGCTAGCTTGAAAGGGTTTATCTCAGGATGTGAGATGGTTGATGAACCATGCACAAGAAAAAATTATCCTAGAAAACTAGTCGATATAGTGGTTGGTTACCCATGTATTATGGTGGATAGTAGCATTTTTATATGGACTTCAACACAGATATTAGGACCAAATTAATCCCTCTAAGTCAAGTTTAAGGGGGGGATAGTTAGTGTAGTTAGGGTAAACTTGACTCATACATAGAGTCAACTTACCATTGGTGGTTTATAGGCTCAAGGTTTCAGTAAGCCATGGTTTTCCCCATGGTATTCTCATTTTATGTAGCTTATTTAAAGGCATGATGAGTCCATTATAAGATGCCTTTAAGCCACTTTGAGTGCATGGTAAAAGGGAGGAGCATATTGTAAAAATGCCAAAGATTTTGTTGATGATATAATAAAATGCTTGGCCATTTGCCCATGGGCGTAGCCCATATTGGGTGAACCACATAAACTTTGTCTCCTCTAAATGTGTCGTAATTTTCTTCATTTATGTGCCTATGTATTTTAATCAATCTCTCCTTTTTATAACAATTGGTAACAAAGTGTGGATGCTCTGGTGCCTGTGTATATGTAGAAGATTGAGATTTGATCGTTGCTTGAATGTATGGATATTACAGATGGGATTTTGTTGGTGAAATGTGATCTAAATCACAAATCATGATAGAACAAAGCCAAATGAAGGGTTGAAAAGGAGAATTTATGAATTACAGTGTTTGGTTAAGTTGCAAAAGGGGCCAAGAGCAATGCATGCACTACACGCTTTGAGATGACATGAGATCACTATTTTAGTAGGTAGATGAAGAAGCAAAGACCGAAGCCAACATAGATGAAAACTAAATCAATATGTTGGTTGCAATAAAGCAACGTGAAGAGAGCACTTGGTGTGAGTATGCGCAAAGGTAAGAGGATGGTGGCTTAAGGGTTGGGACAATAGCAGGTTGAATAAAAGTCATTGAAGATCACCCCTATGAATACACCCTTGTTGGAAGCAAGACAATATGGTGGATACCTAAAAGATGTTAGGGTTTGAAGGAAACCCTAGGAAATTTGTGTATTAGGGTTTGATGGATATTATGAGGTTAGGATTTGGAAGAAACCCTGGATTATGACAAGAATTTGAGATATGCACTATAGAAACCCTAGCATGATCAGTCTGAAGATGTTCTAACACTTGTGACAGGTTTGATGTAGCCGTAGATGGGATAATCTCAATTATGCCTTGGTTATTGAAGGCTATAATGTTATATGGATAATGGATAGTCACGACTCTTGAAGTCTGGTTCAAGAGGGAGATAATCAACTCTCATTGAAGATAAGTACTTTTCAATTCATGTTACTCCTTTATGATTTTACTTTTGTTTATACTTATAGATCTGATTATTGATTATACTTCCTGCATGTATATGTGACTATTTGGATCATTCTAACTCCTTGATGAGATGTGATAAGTGGATCCTTCTCAAATATCATGGCTAGGGAAGGAAGAGAAGATCTAGTGCTGGGAAAGGAAAAGGGACACCTAATGAAAAGTTGACAAAGTGCGACAACTACCTATGTCAAATAAGAAAGTGCGTACTTATTTGAATACTACATGGTATCTATGGTGTATTGTTTCGGCTGCAACATTGGATGGCAGGGTAAGCCTTGAGGTATGATGGGAATATATTCATATATGCATATGAAAGTAATTCTGATTCGCAATACTTATGATGAATTGGTGCACTTGGTATTGGGAAAATATCTTACAAAGCTACCTAGAAACATTGATTTTTGATATATTGATATACTTGATATTTGGCAAAGAATTTTAAATTTTAGACATGATGGATTTCCTGAAGCATGCTAGATACATTGATTCTTAGATATGGTAGATTGATACTATTGGTATTTCTTGTGATAAGCATGAAAACCCTGATGATAGAGGTGTAGAAATAAGGTTGATATTCAAGGTCTTCTTGTTGATTGTGGTTAGGTTTTGATAAGCTTAGTAATTATGACATATGGTAAAATTGGATGCCTTGTCTTGATGATTGGATAATATAATAAAAAATTGATGAAGTGATTATGATCCTTGAAGTATGATGATACACTTCTCAAATTCCCTAATCATATGAATCTAACCCTTGATGAAAGTTTGATGTTATGTTCATATGTGGTGATGAAATAGTTGATGCTAACATGTTATGAATATGATGAATACGTGTTTTAGAACTTGATATAATTTGATTTCATGATCTAATAGTTTTGTTGTTGCATGATAGTATTATGATAAACAGGTTGATAATGATGATGTCTAAAGTGGTTTCTCATTAAGAGGGTGACTCTTCATAATATCCCTACACCTATTGTGATTTGCATTAAATATATGGAAGATTATTTATTGTTGAAATAATAAATAGACAAATATCTGACATTGTTGGTTTGCAGCAAATTTTGGTCTGAGAAGAGAGGGTTTCCCTTAGTTGAACCCACAATCACATAGAAGCAAGCTTAACAGTGCAGTTATAAGCCTCACAACTGCACGAAAGAAGTTTTATGGGTGTGGTTGTGCTTGTAGGTCACAAAACCTAATGCCTCATGCATGAAATCATAAGTGCACATAGAGTATGAAAGTCCTATAGATATGGAGAAGACAACTGAAATTTCTATGATCAGGGAAGTTTTCATATTTGACTTAATATAAAGAAAGTGAATGTGTTGGCTAAAATTGTGTTTACAGGGGACCGAAATATGCATATTAGTATGTTATTTTGATTTGATCATTGAAGTTAGTATATGACAATATCTGATAACAATTGCAAGGGTTTGATAAGTTTTGGCTTATTAATGAGTTGTATTGAAATTTTGACATGATGCCTGATAGTTCATAGATATTTTTTGGCTTATGGATTTCTTGAATTCATAGTGATAACAAATTAAGGTTTTGAATTGATAATTGATTATTTGCCTTGATGACATTGCTATATGGGCATAATGAATTTCAGTGATTAATGTTGGCATTGATTTTGTATTGGCTTCATTGGCCTTGGCACATTGGTTGAAGTATAAATAATTGTGACTTATCCTTGGTATATGCATTCACATCTAGTGACAAAATAATTCATGTTATGATCATATGGATGGCTGGATGGAATTTGATATTGTTAACAATTTATTGACATGACAAAGATGGAGTCATGGCTTGGTATTTGGATGTGAGATCTACCTAACATTTGGTCTGAAGAGTTTTTCACAGGGATATTGACAGAAACTTTTATGATTTTTTATATTAGTTTTAATATGGCAACTAAGGCTTAATAAGATGACTTAGTTGATTTGATTGCACAATGTTGATTTGTGTAAGGCTGAGCATATTGGTTTGGTCAAGTGTTATGTTTGCAGGTAGCATTGTATGGTCTGAAGAAATCTTCCCAATCTAGGTATGTCCACATTTCCAGTTACTTGGTGTTGAGGGAATAAGTCCCCTAGGGCTTTGGGTCAGAACCCTAGCAGAGCAGGAGTAATCTACAACAAGAAACAAGCATTCAACTCAGGCAACATGCTTAAACAAACTAACTATGGGAGGATGAACATCGCTGGATGTCCTTCGTTTGCGTAGTTCTAGCCAGGGTTCAAAGTCTCTGCAACTCCTAATGATCTTCGAACCTGCAAATCAGCCAATTCGAATACACATAGTAGCATATAGATAAAGCAATTTAGTGAAATCAACTTTACATCATATAAGTAGATGGGTGGTTATACATTGAAATAGTCATTCATATATAAACCATAACAATAACATCTGATGCATAAACAACGTCGATATCAGGAACAAGACAACGTTTCTTTTTATTGTAGAAAAATATAATAAAACATGGAAAGAGTTCACCTGAGTCTTCCTCTTTCGGCTCCAAGCAGAACCTTCCTCCAGGTCCGTCCAGTTCTAGTCTTCAATAGCCTCCTTCCATAACCAATACCATGATATCTCCAAGCATGTAAGAGAATATCAAAACTCAAGGAAATAAGGGTTTCCTAAACTTGGGGAAGTGCTTGAAGCACAGGGATACTTCAGACTTGATCAGGGGATAATCTCAGTGTAGTAATTCTATCTTTCTCTCCTCCTTAAGGCCTTCCCATTGAAGTCTTTTTATACTTCTCCCAAATTAGTTTTTTAGTTGGGAAACCGTTGGGAACAGTTGGGCCACGATTTCTAATAGGTAATCAATAGGTAAAACCCGTGATCTCTACCCATAATTAAGGAAAATTAATTTTTTTAAGTGTTTTAACACATATGCACGGGTTGGGTATAAACTGACCCGCGTGTACATGCTTTTAACACAGGGAAAAGTAGCGTATAGCGAGTAAAACACTGTTTTTAAAATATTTGGACCAAGTCTGGAAGGAGGGGTTGCCCTATGCCATAAACCAAGCATCTCAAATACCAAGGGTGATATTTGGAGCCATAAAAGATGCCCCCTAATATATGAGGTCAGAAGGGGTCATGATGGCCGAAATGTATTAAGTATATGGAAAGGAAACCTGTCAAACTGAGAAGGACTTCACCAGATTTCAACCTGCCAAGCCAGCAAAAGAAGATCAGAAAGAAATAACTATCTGAGATGGGCATACCCATGCTCAGAGAAAGTAAAGCATGTCCGCATATCAAGTACACGCAGATCCACTATGTATACAAGTATAAAGTACTGAAAGTACATAATGGATCATCTGATCATGATCAAACAAGTACATGTCTGAATATCACATATAATAAGATGATCAATGACACTGAAAGATGAAGCTGATCACTGATGTCAAACTGATGCCAATAGTACCAAATGAACATGATGGAATATGATTATACTACATCACAACTCGGATGCCAGCATATAGGATGTCGCTGTGAAGGACTGCAACATATAATGTGGAATGGTGTCAACTAGCAGAAACAGGAGCAACTGACAAGTGAAGCAAAGAATGTTGATGCAACTTGAGGTCTTCACTGACCACCATGGTACATTTCTACACAATGGGAATAAATGATTTGAAGTCAACCATGTGAGAAATTGTTTGATTACTGGTCATTGATGTATACCGTTAACAAACGCGAGACTACTCATTGATAATGATAATGAGAGTCAAGGTACTTAGTACAATATAACAAGTGTGAATAGATGAGCTGAAGTCAAACACCTAGAAGAATCTATCAATCAGGAGACAATGATGGTTTCCCATTGTTGATATCGAAGGATCTGCCACTGATGACTGCAAACCCCAAGGTACTGCCAAATGGACTCTAGACATTTGCCCTAGAGCAATGAGTCGTAGTCGATAGGGAAAGATCCACTAGAAGGAAGGCATTAAGGCATCCTTCATCAATCTAGTGTGAGTGTAACCCGTAGGCCAATAATGTGGAAGGAATCAGATGAAAAAAGGTGTAGTAACCTGACCAAACCAAGGCACTACACGAATCCCAATATGTGATAATGAAAGCTGATGTCGAACACAAGGGAAACCACTCGGTCAAAGACCCGTGATACTGATCGATGCTGAGTACAAGGTGACCTATCAATAATGAAAATAGGGCCAGGATGCGGCTCTAGGCTTGTCCTCAAAGCAATATGTCATCGTCGATAAAGACAAGACCCGCTAGCAAGAAGTCAATGGAGACCTTCTCAAACCGGCACGAGTAAAGGACCAATATAACTGATGTAATGATAGACAAGACACTGACAACCAGGGATGGCCGACTGAAAAATAGGTCAAGAGACACTGCAGAGAGGCCAACTCAAGCTTACTTCCCTTGAAAAGCATGACTCAATGATGACTATGTGGCAACATATGATAACTCTGTATAAGTTCGTCATGCGGGAGGCACAAACGAACTCTCCATATGATTGGAAGAGATAACCAATTGGACGAGAACTGACTCAATAACAAGGTTAAGGCGTACCTAAGTCAAACTAAATCCTGCCCAAATGGAGGAGAGACTTTCTTTTGAGTGCTTTGTTTAAGGGCAACACGACTGACTCTAGCTACCAACAATATATGGAAATGTTGTCATGTTCCTTCTCTTTTTTGGAATATATGATTTTTTTGTAAAGAATAAAAGAATGCTATAATATAGTGGAAAGAACAAGTGTCAGTGAAACATATGATCTAGTTCCTGGGATGGGAACATTCCTATGCTCAATGCAGGGAGGCGAAGCTGGTCGAGGACACTCAAAGGGATGTTCCTTCCATGGGTCTGAGGGTGTGTCAAGTTGCAGAAGCTAAGGGATTGCAAGTTTTATTTTGCAGAAGACATGGTCAAAATGTGGCTTAAACATGAGTCCAATTGAAGCTAGCTCAAGGCCGAAAGGTGCAAATGGTCAAAATTCAATGCAGTAGTACAACTCAATACAAAGGAGCCTCTAGGGTATAAGGCCAGAACGAAGCGAAAAAGCAAAGAGGAATGAGTCCTCAAAGCACAAGTCATGGCGAGACTAGAGAGGACTCCTGAGCCTACTCAATGAAACAGCGTGGGCAACTAATGTCAGTGAGGTGCTAACTACGATGCCCATGTAAAGGATGGCTCTACCATCGTGTCATGATTTAAAAATCGGTGAGTGAACATGGTTTACTAACCATAACACGATGGGATCAACCCTATGGCAAGTGTATCAACAAATGGAGGCTAGTATTCAAAATGCAACGGAAAAAATGATTTCCCTAACCTATATGCCAGTAAGTAAACGATACCTGCCATGACGGGTTAGTAGTCATGGAACTGATGTGAAATTTCCGAAAAAGCATCCAAAATGTCTTGAAAAAACAACCTATTCCTGATAATCCAAGCTCACAAGTTAAAAGATTCATGAGATGAAAAAAAATCAAGTTTTGAAAAAATTTGACATTTTCAAAGCTTATAAAATGACTTTTTGATTCACCATTTGTACCATTTGTGTTGAGAGCAAAATCTGTGGAGAAAAAAGAGCAAACTTGCCCCCCAAAGAATTGGACTGTTCAAATTGGATAAAAATCATGAGGTAACCCCCAATTATAGCTTACATTACTTTATGATTATTTGTAGAAATTTTTATTGAGTTTTTATCGTAGGAATTTATGTTAAAAATTTCAACGTGTCATATACGCGGGTTGGATATTATAAACCCGCATACACGCAGGCCCTACACGCGACTGTGTATGAAAGGGACCCGTGTATATGCGGTTTGAAATTTAAACAAAAAAACTAATGGTTGGAAATCAATTTTCTTTCAGGATGACAATCACTTGGAGAGAGAGGGAGCATACTACCATTGATAATGAAGTTATGAATGATCAGAAGGCCTTAGATGCATTGAGGGGATGCGGTTTATTGAAAGTTTTCAAAATGCCAAATACGAAGGCCAACACCCGCTTGCTTGAAATGTTAATCCACTACTGGAGTATCTAAGATGATGCATTTATGATTGATAAAATGCCTTTGAGGATAGAGGTAGAAGATATTTACTTTATCACTGGTCTCTCCTGGAGAGGAGAAGTTGTACATTCGACACTTCGAACATGAGGTAGTCTTTCAGTGGAACACTACGTACATGTATATTGTTCGGGGCATCCTGAGAAAATTGGAAGCCAGATTCCAATAAAAAAAGTAGAGAGCTTGTCCCTGAGGATCTTACTATTCACCATGGTTAGGATAAACGGATCAGCCTCATTGCACCAAGCGTTACGACTATCCATGAGCTTGGTCGTGGAGTGTCTCACTACTGTTTTTTATTGGTGTACACCTCTTCTTACCAATATGAAGAGCTAGTTGTCCTCCATTCAGAAAGGACAGACCAAAATTTTTGGATATGGGACCATTTTGTGCTCCTTCTTCTTCGAGAAGGTTCCAGGGCTATGTCCTAGAGTATCAGTTTGTATCAGTAGCCCCCAAGATCCTTGGATGGGAAGGTGGGCCGACTTGATGAAACGCCTTGGAGGCGGGGATGTGTCGAGGACTGCTTTTGATGATGAGTTCTTATCCTGGTGGGAACAAAAAATCATCGCTGTGGATGACTATCCCTATGCTGGAATGGATTTTAGAGGAGATCTGGATTTGGTGTTGCCACCAAACGCAGCATGGGGAGAGATAGGTAATTATTTTTTAAGTTTTATCAATTTTAAGATTTTTTATGTTTTTTAAATATGAAAATGAACTTAAAGATATTTTTGATGGGATTAAAATACTGATATAATGATCATGTTCCAGATGTGGGCCCGGTATGACCAGACGAATTTCCAGAGCACAGGCGTCACGGAAGAGGTGTTGGAAAGGCAGCTACAGAGACAGAGAGGGTCTTATATGCAGTCCAACGAAACATGGTGAGATTGACTCACCGGGTACTGATGGAGGCTATAGAAGACTTACCTGAGGAGATGCAGGGCCGCGTGGTAGGAGTGCCACGATACTGGGTTCGCCTTTTTCGGCATGTGGCCAAAGTAGTAGTCACCTACGTAGCCGCTCATCCTGAGCTGAGTCATTAGATGGACTGGACATGATTATGGGCATTTAGTCCCGATTTTGTATATCATTTTTGAAACACTTTATGTATACACGGGCAATTTTATGATATATATATATATATATATATATATATATACAGTTCTAGATTTTTGATGTTTGTTTTTATCTTGATGAATGAATGATATGCCAATCTAATGCTTGATTAGCAATAGAATCCGCTAATGAATTGTCAGATCGTGGAATGTGCAAATAAGTAATAAAAACAAATGATCTTTGCAACACCCTCACTCTAAAAAATTGGCGATATAAATAAGGATCCCAAACCCGATAAATGTTATTCAATTGTGACACTACCAACTGTGAGTCAAGATACACTACTAATGAATCAATTCCATAAGAAATAGCTTTGGATAGTAAATTAATGATGACAGTATATTCAACAATATTATTTGACGCAGAACCAATACATACTCCCCTTGACACCATCAACTGACTAGAGGGATAATAAATCACCCAAGCTGCAGAAGTGAGATTCCGAGTGTGCTGACTAGCACCATCTGTGAATCTAAAATAAACCAAGTCATCCATCAACACCCGCCAAAGCAGATAAAAAAAGTGTCGATATCACAAAAACTCCCGCTAAAAATATGTACAAAAATACAAAATATACAAAGAAGCCATTGCTCGGCCGTAACCTAAGCAAAGTACTTCTTCAAGTAGAGCCCATTTCGGGGCTCCGCCAACTTGTTCCCTTCAAAATCGACTAATTCATAAGCCCCTTTTCCTAAAACTCTTTTCACTACAAAGGTACCATACCACATAGACTTGAATTTGCCTACCCCCCAAGGCATCTTTATCTTGTTCATAGACCAAGACAAGGTCGCCTTCAGAAAAGACTCGAGGACGGGCAACTTTATCGTACTGAGTTTTAACCCTTTTCTTATGAGCGTCATTGATTATGGCGGCATCTCGACGCTGCTCATCAAGATGTTCCAAATGAAGGAGGCACTCTTCGAGACTAGAGGTCTCGGGAAGGAGCTCAACAACCAGCTTAAGGGATGAAATTTTGCACTCAACAGGAAAAATAGATTCTAGCCCATAAACTAACTGAAAATTTGTAAAACTGGTGGCAGTCTTTACCGAGGTTCAGTACGCCCAGAGAGCTGGTTACAACATGAGATTCCAATTGGAGTGATTTTCGTTAATTGTCCTTTGCAGGATCGTCTTGAGGGACTTATTCACGGCTTCGACTTGCCCATTAGCATAAGGATAATACGGAGACAAATTCTCCTACCAGAAGCCCAATTTAAGAGCCAATTCGGACATCAGTTGGTTCTGGAAATGACTGCCATGATCAGTGACAGTCTCTCTCGGGATACCAAAATGAGAAATAATTTGATTGAAGAAGAACATTTTCGTTGTTTCACTATCGTTTTTATAAGTGGGAATGACCTTAGCCCACTTCGTAAAGTAGTTTACGACCACTATAATGTACTTGTGATTCGTTGTTGAAGGCGGATTACAAGTAGTAAAGTCAATACCCCACTTTGTAAAAGGACCGACAGTGATAACAGGTAAAAGAGGAGCTGGATGCACGCGCATCTTCCAAGTATAGACTTGACAAGGGTGGAAACGTTTGACTACTTCAATATAACCTTTGAAAAGTAAAGTCCAAAAGTAGCTGGTATGCAAGATTTTCTGGGCTATAGCAAGCCCTAAAAGATGACCACCACAAGCTCCACTATGGAAATCATTAAGCATAGACTCTGCTTCCTCTAAGGTTAAACAATGCCTAAGGATTGAATCAACCCCTTGGCGATATAATATATCACCAATGATGACATAGTTCTTAGCCAGGTGACGTAATTTTCGACGTTCATCCTTGGAGGAAGAAGGAGGGAAATTCGAAGTCTGTAGATAGATTATGATATCTCCATACCAGGGATCTTGTGAAGAGATGAGGAACAGATGTTTGTCAGGGAAACCTTCCTCATAAATAGTATCTTCTCCACAAGGCAACTCGGAAATTAATTCTGTAAAAACCAATGATTTCTTAGACTTGGCCGACAAGAACTTCTGATCGAATTCTTGTAAAATAACAATCCATCGATTGTATTTGCCCCCAATCACTCGCCTACTAAGGACAAATTGGAAAGGATTGACCACCGCTAAGACAAATGTTTTGCGTAGCAGAATATAATGACGAAGCTGCTGGACAACATGGACAGCTGCTAAGGTAAATTTCTCAACCGCAGAATAGCGTAATTCAGGACCTACCAAGCCTCGACTCAAGTAGTAAATCACATGCTTTGTGAGAGCATCATCTTCCTGAACCAGAACCATACCTATGGTTGATTCTGCAGCTGTAAGATATAAAAGAAAATCTCTACTATAATCCAGTGGACTCAAAAGCGGAGTAGAGATTAACATCTGCTTTAGGGCATCAAAAGATCGTTGCACAAAGTCATCCCATAAAAATGGAATCCCTTCAGTTGACACAATGAACCCTAAAAACCGACTAGATGTAACCGCGAAAACGCACTTATTTGGATTCAACCGGATCTCGTAAAATCGACATCTCTCAAAAACCAATCAAACGTGACTAGGATGATCGATTCTCTTTCGAGAACGAGCAGCTAAATCATCCAAGTATGCTTCGATGACACGCTTGATGTCGTGGAAAGTGTATGACATGGCCCATTGGAACATAGCTCTAGCATTTTTAAGACCAAAAGGCATCTTTTTGTACGCAAAGGTACCCCAGGGACAGATGAAAATTGTCTTATGTTGGTCTTATGGACAGATAGATATTTGATTATAACCAGAGAATCCATCCATGAAGGAAAAAATCTCATTACCTGGACATTCATCAACTATCTGATCAATAAATAGTGTGGGGTAATTATCTTTCGGACAAGCTTTGTTCAAATCCCTAAAGTCAATGCATACTCAGATCATTCCTTGTTTTTTATCAACCAAGACTGAATTAGAAACCCAATCTGTTAGAGGAACGGGGTATATGAAACCTGCCTTGAGCAACTTTTCTACTTTAGCTTTAATAGCTGTTGTTTTCCTAGGATTGACTCACTGAAGCTTCTGACGAATCGGCTTAGCGTTTTCATACATCTTGATCTCATGCTGAACGATGGATGGATCAATACCAGGCATTTCTTCATAAGACCAAGCAAATACATCCTGAAACTATTTAAAGTGGTTGGTGTAAATTTGAATCTCTTCAGGGGAACGCTCGACTTCGATGAAGAAATTTTCTATCACATTAGGGTTCCTAGAGATGTTTATCGGTACGGTTTTTGAAATGACCGACATATTACCTTCAACACGGATGTGTGCTGGAGCCAAAGGGTTTGAAACCATACAAACATTGCTAGTAAGCAAATTGGAGAACCTAGATTTGACTTCCAATAATGGGGGAAGAAAATATGAATGATGGTGTAAATCTTCCCAAGGTCGATCTACACCCATCATTGCTTCTAAGATTGCTTCCTCAAATGGTAAAACCGTATCTACGCAATCCATAGCAGAAGTAGAGTCAAGGAAACAAGATGGGGCCACATCACCATCTAACTCTTCCTCTGAAAAAGGAGTAGGATGGTCATCTGTAGAGTTAACGATAGACTGATATCTAAGCTCTACTGTAGACATAGGGAATGCCATTCCACCAACTTGTCCTTCATCTAATGTGGTTGTTGGTGAAGGCAAGGTCCAAGGGTCTGAAAAATAATGATTCTGTAAGAACTCTTCCCGTGAAGACTCTTTGGAGGATGAAATGGCATTGATTCTAGCTATAGGAGTGGGAAGATCAAATGCACCCATCAATGAAGAATAAATCCCAACTCCTAGATTCTTAATAGGTTGACAGGGGTTATCCACCAGCGAAACAGTAGAATCCGAAGTTGCATGAGGGTCAACTGGAGAATAATCCAATTGATCAACCTTAACAATTTTCCCCTCATGAGGAAAACAAAGGACTCGAAATAGAGTCGAAACTACAACATCCATTTCATAAATCCAATTTCGTCCTAAGAGGAGATTGTAATCTAGGTTGGCATCAACGATTTCTACTTCGATATTAACGACCTTTCCTCCAACACATATAGGAAAGGTCGGGATAATCTCATGTGGCCTATGAGAATGCCCGTCAAATGCTATCAAGAGAGTGGGTGAAGGAATAGATGAAGGCGATCCAATGGCCTTCCAACATGACATAGACATTACGCATGTGGAAGCTCCCTCATCTATAACTGTTCAAAAAATATTAGTTTTCTGGTAAGTAGACTTTATTTGAAAATCCATATGATGAGGAAGTCTCTTTTTGACATTGAGCATGTCAAAAGTGAGAACTAAAGAATTTTTTGGATCAATTGCCTCGCTCGCTGAAATAAAAGCACTTCGTTGAGCTGGACATGACTGGAGTACCTCTGAACCATACATAACACATGGACTTTGAGCTAGATCTTCTACAATAGAGTAGTTTTGGGCTACCCTAGCATTCGGGTTGATAGTCGCGCATTTGGCGGAACCTTTCGGTATTCGAGGTATAGACTCGATAGAGGGTCACTCAATATGAAGAGGATCTGTAGTTCCGGGAACATATTTATCCTTGGATGTTTCAGCTTCACCATAATCATGTGACTGTGTAGCCACATTGATGTGAGAACCCATCATGAAAACACTTGAGGAATTGTCCCCCTCCTGGTTGCCCCTTGCAGACGTACCAGGGTTTGAGTTCACGCCAGCAAGCAACTGCTGCCCTTGGGGGAAAGGGTTAGTTAAGACAACTTGGGAGCTAGAAGACCCTTTTTGCACTAACAAGCACTGAGCATCTTGAATTTTTAGGTAGAGATGAGTCAAATGATCTCCACTACATAACTTGCATGGAAATTTACCTTTCTTCTCAGACTCTTTTCCACCCTCACCAGCACTATTGCCGGGCTTGTTCGCATTACCCTTTCCATCCTGATTCTTCTTTTTACCTCGTCCCTTCTTCTTTCCATCGGAATTTTGATTTCCTTTGGGGTTAGAAGCCTGAATTACATTTACAGAAGAAGGTTGAGAAGGTGAAGGAGTGGAAAATGCAGCCTGATTTGAAGAAGCAGTTTGTATAGACAACTGCTGCAGTTGGCTCAGAAGGTTCACCGCATTTGCATCAATCGATCCAACAATACCATCAGCATGCGGGCCTGGCTTCGGTTTGGCTATATCAACCGTGGATCTAGGAGCATCAGGAAAGATTTTCTAAAGAGTCCCAGACTAAGAATATATCAGTTCTAACTGCTGGGCGCGAAAGATAGCCTGCTCTTCGGAATAAACTCCGGACATAGAAACATCCTTGGAGATCTTGGGTTATAATGATTTTAAAAACCATTCGAGACAGAATTTAGGTGGGATTTCAGCTTTAATGAGCCTCTTTCTCTGTCTCCATTCCTGGATATGATCCTAAATGTGAGTAGATGTGTCTTGATGAAAATTGGCCAGAAGTTTAGTTCCGGCTTTGTAACGGATAGGCAACTGAAAATGGTTTAAGAAAATGTTAGCCACATTGGCGAAAGACGTAAAAGTGCCCCCTGGCAACTCTATATACCACTTAGCCGCATTCCCATTTAAGGTGCCCTGAAATAGTCTCAACCTAATCGAATCATCGATCAGAGAGCTAGATGAGCACCATAAATAAAACATGGTTACATGGTCGCCCGGGTCTTCACCACTCTTCCCTTAGAATTTTGGAATATCCGATGGAAGTTTGGTTGGGACCGGAGGCTAAGCCAGATTATATCTGATTGGATCGTTCGTCAACTTAGTCAAGTCTAGAAAATTAAGCGTGGCTAGAAAAGGAAGTCTCGAAGGACCTTGGGGATTCCACCCAGATTAGGTGGGGTTCCCAAAAGTCTGAAAAGAATGACCTAGATTTTGAAAGGCACCAAGTTGCCCGAAGTAACTTGTGGAACTTGCTACACCAAAAGGTGACCCTTGTGGTCTAGCAAAACTCAGAGTTTGACCAACTCCAGCCAAAAAACCTCCATAACCAGCAAAGTTTCCCCCTAACGAATTATTGTAAGGAGCTGACAACCCCTGGTAAGGGTTCCAAGCATTAGCTAAGGGTGGAAAACTTCTAAATGAATTGACCGAGGAGTATGACACATTCCCTTATTGGCCAAAAAACGGATTCCCAGCTCTTGTGCCACTAACCGCAGGGTTAGTCCAACTCTGAAAGGGATTACTGCCTTGACTCACAAAAGGAAAAGGCATAGATCCTACCGTCAGATTGGAATGTGGTATATGACCACTTCCAAAAGGGAAACCCTAAAAAGAATTTGATCCACTCATCATGGACGTGGAGGTGGTTGATGGTACATTTAATGGAGCTGAAGGAATACCTTGAGAGGGCATTCCAAAAGGGAAGAATCCAAAACTGGATGCATGAGCTTGGGAACTTCCACTCGTCGATGGAATGGAAGTAGACCCAAACAAGGATGCGTTGGCAGTAGACCCAAATAGAGATGTAGAAGGGATGGAAATAGTTCCTCCCCCTTGTACTGATATAGGAGTCTGCATACTCGTAGCCTTGTGGTGGATGCCATGCTCCCAACACTGGTCATCGAAGGGATGTATGTGTGTGGACCTGGGCTTGAAGGCCTGTGTGTCAGAGTTCCGATGTATAACAACACGTTTGGATGATCAGAAGGGAGAGGAGAATTCGGTGCCGCAATTGAATTTTAGAGTTTTTCTACCTAAATATTATCTTCCGACTGGAAGTGTACTCGAGAAAGAACTGGTGTTTTCCTCTCTATCTCTGTGCTAGTACCAGGTCTACCTTGTACACTGATTCCCCCAAGCGGAGGACCAATCTCCGATGCACTAGCTGCCACTGGTTGAAAACCACTGGCAGAATCGCTCCTACGCCTTCTAGGAGAAGGCTCTAGACTCGCAGGTGAAAGCCCACGAAGTCTACGGGACCGTCTAAGTGATCAGTCAACCACTTTGAATTATTTTAATAAGATCTACTTAAAGAATCAAGAAAATTGAAAGTTAGGTTGACTAGGAGCACAGAACACACACTAAAAATGTCCCTAACGAATTCAACAGTCAAACAACTTTCAAGTATTTCCGCTCGGGGTGATTATGACCGGACACCAAAATACAAGAAAGTGAATAAAAAGTACCTTCCAAAAATAGACTGGGGTAATTATGCCCCAGGTCTACTAGTGAAGGTATCAAAGGTAGTTACACTGACCTCCAGACAACAACCTTTGCTGGTGCAAGCTCCCAGGATTCACAAGGGTTCCCTCCAGAAGTACCGATGAACGTGATGCAACGTCAACCTCAGGTGCCATGGCATTCCACTCCGCAGCCACCTGTGTAGATCCCTAGGATTGGTAACTAAAGACACCAACTCGTATCAGAAGCCGGGGGGGACAGTAGTGAGTTAAGATTCAACAAGTAAGAGAGGGGGTATCTCTCGTCCTTATCTTCACAAACCCTTGTGCTTAACTCCCAGTCACTGAGCTTTCCTGGTCTCCCTAACACTATTGGATTTCACTCTTTATTCAGACTTCTATGTTTCACAATTTAGAGTGACCTTGGAGAGTTTACTCTCCTCTCACCTAATCCAAGGCCCTAAATAAACCTAAAACTTGTTGGTGTATACTGATTGACAATATAAAAAGTTATAGTTTATTTTATTAAGCCCTTGATTTTAAGTGGCTATTATTTTTAAGTCAAAGAGAGAATACAGAAGTGAAACTGATGGTGTTCTTATGACACAAAAGAAATTAATGAAAAACTAACTTATATGCAGAGCCCCAAGTTAGAAATCCTAACTTCAGAAATCAGCAGCAACCTCAGTACAGGATAAAACAAAGAGAGCAGAAAGCTTCTGAAGCATCGACATCTCAGCAGCCAATTCGGACACCCTTGCAGCAGAATTATGCTCAAGGAGAATTTGATGATGAAACAGACCCAATCGTTGAGGAAAATCACTTCTTTAGGGAAGATCACCATCCCATTTTCTTGACTGAAGATGAGAAGTATGTCGAGAAAGTGGAGGATCCTAAAGATGAGGATTACATACTGGCAAGTGACAATGCATTGGAGACCCAAACCAATGATTATCAAAGAGGATATTAGAACACACTTAGTTCTCAACAGAAGCAATATTCTTTGAGGAATAGGTATGTCCCAATCACTCCTATTCAGAAAAGGACATCACAACAAAAAGATACCCAACAGAAATCAAATCCTCAAGGTAGTCAAAGAAAAGGTAAAGAGATAGTAGTAGCCGATCAAAGCAAAACAAAACATCCATCTACAAGCAGTCCAAACAAGGATCATGATAGTCAAAAGAAGGATTAGATACCAAGAGATCTGCCCGAGAAGAGAGACAATGTCCAAAGAGAGGTAGATAAATCTAGTTCTTTCAATCTAGAAACTGAAATTTCAAAGTTGAAAGTGTCAATCCCTCTTACTGAACTAGTCAAAAATAGCCATTACAAGTCTGATATAGTTAAAATGCTCAAAGTTGATCCTATGTCTGACATGGTTAATATTGAAGATGACCAGCTTGAATTGATTTTTGGTCCATCCATAGATGGTCAGTCAGGAGATAGTGATGTTCCTCCATTTTATCTCAGTTTAAGAATCCACCAATTCATTCTTCACAACTCCATGCTTGACTCCGAAGCCTCTCATAATTTAATGCCAAAAGCCATCATGGAAAGGTTGGGTCTAGATATAACTCGTGAGTACCATGACTTGTATTCTTTTGACTCCGGTAAGGTTCATTGTCTTGGCCTAATCAAAGATTTGGTAGTATCCCTAGATCAAATCACTGCAAAGAATGTTTTAATGGATGTGGTGGCCGCTAATATACCACCACGGTTTGGCATGTTATTGTCGAGATCCTGAGGAGCGAAATTAAGAGGCACACTACAGTTAGACTTCTCCTATGCTACCGTCCCGATTTTCGGGCAATTGAGAAAATTGTACCGAGAAACCAAAATGAAGTTCGTGATAACTAGCAAGGATAAGCCTAACAATCATCCTATAAATGCTATACATATAGATTTAGAGTCTTTTATTTCATATAATGATAGTGAACTGAACGATGTAGATAGTCAGCTTGTGGAAACTAAAGATGTGCTAGAGGTTTTCAATTGTATAAGGACAGTTTCAGATCATGAGAAAGAAAGGTTGCCAAGTTCATGAGAACCATCACCAGACAAGGCAAAAAAAGGTCTAGAAAATCCATCATAGAAGGTAATAGAAAATTCAGAATAGTCGAAAGATAAAGTTCATAAAATTGACCCAAAACAGAAAAAAGATGTACAACCCTTAGAAGAGGAAAGTGGCCTTTGGACCATGGACTTTGATGGTGCTCTTAGGAAAGACGGAGCATGTATTGGCATTTAGATTCGAAGTCCACATCATCATCAACAAGGTAATCTCCCTTAACATGTTAGATTGTGCTCATACAAGTTGGCTTTTGATTGCACTAACAATGAGGCAGAGTACAAAGTGTTGATCATAGGTTTGAAGGTCTTAAAGAGGTTAGGTGCACAAAGAATTTCCATGTTTGGTGATTCAGAACTTGTAATCAAGCAAGTTAAAGGTGAATATCAAGCTCACCATCCGCGAATGAAACAATATAGAAATGCAGTTTTAGACATTCTTAAGATGTTTCCTGAGTATACTCTTTTAGTTGTACCAAGAAGTTAGAATCTTATGGCGGATTCATTAGCTACAACTGCAAGTAATTTCAAAATCCCCATCTTTTCAAACAAGAAGTTTGAGATTCATGTGAAGCATCAACCCTCTATTCCTGACAACTTGCGATATTGGCAAGTATTCTGGGATGACAAACAGGTGAATAACTTTCTTCAGAGTGAAGGAGAGTTTGAAAATTGTTCCATGGATGAAGTTTACGACGAGGATGATCAAATCATTGAAGCAACCCAAGTTGATATATTATAGCTGAAGGACAACAATATTTCGAAAGGTCTTGTACCTTTGGAAGACTTGTTTGATCAGGATGATGTAGCAAGGAAGCCTACATTGGTTCCTACAGAGAAAGGTGTCGAAGACGTGAACATCGGAACAACAGACAAACCAAAAATGATCAAGCTGTCCAAAACATTGTCTCCCGAGGTAAAAGAGAAATACATTCATCTATTGTCTAAATTTTCTGATGTTTTCGCTTGGGATTATGCAGATTTGAAGGAGTATGATAAGAAAATAATTTAGCATACCATCCCAATCAAGCCTGATCAAAAACCCTTTAGACAAAAGCTAAGGAGGATTAACCCAAGGTTGCTACCATCCATAGAGAAAGAAGTTAACAAACTTTACAAGGTGGGCATCATTGTTCCTATCAGATTTTCTGATTGGATATCGAATCTAGTCCTGACGAGAAAGAAGACCGGGGAGATTAGGCTTTGCGTAGACTTCAGAAACTTGAATAAAGTGTCTTTGAAAGATAATTACCCAGTTCCGAAAATGGACCATATCCTTCAGAGAGTTGTAGGCGGTTCCCGGTTGTCACTTTTAGATGGCTACTTTGGTTACAATTAAGTTTTAGTGCATGAAGGTGATCATGACAAGACAACATTCACCACACCTTGGAGCACATTCAGATATGCAAATATACCATTTGGTCTAGAAAATGCAGGGTCCACTTTTCAGTGTGCCATGGACATAGCCTTTTCAGATGAAAAAGATGTTTTCTTAGTTGTATACTTAGATGATGTAACCATGTTTTCACATTCAGATGATGAACACTTGCATAATTTAAGAGTCAATTTTCAGAAGTGTAGGAAGTTTGGGATCTCTCTCAATCCAAAGAAAAGTATTTCTATGGAGGAAGGTAAACTTCTCGGCCACATCATCTTGAAAGACGACATCTGGATTGATCCTTCACGAGTGGAAGCCATTCAGCAAATTGATTTCCCTCGCAACAAAAAGGAAATCCAAGCATTTAATGGTAAGATGAATTTCTTATGCAGATTTATTTCTAATTTAGTTTAACATCTTAGAGAAATGACCAATGTGTTAAAAAAGGATAATGAGGTAAAATGGTTTGAAGAAGCCTGCAAGTTTTTTCATGCAGTGAAGCTTGCCTTAACCACTGCTCTTGTTTTGATTAGTCCTGATTACACCGATGAGTTTATTATATTTTCATTTGCTTCTGAGCATACCATGGTAGCAATATCTATGCAAAAAAGGGATAAAATTGAGCTACCAATAGCATTTTTCAGTCACAACATCAAGGATGCAGCCCTTAAGTACAACATCATTGAGAAACAGGCCTTGGCTTTGGTAAAGGTGATCAAAGATTTCATAGTTTACATTTTACATTTGCATACTCTTGCTTATGTGCCTAAAAGAGCGGTGAAAGAAGTCCTTGTGCAGAATAACCCAGAAGGTAGAAGAGGTAGATGGATAGGATCATTATTAGAATATGATCTTGAGATCAAGCCTACAAAGCTAATCAAGGGTCAAGGCTTAGCCAAACTCATGGTCGAGTCAAACCTTCATGCTCTAGACATCAACCTTGTAGTGGCATTATCTGACAATCAAGAAGAAGTGGATCTCATTCAGGTATCTGAAATTTTTCTATCATCCCCACGATATTCTAATATTATTTATGTGCTTCAGCATCTAAATCCCCCTCCAAGCATGTCTAAAGCTAAGAGCAGGTCATTGAAGTTGAAGGCTTCCAAATATTGTATCATGGACAGTGTACTTTATTGGAAAGATCCCAGAGGTGTGTTGCTGAACTGTTTGACCGAAGATGAGTCCAAAGAAGTAATAAATGACTTCCACAAAGGAGATTGTGGGGGTCACTTGTACTGGAAGACCATGACCAACAAAGTACTGAGAGCAGGTTACTATTGACACGAGTGTCAAATTTTCCAAGGTAAAAGAAAGCTTCTTCCTTTGCCTCTACAACTAATATCAGTTAATGCACCTTTTCAGCAATGGGGCCTAGATTTCATAGGTGAAATTAATCCATCATCATCTGCACAACACAAGTGGATATTGATAGCTACATACTACTTTACAAAGTGTATCGAAGCGATCCCAACCAGGTAAGCAACTAATTCAGTTATCATTCAGTTTTTAAAGACTAATATCTTGTCCCGTTTTGGTTGTCCTAATAAGATTATCACAGACAACGCGGAAACATTCAAGTCCAAAAATATGACTGAGTTTTGTGACAAGTACAACATAAATTTGGGACATTCTACAGTGTATTATCCACAAGGAAATGGTTTGGCAGAGTCCTCCAATAAATCCTTAATCAATATCATAAAAAAAACTATTGGAGGCTAACAAAAATAACTGGCACAAAAAGCTGATCAATGCATTATGCGCAAATCGGGTGAGTAGTAAGAAATATCTTAGGCTTTCTCCTTTTCAGATTGTGTATGGAGTAGATATTGTTTTTCCTACATCTTTAGCAGTCCCAGTCATGAAATTATTACAAGAAGCGGGAAGTGAAGAGAATGATATTCAACGCCGAATCAATCAAATCATTCACTTAGAGCAGACACGGGATGAGGTATTTCAGAATACCTCCAAGCTTCATGAGAGAATAATGAGGATCTATGACCAGAAAACGAAGGAAGATGATTTCAAAATCGGAGATGTGGTGCTTCGTTGGGATGCCAGAAACGAAGACAAGGGTAAGCATGGAAAATTTGAGAACTTATGGAAAGGCCCTTATCAGATTTCACCTTTCCAAGGACAAAATACTTTCTTGTTGGACGAGATGAATGGAGAACCATGCTTAGGAGGACCAGTCAATGGTAGGCTCCTAAAGCATTATCTGTTATGAAATTGTTCGGTTTCATTGTACATATATTTTGAATTTTCTGCAAGTGTGAAGTAGAAGATCATTGGAGTTCTAAGCCCGAAATGAAGGCCATGGAGCTTCACTATTTTTCTACCATTTTAGTATTCAGTACTTAGTCATGTAAGTCAATTTGAGTCAGTTTTTTGAGTTGTCAGCATTTACTCATGCATTTCAGTTTGAATTTTTTTGCACTTGGTCTACGGTGTTCTTGACACCTCCAAGGAGCTCCCATCCCCAAATAAGGTCGATGTTAGAGTCAAAATTCCTCTTTTACATCATATTAGTGTCCCATGTTGAAATTTTTATCATTCCACCTAGGTCATCATGTAAAAATTTACTCACTGATGGCAACCCAAGTTCAAACTCCAAAGCCCCTCACAAAAAATCAATATTTTCTGGCCCACCTTCATGTGTCTTGCTAAGCATATATTCATTTTAAAGGCTCATGTCATCATGTCTTATGTCAGTCATGTCCACCTAAAAGTCTGCTTGTTCAAGGTCCCATTAGGTCACTAGGTTTCATTCCTCCAAGGTCCAATAAAACGCCATTCATTGCATAATGCCAACAAAACTATGAGAGTGAAAAAAATAATATCCCTTTTCATTCAAAGAGGATTTGCAAACATGTAACTAAGGTTGCTCGAGCTCTAATTTTCATTCCAAAGTATTGGTTTGGTTTCAGATTGTAATTTTATTTAAAAAATAAAAGTAATATTTTTATTTATTTATGTAATTTTATGTTCATTACATGTAATAAGTTACGATTCCTAAGCTACTCACTCAAACTATATTTTCGACATCATCCACCTGCAAAGAAAAAGTCAGAAGTCAAAGAGAATTAGTGTGAAAATTTGAAAAGTGACATGAAACATTAGAAAGTGGGTTTTCAAAGCATAAGTTAAACCCATTCAAGTATAAAAGCCCTCAAAGACATCAATTCAACATTCATTTGCACTCCTACACTCTCAAAGCATCCTCAGCAAAAGGGAATTTTCGAGAAATTGTGCAAAACAGGGGCAGAGGGTGCATTTTGAAACTGGAGGGCGCGTTTTGAACTGGTGTTGCGCGTTTTCCTTAAAACACTCAGTGTTTCCTAAGGGCGTTGCGCGCCTGTTAAGAGAGGGCACGTTTGACCAGATTGTTGCGCCTTTGTCCGAAAACATCCAGAGATTGCCCAAAGGGCACTACATCATCTCAAAGCTTCAAAATGTGTCACCACCATGCTCCAGCAAACAAGTAGGTTGAAATCATATCACTCCTCTCCTCCACAATTGAATTATATGGTGTTTCATTGTGTTTTGGTGTCCTACTAAATTCAAAACCCTAGTAACATAATCTCATTCCTAAATTTCATTTTCTAGCATCCCACTACCATTCCTACATTTCAAAACTACCCCCTGTTACCTCCCTCATATCACACATCCCCATTTTCATCTCCTCAATTTCCTCACACCATTCCATACTCTCTACACCTACATTCCATTTCATCATCTCCCTAGGGTTTGACTCCAATAACTCATGGCAGAAGAAGAGAACATAAGTCATAGTGAGGAAGAAAGACAGGAGAGGAGGAAGAATCATTAGACATGAGCCAACCAATACCAGAGAACTCATGGCATCTCCCATCACTGTGACAAGCTTTAAGCATGTGGGTTGTTTTGAGTTTTGTGAGAAAGTACAAAGGATCCAATATTATCCTGTGTTGACTAGATTATTCATCACCAACCTCCATGACAACCAGGTAACCCTTGTCGGTGTCACCTTCACTGTATCTCTTGCTGTCATATCAGTTGTCTCTGGGATCTCAAATGTTAGGGAAAAATGGTTTAAACAAGGAGAATTGGATCATTTCTATTATGAGCCATATCTTAAACCAAGGTATAAGAATGAGAGAAAGAAGATTTTTCCTTTCTCTTAGCTCCTAGACAGATATGTTCCCATGATGAAAATCATCATGAGGTACTGCACTTGTGAGGGTAGGTTTTCTAGTCTTTATTCCTATCATATCTAGCTACTCATGCATTTCACAAGAGTCAAAATGCTCAATATACCCTACTATCTCTACTGGAGCATTGACAAGATGTAATTCATTACCCAAAAGAAAGATTATGATCATCAAATGCAAAGTATCTTTCACCACTCCCTCATCAAGATGATAGTCCTCCATTACCTTGATTAGCTTAATATTGCATGGGACACCTTTATAGCCAATGAGATTTTCACTATCCCACCTATTCAACATGGCCAAGAAGCACCTTCATCATCTCATCCTTCCACATCCATTCCTCCACCTCATAATACAGTTCATACATCATCACCAAATCAGTCTCTTTCACCCACCTCACCACCATCATCTCCATTTCACACTCAGACTGGGTCATCTAGTAGGCGTGAAATTAGCAAGCCTAAGAGGGTTGATTTGGGCATAATGGAACATACTTATCAGAGAGGCCATAGGTAGGTTTTTTTCCAACAGATTGTGGGAGGGGCCTTGCCTTCTTCATCAACAAAGCAGGTAGAGAAAGGCAAAGAAAAAATGACAGAGGTAGAGATCAAGCATGAGGAGGAGGACCTCCATGAGACAGAACAATATTTTGACCTTGTTGACCTAGATGAACATAATGACAATGATGACATTAGCATAGTCATCAAGGAAAAATATGCATACATCAAGGAGCTCCAGGCCAAATTAGAGAGGTATAAATTTATTATTTCATATTATGAGCAAGAAAACTAGCAGCTTTAAGCCAAGCATGATGTCATGGAGATTCGACTCATAAAGGCAAAAAGAGAAGAAATGAAAGCCAAGGAATTGCTTGATAAGGCCTATGACAGGTATGGTGAACCTGAACCTGAACAAGAACCAAAAAGCATACCTAAGACTAGAGGGATGAAAAGAGCTCTAGAACTAGAAAGACAAAAAGAGGTTGATATTGCTAATCAACTCACCCTCAATGAACAGTTTGCCAAAATGATGAATGAGAACTGAGAGTATTGGCTCGAGAGGGTAAACAGTCATCTTGAGAAAATCCTAGTTAAGGCCAAAAGGAATAATGAAATTCAAAAGAAGATGGCTAAACATTACGACTACAGAGAAAGGATTTCCAGGGCAACTCTCAAAGCTCCAAAAGAGAAGATTGAAGCCTTGACCAAGCAAGAGGAGAAAAGGAGGCTAGACATTCTTGCTTAGGCATCACTCCATGCCTCAAACACGTGATCAACCATCATCCCACTAATTTTGACAAGTTTTGACCAAATTTTTGCAAGTTGTGAATTACTGTGTTTTTTGAGGCATTTTTAGCACAATGAAAAGGTCAAACGCGCAACACCTAGGGTGTTGTGCTCTTTTTTGAGGCATCTAATGAGAAAAAGGTCAACATCATTGGATTCAGAGTGATGAGGACATCCACCCAATGCATTTTCTAGGAATTTGGAGACAAACGGGTCAAAAACCACCAAAAAACCACCTTTCTGCCTCATTTCTGGCTTGGGCGTTGCGCGTTTACCAGTCTTGGGAGATTGAGTTTTTGACAAGGAAAATGAGCTCCAATTTGAAAACTGAAGACATCTCCAGTAAGTAGATTGAAGGGCTTTCAAACAAGCCATATTGAAGAAAATTTGGACACAGATAAGGCACCCAAAAGCAGTCCTGAACTTGGAGGGCGCGTTTGACAGTCAGCCCAAATTTTCACTGTTTCTCTCCAAATTGATTTTCACCTATGGGAAATTGATGTTTTACTCATGTAATTGATAAGGATGATGTAATTATTATGTTTCTTACTGTTACCTAGGGTAAATACATTAGGTAAATGGCTTACATGACTTGTAATGAATCAATTTGCTTAAGTTAGGGATAAGTCACTTTGACCACCCTATACTCTAGCTATTAGTTCAGTCTTTCTTGCAACTACTCCTCCTCTCATGGATTCAACCCCTGAGGTTGGGATGAGTTGGTTTGAGGCCTATATTATGTATTATCTTAGTCATTCTACAAGTTGGACTCAGTTGGATGTTGTACTATTGATCAAAGACACTAGTGTAATCAGTACTTGGCAGAATTTAATGAATGAGTTGCATCTATTTTGGTGGAATACATGTGGTATGGACTTTTGACATAGTTTCTTCTTATGTTGCATATGTTTGAATTTTTTGTACTCCCATATTTCATTTCACTTCTATGATATGTTGATTTTCAAGTTGATGAGCAGAATACATCTTATATGCTCTGTTTTGGGGAAATCTTCATAGTTTGTCCATTTTCTTCAGTTTAGAAAGAATACATGCTTGTCTTGCTCTTTCTAGCACCTCACCAGTCTTATCAATCTCACTTCATAACCCTAAAGTGTTTGAGTGCCTACCTACCTTGCACCATCAGATGTCTGCAATCATACCCTTATTTTCCCTGACCTAGTCTCTTTGACCTAATACCTTCATCCAACAATAACCCCACCAAATCAAATCAAGCAACCTCTGCACTTTATACCTAGCCTAAAACCCTAATCCATCCAACCCTCTTCACTGTGATCCTTTGGAGAGAGCCCTCTCGGGCTTGGTAGGGTTAGCTACCAAGTCAAAAGATTGGTCTGTGGTTACCTCAACCGGACTCTTCCTTAGCCTTGGAGATCCAAAGGAGTGATAACTCCTCCCTCTATGGAACTCAAATTTACCCTTTGACAAATCCTTTGTCAAAATATTTGCATGATGTTCCTCTGTTGGAATGTAATCTAGAAACATTATCTACCTCTGCACAGAATCATGTAGATGGTGACACCAAATATCTATATGCTTGGATCGATCGTTAAAGGTTGGATTTTAAAAGAGCTTGATTCAACTTTGATTATCACAGTAGATCACAGTAGGATCCATCATCTGACCAAACAGTCCCGCAAGGATATTTCTCATCCAGATTGCCTCACATGTTGCTTGACTGGAAACCATGTATTCTGCTTCTGCTGAGCTGAGTGCCACTTATCTTTACTTCCTACTGTACCAAGAAACCATTGTTGACCCAACACTGAAAATTCCTCCTGATGTAATCTTCCGATCTGATGGGCTCCTCGCCCAATTTGCATCTGTGAAACCACAAAGCTTCACTCCCTCTTTTTTTTTGTACCATATTCCAAACTGGGTGGTGCCTTTGAGGTACCTTAGAACATGCTTAACTTACCTCAAAAATAATTTGGTTGGCCTAACCATAGCTTGACTAAGTTGGTTGACTACATAACACATATTTGGTCGAGTGTTCAAAAGATACATTAGTCAACCCACTAGCTGCCAATAAATGGTAGCCTCCACTACTTCGCCTGAAGTAGCATCCTCTTTCCTCTAGTTGGTTTCTAGAGGTGTCTCCATAGGTTTTCTACTCTCCATGTGGAACTTCTTCAGTATCACATTTTCATACTTTCCTTGAGATACAAACAGTTCCCCATCTTCTTGCCATACTTCCAATCCAAGGAAGTAGTGCATGAGTCCCATGTCCTTCATTTCGAAGTCTCTTGCAAGGTCCTCCTTGTAAGATTTGATCAACTTATCATCACCCATTAAATCAAATCATTAATATATAAGACAATAATCAACAATTTACCTTCTACTAAGATATGATAAATATTTTCATCTGCTTCACTTTTGGTGAAGCCTAAACCAGTGAGATAACTGTCGATCTTGGTGTACCAAGCAAGAGGTGCTTGCTTGATATTGTACAATGCTCACTTGAGTCGACACACATGAGACTCACGATCTGATTTCTCAAAACCTTCTAGTTGCTCAATGTACACCTCCTCCCCAATACATCCATTGAGGAATGTATTTTTTACATCCATCTAGTGGATCTTCCACCCCATCTACACAAACAATGCAAGAATTGATCTAATGGATGAATGCCTTGCTACAGGAGAAAAAGGTTACTCATAGTTAATTCCCTTAACTTGAGAGAAGCCCTTGGCCACAAATCCTATTATGATTCTCTATGTTTTTGTTTGTTGCATGTTTTACCTTGAAGATCCATCTCGAACCCACAACTGATTTATCTGTTGGTCTTGGGACCACTTCCTAAACATTTTTCTTTACAATGGAATCATATTCCCCCACCATTGCATCAACCGACATAGGTTTCTCTACTGCTTCCTCAAAATAGGATGGATCAGTCTCTACTAGATTAGTCATTGGAGCCATGTAGTTAGCGTACAGTTCTGGTGACCTTCTCTGCCTACGCTGTGAAGTGGGTGCTCCCACATTTTCTCTAGCATCATGCAATAGCCTCTCAGCTTCTCTAGTTTGTTTTCTTCCTTATCTAGATGGTTCTGCTTGAGTGGTTATCTCCACTCTCTATTCCTCATCTTTTGGATGGTCCAAAACTTCCCGAGGTTCCTACTTTGGAGCTAAAAGCTCCTCTCCTAGTGGAATCTAAAGCTCCCTCTCAAGGGACCACCACATCGATTTCTCCTCATCAAAATTTACATCCTTTCGCATAACTGTCATTCTGAGAGATGGTAAGTATACATAGTAGTTGTGAGGAGTTTCTATGTAACCCACAAATACCCCCAAATCAATTGTTGGCTCAAGCTTCTTCCTAGAATCTTTGGAGATATGATAGTAAACAGATGCTCCAAAAATTCTGAAGTGAGGCACATCCAAATTTCTCCTCGAGAAACCCTCCTCCGGTATAATCATTCCTAAAATCTGATGAAGACTCTGGTTTTGAAAATATACTTTGTTGCATGCCCCTGCCCAAAAATGTGGTGGTATACCTTGGTCATGCAACATTGCCCTCACTGCTCCCACAATACTACGGTTCTTTCTCTCAGCCACCCCATTTTGTTGTGGGTTGTGGGTTGTTGTCAACTCCTGTCGAATGCTTTCTTTTGCACATAAAGTTTTAAACTCATTCGACACGTACTCACCTCCATTATCACTCTTGAGAGCCTTCACCTTCTTGTTAATTTCTTTCCCAACCAGTGCCTTGAATTCTATGAACTTGGAGAATGTCTCATTCTTCATCTGCATGAAGAAGATCCAACACTTCCATGAGAAATCATCTACAAAGATAACATAATATGTGTGCCTAGCAGTGGAGGTTGTCAAGAAAGGTCAACAGACATCAGAGTGGATCCTTTCAAGTACTACATGTTCTTTGCTATCCCAATCATGGAATGTGGCTTTTTTGTACTTCCCTAAGGTACACCCTTTACATGTATTTTGTTGCTTAAGTGCTCCTTTTGGGAGGCATGTGGTTATCTGCTGCATAATCTTCAGGGCGCCATGATGAAAATGGCCAATTCTTCTATGCCAAAGTTCACCAACATCGCATCTCTGCACCTTCGCCGCTTTCGTGCTTAATGTAACACAATCTTCCACATATAGCTCATACAGGTTCTTCACACGAAACCTGATCCGCTTCACTTGTCTCGTGACTATGTGTCTCAAGAATGTTTTCCCTTTGTTGAAGATAACATCGTAACCATGATCTTCCAACATTGCAACTGAGATGATATTTTTCTTTAGGCTTGGAACAAACATGACATCCTTGAGTCTGAGAGGAGCCCAACTCCCTCTGAAAAGTGATTGTACCAATCCCGATCGCATTATACCTTCCATCATCTCCCATCTAGATGTGCATCTGGAGATCTTTCTCCTCTAGGTCATTGAAAAAATATCTATTCTTTGTTATGTGGAACGAGACACCACATTCCAATTACCACATGTTCCCCATCATTATGCTCTCCATGAATGCGATAAGGGTGAAGTCAAGCTCAAACTGTGAATCCAAAGCTTCACATGCCGCTCCTCCTGAGGTATTCTTGCTTGACTTTTTGTGTGGACACTTCGTGGCATAGTGCCTGAATTCATGACAATTGAAGCATTTAACTTTGGACAAGTCTTTCTTCTTGCCCCCTTGATTGGATTCTGGTTTGGATTGGGATTTCTTCCCGTTTCCTTTCTTTTCCTTTCCAACACAATTTTGTTCATTCTCGCACTTGGATGAAGTCCCATCTCTGGTATTTCACCTTATTTCCTCTTGTACCAAATCAGACCATAAGCATTCCTAGTTTGGTAGTTTCTCCCTCCCATTCATTGAATCTTGGTAGTTATGCCAACTCTTGGGAAGGCCTAGAAGGGCTAGGCTTACCAAATCATCTTCTACATCTTGATGTTTCAAAGTTTATCCTTGAGCGTCAGCTTCCTATGGTCACTACTATTCTCAAAAAATTATTTCAATGCTTTCCACATTGCGAAAACAGTTTTTTTTTCCATGGAGATTTGAGACAATGTGATCCTTCACTTCCTCCAAGATTATTCTTCTCACCTTGGCTACATCTTTCTTCCATTGAGCTAGGATTTGGGCATCAAATGCTTGTGGTTTTGCAACATTTGTCTTGATGTATTCTAGCAAGCTATTATCATCCAATACTTCCTCCATGCACTCCTTCCATGCGATGAAATTAGAGCTGCCTTCCAAGGAATACTCTAGCCTCAACCCTATGAAACTCATCTTCCGAACTCTGAAGATATTCTACAACAATGAATTGTAAAAATGATTCTACTGAGAAACAAATTTGAAGTTCTTGTTCTACTGTGAATCCTGCTCTGATACCATGTAGAAATTAAGTGTAGATCTGAAACTTCTCATGAAATTTACTAAATCACAAGACTCAAATCTACTCTACTTCTCTACGGAATTCATTTCACAATCTAGAACACATATCATAAACATGCATCATGAAATAACATACATACACAAAGATTTATCCAGGGGAAAGCAACTGCTCAAAATCCCTTCCCATTTGTATTGCATTAATCAAAGAATAGAGATGAATATGTTGAAATTTGGTACCGGAGGACAGGTGGTTCCCTTAGGCTTTGATCTTTGGCCTAGGGAAAAGTGTCCAAAAGAATTTAATTTTTCTCCTAAAGTGACTTTATAATTTTATAAAGTTAAATCTAATTTAAAAGTGACTTTAAGTGATAAAGTTACTAAGTTTAATTTTAAAGTGACTTTTATAAAGTCAATGAAAAATTAGAAAGGAAAAGTGACTTTGGAAATAAATGACTAAGTGGGTCCTTATTAAAGTGGGGTGAATTAAAAAATAAAAAGTGAGATTTAAATGAGCATTTAATCTCAGCCATTGATCTAAATCTATTTCAGCCATTGGATTTAGAGATCACCCAAAAGTCACTTGGATCACCCAAAAGTCACTTGGAGTTATATTAAGGGAGGAAAAGGAGGAAAAGATCACATTCGATTCAATTCTTTCATGAGCAGATTGGGAGAAGGAGAGCAAGAGAGCAAGAGAGATTTTTGATCAGGGAGGAGAAGGAGACAGCAGCTTGGCACACATTCCAAGGCAGTAGTTGAGCAGATTTGTACAGCTGATTCAGCACACAGTGAAAGGCAGATTTTGGCACGATTTTCGAGGAGAGGTTTGCACAAAAATCGAAGAGCAGTTTGCTGGTTTTTCTGCAAGCAAAACGAGGGCCATACAGCAGCATTTAATGCTGAAAGTGGGCACGAAAATCGAGGAGACCGTACAACATTTATTGCTGTCCTGTTTGCTGTAATTTCCAGTTTGCTGTGAAGCATGGGAAAAGAGATAAGTTGTAAATTTGCTTGCTGATTTTTTGCTGAAAATTTCTCATTGTAAAAGGCAATTTTCAGAAATAAAGAAGAGCTCTCAAACTGGTTTTCCCCAAGAGTTGTAGGGGTTTTTTCCAGGGTCACATTGACCAAAAATCTCAATGTTTAAATGTGTTTTAATGGCTGTTTATTACTGCTGATTTTTATTTCTGCAATTTCCAGCATTCTGTAAAATTTCCAGAATTTGTGTTTTTAGCAAATTTATTTTTTTCAGCTTGTTAAATGTATGGTTATGGGAAAGGGCATTTAACTATATGGGAGAAATAAGGAGAAACTAAAAACCGAGGTGGGAAAACAGAAATTTCTACATGGTATCAGAGCTTGAGTGCTGAAGGGCAGTTTGGGACAGCAAAAGGAAAAATTACAGTTGCTGATTTTTCACTCAGAAAATTCCAGCAAGCTGATTTTTTCATAAACAACAGTTTTATCTTTACTACAGCAGTGCTATTTTTCAGTTTTAGGACAACGGGATGTCATTGGGATTGAGGGTGGAGGATAGGCTGGATGGGCATATAAATTACAGCGTTTGGAAGGAGAGAATGCAAAGTATCTTTGAGGAGGCAGAAGTCTGGGATATCATGGTGCATACCACACAGAACCCTGTTGTTGTGCCTACTGATGCTACTCAGTCGACAACTTATAATAAAAAGAACAACAAGGGTAAGAGGTTGATTCTAGACGGAATCAAAGACCATTGCATTCCTCATGTGAGAGGAAAGAGCAATGCCCATGAGATGTGGACAACATTGTCCAATCTCTACCAGAGTACCAATGAGAACCGAAAGATGGTCCTGAAGGAGAAGCTGAAGAACATTAAGATGAGTAATGATAATGCAGCTGGATATCTCACAAAGATTACTAATGTGAGAGATGAGTTGGCAGCGATTGGAGAGGCCATTCCACCCACTGAGTTGGTGCGGATTGCAGTGAATGGCCTCCCCCGTTCATGGTTGAACTTTGCTGATGGGGTTTGTGCACGTGAGACCCTTCCCACATGGGAGAGGTTTTGGGATGATTGCATTCAGACAGAGATCATGAAAGGTCAGCTTGGGGCAGCCAAGCCAGTTGAGCAGGATGAGGATGTAGCACTGGTGGCAGGAGGCAAGAAAGGCAAAGGGAAGAAGCAGGCTTCCACAAGCAGTGGTGGGGGCAAAGGCAAAGGTAAAGGTAAACATGGGAACACACAGAAGGACTATTCCAAGGTGAAGTGTTGGAATTGTCAAAAGATGGGACACTGTGCAGTTGTGTGTCCGGAGAAGAAGAAGAAGAAGGGGAAGAACCAGGACGTGGCAGCTTCAGCAGAGATTGAGGACTTTGCTGGTCGTTTTGACCAAGAGTTTGCATTCACTACGTGTGAGTCCTCTAGTGCAGGATCACCTGCCACACAAGTTCAGAGGGAGCATGCTTTTCCCTCGATTAGCGGAGCATCTTCAGGTATCTGGTATGTGGACAGTGGGGCTTCACGTCATATGACAGGAGTCTGTGAGTACTTCTCAGAGCTTTCAGAGAGTGGCATTGATATTGAGGTAGTACTCGGTGATGACAGAGTTGTTAGAGCAGTCGGGGTGGGGACAGTGACATTTCAGAGGGAGTCCAAACCTCCCTTGAAGGTGTCAGAGGTTCTTTATGTGCCAGGGATGAGGAAGAACCTCATATCCGTCTCAGCTTTGGAGGACAGAGGATATGAGGTACTGTTCAGGGGAGGACAGGTGTTGATGTATCCCAGGGGCACTCCAGCTGATTCAGCTAGAGTGATAGGTGTACGCCATGCAAAGGTGTACAAGTTTGCATTCTATCCCCTTTTGGCATTGAGCAGTAGTACCGACAGTAGAGCTAGCAGTTCCGAGCTGTGTGAGATTTGGCACCGCAGGATGGGACATATGTATCATGGAGCCTTGAGGACATTGTGGGAGATCACTACCGGTGTGCCAGATTTCAGTACTGATCACTTTGATACTTGCAGAGGTTGTGCGATGGGCAAATTTGCCAAATCCCCTTTTCCCAGCAGTGACAGCAGAGCGACGGGGATACTTGATTTGATTCATTCCGATGTGAGCGGTCGGATGTCTCATGTTTCCTTGAGTGGATATGAGTACTATGTTTTATTCATTGATGATCACTCCAGGAGGACCTGGATTTATTTTTTGAAGACCAAGAGTGAGGTCTTCAAGCGGTTTCAGGAGTTCAGAGCTCTTGTGGAGACTCAGATAGGTCGAAAGATCAAGTCCTTGAGGTCGGACAATGGAGGAGAGTACACCCTTGGAGAGTTTGTTGACTATTGTGCGGAGGCAGGCATTAGGAGGGAGTTCACTGTTCCTTACAACCCCCAGCAGAACGGGGTTGCAGAGAGGAAGAACAGATCCATCATAGGGGCTGCCAAAGCCATGTTACATGATCAGGGGTTGCCATTGTTCTTGTGGGCAGAGGCCTGCAACACAGCTGTTTACTTGCAGAACAGGAGTCCGCATCGTGCCTTGGGGCACATGACTCCGGAGGAGGCTTTCTCTGGGAAGAAGCCTGATATTGGTCATCTTCATATCTTTGGATGCATTACATACTCCTATATACCCAAGGAGAAGAGGACCAAACTAGAGCCCACCGCAGAGAAGGGTATCTTTGTGGGCTACAGTGAGACCTCAAAGGCCTTTCGGATTTACATTCCTGCACAGAGGAGAGTTGTTGTCAGACGGGATGTGAAGTTCGAGGAGGACAGGGCCTTTAGGAGGTCACGGGAGTTAGAGTATCTGGATCAGCCAGACCCTCAGCAGCAGTTGAGTCAGTCGCAGGAATCCAGTGGGCAGGGATAAGGAGGATCTGGAGGTACATCTATGAGGATGTCAGGTCCGTCAGTGAGCAGTGGCTCGCCAAGCCAGAGGGGTGGTGCTCCGGGCAGCATGTAGAGCAGTTCGCAGAGCAGTTCACTGGGGAGTCCATTGATGGACAGTTCACACGGTGCCTCAGCTTCTACAGGTTCAGGTGCAGGCAGGAGGACAACAGACAGACAGTCAGGAGTTCAGGCTACTGATGGTGATGAGGAGGAGGAGTTTCATTCTCCTATGGGAGAAGCATGCTCAGGGAAGAGAAAGCCCAAGTGGCTTCAGGACACCTTGAGAGATGCCACATCTGTTGCTGAGCCGAAGAGGCCGGTCAGAGAGAGTAGACCACCTGAGAGGTTTTGTAGCTATATGGCGATGGTTACCAACATCCTTGACTCTGAGCCTTCTAGCTATGAGGAGGCAGCTAGCCAGCAGGTCTGGAGAGAGGCCATGCAGGAGGAGTATTCTTCTATCATGAAGAATGATGTTTGGGAGGTGGTGCCGAGGCCCGAGGGCAAATCCGTGGTTACTTCCAGATGGCTTTACAAGGTAAAGCATGCTACAGATGGCAGCATTGAGAAATTCAAAGCGAGGTTTGTGGCTAGAGGGTTCTCCCAGGTAGAGGGAGTTGATTATGAGGAGACCTTCGCTCCCGTGGCTCGATATACTTCGATCCGCTCCATTATATCGATAGCAGCAGAGATGGGTTGGAAGATCCACCAGATGGATGTGAAGACCGCATTTCTCAATGGCTTCATACAGGAGGAGGTGTACATTGAGCAGCCACAGGGCTTTGAGGTGCATGGGAAGGAGTCCCATGTGTGCAGACTGAAGAAGGCCCTTTATGGCCTGAAGCAAGCTCCCAGAGCTTGGTACTCCAGGATAGATACATATTTGCAGGGGATGGGTTTCACAAAGAGTGAGGCAGATCTGAACCTTTACTTTATTGTGATTGGTGAGGAGCCTCTCATTCTGGTGCTGTATGTGGATGACTTGATCATTACAAGTGCAGAGAGACTCATAGAGCACTGCAAGAGAGATCTTGCGACGGAGTTTGAGATGAAGGACATCGGCTTGATGCATTACTTTTTGGGTTTGGAGGTGTGGCAGGAGGAGGGGCATTTCTTCCTGGGGCAAGGGAAGTATATTGTGGACATCCTTAGCAGATTCCACATGGAGGATTATAGACCCATGTCGACACCGATGATCACCAACTGGAAGAAGCTTCATGCTTCGGATTCCGAGTTGGTGGATCCCACATTGTACAGGCAGCTGATTGGTTCCTTGATGTATTTGGTCAACACTAGACCAGATATCTGTTTTGCAGTCAACACGATGAGTCAGTTTATATGTGAACCTAGGAAGGTTCACTGGGTGGCTGCAAAACACATTTTGCGGTACTTGCAGGGGATAATGGATTATGGTCTGGACTACAGGCAGGGAGATGGAGTGAGATTGGCAGGATACACTGATTCTGATTGGGCAGGTTGTGCTTCTGATAGGAAGAGCACTTCAGGGTGCTGTTTTGGGTTGGGTTCAGCAGTAGTGTCATGGTTCAGCCGGAAGCAGCAGTCAGTAGCACTGAGTTCAGCGGAAGCAGAGTATATGGCAGCCAGTCTAGCTAGTTGTGAGGCTATCTGGCTTCGCAAGATGTTGTTTGGCTTATTTGGTCAGCCGTTGAGACCTTCAGTGATTTACTGTGATAATTAGAGTTGCATTAAACTCACGGAGAATCCAGTATTTCATGACACGTCAAAGCATATCGAGATCAGATATCATTTCATCAGAGACTATGTTCAGAAGGGAGTTGTGAAGCTTGAGTATATTTCCACTGATGAGCAGGTTGCAGATATTCTTACCAAAGCCTTACCACGGGGCAAGCATGTCTACTTCAGAGACAAGATGGGTGTGGTGAGGAACACCTTCCTCGGTAAGAGGGAGTGTTGAAATTTGGTACCAGAGGACAGGTGGTTCCCTTAGGCTTTGATCTTTGGCCTAGGGAAAAGTGTCCAAAAGAATTTAATTTTTCTCCTAAAGTGACTTTATAATTTTATAAAGTTAAATCTAATTTAAAAGTGACTTTAAGTGATCAAGTTACTAAGTCTAATTTTAAAGTGACTTTTATAAAGTCAATGAAAAATTAGAAAGGAAAAGTGACTTTGGAAATAAATGACTAAGTGGGTCCTTAAAGTGGGGTGAATTAAAAAATAAAAAGTGAGATTTAAATGAGCATTTAATCTTAGCCATTGATCTAAATCTATTTCAGCCATTGGATTTAGAGATCACCCAAAAGTCACTTGGAGTTATATTAAGGGAGGAAAAGGAGGAAAAGATCACATTCGATTCAATTCTTTCATGAGCAGATTGGGAGAAGGAGAGCAAGAGAGCAAGAGAGATTTCTGAGCAGGGAGGAGAAGGAGACAGCAACTTGGCACACATTCCAAGGCAGCAGTTGAGTAGATTTGTACAGTTGATTCAGCACACAGTGAAAGGCAGATTTTGGCACGATTTTCGAGGAGAGGTTTGCACAAAAATCGAGGAGTAGTTTGCTGGTTTTTCTGCATGCAAAACGAGGGCCATACAGCAGCATTTAATGCTGAAAGTGGGCACGAAAATCGAGGAGACCGTACAACATTTATTGCTGTCCAGTTTGCTGTAATTTCCAGTTTGTTGTGAAGCATGGGAAAAGAGATAAGTTGTAAATTTGCTTGCTGATTTTTTGCTGAAAATTTCTCACTGTAAAAGGCAATTTTCAGAAATAAAGAAGAGCTCTCAAACTGGTTTTCCCCAAGAGTTGTAGGGGGTTTTTCCAGGGTCACAATGACAAAAAATCTCAGTGTTTAAATGTGTTTTAATGGCTGTTTATTACTGCTGATTTTTATTTCTGCAATTTCCAACATTTTGTAAAATTTCCAGAATTTGTGTTTTCAGCAAATTTATTTTTTTCAGCTTGTTAAATGTATAGTTATGGGAAAGAGCATTTAACTATATGGGAGAAATAAGGAGAAACTGAAAACTGGGGTGGGAAAGCAGAAATTTCTACAGAATCCATATGTTTTCTCAAGCACGAGCACAACCTGCAAGTGTATAGTCTATCCCTCTGCCTAACTGAATGACTTTGGCCAACACTTAAACAATTTTCAAGCCCTCCAAGCTCCTATTTCCTTGTGCTATTCCTTGAGTAATTATTCCCCTATTAATTAGGAAATTCCCTCAAGTGGATTGCGCGATTCCTTTAAGTTGATCCTCTGATTGCATGCACCACCTGTACACATTAGAATAGTCTACAACTAATAATACACTGCCTTGGAACGTCCACCTCAACTGGGTAACTTGGATTCTCTGCATGCAACAATTATTTTGGGTTGATTGATCAGTTAACTAGATGATCACTAAATTTGAGTGAAGTCACATTGCACAACTTGACCTTCCATTAGTTCCTCTAACAGTTAGAACTAGTTTCACTAACAATAACTCAGTTTAACTTAATTAGATTGCTACAGATTAGCAATCAATCATGCTTAATTGAACTCAAGTATTCCAACTCAAATTAACTAAGCTAATAGGGTGACACAAGCCATGTCACTCAAATTAACTCATTCAAGTTGTTTGCTGAAACGGAAATTCAAATTTTCTATAGTTTGACCAAGGCAAATCAAACTAGAATTTTCCTTGTTGCATTGTCAACACACTTCGACACTCTTGCTATAAAAATCTTGGAATACTATGTAAAGTGAGCCATATTAGAATAATTGTAGTGTAAAATCAACAATATGTGAGGAAATATTTGGCCTTCACATTTGTTACTTCTACCACAACTCTTCTTGTCAAACATTACGATGCCTATGAAAAATGCCCTAAAATTCTTAGATGGAAATACTCCTACATCTCCAATCCCACTTTGTGGAGTGATTTGTTGGTTCTCTTTCATATTCTAATTAATATGATTCCGAAAACCACAATCTTAGCAACCAATAACTACATTTCTAGGTTTTTGTGTGGTCTCTGAATCAACCCGAAACCTCAAAATTGCAAATTAAACAATGGACTTGGAGATTTCAACAATTGATAGTTTGTCACAATCTAAGGAAGGTCAACAACGCCTTCCTAAGTCCACATTGATTGTATCCCTAATTCTATTTTCTTTCTATGTTTAGGATATGACCTACAACGTCTACTTCTTAACAAACATTACTTCTGAAATCACATTGAAAAACAATTCATACTACATTTTCATCATTAATTGAATATGAATTTCCACCATGAAAATCCAATGTTAATCTCACACATCTATATCGAAAAAATATTATTCTCACCATGAGGATTAATCTCATTAGTCCATGTCTAAAAGTAAATTATATTCTCGCCCATGTTGGTAAAACATTATTCCAAATATTCATTATATAATATATTAAAACATCAATACGTGTTTAAGCCTCACCTATTTTTTTTAATGACAGACGTCTTAACTAGGCTAAATTATAACTTACACTTATTTTGATTTTGATGACAAATACTAACATATTATTCTCACCATAAAAGTTAATCACATCCATCCATCTTTTTGAAAAAAAAAAAATTCACCCATATTAGTAAAAAAATATTCTCAATTTTTTTTTTATTATATTTATTATATATAATATATTAAAACTTCAAGGCATGTTTGAGTTTCAACTTAATTTTTTTTTATTAATGAATGTGCTAGAAATAAACTTAATTACATCAAATTATAACTTATTTGATTTTGATGATAAATACTAACATATTAACAGTGATGATAAACAATACTACATATTGGGAATGAACCAAATTTCACAAAATGTATACATAAGTTTAAGGATAGATAATAGTGGAAATGCCCCAATTCATTTGGAATACTAACAATGATTTTATATAGTGGCAAATTCTTTTACTACTTAGGAGACTATATAAAGGCCAACATAATGAAAAACTCATTGGTATTGAGAGACATTGTAGAAGAATGGTGTCCTTCCTTGAGAAATCCAATTCAATGTACTCTAGTTATATTGGGAGGATCATCATTGTATTATGTGGTAATAGAAGAAATTGCTTGTATTACTAGAGAAAAACTTCCTATATGGATCAATTCTTGGGAATGACTTTGGAAATGGAACACTCACCTTTTTAGTAGAAGAGGTTTATGTAATAATTATATGAGCTCTAAATGTGGTAATCATATATACAAGAACTACATGGAGCAGTTTGATCTCAACACTAATACACCACCTTTAATGAACTTTTTGTCATGGATGGCCATATGTATGTTAGGGTGCAATAGAGGATAGGCTCGCCTTTAAAGAGTAATGCTATTTATCCAAAACAACCCTTCACATGGCATGTCACAAGCAAAAAGAATAGATAAACCTTACTTGTACTAGTGAATACCTTCAACCTGTTATATATATATATAATTTTACTCTTTATATCAATACAAATATCATGTTATTTGATATAGAATTAAAATTTATTACTAAAAAAGTTATATTAGTAAAATTATATAATTTGAAAATAAGTTTTTATATGTACTTAAATTTATCATTTTTTTGTTTGGAATTTTTATTAAATTTGTTAATAGTTACAAACACAAAATCAGGTGATTATATAGTACCATGTCAAACTTATCTAATATAATATGTAATATATAGTAAAAATAAAATATTTTTATCACACATACATACATATATATCAATTGGATATAATTCAAGTAGTTGAAAGAAATGTTGTTATCCTCATTACTTTTCAATTTTTATATGTAACACTTTCACCCTATAATATATCTAAAGACCAAAAACATATATATTCCTCTTAAAATATAAAAATATTTCATATATATAAAACTAACCTAAAAATAATTTATTTTTCATATATATATATCGCCTCAAAAAAAAATTATAATAATAATTTATTATGTATATGTATCGAATCAGAACTTCCAAGCACGCCCCCAGCATCAGCCCAATTTACATTATGGTATTATTGCTTTAACTGCAGTTTTTTCAACATTGGTATCGCCTCGTGGATCGTAAATTTTATTACTCCAAAATAATAACAAATTTACGAATAAAGTTAATAACTAGATCTGCTATAGTAAGGGAGCATGAAACTGTCTATCTACTCTAATTGTGTTCTCACAATTGGAAGGAAATATCACCATGCAAATGAACCGTTTGGCACCAGCAAGGTAATTTAGAGGGACTAAGGAATATTTGTTTGAACGAATCCGAAAGAATTAGGTATCTCAAAGATATCATTTTGATAAGTTAGACGGAAATTCAAGACTCCCCCCATCAAAGTGGATTTGATAACACGGAATTGGGAATGCATATTCTCCCCGGACAAAAATAATTATTAGATCAAGTTTAAAGAGAAAAACACCTCAATATAAAACCAACCATACATTATAGCTGCAGTTGCAAGCCATTACAAAGCTCATAAACATTAGTAGATTCAGACACCATACATGATAGCTGCAGTTGCAAGCCATTACAAAGCTCATAAACATTAGTAGATTCAGACAGGAAGGAAAACAACTAAAATCACAAAATTTAAAATTTTCAAAGCTACTAGTACAGAATCTTGAACACGCTGTCCGTTGAACGGATGCCCCAGAAATCATCTATACTCAACATCCCAAAATATTTTTTCAGGTAAGGTCATCCTCTTCAAGCTCCTTGGACTTCAAAGAATTCTTTACCCGCAGCAGCAGAGTTGTTTTCCATTGATCCTGATCAATAACAAAGCCTTGGACATTAGATTGCGTGACTCAATAAAATAACAAGCAAGGTCACGACAATCCAATAAATAAATATGTTATTTTATTCGAAGGTTGCACTAATGTTGAAGCACTTTCGAGGTTTTAGCTTATTTCCCTTTGAGCAAAATTTATATACTAGATAATTAAAGCCCACTTGAGTGGAACCATCCTCGTTGGCATTTCATAACCTTGTTGGTTTCAATTTCATTAATGGTTTCTTAACCTAATATGAAGTAGATGTGTGATGTCTTCACTGTTGAACCATTCTCAAGGGCATTTCATAACCATGCTGGTTTCAATTTCATTAATGGTTTCTTAACCTAATATGAAGTAGATGTGTGATGTCTTCACTGTTGAACCATTCTCAAGGGCATTTCATAACCATGCTGGTTTCAATTTCATTAATGGTTTCTTAACCTAATATGAAACTGATGTGTGATGTCTTCCCAGTCTAACAGGATGTTGATAGATTAACACTTAAAAAAAAATCTAATATTTAAAATAATTCAAGAAATTTATATCAGTTTCCTTTAGTAAAGTAAAAAAATTATCATCTCACAAATAAGGAATTTACATTTGGGTAAGAGAGATGTATAATTCTTACATGTTTAACATGGAATTAGTACTTGTTATTAAACAAACATTTCAATATAAGAAAATTTTTGTAATTTTTTTAAAATTATCTAGAAAGGTGCTTTCTGCAATCCCATCTAATGGAGGTGTGTGAAAGAGAGAGATATCCATCTTAACATAAGATCTATCACATGTGGAGAGGTATCAAATCTCTCAAGGTGATACATTTCTTAAATTGTGGAGGTATCAAATCTCTCAAGTTGAAACATTTCTTAAATTGACAAATTGTGGAGGTATCAAATCTCTCAAGTTGAAACATTTCTTAAATTGACAAAATTGAAGAAATGTTACACCTTGAGGGGTTTCATCTCTCTCATCACATAATAGATATGGAGTTAAGATGATATGTTGTTCAACATAAGGGAGTTGTAATTTGTGGAGTTGACATGTAGTAAACATAAATCTTAAGTCCAAATCTATCATGCATTGAGATGGATAAATTCTTTAAAGAAAACCTTTTCAATTTAAAAAAAAAATGTTAATTTTAGTTAACAATGGTATGTTCTATGTTTAGCAGAATTACTTCAATGTTCCTTTAGCAGCTCAATGACAATTTCCAATTAGATTTTCAGTAACAATCACATTAACCATTAATCACATTGACAGTGAAAGTAGATAGAACATAAAACAATATGCAGAAGACAAGCCAAGACAAGAGGACACCAGATTTGGCAGATGCCAAGATAAAACCCCAAGATGGGGAAAACCCTTTGATTAATTCTTCTTATTATTAAATCAAAAGTTCAGCAAAGAGAGAGACTTCAAAAGTCAAATTGATTTGCCTAATTCAAAGTCAAAACAACCCTATAAATTTATGCATTCAACTGCAGTCAAACTTCAGCGCTAACCAGAAAGTCAACACTGATCAAAACAACAATAAATTATCCTCAAAACAGCTCAGTCTTCCCCAATCAAATTCGGCCTCCAACAGTGGTCAAATTCAGCCCAAAACAATCATAGAATTTGCGTTCAAACTTTGTCAACCTGTAATTTTGGTCTGCAGTCAAAGTGCACATAATGCCTCGGTTTTTATGCCAAAAGATGTGGCATGTAGAGACAAAAATAACCCCAAAAGATCAAAGTCAAATGATCCATGGAAGATCACGGTTAATGTTGGTCAAACTATAGAATTTCTTGTTATTTTCGGCTCTATAATTCAGTCTGAAATTTTGTCCTCCTTGATCCACACATGTGAGAGAGAAGAATGCCCAATTTTACGAACCAATGAGAGAAGGAGAGAGAATGTGTGAGTGATGAAGATCCAAATGAGGTGAAAAGTCACTTGTATTTATACAATTCGTTATAGGTGAAGAGACACATCCATTGGGCTTCTTGAGCCTACATGTTGATGAGGCCGACCTGAACAATTTGCACAGGTGTGAGCATAAATTCAAAATCACACTTCTGCTTTGTTGAAATATGTAACTAGGTTCGGTCTTCACAATGACATATGTAATCATGATTTTATGTATTTAATAAAAAGAGAAAAACAAATTTATTATTGTTATTCTTCAGGCATGGGTTTCATGCTAAAGGAAATTTATTTTTAGGTCAAGCACCCATTGAGTGCTTCTAGGTTTGTCATAAAGTCAATTGAGTCATTTTCATGTATTGAAGACCCATTTGGGCATGTTACATATTGTAAAGAAAAAATTATTGAGTCAAAATAGAGTCAAAAGATCCTCTAAGACCTCGTCATGGCACAAAGATCAAGTCGGCCTACATGAAGGGACAAGTCGGCCTCAAGATAGCAATCTATACCTGTCAAAAGGCTATATATAAGAAGGAACTCGACCTCATTTAGATACACGTTCAAGAAAATTCGATCTCCTTAAGGAAGAAGTTGGAAAAGGATGACGAAGAAGAAGAATAGAAGTTTTGGGTCTCTCTCTCTCTCTTTTGTTAGGGTTTCTACAGTTACTGGGAAATTCTGAAGCTGCATCGAAGTTGTGAATCTGCATTGAAGTCATGAAGCTGCAAGATCGAAGTTATGAAGTTGCAAGGTTGAAGTTGTGACTCTGCAAGGTCGAAGCTGTGAAACTGCTTCTAGGTCGAAGCTACTGAAGCTGCATCAAAGTCGAAGTTGTGAAGTTGGTAGGTCGAAGTTGATGAAGTTGTTAGGTCGAAGTTGCATAAATTGTTGCTGGGGTTGAAGTTGTTGCAGAAGTTGTTGGAAGGTCTATGTTTGTCGCTGAAAGCTGTGTAAGGAAAGCTCATCAAGAAGGAAGGTTGACTTGGTCTTGGAGGGTCTTGGTCAAGGGCCATAGGTATTGAAATTCGCCAATTGAAGTTCTATAAGAAGAGAAGAATTCTTGTGGTTTTCCTCTCAGTTGGAGAGGTTTTGGCCTTGGCTGATTGCCTACATCTTGTGTCGTGTTGTCTCTTTGTTCTTTGTGATTTGTTAGTTGTTTTATGATAGAGAAATCTAATAATAATAAAGGAAAGAAGTAGTTAATCAAGTAAAATAAAAATACATTACAAGCAGTTCTCAAAGTAAGAGAAATCACCTACACTTGCTGCCCCTAGATTTCTCAACATGCTTGTCCAAATTGGATGATCTTTATATCAATATTGAACCTATCGAAAAGAGGAATCTAATGCAATCATCATATCCATCAAATGAGTCATCCCAAGGTAGAATTTGGCTCTGGTTGCCAATTTTAAAAGAAAAAGTATACAATTTCTAAAAAAATAATTAAGTATTAAAATTGCATTTCTGAAAATTTGATACCTCTTTCAACATACTAAATCCAAACACAAAATATTTGCACTGTGATATATATTTAGCAAATCTAAAGATCAATACATGTTGTAAGGGATATTCTGTTTGTGAAGTTATTTTACCTTGAAGAATACTTTTATAACTAGTGTTTTCACTTTGAAGAATACTTTTATAACCTATTTCATATTATGTAAACCATACGTGTATTTCTTGAAATTAGTATTGGATTGTTACAATCGTATTATGGTCATTATCAATACTAAGTTGTACACACAGGATAGCGTTTGTATAATTGCTTCCATCAATTCCGTTCTCTAACCATTAATACAATTTCCCAATTTTTTTCTTGGTTTTCTTTGATGGAAATGGAATCTATTTAGTTATGCTTTCAAAATCATAAGTGGGGTTTTCTATGTTACTTGCATATATGTTAAATACATCGAAAAGGTAAAAGAGTAAAGGGCACTAACAGTAAATATTAGGGATGAGTAAAAAAACACTATGGATAATAGAAATTTGGCAGACATGGAATCCTCTTTAGAATTGTCGGAATTTTCCATATAAGAATGATTCCAAATCAAGTTGGATTTCTAATGTAGTTGAAATAATCTTGTTTATCGAAAAGGTAAAAGAGTAAAGGGCACTAACAGTAAATATTAGGGATGAGTAAAAAAACACTATGGATAATAGAAATTTGGCAGACATGGAATCCTCTTTAGAATTGTCGGAATTTTCCATATAAGAATGATTCCAAATCAAGTTGGATTTCTAATGTAGTTGAAATAATCTTGTTTATTGAAACCAGGTAACATGAAGAATCATGTATTCCTAACATGGTTAGGTTTGTTTTGTGGTCAATTTGGAATAAAAGATCCTCATACAAAAACTTTAAGGCAATTGCTTGCCATATAAAGTGTAGTGTTACTCATATTAAAGATTATAAGAAATACCCTTTCAAGCAATACATGTAACTAAAAGTGTAGTGTTACTCATATTAAAGATTATAAGAAATACCCTTTCAAGCAATACATGTAACTAGAGCTAAAGCTTTAGTCATTAGTTGTAAAAATTAGTCATTTGTTATTTTATATCTATAGATTTTATATTTTATAAGGAAAACAATTTAGATAACAGTTCCCCCTACAAGGAAAACGATTTAGATAACAATTGTCCCTACAATGACCTAGAATAATTTAGATAACAATTGTCCCTACACTGACATAGAACATGACATTACTAGTCTAAAAATGAAGATAACACTCTTTTGTTGGAGAACATGAATTTTAAAACAATATTCAACAAGTTATAATTTTAAACAACATTTCCAGCCCTAACCTTCTATGGTGGGATGAAAACCTTAATTTAGCTCACAATGCATAAAAAAGTTTTAAAGATTAGTTGAAACTTTTTTGAGTACTTAAGTCATCAAGCTTTGCAATTGTCAAATCTAATAATTTAGAATGACTCGGGCAATGATCAAAATCTAACCAAATGAATCATATTCATGGGATTCACAATGATGTGATATAATGTTGGATATCCCCTATTCAACCAAATTGCTAAATTTTATATCTTATGTAGGTTTTAACACCGTACAGAAATTACCTACATACGAATTCTAAAAAACAAAAAAATAATAATGGCAAGAGCATAAAACATAAAACAGATATACACAAAGATTTTCCCATGGATCCCAAAACCAAGAATACCAGATTGATTTTTCATTATATTCCTTTCAATGTTACAATACATATATATACATGCGGAAGCATCCATAAACCCCAATCCATTAACCCTGGATGAGAACATGATTGTAGTTCCCTTGACTGGATCTACAAAATACCATGGATAGAAAACCGTCATGCCCAAAACCATGTGCAAAATTGATGCACAAAACCATAGGTAGGTTCGCCCACCTAATATAAGGTCCAGCAAAAGAAAAATCTCAGGTCGCTGCCTCGGACCTCGTGCAAGGGGGCTACCGCCCCCCTGTGACCCCCCCCTCCCCCCGTGCATGGGGTAGTCATGGAAAGAATATAACACACACCCAACATCTTAGATGATCACAAGCTTGACGTAGATCACAAGGTCGCAAACCATTAATAGTGAAAAAAATAAAAAAGAAGAAAGCTCTAATAGTGAAAAACAAACATTTTGTCCATGTAAAAAAGAAAATCAATATTTTTCTAATGGATTAAACAAAAAACAATAAGTTATAACAACATTAAGACCTTTATCATAACTCTAACAAAAATTTCAACTGGTACGAATAAACACTTTATTGGAACTTATAGTAAAAATAAAGAGAGAATGACAAACACCTAATACAACAATGAGTGTAAGATAACGAGAGCCCTTAAAATCTATTAAAGTAAAAAAATACAAACTTCTAATCTTTAAAAAGAACATTTTTTTGTTAGGTAATGTGAGTCCTGAGATTACTGGAACACCTAACTTGTGGCTTGAGTAACTGCGACCCAGAGGCATCTAACCCGTCAAAATCACCTAGGCTGCACCAGCCCTTAGCATGGCCAAAATTTTTCCCATGAAGTTTCGAGCCGGTGACCTTTTCACCATGGAGTGTCTTAATAGAGCACCCAATCACTATCTATTCTACACCCCGTGGGCAATATTTAAAAAGAAAATTATGTAAATAGAAAACATCATAAAGTTTTACATATTTCTAAATTTCAACCTAAAACTTCGAAAGTTAAATAAAATAATATAATCACTATGGATGATTGGAAATTGTACCTTAAAACAATTTATGAATCCAAAATATTTTAAACAACATCAAAATATTTTTTATAAAGAAAGAGGTTTTAACTTTTGAAAACATTGATTTTAGGGCTAAGCATCTAGTGAAAGTAAAAGTTGAAGACATTAAAGGTTGTTGAGCAAAAATCCCAAAAATTGAGACTTCTATGCTTATGCATTACATTCATAGACCTTCCATAAAGATGGTTTACATAAACCTTGGATTGACAACCTCATCATTCCTATTTTTAAAAGTGGGGAAAAAGGTAGCTCCTCAATATACAAGACCATTATGATTAGTCATCTTTTAGCTATCTTGTATGGAATTGTTTTGGAAAATAACATTAGCTTATAGTCAAATTGTTATTAAAAAATTAAAACAAAAGGTTGAGCTAGTTCTAAAAGCTATCCATTAATTGTGAACCACTTACTCTTAATATTAATACATATAGTAAAATTAATCTCTTTTTTGCTTAAATTTAAGAAGACTTTGATACAATGCCTATAATAATCTATGCAAGAGAATAGAAGATCTAAAGGTTTTTTTTAATTGAGTGCTGTAATGATAAGGTTGTATGAGAAAATAATTGCTAAGCTCAGTATTACAACAAAATCTAGCAACCCCATTTGATGCGAAGTCCCAAGGGATAGTCTAGTGCAACTCAAGAAGGCTACTCACTACTACCATAGTAACTCTTTGTCTCACATTTCGTTGGATCTTCTCTAACTCAAGAGGAGGTTCCCTAAAGATAGGATTTCCAAGGCTATATAGTGGAGGCAAAAGATGGTTTATTGAAGAGTAAGGCTAAGCAAAATGGATGGTTGTACTATATATAAAATAGGGAGAATGAAATATGAAGGAAACTCCCAAGACCAAGTGCCTAATCACACCTTGGTAAATGGATTCAAGGAAGCATAGATCAAAGAAAGTGAATGCATGAGGATGTAAGGAAATAAGGGCTGCCATGCATGGTATAAATCAACCTTAATTTGTTGATTTCTATTGCAGAAAATTGTTCTTGGAAAGCTTGGTGTGCTATTCAAAATGTTGGTATGGAGGTGATGCCATATCATGATAGCAACAATTAGGTTTATTAAGTGTAAGCTATATACTAAAACCATAATAATATGATATTTCTTCACATTACATTATCCAAATGAATCATAGTTCTTTATAAGGCCTTCATATCAACAATACAAAGGTTTCCTACAATAGAAATGAACATATGAAAACATAACAATCATAAAGCCTCATGATAAAAGATGTTATGCCTCTCATCTTTTATTCAATCTCCAAGCATGTGATGTACAAATGAAGTCCAAAGGGAGAGCTACCCCATCCCCAACATCCCAACAACCATTACAATGGAGAGAAAGATCCTCCTTATGGAGTAGGTCTTTTGTCTCATATAAAAAAGAATTATTATCTACTAACTCACTCCATGACAAGTCAAAGAAATAATATAAAATTGTAGTTAGATCCTTGAATCTATGGTTTAACATGTCATAATATGTGGACACAAGCCTTTTAAGGAGAGCTCACCCCCTTCCAAAAATAGGAAATAGATTACATCAAAAGTCTCCAAGTTAAACAATTAAAAGCATGCATGATAACTAGGTCAACATGCAGACGATTTATAGGATATTTCCCTCCAAGAATGGATGCATATGCAATAGAATTAAATAACGTTCAACCTAGGAGGATGTGTTCAAAAGTCTACTTTGGAAAGCTCACAAAATATGCTCACCGAGGTTCACGAGAGATAAAACAATAAAATATTCATCCTGGGAGGATGATCTATAATCAACCTCCAAATTTAGTGTTGTAACATCTTATTGGCAAGTCAAAAAAATTTCGTCCTCTCACAATATATAAAATTAGAATACTATACCTAGTCATAAGTTACATCATACCCATAAATAAGATTATAAATATAACTTTTAATATTACATATTATATATGGGGGAGGTAGGCGCAGGGAGGGGGAGTTGTTTTTAACTCGAGGGGAACAAAGGTGTACAATTATTCTTGGAGCCTAAGCATATCCACAAAAAATGTTGTAGAAGCCTATGTTCTGTTTTAGGGTTTGAAACTCGTCAATAGTCTCACAGTTCCTAAATTGACTGTCCCGGGGGACTCATTTATCAACATAAAACTCCTAAATTTTAACAGAATTTGTAAAGGTAACTAATTGTCCTCTAGTCTAGTTGGGGTCAATCTAGAAAAAGAACTCTTGACATCTCTCTCCTACTACCAAATTCTCCGACATCAAAATTATAAAGCAAACAGGCTTGTAAATTGGGCAAGACAAAAAGAAAAAAATAACACATCTTATGATCAAGTCGAAAAATTTTGACCTCTCACAATATTTGTGCAAAAACTACCATTTTTCATCACCTCAAAGCCTCTAAGCCAGTTACACGCATGGTCAATATTAAGACTTGACAAGGTTGTTTGACTATGACAACTATCCACCACCAACAAATTATCTATTTCTTGGTGACTATGTTGATCATGGAAGACAAAGTACAGAGACAATATGCCTTCTTATGGCCTACAAGATCAAATACCCATTGCTGCTAAAACTAATGAAAATATACTTTTTGTGTATGCATGGGGGCCTTTCTCCACATTTAAAGGACTTGGATGACATAAAAAATATGTTGATGTTTATAGCTCAGGAAGGTACTTCTACATAGACCAAGTGTCAAGGTGTGCAAAAGTCGCCCAAAGTCTCCTTAGGACACTTGCTCAAGTATTGAGTAAGTTGCTATTATAACATAGCCTAAGTCGAATTTAGGAAAAGCACATAATTAATTATGTTGGCTATTGAGCTAAAGAGACTTAAGAAAAGTAAAGTATTTAATTTTGTGATTATGTTTAATCTCAATCATTGATCTCAAATGAGGCAAGATCTAATCTCAATGGTCAATCACTTTGGAGATTAGGGTTAGGGATTTAACTCAATGTAAATTTATAAAAGTAAGGCTAGGGAGAGGAGAAAGACACACCATAAAAATGACATTAATAGAGACATCTCAGTGATCAGTGAAGAAGGACTTCCATTCTAGTGTGTCAGATTTGAGGAAAGTGAAGAAGTGCAACATAGGAAATTTAGATCAACTAAGGAGATTGAGGATAGATCTAAGGCCTGATCTGTTGGATCATATCCAAGGTATGTTGTAATTGTATTTTATTCAGTTGGACCATTATCCCAAGATGAAAGCCCAAGTAGGTTTTAATTGAGTTATTAATGGAGAAACGTTAATTGGGAAAAATTTATATATGTCATGTGATTGAGATTGGTGTTTAATATTTTGCTTCCATTGAATCATTATGTTGAGAACCTAATTGTGCACTTATTCAGTAAATTTGTAATATGCTAGGTTAAGAAAGTGCTAGGTGCCAGGTTCAAGGAAATTTAACATGGTATTAGAGCTAGACTCAGAAACTAATTTCTAAATCACTAGGAAGGTTAGGTTTGTACAGGTGTTGTAGGAAGGCAAATTTCAACTGCTATCCTAAGAGGCACAATTTTTTATTTGTAGGCTGATTAAGTAGATGATATGACGACTGTTTGGTAATTTAAAAAAACATAAAGTGTTGATATGCATGGGCCATATTGGTGATATGAGGGGCATGTCGAGAGGAAGAAGGAGAAACCAAAAAAAAGGTTCAATCGTGGAGTGAAGCGAGCTAGGCTGAAGATCAAATTAAAAGAAAAGGAAAATAAAAAGGATTGACAATTGTGGTGGTCGATAGGCTAGACACCAGTAGACCAAGTTGTGGAAGTCACCATCATCACAACACAACGGTACAGTCACTGTCCAATACAGAAAAGGGAGCCTATGGGAGCAACACACAATAGCCTGTAGATGAAGTGGATGGGCTAGCAAACATAGGTCACTACACTATTAGTAGCAACATAGGTAGACGAGGAAGCTATCGATATTTTTTGCAGGAGATGGCACCTTTGTCTAATGGTTGATGGGATTGGTTAGCACACGAGGGCAGTAGTTCATGGAGCAGTCGAGTCGTGTGATGTAGTCAATGGAGGGTGCATGCTAGTAATAAGTGTTATCACCAAAAAATTGATCATCTAGCCTAATTTACTAGATGGATCGAAGTACACCATGTAAAGCCAATTTTACCATAGCAAAATTGTTTTCTACTTAATAAACCACATTTGTTAAGTAATTTATAATTAAACCCATGAAGAATAATGAAATAAATCACTATTTATTTAATTTTCTTCTAGGAATAATTAATTAAACCATTGTTCAATTATTATTCCTTGTCATATTTGACCCAATTATGAAAAATCAATAGATAAATTATTAATTATCTTATTTTTCTCTAGAAATAATTAATTAATCACTAATTAATTATTATTCTTTGTCAAATTTGACTAAACCCCTTAGGAATAATTAAATAAATCATTATTTTTTTATTATTCCTTAACCAATTTCTTGAGATGATAAATAAGTCATTTATTTATTTATTATTTCTAAATAAAAGTTTAAATACTTTTTCCTTCCTAACCAAATATAATAAAATATTACAAGTGGTTATTCCAAGAATGGGGTTAATAATATTTTATTATTGCTCATTATTCGAAGATAACTCAATATTTTATTATAAATAGAAGGATTTTACATTCATTATTCACTTTTGATTATTTTCATTGTTGCACTCATTGTTGTAACTCTGATTATTTTCATTGTCGCACACCATATTTTTGTTGGGTTTACACATTATAGAGGAGAGAGACTCTACACAAGCTGAAGACATTTGAGGATAGCCAAGAACCCATCCCATAGAGGGAGACTGGTAACATTTATTTGTTCCCTTCACAAGTGTTATAATAAAAACTATTCTTTGTATATTTGGTTTCCATTGGATGATTGGAGTTATTACTATTTCTTTTTGTTGTTTAACTATGATTGTGGCATAGATCAGAATTTTGGCAGGTTTTGTTTCTATCAGTTGTTGCAGATCTACAATGTTTAGCAGCCATTTATATTGTTGAGATTGTTTGTCATCCACAGTATTAAGTGTTTTCTTTTCGTACATCTTTGAGAAGAAAACACTACAACAAAATTGGTGACTCAGCTAGTTTTATACTTCAGATCCAGAAACCTGGGTGACCTTTGGTTTTTAGCTTAAGGTTTCTTCTTTTTTTTTAGTCTCTTAATGTTTACTAGATTTTTAACCCTAGATCTATTAAATTTTTGACTTTCGCAAGCTTTCTCGTCTTTTCCACAGGTCACAGGAACCAACTGCGACAGAGACGAAATTTTTTTCCAAGATTTGTCGACCGAGGATCACGGAGCAGAAATCACACTTTTTAGCCCAAAAAGTGCGATCTGGAGTCTAGAGCGCACCTTTCAGCCCAAAAAGTGCGATCTCACCTGAAAACAGGTCAGTACCTGCGATTTTAGGGTTTCCAAGTTTTTATCAGATCTGTTTCTGAGTTTTGTTGAGACCTATCTACTGGGTTGTTTGACCTATGTCTCATCCCGCTTAGGCCTTGATCTACTCTGATTTACTCGTCAAAGTGGAATTTAGCCCCCTAGGGCTTCTAGTACGCTTCCACCTTTATAGGAGGAGTTTAACTGAGTGAGTAGTTTGAGTTTCTGCAACACTTTCAGCCATATTTTCTAGATTTGTACCCTTATGTTGCATATCTATAAAGATAGGTTGTCACCATCCATAGTTTCATATTAAAACTTGTTTGGTCATTGGCTTTAGGATCCCATCGGTTCACCCATCTCCCTATCTTTTTGCAACAATCTTCCTCTGATTTTTTGTTGTCGCTGCACCACTTTCCAGCAACCTAGTGTCACTTGATCCCAGTCACACGACACTTAGATCTCTTGACCTTTTTAATGTGTTTTCTGTCGATTTAGCCACCAACTAGCACAGTGTTTTCAAACCCAGCTTGCGTGGGGTTTAGTTAATTATTTTGTTGTTAATTTCAGTTTATTTTCAGCAAACTTTTTTCTTTTTTACAAACACGATTTGGGCTTAATCAATAAATACACTTGCACACACAAGCACACCTTAAGCGAAGGGTGCTTGGTTTACACCGCCAAGCCAAGACTTAACATAATAAATTTATCTCCCCTCATCGAGACAAAGGCATATTGTTGATCTCCCTTCACCATTTCCATGTCACGTGTGTCTTACCACCATTGCGCCACCAAGGCGTTTATTGCGGAGACTATTAGGCCTTCATCCCCAGTTTCTGCTTGGGCATATTACCCCTCCCCGTTGGGTTCAAGTTCATAGCCCTCTAAGTCCCCATACTGACTCTTCTCCTGGTTCATCCATTTCCTCATCTGATTCCAAGCCTCCTTCACCACATATTGTCACCATGTTTGGACCCACAGCTGGTGCAGGAACCCAACCTAGTGTTGGCTCCGGTTCTATCCTAGTGGTCACATCAAGTGGAACAGTCTCGGGAACCGTTCCAACAGCCCCATGCTCCCCTTTATAGCTGGGTTAAGTCTAGCGGATTTTAGCCAGTTGATAAATGACCCCATACACCACGATGTTGGTTGGCCTTCTATGTTGACTAAGCTTTCCTCAAACATCCCAAAGTTTGAGTGTAAGTTTGATCCTTCCACATGTGGTGTTCGTCCAACTTCATTACCAATGATTCCATTCGTCTTCGGCTATACCAACGAATGCTCACTGGAGATGCTGCACAATGGTATGTAGACCAGCCCTCCGCATCTCATTCTGTTTTCGCGACTCTTGCGAAAAGCGTTCCTTTCATATTTCTAGTTACCTCTCCGGTATGACACCGGTACGGAGCTATTGACCTCATTCCGTCAGTCCTCCGCCACTTCCCTTTCCAACCATGTCCAAGAGTGGCGTCGAAGGAGGAGCACATGCCATGCCCCCCCTTTCGAAGACCATGTCTATCTAGATTGGTTTCTTAGGAGCCTTTTAGCACCCATTGGAAAAGATGTCACATCCCATTTTCCTCAGACCGAGGAAGAAGCTCTCCAAACTGCTCTAAGATATGACTTGATTTATGTGCAATCTGGTTATGTCTATACCGTCATTCCAAACCTCCCTCGTCCTGGAAGTGCCAATGCACTGGGGGCATTTCACGCCGCCAACGGTATTGTTGGAACCCTTTCACATCCTTCACCATATACTTAGCGAAGTTATGGCTATTTTTAGGGGGGCACCAGTTCCTCTAACACTCATGCCACACCTACGAACAACATGTTTTCAGGACCCCAACCTGTCTACCAAACGGTTACTCCTCCTTATGCACAGCCAAGTGTTCCATCCCCTCAAGCATTAGTGTCACAACCTCCCATGCATCCTCAGCCCCAGCAGCCACCGCCCCTTCAGGGTCAAGTGTTTGTGCAGCAGAGTGCGACCAATCCCCAAAATTCGAAGAAAAAGAATAAGGGGAAAGGTAACAAGGGTAACCAGGGTAATCAAGGTAACCAACTAGTGAACCCCATGGGAGCCAGCCTAACACCAACAACTAGCAACAGGGCAGCCAGCCCAAGTAGAACAAGGCTATTCGCACAAACAAACCTTGTGCATGTTGTGGTGTACATGTCCATTATACACATGAGTGTCCTCTCTTACCCCAAATGTGCCAAATGTGGGAAGCTCAAGCATCTTCTGGAGGTCAACAATCGTCTCAGAATTCGGCATCATCTCAACCGGCAGTACTTACAAATCCTTTCCTTAAGCAAGGATTCGTCGCTGCCCAACCTCAACCAAGTCAAGTAGCCCACCCCCCCAACCTTCTCGTCCTGGCGACTACCAGATCCTTATGATGAACTCAGATGAGGTTAACCCCTCCGATATCAACCTGCAAACTCGGTCACATCAATATGACAAGCCATCAACTTCGTCCACCACAGAGTCCAAAACCGAGGCAGCTACTGCACCTCTTACGACACCAAATGGTCCATTACAGATCCCTCAAGCTAGATTTGAGGCCATTCCTAAGATCCCAAAGGGACCATTACACCGTAATGCGACTTCTAACCGAGTTGCCCATACATACAAAATAATAGACGACTTGGCACAATCACCTGTTGCCATGTTGACGTTGGAAGTACTCCAGTCGTGCCCATCTCAAAAAAAATCTCTACTAACTGCTTTGGGCGCAGTAGATCCTTCTAACGATCGTTTGATTTTCTTCCCAGTTGATACATCAGAACATCCCCCGTTGCCTTCATTTGTTGCTTCCAGATACTAGTTAGAGTTTATAATGCCATCATCTCCCGATGCATTATTGAAGAAGGTGCATCCACCTGTGTGATGTCCGTTGTTGTTTGGAAACAACTTAAGTCACCCGAGTTGTCCCCCTCCACCATCACTTTGTGTGCTTGGGATGGACACTCCTCCCAGCCCCTTGGCATGTACGACACTTGTCCAGTGCCCCTTGTGGGCAAGACTATTCATGTCGACATTGAGGTTATTGATGCCCCTTTGGATTATAACATTCTCTTAGGTTGTAGTTACACATACACCATGTCAGCCATCGCATCTGCGATGTTCCACAATATGTGCTTCCCCCACGAAGGGAAGATCGTCACCATCGATCAGTTGACTTACTACGAGCCGACATCCGTGACCTCCCCCGAGTCCATTATCTCGTCAATGTCGGATAAGTAGTCCTCACCTCCTCTCACCGATGTCTCACCCAGAGTCTATAAAGATTCCTCATTGTTGGGTGCTTTCCTTGGTCCTCCCCCTCTCATCTCAGAGCCTAACTCTATGAGTGTTTGCATGTTACAAGTGTCACGAGCTTCTCTCAAGCAGTCTAGTACATCCGATCAATAGCCATCTCCTCAGCACCCTGTTGTTGCCATCCCAGCTGAGCCCTTTGGATCCACCCCCCCAGGACCTCCTCCGTTTGTGGGTGCCTCTCCTATGTTTCCACCAGGAATTGTTCCTCTAGGTCTCAACCATCCAGGAGCTATTCTGCTGGGACATTATCCTACAAGCCAGATACCTTTCTTATTTCCCCCTCCGGGAGTATTTTTTTGTCCCTGTCATGGCTTCACTGGTCCTCCCTAACATGACTTTGGGTATCCCAGTATGGTACATCGATCCCCCTGCAAGCATTCTGCCTGGTTAGCTAAGACCTTATCATGCTTTGACCCTGGTTCAACCGGTCCCTACAGCCCTTACCGTTGCTTCAGTTCCATCACAACCTCAACAGGAACCCACTCTTATTACACAAGCATCTGGACAGGGGGGTAAAGCTAAAAGGAAAGAACCTAAGGACAAGGCTCCCCAAGCTCTTCCAGCCCCTAAGCCCCAAAGACTACCTTCGTGCGCTTTGTGTAAAGTTGTTGGGAACGCCACCAATAATTGTCCTAAGCTTCCTCATCTCAAACCTTTGGTTCATGAAACGTTCCCTGAGTCAAATATCCCTGAAGTCCATGTTAACTTACCAGGTCCACCCAAGAAACTTAGAACGTTACGCACAAATCACCCTTGTGCCTTGTGCGATCATCATGGTCACTACTCCCATTGTTTCCCTTGTCTCGACAAATTTCGCGATTGCCTTGAGGTACTTCGCGAATACGAGACCACTCATAGTGGAACACCTACTCCTCTACCCGTGGATTCTGGTACCACTAGTAAACCAGAACAAGGGGACTCTGGTCCCACCATTGTGATCCCTCCCCCCGATGTCGAGATGACGGACACCACAGGCCATATCCTTTACCTGTCGTCATCCTTGAGTTCCTCGCAGACAAACCTTTCTGAGGTTTCTGCGCACGCTTCTATCGAACCTCTTTTGACAGAATCCCAGGTCTCAACATCCGTAGATCCTCCATCTACTAGCTCGTCGTCTACCATTCCAGATGATGCGTATGTGAACCTTCTTTCTCAGGTTGATGCATCAAGTACTGTCGCTGCATCATGTAGTCAGTCTTTCTCCCGTCCGACCATCTTTTATTCTGATGAGGACATCATGGAAGCTATGTCTACCCCTGATTACCCTTGCACTTAGGCAAGGGGGCTTATTTATTTGGAAGATTCTGAAGGTCATCTCCTTCCTAATTCTCCCAATGCACTCTACCTCAAGAAATTTTGCTCATAGCATATCCCTTTGATTTGCGTGTCTTTATTTCTGCCATGAAGTTAGGTAGGTTGCATCATCTCATCAGTTGTCTTTTGCACCTTTCAGATGGATCCATCATCCACACCATATATTGGTCATGCCGACAGTGCGAGTCACTTCTCTAGGAATCTAGCCTCGGCAGCCTGGGCCATTTTTACGCCGTTGCATACGTTAGCCCTTTCGAATGGCGTGTGCATTGGATCTGGCACAAACAACCAGGCCGAATATGATGCAGTGATAGCTTTGTTAGTCGATTCCCTCGCTCATCACATCCTTCATCTTCATGTTCGTTTAGATTCCTTGTTACTTGTCATGCAATTGAATGGTATCTATCATGTGCATAACCAAGTCCTATTTAAAAAATATCTACAAGTTAAGTTGTTGGTACGTGAATTTGAAACCATTACTTTCAGTCATGTTCCTAGAGCCCAAAATAACTATGTAGATACCATTGCAAATAACATTCTAGATTGGCATTTATCACATGTATACCACAGAAGACAACCATAAACACAACACATGGCGAACCATCATCGTCATATAAAAATGCATAATCATATTATGTATCATATAAAACATATAAGTGTTTGGAGTCCACCACTCTAAATACATCCAGTATGCCCATAGCATACTTGGGGGCACATAGGCCCCTACATCTCATTATCATCCTTTGGAGGATCTTGTGCCAAGTTGGGTCAAGATGCTTGAATCCCTTTTTCGAGCACTCGGAACACAATGGCACTCCACAAACTCCTCCTGCTAGGGGGCATCATTCCCACCTTTGCATACCAGATCAGTCCCCTCCATCACATATGTTTGCGGGTAGTATCCCATGCTTAGGGGCATGATGATTTTCCCCTGGCCATCTTCTCAATTGATTAACATAAGTCTCGGCCTAGATCCCACTGGATCTAGGTATGGTCGATTATCCTCCCATTCCTTGGATAGTTTGTCCTACCGACCTCTCCGGCGAGCCATATGCACATTGCATATCGTAGACGTTTGATACCATATCTTCAAATATTCTACTCTATGTCCACATAGTCCCCATGTTTGACTTAGTGGGTGAGAATGATTCTAGACCTCCTCTAGTAGTTCATTCCCGTTTTCCTCTTCCTTTGACACTTCACCAGGAACCATCGTTCCAAGAATCCTTAAGGCCATATTTAGACAAGTAAGGCCACTTGCCTGAAAGTCGTTGATCCCGATTTTGATGGTTGGTTTTTCCGCTACGATCTCCACAAGATTTAGGGCCTTCTCCTCCTCTCAAATTGGAGGGAAAACACCCTTTTATAGGAAAACCCACAGTTTTTCTGTCGCCCATTGCGACCAAACCGTAGCTCATTTTGATGAACCGTCAGCACCGTTGGAAATCTCTCATCAAGTACTATAATGGGTCTTCCTCATTTTTTGATGATTTAACACTTCACCCGTAAGCCATTTTTTCAAGAAGGGTCACTTCATTGCCTTTCAAAATCGAATTTCTTCATAAAATAACACTTGTACTTTGAGGTACACCTCCTCTTAATACTTGTCATACAACGTGTCAATTTTCGTCATGAGTAACCATCATTTACTCATGTTTTCATGGTCCCCACCGGGCCTATTCTATGTGGCAGCGTCATCGAGTCACCCTTGTTTAGAGCATTCGTGATGAGTCCCCATTGCATCCATGGAGTCTGTTTCACATCCCATTATATCATGTCATAGTATTCCATACATATTTGCATACCGTTCATCCTGTGTTGTCCATTTTGGCCTCTAGTCATACTGCCCCCATCCCCTCCGTAGTTGAGTCAGTTGTTGCCAAGTCAACCATGCACTTTATGCTCTGACAAGGGAAGTCATCTGTTTGTCCCTCAGTACCACTTTTCCCATTATCCCTGGTGTTAGTCCATCAGTCACATTACTATTTTCCCTTGTGCCTTAGTTGAGGATCCTCATTGCCTCACCTATCACGGGCCCTATTCTGTCGACATCAACTCATTTATTCCAGAAGAACGGCCTAGAGGGCGGTGTATCTTGGTTCCAGCTTCCATTCTTGTTTGGTGCCTTGGATCGAGCAGAGGGATTCATTATTGCCCTTTGACTTGGTTGTTTCATGTTCGTGATTCATGCACTTGATGGTCTAGTGATGCAGCAGACTGTACCAGTGATTCCTGGGTGTGTGTGAGATGTTTCAGCCCTCATGACGGGGTGGCCCTTCAGGTAGCCCTCCACATTCCTGGATGCATTCCTATTATGCTACAGCCTCAGATGCAGTTCCGCAGATTTGATGGGTTTGGTTCCTACCGATCACAGTGTTCATAGCATGCACGTCTCCTTCAGATGATCCATTCAGTTTTGCAGAGCCCTTCCCTATTCAGCAGGGCTTCTTCGGTTGTTCTACCCTCCCTCCCACCCATTTTTTGAGGGAAGGACCATTATATCTCATGTACTCAAATGATATTGTATTCAGTCTTGGCTCATGTTTTTTTCCAGGTGCATTATGTATATGGGACACATTGTATTATTTTCTGGCTCAGTTATGCCAACATGTCATGTACCATTCAGCATGTACTTCATTGCTCAGTTTTATGTTTCTGGGCGCATCATTATTTTTGTACTAAGTTATCTCGGCAGGTATAGGTATGCCTCCCTCGCCTCATTGAGGTCTGGTACCACAACATAAAAGGAGACTTGCATTGGTCTCGCGCCCTCTATCCCTATCCTCTTTCGCTTCAGCTCTATTGGTCTCTCTCTCTTCCTCTCTGACTCCACTATGTTGTCTAGTGATTGTGTCTTTACAACGTACTTCAGTCATAAGTTTCGCTCGTAACACTCGTATGTTGGGGGGCAATCTGTTATCACCAAAAAATTGGTCATCTAGCCTAATTTACTAGATGGATCGAAGTACACCATGTAAAGCCAATTTTACCATAGTAAAATTGTTTTTTACTTAATAAACCACCTTTGTTAAGTAATTTATAATTAAACCCATAAAGAATAATTAAATAAATCACTATTTATTTAATTTTCTTCTAGGAATAATTAATTAAACCATTGTTCAATCATTATTCCTTGTCATATTTGACCCAATTATGAAAAATCAATAGATAAATTATTAATTATCTTATTTTTCTCTAGAAATAAATAATTAATCACTAATTAATTATTATTCTTTGTCAAATTTGACTAAACCCCTTAGGAATAATTAAATAAATCATTGTTTGTTTATTATTCCTTAACCAATTTTTTGAGATGATAAATAAATCATTTATTTATTTATTATTTCTAAATAAAAGTTTAAATACTTTTTCCCTCCTAACCAAATATAATAAAATATTACAAGTGGTTATTCCAAGAATGGGGTTAATAATATTTTATTATTGCTCATTATTCGAGGATAACTCAATATTTTGTTATAAATAGAAGGGTTTTCCATTCATTATTCACTTTTAATTATTTTCATTGTTGCACTCACTGTTGTAACTCTGATTATTTTCATTGTCGCACACCATATTTTTGTTGGGTTTACACATTATAGAGGAGAGAGACTCTACACAAGCTGAAGACGTTTGAGGATAGCCAAGAATCCATCCCATAGAGGGGGACTGGTAACATTTATTTGTTCCCTTCACAGGTGTTATAATAAAAACTATTCTTTGTATATCTGGTTTCCATTGGACGATTGGAGTTATTACTATTTTTTTTTTTTGTTGTTTAACTATGATTGTGGCATAGATCAGAATTTTGGCAGGTTTTGTTTCTATCAGTTGCTACAGATCTACAATGTTTAGCAGCCATTTATATTGTTGAGATTGTTTGTCATCCACAGTCTTAATTGTTTTCTTTTCGTACATCTTTGAGAAGAAAACACTACAACAATAAGCCACAATCATTGAGTTGTGTAGGTAAATATGAGGAGCGCAGGGTATTTTGGTTAGAGAAATCGTCGACAGCAGGGGCTATGCACACAAGGCTACCAGATTAGGCCATTGGCAAACAAGTTGATGAGAAAATTCCAATAACAATCGTTGCAAGACAATGTTGACAAATTATGGATTCTAGCAATAGTTATGTGGCTATGAAGGGCAAGCAGGGATGTCATAGGAGTGGCAGAACAACACTAGCTACAAATTAGAGTCGAGCGAGCAACTGCCGCGAGCAAGTTGGTGACTGGCAGACACATGGGGAGATTACATGAAAGGTTGGCAAGGTAGTCGCTACAAGCACTGCGGGAGACGAGCAGGGGCACAATGGGCATGTAGAATAGGCTACAACAAGGAGTAGATAGGGCTAAGCGTAGCCAGTTAGCTATGAGTGGGTGACTGCCATCAGAGTAGACATGATTGGATTATGGTAAGGTTCCTACAAAGGATTTAACCCAACTGCCACTGAAGAGACAAGCCTTAAATAAAAGGATCTATAGGGCTAAATCTAGCCAGCTGGCATCCAAATACAATGTAGTATGGGCTGCGAGTAGCTACAGGAGGCTAGAACTGTCATTGAGTGGGACACAAGTGCAAGATCATACAAAAAACACAACTACCAACTAGAGTTACCAATCACTGGAACATATGACATAGGTCTATAACAGCCATGTGATAAGTGGGTTAGAGTAGCGTGGTGACAACAGGTAGCAGGTCACACCAACTAGACGCCACATGGTACGAAGGATAGTACCAATGTTTCCAATAGGATTGGTAGAGGTCGGCCCTTAGAGGGAGGGAGGGAGATTATACCAGTTAGGGGATCAGAAAAAAATTATTTTAGTAGGTGTCTCAAAGGACCAAGAAAGAGCTACAAGGGAGTTCCTAGCAATTTATAAACTAACAATAATGCTAGAGGACTTAGCATAGGGGTTATGGTAGCAAACCAGAGGGTTCAGAGAAAATCCATGGTGAAGAGAGATGTTTAGGAGTAGGGGGCTTCTAAGAACAAGTCCAAGTAAAGTAGATTTCCAAGGGTGTTTCTGAATCAAGTGGTAGGGAAGACTTCCAATTAAGAGGGAACAACCATTGTAGTTGATAAGTTCAAGGATCATAGCCAATTCCAAATGGAAGATGTACCTCCCTCACTAAGAGGGAGTGCTTATGTTTGTAGCTCAGGAAAGTACTTTTGTAGAGGCCTATGTGTCTAGGCATGCAAAAGTCACCTAAAATCTCCTTAGGGAATTTTCTCAAGTAATGAGTAAGTTTCTATTGTAGCTTAGCCTAAGTCTAAATGAGGAAATCAGATAATTAATTATGTTGGTTATTGAAGTAAAGATACTTGGGAAAAGTCATTATTTACTTTAGTGCTTATGTTTTAATCTCAATTATTGCTCTCAAGTGAGGCAAGATCTAATCTTAGTTGTTAATCACTTTGGAGACTAGGGTTAGGGATTTAGCTTAATGTAAAGTTATAAAAGAAAGTCTAAGGGGAGGAGAAAGACACACCATATAACAACACATGGCATTGACAGAGGCATCTCAGTGGTGAGTGGAGAAGGAATTCCATTCTAGTGTGTTGAGTCTGAGGAAAGTGTAGAGTTGCAGCATAGGAGATCCAGATCAACCAAGGAGATTGAAGATAGATCTAGCGCCTAATCTACTGGATTACATCCAGGGTATGTTGTAATTGTATTTTATTAAGTTGGGTCATTATCCCACCAGGACGAGAGCCCAAGTAGGTTCTAATGGATTTACTAATGAAGAACTATTGATTGGTTAGAATTTTTGTTTCGTGCGATTAAGATTGATTGTTAATATTTTGTTTAAGTTGAATAATTTTGTTCAGGACCTAGTTTTTCTTTTATTCAACAAACATGTAATATGTTAGGATAATAAAGTGCCAAGTGCTAGGTTCAAGGAAATTAACAAAATATTCCACGCCCTAGAAATGTTCCAAATCATGGACTTTTATGTGATATTCTTTGGGTCAATCTAGAAAAAACATTGAAGTTTGAGGTGAGAATGATAGTGGAGTATCTTATACTTTTGGATCTTATAAGATAACTATATTTCTATAGAGGCATGACATGGATACTATCTATCATGCTCATCAAGTAGTATATGGATATGATTGTTTCACTGATAAGAAGCCAATCACCATATTTTATATTCCAAATTACTATGGGGAATTTGATAATGTTGAGGGTATGATGAGTGTTGGTGAAATTCTAATGTGCTCCATCCAAATATTAAATCCATTTGAGAATAAGGAAAAATATGATTTTGGTAATGTATCAAGACTAGGCATACCACCTAGAAAGTTCAAACATGTTCTCATGTAAGTTAAAATTGGCAACTAGGGCCAAACTCCATGTGGGTCATCTTATTAATGGAAGCTGATATTTTTCTTGGATCTCTCTCATCGCTCTCATTGAGAGGTGTAGAATTTACCTAAAGATCATCCGATTCCGACAAGTATTCATGGAGATATGCATTTATTTGTGTTATGGGACAATTCATCAAGGTCGGCCAACAACCAAATAAACCCCACTTGTGCTCAACGTTTTAGTATAAATAGAGAGGGCCTTCAAGTCATTTCAACACAATTGGGATCTCTTCCTCTCTACTTGTCTTTGGGTTTTAGTAGGAGGAGAGATCTTAAGGGATCACGCTGCCCTAATCCAGAGGGTAGAAGCCGGAACTGCAAGGAATAGCCCGAATTGATGGAACTGCCGGAACTGCTAGGAAAAGCCGAAAATGCTGAGAAAAGCCAGAACTGCTGAGAAAAGCAGGGAATTGTTGGAACTGTCGGAACTGTCGGGAATAGTCAGAATTTTCGAAACTGCCGGAACTACCGGGAATTGGCGGAATTGCCGAAACTACTGGGAACTTTCGGGAAAAGCCGGAACTGTCGGAACTGCTGGGAATAGCCAGAATTGCTGGAACTACCGGGAACTGCTGGAACTGCCGGGAATAGCCGGAATTGTCGGAACTAATGGGAATAGCCGGAATAGCCGAAATTGCCAGAACTGCCTGGAACTGCTAGGAATAGCCGGAATTGCCAGAACTGCGGAACTGCCGGGAATAGTTGGAATTGTCAGAACTGTCGGAACTGCTGGGAATAGCTGGAATTGCCGGGAACAGCCGGAACAGCCAGGAAAGCTGACGCAGAGGGCAAAAGCCGGAACTATCGGAATTTCCAAGAAAAGTCGGAACTGTCGAAACTACCGGGAATAGCCAGAATTGCCGGGAACAGCCGAAATTGCCGGGAACAGCTGAAATTGCCGAAACTGCCGGAACAGCCAGAGCATCTATCTCCGAAGGAAAGTAGCATGCAAGGGACAACTAACTAGCATTGGGACAATTGTATGGTACTTAGCAACAAATACACCAAGCATGCAATGTTACAGCTAGCATGCAAGGGACAGCTAGCATGCAACAGCAAGCATGCAAAGGACAACAAGCATGCTAGGGACAACAAGCAAGCTAGGGACAACAAGCAAGCAAGATGCAACCAACACATAGGTCAGTATGGCAACATGGTACAACAATGGCACATAATGCAGTACAGTGATGGGTACAATTATGATTAATGAAGCATGATGAGATGCAGCATAGTGATGATGGGTGCAGCATGGTGAGGTGCATCATGATGACGAAATGCAGCACAATGATAGGTGAAGGAGTCACCTTGGAGAATCAGTTGAAGCAGTATGTCTTCAACTGATCTCATGTATCATCTTCTTAGAGATGATCTATGCTCTTATCTAGATAAGTCAAAGTGTTGAATTTTGTTGTAAACGTACTATCTCTCTCTCTCTGTTGAACTATTGAAGAACATATAAGAAAAATTGATCAAGGGTTTCCCCACATTGCGGTTTGTCCCTGGCTAGCGCCACATCTTGTGTCCTCTTGTCTTGGCTTGTCTTCTGCGATTTATGTTTATGTTCTATCTACAGTTTACTTTAATGCTGATGTGATTGCTAATCTGGAAAAGATATTGAGCTAACTGTGAAAATTGAAATAAACTGCTCTATGCATAGAACATACCTAAAATTAACATGGTATCAAAGCTGAGGTGAAGACAATGCCCAAGCAAGAGTGAAAGAGCAATCATCAAAGACAGTTGGGAAAGGACAAAAGGATCAGTGGATTCCTCATCCCTCTTTAAATTCACCGAGGGTGAAGTTGAAGCAGAGAATATTATCAGAATGGCGCAACGGAAGTTTCTGATGGCCTACCTAAAGATCATTTATTGGGAAGCCCAGATCTAAGGGTGGAAGGAAAGGCAGATGCCTTGGTTGTAATAAGTTCGGCCATTATGCGAAGGAGTGTCTGAGGTAGGGACACATCACTTGATCATGATAACAATCATTCCAGGGACATCTTCAATGATCAGAGAAATGAGAGGTAATGCAGGTCATCAAGGAAACGGTCGACTCTTCAGAGAAAGCAAGGAACCCCAGGTATGAAGAATCAAATGTTGTTTCTGATAAGATAAAGAAGCGTTATCTTGTATTGGCCCTCTCCTTCAGATTTTTTGGGAATTTGGCTTATTGATCGTAGTGCTTCAAGGCACCTCATCAGATAGAAGGGTGCTCTCTTGAATTTGGTAGAAACGGAACAACCGTGGGATTATACTTGGAGTCGATGCCACCTATCCCAGAAAGGGTGTAGGGAATGTTACCCCTCAATTGAATGAGGGTAACTCTATTCATTTACAAGAATCTCTTTTATGTACCTAATCGCAAGAAGAACCTGGTGTCCATCTCAGAAATGGAAGTCAAAGGTTTCAGGGTGGTATTCATCGATGGAAAGGTACGTGTTAAAAAATAGAATTTTCAAAGATGCTTTTTCTCATTTGTTCAGGGTTGGAAATTTGTATCAAGTTGTAGGATGGTCCATTGGGGATCATGTCAATTGACATATTGCATCTATAACACCGGAGGTCTACCTATGGGTCCTACCTGATGTGAGTCAGATGTTGATGGGGATGCCTAAATTCAAGAAGAGCATGAAGGTACATGTCTGAGATGTATTGAAGGAAAATCTTATAAGGGGACCATTCCCGTCATGCAGCAGGTCCACAGGTTTGGAACAACCCGAGGAGTTTGAGATTCATGATCGGGAATCTCATGTATACAGGTGGAAGAAATCCCTCTATGGCTTGAAGCAAAGCACCCCGGGCATAGTATGAGAGGATTGATGGCTTTCTAATGAAGTTGAGATTCACTAGGAGTGAAACCAATCCAAACCATTACCCAAAGGTTATGGATGATAGACCTCTCATACCGGCACCTTATGAGGACGACCTATTTCTGAAAGGTGCAGACCCTCTCATTTGCAGAAGTAAGAAGGAGTTGGATTCCGGATGTGGAATGATAAACTACAAGCCTGTGACTACCTCGAGGATCTTAACTTTCAGAAGTTATATGGTAGCGATGTCGGACTAGATTTGGGAAATGCCTCTGAGTTTCATAAACTCATTCGCGTTGATGTTCTTGGTGAACTTCCGTCCGGACATATGTTTTGCAGTTAGCATGGTGAGCTCATATTTGGTTGAGCCTCACTGGATTGGTGCCAAGAATCTTCTGAGATATCTTTGGGGCACAATCTCTCATGGATTGAGATACACTGTCGGAAATATGAAACTGCATGATTATTCGAATGCTGACTGGGCAGGCAGTGTGGAGGATCACTAGAGAACTTCTCAGTGTTGGTTCTCTTTGGATTCTGCTTCGATATCATGGATGAGCAAGAAGCAAAAGTCAGTTGCTATAAGCACCGCCGAGACCGAATACATAGCTACAAGTATGATCTCGTGTGAAGCTGCATGGTTGCAGAAGCTCTTAAGTGAGTTGTTTGTACACATGATGAATACCACTGTGATTCTCTATGACAACTAGAGGGGGGATTCGATTATTGAGGAATCCCGTATTCGATGATTGCTCCAGCAGATAGACATCAGATACTGCCTTATCTGGGATATGGTAAGTCGATGAGCGAGGAGGCTCCATCGCATTAAGACTGATGTACAGGTCGCAGACATTTTGTCAAAGCCCCGGGGAAAGGTCAAATCTGTGACTTTCCCGAACAACTTGGAGTCATTGAGAGACCTTCTTATAAGGGTCCTGCATGTTGCATGCATTGAGCTCTGGGAGCTCTGGGGGGCTTGGGGTACTTACTGGAGCAACATACGACCACAGGGCGACTCACCCTCCCTTGGTGGTGCACTATGTACAAGATGACAGGTTCAACCTTCCCCTGTGATACCCCGTGGCGACTGTGGAACAGGATGATTAGTTCTCCTATGGGCCGGGATGCTTAGTACTCCCGTGGAAACTGTGGAACAAGATGATTAGTTCTCCTGTGGGTTGGGATGATTAGTTCTCCCGTGGCAACTGTGGAACAGGATGATTAGTTCTCTTGTGGGCCGGGATGATTAGTTCTCCCGTGGCAACTGTGAAACATGATGATTAGTTCTCCTGTGGGCCGGGATGGTTAGTTCTCCCGTGGCGGCTGTGGGGCAGGATGATTCGTTCTCCTGTGGACAGGATGATTAGTTCTCCTGCCGAGGTATCCTACCCATGCAGTCTGGGACTCATGGGAAGTACCTCTTATCTGATCAATGAGCAGGGAAATGGGGTTAGGGACCATAGTAGTGCTATCGATGGATGCATCGTTGTATCTACCGTACTCCTATGCTAGGATGACCTCCATTGATTTGGGATCAATGAAACTGATCTGGGATCAGTATGAGTGGTTTGGGACATTCTCTTGTGATATTGATCTGGGATCAATAAAACTGACTTCCAGTCAGTAAGAGTGATTTGACACTCTCTTCAGATGAAACTGACTTCGGGTCAGTAGAGAATGGTATGAGACATTCTCGATCAATTCTTCTTCTTCATGGTTCAGCAGAGCAGAGCATAGCAGAGCTCAACAAAGCAGAGTAGTGCAGGACACTGATGGCAGAGATAGTACACTTGGACATATGGATCAGCGAATGGAGTTCTCCCTAGTTGAGAGAGAGAGTTAAAATTGGCAACTAGGGCCAAACTCCATGTGGGTCATCTTATTAATGGAAGCTGATATTTTTCTTGGATCCCTCTCATCGAGAGGTGTAGGATTGATCTAAAGATCATCCAATTCGAATAAGTATTCATGCAGATATGAATTTATTTGTGTTATGGGACAATTCGTCAAGGTCAACCAACAACTAAATAAACCCCACTTGTGCTCAACGTTTTAGTATAAATAGAGGTGGACTTCAAGTCATTTCAACACACTTGGGATCTATTCCTCTCTACTTGTCTTTGGGTTTTAGTAGGAGGAGAGATCCTAAGGGATAACGTTACCCTAATCCAGAGGGCAGAAGTCGAAACTACCGGGAATAGCCGGAATTGTAGGAACTGTCAGAACTGACAGGAAAAGCCGGAACTGCCGGGAAAAGCCGGGAACTATAGGAACTGTCAGGAAAAGCTGGAACTGCCGAGAAAAGCTAGGAACTGCTGGAACTGTCGGAACTGTTGGGAATAGTCGGAATTGTCGGAACTGCCGAGAATTGCTGGAATTGTCGGAAATGCCGGGAAACCGAGCCGGAAAAGCCGGAACTGCCGGGAATAGCCAGAATTGCCGGAAACTGCCTGGAACTGCCAAGAATAGCCAGAATTGTCGAAACTGACAGGAATAGCCGGAATAGCCGGAATAACCGAAATTGCTAGAACTGCCTGGAACTGTCGAAATTGCCGGGAATAGTCGGAATTGTCGAAACTGTCAGGAACTGCAGAACTATTGGGAATAGCCGGAATTGTTGGAACTGTCGGAACTGCTGGGAATAGCCGGAACTGCCGGGAACAGCCGGAACAGCTAGGAAAGCTAACGCAAAGGGCAGAAGCTGGAACTGCCGGGAACTGTCGAAACTGCCGGGAAAAGCCGGAACTGCCGAAACTGCTGGGAATAGCCGGAATTGCCGAGAACAGCCGAAACTGCCGAAACAGCCAAAGCATTTGTCTCCAAAGGAGAGCAACATGCAAGGGACAACTAACTAACATTGGGACAGTTGTATGGTACTTAGCAGCAAATACACCAAGCATGCAATGTTACAGCTAGCATGCAAGGGACAGCTAGCATGCAATAGCAAGCATGCAAAGGACAACAAGCATGCTAGGGACAACAAGCAAGCAAGATGCAGCCAGCACATAGGTCAGTATGGCAACATGGTGCAACAATGGCACATAATGCAGTACAATGATGGGTACAGTCATGATTAATGAAGCATGATGAGATGCAGCATAGTGATGATGGGTGCAGCACGGTGAGGTGCAACATGATGATGAAATGCATCACAACGATATGTGAAGGAGTCACCTTGGAGAATCAGTTGAAGCAGCATGTCTTCAATTGATCTCATGTATCATCTTCTTAGAGATGATCTATGCTCTTATCTAGATAATTCAAAGTGTTGACTTTTGTTGTAAACATACTATCTCTCTCTCTGCTGAACTATTGAAGAACATATAAGAAGAATTGATCAAGGGTTTCCCCACATTGGGGTTTGTCCCTGGCTAGCGCCACATCTTGTGTCCTCTTGTCTTGGCTTGTCTTCTGCGATTTATGTTTATGTTCTTTGCAGTTTACTTTAATGCTGATGTGATTGCTAATCTGGAAAAGATATTGAGCTAACTGTGAAAATTGAAATAAATTGCTCTAAGCATAGAACATACCTAAAATTAACAGTTTCTCAATGGGAAGATTTCTTGGGAAAATTCATTCATATGCCTATTGCATTGAAGTTGATGAGCAATGAGATATGATTGCTACAACATCTTAATTTGTTGTTGGATACACAATGCAATCCCTAGCCATGTTTTGCATCAGTTTTGATTGACATACAACCCATGTTATTTGTTGAGACATTAGATCACTCCAATTGTCTACATGACTAGCAAGTGTGGAATTGGAAGTTCAAACAGATTAATTGATATTTTGAGTATTTTTGTTTAAATGAACTTTTTTCAAATGCTAGCTAGATATAGAACGAGATATACATGCAAGAAGTCATTGGTTCGTAGAAACTTCTACAATACTATTAGAAGGGATACTAGGGGAGATCTAATGCAACAAATAACTATTCAATGACCCCAACATTAGAGGCTTTCTCCATGAGTTTCATCCATGGAGGGTGGTTTAAGGTTTTAGATCAAGTTGAAATGTGCAATTGATCAAAAATATATTGATATATCTCCAAGGGATAGAAGAGGCTAGGTTGGCCCAATTGTTATTAAATCATAGAATCAATGAAAATGCCTCGAGCCAAAGATATGCTAGGCAATATGGTTCTCATCTTTATCTCATGCCATAGCTAATAAAGAAGGATCCTAAAGAAAGGCCCAATGAATCCACTGAAATAGCTAGGCTTTGTGCACAGATGGTAGAACCTACAAATACCAAGATGTCCAAGCATAGTGTAAGTTAGATGTCCTACTATACTCAATTTAACAAGACCCAATTTGTAATTCCAATGCCCTATGAGAAATTAACACAGTTTTTTTCTCAAATTTAATTTATATGATATTGCAAGCTACCTCAAGGAGCCATGCAATCAATAAATCAATGGCTACAATGAATTTTCCCCCCACGACCCCTCAACTTGCTTGTTAATTTTTTTTTGGGGGGGGGATGGGTTCGAAATGATATTCCACTGTTTTAACAGGCATAACATTGTAGTTTTTTTACTAGGTATGGCCACCCCCCCAATGATTTTCAAAACAACTAGGGACCCCCTCAAAATGCATGTAAGACTACCAAATGACATGGCAATTTAATAGTGGAAATGAATGACATCTATAGACTAATTGGATGCATGGATGGTTGAAATTAATGCATGGTAAGAATTGGGCATCATCCAAGTATGAGAAGCAACCACAATGTCATTCTCTTAAATCATAAGATGACACAACTTGTCAAAATGGGTTTTGGTAATGACAAAAATATACATGGATTCACCAAATTCCTTGTTTACAGACAATTATAGCTGCTCTTCATAGATATAGAAGGCTATTTCATCGAAATTTTGGGTTCAAAAGTGTGTGCTACTTCTGGTGGTGGCTATTGGTGTCTTGCTTATATATATACAACCTCCATTGCTAGATACACGGTCATTCCAATTTAAATTGATGCACATACCTAAGCAGTCTATCGATGGTAGTTCCATCTATGGTTTAGTCACTACTACCAAGAAACCATATTGGCCATCGTGGTTACATATAGTAACAATTATTATTACATTGGTTGCATGTGCCAAAACTATTCCAGTGTAGTACATTGTAGAGCTTAGACTACTATACACTATGGGTGTTGGGATCACATTTGGTATTTGCATTTGCGTTGAGTTCTTTACTAAAACTCCCATTCTACATGCCTTGGTTATTGGAGCTATAACATGTGCATCTGTCTTTGTGGTATTTACACATCTTCCTTTAACATCAAACTTGAGATTTTTACCTTGGGTGTTTACACTCTGTGTTGCACTTTTAACTGTCATATATTTGTTGGAAGCACAATTGAGGTTAATTAATGTAGAAAATGGAGAAGATTGGAGGATTGAGTAGATGGCTTGTTTCACAAGGTTTGGGATAGTTTGTAGACATTTTTCGAAGGGAAAAGATAATTGGTGGAATAGGTTAGGTGGCAAAGAACCTGGTAACAAACATAATTCTATTTAAAAAAAATAGACAACCAAATAGCTTAAGTGTCAAGCAATCCTCAAGTATTTGGATTTTATTCTATTTTGATAAATTTGTTATAGAAATAAAGCCATCCACTTATCATCCAAAGAGGATAAAAATGAAACTAGCTGAAGGGTAGAGGGGGTTAGTGGGGTAATTTCTTGGTAGAAGCCCAAGGGGCTATTCTGTGAATGAAGCCTTTGTAGGCCAAAGCCTTATATCTTCATAGATTAGCAGAAGATAGTTTGTATGATGTATCACATATTTCTTGGGTTATTTCTAGTTTTGTGTAAAGTGTTTATGCATTGAGTAGAGTACAGCGAAAAGGATTCATAGTTGTTCCCAACCATTTTGATGTACCCTTATAATATATATTTCAAAGGTTGTTCCCAGCCATTTTGATGTACCCTTATAATATATATTTCAAAGGTTGATCTCAGTGTTATGTTATTGGATTCATTATTTTATGCCTAGCAAGCCATCTTTATTCATTTCAACTTGCAGTCACTTCCTCACTCACTATTGAGTTTGAAATTAAATGTTTTTATCTTCCGCCTTCCATCATCAAGTTTTGTGCTCTACAGTATGAGACTACAGTGCCCAATGGAAATGCCTTTGATCTGAATTTTGCAGCCTTTATTCTTGTCCTCTTCCATCTATGTCCTTAGCCCTATTTTCCCTATTCCTTACCATCAAAATCTAGCCAATGAGCTTAATAAATAGGCTGCTACTTAGTGAAAATGAGTAGCCAACTTCATTTCTTATGGGATCCCCTCTAACCCAAGGGCCAACTTGTGCTTGAAATTTGGTTTGAAGATGCCTTGGCATCGTTCCTAAAAAACTAGGAACATCTCAAGGAACAAAAAATAGCAATTGGCCCACAAAATGCATGTAACCAATCTGAATGTGTGAATCCCATGATAATCAACTCCATGGATGAATGTGCAAGGTTCCAAGTAAATGGAGTGCTCCACAAGAAGTGAAGTAATCAAACTCCAAAATAGCAAGTGGACTACATCTCCACAAGACAAATCCAAGGAGACAAGGGTGAATTTGGGTTTTGACCATGCAAAAATTCCATGAAATAATATAATATTCACCTCCATAAATAACAAGAATATCTCCACAGCCCTTGGGGGAAACGCAATTGCTAATGGTTGTGTTATGAAGTATTATGTAACTATGAGATCAAAGGTTCAAATCCCCTCTATTAACCCATCTCTATGGAAGAGGCATATGTAGGCACCTAGAGGTTATAGTGGCAACGGTTGGAATCAACCCCAAGTCACTCAAGTATAAAAACAACGCAGTTGATTCCTCTAGATACAATTAAATTAAAATTAAGAAGAAGAAGAAAGAACAAAAAAAATGTCTCCACAAGTTTTCCCTCCAAGAATACACTCCAACTATAGTAAAAAGAACAAGCAATGGCATGCAAAATACACGTGTGCTCCCCAAGTATGCCACATGCCTCTTGATAAAATCCCTCCATAACCACCTCAAACAAAATATTACATGTGCCAATCCAAAGAGGTGAGGGCACTCTCCAATGAAGGTCAAATGATGTCAAGTGTAGCTGAAATATCCATGCAATATAGATGAGAGAGTGCCTAGGAGAGATGTGCCTTAAAAAATTGTTCCATGCAACTACCTAAATGAAGTGCACCCTAGAAAGTAGTGCCAAGGTGGTTAGATCTCATCAATATCCATGCAAAAACCATGCGTTGTTTCCCAATACCATCAACAAATAGCATCAAACCATGTACACAAGAGAGACTGCACAATAAATTAATCATGAATCCTTGGAAACCATGCCTAATAGAGAAGTACTCCACAATAAAGCCTCAAATAGCCCCTCTAAGTGTGAACAATTACCTAGTGAAGTAGGGCACTCAGGCTGTTAAACTCCAAGGTAATAAAATGGATTAATTTAACCACTAAATAGTTAAATCAACTTCAACATGTTTGTACAAAGCATTGTTTTAAAAAACGGTCGAGTCGACTCTGATTCGGCCAAGCTAGACCGAGCCAATGCCTGGCCCGGTCGGCTCGGTGGCCGAAACGAAACGACTAGCCGAGTTGTTACCGAGCCAGTCATTGACTCAGTCGACTCGGTAACAACTCGGCCGACTCGGTAATGACTCGGCCGGTTGGGTAACAACTCAGCCGACTTGCCTCTTTGGCAAAAATCCTGAAGCACATTTGTCAAAAGTTGTTTCGCCTCCTACATATCAATGGTTTGGTTGTTGTTTATTGCATATTTATATCACTGTGAGAAATTTTTGAAAATTACAAGGCCGAAGTATGGTTATCCTAGTGGCATGAATTAGAAAACTGAAACAATGCATTGAGCCATACAATGTTTTTAAAAAGGCAAACGTTCTGGCAATGGACTAATAAATACATATTTACCTCTGATTGTTCTGGAGCTTGACCAAAATTAAATCAAGGGTTTTGAGACTTCATTAGGGGCAGAGAATTGGTATTATTGTTGTTGTAGTCTAGTGATTGTCCTTAGGCTGAGGCAGAAAAGAATCCTGGCATTGGTGGCTAAGTATGAACTTTGTATTGGACAGTGCACTGGGTGCCATTTTGATATAATGGATATATTCATGAGCCTACTTTGATCATATGTTGTCTTCTCTCTATATTCTAAAGCTTTGTGTTTGGAAACATGAATGAAAATCCTTAAAATTATGTTTTTATAATAAAAAAATATTTAATGTATTTTTTACAATGACTGAGTCATTGAAATCAAATCGGCCGAGTCGATACCGAGTCGGAGTCGGAGTCGGAGTCGACCCTCAACCATTTCCGAGTCGGAGTCGGAGTTTTAAAACATTGGTACAAAGTTTAATGCTAAAATAAAACTTTATACCAACCTCCCAATAAGCACCAACCAAACAAATTGACATGAACATGTTGCACTCCAACAAGTGTTGTACCATATAAATAAGATGTATCTCTTAGCAAAGACTACCATGATAAGGACATAATGAAAAAGTAGAAGCTCAACCTAGGTTTGAACCTAGGGCATACCATAAAAGGACTATAACATGACAAACATCATCAAACCTTAGGAAAAGGCTTGATTATCAAAGATGTATGTAGTAATCCCCATGTCCCCATCACTTAGGAAAAATTAAATAGACAAGGGTACTAACATCATCACACACATTAGGCCTACATGATGTCTAGAAAATGTTATAATATTGTCATATGACCTAGGGAAATCCCATCAAGTAAAAGTGCAGTACCGCAACACATTCATCATCTAACCATATCAACATCGTAAGACAAGGGGACAATAGAAATGCTAACCCATCCAGTCATCAAGTATGCCCCTACTACACATCGAATGCAAGAGGGCCATATAGAACACCCCTTCTAGTAACAACAATCATCATCACATCAACAAACTATGCAATGGTCATTGAGATACATCAACAATATCATGAAACATTTACCTCATAACACCATCATCTAAACCCTTACAAGGATACTACCATCATCCAAGAACAATATAGCATAATCAAGATAAGCGTATATACCACAACCAAACCATAATGAGATAGCATGCTCCAAGACACCAACAAATATGCAAGGGGTTACCAATAAGACAAACACGTGAGAATACCACCAAACCAACAAGCACAATCATCCAACCAAGGACAGGTGAAAATATCCCAAACCAAAGGCCTTCAATGCCAAGAATAGAATAGTGTCAATGAAGATGAACCCCCAAGTAAGATCAATACTCAAATATGTCAACTATAAATTTTTAAAGTTTTCCTAACCTCAACTACTGGAAATTTATTACCTAGTCAATTATCTTGCTCTAATTTAATTTAATTTATTGCAGATTTATTGAATAAGTGCACTACTAATATTTTAATAGGTAAATAAAACATAAAAAAATGGAAACAAAATAACACCAATCTCATACACATGCACACATAATTTTTTCCCTTCAAATATGTTGTTTCATTAAAAATAATATATTCAACATACAAGGGCTTTCCCTAATTGAAGAAATAAATGCCCACTGAGGAAAATTACAAATAGCAAAAGCCTAGAATTTTTCCAGCTGATCAAATCCTCAAAACTTGTTCTTAGATCTTGTTGATTTCTAGATCGTTCTCCCTTGTTGTCCTTGTTGTCTTCCTCTACACTTTGCACACTTGGATGAATGTTCTTCTTCATCGAATCACTAAGATCTCACCATCTCACTTTCTTGTGCTCACTTGATGAGTCTTTTCCCTTAGCCTAGCCTTCCTTTTATAAGTTTGAGTTATTGACTAAAACCACAACCCTAATCTCCAAGGTGATCGGCAGTTGCGATTAGATCTCAACTTCACTTGAAATCACTGGTGGAGATTCATTTAATTCACTAATGAAAATAACCTTTGCATTTCATTAGATTAACTCAATTTTTCTTATAAAAAGAAATTACTTTAATAATTCCTTTAATTAAAATAACTGGATAAGGTTAAAGGTCCTTCGAATGACTTCCACACATATAAACACAGACCTATGCGAAAGTACCCGTTCAATGCTTCTATCATCAATAATCCCTCTTAACAAGGAAGGTACTTTTGGAATAACCACCTGGAACTAGCTTTCTTCCAAATCCCCTGGTCTACTGCCTCCTCAATGATGTTAGTCATTAGTGCCATGTAGTTTTAATACCTCTTCAAAGACTTAATCTCCTTGAATCTACTCCTAGGAGGCTCCACATGCTCATGATCATCGTTAAATGCCTACTCAAACCACCTAGTCCTTCTGATACAACTGGAAGGAACTACTGATGAATCCTTCCCATTTGAAGGTTGACTCCCTAAACTAGAAGCATCTAAACATTATTCACACTTTGAAGCCTTCTGCTCCTCATCCTTTGTCACTGCTGATGGAAACTCATGAGATTTCCTAGATGCCAATTTCTCCTCAAACTTAACATCTCCGCTCACAATTTTCTTCCTCTATGTTGGTATGGGGATTCAATAAGATTTTGATGTTTCATTGTATCCCACATACATCCCCTTCTCCCTTGAAGGCTCTAGCTTTGTCCTCTTCTCCACATGCACATGGATGCATATTGGACAACCAAATATCCTAAAATGTCTTATCTCTGGCTTCACCCTAGTTAATGCCCCTTCTAGAGTCTTATCCCCTAATATCCTATGAGGACTCCTGTTTTGTACATATATTGTAGTGTTACATGCCCCTTCCCAAAGAAACATAGGTAGATCTTGGTCTTGCATCATTGCCTTGGAAAAACCAATGATGGACCAATTATTTCTCTCTGTAACCCCATTTTACTGAGGTTTGTACGAGACTACCATCTCCTTTTTTATCCCTTCCTCCTTGTAAAAACCCATTAAGTTATTGGAGGTGTACTTACCCCCATTATCCGACCTCAAGACCTTGATCTTCTTGTCTATTTGGTTCTCTACTTGGGCCTTGAACTCCCATAACCAATTGAAGACCTCATCCTTGGTCTTCAGGAAGAGTGAAAATTCCACAAGAGGAATACCTACTACATTAAACTAATATTACTTCTCCTCTTTGTTAATCCATACAAGTTATTTATTGTTTACTACGACAAATATCGAAGTAAATATTATTGAAACCTTCACTTAATTAATTATTATACGGAAACAAGATGTTGAGCAAGAAAGACACTGTTATTTTTGGACAAATGTCCCAGGAAAAACCCAATGCGACAAAACGGTGCAGCAACTCTGAGGGTTTATTATTATTATGCAGTAGAAAATTATGAATAATACTTCTCAGGTTATTCAGTTACAGAGAGATAAATATTGACAGAAAGAATTGTGAGATTACCTCACGCTATCACTGGAAATCTTGGTTGATCCAACCCCCATACTGATTGCCTTTGGCTTTTCTGGTTGCCTCTGCGCATTATCTGTGTCAGCCCAGCATCAAGCTCTCAAGGGACAACATCGATCCACTAGCTGGTCGATTTGTTGCCCAAGAGATTCTATTTCTGCCTCCCGGTCTCACACCCCCATTCCGGCTTCTGAAACTCGAATTCCCTCTGCAAATTTCAAACTCTCTCTTGGCTTTTGCGTTGCCTCTGCGTGGCTCTACGTCAACCCCTCTGGCTCAACACTGCCACTGATGGATTACTCTTTGCCTCTTTTTGTTGATGATTCTCCACCTGAGAAAATCACTCTCTCTCCAGAAGTTATCCTTACCCCTCAACTGCAAGAAATCTCTTCAATCGAATTTTCCTCCTGAGAACTTCTCACTTCAGAAAATCGATTACTTGATCTCTCTTGGTGTGTTTTCCAAATGACCCTCAAGCCACTTCTTATATCTTCCTGTTGGACGACCAATGGCCTAGATTAACTCCTAATCAATGGCTCAGATCATTTTGACTTGATCTTCGTCTTTTTCTAGAAGTTACACCCACAATTAGATTAATACCCATTAATATTTTAATTTTTCTAAGTTTAGACTTAGGAACTCCATTAAAAATACTATTTATTTTAGTAAAATCGTCTCTCGGTGGAATTTCCCAAAACGGTTTCAGGGTTCTTCGGAATGCATGTGCCCAAGCCTCCCTGCAAAATTGAGGCCTAGAGCAAAATTGAGGCCTAGAGCACATCTGATGCTACCCCAAATCAACACTTTCTCTTAGCGAGGAATGTGCTATAGCAATATACTATTGTTGCATATTGCTCTGACTCTGAAGCATCGTTCTCTGTGTCGTTGATGTCTGACATGTTGTCCACCAATTACTGCGTTACCGCTGCAACTGTACCGCTGTCTTTGACAATGCCACTGTCAATGCTATAGCTGTACTACAACTCCTTCTCAATGTTGCATCTGCGATGCTACTAGCACAGCCACTACTAACACTGCATCCATATTGCAACTCAGTTGCTGAGAGAAGCAACCGAAAAACATCCAAAATTACTAAACTAACTGTGTTCAGTATGATACCACCTGAATGTTGGAACTAACTGCTACTAGTCTCTGCGGTGACCCTCTGAATCTACTGCGATGTTGTTGACGTCTGCTCAATTCCATCTGCACTACTTCCAACTCTGCTCTGTGCTACTCAGTCTCTGGCACTCCTAGCCACTGCAACTATCTCCTAGGCACCATCCGACACTAGTCTATCCTGCTACTGCAAAACTGGGCTCCCATAGCAAGGTATTGATCCAAGAGGTGGACTCCTCGAGGATCCTTCCCATCTGTAGCTCTTTCAAACTACAGCTCCAAATCAACCTGTTGACCACTACATGTCAACTTCCCACAGCAGTACACCACCTTTTCTTCGCAAAAGGGATAGCGCTTGATTGACGTGTCCGTGCCATTCGAGAGTCATCGTCGACTTGATCAATTTATGTTGTAAACCCAGTCTGCATGTGTGAATTGTAAATAATCTTAGCAAAGTTGAGTCATGTATGTAAATTGCCTAGGTGGACCTAATTTTCTAGTGATAATCTACGTTCCGGAAGGTTTTTTGTCTCACTGATCCATGACCGGCAGAGTTTTCCTTCAGCCTAACCCCAAGTCGGAATGAATTTTGTCATTAGAATCTTAGAGGAATCCTAGTGTGTTGATCTGCTAGATTATATTTGGTCGCAGAACTGGGTGGTCTATGAGGGTCTATGTCAAATGGGTTTTCCCCTTTCAGATGTAAAATTGTAAAAGTCATGAAGTAAAGTGTCTTGAGGGTTAGAAAATGTTTTAATCCCCTCATAAGTCCTAAGTCCTAGGTCCTAGGTGATTTTTCCAAAGGCTAAGTTCGAGGATCCAAAAATAAAAATTAAAAAATTAAAAAAATTAATTAATTAAAAAATAGATAAAAATAATAATAAAATTTTAAAATTTTAAAAATAATTAAAAAATAAAAAATAAAATAAAATAAAATAAAATTTAAAAAATAAATAATAAAATAATAATAAGTCAAATTTTTGAGTAAATAAATGCAGAATTTTAATTTTTTAATATATTAAAATGCATTTAAAAATTCGATGGATGAGATTAAAAGAAATCTTGATCCTCATCGACGGTCGAGATTAGTTTGACATGGATCACTCGAACTAGCCGTTGGGAATTTTTCCTTTAAATAGGGTGCTAGGGGTCATTTGAGATCAGATTTGATCTGAGAGTCTGGTGCTAAAGAAAGCTCTCTTGTAGTCATTTTTTGTGCAATAAAGAAGACTTTGGGGTTAAAAATCTTGCTGGTGTTACTCTTCTAAAAATGCTGTAAGATTGTTCTATTTTTTTTGCATAATATTATTTTCAGCCATTGATGATAGCTTAATGAAGATTGATCTAGGCACAGGTATCTTGTCTGATCTTTGGCGTTTGAATGATAGTTTATATTCTGAAATATAGTGGCAGGTATCTCCATTTGATCGGGGTTTCACTATTGTTTTCTCCTTCCATGTTAATGGTTGATTTTAAGCTGTGCAGGAAATCCTTTTTTCAGATTACCGGGCGTTAGGGGAAGTTCTCGGCTGAACCAGCCAACTTCCGGGTTGTGTTTTTTGAAAGAGCCCAGCCAGTTCTTGATCCTGGGCTTATCATTCGAAATAATTTTTATGAATGCATGCAGGGTTTTCTGAAGCGTTTTACATTAAAATTAAATTCTGATAATATTACTGTGATTATTGATAAATCTGGCTGCTTAAGAGCTTTCAGTTTGTAAATACTGTAATTTTTTTTTTTGCTGGGTTTAGGGTTTTCAGTTTTGTTTTATGCACATATCATTTTTGGGTGATTTTTCATTCCAGGTTGCAGGGTTTCTGAAGATTTCCGAGGGTTTATCAGCACTGTCTGTTGCTCAGGGTTTTCAAATTTTATCCGAAGAAGAATCTGCATGGATTTCATCTCCAGGAAAAATATTTCGAAATTTTTTTCTTTAAAAGGAGGCTGTGTGGAGCTCCCAGATTATTTCCAGGTTTTAGGTTGCTATTTTCTCACTCCAGTTCCCACATTGCAGCCATCAATCCATCTCCAAGCTCTGCCCAGAACCTTGGTTCCGCACTCTATTCACAAAACCCGCCGAATTCATCTACGCACTCCTTCATAGCACCTCCACCACTGCATACAACCTCAATCTGTTTACACAGGCCATTCGCTCTATCCGCACAACCTTATTCTTTCTTGCCATCACTCGAATCGAATCTTCTAAAACACCACCCAATACCTCGCTCCTACTATGCGTGGTCTAGCCGTCACAAATCTGCAAAGTCATTGCTCATACGTTGCCAATCCATCCGCTGCCATTATCTCACTCTTTCCACGCGCACCTGCACTCACTATTCCGCTGTCACCTGCAAAAAATCACGTTTTTTGTTTTCAATATACACGGGCCAGGTAAACGATTCAAAGCTTTTTGTGGGCACTGGATAATTCCTGCAATAAACCAGCGTGCATCTGTCTGTCGAGCCGCCAACCTGCAAGCAATCCCGTCTGCCTGAAAACTTCGACCTGCATTGCAAACGTGAGCCCTCCGCCGTCAGGATTCCTGCATTCTACAACGGCCAGGTATCTGCGTTCAGGTATAACGTGCATAGACAGGGATTTACAGGTATCTGCGTTCTGCGTCAAGCATAAAGCTGCACATAACCAAACGAAATTCGATTTTTGGGTTTTGATATGAGTAGCGTAAGTTTTAGGTTTAGAAGTTAGGCATTAGTGCTTTTAATCCTTTAGTTTAGTTCACATTTTTTTTTTTTTAGATTTTAATTTAATGCTTTAGTTTAGTTCATGTTTTTTTAATTTTTATTTAGATTTTAATTTAAATTTTTTTACGTTGTAGGTTATAATAAAAATAAAAAAAAACAAAAAGTCGATCTTCATTTTTATTTTTTTAGGATTTTGTTTTAGAATTTTATCAAAGCTTTGAGTTAAATTTTAAATAGATTTAAGCTTTTATTAATTTAGATTTGATTTGTATAGTTTTAGTTTAGATTCGATTAGATTTTATTTTTTTCTTTTTTCTTTTTAGTTTAGTTATGTTTCATTTTGATTTTAAAGTTCTAAAAAAAAAATCATAAAAAACATAAAAAATATAAAATTATAAAAGGCAAAAAAGATTTTCTTTTCTTGTGGTTTAGATTTTAATATTTAGGTTCCTTTTTTTTTTTTTAATTTAAAGTTTTACTTAGTCTTTAATTTTTATTTGAAAAAAAAAAAAAAAATTGGATATATTTTGCCAGTTTCAGTCTTGCCTCAAGAATTTTCCATGTTTGCGAAATATCTTTTCTGCTGAGGCTAAATTTTCTGATGTGGGATTAATGTTTATCATTTTAATGTGGTTAAATATGCTTGAATGATCATTTAAAGATTAGCTATATGAATGTGATTTCTGGTTAACATTTGAGATTACGTGGTTGTTTAAGGCATTTATCTTTCAAAATTTTTAATCGCTGGAATATCGTTATTGAGTTTTAATAGCTGGATCACTATTAAAGCATTGTGCGTTTATCGAATATCTTGCATTCCTTGAGTTATCTGATGGTAAATGATTGTTAATGAGTTCATCTTTCCGCGGCATTTGATAGATAATCTTTCAGCCATTAACTCTATAAGGCACTGGTCTATTAGCTTAATAAGATCAAATAAGTGCTTGTTTTCTCTCGTGTCTCCCAACCCAACTGGTACACAGTTGGTCTTCATCATCCCTTAGGGTCTACCCCCCTTAGCCGCGGGAGACAGGCTTAAACAGAGAGATCGGGGATCAGGGTGACAGCCCCCGGTCTGAGCGTTGTTGTGACAATCTGTGCGACAACATTTTTTGGCGGCGTTGCCGGGGATAGAGTTTTTCTGGCCCTGGCGTTTCAACGACATTTATCATTCTTTCATCTTTCTCATCTCGCATTTGAGCTGGCAGATTCAACATTTTTTGGCATCATTTGGATCTTTTTCATCACCTTATCTTTCGTCATATCAGCAACTTCTCTTCGATTTGTTTCTTGTTTGGGTGGTGACTCCATTTTCTTATTTTTCCCAGACAAGAAGCTTCTCTCATATCAGCTTGTTGGTTACTTTTCGGATCCTAGAATTTGACTCATTGTTCAAGTGGCGACTCCACTTCTTTCATTTATTAATTTTCTTGAGCAGAGATCTCTTTCTATCATCCATTTGATCCCTTATTATTCATCATGGATTATTCATTTAAACCATGTCATTTTACTGACCATCTCCATGATTTTCCGGAGGAGGCCATTTCTAAATTACCTGTGTTCTCGGGTGGTGATTCAGTCGCTGTTAAAAGGCATCTAGGCTTGTTTACTCGTATAATGATCATATATTGTAGACCCCCTCAGTTTAATCATGAAGATATCAAAATGCGTCTTTTTGTCTTTTCTTTAGAGGGTGATGCTTTGAATTGGTTTAATAATTATCCTGAAGATTCTTTCACTTCGTTACAAGACATTGTCAATGCTTTTAAAGATAGATATGGTAATCTAGACAGCTCGCCTTGTGCCCCTAAAATTGTGCAACAAAATAAAAGTAATCTGATAAAAGGTCCAGCTGTCGGTGAAAGATTCCAAGACAATTCTTCATATCAGAATGTGCCATCCACCTGTACCATTGCAGATCAAATCCATGATAGTGGAAACGCAGGGACAAATGACAATGAAAAGGAAGATCAAAGGCAAATTATACAAGAACTAATGCTGCTGGTAAAAAATATGGAGATCAATCAAACTAATTATGCCAATGATGTGAGAACTTTATGCACCCACCTGGAAAAACATAATAGGGAGATGGAGATCATGCAAAATTAGCATACTAAGGAAATTGAGGCCACGAAGACTAATCATGACACAGAAATTAGTTTTATGCAAAGCAAGTTGTTAGGCTTAGAGGAAAATATGACGACCATGAAAGCTAATCATGATAGGGAAATTAATTCTATGCAAAACAAGTTATTAACTATGGATGAAGAAATGACTATCATGACATTTGATCATAATAATCAGTTAACTACCATGCAAGCAAATCATAAGGAAGAGATAAACTCTATGCAGCATTGCTTGATGACCATAAAGGAGTAATAAAAGATATGGAAGCTAATCAAATATGTCTTCAGAAAAGGTTATTGACCATGGAAGAAGATCATGCCAGGGAAATCAGTGCTATGAAAGTTGAACACTCTAGCCAGATAAATGCCACTACAATACAGGTACATAAATTTCAGCAGCGGATTAAGGATGAAAGAAACCAGGAAACATCAATAGATCAGGAGCCTTCTCATTTGCTGCAACAAGCTCCATCTTATTATGAGGAGGTCATTAGTTCAATTGAAAGGTGGTTAATTGAAGGGGATCCACATAAAATTAAAAACGATAAAGATCAGATGCAAGATGAAGAAAGACATGTCACACATATCTTACATACTTCATCTAAGAGCTTTGAAACAAGAAAGTTCCACGTCATCAATAATACAGCCTACCAGGAAGAAAAAGCACAAGAGGAAGAAAATGAGAAGAAGATTTGATGCATCAGACGGCTGCGAGCAGCTTGATTTTCGGATAGGAAAAAGTCCTACCATATGTAGAATTGGACATGGCACATCCGACAAGCAGCCGACAGATTTGCCTGAAAGCAGGCAAATGCTCAGTATACACTATATTGAACACATCTGATGCCATGGGGCATCCTTTGTATTGTATTTCTAACCCTACTCCTTGTCATTTCAGCATTTCATTTCTGTTTTAGGATTAGATTTGCTTTTCCAGATAGTTAATAAATGAAGAGCTTATATCTTTCATGTGCTTAATGTTATATGATGATTTTTGGATGGACGCTACTTATGTTTTGTTGTGTATTGCGTGGATGCAGATTCTGGATTCTCACATTCCTGCAGTGCAGCAACGTGTCCCCAAGTGGAGCCAGATGTTGACCACTACATGTCAACTTTTCATAGCAGTACACCCCCTTTTCTTCGCAAAAGGGATAGCGCTTGATTGACGTGTCCATGCCATTCGACAGTCATCGTCAACTTGATCAATTTATGTTGTAAACCCAGTCTGCATGTGTGAATTGTAAATAATCTTAGCAAAGTTGAGTCATGTATGTAAATTGCCTAGGTGGACCTAATTTTCTAGTGATAATCTACGTTTCGGAAGGTTTTTTGTCTCACCGATCCATGATCAGCAGAGTTTTCCTTCAGCCTAACCCCAAAGCCGGAAAGAATTTTGTCATTAGAATCTTAGAGGAATCCTAGTGTGTTGATTTGCTAGATTATATTTGGTCGCAGAACTGGGTGGTCTATGAGGGTCTATGTCAAATGGGTTTTCCCCTTTCAGATGTAAAATTGTAAAAGTCATGAAGTAAAGTGTTTTGAGGGTTAGAAAATGTTTTAATCCCCTCATAAGTCCTAAGTCCTAGTTCCTAGGAGATTTTTCCAAAGGCTAAGTTCGAGGATCCAAAAATAAAAATAAAAAAAATTAATTAATTAAAAAATAGATAAAAATAATAATAAAATTTTAAAACTTTTAAAATAATTAAAAAATAAAAACTAAAATAAAATAAAATAAAATTTAAAAAATAAATAATAAAATAATAATAAGTCAATTTTTTGAGTAAATAAATGCAGAATTTTAATTTTTTAATATATTAAAATGCATTTAAAAATTCGATGGATGAGATTAAAAGAAATCTTGATCCTCATCGACGGTCGAGATTAGTTTGACATGGATCACTCGAACTAGCCGTTGGGAATTTTTCCTTTAAATAGGGTGCTAGGGGTCATTTGAGATCAGATTTGATCTGAGAGTCTGGTGCTAAAGAAAGCTCTCTTGTAGTCATTTTTTGTGCAATAAAGAAGACTTTGGGGTTAAAAATCTTGCTGGTGTTACTCTTCTAAAAACGCTGTAAGATTGTTCTATTTTTTTTGCATAATTTTATTTTCAGCCATTGATGATAGCTTAATGAAGATTGATCTAGGGACAGGTATCTTGTCTGATCTTTGGGGTTTGAATGATAGTTTATATTATGAAATATAGTGGCAGGTATCTCCATTTGATCGGGGTTTCACTATTGTTTTCTCCTTCCATGTTAATGGTTGATTTTAAGCTGTGCAGGAAATCCTTTTTTCAGATTACCGGGCGTTAGGGGAAGTTCTCGGCTGAACCAGCCAACTCCCGGGTTGTGTTTTCTGAAAGAGCCCAACCAGTTCTTGATCCCGGGCTTATCATTCGAAATATTTTTTATAAATGCATGCAGGGTTTTCTGAAGCGTTTTACATTAAAATTAAATTCTGATAATATTACTGTGATTATTGATAAATCTGGCTGCTTAAGAGCTTTCAGTTTGTAAATACTGTAAATTTTTTGTTGGGTTTAGGGTTTTCAGTTTTGTTTTATGCACATATCATTTTTGGGTGATTTTTCATTCCAGGTTGCAGGGTTTCTGAAGATTTCCGAGGGTTTATCAGCACTGTCTGCTGCTCAGGGTTTTCAAATTTTATCTGAAGAAGAATCTGCAGGGATTTCATCTCCAGGAAAAATATTTCGAAATTTTTTTCTTTAAAAGGAGGTTGTGTGGAGCTCCCAGATTATTGCCAGGTTTCAGGTTGCTATTTTCTCACTCCAGTTCCCACATTGCAGCCATCAATCCATCTGCAAGCTCTGCCCAAAACCTTGGTTCCGCACTCTATTCACAAAACCCGCCGAATTCATCTACGCACTCCTTCATAGCACCTCCACCGCTGCATACAACCTCAATTTGTTTACATAGGCCATTCGCTCTATCCGCACAGCCTTATTCTTTCTCGCCATCACTCGAATCGAATCTTCTAAAACACCACCCAATACCTCGCTCCTGCTATGCGTGGTCTAGCTGTCACAAATCTGCAAAGCCATTGCTCATACGTTGCCAATCCATCCACTGCCATTATCTCACTCTTTCCACGCGCACCTGGACTCACTATTCCGCTGTCACCTGCAAAAAATCACGTTTTTTGTTTTCAATATACACGGGCTAGGTAAACGATTCAAAGCTTTTTGTGGGCGCTGGATAATTCCTGCAATAAATCAGCGTGCATCTGTCCGTCGAGCCGCCAACCTGCAAGCAATCCCGTCCGCCTGAAAACTTCGACCTGCATTGCAAACGTGAGCCCTCTGCCGTTAGGATTCCTGCATTCTACAACGACCAGGTATCTGCGTTCAGGTATTAACGTGCATAGACATGGATTTACAGGTATCTGCGTTCAGCGTCAAGCATAAAGCTGCACATAACCAAACGAAATTCGATTTTGGGTTTTGATATGAGTAGTGTAAGTTTTAGGTTTAGAAGTTAGGCGTTAGTTCTTTTAATCCTTTAGTTTAGTTCACGTTTTTTTATTTAGATTTTAATTTAATGCTTTAGTTTAGTTCACGCTTTTTTAATTTTTATTTAGATTTTAATTTTAATTTTTTTACGTTGTAGGTTTTAATAATAAAAAAAAAAAAACAAAAAGTCGATCTTCATTTTTATTTTTTTAGGATTTTGTTTTAGAATTTTATCAAAGCTTTGAGTTAAATTTTAAATAGATTTAAGCTTTTATTAATTTAGATTTGATTTGTATAGTTTTAGTTTAGATTCAATTAGATTTTCTTTTTTTCTTTTTTTTTAGTTTAGTTATGTTTCATTTTGATTTTAAAGTTCTAAAAAAAAAATCATAAAAAAACATAAAAAATATAAAATTATAAAAGGCAAAAAAGATTTTCTTTTCTTGTGGTTTAGATTTTAATATTTAGGTTCCTTTTTTTTTAATTTAAAGTTTTACTTAGTCTTTAATTTTTATTTGAAAAAAAAAAAAAAAATTGGATATATTTTGCCAGTTTCAGTCTTGCCTCAAGGATTTGCCATGTTTGCGAAATATCTTTTCTGCTGAGGCTAAATTTTCTGATGTGGGATTAATGTTTATCATTCTAATGTGGTTAAATATGCTTGAATGATCATTTAAAGATTAGCTATATGAATGTGATTTCTGGTTAACATTTGAGATTACGTGGTTGTTTAAGGCATTTATCTTTCGAAATTTTTAATCGCTGGAATATCGTTATTGAGTTTTAATAGCTGGATCACTATTAAAGCATTGTGCGTTTATCGAATATCTTGCATTCCTTGAGTTATCTGATGGTAAATGATTGTTAATGAGTTCATCTTTCCGCGGCATTTGATAGATAATCTTTCAGCCATTAACTCTATAAGGCACTGGTCTATTAACTTAATAAGATCAAATAAGTGCTTGTTTTCTCTCGTGTCTCCCAACCCAACTGGTCCACAGTTGGTCTTCATCATCCCTTAGGGTCTACCCCCTTAGCCGCGGGAGACAGGCTTAAACGGAGAGATCGGGGATCAGGGTGACAGCCCCCGGTCTGAGCGTTGTTGTGACAATATGTGCGACAACACAACCCACCTCCCTCCTGGAGGTATCTCTGCTGTCATGGCGAACTCCTCTTCGATCTTCACGGCTGCAACCTTAGGATCGTGCTTTCTCATCCTTGTCCTTTTTCTTCAAAGGACACTGGGATGCATAGTGGCCCATCTCGCCACATCTAAAACACTTCACCTTGGAGACGTCTTTCTTTTGTTTTTGTGCCCCTACTACGTCTTCGATGCAAGGGTTGTATTCTTCTCCTCCTCCTTGGGCTTCAAACCACTGTTGTTGTTGCTTCCATCAAGTTTAACCTTGACCAGATCTCTCCTCAACTCCTCTTGTTTTAGAGCTGCCCACATCTCATCCCAATTCGACAATGCTGCTTTGCCCAAGATATTCTGGACAAAGACTTGCCACTCATCTGAGACAAAATTGAGGGCTAGTCTAACCAACTCTGAATCTCGAGTTGTATGCCCCGCAGCAAACAACTCATCACGAGTTTCATTCAGCTTCGTGAGGAAGGGATCCAAATGCTCTCCTTTCTACATCTTTCACTGGTCGGAAGATCCCTGATACAACATGGCCAAGGCATCCCACATTTCCTTAGCAGTCGCTCTGCTAGCAATGTGGCACACCACGTGATCCTTGACTCCATCCAGGATCATCCTCTTGGCCTTTGCCATATCATGCTTGTACTTCTTCAGCAAATCTGCATCCGCAGGTTCAACTACAACGCTATCGACGTACATCTTGAGGGCATGCTCATCTAGAAGGAAAGACATTCTAGCCTTCCAAATGACGTAGTTGGATGCTCTGTCCAACCTATCCTGATGACTCAAGCCACTGGTTGCCATATCTGCCAAATATGTCAAAAATCCCCTCTGATTCTCACTACTGCTGCTCAGCCAATGAAAAAACAGACTTCTTGGCGGGAAGTTTGCTGAGGAAAAGTTCCCTCAAGGTGCTTCTCTTCCTTCTTCTGATGTTTTTCAGCCCAACAATCTGCCTGCTGAAAATCTACATCCCACCAGCCTCTCACGTTGAGGCTTCAGCATTGCTCCCTCTACCCTTGCAAAAATTTGAAATGGAAGTTCTTCTCTCCGTCAGCTCACTCGGAGAGAGATTGCCTCGAAAATCTGCACTCCCGACTTGGAACTGCATCAGCTCTTTGGGGGTTTCAAACTGTTGCGTCCTGCAGCTATTTCAAACTCCCTTCTTATACTTCAGCATTGGATCTACCAGCTCTCCTCTTCTTGCTTCACCTGCACTGCATTCATATCATGTGAAAATTCCACAAGAGGAATCCCTACTACAGCAAACTGATGTTACTTCTCCTACTTGTTAATCCATACAAGTTATTTACTGTTTGTTACGGAAAATATCGAAGTAAATACTACTGCAGCCTTCACTTAATTAATTATTATATGGAAACAAGATACTGAGCAAGAAAGAAAATACAATGCATATGATACTATTATTTTTGGACAAATTTCCTCGGAAAAACCCAATGCGGGAAAACCGGTGCAGCAGCTTTGAGGGTTTATTATTAGTAGTAGCAAATTCTGAATACATCTCTGAATACCTCTCAAGTTATTTAGTTATAGAGAGAGAAATACTAGCAGAAAGAATTGTGAGATTACCTCACACTATCACTAGAAATCCTGGTTGATCTAGCCCCCAAACTGATTTCCCCCAGCTTTTTTGGCTGCCTCTGTGCAATATCTACGTCAGCCCAGCGTCAAGCTCTCAAGGGAATGCTTCAATCCTCTGGCTAGTCGATTTTCTACCTAGGAGATTCGATTTCTGCCTCTTGGTCTCACACCCCGGATCCAGCTTCTGAAACTCAAATTCCCTCTGCAAATTTCGGACTCCCTCTTTGCTTCTACATTGCCTTTTCGTGGCTCTGCGTCAGCCCCTCTGGCTAAGCGCTACCACTGCTGGATTACTCTCTGCTTCTCTCTACTGATGATTCTCCAGCTAAGAAAATCACTCTCTGTGGAAGCTATCCCTGCCCCTCAACTGCAAGAAATCTCCTTAATCGAATTTTCCTCCTGAGAACTTCTCACTTCAGAAAATCGATTTCTTGATCTCTCTTGGTGTGTTTTCCAAATGACCCTCAAACCCCTTCTTATATCTTCCTGTTGGACAACCAATGACCTAGATTAACTCCTAATCAAAGGCTCAGATCATTTTGACTTGATCTTCATCTTTTTCTAGAAGTTACACCCACAATTAGATTAATACCCATTAATATTTTAATTTTCCTAAGTTTAGACTTAGGAACTCCATTAAAAATATTAATTATTTTAATAAAATCGTCTTTGGGTGGAATTTCCCAAAACGGTTTATGGGTTCTTTGGAATGCATGTGCCCAAGCCTCCCTGCAAAATTTGAGGCCTAGAGCACATCCGATGCTACCCCAAATCAACATGAATAAGATCCAAGTTTTCCTAGAATAGTCATCAAACAATGTGACATAGTATGGTTCTCCTTGCATTAATGCCACTAATATTAATCCGCACACATATGAATGAATGAGATCCGAGATCCCCTTGGACCTACTCTCATTGCTGGAAAAGAAGCCTTAAAATTCTCTTCAAGTGCACACCCTCTACACATGCCCCACTACTCAATACTGAACTCTGGGAGACTAGTGACAATCTCCTTCATGGTCAACAATTCCCTATAGTGCAAGTGTCCCATTCTCTTGTGCCACAACAACAACTCTCACAGGGTGTCACTTTCATGTACCAAATCCTAAATAGTTAGGTTTTCCCTTCAACTTGTATAGGTTTCCCTCTCTAACCTTGATGGCTACTAATGTGTTTGGGCTAGTATCCTCTAGATGAATGAGCATCTTCCCATTCCTAAACATGACTTCATACCTTCCTTTCCCCCCCCACATACACACATCCTAAAGGGCGTTTCTTCATGCTAAAGTTTCCATGTCCAAATAATTTGGATAGCCACCTATTTATGATTCCATGGGTCACGTATCATAAAGTTTCAATGCCATAATCTTATGCAAGTCTCCTAGCCATGAGTCAAGTCGGATGGACTAAACAATGAAGAGTGCCACATAACATTTGATGAGGCTGCCATATCATGAAAGGGAACCACCATACTAAAGAGGCTGTCTAATTAGCCATTGTCCTATTATTTTGTAGAGCCACTACATTTCCAGCAGCCATTGATTTAAATCAAAGAGCTGCCACTGATCTAAATCAAGCAGCTGCTGATTTTTTTGGGTCAAAGGTGACGTTATCTATAACTGTTTCATACTTTCCAGTGTATGCAACATTGTTGACTGTATGGTGGAGGTGTGATTATAGCATCAATTCTTTTCTTTTACACAAATTAATGGATCGGTCCACTTGAGAATTGGTTTGTGGATATTTAAGAAAGTTGTTGGAACTAGATTACGTAGTCTATTAACTACTTTGTGAGGTGTTTAAATTATTATTCTATTTTGGGTGAATAAGTTGAAAAAGTTGTTAGCTCATTGATTATTTTTTTTAAATGTTGCAACTAACTTTACTTTATTTATTCGTTGACTTGGTTATTTGAATTAGTTAGAGGAGGTAATATTATATTTGTTTTCCTAGAATATTTTATTGGAGGAATTTGGGATATCAACATACTTCTTGCTACTTTTAGTAAACAAGTTGCTGAGAGTCTTATTTTTATTGTATTCCTTGGAGAGAAAAATGGATCTAAGAAAACAATTCAATTTTTTATTGTATGAGTTATAACTCAAATGCATATAAAAAATTTCTTAATCCATTTGCAACTTGGATTGGATCTCAATGATTAATTGGAGGCCTTGTGAGCAAGCTAGCTCCAAGCTTTGGAGGATAAGATATCTTGTGTATGTAAGTTGTTTCACTTATGTGTCTAGTGTGTGTAAGTTTCCTATTCTTGTTGTTGATGAATTGTTATGTAAATTGCACGAAGCAATTTTCTTTACTAAGTTGGATGTACATTTAGGTTATCATCAACTTAGAAGGACCAAACCATAAATTCACAAAACAACTTTTAGAACACACAAAGATCATTGTGAGTTTTGGGTGATGCATTTTGGCCTTACCAATGCATCTTTCGTATTTCAAAGCTTGATGAATTATGTTTTCAATCCCTCCCTTGGAAAATTTGTGCTAGTACCTTGTGATGATATACTATTTTACTATAAGTCTTGGGGATATCATACACATGTTGAAAAACTCTTGCAACTATTAGAGGAAAAACGATTATATGCTAATCATTCCAGGTGTGCCTTTAGAGTCAAAGTAGTAGAAGTTTGGGGCTTATTATACCTCATGAGGGCATGAAGGTGGACCTTTACCCCTCATGTCAGTAGGGGTACATACAGAATTTTGCAGTATATTTCACTACCATTGTAAGCCCAAGGTCACAAGTCAAAATACATATATTAGGTGTCCTAGACCAGCGTTGCAGGGGAGCGCCACCCCCCCAAATATGCTCCTGAAGCACACTCTGCTGGGGAGCAGATCTAGAGCGACCTCGAGAGCACGCTCCCTACGGGAGAAATCACTCCTGTACCACTCCCATTTCTCCCAGAGCGAGTTTTTAAATCGGGGAGCGGTACGGGAGCAATCGCTCCCTCTTGCCAAAAATCACTCCCTGTGAAAAGAAAGGCACACTCGATTTTTTTCGATGGAAGGAGGGGAGGGGCCAAAAGAAATAAAAGGATTCCTCCCCTACCACAATTCATTATCTGCATGATTGAGAGAGCAAGAGAGGGCTTTTGGAGATTGAGTTGAGGAGGTGAGTGAGAAGAAGATTGAGAGTGTTGCTTGAGGAGCTTGCAAGGGAGATTGGAGCTTGGGATTGAAGGCACCATTGGAGAGCCAAAGAGGTAGGGTCTAATCCCATTCTTTTTATTTTTCCATGTAGCATTTGTGTTTTTTATATGTTCATTGTTGAATGAAAGATGTTCTCTTCTCTATTTCCCATTCCTATTCCTCCTCCATTTTATTGCAGGCAAGAAACTATAACTCCACCAAACATGATGGGTATATGGCTAAGTTGCAGGAAACGCTCGCAGGGGAGGAGTTTCTGTACGGAAACGGAAACGAAACGTGGAAACGCATACGGTACGGCCCAGAAACGCGTTTCTGGCCATACTGGCACGTTTCTCGAGGTGGAAACGTAGCCAGTATGGCCGAAAACACGTTTCTGGGTCGTACAACATCGTTTCCACATGCAACTTGACTTTTTTTTAGTTTTTTTAATTAATTTATCTTCTAATTTTTAATTAGGTTTTTCTAATGCCTTCTAGTTGCTTCTAAATGGCTATATAAAGTTATAAAAGTGAACTTTTTCCCTAGTGTTGATATGCAGTTCATCAAGAAGTTTGAGGCATATGCAGTTCATGATAATGTTAAATTCTTAAAGTAAAAGTGATATTCTCTTTTATTTTTCATTTTCATCATTTTACTTAAATTTTTAACATTACCATGAAATGACTCAAGATGTTTGAGAGTTGTTTCGCCCTCATTGGATTTCATATGGAGAAAGTAGAATTTTAGATCTCACTCAAAATCCAGCAGACTTATCTGTTTTTTAGGATTTCAGGATTGGGGGGATTGCAATGTTTCCATTGGATTTTATCATGTACTAGGGTATGGAACTTGTATTTAATCAAGAGAACCAAGCCCTCTATACAGGGGAGACTCCCAATAATCAAGAGCATGTAGGGTACTAGGGTATGAAACTTGTATTTAATCAAGAGCACTAAGGTCGTTCGACTATGTAAGAGGAGACTCCCAATCAAGCACGAGACAAGAAATTAGAAATTTCTTGTGGCTGATTTTGGATATTTCTATTTTCATTATGTGATCATTCATGAGTAAATGTGATGTAAATTTAGAGACTTATAGTTTATGCATTGACAATTGACAATTTTATCATAATGTAATAAATTAGAATGTACCGTATATGCTTTATGATTGCACATATTTCTTAAATGTCCTAATATATATATATATATATATATATATATATATATCGTGTTTCCCCATTTCCAAAATTTGGGGGGGTCACGTTTTGTACCCGTGCCCGTTTCGAAAACTCGTACCTGTTTCCCCGTTTCGTGCAACCTTGGTATATGGCTTGACATTCTCTTGTTGGTTCCTTTTTTGTTATGATGGTGTTGTGGAGTAGAAGGAGGAGAGATGAAGATGATGAAGAAGTGGGTAGTGGTGGATTAGGAAACCCTGGAGAGAAGAAGAACCAAGAGGAAGAGGAGGAGGATAATGAGAGTGGAGATGATGATGGCAAAAAAAACCAAAGTAGACCAAACCCCCTTGTGGAAATATATCACTAGGCTTTCAAGAGGGAAAGGAGGTGGAAACACTAAATTTACATGCACCCATTGCAAAATCACCTTCACAAGTTCATACAACCGTTATAAAAACTTCTAGAAACTAGAAAAGACAAGAGGGATGTTGGAGTATGTTGGGCTTCTAGAGGGTACCATTCTTCATCACTTGATCCTTTGGGCCATGAAAAAGGGAACATTAGACCTGTTTGGGATTTAGGAACTAATTTGACCCCTTTAGTGGGAAAATTCATTGATATAATGTAATATTTTTATAATAAATTACTAAGTCTCCAACATGTGGTTATCTAGTAAATATATTTTCGAGATGAGGAGTCTAACTAGCCGTTAGCTAGCCATTAGAAAAAGTTTTATAAAAGGCTATCCTCACCTTTAGGAATAAGTTATTGTTGTTTTGTGAGATAAATGTCATTAATAAATGAACTTCATTTGCAAACTTGTGTATTATTTACATTGTTTGAGTTGGATTTTACTCTCTCTTTCCTCCTTGATTCATTGTGGCAACCAATTGAATCTAATATTTCCTCCATTAAGTGAGATCACACAAAATATAGAGGATCGATCCAATGATAGGCTACATAGCCATGTGGTAGCCACGTGGAGGAGACAAACTAGGGATAAATCCTGCTTCGATTTTCATGTTGTAGGTGGGTCACTCCAATGAAGGTTGAACCATTCCAATAGGGAGCTTCGACCATGAGAGGGACTTATATTTCAATGCATAGTCAAACTGAAGGCTGGAGAATGCCACACTAGGGGATGCTCCTAGTTGGGTCCGAAAACCATAGAAGATCTTAAGTCAGAAGTGGGGGCAAATTCTCTCTAAGACCAATCTCACTTCCTTTGATCTATTTCAAGGCCAACCTAGAGAGGAGTGTGATTCACAAGTTAGATCATGAGGTAACGTTATTGTGGCACAAGGTAAGAGTTTGCAGCGACCAACTTATATTTTCAAAAAGTCCAAAACTTTTCATTCTGTTCTAGTGCAGGTTTATTTGCTTGCCGATTTTAAAGTATTTATCACAAGATAGAAAGTCTATTTACCTTGGTACAGTAAGAATAAAGATAGATATAAGCGAAGGGGTGATACATTGAGTTTGAATAACTATTGGATATTTTTTACCCTTTGTATCGAGTGTTTTTCTTGCTGTTACAAAAGAAATTTGTAATATTTCCAAGGTTCCACGATCTTGACAAGTAAACTTTTTCTTTTGGAATTCTGTATTTAGGCTCTATATTTAAGATACATTAGTCATATATCAATTTAGAGTCAAAATAATCAATTTTTCTAGTTGCTCTTTACTCCAATTTATTGTTGGAATTTTTCTGGGTAAACTACCCAGAATGATTTTATCCCATAATTGTAGAAATACAATATCCATCTTGCCCGTAATTGTAATTTATTGTTGTTCAAAGGCTTGGAAGTGATATTTCAAGATCAGTCTAGTATCTTCCAACTTCTCCACCCCTATATCTATGATTTAGTAATGCTTAGGCACTAATTGGGTGGCATTTTAGGGGAAATTTGGTTGTTGTCCCTGCAATTTATTGCAAAATTTATAATTTGCAGTTACAGAGCAGCAAGTTGATTTTTTTCTAAAAATCCCTCTAACCAGTGATCCAAATCTAAAAACAACTTTATATCTAGTTAATACATTTTCTCTACTCCACTTTTGACTACTTACATGCTATATCTAACACAGTCGAGTGTAGTGTTTTGTTGCTTTTAGTTTTCTGTTGCAGATTTACATATAGAAAATCAGCAAGACAACCCCTAATTAGCTACTCCATGTCACCTTTTGAACGCTTAAGACAATTCTACCTGTACATAAAGGGATGGAGAACAATCTCCTTGTTCTCCTAGCATGGTTTGAGAAATGGTCAAAGAAGAGAAATGTGGGAGCCTTGATACCAGGATAATTCAAGAAGCCACCCACACTCCTCCAGATGAAAGCATGAGTTCAACAAACTACACCCATTTCCAAGTACTTGATCTTCATGGCATATCTGTCACTGACTTGGAAGAGGAGGATTCAACAAAAAGTCATACTCTTGAAGAAGATGGGGCCCACGAAGAGCTTGAAACTATTGATGCATTTTTCTAGGTTGACCAATGCAAATGGAATATAAGCTATGTTGATTTTGATGGTTATCCCATTAATGACACAGACACTGAGAAAAGCTAGATCGCAAAGTTTTGGCCATATGAGCAACCAAGTTACTCCATGGATTGTGAGCACCCATATCCACTCATACAAGTGCAAAAGGTAGATTTCTACATTCTAGATACAAGAAAAAGCTTCTAGCAATGCAAAGGATATCCTTGACATGTGACTCTCAGATGTATAAGGATTCATTTGACAAGTAAGAACCCAACAACAATAGGTAGGTCACATCATTTCCAAATTTGGACATACTTCAGGAGTTTTCAACCTAACATACTATAAGCTATGGTTTTCTATATGTTTCCAACTCTCATGAATTTTCCCATCAACTATGTGTATGTGATTAAGGGAAACCAAGGAGGATGATAGTCTTTATGTAGGTTCCAATTAGAGCCGCCATAAAAACCCCCGTTGCTTACCAATATAGTGAAAAACATTGATGAAAGACCTTATGCATACAGTGAGAAATATCATTAAATCAGCCCCATTGATTGATGGATCCAAGAAGATTTCCCTACAAATGTGGTCCAAGCCATGAATGGGTTTCCAACATACATTTGCTGCAGGTTTGATCTATCACTACTTTGCTTAGCAACCAAGCACAAAGGTAATGTTAGTTTTTGCAGCATCGAATGTGTTCTAGCCACGAAATTTTGTGGAGAAGCTAGAATACATGAGATCTCCAAAACCCATAAATAGTTTCTAGAAATTCCACCTAGAAATGACTTAATTAAATTATTAGTCATTTTTTAAATATTTCGTAAGTCTAAACTTAGGGAATATGATTAATTAGTCAGAATTAATTAAGTCATGGTGAGAATGTTCGAGAAAAGTACATGGATCGATTTCTAGTTAATTCTAACCATCGATTAAGATTTAATCGTGGTCATTTAAGTCTCAACGGAGGATTATAAGAAGAAGTCGATGGGGCGTGGAGAAGACACACTAAATCAGTTGAGCATTTAATTTTGCTCAAAAATCAATCTCCAGATTAGCAGCATTCAGTTGCTCGAGGTGATTCAATGAGATCGAAGCAGTGAGAGAGGGGAAAAGATAGTGACACCGGAGAAAGCTTTTCCAGTTCCGGCGAGTACATTGCAGAGAGTCAGTGATTATCACAGAGAGGCAGCGCAGAGCCCTCTTGAGTAGATTTTCGTTTTGTTGGGGAGAAGGAGAAATTATGAGCCAGAAGCAAGACAGAGGGTCCAGAGGCAAAGAGTATCGGTTTCCTAGACGGCAACTAACGAGACAGTGAGAGGAGACGCAGTTACGAGCTTATGGGACATAGTAACTGCGTAGGCTTGACGCAGTGACTACACAGATGAAGCAAGGAGCAGCTCAATTCGAGCTGAGGTTAGTGTTGGATCGCCTGTGGAGTGAGAAATTTTTCTCACTAGTTATTATTGCCAATTATTTCTCTGTTTGGATTGCTAGTTTAAGCATCCATAGATTGTACTTAGATTTTCACTACTGCATAATATCAAAACCCTCAGCTGTTGCACCGGTTTTCCCAAGTTGGGTTTTTTTAGGGACTTAGTCCAAAAATAACGATGTCATATTGTGTGTGTGCATCTATTTCTTCCAACGTTTTTATTTCTTCCACAGTATTTTATTTGTGAAGGTTGCAGTGTATTTAATTCGATATTTGTCGTAGCACACAACAAGTAAATTGTTTAATTGAATTAACAATTAGAAGAATTAACATCAGTTGTTGCAATAGGATTCAGGGTTAGCCGAATTTTCACATGGTATCAGAGCGCAGATTGTAAGCCGAAGAGCTCAGTAGCAGAAGGGAAGAGGAATTTCATAGCTCTGCGTAAGCAGCAGTTCGAAACCCTCAGAGGCAGTGCAGTTTCTTGGCTAAGAGGGTTAATTTCTTGAGGAAAAATCGATTTCTCTGAGAGAGCAACAGAGAAATTGGATTTCTCCAATTTGAGGATTACCAGAGACAAAGGGATCAGCCTGTATTTTCATTGCAAAGAATATCTCTAGCTGGATGCAGTATTTTTGCAGCAGTTGCTAGTGCAAAATAGCGTCAGGAGGAAGAAAGAGCACACATTAAGGGAAATTTTCCTCAAGGGAATTCTAGCTTCAGAAGTTCAATTTTCTCTTGCAGATCAGTAGTTGTTGTGAGCAGATTTACTCACTCCAGCAGGGAGTGCATAGAGCCTAGCAGCAGCTGAGCAGAAGAGAAGAGGAGAATTTCGACTTATTTTGTTGAGATGGCCACTGCCGGACTACGGGATCAGGATAGGTAGGATGGTGCTTCCAACTATGTCATCTAGAAGGCAAGGATGTCCTTCCTTTTGAATGAATATGGCCTGAAGCCATATATTGATGCAGTGGTAGCTATTCCCTCGGATGCAGATCAGTTGAAGGAATATTGAAAGGAGATGGGGAGGGCAAAGAGATTGATCCTAGATGGTGTCTGGGATCATGTTGTATCACACATAACGGCCAAGAGAATGACCAAGGAGATGTGGGATACACTTTCCACGCTATACCAAAAGGGGGAAGGCATAGACCCCTTCCTCACCAGGATTCAGGAGATTCGAGATCAGTTGTCAGCTATTTTGGTAGCACCTCAATCCATAGAGCTAGTACGATTGGCACTCAACAATGTCTCAAAGGAGAGGCAAGTATTTGTCCAAAGTGTCTTGGGTAGAGAAACCTTGCCAGGTTGGGACAGGATACGGGCCGATTTGTAGCAGGAGGAGTTGAGATGAGCTCTTTTGAAGAGCTCCATCAGTGGTAGCAGCAGCAAGTCGAAGTAGGTGAAGGAGGAGGAGAATGTGGCCCTCGCGTCGAAGGGTCCCATTCAAGGACAGGGGGAGCAGTGAAAGAAGAAGAAGGACATGTCAAAGGTCAAGTGCTTCAAATGTGGTGAGCTTGGTCACTACAACACCTAGTGTCCTCTTAGGAAGAAGCACAAGGAGGATAAGCAGGACTAGGCGATAGCTCATGCCTAGATTGATAAGCTATCCTCCAGGCTGGAGGAAGACTTTGGCATGTTTGTAGACATACCCCCAGGAGTAAAGTGGGGTGACTTTGTGTTCTAGCCTCAAAATGCTACATATGGGCAGGATTCTTGAGGAGGTCCACCTCTTGAATCAGAACCTTGCTACTGGAGTCCATAGTATTTTAGTAGCAGGATGGATCAGTGGCAATAGATGCAGTCAGATGCCAGAGTGACAAATGCAGAATCTAGTTGCAGTCAAATGTTGGGCAGCGCAGTGCAGAGTTGGCAGCAGTGTAGAGTGGCATAGTGCAGAGTTAGCAGTAGTGCAGATGCCTCAGTGACAACACAAATACTAGAAATAGTCAGAGACTCAGGTGACAGATGTATCATACTAATCACAATTGATTCAGTATTTTGGATGCTTTTCAATTGCAGATGTTGCAGTTGCAGCAGCAACAGTTAGAGAGGGAGTTGCAGTGCAGATGCAGTGTTGGCAGCGATTCAGTCAGCAGCAACACATATGCAACACATATCAGAGTTGCGCAGTGGTTGGTGGGCAGCAGCAGCGTGACAGGATATGATGTAGAGGCAGGTGGGTGCTACAGGAGGCAGCAACTCTAGAACACATTCTTTGCTAAGAGGGAGTGTTAGTTTTTGTAGAATAGAATGTGCTATAGCCACGAAATTTTGTGGAGAGGCTAGAATACATGAGATCTCCAAAACCCAGAAATCATTTTTGGAAATTCCGCCTAAATATGACTTAATTAGATTATTAGTCGTTTTTATATTTCCTAAGTCTAAACTTAGGGAATATGATTAATTAATCAAAATTAATTAAGTCATGGTGAGAATATTTAGAAAAATACATGGATCAATTTCTAGTTAATCCCAGCCATCAATTAATATTTAATCGTGGTCGTTGAAGTCTCAACAAAGGATTATAAGAAGTCGTCGATGGGGCTTGGAGAAGACACACCAAATTAGTTGAACACTCAATTTTGCTAGGAAATCGATCTCCAGAGTAGCAACATTTAGTTGTTGGAGGTGATTCAGTGAGATCGAAGCAGTGAGAGAGTGGTAGAGATAGTGAGGCCGAAGGAAGCTTTTCCAGTTCCGGCGAGTACATTGTAGAGAGGCAGTGATTGTCACAGAGAGGCAGCACAGAGCCCTCTTGGGGAGATTTATGTTTTGTTGGGAGAAGGAGAAATTCTGAGCCAAAAGTTGGGTAGAGGTTCCAACAGTTTCCCAGACAACAACTGATAAGACAGTGACAGGAGACGCAGTTCCGAGCTTGTAGGACGCAGTAACTACGTAGGCTAACGCAGTGACTGCGCAGAGGGAGCAAGGAGCAGATAAATTAGAGCTGAGGTCAGTGTTGGATCGCCTGTGGAGTGAGAAAATTTTCTCACTAGTTATTATTGCCAGTTATTTCTCTGTTTGGATTGCTAATTTAAGAATCCATAGATTGTACTTAGATTTTCACTACTGCGTAATATTAAAACCCTCAGCTGCTGCACCAGTTTTCCCAAGTTGGGTTTTTCTAGGTACTTAGTCCAAAAATACCAGTGTCATATTGTGTGTGTGCATCTATTTCTTCCAACGTTTTTATTTCTTCCGCGGTATTTTATTTGTGAAGGTTGCAGTGTATTTAATTCCATATTTGTCGTAGCACACAAGAAGTAAATTATTTAATTGAATTAACAATTAGAAGAATTAACATCATTTGCTGCAATAGGATTTGGGGTTAGCCGAATTTTCACAGGTAAAACCCAAGGTAATGATAAATTTATTTGTTGGTCACATTAGTTATATGATTTCGCCTAACATGCTTTGTTTCCTTTAGATTAGAGATGGATAGGATGAATAAGCTCTTTAGCATGAACACTAGATTAGTTTAGTGCATTTTCATTTCTAGCATGGTTCAAACTTGGTTTGTATGAGTGTTGTTACCTATTTTCTTATTAGATTACTTACACATTTTGCCTTGTCCTATGTCCATTCATATTAGTTATGCAGTGTTGTTAGTTAATTTCTATTTCATTTTGATTATTAACATGTTAGGAAGGGATAGAACTTTGGTCCTAATCTCTCCCTATATTTTACATCTATTTGGTGAGTCTTTTCGGGTGACAAGTGGAATATTTGGGCATTCTCACATCCTCTCAGGTAGAGCATGTGTCCCACAATTAGAGCCAGTTGTTACCCCTCATGTCAGTAGGGATATATATATATATATATATATATATAGATATATTCATAGTATATTTCAACACCATTGTAAGTCCAAGGTCATAATTCAAAATCCTTGTAATAACCATGTGAGGCCCTATATTAGGTGTCCTAGACCTTATGACTGGTCAGACCATGGCAAGACCCCTTAAGTTCATTTCTAGTTCCTTTAGTCTTAGATAGGATTGGAGGGACTTAGATGGGTTTACTTGAGGACTCATGGTTCTAGTGGAGCCTACTTTTGTAGGGGGGATCACTAGTATATGGGCCAATCTAGCCTGCATCAAGATGCACCTATGCATTACTGCATGGTTACATGTCTATAGAGTCTATATGTGGCTTTGGTTTTGGTACAATATTCCTCAAACAATTTTCATAAATGGTAATTTCGCAAAGTCAATTATTTACGAAATTCATGTTTCCCAATGCAAGTAGTCTTGGAAGAAAAAGTTAACTTGGTCCTGTTACCACTCAAACTAGCAGGGGTCCTAGGAGGACATTGTATAGAGAAACTACTAGGTCAAGGGGCAACAGTAGAGTGATAGCCCACTGTCACCTCAGTTGAGACTCCCTGCTCTTTACAGACTTCCACCTATGGGTAGAGTCCCAGTATGAAAGGAATCACAAGGATGAACGGATCAATGAATGGATGGAGGATGATTCCTAGGGCCTATTCACAAGAGAGACTCAATTATATGGCTTACTTGCTGAAGAAGCAAGGTGATGGGCTCTCGAAGAGCTAAGAGGATACTTAAGCCTAGGTTTGAGCAATATCCCTTGTCAAGAAGCTTCCTAGGTCCAAGAATCCTTATGGAGAAATGGCTTCTATGCAGTCCTTGTTGAATTTGAGTTATCAAGTTGTGGGACCACAGAGAGCCAAAGCGAACCCAAGCTATGTCAAGGATATGGAGTTGATCAACACTAGAGGGGCTTGAGCTATTTTGGGAGGAGAATGGGGTCAAAGGACACTTTTCTTTTTGGAATACAAATGTAATGACCCAAGTGAGGACACTAACACAAATCATCCTAGGGAGAGAGGTGGTCTTGTGGCTAGGGCTTGCTATATCTCAGGATTCCACTGTCGGATTTGCTTCAAACTTGGAGGACCTCTTGAGAACACCCCAACGTAGTAGTGGACCAATTTTCAAGGTGTTTGGATGGCTACAAAATATTTTACTTGATGCCCTAAGTGACCCTCTAGGGTTAGGCCTAGAAATGGGGAGTGAAGAAAACAAAGATAAATTTGACCACCAAGAGGATGCGAGGATCAGTGCCTTGCTTAGGGGGCTCAATGGAGTCAAGATACACCTAGATAATTTGCCAAAGAGTTGAAGTTTCAAGGTCTTTCAACCTAAGAGGAGCCTCTAGGAACATTCACCCAATCCCTCAAGAGCAATGCATGCATTAAATCACTTTTTCAAAGGTCCGAGAAGAATTTCGGATTACATTAACGCATACGAGAATAATGATAACAGTATACATGCATTTGACTAGTAAGGTAACAAGAACAGCATTAAAAGTTCACTTACACGAGAGAGAGTGTATCCATGTATCAACTTTGCATTAGGAAGAAACTCCAAAGACAATAGCGAAAATCCAAACATCATAATGCACCCAAAAACTCCAAAAAGTTTACCCCAGCAAAAAGTGTGCAAATCTCTCAAGAGATACTAATCCAATCCAAGTGATGATGAGGATTTAGAATGAACCTCTCTCATATTTCTACAACTCTACATCGGATTCGATTTGCCTGATTGGCCTTGTTGACCACTACGTGTCAACTACCCATAGCAGTACACCCCCTTTTTTTTGCAAAAGGGATAGCGCTTGATCGATATGTCCGTGCCATTCGACAGTCATCGTCGACCCGATCGTGTTATGTTGTAAACCCAGTCTGCATGTGTAAATTGTAAATAATCTTAGCAGATCTGAGTCATGTATGTAAATTGCCTAGGAAAACCTAATTTTCTAGTGATAATCTATGTTCTGGAAGGTTTTTTGTCTCATCGATCTATGATCGACAGAGTTTTCCTTCAGCCTAACCCCAAAGCCGGAATGAATTTTGTTATTAGAATCTTAGGGGAATCCTAGTGTGCTTCGAGTCTATGTAAAAGTAATTTGGAAATAATCCTAATTATTTGGTTAGGTTATTACAAATTACTTGATTTGCTAGATTATATTTGTGTTGCAGAACTGGGTAGTCTATGAGGGTCTATGTCAAATGGGTTTTCCCCCTTGAGATGTAAAATTGTAAAAGTCATGATGTAAAGTGTTTTGAGGGTTAGAAAATGTTTTATCCCCTCATAAGTCCTAAGTCCTAGGTCCTAGGTGATTTTTCCAAAGGCTAAGTTCGAGGATCCAGAAATAAAAAATAAAAATAACAAAAAATAATAAAATTGAAAAATAACTAAAAACTAAAAAATAAATTAAAAAAGATAGATAAAAATTTGAAAAATAAAATAAAATAATAAAATAATAATAAGTCAAAGTTTTGAGGAAATAAATGCAGGATTTTAATTTTTAAATATATTAAAATGCATTTAAAATTTCGACAGATGAGATTAAAAGAGATTTTGATCCTCATCGACGGTCGAGATCAGTTTGACATGGATAACTCGAATTAGCCGTTGGGAAATTTTCTTTTAAATAGGGTGTCAGGGATCATTTGAGATCATTCGATCTTAGAGTTGTGTGCTAAAGAAAGCTCTCTTGTAGTCATTTTTTGTGCAATAAAGAAAGACTTTGGGGTTGAAAATCTTGCTGGTGTTACTCTTCTAGAAATGTTGTAAGATGTTTTATTTTTGTGCATAATTTTATTTTCATCCATTGATAATAACTTGATGAAGATTGATTTAGGCACAGGTATCTTGTCTAATCTCTGGGGTTTGAATGATAGTTTAATTTCTGAATATAATGGCAGGTATCTCCATTTGATCTGAATTTCACTGTTGTTTTCTCCCTCTATGTTAATGGTTGATTTAAGCTGTGCAGGATATCCTTAATTTTGAGTTTACCGGGCATTAGGGGAAGTTCTCGGCTGAACCAGCCAACTCCTGGATTGCGTTTTCTGAAAGAGCCCAGCCAGTTTTAATCCCGGGCTTATCATTAGAATTTTTGTTGCAGATGCATGAAGGGTTTTCTGAAGTACCTCACATTAAATTTAAAATTCTGAAAATATTTCTATGGCATATTGACAAATCTGGCTAGTTAAAGCCTCTAATTTGTAATTATTGTAATTATTTAGCTGATTTTTGTTAGGGTTTTAGGATTCTTCCTTGCACTTTTTATTTCTGGATGTTCGGTTTCTGTAGGTTGCAGGTACAGATTTTGAAATTTTTTTCAGGGTTTTCCATCAAGCAATCTAAAGCGGATTGATTTAAATTTTTTTACAATTTCTGAGGAAATTCAAAGGTTTTCTCCTGCTGCTTTAAACCTCCAGATCTGCATCCTTCAAGCTGCAGCGCTGGCCATCAAATCCTTTCATTCTCATGCTGCCGCATTTTCTTCTGGCATTCTCAGCCACCACACAAATCTCAATCAGCTGCCCATTCACGTGTAGTCAGCTATCAGCCTCAGCAATCCATTCACGCAAAAATTGCAAAAGAGGCCACGCATCTCCACCACTTTCCACGCTGTTGGCTATTTGCTCTCACATCCCTGCGTGCTACCCATAGCTCCGTTTCTGCATTTCTCTTCTCCCTCCAACATTACGTCCTGTGGATTTCCTCCACGCGTTACCTCTCCCTACTGCCATTTCACGCTTCTCTACCCTTCAACGTGCTGCTCATTTCATTCCTGCAACTATCTTTCAACCTGCAATCAAAAACCCTCAGCTATCCTTCCACGCTGCTCTTCAAAACCCTTGCTACATCGCTGTCCATTCTCCACCTGCAAACAACGGCTTCATAAACTTCATCATTCCCACGGTTTCTCATCCCCTTCCATGCATACTTGTAGGCAAACCGCATTTTTTCTCTTGTGTATCTCCTCTTTCTGCCACCATCACTCCCTCTGCGTACCTGCACACACTAAACACAACAACAATAAAAAATAAAAATAAAAAAATCGATTTTCTTTATATGCCTGTTGGTAGGTTAGCGTAGGTATTTCTTTGTTTTTATTTACTATGAGTTTCATTTAGTTTAGGTTTTAGATTAGTTTAATATTTAGATTTTGAATTAAAGTTTAGTTCTAGTTTTAGAATTATTTGATTTTAGTTTTGTCTTAGTTAAATTTTAAATCTAGAATTTTATATCATTTAAAAAATAAAATATAAAATATAAAAAAATCATAAATGGTTTAAAGATAACAAGGTTCCTTTTCATTTTTTTGAGGATCTTAGTTTAGAATAGATTTTAGCTTTATTCTGATTTTTAATTTAAAAAATAAAAAAATAAAAAAAGTTCTTTTAGGATTTAGTTTTAATAATTTTAATTTTCATTTAGTTTAGTTTAGTTTTGTTTTATTTAAAAATATAAAAATTAAAAAAAATTAAAAAAAAAAAAAATTGAAAATTCATTGGTGTCACTTGTGGTATTTATGTTCCACTTCTCTATAGTTAAATGCACTTAAATGTTTATTTAAAAGTTAGCTATATGAAAGTGGTAATTGGTTAGCATTTAAAATTGCATGGTTATTTAAAGCATTTAATCTTTTGAATTTTAATTGCTGGAATTTTGTTAAAGCATTGTGCATTTATTGAACATCTTGCATCGCTTAGGTTATTTGATGATAAATGATTGTTTTACAAGGTTCATATTTTTGCAACATTTAATAAATAATCATTTAATCATTAACTCCATAAGGCACTGGTACATTAATTTCTAAAATCAATCAGGTGCTAAATTGCCTTGCTGTGTCTCCCAACCCAACTGGTCCACAGTTGGTCTTCCTTTATCCCATAGGGTCTACCCCCCTTAGCCTCAGGAGACGGCTTAAACGGAGAGATCGGGGATCAGGGTGACAGCCCCCAGTCTGAGCGTTGTCGCGCTGCCCAGACAATCTGTGCGACAACATTTTTTGGCGTCGTTGCTGGGGACAGAGTTTTTCTGGCCCTGGTGTTTCAACGACATTTCATCTTCATTCTTCTCTCTCATCTGGAATCTGGAATATTTTCATTTGAGCCGGCAAGGTCAACATTTTTTGGCATCATCTCATCTTTTCCGCCATTCATTAGCCTGTCAAACGGCCAACATTCTTTGGCGTCATTTGATCTTTCGTCATATCAGCAACTACTCTTCAGTTCATTTCTTGTTCGGGTGGCGACTCAATTTCTTTTCATTTATTTTTCCCAGACAAGAAGCCTCCCTCATATTTGCTTGTTTGTTGCTTTTTGGATCTTAGAATTAGATTCATTGTTCAAGTGACGACTCTACTTCTTTCATCTCTTGATTTTCTTGAGTAGAGATCTCTTTCTATCATCCATTTGGTCCCTCATTATTCATCATGGATTATACGTTTACCCCACGTCATTTTACTGATGATCTCCATGATATTCCGGAAGTGGCCATTTCTAAATTACCTTTGTTCTCGAGTGGTGATTCAATTGCTGTTAGAAAGCATCTAGGCAGGTTTACTCGTATAATGATCATATATTGTAGACCCCCTCAGTATAATCATAAAGATGTAAAAATGCGTCTATTTGTCCTTTCTTTAGAGGGTGATGCTTTGAATTGGTTTAATAATTGTCTTGAAGATTATTTCACTTCTTTACAAGACATTATCAATGCTTTTAAAGATAGATATGGTTATCAAGATAGCTCGCCTTGTGCCCCTAAAATTGTGCAACAGAATGAAAGTAATCTTATGAAAGGTCCAGCTGTCGATGAAAGATTTAAAGACAATTCTTCATATCAGAATATGCCATCCACCTTTACCATTATAGATCAAATCCAGGATAGTGGAAACGCAGGGACAAATTGTGAAATCAATGAAAAAGAAAATCATAAGCAAATTATAGAAGAACTAATGCGGCTGGTAAAAAATATGGAGATCAATCAAACTAATTATGCCAATGATGTGAGAACTTTATGCACCCACCTGGAAAAACGTAATAAGGAGATAGAAATCATGAAAATTAAACACCTTAATCACGTAGCCGACATGCAAAGTCAGCATGCTAAGGAAATTGAGACCATGAAAGCTAATCATGACAGGGAAATTAATTTTATGCAAAGCAAGTTATCAGGCTTAGAGGAAAATATGACAATCATGGAATTCCATTATAATAATCAGTTGACTGCCATGCAAGAAAATCATAAGAAAGAGATAAACTTTATGCAACATTGTTGGATGACCATAAAGGCAAAGGACGACAAAGTAATAAAAGATATGGAAGCTAATCAGATATGTCTTCAGAATAAGTTACTGACCATGGAAGAAGACCATGCCAGGGAAATCAGTGCTATGAAGGTTGAACACTCTAGTCAGATGGATGCCATTAAAATACAGGTTCAGAAATTTCAACAATGGTCAGAGGATGAAAGAAACCAGGGAACGTCAATAGATCAGGAGCCTCCTTATCTGCTGCAACAAGCTCCATCTTATTATGAGGTCCTTTGTTCCATTGAAAAATGGATAAATGAAGGTGACCTGGATAAAAGGGAAATTAATAATCAGGTTGATGCTCACATGGTTAATCCACTAGTCATAGAAGATCAAGTTATAACTCATGGCACCTGTGAGATTGATCCATCATCCTTGACAAGGCAGATGCAGAATGAAGAAAAACATGTCACGCATATCTTACATACTTCATCTGAGAGCATTGAAGTAGAAAGTTCCACGTCATCAGTGATACAACCTGCCACGAAGAAAAAGCGCAAGAGAAAGAAAATGAGAAAATGATTTGATGCATCAGACGGCCGCGAGCAGCTTGATTTTCGGATAGGGAAAAGTCCTACCATATGCAGAATTGGACATGGCACATCCGAGAAGCAGCCGACAGATTTCCCTGAAAGTAGGCAAATGCTCAGTATACACTATATTGAACACATTGATGCCATGGAGCATCCTCTGTATTTCTAACCCTACTCCTTGTTTTTTCAGCATTTTCATTTCTGTTTTAGGATTAGATTTACTTTTCATGTTACTAGATAGTTAATAAATGAAGAGCTTATATATTTCCTGTGCTTAATGTTATATGATGATTTTTGGATGGATGCTACTTATGTTTTGTTGTGTATTGCGTGGATGCAGATTTTGGATTCTCACATTCCAACAGTGCAGCAATGTGTCCCCAAGTAGAGCCAGATGCTGATCACTATGTGTCAACTACCCATAGCAGTACACCCCCTTTTTTTCGCAAAAGGGATAGCGCTTGATCGATATGTCCGTGCCATTCGACAGTCATCGTCCACCTGATCGTGTTATGTTGTAAACCCAGTCTGCATGTGTAAATTGTAAATAATCTTAGCAGATCTGAGTCATGTATGTAAATTGCCTAGGCAAACCTAATTTTCTAGTGATAATCTACGTTCCGGAAGGTTTTTTGTCTCACCGATCTATGATCGGTAAAATTTTCCTTCAGCCTAACCCCAAAGCTGGAATGGATTTTGTCATTAGAATCTTAGGGGAATCCTAATGTGCTTCGAGTCTATGTAAAAGTAATTTGGAAATAATCCTAATTATTTGGTTAGGTTATTACAGATTACTTGATCTGCTAGATTATATTTGTGTAGCAGAACCATAGTTTTAAAAACCGTTCCGGTCCAACCAGTTACCGGCCTAACCGGCCGGTTGGGAGGCTCACCGGTCAGAACCGGTGAAAAAACCCGGTTAGAAGCCCCATGTGCCCGGAAAATTGACCTAACCGGTAAAAACCGGCCGGTTTAGGTCAAAACCGGCCGGTTTATTGCTAACCGGCCGGTTTTGTCCTAAACCGGCCGGTTTATGGACAGCCCACTGAAACATGACAAAAAACGCAGTTGTTTAGTGGTTTAGTGGTTTAGGGGTTATGATTTTCATGACTTTATCAATAGGAATGATACATGTTCTAGATACTTCATCTCTCAAACCTTACTACAATTTTCTAAGTTCTTAAAATATCACTGCAATTCGGGAAAATTGAAATACCATTGTAATTCAGACCTTTGTAATCCACTGAAATCTTCAGACCTTCTTTAGTATCATTATAGTTTCGGACCTCTATTAACCAAGGAAGATTTTGTACCTCTGCAATGTTATTAGGCCTACAATCTTCGGACTTCTATACGAAGTTACTGTGATTCTTGGGTTTCTGTAATACTCCGGACTTTGGATCTTTGTGATTCTTGGGTCTCTGAAATACACCAGACTTTGAACCTCTATGATTCTCGTGTCTCTGAAACACCTCAGACTTTGGACCTCTATGCAGACCTATTTTAATTTAGGGGCAGACTTTTTGTCTGTCATTTGGTTCTCTTCTTTTGTATAAGCTTCTTGCTAGTCTTGTTATACTTGATCTCCAAATGATCAAGCTACAGATGAAATAGTGATATTTCCAGCTACCAAGGATACAAACCATAGCTTTGATACCATGTTGGAAAATGGTTAGGGCAACATATTAAACCTAACATTTTCCTTAGATGAAATTTACTTGTGATATTAATATCTTCTTAGTGGTTTAGAGCCTCATTGCTTATGTATTTTGTCGATGATATGTATTGCACTCGGTGCCATTTTGATATATTCACCTTTACATGGTATATAAATGAGCAATCTTTGCATATTTTGTCTCTATTGGCTTGGAATCATGCTTTTAAATCTTAAAAATAGTTTTTTTCATTAAAAAATAATTATTTAATGTATTTTTCTAAAACCGGTTCGTTTAGACCAAACCAGTCCCGGTTAGACCGGTTCCGGTCGGTAAACCGGTTCATTAGGTGGACCGGTCCGATCACCGGTTCCGGTTTTAAAAACACAAAGCAGAACTGGGTGGTCTATGAGGGTCTATGTCAAATAGGTTTTCCCCCCTTGAGATGTAAAATTGTAAAAGTCATGATGTAAAGTGTCTTGAGGGTTAGAAAATGTTTTATCCCCTCATAAGTCCTAAGTCCTAGGTCCTAGGTGATTTCTTCAAAGGCTAAGTTCGAGGATCCATAAATAAAAATAAAAATAACAAAAAATAATAAAATTTAAAAATAACTAAAAAATAAAAAATAAATTAAAATAAAATTTAAAAATAAATTAAAAAAGATAAATAAAAATTTGAAAAATAAAATAATAATAAGTCAAAGTTTTGAGGAAATAAATGAAGGATTTTAATTTTTTAAATATTAAAATGCATTTAAAATTTCGATGGATGAGATTAAAAGAGATTTTGATCCTCATCGATGGTCGAGATCAGTTTGACACATTGTTTTACAAAACGGGCGGGTTGAAACGGAAACGGCCGTTTCGGACCGTTTCATTAGCCCCCAGCTTGACCCGGCCCATGACCCGGCTCGGTTGACTGGGTCAGCTATGACTCGGCCGAGTCAGCCAATGACTCGGCCGAGTCATAGCTGACCCGGTCAACCCGGCCGGGTCCCGTCATGACTCGGCCGTTTCAATACAGTCCGGCTGGGGCAGCGTATTTACCAAAAAAAAATCAATTTTTTGCTGATTTTTTATAAAGTTAGTTAGGGTTTGTGGAGCTGAAAGGGTTATTGTGATTTGTTTAATGCTTTTGGGGTCCATTTCCCCCTCCCAAACTCTATTTAAGACAGCCAAATGCTCTCATTTCACTCACAACAGTCTTATGCATTTGAGTGAGAGTCTTCTTTGAGAGTTAGTGAGCAGTTCTTGAGCTTGTTTTGGAGCAGCAGTGAGGAGTCTTGGAGGAGCATTGTAGCTGGAGTGAGGAGCTTCTTGGGCAGCCATTTGGAGCAGCATTGAGGAGCTGATTTTTGGAGCAAGCTTGAGGAGGCAGTTTGTGCCTGGAGGTATTTTTTTCCACCTCTATAAATCTGTTTTTACTTAGTAAATTTTAGGTGCATATCAAGATAGCTTAGAGAGTGTTTTTAGTCAAATAAATGAACATTGAATCAATTTTTTTTTTTTTTTTTTTCATTTTCAGATTGTTTTCCTAGTCAAAAAATGGCACCTAGAGCAAAAGATCCTGCTTGGGCATATGTTGAAATGGTTGATGATGAGATGTGTTGCAAGTTTTGCCATAGGAAAATTAAGTCAGGTCCTGGGGGGATTAATAGGCTGAAACAACACTTGGCAGGGATTAAAGGCAATATTACTGCATGTAAATCTGAGGAAATTGGGGAGATTAGAAAGAATTTGTTGGAAAGCTTTGAAAAATTTAATGCAGAAAAGACTAGGCAAAAAGAGATACAGGCTGAAATTGGGAGGAAGAGGGAGATACAAAGAATGATGGCTGCCAACCCCCACTATGAGTTTGAGGGTTCTTCCTCTATCCCTCAAACCGATGCATCAAACCCTTTCCGTTATGTTCCTCCCTCTTTTGCTTCTGTTCAAGATAAGGGAAAGGGTAGAATGAAGGGTGATGGGACTATCAAAAGTTTTTTCACTCACTCAGGCTCCTCTCCATCAGATGCACATGGTCCTGAAGTTAGTAAAGGTCTTGCTCAGCCCACTTTAGATGACCATTGGAAGAAAGAATTGAGGGAGACTGCTTGTGACTACATAGCTAGATGGTGGTATGATGCTGATATCCCCTTTAATGCTGCTCGTTCACCATATTATGAGCCTATGTTTGAGGCCATACATGCTACTGGAAAAGGCTTCAAAGGCCCTACTATGCAAGAGCTAAGGGGGTTTCGTTTGCAGAAAGAAATTAAATCAATTAATGAGTATTTGCAAGATTTCAAGGAATCATGGGCAAGAACAGGGTGTACCATCATGTCAGATGGATGGACTGATCAAAGAAACCGTACCATCATAAACTTTCTTGTCTTCTGCCCACAGGGAACCATGTTTTTAAAATCAGTTGATGCATCTGATAAGGTAAAAGATGGCCACTTGTTGTTTCAGCTATTGGATGAGGTTATTCAGGATGTGGGGGTGGCTAATGTTGTTCAAATCATCACAGACAATGCCTCTAACTATGTTCTTGCTGGTAGACTGTTAGAGGAAAAACACAAGACCATCTTTTGGACCCCATGCGCTGCACATTGCATAGACCTCATGCTTGAGGATATTGGAAAATTAGATTGGGTCAGAAACATTGTAGATAATGCCAAAAGCATAACAAAATTTATCTACAATCATACACTGGTTTTGAGTCTCATGAGGAAACACACTGGAGGCAAGGATATTATTAGGCCTGCCATCACTAGATTTGCTACACATTTTTTGACATTGCAATCTATGCTTTCCCAACATAGAAACTTGCAAAAGATGTTTTCCAGTGATGATTGGAATCAAAGTAGTTGGTCTAACAAACCAGAAGGCAGAGAATTGAAAAGGAAAGTCCATGATGAAACTTTTTGGAGAAAGGCAGCAGAGATTGTGAAGGTTGCTGAGCCACTAGTTAAGGTGTTGCGGTTGGTGGATGGGGAAAGGTTGGCTATGGGCTTCATTTATGAGGCTATGGATCAAGCAAAGGAGCAAATAAAGACAGCATACAAGGATAGAGTGGCAAAGTATGGGCCCATTTGGGCAATCATTGATGAAAGATGGAACAATCAACTCCATCGCCCTATACATGCAGCTGGGTATTTTTTGAACCCACGGTATCATTATAAAGCTAAGGAGTCAGGAGCTTTGAGGGGGGAGGTCAGAGATGGACTGGTTGATTGCATTGAGCGCATGGTCCCATCGGAGTCTGATCAGCTGCTGATACATCAGCAGGTCACATCCTTCAGCAATGCACCAGGTACCTTTGGGAAGAACCTAGCAAAGATTGCAAGAGAAGCAGATGAGCCAGGTAAACAAAAATTTCAATTTTCAATTTCTTAATGGTTTTACTTTTTTTATTAAAGTTTGTTAAATCATTTATAATTTGAAAGTTAGATATAATTTGTAATTTTGTTGAGCTTCAGCCTTCATCTAACTCATAATTCATTACACTCCTATGTTTTTTGCAGCACAATGGTGGGAGGCCTTTGGTGGCCAGTGCCCTGAATTGCAAAGGTTTGCAATTCGTATTTTGAGTCAAACTTGCAGTGCATCTGGGTGTGAGCGCAATTGGTCTGTCTTTGAGAGGATTCACACAAAGAAGAGAAACCGTTTGGAGCAAAAATGGTTGAATGATCTAGTTTTTGTCCAATACAACCTTCGGCTCAGACGGAACCAATTGCTGAACAAAAGACCTGATTCAGATCCCATTGTGTTGGAAGACATTGATCCAACATCAGATTGGGTAGTGGAGAGTCGTCTACCAGAGTTTGATCCTGATGAGGATCTTGATGAAATTGATGTTGGAGATCCACTGCAGCGTGTTCAGTTGAATGCAGATCCCAATCCACCAGCCTCAGTCTCACAGCCAGCTAGTAGGACTCCAGTTGTAGGTGCTTCGCCTTCCTCTGCTCAGCCACGACAGAAGCGCAGCCGCATTTGTACTCTATCTCAGCTTGCATCTGCTGCACAGCCTAGTGGTACTGGCACCACTTCTACAGTTGCAGTTGGAGACGATGATGATGAGGAGGAGCCATGGGGCCCCTTGTCTGACTCTGATGATGATGATCCAGAGATTGGTCGAGATGATCTTGGCTCCTCTGGCAGTAGCTACTAGCCTCCTTGGTTATTTGTATTTTGTTTTGACTCTTGAGTCTTTGATCATGTATGACAGACTACAGTTGACTATGTATTTACTATTGCCATTGGGTACACCGTACCATTTTGATATAATGGATTGGTTCATGAGCCTACTTTGATCATATGTTGTCTTCCATGTATATTATAATGTTGTGTGTTTGGAAACTTGAATGAAAATCTTTAAAATTATGTTTAAAATATTTAAAATTATGTTTTTTTATAAAAAAAATAAATATTTAATGTATTTTTTACAACGACCGAGTCATTGAAATCGAGCGGCCGAGTCATTACCGAGTCCGAGTCCGAGTTCGAGTCGATCCTCGGCCGAGTCCGAATCCGAGTCCGAGTTGTAAAACATTGGTTTGACATGGATCACTCGAACTACCGTTGGGAAATTTTCCTTTAAATAGGGTGTCAGGGGTCATTTGAGATCATTCGATCTTAGAGTCGTGTGCTAAAGAAAGCTAACTTGTAGTCATTTTTTGTGCAATAAAGAAAGACTTTGGGGTTGAAAATCTTGCTGGTGTTACTCTTCTGGAAATGCTATAAGATGTTTTATTTTTCTGCATAATTTTATTTCCAGCCATTGATAATAGCTTGATGAAGATTGATTTAGGCACAGATATCTTGTCTGATCTCCGGGGTTTGAATGATAGCTTAATTTCTGAATATAATGGCAGGTATCTCCATTTGATCTGAATTTCACTGTTGTTTTCTCCCTCTATGTTAATGGCTGATTTAAGCTGTGCAGGATATCCTTAATTTTGAGTTTACCGGGCGTTAGGGGAAGTTCTCGGCTAAACCAGCCAACTTCCAGATTACGTTTTCTGAAAGAGCCCAGTGAGTTTTAATCCCGGGCTTATCATTAGAATTTTTGTTGCAAATGCATAAAGGGTTTTCTAAAGTACCTTACATTAAATTTAAAATTCTGAAAATATTTCTGTGGCATATTGACAAATCTGGCTAGTTAGAGCCTCTAATTTGTAATTATTGTAATTATTTAGCTAATTTTTGTTAGGGTTTTAGGATTCTTCCTTACACTTTTTATTTCTGGGTGTTTAGTTTTTGCAGGTTGCAGGGACAGATTTTGAGAAAAATTTCAAGGTTTTCCATCAGGGAATTTGAAGCGGATTGATTTAAAATTATTTACAATTTCTGAGGAAATTCAAGGGTTTTCTCCTGCTGCCTGGAGGGTTTCTTTTTCGCAGAAGGATTTCGAATTTTTTTCAGGTGTGCATTGTTCAAACCATAGTTTTAAAACTCCGACTTTGACTCCGACTCGGCCAAGGGTCGACTCCGACTCCGACTCCCACTTGGTATCGACTCGGCCGGCTCGATTTCAATGACTCGGTCGTTGTAAAAAATACATTAAATATTTATTTTTTATAAAAACACATAATTTTAAAGATTTTCATTCATGTTTCCAAACACACAGCATTAGAATATAGATAGAAAACAACATATGATCAAAGCAGGCTCATGAATATATCCATTATATCAAAATGGCACCCAGTGCATTGTCCAATACATACACGATGATGATATGGAGATCAAAACAAAAACATATAACCAAGGAGGCTATAAATGGCCTCTACAACAAAAGTCTGTGACCAGTACTACTGGCTAGTGGCTATTGCTAGAGTTGCCAACATCATCTGGCTCAGTGTTACTTGGGAGCAGGAGCGAAAGTGGGGAGCGAGAGCGAAAACGGGAGTGAGAGCGAAAACGGGAGCGGGAGCGACATTTTCAGAAGCTCCTGGTTTGGGAGCGAATCCCAGAGGAGTTTGACAACCAATGTCACTAACATCAAGGTACATAGAGGGATTGGTGCTCTTGATTAAATACGAGTTCCATACCCTAATACATGACAAAATTCAATGGAAACATTGCAATCCTCCAATCCTGAAATCCTGAAAAACTGATAAGTCTGCTGGATTTTGAATGAAATCTAAAATTCTACTTTCTCCATGTGAAATCCAATGAGGCTGAAACCACTCTCAAACATCCTGAGTCATTTCATGGTAATGTTAAAAATTTAAGTAAAAGGATGAAAATGAAGATTAAGGAGAATGTCACTTTTACTTTAAGAATTTAACATTACCATGAAATTTGAATAGCATATCAATAGTACAGAGCATTTGAGTGTGTTAAATAGGGTTTGGGAGGGGGAATGGACCCCAAATAACATTTAACTAATTCATAAAACACATTGGAGTCCAAACCAATCAGCAAACACCTTAAAAAATCATTAAAAAATTGTTAAATCGCTGTTTTACTGGGGTTAAGGGCCGCTGTTTGTGACTCGGCCGAGTCAGTATGGAAACGGCCGAGTTGGCCGAGTCAGCCATGACTCGGCCGAGTCATTCAATGACTCGGCCAAACGAACCATTTCTTCTACCGAGTCACTTCTAAGGGCAACGAAACGGATCAACTCGGCAGTTTCGAAACCGAAACGGCCGAATTTTAAAACTATGGTTCAAACCTCTAGATCTGCATCCTTTAAGCTGTAGCACTGGTCATCAAATCCTTCATTCTCATGCTACCGCATTTTCTTCTGGCATTCTCAACCACCACACAAATCTCAATCAGCTGCCCATTCACGCGCAGTCAGCTATCAGCCTCAGCAATCCATTCACACAAAACTTGCAAAAGAGGCCACGCATCTCCACCACTTCCACGCTGTTGGTTGTTTGCTCTCACATCCCTGCGTGCTACCCACAACTCCATTTCTCCATTTCTCTTCTCCCTCCAGCATTACGTCCTACGGATTTCCTCCATGCGTTACCTCTCCTGGCTGCCATTTCACGCTTCTCTACCCTTCAACGTGCTGCTCATTTCATTCCCGCAACTATCTTTCAACCTGCAATCAAAAACCCTCAGCCATCCTTCCACGCTGCTCTTCAAAACCCTTGCTACATCGCTGTCCATTCTCCACCTGCAAACAACAGCTTCATAAACTTCATCATTCCCGCGGTTTCTCATCCCCTTCCACGCATACTTGCAAGCAAACCGCAATTTTTTCTCTTGCGTATCTCCTCTTTCTGTCGCCGTCACTCCCTCTGCGTACCTGCACACACTAAACACAATAGCAATCAAAAATAAAAAATAAAAAAATTTCAATTTTCTTTATATGCCTATTGGTAGGTTAGTGTAGGTATTTCTTTGTTTTTATTTACTCTGAGTTTCATTTAGTTTAGGTTTTAGATTAGTTTAATATTTAGATTTTGAATTAAAGTTTAGTTCTAGTTTTAGATTTATTTGATTTTAGTTTTGTCTTAGTTAAATTTTAAATCTAGAATTTTATATCATTTAAAAAATATAAAAATATATATATAAAAAATATAAAAAAATCATAAATGGTTTAAAAATAAAAAGGTTCCTTTTCATTTTTTTGGGATCTTAGTTTAGAATAGATTTTAGCTTTATTTTGATTTTTAATTTAAAATAAATAAATAAATAAATTCTTTTAGGATTTAGTTTTAATAATTTTAATTTTCATTTAGTTTTGTTTTGTTTTGTTTTGCTTGATTTAAAAATATAAAAATATATAAAAATTAAATAAAAAAAAATTGGAAAAGCTTAACTAAAAAATTGAAAATTCATTGGTGTCTCTTGTGGTATTTATGTTCCACTTCTCTATAGTTAAATGCTCTTAAATGTTTATTTAAAAGTTAGCTATATGAAAGTGGTAATTGGTTAGCATTTAAAATTGCATGGTTATTTAAAGCATTTAAGCTTTTGAATTTTAATTGCTGGAATTTTGTTAAAGCATTGTGCATTTATTGAACATCTTGCATCGCTTGGGTTATTTGATGATAAATGATTGTTTTACAAGGTTCATATTTTTGCAACATTTAATAAATAATCATTTAATCATTAACTCCATAAGGCACTGGTACATTAATTTCTAAAATCAATCAAGTGCTAAATTGCCTTTTTGTGTCTCCCAACCCAACTGGTCCACAGTTGGTCTTCCTTTATCCCATAGGGTCTACCCCCCTTAGCCTCGGGAGACGACTTAAACGAAGAGATCAGGGATCAGGGTGACAGCCCCCGGTCTGAGCATTGTCGCGCTGCCCAGACAATCTGTGCGACAACAGGCCTAATTTAGCCCCAAATAATAAAATAATACATAATAATGAAATGACTTAGTGACAAGCCCACCAAGATAACTCAATAATACAAAGAATAGTCTCTCAAGAGAGCAAAATGATGAGTCATTGGGTCATTGACGAGGCCTAATGGAGTCCAAATATGCCAAGTTGAGTGAAAAGGCTCCAAACGTAGTGGACAAGATGTTGGCCCCTTGTTTTCCAAGCAAGTCACATGTGGTGCTGCCAAGTAGGTGTGGGGGCACAATTCCTCATGGGTCTCCAAGTGGATCGATAATTCTTGTAAACCATTTGTAAGGGCTAGGATTATGACAGAAACCCTCCCTTTGTCTCCTACAATGAGACACATCCTCATCTGGACCCTGGAACCTTTGCCAAGTGTGTGGTACATGTGTAGAGTCGATTGGGCATGGTGATCCAGGTGCATCATCCTCATCCAAAAGGTGGAACACGAGCAATCACTGAATGGTGTTGGGGATCCATGAAGTACTCTCTGCTATGGTGGAAGCCCATGGCTCTCAACGCTCATCCTCCAAGTGTCAATGTGGCCCTTTGGAGGGCTTGGACCCCGTATAGGGACCAAGCCCTAAAATGGAGACCCACCTGCAATCCTGCATAAGATCCAATGTGTCCCCTTGCCCTCCAATACAACAAATCATTAGAGTAATCAAGTAAAAGAGCTTACAAATCATGGAATCAAGTGGGCAATTCATGGTGGCATGCCCTTCCATAGTGGGCTTTGGCATGTACAAGTGTCTCCAAGCTCAATAAAGAGGTTAATTGAGGACCCTATTAGGTGGTTTCAACGTTTAAAGGGGGTGGCATGTCCATGGTACATCCATCAATGGGTAGGTGGCATGTGATATCGTGATGGAACAGAGTGGGGATCAGGGGAAGGCTCCAAGTCACATGTCATGGTACAAGGGTGGCTATGATGAGGGAAGCCCACACTTGGGTATATGAGTGTAGGAGGGAGAAAATTAGGGTACATGAGTTACCTTGGCCTTTATTTTTCCACCTTTCTTTATATGCCTTTTGTCTTTGATTGATTTTTCTTCATAATTGCTCGGGGTTCCAGGGGATGAGAGCACGATGTGTAGAGTATAGTAGTAGATACCCCCCCTTTCAAGGTGGGAAAGCTCATTTCCCACTAGGGATTGGGACAATCATGGGTTCCTTAATGTGGAGGGGGCTCATCTAGGGCCCATAGGAATCAGGGTGACGGCCATGAATGAGGGGTAGTGCTCATGTTTGGCTTTTGCCCACGTGCTAAATTTGTATGTCTTGGCCATCTTTTTCATTTTTTGGTACATTCCTTATTTTAAGTGGCCAAATTATGCTTTTTCCTTTCTTTTTAGTTGCATTAACTCCGGGCATAGTTCCAAACCCGACCCAAAGTGTGGACAAGGGGAAGGAGAGGCTAACCCTTTATGGACCCAGTGGACACATCTGAACCCGGATGGGAAAAGTGATGAATGGGGCTTAAATGAGCGGAGGGGAGTGATGTATATGGTGTTAGGAAGCGGGACCACGCAACCAAAATCGGCATTTCCTCATTTCCCATGTAGTGCTAGCCCTAAAGCTAATGGCTAGTATAGGAGATCCCATGAGACTAGGATACAAAGCTAACTACTAAATCGGACAGAGGAGACAAGAGTACAAACCTTGCCCCCTCTTTCCACCGAATCCCCCCACCAATTCATGACCAAAAGTGTCCATGATAAGTAAGGTAAATTACTCAACTATACCAATGAAAAGCCATACCTTTGGGGTCAGGAGGCCCACCTTCAAACATATGATCATAACAAATGGGCGAGGAACCACATCACTAGCTCAGGTGGCGGAGATAATGGCACATCGAGCTATCTGGTTGCTGCAAGGGATTGTTGGCTGCCGACTGAGGACCATCTAGGAGAAAAGAAATCTCCTATGCATACTACCCACAGGTAGTGGGTAACAGCCTAACAGGTCTCATATTGTTCGACTTGATAATAGGAAGACATGCCATGTTGAATCTTTGCAAACAATTAAGACAGTGCCAAGTTAAAGTTGGTCAAAGGTGGCCAACAGGTATTACAAGTTTCCAGGTAGTAGAACAGGGTCAGTGTTGGGTAGTTTTGGGTATGCATTACATAGAAGTGGTCCACATAAGAAGAACAAAACCCAAGTCTCGGTGTTCTCATATTCCTTAAGACGTTAGAGAACTAACACATGGGGCATGATGATGTGGTAGGCAATGATGATGTGACAACGTAGGGTGGGATATGGATAAATTGACAAAGACCCAGATGAAATCATGACAGTTTATAGCAAACCCAAGTGTTAGAATGAGCAAATCCATCAGGTGTTGGAGATCTCAAGCAAGGCTGTCCAATTGATTTTACATTATAGGGAAAGTCAAGTCAACTAGCCATTATTGTAGATAACGTATCCATTGGGAGTCAAAGGATGAACGTTGGAACACCTTGCACCAAGGATGTTAGTGAAGGGACATCTACTAGCTGTTACAAAGTCAAAAGGTCATTCTTGTATGAAGTCGAACTATTTACCAAGCAAGTTGAATTGTAGTGGACCAAGTTGAGTTTCAAGAGGGACGTTGGAGTGGAACGTTGGGATTCTAGAGGGTACTATTCTTCATTGCTTGATCTTCCAACCCATAAACAAAGGGAACATTGGACCTATTTGGGATTTGTGAGTTAATTCGACCCGTTTAGTAGGCAAACTCATTGACATAATGTAATATTTTTGTAAAATGTTACCAAGTCTTTAACATATGGATGAATAGTAAATATTTTCTAGAGGAGACCAACTAGCCATTAGCTAGCTGTTAGAAACTTTTTTTATAAAAGGCTAGCCTCCCCTCTAGAAAAATGTTGTTGATGCTTTGTGAGATAAGTTCCATTAATAAAAGAACTTCATTTGCAAATCTGTGTATTCTTTACATTGTGTGAGTTTTATCTTACTATCTCTTTTCTTCTTGGTTTATTGTGGTCACTGATTTAATGTAGTATTTTCTTCATTATGTAAGATCACACAAAAACTATCGGATCATTCTAGTGAGGGGCCATGGAAGACACAAACATGGAGAAATATTGCTTTGCTTTTCTTGTTGCAGGTGGGTCACTCCAATGAAGGTTGAACCCGTACCATAAGGAGCTTCAACCAGGATAGGGGCTTGTATTTCACCACATAGTCAAACCAAAGGCCAGAGAACACCATGCTAGGGGTCGCTCCTAGTTGGGTCCAAAAAGTAGAGATCTTAAGTTATAAGTGGGGGTAAGTCACCGTAAATTCTCTCTGAGACCAATCTTATTTCCCTGATCTATTATAGGGCCAAGTTAGAGAGGAGTGTGTTTCACAATTCAGCTCATGAAATAAATTTACTGTGGCACAAGGTAACAATTTGAAACAATCAACTTATATTTTCAAAAGATCCCAAAATTTTCATTTTCTGTTATAGTGTAGGTTTCTTTGCTTGTTGATTTAAATTTTTGCAAGTCTATTTACCTTGCTACATTAAGAATAAATATAGACCTTAATCAAGGGTCGATACATTGAGTTTGAATCAGTATTGGATATCTTTTGCCCTTTGTATGAAGGGTTTTTCATACAAATCTACGCATTTTAACTTTTGTTACAGAAGAAATCTGCAATGTTTCCAAGGTTCCACAATCTTGACAAGTAAACTTTTCTTTTGGAATCTTGTAGTGAGTCTCTCGATTTAATATACAATAATCATATATCAAGTTAGAGTCAAAATAATCAGTTTTTCTAGCTATTATTTACTCCTATTTATTCCAAAAAAATTCTGAGTATATTAACCAGAGGCATTTTATCCCAGAACTGCATAAGTGTTTTATTGTTGTTCAAAGCCTTGGAAGTGATATTTCAAGATCAATCTAGTAGTGCTTAGGCACTAACTGTGTGGCATTTCGATGGGAATTTGGTTGTTTTCCCTGCAGTTTACTGAGGAATTTACTATCTACAGTTATAGGGTAGCAAGCTGATTTGTTCTAGAAACCCTCTAACCAATGATCCAAAACTAGAAACAACTTTAGATCTGGTTAGTACATTTTCTCTACCCTACTTTTGACTACTTACATGCTATGTCTAACACAATTGAGTGTAGTGCTTTTCCAGTTTTAGTTTTCTATGACAGGTTTATATATAGAAAATCAACAAGACCACACCTAATTAGCTCCTCCACTTCTCGTTTTGACCTCATATAAGGCACCAGTCTTAATTGGATTAGTTGACATATTAGGTGGGAATCCTTGATTGGACTTTTAGGAGGAAGTTGGGACTGCGGAGTGGGGGTTTAAGCTGAGGTGACAATGGACCCTTACCCTGTGCAAGCATATCTCAGCAAGTTGTGTGGACCTTTACAACCCTACTAATCAAATCGGTAACAGAGCCCTAACAAAATTAAAGCTATAGTGGAATGGCTGATTCCCAAAACTCTAAAGAATCTAGAAGATTCTTAGTATTGACAAGCTATTATCAAAAGTTTGTTATAGTCGAATAGTAGCACAGTAGCACCTCTAATAGCATTACTGAAAAAGGATGCTCAAGAAGAAGCCCCAACTTTTGAGAAACTTAAGAAGGCCATGTGCAAAACTACATTCTTGGCCATGCCCAAATTCACAAAATATTTCATTGTGAAGTGTGATGCTTTGGGATATGGCACTGGTGTACTTTGGATGCAATAAGGATGGCCCCTTGCCTTCAAAATATGCCAAATTAAAGGAAAGAACTTACTCTAACCCATTTAGGAGAAGGAAATATTGGCCATACTAGATGCAGCTATGCAATGGAAGCCATAATTAAGGGGAAAACACTTTTACATACAAACATAAGGTGATAGTATGAAGTACTTCCTAGAAGAATGACCATCTTCAAAGGAGCGACAAAAGTAGGTCACCAAGATGCTAGATGAATTTGAAAATAGGGAGAGAGAATGTGGTGGCTAATGCACTTTCAAGGAAAGAAGAGGACACTAGGGCCATATTTTATGCTATTTCCATTTTCAAGTTGATTGGGTGAAACTTGAAAGAATGACAAGAAGACCAAACTACATGGCAGCTCAATTCACAATTGCAACAAAACACTATTAATGCATCCATAAATTTTTTTGGAGCAATGTTGCACGAAGCGGGGACGATTTTGGAAGTGGATCTAGGTAAGCGTCATTTCCAAAAAATCTAGAAAGCGAAGCATCTCAGAAGCATCTACTATATATATATATATATTATTTTTTTGCATTTATATAAAAAAACATCCAAAATACCAAATTAGTTGTAGAAGATATGGAAACATGCATATTTGTACATAAATCAAGATAGATATGGCCTCCATTGTACATTAATGATTAATTATTCGAGCATCAACCATCTAGAATCTAGATTCTTCTCCTCTTGTCTAGCCTTTGCCTCTACCTCGAATGTCTAGGGATATTAGTCAACATTGCCCAATTTTGATCAAACTACCTAATCCAAGCCTTAAAATATGGTAGAAAAAGCTTAACATGCTTGATCAATGATTTTGACTTTATTGACAGGTAATTTTTTTCTAAGGGCATGATAAAGGAGTTCAGCAATTAACACCACCAACACTAAGGTACATATAGGGCTTGGTGCTCTTGATTAAATGCCAATCACATATCCTCATAAATAATATAATCTAATGAAATGCCACAATCCCATTGATCTTGAATTCCTGAAAACTGTTAAGTCTGCTAAATTTTGAATAGGCTATGAAATTCTATTCTCTCCATATCAAGTCCAATGAGGCTAAAGCCACTCTCAAACATCCTGAGTCATTTCATGGTAATGTTAAAAATTGAAGTAAAAGGATGAAAATTAAAGATAAAGGAGAATGTCACTTTTACTTTAAAAATTTAACATCACAATGAGGGGGCATCTAGGAAGCATCTAAGGAGCATCAAGGGAACACCATGGGAGTGTTCGGGAAGTCCCAAACCAACTTAAGTCAAAGAGAAGAAAAAAAATTAGAACCCTATGGAACCACCCGTCTCCCTTCAGATCCGCGTGGATCCGTGCCCGAACCTCCAAGGATCCTTTTCTGGATCCACGAATCAGGAATCCGGAACTGCGAATCGGGCCCGCGCGATTCTAGATTCCTAGGAATCGCCTCAAAACAGTGTAACCGTGGATCCGATTTTCGGATCTGTGCTTTCACCGAAGGATCGCCCAAGGATCCGTACAAGATGCAGTTTCGGCCTTGGATCCTTCGGGGGGAAGGATCATGCAACATTGGTGTGAAGTAATGACAAACTTTGGTAGAAGGATCACCCACAGTTATGTAAGAAATCCCAACTCAAACATAAAGTCCTTTTTAAATTGCATACTTTGCTTATAATTAAACACTTGAGATTTTTGAAAACTTATCACAGAATTAAGCAGGGTTTTTTATGGAAAGGTCCTAAAATTGATGTTCAAAAGTTTGTCATAGAATGTTTTGTTTTCCAAAAGAACAAAGGAGAGATGACCAAAATCTTGGACTTCTAGAACCCTTAGCCATACCATGTTAACAATGGGAAGAGATATCAATGGATTTTATCACAAGTATACCAAATTCTAAAGGGAAGATGGTGGTGGTGAATTGGCTCACAAAGTATGCCCATTTTCTCGCTACCACATCCTTTTAAAACAAGTATGGTAGCAACAACATTCATTTAAAAAATTCAAAATCTATAAGTAAATCTTAAGGTTTTTGTAGGTAAAAAAGATGCAATTTTCACTATTAATGTTTGCAGTGACTTGTTGTCTAGTTTGGGTACTCAACTGACTCACTACACATCTTCCCATCCCCAATCTTAAGGTAAAAATGAAAAGGATGGAGGGTTATCTCCATTGGATTTACACTCAATAAAAAATCACAATGGGTCACATCATGGCCCTAGGAAACAAGACATGACGCCCAGGCTTACATGTCCATGTCTTACATGTTGAGCATGTAGCACACTATGACACATGTCGAACATGTGTCAAATGCATGTCTGACACATGCCCTAGTAGTATCCTAATGTGTCCAAGCTATTTGAGTATCCACATTTAGTTTTTTCATTTTAGTACAAACATCACTTTTTCTCACAGTGGCTAAGAATTTGCAATATGGAGCAAAAGTGTATATTGAATATAGAGGGCTTTATTTGATTACGATCATAGCTAGCGATGCCATGGTAACATTAACCATGTTCCCATGATAACTAGCTATCACCTCAAGGCACTTGAAATGTGCAATAATTTCAAATGGGTGTGTGTTTACAAGAACTTACCATTATGAGGATCTATGTTCTCTAAGATCGAATGCATTTTCTCCACAAATAAGAAAGTGCATTGCTTTGAAGGTTATAAAACAAAATATTCTTATCTTACTATATTATAAGCTTGCATAATCTTCTAGAATTTTGTAGTCTAATGAGTTCTAATAGTAATTAGTGTTGCATATATCACGATAATATTGAAATTATTGTGATATTATAGCTAGACTCCCCTTCACCAATATTATCACCCTAACTTATCGTGATATTTTCTATATTTTCAATTTCTCGCAATATTACAGTATTTATCATGGGGTGACACAAATGTTCACCCTTCTGCCCATTTTGGAAAAATAAAAGCTTTGGATCGGGTTTTTTGGGGTCATTTTGAGTTTTTATGTTGTTGATATTGAGTTTTGAGGGTATTGTGACTCGAGCCTTGTGACCATTTTTCAACCAACAAACAAGCGAAAATCCATAGTTTTATTTGACATTAGCTGAGCATTTTTGGAGTGGAGATCTACTCCAATATACCATATCCATTTCTCCAGGCATGTAAAAAAATTGCCATCCTTTTCTTTGCTTTTCAAGATCTAGTATAGGGTATGCAATGTTCATTAGATATACCTCTTTTTTCCCTCTTTGAATGGAGGAGTGAATACTTATGCAGCTAGCATATTTTAATTGAAGTATTTTTTATGGTTTCTCAATTTTGTGGATTTGTATTTATTTCTGGCTTCCCCCCCTTTTTTGTCCCATAGGTTTACAAATTGAATCAGTGCTCTAGAGTCTACACATTTCAAGGGTCAAAATGCCAAAGCCATTGGATCCAATTTGGGGATCATAATAGAATGAATTTGAATTTCAAGTTATGTGGTATGGAAATGTTTGGTGAAATCAACCATTTGAAATACCACCTTACTAGAATACCAGGGAATGAAATGGATCTTTTCCCCACATCCACCCTGGAAATTATCCATTTTTCAAATGCATAAGAAGATAGATCAAAAGGAAGAAGCAAGGCTTGATCTCGCAAATAGATCTACAAGATTCTCAGGAGTGGGGGAAATTCAATTCTTAGGCTCACACTCTGCAATGCCTAGCCCCTTAGTGAACTCACCTTTATTTGTGCCGAGATTCACACCTATGGGGTAACCTTCTATTTGGTCAATGGTGAAATTGAAGGAGAACGAAGAGGCTGACAAAATTGTGGTGAAATGCTTTCTATGGAATGACACACCATTCAATATTGACAAGAACAACCCATTCTACCATTCCATGTTTGAAGCTACCACCATTGTTGGTCCAGGCTCCAAGGGATCTTCTTATAATGACTTGAGAGAGAATCTCCAAGGCAAAAAGTTTGATTGCACAAGGAAATTGGTTGAGCTGAAAGAATCATGGGAGATCACAGGATGCACGATTTTGTCAAATGGTTGGACAAATGCAAAGGGCAGGTCCATTATGAATTTCTTGGTTAATTGTCACAAGACAATGTTTATCAAATCTATTGATCCATCTAAACATGTTAAAGGTGCATAGTTATTATGTGAGTTATTGGATAACTTCATCCAAGATATAGGTTTGCATTATGTTGTCCAAGTCATTACGAACAATGCTACTAAATATGTTGTTGTTTGCAAGTTGCTCATTGAGAGGTATTAAAGCTTATATTGGACTCCTTGTGCCAACTATTGCATTGATTTGATGCTAGAGGACATGGAAAAAAATCCTTGGATTAAGGAAATTTTTGAGTTAGCTAGGAGTGTTAAAAATATATATTTACAATTAGACATTTGTTCTAATACTCATGAGAAAATTCACAGGGGGAAAGGTGTCGGTCTATCCTACTATCACACATTTTGCAGCTAACTTCATTTCTCTTCAATCTCTCACAATTCAATGTTGAAGTTGCATATGATTCTCTCATATGCGTGGAATGATTGTGTCTATAGCCCTAAAGCTGATGGATAGTCCATAGCCTACCTTGCAAGACACAATCAAAGTTTTTGGTTGAGAGTGGAGTTGTGTGCTATCAGTGAACCTTTAAAGGTTCTTCGCTTCATTGATGTGGGATACTTGTATAAGGACATGGATAGGGCCAAGGAAGCTATGCATCGATACTACGAGGACAACGGGGAAAGATGGATTCACTAAGATGACACAAGATATGGGTCGTGATTGACGATTTAGGTTTGATGCAAGGGTTATGGATGGATTTTACCAATGTATTCAAAGGATGGTGGAGCATACAAGCTCAGAACTGATGATAAAAGATATATATTTGATTAATTACTTGAAAAATGATGATTTTACAATGAGGGTCCCTAGCTTATATACTGCCATGGATGCTGTTACCCACCATTTTGTGGGTGATATCCCTAGGAGAAATTTTTTCTCCAAGATGGTCCTCAGGTGACAACCATCAACCCCTTGCAACCACCAACTAGTTCATTATGCCATTTCTCTGCCACCTGAGCCAACCTTGTGGTCCCTCACCCATCTACCATGATCATATGTTTGAAGGTGGGCCTCTCGAACCTAAAGCTATGCCTTGTCATTTGGCAATTAAGTATTGTAGTTTTCTTATCATGGACACTTCTGGGCATGGATTAATGGGGGGATTCGGCGGAAAGAATGGGTTAGGTTTGTGATCTTGTCGCTTAGACCCCTTTTGGATATTAACCTTTCATTCTAGTCCCATGGAATCTCTTTTACTGACCATTTGGCTTTAGGGATGGTATTTCATGGGAAACCTTGATTTTAGTTGCGTGGTCCCGCTCGCTTATCCACTCATTATTACCTCGTTCATCATTTCTCCCACTTGGGTCCACATTCGTCCACTAGGTCCACATAGGGTTAGCTTACCCCTTCCCCTTGCACACACCTTGGGTGAGGCTTGGAATGATGCCCCGAAGGTTGATGCAGCTAAAAAGAAAGATAAAAGCATATTTGACCACATTCAACATGAAAATGTACCACAAAATGCAAAAGATGTTCGGGACAAACACATTTAGCACGTGGGAAAAAGTGAATACATGAGCTCTACCAGTGTTACTTGGGAGCGGGAGTGAAAGCTGGGAGCGGGAGCAAAAACGGGTGCAGGAGCGACATTTTCAGAAGCTCCTGGTTTGGGAGCGAATCCCGGAGCGTTTTTTATATAATATATATATTTTTTATATTTTTATATTTTGATACATATATGTCAACAAAAACATGTAGAATGATGAATTAGATATAAAAATCATAAAAAAACATAGATTGAACCATATAACAACAATCATCTAGAAGTTATAATCTTCATCAACCACGTGCACAATTTAGTGACATACAACATATTGAGTTTCATGATTCATCAATCTTAAAGTTTCAAGCTTTCAAAATTCAATATATAACATTTATCATCATTGATAACCAAAGTTGTACTTGTAAGCTAAGTGTAACCATTACAACAAATAATATCTAACATGAAATGAAATGTTATAAAATGAAATGAAACAACTTTCAACTTTCATGAAGCATCATATTTATAATTCATTACTAATGAGTTATAATTGCCAACTTCAAACTTAAATTGTCATATATTGTTTAAAAGAATATCATAATAAATATGAAAGACTCAATAGTTATAAAAACTACTAGAAACTAGAAAAGACAAGTAAATCTATTATCTATTGCTTTTGCTCGGGCCACTTGCCACCACGAGAAATGTCTAATTTTTTAGTCTTGTTGAAAAATCAGGATCTTTGTCATTAATATCACCCTCCAAGCATTACAGAGGTATCTTTGTCATTACCTCTATATCTGTATAGGGATCTTTGTCATTAATATCACCCTCTAAGCATTAACATAAGATAAAAAAAGCATAGCATGTCAAGTCAAGATTTTGTTTGAGTGATGCGTACATTTTTAGGAGGGTCATGATAGAGGTAGGGAGCGCGCTCCCGACTCGCTCCCGCTCAGAGCACGGATTGGGAGCGGGATCGGGGGGGGGGGGGGGGGGGCACAGGGCGCTCCCCCGCAACACTGAGCTCTACCCCATCATCATGGCCATTACTCTCGTTCCTACAAGTTCTATGACCCTCTTTCATCATATAGGAACCCATGATTGTCCCAACCATTGGTGGGAAATGAATCACCCTACCTTAAAAGGGTGTATTCATTGCTATATATTATGCATCATGCTCTTACGGTTTACCCCTTGAGCCCTGAACCGTTAATCAAACAAAATCATAAAAAAGAAAAAGGTATATAAAGAAGGGTGGAAAAATCAAGGTCGGAGTACCTCATGTACCACGATTACTCCCTCCTATACATTATAAACCCAAGTGTGGGTTTCCCTCTTATTAGCTACCCTTGTACCCCAGCATGTGACCTAGGGTTGCCCCTTCTCATCCCCTACTTCATTCACCTATCTGTCACCATGCCATCACATTTTGAAGGATGTACCTTGAACATATTATCCCCTTTAGAAGTAGAAACCACCTAATAGGATACTTGGTTAACCTCATTTGGAATTTAGGAGATATTGGCACATCCCGAAGCCAATAATGGAAGGGCATGCCATTATGAAGTCCCCACTTGTGGTCCATGATTAGTCAGCTCATTTACTCAATTTGTCTAATGAATTGTTGCACTGGAGGGCTAGGGGACACATTGGATCTTATGCAGGAATGTCGATGGTCTCCATATTGGGTTTGGTCTCCCTATATGGGTTCCCAATCCTCCAGAGGGCTACATTGGCACATGTAAGGTGTGTGTTGACAGCCATGGGCCTCCAAAGCAGTATACAACGCTCCATGGATCGTCGAGTATGGTAAGAAATGCTCGTGATACTCCCATTGGACGAGGAAGATGCACCTAGTTCATTTTTGCTTAGCTGGTCCCGCAGATGTATCATGCACTTGGAAGTTGATCCATGATTGTAGGATGATGTGGCATCCCCTACATCACCATCAGAGCCCTTGCAGATGGTCTATAGGCATCTTCGACTCATTTGGAGACCCATGAGGTTATTGTTGTGCCCCCACACCCATTGGGAGCACCATAGGGTTATTGTTTGGAGAACAAAGGGCCAACCCCTTGTCCATCACTTTTGAGGGTCCTACTCTTCATTATGGCACCCATGGACCTCATTAGGCCTCTTAGAGAACCCTACAACATCCATAGATTACTATTGGACCTCTTGAGAGGCTTATTCTTTCATTTATGAGCTAGTTTGGTGGGCTTGTCACCAAAAGTTAGATTATTATAACATTATTTTAGTTTTTGGGCTTATATAGTCCAAGGAGGATAATTAGAATTTAGAACTCCTCATTAGTGTATAAATACAAGTGAGATGAGTTCATTATCTCATTATCACTTTGGATTGGATCTCTTCTCTCTCTTGAGAATTTCGCACTTTTTCTTGGAGCATGCATTGGAGCTTTATAGATGAATTTTGATGACTGGATTTGGTTTATTTTTGTCTTAGAGCTTCTCTATTGTCAAATTGTTGATGGTTGGATATACTCTATTACATGTAAGTACATGATTTTAATGCTATTGTTGTTTTACTTTGTCATATACATTGGACTGGGATTTTCACTGTTTTTAGGGCTAATTGTTGCATGCATTTACTGCTTAAATTGTGGAATTTTGTCTCTATATAGCATCTCTCAATGTATGGCCATTTAATGTGAACGAAATATCCTAGGGGTAATTCTATCAACGAATTTATCTTGATAAGCCATCACCTTTTGCACATAGAAGTATAAAAGCTGCAAGATTTGCTTCTCTTTGACCTAGAAAGCTAGCGAACTGGCCTTGAGGCCTCCTTGATCAAGAACCAAAGATCCTCACTCATATTTATCATAGACTCCATTCTCCCAAGATTAAGCCACTGATCTACCAAGAGGTGGTCACCTAAAATCATACATTTTTCACCTTTTCCTAGGTATAGCCAAATTGCATCACCTAGGGCATCATTTTCTCGGCAAACTATCCCTCCAAAATGTTTGATCTCCTAGCCTCTCCTGCGATGGTGTCTCCTCAAGACCTCCTCCAAATTTGAGGCCATTCTAACAGCGGAGTTGTGAGAAAAGCCAAGCCCTAGCTCCAAGATCAAACTGTTCCCTAGCATCCCCAAGGCTAGTGCCTCATAGGATCAATTCAACACCTTTAAGGGAAAATTATTTCTTTGATCCTTTACCCCACCTTGTCTAGGGTAAGAATATCATTGGTTGCCATACTCTTTCCTCCTACCCTACACTGGTTCCACTTGGTCCTGTGTGGTCCCGTTCCTTTGAAAAGACAATTCTTCAAGAACCATCTGAGATACCAATTTCAACCAGGATTTCAGGGATTGGGAAACTCCTTCACAAGTCATATCTCATAAACCTAACCCTCAATTCCTCCCTTCCTTTTCGTAGAAGACATTGTACCTTGCTTAGAAAGCAAGCAAGCCCCATCTTTCAAACTCTTCTAGAAAGGGGATTATTTGGGTCACTCCATATCCATTCATTGATTTATCCTTCATTGGTGACTCCATAATATACCGGGTCTCCTCCCATCGGTGACAGTCTGTAAATAGAAGGGAGCCTTAACTGAGATGAGAGTGGGATAAGTCTCCATTTGTTGCCCTTGGTCTAACAATTTCCCTTTAGGGATCCTCTTTAGGTCCCCTGCTAGTTTGAGCGGTAACATGTTGGCGTTGTTTCCAAGGACACGAAACATGTGTTTTGTTCCCCATACGACATATTGACTTATTATTATTGGCAACTCCATTGGAAGAACGAAGCCCTAGTTCTTCATTGAACTTTAAGGTTGATGCTTGTAGGGTGAAGCAAGCATTTTCTAGGCATATTTAAATTCACCCTAGCGACTCCTACGTATTTTTAATCCATATCTCAAATATGTTTTCTTTCTTTGATAAATTTCCTGCTTTGGACACTGCTAGTATCGTTGGGCACCCTAATCATGTCACGGGAAGGATGGTACATGGGGTGCCCGTGTTTGATGGTGATCCACTCCCCACGATTGACCATGTAGAAAAATTCAATTCACATACTTCAAAGGAGAAAGTGGTTCACCAAGATGTCCTTATGTTATTTTTCATGGGATTTATCAGTGGTCATAACTCATGGTTGCATGATCATGAACCCAAGAGCATATCATCTATTGTGGAGTTCGTTGATGACTTTCTTGGTCACTTTCAAGTATACCCTGCAATAAGAATCCAAGAGGAAGCCTTCATCGAGCATCATTGAGACATTGAGAATCTAAGTAATGAGCAAGAAGACGAGTCATCGTTAGGTCCGCATCATGAAAGGGATGATTTTGAGAACATGTGTGTTGGGAAGAATGAGTCTATGGAAGGTGAAGTTGAAACTAACCTTACCTTTCTCAAGGATATTATTTCTGATGATTCTCCTTTTGATAACCTTGAGGAAGTTGACCCTATTAACCCCTTGAAATATGACATTGAAGATTCTTTCCACATTGAAAAGGAAAAATGGGAAATTGTTGGACCTCAATTTGATTGTGCTCCCATTTACGATAGCAACAAGGAGGATAAGGATGAGTTTGGTCTTCCCTTCCCCTCAGGAACTATTTATGATGACATACCCATTGATACCCTTGGGAAGGAGAATCTTCATTTGCCTTTGCATAAAGAGGGGCAGTTGGAAGTTGGAAGTGATCAATTTTCCTTTTAGGAGAGATCCAATCTTTGATACTAAAGGAATTGATAAGGCTCCCACTTCTCCTGAGTATGATTCTATGTTCAAACCACTTGAACCTTTAGATTATGATTTTGGGAAAGCAAAACCCGGTGAATACAATACTTCTTTCTCCCTTTTTCCTATTGGTCATCATCTTGGGTCTTCATCAAGTGATTCCCTCACCTTTGTGTGAAAATTCCTATACTCGAAGGAACCCCTACAACAGCAAATCTGAATCTACTTCACCTACTTGATTTTTAAATTACATTCATCAAGTTATTCTTCTGAACACTGAAGCAAATTACTTTTGCAGCCTACACTAATTAAATATTTGATCTCATGGAACAAAAAATAGAGCAAAGAACAAGATACATAGGACACACTTATTTTTGGACACAATAGTCCCCGAAAAAACCCAATGCAGGAAAACCGGTGCAACAGTTCTGAGGGTTTATTATTATGCCGGAGAAATATATGAATACAAATCTAGGATGTTCATCTAGCAATCTTTTACAGAGAAAAATACTGGCGGAAAATCTGAGTGAGTTTTACCTCACTTCACCCAGCAGAATTCTGATCCAGCACAAGACTGGCTAACCCCGGTTATTTCTGCATCACCTCTTCTGCCCTCTGCATCATCTTTCTCAACTGTTCCGACAGTTCCCGAAAATTTTGGCTTTTTCCCGCTGTGGCAGCTTTCCCAGTTGTTCTGGCAGTTCACGATAGTTTCGATTGTTCCTAGCAATTCCGGCTTCTGCCCTCTGCATGAGCTTTCCTAGTTGTTCCGGCAATTTCGACTGTTCTCGGCAGTTTTGGCTTCGCCCTCTGCGTTAGTTTTCCCAGCTATTCCAACAGTTCTAGTTGTTCCGACAGTTCTAGATTCTGCGTGACAGGCAGCTTTTCTGCTCTACGCTAGCCCTTTTGGCTCTTTGTCAGGACTGCGTGGGCCCAGATTGGACTAGCGTCAGCTCTCCCGGCTACTGCGCTGCCTCTCTGCAATCTCTCTCTGCCTCTCTGTCAATATTCTCCGAAAATTCCTTCTCTCGGATATTCACTACCCCTCTGCTATAGAATGATCACTTAATTCGAAATCCTTAGCAAACCCTACCCTAGGAATCGAATTCTTGATCAATTCGTTCTCTCCGTGTGTTTTCAAATGAACCCCAAACCTTTATATTATATTTTTCCTGTTGAGTCTTCAACGACCAAGATTAAGTCTCTAATAAACAGCTAAGATTAAAACATGACTTGATCTGCCTTCTAGATCATTCTCAACCATATTTTGATTAATACCCATTAATTTTAATTTCCCTAAGTTTAGGCTTAGGAACTCCATTAAAAATATTAATTATTTTAATAAAATACAATTCGGGTGGAATTTCACCAAACGGTTTCTGGGTTCTTTAGAACTCATGTGCCTTAGCCTCTCCACCAATTTTCAAGGCTAGAGCACTTCCTATGCTACCAAAAACTAACACTCCCTCTTAGTAAGGAAAGTGCTCTAGCAACAATGTCCACCTGCATGTTGCTCTGTTTCTGAAGCACCTCCTTTTTGCACTGTTGCTGCCACCAACACTGCGCTACTGCTGCCCATGACACTGCCACTTCCACTGCTGTGTCTGTACTATAGCTCCCTCTCAAACGTTGCATATGCTATGTTGCTAGCACTGCCACTACTAACATTGCATCCGTACTGCAACTTAATTACTGAGAGAAGCAACTGAAATACATCCAAAATTAGTTGAACTTAACTGTGTTCAACATAATACAATGAATGTTGGAATTTGACTGCTGTTGATTCTGACCCTCTGAATCTTCTGCGCTGCTGTTGACTCCTGCACTGCTGCCAACCTTTCTCTACGCTGATCAGTCTTTGGTCCCCAACTACTACATCTGTCCTCCAAACACTCCACTGCGTCATCTGACACTAAGTCCATCTCACTACTGCTGAATCTTGGGCTCTCATAGCAAGGAATTGATCCAAGAGGTGGAATCCTCAAGGATCCTGCCCACATGTAGTCCTCCTGACTACAACTCAATATCGCCCCATCTCCCTCCTAGAGATGCGTGGGCACTCATGGCAAACTCATCCTTGTCAATCTTTGTTGAAGCAGCCTTAGGATCATGTTTCTCATCCTTATCCTTTTTCTTCAAAGGACACTGGGATGCGTAGTGGCCCATCTCGCCACAACTAAAACATTTCACCTTCGAAATGTTCTTTCGCTTCGGCTTTTGTTGTCCCTTCGATGCTAGAGCTACGTTCTCCTCCTCCTCCTTTATCTTTGTGCCACTCCCACTGCTGCCATTGAGGTTTACCTTCACTAGGTCCCTCCTTAACTCCTCCTGTTGAAGAGCCACCCACATCTTCTCCCCCAATATGCTTTGGACAAAAACTTGCCATTCATCTGAGACTCCATTGAGGGCTATCCTCACCATCGTGGTTGGCTGAGGAGTGGACCCCACTACAGCAAGCTGGTCTCTAGTGTCCCGAAGATGCTGAAGATAGAGGTTCACCCCTTCTCCTTCCTGCATCAAGGTTCGTTGCAACTTCTGCTCCAAATACATCTTCCACTATTCGAAAGAGCCTTCATACAAGAAGACAAGGCTTCCCACATCTCTCGAGCTTTATCCTTGCCCTGCAAGTGTGAGACCACATGATCTCGAACTCCATCGAGCATGAGCCTCTGTGCTTCCCCTGCTCGGCCTTGTACTTCTTCTTTTGATCGTTGATAGCAAGAACAACTAGAACACTATTGACGTAGGCCTCGAGATCATATTCCTCCAGAACAACTAAGATTTTGGTTTTTCATATGACATAGTTGGAGGCTCCGTCCAACCTGTCCTGATCTCTGAGACCATGTGATGCCGTCTCACCCAACCGTCGAACTGACTACTCTAGTCACTACTTAGCATAGCTCAGCTTCTCAGCAAGTGAGAAATTCGAACTTTCCGACGGAAAGTTCTTTGAGGAGAAAATTCCCCTTCTACCTGTCTTCGTTCTTTTCCAGAGGATTTCTTCCTCGGCAGAAACTGCACCCTTCAAGCAGTGCACTGAGGCTCTGTGTCACTTCCTCTGCCTCCTCAAACTCACGAACTGAAAATCGTACCTCTCTGTCGTCTCACTGAGAGAGAGATTTCCTCGGATTTGCTTCCCGACAAGGACTGCACAATCCCTTCAAGGGGATTCAAATTGTTGCCAAGTGTAGTTTTTGGCCTCACTGTTCAGTACTGGATCTGCTCTTCCTGTTTCAAAATCAATCCTCTGATACCATGTGAAAATTCCTATACTCAAAGGAACCCCTATTGCAGCAAATCTGAATCTACTTCACCTACTTGATTTTTAAATTACATTCATCAAGTTATTCTTTTGAATACTAAAGCAAATTACTTTTGTAGCCTACACTAATTAAATATTTGATCTTATGAAACAGACGAAAAAAAAAGAACAAGATGCATAGGACACACTTATTATTGGACATAATAGTCCCCGGAAAAACCCAATGCGGGAAAACCGGTGCAACAATTCTGAGGATTTATTATTACGCAAAAAATGTTTGAATACAAATCTAGGATGCTCATCTAGCAATCCTTTACAGAGAAAAATACTGGTGGAAAATCTGAGTGAGTTTTACCTCACTTCACCCTGTGAAATTCCAGCTGATCCTGCACAAGACTGCCTAACTTCGGCTATTTCAGGTTCACCTCTTCTACCCTCTACGTCAGCTTTCCCAGCTGTTCCGGCAATTCCCAACAGTTCTAGCTGTTCCTGGCAGTTCTGATTTCTGCCCTCTGCATCAGCTTTCCTGACAGTTCTGGCAGTTCCCAGTAGTTCTGGTTGTTCCCGGTAGTTCTGACTTCTACCCTTTGCGTCATCTTTCCCAGTTATTCTGACAGTTCTGGTTGTTCCTGGCAGTTCCGGCTTCTGACCTCTGCATCGGCTTTCCCGGCTGTTCTGGCAATTCCAGTTATTCCGACAGTTCTGGATTCTACGTGACAGGCAACTTTTCTGCTCTGTGCTGGCCCTTCTGGCTCTTTGTCAAGACTGCATGGGCCCAGACTGGCCGAGCGTCAGCTTTCCCGGCTATAGTGCTGCCTCTCTGCAAGCTCTCTCCGCCTCGCTGTCAGTATTCTCCAGAAAGTCCTTCTCCCGGATTCTCACTGCCCCTCTGTTATAGAATGACCACTTAATTCGAAATCCTTAGCAAACCTTGCCTTAGGAATCGAATTCTTGATCAATTCGTTCTCTCCGTGTGTTTTCAAATGAACCTCAAGCCTCCATTTTATACTTTTCCTGTTGAGTCTTCAAAGGTCGAGATTAAGTCTCTAATCAATGGCTAAGATTAAAACATGACTTGATCCGCCTTCTAGATCATTCTCACCCATATTTTGATTAATACCCATTAATATTTTAATTTCCCTAAGTTTAGACTTAGGAACTCCATTAAAAATATTAATTATTTTAATAAAATACAATCCAGGTGGAATTTCACCAAACGGTTTCTGGGTTCTTTAGAACTCATGTGCCTTAGCCTCTCCACCAATTTTCAAGGCTAGAGCACTTCCGATGCTACCAAAAACTAACACTCTCATCATATGATCCCAAGTAACTGTGAGCCCTTTCCCCCTCCTGAGTATAGTGTCAAGAAAAATCCCTTCATTGAACATACCTTTCCTCCTTCGACACAACCTCATGGTTTTGAGCACTCCATAGTCTCCCCTCTCCAGTGTAATCATCATGCGAAGCCTACTTGTGTTTCTCCATCTCGTCGGCCTCTACTAATCATAACCCAATGAAGGCCATAAGCCATGACGTAATTGCTAAGGACAATGCTGGAAGTGATATGCCAGAGGTTTTCACCCATAAAAAATTTATGAGCTTGGTTTTTGACATCTCTATAATTTTGTTGCAAGAGAAGATCTCATAGACTAGATTACATCCTTTTCTTACCTATTCTCACATAATCACCCATATGTGGGCATCATATTTTCCCACCTCCCGCCCACAACATCCTCCATGTGTTTGGGTTTGCATTTGCTTTGGGATTTGCTGCATGAGTAATCATATAGGCAGGCATATAAATATTGACTTGATGATATGTTGGTTGCATTGACTTTATGATTACACTTAGTATTAGCCTTATTACATGCATGTTACGATAGGATGCATTGCATGCTTATTTTCTCATTAGAACTAACATCATATGATATGTCTCATGGTCGATTAGATGCACTTAGATGCATATTTTCATATTTTATTTTCTGTTGATTTTATGGCCTAAGATACAGCATGTGCGATCATGAAACATCGCAAAAGCATGTTGCCCCATGTTTTTCCATCTATTATATGTGTAGGTGATAGGTCTACAGTAACCAAGAGATTGTTGGAGTTCTCATGACCTCCCATTCGAGTAGCTTCGCCCACTTCTTCGAGAGATCACGTCCCAGTTGGAGCCAGATGTTACCCACCATTTTGTGGGTGATATCCCTAGCCAAATTTTTTTTCTCCAAGATGGTCCTCAGCCGGCAGGCAACAGCCCCTTGTAGCCACCATCTAGCTCATTGGGCCATTTATTTGCCACCTCAGTCAGCCTTGTGGTCCCTCACCCATTTGCCATGATCATATGTTTAAAGGTGGGCCTCCTGAACCTAAAGCTATGCTTTGTCGTTTGGCAATTGAGTATTGTAGTTTGCTTATCATGGACACTTCTGGGCATGGATTAATGGGGGGATTCGGTGGAAAGAATGGGTTAGGTTTGTGCTCTTGTCCCCTAGACCCCTTTTGGATATTAACCTTGCATTCTAGTCCCGTGGAATCTCTTTTACTGACCATTTGGCTTTAGGGATGGTATTTCATGAGAAACCCCAATTTTGGTTGTGTGGTCCCACTCCCTTATCCGCTCAAATTACCCTCTTTCCACTCATTATTACCCTGTTCATCATTTCTCCCGCTTGGGTCCACATTTCTCCACTGGGTCCACATAGGGTTAGCTTGTCCCTTCCCCTTGCCCACACCTTGGGTCAGGCTTGGAATGATGCCCCAGAGGTTGATGCAGCTAAAAAGAAAGATAAAAGCATATTTGGCCACATTCAACAGGAAAATGTACCACAAAATGCAAAAGATGGTCAGGACAAACACATTTAGCACGTGGGAAAAAGCCAATACATGAACTCTACCCCATCATCATGGCCATCACCCTAGTTCCTACAAATTCTATGAGCCTCTTTCATCATATAGGAACCCGTGATTGTCCCAACCCCTGGTGGGCAATGAACCGCCCTACCTTAAAAGGGGGTATTCATTGCTATATATTATGCATTATGCTCTTACCTCTTGAGCCCTGAGAAGTTAATCAAAGAAAATCATAGAAAGGAAACAAGCATATAAAGAAGGGTGGAAAAATCAAGGTCGGGGCACCTCATGTACCACGATTTCTCCCTCCTATACATTATAAATCCAAGTGTGGGCTTTCCTCTTATTAGCTACCCTTGTACCCCAACATGTGACCCAGGGCTACCCCTTCTCATCCCCTACTTCATTCACCTATCTGTCACCATGCCACCACCTTTTAAATGATGTACCTTGAACATATTATCCACTTTAGAAGTAAAAACCACCTAATAGGATACTTGGTTAACACCATTTGGAGTTTCAGAGATGTTAGCACATCCTGAAGCCCATTATGGAAGGGCAAGCCATTATGAAGTCCCCACTTATGGTCCATGATTGGTAAGCTCATTGGATCTTATGCAGGATTGCATATGGTCTCCATCTTGGGTTTGGTCTCCCTAAAATGGGGTCCCAATCATCCAGAGGGCTATATTGGCACATGTAAGGTGTGTGCTGACAACCATGGGCCTCCACAGTAGTATATAGTGCTCCATGGATCCTCGAGGATGGTTAGAGATGATCACTATACTCCCATTGGACAAAGAAGATGCACCTAGTTCATTTTTTCCCAGTCGGCCCCACAAATGTATCATGCACTTGGAAGCTGACCCAGGACTTGTAGGACAATGTGGCATCCCCTTCATTATCATCAGATCCCTTGCAGACGGTCTACAACCATCTTCAACTCATTTGGAGACCCATGAGGTTATTGTTGTGCCCCCACACCCATTGGGAGCACCACAGGTTTATTGTTTGGAGAACAAGGGGCCAACCTCTTGTCCATCAATTTTGAGGGTCCTACTCTTCATTATGGCACCCATGGACCTCATTAGGCCTCTTATAGGACCCTACAACATCCATAGATTACTATTTGACTTCTTGAATTCTTTCATTTATGAGATAGTTTGGTGGGCTTGTCACCATAAGTTAGATTATTAGAACATTATTTTATTTTTGGGGCTTATGTAGGCCAAGGAGGATAATTCGAACTCCTCATTAGTGTATAAATACCAGTGTTGCGAAAATCGTGATTTAATCGCAATTTTTTCCCTGAAACGATTAAATCGACGATTTTGAAAAAAATTGCAATTTAATCCCGATTTTTTCCCAAAAAATCTTGATTTTTGTATTTTTGTTAAATTTTTTAATTTTTTGTATTATTTTAATTTTGTCGATTTTTCACTGATTTTATCCTGATTTTTACGATTTTTTTCGATTTCAGACCCTCGCCGATTTAATCCCGACCGTGATGTTCGCAACATTGATAAATACAAGTGAGATGAGTTCATTAGCTCATAATCACTTTGGATTGGATCTCTTCCCTCTCTTGAAGATTTCATTCTTTTTCTTGGAGCATGAATTAGAGCTTTATGGATGAATTTTGATGTGTGGGTTTGGCTTATCTTGTCTTGGAGCTTCTCTATTGTCAAATTGTTGATGGTTGGATATACTCTATTACATGTAAGTACATTCTTTTAATGTTATTCTTGTTTTACTTTGTCATATACATTGGACTGGGATTTTCACTATTTTTAGGGCTAATTGTTGCATCCATTTACTGCTTAAATTGTGGAATTTTGTCTCTATATAGCATCTCTCAATGTATGGGCCATGTAATGTGAACAAAATCTCCTAGGGGTAATTCTATCAACGAATTTTTCTTGATAGGCCATCACCTTTTGCACATCGAAGTATAAAAGCTGCAAGATTTGCTTCTCTTTAACCTAGAAGGCTAGCGAAGTGGTCTTGAGGCCTCCCTGATCAAGAACCAAAGATCCTCACTCATATTTATCATAGAATCCATTCTCCGAAGACTAAGGCACTGATTTACCAAGAGGCGGTCACCTAAAATCACACCTTTTTCACCTTTTCCTAGGTATAGCCAAATTGGGTCACCTAGGGCATCATTTTTCTGGCAAACTATCCCTCTAAAAAGTTTGTTCTCCTAGCCTCCCCTGCACTAATGTCTCCTCAATACCTCCTCCAAATTTGAGGTCATTCCAACGGTGCCGATGTGAGAACTAGCTCCAAGATCAAACTTTGCCCTAGCATCCCCAAGGCTAGTGCCTCATAGGATCAATTCAACACCTTTAAGTGAAAATTCTTTCTTTGATCCTTTCCCTCACGTTGTCTAGGGTAAGAACATCATTGGTTTCCATACTCTTTCCTCCTACCCTAGACTGGGTCCACTTGGTCCCATGTGGTCCCGTTCCTTTGAAAAGACAATTCTTCAAGAACCATCCGGGATACCAATTTCAACAAGGATTTCAGGGATTGATAAACTCCTTCACAATTCATATCCCATAAACCTAACCCTCAAGTCCTCCCTTCCTTTTCCTAGAAGACATTGTACCTTGCTTAGAAAGCAAGCAAGCCCCATCTTTCAAACTCTTCTAGAAAGGTGATTATTTGGGTCACTCCATATTCGTTCATTGATTTGTCCTTCATTGGTGACTCCATAATATAACGGGTCCCCTCCCAACAGTGAAAGTTCGTAAATAGAAGGGAGCCTTAACTTTCTCCATTTGTTTCCCTTGGTCTAGCATTTGCCCTTTAGGGATCCTCTTTAGGTCCCTTGCTAGTTTGAGCAGTAGCAGGTACTTTTTCGAGATAAGATCGTGCCCCTTCGTCTAATCAACCTAAAATTACACTTACATTATTTTTACATAACATTGCCTCCCTCTTGAAAAGATGCCTTGTCCTCAAAGCATACATAATGGTGGGTGTTTTTAGCAAAATACTTTTGTCTCCTAGAGGCTTCTTCTTCTGGTAGATTCTTCCACTTGATAAGGTATTCTTTAATTACTCATGAATGTAACTTCTCCCTAGTGGTGATGATTCCCTCTGGTTCTAGAATGAGCTTGCCTTCATCATCTAACATTGGCAGGGTAGTTTGTGCTGATTGGTGTTTACCCAATGCCTTTTTAAGACAAGATACATGAAAAACATTGTGAACTCGGCTCTTATCAAAAAGGCTTAAGCAATATGCTACTTGGTTGATCTTTTTGTTGACCTGGTACGGTCCATAGAATTTCGGTGCTAGCTTGTTTTTACCCTTCTTCTTTAGGGATACTTGTTTGTAAGGTTGAAGCTTAACAAATACTCACTCTCGAACTTCAAATTCTCTTTCCGATTTATGCTTGTTGGCTTGTTGTTTCATGTGATTCCTTGTAGTTTTTAAGTTTTCTTTCAATGATTGAAGGATTTTCCGAGTCTCTTCCAACTGGTCTTTAACTGTCTGAACTCTAGTTTCGGTGAAGTCCAAGTCCTTCCATTTAGGAGGTTCATAGTCGTACAAAACTTGAAATGGGATCATTTTTGGAGAAGTGCGATATGTTGAATTGTACCACCACTCAGCAAGGTGTGATCACTAAGCCCACTTAGTTTGCTTCTCTGTTGCATAACAACGAAGGTAAGCTTCTAAGCATTTATTAACGGTCTCGGTTCGTCCTTCTGTTTGAGGATGATATGCTGAACTCATGTTGAGGTATGTCCCAACATGTTTGAAGAGTTCCCTCCAGAAATTCCCTTTAAATTTGGCATCTCTATCACTGACAATGACTTTGGGAAAACCATGTAATTTGTAGACATTTTTACAAAATATCTCAGCAATCTCTTTTGCTAAATCTGATTTCTTCATCCCTATAAAGTGTGCATATGTTGTGAGTCTATCGACTACTACGAAAATTTTGTCCTTTCCCTCTGACATGGGTAATCCCTCAATAAAATGCATTGATACTTCTTCCCACTTTTGATTAGGAATATTCAAGGGATGGAGTAAGCCAGGGGTCTTAACGTTTTCACTTTTATTCCTTTGGCACTAATCACATTTTGCTACATATTTTTGAATGTCATTACTCATTTCTTTTCCAAAAAAAAGACAGACATGCGTTATAGTAGGTTTTAAAAAACCCTACATGTCCGGCTGACAATGTGTCAATGGACTCTTTGAGAACTTTGGTTTTAAATTTAGAATATCGTACCATATACTTCTCCCCTTGTACCATAGAATATTGTTTTTCCATTCAAATCTTGAATTATGAGGAGGGTTATTGATTATAGCACTTGTTTCTGGATCTTTTCCATACTTCGAATTTCATTAGGCCATTCTGGGATAGCAACTGAAATTGCCTGACGATTCTTCGTCTTTTCTAGACAAAGCATCAACTATTACATTGTCCTTCCCTTTTTTATGTAATATATCCATGTCGAAAGTGGCAATTTTTTCGATCCACTTTTGTTGTTTTGTAGATAGCGTTTTCTGTTGGAGGAGGTGTTGAAGACTATCATGGTTTGTTCATATTAAGAACTTACTTCCCAAGAGATATTGTCTCCACTTGGCTAATGCGTGCATAATGGCAAGCATTTCCTTGTTATATGTAGACTTGAGACATTCTTTCTTGTTGAGCTTCCTGCTTTCAAACACGATTGGGTGACCATCCTACATTAATACTACTCGTATGCCAAAACCTAAAGTGTCACATTCAATTACAAATGACTTTGAAAAATTTGGATTTGCCAATACAGGTGCATTAGACATAATTTCCTTCAAATCTTCAAAACACCTTTCTGCTTCATCATCCCATCGAAATGAGTTCTTCTTTAGAAGGTTCGTTAGGGGTGCGGTTACATGGGCATAGTTTTTAATAAACCTTCAATAGTACCGAGTCAATCCTAAGAATCCTCTTAACTTGGAGATGTTAATTGGTTTGGGCCATTCTTTTATAGCCTTGATCTTATTAGGATCTACTTTTACTCATTGCTTGGATATCTTTGCATAGAACTGATGTTCTTCTAATATAGTGAGAACTTGCTCCAGATGTTGTAGATGCTCCTTCCATGTTTTGCTATAGATTAGAATATCGTCAAAGAACACTAACACAAAATTCCTTAGATACGGACGAAATACCTCATTCATGGTGGCTTGGAAGGTTGCCGAAGCATTAGTTAATCTGAAGGGCATTACCTTAAATTCATAATGACCTTCATGTGTTCGAAAAACGGTTTTTGCTATGTCTTCCAACCTTATCCTTATTTGGTAGTACCCTGATCCCAAATATAATTTTGAAAAGTATTGGGCTCCATGAAGTTCATATAGCATTTCATCTATAAAAGGAATTGGAAACTTGTTCTTAATCGTTCTCTTGTTTAGCCCTTGGTAATTTACGCATAGTCTAAATGATCCATCTTTTTTTCGAACTAATACAACTGGCGCAGCATATGGACTTCTACTTTTTGTGATGATACCACATTTTAAAAGAACATGGACTAATCTCTCAATTTTGGTTTTTTGATGATGTGGATATCGATACGGTTTGATGTTGATGAGATTTGATCCTTATTTGACTTCGATTGTGTGCTCAATTTATCTTTTAGGAGGCATCTTCTTTAAAAGGTCTTGTAACACTTTTTCGTGCTTTTGAATTAGTTATTGAACTTTAGGTGACTCTTCGTTAACCAGATTTGAAGTTAGCATTTCTAATTGATGACACTGCACAAAATAAGCTGGTGCTCCCTTCCGGATCATTTTCATCATCTGGGATGATGATACTAATTGCTTCTCAAGGGGCTGGAACCCATATAACTTGTGTTTCTGTCCCTCCCATTTAAATTTTATAAATTGTTTTTGATGGTTGGAAAAATAAGTGCCTAGGGTTTGTAGCCATTGGATACCTAGGACCACATCCACTCCTCCTAATGGTAAAGTGTAGAACGAAGATTCTAGATTATAGTCCAGAATTTGTAATTTGACTTTATGGCATTTCCCTACTTTTTCAATTTTCTTACCGTCAGCTACCATAACTTTCATGTTGGGCGTGGGAAATGTGAACATGTTGAGCCTTTTCACCATAGTTGAGTCCAAAAAGGTGTGGGTGCTACCGGTATCGAGTAGAACCATTATGTTTCTCTTTTTGATATGTCCTTTTAACTTTAATTTATGGGGCTGTGATATACCTGTCATGTCCGATAATGACACTTGCGAAATATTCTCGTTATTTGGTTCTGGAGAAAATTGTGGATAATCTTCAATTTCTTCTACGTCTGATTTTTCACTGTTTGAATCATTGGTTGCTTCACATGTATGTAGGTTCTTTGTTTCTTTTCCCTTAACACATCTATGTTTAGGGGCCCATTTTTTGCCACAATGTTTACACTTACCTTCTTTCATTCTTTGCATTTCGAAATTAGTTTTTTCTCCTTCACAAAGATGTGGTGGAACATATTTTGTATTATCCATGTTCACAGTTTGGGGAAATCTTCATCTCCAATACACTCTTTCAACTTTTGGCCACTGCATCTTTTCATGCTTCTTTTCAGGAGCTTTTTCTTTTTGTCTTACTTTTTCTATAGAAGTGATGTCATGAAGCTCAAACTCAGCTTGGAGATGGGGTTTAAGTCCCATGATGTATGATTGAATGAGACGTGTTTCTAATAATCCAGGTACTCGTGTAGCTAAAGTTTCCCATTCTCTAGTGTATTCGTCAACATCTCCTTTTTGTTGCAATCTGGTGAGTTTTGAGAAGAAATCTTCTTCCTTGACACCTTGGAACCTCTTAAAGAATGCATTTTTGAATTTCTTCCAACTGACAACAAGTGTCATCTTTCTCCACCACATATACCAATTATATGCTTTGCCTTCCATTTGCATGGATGCATCCCTGATCTTTTCATCATCATTGTCAATACCATAAATCTAGAAATATTCTTCTGCTTTATTGAACCATGCAACACTGCATTTCTCGTTACTGTCAAATTTGGAGAGCTCAATTCGTTGATATCTAGCAACTGGTGGAGTGAAGAAAGGGTATTGATTTGAGAATTGCATATTTGAGTATTGATTCCAGAGCTACATATTTTGAAAATTCGTGTTACTATTTTGTTGATTGGGCATGGAAGATGCCTTTGGAGATTCAGGGGCTTGATGTGAGTTTGATGTATCCGAAGAATTTTGATGTTGAGTAGCTTCGTTATTTTGGGGTATTTGATCAGGTGTAATTTTCAACTTGTCACAAATATAGGTCAACATCGCCATTGCTTGATCATGAGCTATTGAGGTTGCATTATGATTTTGATCCACCTTATTTGAAAGAATTGCATGATCCTTTTTAAATTCATTATGATTTTGCTCGAGCTGATTTTCTATTCTCTTTGTTGTATTTTGGAGCTCCTCGATTTTTTTGGCATGTTCGGTGACCTTAGTCTCAAGATCTATCATTTTTTTATTAAAATCAGCCATCAACATTGATGAAGACATTGAACGGGTATGTGGTGGTGTATATTTATCCAATGTAACTTTTTTTTCTTAACCCTATTTTTTATTTTCTTAAATATATAATTAATTAATTAACTATATAATTTTAAATACATAATATATTTTTAATTATATATAATTATATAATTAATTTAACTCAACATATATATATATATATATATATATATATATATATATATATAGTTTTATGATTTGGCACTTATGAGTAACGAAAATCACAACTTAATGAAAAGCAGTTGAGGAAAAAAAAACATGTGATGATTGTTGAGGATAAGGCGTTTGACAACAGCAGAGGAGACGTGACAGCCGGGACTCAAAAGAAAAAACGGCGATCAACGATTTCAAAGATGTCGGGACTAGAGGATGTTGAACAGGAGATGGTCGGGCAACGGAATGAGAAGCGACAGTTTGGAGCAGACGGGGGGAAGTGCATAGAATGGTCGGAGGTCAACAAAATGAAATAGTGGAAAGCAAAGAATGAAGCGGGGGACAGGCACAATGGACAGGAATCTGTGGTAGGAAAGACAGAGAATGCGGGTCGTGATAGTGGAATTGAGGATGGGTACAGTGGGACACAGGGACAACGACGGTAGAAATGGAATGTAGGGGCAGTGGATTCACAGGGAGCATGGCTACAGGGACACAGTGAGGGAGAACGATGGGGAAATAATATGACTTGTGGACCAGTGGGTGCAGGAGACAACGAATTACCAGCCAAGGAACGAACAGACTCTGATACCAAATGGAGCATACAAGCTCAGAACTGATGATAAAAGATATATATTTTATTAATTACTTGAAAAATGATGATGTTTACAATGAGGGTCCCTGGCTTATATATCGCCATGGGTACCTTTTTGGGAAAGGGCATCATCTTATGATTGTGCCCTTTTGTCTAATCAACCTAAAATTACACTTAAACAATTTTTACATAATAGATGGTGTTAACTTCCACTAAACACAACAAGAATTCCAAACAACTTGAGGTATATAAGTTAATTTACAGAACATTTGGTTATGATATGGCTATCCAACATAGGACCGCTAGGATGCCACATAAGCTACAAGTTAAATTTGTTTCAATTTTCAAAATTTCAAATTTCAATGTGTTTCCTTTCTATCTATGATTCTATTTGACATTTGTTGCTTAATGTTATGACCCACCTACAATTTACAAATAGAACGTGAATATTAGCATACATACGGGGCATCCATATGGTAGCTAAATATGCATGAACTGCATGTATTGCACTAGTATACATACTGGCTAATATTGGAAAATGTCTAAGTTAGGGTAATGAATTGATTATTGAAATAAATTCTTATCTCACCGGAATATAATGAATATATCAAATTACGTACTTGATATGTATACCACCCTTATATACATATATATGTATGATAATCCTTAATCAAAAGAAAATATAAAAATATAATGAGCTATGAAGTAAATTTATTTAATTTACTATTTAATTTGATTAAAATAAACGAAATAATTTATTAAGATTCTAAATAAGGTAATTTATTTAAAATTATAAATTAATTTAATTAAAATTTAATTCAACAAAATAATACTAACTCCTAACTACCCTAAATAGATAAATTTGACCTACGCATGATATCATTGGGAAGGCAACCGACTCTACAAAAGGAGGATGTTAGAAGTTAAGAAACTGACAACCAGAGGATGGGGAGTCGGTGAATTTTGGGCATATAAGGGAGTCGAGGAGTACTGAAGGAGGGGAATTATTTTTCTAACCATGGGAAATTTTTGGAATTTGAGAGAAACAGAGCAGGAACTTCTAACAGAGCACATACATTAAGCTTGATTGTTCTTGGAGTTTTGGGCATGGGGGCTAGAAGACTTGTCTTCTGGGTCTGGGAACTGGATAGGTTGATCCCAGACAGGCTGGGAGGATTTGGTCGGTTTGGTAGCAGGAACAGATTTGGAGCAATAAAAGCCGAAATTGATTTCAAATGGGATTTCCAAGAAAGTATTTGCAATTAAATTTTGGTATCAGTTAAATTTCTGGTTAAATATAAAAATTAGGGCATTAAACTTAATGGAAAATTGAAATATAACTTATTTTCTTTCCTTGGAAATTTGAATCCTTTCTTTATGTATTGTAGATTTTTTGTGGACAAACTATAGTAGAAGAGTCTCCTAGTTGCAAATAGTTTCCATTTGAATGTTAATTCAAACTTGTAGTTCTTCAGGGTGTGGATGCAATTGGAATGTTTTTGAAAAGATACACTCCAAGATGTGAAACAAGTTGGAAATTTTTAAATTTAAATTAAAAAAAAAAATTAAGTTCATTAATATAATTTAGGGTATATACTATATGTCCATGGGACATTATCCTCTAATCACAAAATGCCCCTCATCCAAATTAGATTTCCACCCCCTCATGCAAGTTAGATGTCCACTGCCTCAATGACATGGTCTATGTCTACTACAATCTCAATTTATCGGTTAGGCAAATAAATAAAGTACCTGTTACAAATTTGGAGGAGGAGGAAGAGGATTCTCCACTTGTAGGAGAGAAAAATTTGAGCAGGGGAAGATATTGAAAGTGTGCCACAACCAATGCCACCATGGCCACCTCCATAGAGTCTGCCAACTAGAGGAAGAGGTGAAAGACATCCCACTTCATTTTCACCTTTTCCCAAAAGTTTCACCTTCCACCTCAAGCTAAGGCTCAACTCATCCACCTACTACTTCTAGAGGAAGAATAACACCAGTGACCTTTTCCCATAAAAGGGGGTAGAGCGACTCATTGATATTTTAGTGCATTATGATTAACCTTGTAGTATCTAGATGCCTCATGATGATCATGTAATGAGATATACTTTTTTGTTTTGATGTGATTCTCTTTTATCTTATCGGGACTTGTGATTTAGGAAAAATATCATATTTTAGTATCAATGTATGATGTACCACTTGGCATCTTATACATTTTATATAGTAGTTTTATTTTTACTTTTATGAGACAATATAATTGTTTGATGTTTTTTTTAGGTTTGACTAGTGAGACATGTCAGGGGGGATTGAACTTCCGATCACATGGATACACAAGGGCTTGCCAACATGTTTTTTTCCAATTGTGCTACCACCTGCAGACAAAAAGGACGGAGACTCGACCAACTAAGCTAACACACATGGGCTCATTAGCAACGCCTAAGCCCAAGAGCATGGCGGAGAATTGACTCTATGACCTCACATTAGCAAGGTGATTTAACTAGAGGAAAAATCTACCAATTGAGTTAACCCTTGGGTTTATATTTATTTGATGTTGATGTTGCCATAGAAATTTAAAAATTTGAAAAAAAATGATTATTTTTGTATTTTTTAATATTTCTCGATAATTTCCCTGATATTGCCAATAATTTAAATTTTGGAACCCCCATGATAAATTGCCGGTAGCAATAAGTGTAACATTGGTTCTAATATGAGTCCCAATTTTTGAAAATCCTAATTTTTGGATACAGACCCTGCACAAATGTTTGAAATGGAAAACTCTTAGATTTATGCTTTGATTTGTTTTTATCATCTCCAATCTCTTTAGTTATTTAGTCAAAGACTCAAATATGTTCAAACAAAAACATTGAGTTGGCATTAGCCAACATCAAACTTAATCAACTAATGTTGGAGCCTACCACTTTTTATGATGTTGATCCTCTTGAGGAGTTATCCTCTAGAACAAGATATGTAAATCTTTGATTGGATATAGAGGAGGTGGATGGAGGAGAGGGCACTCAAAATGGTGGTGATCTTGATGATTTAGACATTGACGAGGATAACTGACAAGCTATGAGACTCTTCCATCTACAATTCTAGTATCTACCCTATTTTGTATTTTCCTTTGGCATTCCCACCTTTAGTTTCAGTACATTAGCCTCTCTCTACTACTTCTAATGGCTTATGAGTTACCCCAATTGGAAAAATGAAGCTTCTTTTAACTTTACATACCTTTTTAAGCCTTGTTTGAGGATTGCTTTGTGGAAGGCCTTGTAAGCGAGATATCTTCAAAATTACTTTTCCACTAAGTATATCATTGCATCTTGTAACCTAAAGATATGTCTTCTCTGCCATACTAGAGGTCTCACTAAGTTTTGATGTGCCAATAAAACATTCATGATGACTATCCCAAAATGCAGTAAGTTTGGTACCTTCTAGGAGACTGAACTTGTACAATATGTTGCCAAATTTTTGATTTTGAATCACTCTATTATGTTGTGTTTTCTAGAAGATGCATAGTAGAAACCAATATCCTGATATAATAATTAATACCTAATGAACTTCAAAGATTTTACCTTTTTCCACTGATATCATTGAGCGATTATACACAAAAGATTTCAACAATAAATGCAGCAGAAATAGTAAAATTCATAAAGAGATAGCCATACACAATAGAGACAACAAATTTACCTTAGGAAACCCAAACTTGGTAGAAAACCCAACAACTTTTCTTCTAGGAGAAATTATTCTTCAGCAAGGATTACAATTCCAAATTATCTAGAAATTAGTGCCAAATTCCAAGTCCAAATATTTGTCAAACTTGGTCAAATCTATACAAGTCAACCTTGGTCAAATTTGTCAAAAATTAGGCCCTGTGGCCTTCTAACTCGACCTTCTTCGTGTTGAGCTCCTTGTTGCCCTCTTCCACATGAAAAAAATAGTCCTCCTTGCTCTTGATTCGGATGTCCAAGAGGCCTCAAAAAAATGAAGAAAAAGCTTACTTACTTGGTCTAAAATGAGATGTCACATCATCAATATGTAGTAGTCGAATCAGGAAAAATTCCCAAGGGACACATCCCTTCATGGCTGGGCCAACTTAGCACCCCCAAAATTTAAAATTTAAAATTTAATTTTTACAATTCTCTTAGGTCGACTTAGGAGACCTCTTGGCATGCAGGAATACTTCCAGATGCTACACAAAAAAATCAAGACTCCCTCTTAGCGAGGGAGGTATTCTCTTTGGCTACAATAGATTTCCCTTTAACTGAAATTTCTCCTTCACAAGAAAAGTTCATGAGCTTGCCATGTTGATGCATGTCTATAGATAACTCCATCGTAGAGTGGGAAATGTAGCTCCTCACATGGGCGCCTATAGTTATATCCTAGAGTAAGGCAATGTGAGAATCTAGGGCCTTTTAGCTTTGGCCAAAATCATTTATGGCTCCTTAGGTAAATGTATCAATCGCCTCTAGTCAAATCCCTTTATGACCCAGTCAAGTCCTTCTGGCTTCTCGGGAGAGAATTTTCCCTTGGATCATTCACCCTTAGCCAAAGTCCTTTATGGCTTCTTAGGTTAATTACACCTATCTCCTTTGGTCAAATTCCTTTATGACCTAGCCAAGTCCTTCTAGCTTCTCAAGAAAAGATTTATCCAATCTTGTAATTTCCTTGGGCCATTCACCTGTGGTCAAAGTCCTTTATGACCCAGTCAAGCCTTTATGGCCTCTTAAGTGAATGTATCCATCTCCCCTGGACAAAGTCTTTTATGACCCAGCCAAAGTCCTTTATGGCTTTAGGAGATGGTCTACCCAATCCTAGACATCATCACTCCCTCTCAACGAGGGAGACATTTTGCATCACGTTGAGCTTGTCTTTGTAGTATATAAACTTTGCTCTAGATATAGGCTTTGTGAGAATGCTTGCAATTTGCTCATCTGTGTATATGTACTAAAGCTCCACTATTCCTCTCTACACCATGTCTCAAATGAAGAGAATTGATCAAAGAGCCCTGCAAGAAGCTTTCAAAGTCACAATACTTCATGAATTGAAACACAAGTTGCGATATGCTCCGCCTCTATTGTATTAAGTGTGATAGAAGTTTGCTTCCCGCTAAACCAAGATATCATAAATGATCCCAAGCTGAAGCAAAACCCTAATGTGCTCCTTTTGTCCTCTGCCCTCCCATCCTAATATGAACCTATATATCATGTAACCTCACTTCACCACCTGAGACGTATCTTAATCATATCTATAGTACCATACAAGTACCTCAACCATGCTTTGCTGCAACCCAATGTATTTTCCTCGACTCGACTATATATTGGCTCACGGTGTTCACTGCAAAGCAAATATCAGGCCTGGTGTTAACCAAATACATCTAAGATTCAATTAATTGCCTATACATCATGATATCCACCAAATTTGAATCTCTAATCCCAAGAAATAATGTATGTAGCCAAAATCCTACATTTCAATCTCTGAGGCAAACTACCTCTGACACTAAAGCGGATCTTCTTGTCGTAGTCCTGCCTACTCCCTCTATCATGGAACAAAATCCTCCTACCACTACTACTCCCTCTATCATGTAAGCAAGTCCTTCTGCTATTGCTGCTCCCATTATCACGTAAGCAAGTCCTTTTGCTATCTGACATTTTCTCCTCAAAGAAAGGTATACTGCTCCTAGAGACCTTCTGTCTCTAAGCATCTTGGCAATCTCAACCCATCACATCCATTAGGAAAGTTGCTCCTTCCACTCCGCCTGAAGGTTTTCTCCGTCAAAACTGGAAGCTATTCTTTTCATCCGACACAGTTGTGGATGTCCATACAATTTCGCCCTCTCAAACACCAATCACTCTTGTTGAGCCTATGCTCAAGCCCTTAGTCCATACAAGAACCTATCCATCAGAGATTGGAGCAAAAATATCCTTGTATTCCACTCCCTCTTATTGGGAGAAACCTCTTGCCACAAAATTTGTTGTGTTCTTCCCGATGTTGCCATCTACTGCAAGAATCATTGCCTTGGAAGCCTTCACGATGTACTTATCTTTTGATTAAGAAAGAAACTGTTGAGGGTTGTAAGGAATTGTCAACTCCCTCTTGATCCTTGCCTCCTTGCAAAATTTAATGAAGTCCATCTGCAATCTCATCAAGCTTGGATCCCTTTGTCTTCTAATCCTCATCCTTGTCCTCAACATCAACTTCTAATGCATGTTGCTTTCCTTCCCTTTTCTTGCATGAACTATAAGGTCTAGGGTTTCTTCACCTTGTTGATTTATAGTATTCCAAGTCTTACTCTAGGGTTTCATTCCAAAAACCCTAGGACTTTCAATAAGCATGAAGACTCCTTAGCTATGTATCTCAACTGGTGTCGATATTCCAAGTGCTTCTTTATCTTTAAGCACATCAACACTTCCCTTATCCACTGACAACCTACTTTCATTTCCAAGTTTTATATATTATGAATTCATAACTATAGAAAGGGATCCACTGGCTATCACAAGACTTGATGGTCTAAGAACATTCCAATCAAGGCTATTCTGAGCAAGAATTGTTTACATGGCCTTGCTATTTGTTGTTAGATTCCTTGTCCTGTTGCCCAACCCTTGGCCACCACACAGACCTTTGTTTAGCCCTTTATTTGCCCTAGGCCTTGACTTACAGTCCCACAACCCTCCTTTTCTAGGTTTGGGCAAACCTTAGCTAGTTTTTCTAGGCCTCTTCCAGTGTCCTATTGAAACCATTTACTTAGCCTTTCTTCTCCTACTACCCTTTGATATAGGCTTCAGCCTACCTTCCTACCACAGTTCAACCCACAACTAGGGCTAGGACTTGTCCTTAGTCAACTTGCCACTTCAAGGATTTATGAGATCGTTAGCTTTCCTCTAAGCCCTTCATTCAACACTTAACAACTTTGGCCTACCTAAGGCCCTAACTGTCTAGCCCGCAGTCTGGCACCTAGGGCTAAGACAACCTTATAAATCTTTATGGCTAGCCCTAGACTGGCTACGACCCTTACCAGTAGACCTTCTTGCACACTCTTCTCCACCTCGACTTTCCCTTTTTCTCTTGACCAAACCTTCTCACAGATCGAAATCACTAGAACATATTTCATGCACAAACCTCTTATTCTTCCTTCTCTGGGACAACTAACTCAGCCTCTTAGAACATGAAAGGCACTTGCTTGTCTTCCTTGTCTAGACTGTCTTGGATCACTACTTTTTAACAAGATTTGATACCATGTTGAGTTTTCTACAAGATGCATAGTAGAAACCAACCTTTTGATCTGATAATTACTACATAATGAACTTCAAAAAATTTATCTTTTTCCACTAATATCATTGAGCAATTATACACAAAACATTTCAACCGTAAATGCAGCGAAAGTAGTAAAGATCATAAAGAGACAACCATACACAATAGAGACAACAAATTTACCCTGGGAAACCCACACTTTCGACAAAACCCAAAAACTTTTCTTCTAGGAGAAATTATTCTTCAACAAAGTTTACATTTCCAAATTGTCTAGAAATCAAAGGCAAAAACGAAGTCCAAATATCAACCAAACCTAATCAAATTTCTACTAGTCCAACCTAGTCAAATTTCTACTAGTCGACCTTCGTCAATTCTATCAGAAATCAATTCCAACAGCCCTTGCAACCTTCTAACTTGGCCTTCTTCATGCTCAGCTCCTTGCTTCCCTCTTCGACACAAAAAAAATAGTCCTTGCTCTTTATTCGACTATCTAAGAGGCCTTAGAAAAATGAAGAAGCTTACGTGCTTGGTGTAAAATGAGATATAATATCATTAATATATAGTACTCGAATGGGGCAAAATCCCCGAAGGGACACGTCCCTTCATGTTGGGCCGACTTGGTGCCCCAAAAATAAAAATAAAAATATTTTTTTTACAATTCTCCTAGGCTGAATTAGGAGACCTCCTGGATTGCAGGAATACCTCTTGATGCTACCCAAAAAAATCAACATATTACATAAAAATTCAACCCCATATATACAACCCATAGGGTCATAAACAGAAAGGAACTTTGAAGTGGGAGATTGTGTATTTCTAAGGCTACAACCAAACAAAAAAAATGCCTATCAAACAACAAATGGAGGACAATAATTATCACTCAAGTATTATGGTCCCTATAAAGTGTTGAAGATGATTGGTTATATGGTTTATAGTTTGGAGTTCCCCCTTCTTCATGTGCCCATTTGGTCTTCCATGTTTCCTGCTTAAAAAAGGTAACTGGGGACAAGATTCCAGTTCAACTTCAAACTATACTACCAAGGCTTGATGAAGAGGGAAAAGTCATACTAAAACCCCAAGCAATCACTAAAACACAGATCAAGCAGCTAAGGACCAGAGCAATCATTGAGTAGCTCATCAAGTGGATGAAGCTGCCTACAAAAGATGTGACTTGGAAAGATGCCTTCTAATCCTCTTCATCTCCTATATATACATGAAGGAGACTCATTTGTTGAATCATCTTGCGTTTTTCATTTTCATTTGGATATCTTGCAATAGGAGGTAGCACCCTCAAAGAGGTGCCTTATTCCTTCACTCATTCATCTCCTTTAGGCATGGCATTACTGAGTTTAGTGTTTCTTATGCTTATGTGGTTATTTGGTGCATAACATGAATGTATTAGGTTCTGAAAAGTGTAGATTTTCTCCCTCTAAATTTCAATGAACAAAGACTCAAACAAGTTTGAGTTGTTTCTTCATGTATAACAACTTAGCCTTGAACAATGCTTTATAAGGAGATTTCAAGGTTCCTACATATGCATCTTGCTTCTGCAATTTGAACACACTAAAAGGTTCAAATTATAGGGTCAAGCAAAAAAAATCATAAAAACAAATATATGAATAAACATCATCTTCAGTAACCCTTTTTAGACCAGATGAAAGCATACCAGTCGAGTCAGGCTATCAAACTCTTTCACCACATCAGTAAATTTATCCACATCTTCTTCCTCAAGAGAGACCGCTAAATCCTAAAAATTTAAAGAGAAAACAACTAGTCAGCCTCCTGAATATATGGTTCGCTACAAACCAAACAAAATAGAAAAGGAAAAGAAGATGTGCCCAATCAATTTGAAAAAATATGTTTACAATATTTTATGACTATGGAATAGGAGACTCACAGATAGGAATTTGCTCTCTCGTGTGTCTGGAAATGTCGGATCAAGTTCCTGCATAGGTAATTGCATTGTTATCAATTTAACTGTGTACACATGTCAGATTTGTAATAATGCAGAAAATCTAAGAAATGTTATATAAGAACAACCTGATATTTTTCCAATGCATTGTCCAGTGCCACTGGGTCCCCTCTGCAAAGCTGGCAAAGACCGGCATTGAGGAGATATCCCTTGACATGGTACTTCAGAAGATTGTTGTTGATGGATTCTCTTGCTACAGATTCAAAAAGTTCTATGGCCTTGGGATATCTGTGAGCATTCCAAAAAAAACAAAATGAAAAGATGTCCAAATCACTTAGAAGGCAAATGGCATGGTTTACAAGTCATGTGGCATTGCACATCATTTGGGAAAACATGCTTTCCATAAGATGAGTAGGTTTTTCAACTATATTGATAAAAACACCACCTTTAGGAGATTTCAAAATTTGGTAAAGCCAGAGAACTTCAATCAAATATTCTAGCACTGAGTCAACAATTGGCACTTGTAATACAGATTACAAATGAAGAAGGAAGGAAGCAATTATATTAATGTCAAAAAATGACCAGATTAGGACCATGGGACTCAAAAGTACATCAAGCAAGAAGTTAGAACAGCAATTTGGTAATGCCAAAGGAAACCACTGAACAGTGAATAGGAAAGACACAAGAATAAAATTATAGAGAAGTAAAAAGACAAAAGACAAATAACAAAGTAACAAAACCAAAGGCTAAACTCAAGTAGGTAAACCTTAGAAAATAAAGTAGAGAGCAATCCTGTGTAAGAGGAGAGGAAAAAAAAGAACTGCTCCAAAAGAACATGATTAGTACTATAGTAATTCAGAACAGTGTTACCAGATTAATCAAATCCTAGATCCTGGAACTAAGTTGACAAATTTAACTTAGCATACTAGCAGTTAAGTCCAACAATTGGCTCAACTACCTCTGAGGCAACCGATGTAAAAACCATGAAACCTAATGCAAAGGAAATAATTAGATAGATATTTCATTGGAACTCAATTTTCTCAATCATAAGCCCAAGTTAAAATTGAATTGTTTCTTTTGGTAGTATTCATCTAATGGTATTGTTCACTCACTGTAGAAAATTTCTGGGGCAGTTACCCTTTTATTAAAATTTTAAGTATTGAAATTATTCATACATGTGATGTCAATTACCTTTTTCAGTAGTATATTATTTTAGAACTCGTTGTTTCATTTGATACTGAAGACAATCTATTACATCTGTGCCAAAAAATCCAAGAAAAATATACATTTCAGCTACACTATCTAAGCATCACTTGAGTAAGAACTGATTGTTAGACTAATGACTGTGTTCGTCTCTTAAAGCATAAAATATTGTGGAAAAACCATTGTTTCTGTGGCTTGATGCAAACATCTCATAATACAGGAAAAAATGATTATACAGTCGGGTGGGTATTCCTGGTCAACTCCTAACTGAGCACATTCACTGTCAAAACCTGTCTCAAATGAATGTGGATTGTTTCTCAACAAAACCTAAGCTACTTTATATTTCTAAAATATGGGACCTTATATAAAACCCAGTCATGATTTCATGTGGATCATTAAGTATGGCCCTGTAATTGATAATAATATTCCAAAGAATTGCAGTGAGAGAACTTTACTCCTTATAGTATTATACCAAGAAAGGAGCATATTATAGACAAGTGATGGCTTTCCATGGAGTAATTTCAGTTTTCTAAAATGTGTCTAACAATGGAATTATTTATGTTTCAACTATTATTGAACACTTCTCTTTGGCTCCCTGGGAAGTTTAAAAAAGAGCTGGTTTAAAACTATTGCAGAGGAAAACACCTTTTTCTTTTTACAGGTATCCTCTGGATCTGGATTTGTGGATTTAAAGTACTGTTATTTTCCATGGTCTTTTGAGAAATTCTGATCAATTTTATTTTGCTATCATGAAAAATCTTTAGATGTTTGGTGTTCAGGGGGAATGCAATTGAAATTGCTGGGCAGGATGTTATGTCTCATGGAGGGATCTTGCTTAATTCCTTTACCAATTATTCAGTCATTCAGGTTAATATATTCAATATTGCACTTAGGATCAGTTTCGATTAACTACTTCAAGATGTTATAGAGTGGCAGTTCTATATGTTGTCCACTTTGATATTTTCAATCTTACATCTGAATGGTAAAATTAATCCATGAATTTGACAAGCAATAAGAAATTGAATCCCCTAAACTTAGTTTTTGTGCTGATCAATACCCTTGGCAAGTAACCCTCTTTCATTTTATGTTTGAAAAGTGTAATATATTGGCAAACTAGCACAAATTTCAGGCAGTTTTCCAGACCTTTCTCCATGACTGTGTTATGTGTACAAACCAATGGGAACCTATGTTGTGCAGACTGTTTTCACTGTATTACAAAGATCCAATATTACATAATAGACAAATTTTGGGGTTTTCTTGTCTTTCCAATTGTTTGGGTTAATTAAGATTTGATCTGAATCTGTAACAAATGGGAACTGGTAACATTAACAACTAAGAAAGGCATAAGTGATAGGGTAAATTTGAACTTGATTTCGTTTGCAAATTTGTCATGAACATGAGCAGTAAAAACTTAAAGACATATGCATATTCCTTTGTTTAAACATGAAACAACTGAAGAAAATTCTTCATCCAAGAGAATAACCATCTATTGTAAATAGTAAAATACCACAATGTTTTCATGTGGAATTCACTATAAGAACATTAAAAAATCCTTAGTCTTGTCAAACACCATGCAAATGTTGCACTTCATAAATCCACTTTGTACAAATTAACAACCTAAAGGCTAACATTAGTTGGTTTTAAAAGTAGAGTATACCTTGCCACAAACTATGTAAGTGCCTAATCAATGAATGAATTGAATTGATTCATGAGCAAAAATGAAGCTCAATAATAATACAAAGATATTTACAGTAATAGAAACATCAAGTTTCTATTAGGAAATAGAAACAACCAGTTTCATCTAAGAAACTGCTAAAAAGATAAAAATAGCAACAGCTAATAAGAATGAGCATTAAACACTAAATAGTATTATTCTAATACCCTCCCTTAATGCTCAATCTATTTACAACACCAATAGACCCTCTGAATTTTACAAACTTATCAGGACCAAGAGGCTTGGTGAAGATGTCTGCGGGCTGCTCCGTTGTGGGAACATATCATAACTGAACGGATCCGTCTTCAACAAGCTGGCGAATGTAGTGGCAATGGGTTTCCACATGCTTTGTTCGTTCATGAAAGACTGGATTCTTGGCAAGTTTGAGCACTCCCTGATTATCACAAAACAAGGGAGTAGGACCTGTTTGGGAAACATGCATATCTGCAAGCATACGTCGAAGCCAAACTGCCTCACAGGATGCCTTAACTGCTCCCCGATACTCTGCTTCTGTTGAGGAGAGAGCCACTGCCTGCTGCTTCTTACTAGTCCAGGTGACAGCACCGGATCCTAGACTAAACACATACCCAACTGTAGATTTACGGTCATCAACCGAACCGGCCCAGTCAGAATCTGTGTAACCACTGACTATAGGATCAGAACTTCGAGTGTATAGGAGTCCATAATCAGGGGTGCCATGCACATATCGTAGCACACGTTTTGCTGCTATCCAATGATCAGCCTTAGGAGCTGACATGAAGCAGGAAATGTAGCTCACTGCAAAACTGATGTCAGGTCTAGTGGCAGTAAGGTAGATGAGGTTGCCCACTAATTGCCTGAATAAAGTTTCATCCACAAGGGGGGAGGATGATTGAGCTGAAAGTTTGAGTCCTGGTTCCATAGGAGTCGTGGCCGGTTTGCAATCCTGCATTCTGAACCTATCCACAAGATTTTTGGCATACTTGGACTGAGAGAGAAAGATGTTGTTCTCAGTCTGCGAGACTTCAACCCCCAGACAGTAATGAAGAAGTTCCAAGTCTGTCATATCAAAGGTGTTGCATAAGTCTTGTTTGATCCCATGGATCAAATGTGCAGAGCTGCCAGTAATGATAAGGTCATCCACATAGACAACCACAAACAAAATATCATCACCAGTATGCTTGATATACAGGTTTGCATCAGATGGGCTCCGCTGGAAGCCATGATCTGTCAGGTACTGATCAATTTTCATGTACCAAGCCCGAGGAGCTTGTTTCAATCCATAGAGTGCTTTAGCTAATCTACACACTTTCTGTTCTTGACCAGCAACCTTGAATCCTGGAGGCTGCGTCATGGAGACTTCTTCCTGTAAGTCACCATTTAGGAAAGCACTCTTTACATCCATCTGATGAACATTCCAATTGAACTGAGCTGCTAGGGCAAGGACAAGCCGTATGGTACTCATCTTGGCTGTAGGAGCAAAAGTCTCCTCATAGTTGATGCCTTCCTTCTGTGAGAACCCTCGAGCCACAAGACGAGCTTTATACTTGTCTAGGGTTCCGTCAGCTTTGTATTTCACTTTATACACCCATTTGCAGCTGATGGGCTTTTTCCCTGCAGGAAGATCAGAAAGGGTCCACGTGTGATTCTTCTGAAGACTTTGGAATTCAGCTTCCATAGCCTGTTCCCACTCAGATGTACCCTTAGCCTCTGAATAGGTTTGAGGCTCAAAAACACTGTGTAGGTTAGCCATAAGAGCAAAATTTACTGTAGACTATTGTTTGCTCTTATGTCTAGAAGTTCTACCTTCAAGGAGCTCATCATCCCGGAGATCACCAATGGTTTTAGCCCACCATTTAGGCCGAAGAGTAGAGGAACCAATATCAGGATGAGGTGGAGAAGGCTCAAGAACAATAGGGGCAGCATGAGGAGGGTTATTTTCCAGAGGAAGCTCAGGTAGTGTATTATCAAACACTGATGTTGCATCATCCCTCCCATCAGGTGGACCTACTGGAAGAAGAACACTATGAGGCTGATCCTCAGAACACTGCTCAGAAGGAGAACACTGAAAGAATCCTCTGTCTTCATCAAATACTACATCCCGACTGAAGCTAAGACGACCAGTGGCTATATCTATCAGTCTATAGGCGTGGTGATGATCACTGTACCCTGTCATCATGAGTTTCTGGCTTTTGGAATCCAACTTAGAGCGCTTAGCAACTGGAATCCAAACATATGCAACTAAGCCAAATACTTTGAGGTGACTGATCTTAGGCTTACGGCCAGACCAAACCTCTTCGGGAGTCTTCCCCTTAACAGCCTGAGTGGGTGATCGGTTAAGAAGATAGACAACAGTAAATACTGCTTCAGCCCAGAATTTGTTCGGAACACTCCTGTGTTGTAACATGGAATGAGCCATTTCAATAACCGTACGGTTGCGGCGTTCGACAACACTGTTCTGCTGAGGAGTGTAGGGTGTAGTTAACTGGCGTTTGATGCCATGAGTATCACAGAAGTTGGAAAAGGCAGAAGAACAAAATTCCCCCCGTTATCCGTCCTAAGAGTCATGATATTACAGCCAGACTCTTTTTCAACTAAGGTTTTAAACTTCTGAAAGGTACTAAATGCATCATATTTATTTTTTAGAAAATACACCCACATCTTTCTACTGAAATCATCTACAATAAGCAAAAAATATTTGCAAGCAGTAATAGAAGATGTATTCATAGGACCACAAATATTAGCATGAATTAACTGGAGTACCTTAGATGCACGCCAAGATTCTCCATCCTTGAATGAAGACCGATGTTGCTTGCCAGCTTGACAAGCGCCGCATACGCCCAACTGCTGAGTCTGAATATCAGGTAACCCTGACACAAGTCCCTCCCGAGAGAGCTGAGAGAGATACTGCATGTTTAGATGCCCATATCGCTGATGCCACAGAGTGCTGATGGGAGAAACACGCGCTGCTAGAGCCACTTCTGGAGAATCACCAGTGTCAAGAAGCCTGTATAGACCATGATCCTCTAGGCCAACAACAACTGTAAGACTAGTCTCCCTGTCGATAATGGAGCACTTGTGCGCACTGAACACTACATCAAGCTGAGGAGAGTTCCTCATAATCTGGCTGACAGACAACAGATTAATTTCCATACCAGGAACATAATACACATTCAGGAAGATGAGTGTGCGCCCACCAGACTTGATCTGAACTGTACTTCTGCCAACCACTGTGTACTTTTCACCTCCGCCGAATACCACTGAATCACTGAAAGGTGAGAAGTCAATAAACCAGTCACGCCTGTGAGAGAAATGGCGTGATGCACCAAAGTCAATGTACCAGGCAGAAGACGGGACATGATCTGAAGACCTTTTGGCCATAAAGGCGTGAAAGGCAGATTCTGTCTGCTCGGAAGTCAATAAACCAGTCAGAGAGTCCATCTATACGTTTCCCAAGACACGGAAAACAACAAAGGAGTCTGATACAGATTTTAATATAGATCCGGACAACAACAACAAAAAACGAACAAGTGCTGGAAATAAGATTCAACTCTTGGTCAAATGCCAGCAAATATGACTGAGAAAATGGCTAAAAGAGAAATACACTGCCCACAGATAGTATGCTCTATGCACAGCGGCAGAGATGGTTACACACGGTCAGGGACAGAGACAGCTTGGTCCTAAATTCAGCCACAAGCCTAGCACAACTCCACCAATATATCAATCAATTTGACCTGTAGGAAGAACGTGATTTCTGCTAGACAGAGAAGCTTGAGCTACAACAATTTTATCCTTCAAACAAGTCTGAACTCGAACTCCTGAATAAATTTGGTTCCTCTGAGATTGATCCCGTTCCTCGATGGGATTAAAAAAAAAATAAAAAAATTATTACAGAACTTCCGTTTCTGAACTGTGGGACTTTCTCGGGAATGTGGAAGCATGACGGATTAGCGAGGAAGCGTGCGTGATTTCTCAGCTTGCAGCGAAGAACACTCACAGTATTTCTCCAAACGGTGAGCGTCAGTACCTGAGCACTACGCCAAACACGCACTGTATTAAACTGGCAGTTTATTGACCATTGCACAGCTGCAAACGCGAACGGCGTCAGATGGTTCGTTTGGCACGGGGTATCAATGCCCAGCGCTGTTTTTCAAACAATCGAATGCTTCTGTGTGGATTTCAAACAGTCGAATGCTTCCGCGTGGATGTCAGGCGTCTTCAGGGATCGATCGAACGTGAACTACGTAGAAGCTGTTTGAACGTTGAGGATTTGTCGAGACTGAGTAGTCACGAAGAATGGAGAACTCAGGGTTTCGTGCTCTGAACCTCTGACGGTGCCTGGGCATACGATGGCGGCCCACCAAAATGTTCTCGACGTTGAACGAAGATAAAACAAAAATCGGTGCCTCGCACGGCAAATGGCTGCGCTAGAATGGTAAAAAAAAACGAGATTTTGCTGAGGGCTTCGATAAAGACTGGCCTCGTGATGGTGCACTTCAAAATGAAACGGGCAAAAATGAACCACTTCAACACCGCACCAAGAAAAACTGCAGACGTCCCAGATTCTAGAAACAGGTACCCTCGGATCGAACAGGGCGCAAGGGTGCAGTCGCGACAGAAGCTGTAGCCACCAGATGAGCGGGCGTTGGACTATCTCATCCAATCAAAACATCATAGCCCAAATGATCTTTCTTCAAGATCTGTGTGTCCGATTACTGGTTCGAATTTCTGCATGGATTGTTCTCAATTTTTCTGTTGATTCGGTAAATATAAAAACAGCTTTCAGATCTCAGACCAAGCAGGACATACACAGAGGGTTCTTTGCAAATGGAGATGCTAACCCTTGGAGAAAAAAAAAATTCGAACATGGCCACGATAACTAAAAATCCAAACCCCTAAAGAGCAATTTCGAAATGAAACAAAATTTTTCAAACAGTGAAAAATTATTTCGAAAAATACCTGTGCTCTAATACCATAATCAATGAATGAATTGAATTGATTCATGAGCAAAAATGAAGCTCAATAATAATACAAAGATATTTACAGTAATAGAAACATCAAGTTTCTATTAGGAAATAGAAACAACCAGTTTCATCTAAGAAAATACTAAAAAGATAAAAATAGCAACAGCTAATAAGAATGAGCATTAAACACTAAATAGTATTATTCTAATAGTGCCATCCATTTAGAGTGGTTTATTCCATCAACTCTAGCAAGTCATATGTTTTATATCACTCCCCTGAAATGTACATTGTACAACATATCTTGTAGTCCAAGTCTATTGTAACTTGTAGATGCAAACCACCATTGTATTTCCAAATCTAAAATCAAGTTATTTCTTGATGTCCACTTCCTACAATCATGCCTCCATATGCTGAGTGTTGACCACTCTGTGTCAACGACCCCATAGCAATACACGTCTTTTTTCGCAAAAGGGATCTATCATGTTCGAGTGTCCACGCCTTTCAGATTTCATCATCAGTCGGCAGTTTTGTAAAGATATGAACCCATTTTGCATATGTATAATGTAAATAATCATAATATGATCATGTTTGTATTTAATAGCCTAGGTAAACCTATGGTTTTGGTGACGATCTCCATTCTACAAGGTTTTTTGTTTCACAGATTCATCTGTGTCTCTAGACACAAACGATCAGCAAAGTTTTCCCCTCCACTTTTACCTCAAAGCGAGAATGGATTTTGTCGCTAAGATCTTAGGCGAGTCCTAGTGTTTTAGATCGAGTCTATGTAAAAGTGATTTGGGAATAATCCTAGCTAATTGGCTAGATTATTTTATTACAAGTCACTTGGTCTACTGGATTATATTTTGTATTGTAGAAATGGGTAAATATTGAGGGTCTATAACAAACGGGTGTTCCCCCTTCATTTATTAAATTGTAATATCTTGATGTAAAAAATATTTGTTGCATGGTCCCTCATAATTAGACACCATAGCTAAATATTAGAGGGTTGGAAAAATTATTAATCCCCTCATAAGTAAATTAATTAAATTTTCTCGCTAAATTAAATTAAAATCCTAAGCCAAAAATTTAATTAATTGTGTCATAGGTAAAATTAAATTCTCCAATGGTGAAATTTGTGGGTTTTAAAGAAGTTAATTTTTGGAGGTCCCCAGCGAAGGGAATATTGAATAAATCAAGAAATTTTGGACCCTTGGGGCTTGGTGGTTAAGTTAAAGTCAAAATTTTGAGGAAATTAACTCAAAATAATTAATTTTGAGGAAATTAACTCAAGATAATTAATTTTGAGTTAATTAAAAATCAATTAAATGAAAATATCGTTTTTTCATAATTTCGATAGTGATGATTAAAGATTAGTTAAATCTTTATGAGCGATCGAGATTGTTAATTTATTTGACAGGGATCAAACCAACTAGCTGTTAGAGACTTTACATATAAATTAGAGGTCGGTGTCAGTCTATTTTTTCATCTAATCTTTTGATCGTGTACTAGCTCTTCAAGCTCTTGTAAACTTTTATGGAATGATACAACACAAAGTCTTTATGGTTTTACTTGATGGCAGTGTTCCTCTCTGGTATCTTATGGTAACGTGTTTTTTTTTTTTTTTTTTTTTTTTTTTTTTTTTTTTAAGTTTTTGGTTAATGGCTCTTGTAGATCAATTTATTGGACAGGTATCTTGCTTGTATTGTTGGGTTTTAAGATAGCATTAATATTTTTATTTGATTGGCAAGTATCTTCAAGCTTTGAAGATTTAATCGTATTTTATACTTCTAATAATTTGACTACTTATATTTTAAATATGCAGAAGTCATCTTTATTCAGAGATTTTGGTCGTTTGGGGAAGTCATTGGTTGGACCAACCGACTCCCGAAACTTAAGATTTGGAGAGCCTTTCAGCTTAAAACTCCGAGATTATCTAACAAAATATATTTTGCAAGGATTTTCTAGTTAGTACCTGAAATTTAAAAGATTATTTATTTTCAAAAAACTGTGCTAAATAGCTAGATTTGGCTTAGAAAGAGCCTTAGATTTATAGATTTGGGAGAGGAGTTGGACCCATACTCCTCAGATCTGATAGATCTGTAAATTATTTGTATACATCCGTTATTTACTTATGTAAATCTGAAATTTTGTAACATAATTTTGAATTTTAACACTTGGGTTTTTGGGATTTTCTCTATTTTTGTACATATTGGGTATTGGGTTTTTCTCTTTTCATTTGTGCAGGAATAGATCTGAGAAATCAGCCAAGAAAATTTGCAAATCTAGACCCTGGAGGGCAAGATCTGGACTCAAAGATTGTTTGCAGGAATAGTTCTGAGAAATCAGCCAAGGAAATATTCAGATCTGAGCTAGATCTAAGCCCTGAAGGGCAAGATCTGGGCTTAAACTTTTGTTTGCAGGGAAGAAACGATAAGATCTTTCATTAAAGGCTTCAAATATGAGATTATTTGAGGAAAGTTTTGGCTTTTAAGATAGATCTAGGCCCTGGAGGGCAAGATCTAGTTTCCAAAATTTTTGCAAGGCCAACCATTGAAGATTTTGCAACAAATCTAAAGATCTGAAGCAAAATAATTTTTTCAAAACAAGGGTTTCAAGTTTTGGGGCTCCTAAGCCCAGATTTGTCTTCTCCTAGCCCAACACTAGCCCTATTGGGCCTAGTGCTAGCCCTCATTGGCCCTAGATTCCCCTTGCTCCATTTCTAATCTGAATATTTAAATTTTCTGAAGCTGATCATTGGTGGTTTTTTGCAGAAAAATTGGTAAAAATTTGTGTTTCAGGTATTGAATTTTTTTTGGCAACTTGGGCAAGTGATTTTCAAGGCCTAGGGCCTAAGGGTTTGATCTCTAAACCCTATTTTTCCTTATTGTTTGCTACATCAGTCATATACCTTTCTAATAGTGGTGAAAAAGACATCTAAGTGGTTTGAAATTAACTGAAAAAAATTGCTAAATACATTAACAAGTCACTTATGTTTGATGAGTATCAAAAATTTGGCCTAGATGTACATTTTTTGGTGACTGTTATCTCCAAATAATTATGTTTCTAAAGTCTGAAATATAATAGCGCCAAAATTTCATGTGGGTTAGCCTAAAAATCAGTTCCTAAGTTGTCTAATACATTAGGAATTAATTTCTTGAGTTGGGCATCCATCATTAAGCCTATTTTGATATTTTAATTGTTGGTTGTAATAAGTATATCATATCTGATATAATTCTGGAAATCACATCATAACAGGCTAAATTTTTTTGATAATTCATGTGGGCAAGTTTGGAAAATTTTCGATAAATTTTTGGCATAAAGATAGCATTGATAGCTTACTGTTTTCATTGTCATATTGTTGTTGTCATAACATTTGTTTGTTGTTGTCCTAAAGTTTTTCTTATGGTTGTCGTGAAAAACAATTTCTAAAAATTAAGTGCTCTAACATCATTGTGAAGGTGACTGTCACAAGTTTTCAGAGGACTGATATATTTGTTTGCAGCAAGCATTTCTTTGTTGTCATAAATCTTTTTCTTTTTTGGTGCTCTTATTGTCTCTGAAAACATAACTGTTGTCATAGATATCATCTTTGAAAATAAGTGCTTTTGTTTCATTTGTAAGGGCAGTTGTTTGCATAGATTACATCAGCAAATTTTAGTGGTTTTTTGGATTTTGGATTTCGAGTCTAAGTGTCTGTTGTCTTTTGATTTCCTACTTCAAAATCACATATATAAGCTTGCTGCCCTAAAGAACATTTAAGTTGGGAATAGTCGATATTTATCTTTCTAAAGCATTTCTCGTGCCTTGACTTGTGAATGGTAATTGCATTGAAATATAATTCTCTTTGAGCTAAGTAGCATTGAAGGTGATTTACTCCATTTGCATAATATTGAGTAATCTGAAGATAATTGAATGGTTTGAATCTAATTGTCATTGGCATTATCTTGGAAGAATCCTAATTGTCTAAAGGGAGCGTTGATAATCTTATTGAAGAATTGTCGTTGAAGCATAAATTGGATAAATGCTCTAGTTCTCTTTTTTGACATTAATATCATTATTGGTTTGTGGTTATTATAATTTTTGGCATATTAGTGATCTTCATTTAAGAGCATATATCTTGTGGTCATTTTGGTTATCTTGTGTATCTTATTAGCACTTGAGATATTTGGCACTTTGTCTTGTATAAGATTGTTTCTTTATTTCATTAAGTACTTTTGTCATAAAATTAATCAATACTAAGTACTTGAGCCTTAAACGATCTTACCTCAAGACTACTCACTCATCCCTTTGCTAATGGCATCTTGCATCTCTTTTCATCATAATAACATTTTCCTTAGTAGCAGTGGTCCATCCTGTACTTGGTCCTAATTTTCCTAGCAAGATAGTTGACCCCATAAGGCACTGGTATCAATTGTTTAAATCGAATCATTTAAGCCTTGTTAAATCTAAACTAGTATTTGGTCACTCAATTGTGTCTCCCAGATTGGTTGGTTCCCAACTGATCCTTCTTCATTTCATTATTTAGGGTCTACCCCCATTACTCTGTTGTAGGGAGACAACTTAAACAGAGTGAGTAGGGATCAGAATGGTAGGCCCTACTCTGAGCATTGCGCCTTAGGTGTACACTTTAGGCAACAACATTTTTTGGTGTCGTTGTCAGGAATAGAGTTTTTCTTTCCTTCATCCTCACGACATTTTTCTAATCATCTAATATTTTTCGCCATTCATTATCCCGTCGAACGACACAACATTTTCTGACGCCATTTCATCTCTTCATCTTTTCATCGCCTTATCTTTTTCCTCTCACTAATCCCTTCATCTTCTCTATCAACACCTTTAACACCTGGACATTTCAATTGGTTTCCTAATGGGCTGGCAACTCCACTTTTTCATCCATTATTTCTCAGACAAGAAACCCTCCCTAATATCCATCTGCTTCTCCCCGACTAACATTTTGGTTTTTGCCTCTTGGTTCTTGGAGCTAGATTCATGTTCAAGTGGCAACTCCACTTCTTTCATTTCTTACAATAATTTCACTAGAAGCTAACCTCTTGTGGATCTTTTGCTTTTCTTGAGCAAGGATCTCACTCTCTAGCATCCATTTGGCCCCTCCTTTTCCCTTTAAGTAAGTCATCATGGACGTGTTCACGCCTTGTAACTTTGCTAATATTCAAGGTTATCTTAATGATCTTCCAGAGAATGGGATTGATAAATTGCCTTCTTTTCAAGGCAATAATGCAATTAGTGTTGATGCTCATCTGAAATCTTTTGGTTCTTGGGTAGGTAAGTATGCAAGGGTTGTTGATTATACTCATGAAGTTGTAAAAATGAGCCTCTTTGTTCTTACCTTGGAGAAAGATGCTTTGGATTGGTTTACGGAAAAGGCTGATAATTCATTTGATTCTTTGCAATCGATTATTAATGCCTTTAAGGAAAAGTATGGAGATAAGAGAGAAGAGAGACATCTCGTAAAAGCTATCAATGTCATAAAAAAGAGAGAAAACGAGACGATTGAAGAGTTCAACAAGAGATTTAATGGTATTATTAAAGAAATATCTACAGATTATAAGCCTCCTGATAAATCTCTTCTAGATTTTTATATCGATGCTTTTAATCCTGATACATCTTATGAATTGAGACGAGCTAAGAATCGTGATTATAAAGTTGCTCAAACTTTAGCTATAGAGCTTGAAAAAGATAAGAAGGCATCTAGGAAGTCTGAAATCCCAGGTTTTGATAGGGCTTCGACCAAATTGAAAGAACCTAAAGGAAAAGAGGTTAAAGAATTTGACGACGATCTATGCAAAAATTACTGCAAAAACTTGAAAGCATGGAGCTTAACCAAGTGAAATTAATCTCTAACCATGCTAAGGAAATTAGTACTTTGCAGTCTAGGTTGATCCAAATGGAAAGAGATCAAGCACATAATTTTCAACCTAGGATTAACAATAATAATCAAAGCAATAATACTTGACAAACAAAAGGCCAATCTAGTGAGAAGAGGCTTCCCAATCTGCTTGAATCTGCAAGTCGAATGAATGAGGTTGTGCCTTATTGCAGGGCATGCGATGCTTTTCATGAAGATGCTACTTTCCCTGTTGTCAAAAGAATCATAGATAGTAGAATGGTAGAGATAAATAATAAAGTCAATGTTGTTGGCAAACAATATAATTTGTCTTAGGAAAATTGGGCAGAAATTAAAGAGCATAGTCAAGAAATTAGACCTTTTACATCTTCCTATAGTATCAATAACTTTGACCATGAGAAGGATATGCAACTAAATCAAGTGCAGGTAATCAAGAATATGGAAGACAACCAAGCTCAGCTCATTAAGAACATGGAACTTAACCAAGCTAGATTAACAGAAGATCACGCCAGGGAAATGAGTTCTATGCAAAATAAGTTGTTGGCTATAGAAGAAAAACACATTAAGGAAATGAAGATCATGGAAATTAATCAATCCGATCACATAGCCACCGTGGTAGAAAAGTGTGTTCAGAAGATGGAGGCTATGAGGATCGATATGCAGAATCATCATGAGAAAGAGATAAACTATATGCAAAATTGCTTCATGGGCATGAAAGTGAAGAATGATAAAATTATAAAGGACATGGAAGTTAGTCAAATATCTCTTCAGAACAGATTAAAGATAATGGAAGTTAATCATTCTAATCAGATGTCCATTATTCATAATCATATGATTGCAATGGAAGCAAAGAACACTTGGGAAATGAAAACTATGGAGGCCAATCATATCACTTTGCAAGACAGATTCGTGAAAACTCAGCTCAATCAAGCGAAATTAATAGTAAGGCATGCCAGAGAAATGAGTTCCATACATAAGAGGTTGGAAGAAAGGAAATCACAGGTACAAAAGTTTCAATCTGATCCAGATGATAGATGTCAAAAAATCAAGGAGATTTCAACAGATCATAACTCTCCCAATCCATTAAAGTAGGTCTCGTCTTGTTGTGAATATCCTGAGAAAGTGGCTGACCCCATTAACGAAGATTTAGCTGAGGATGACATGATCAGAGAAGAAATTGAAAAGGATCAAGTTATAACTCATAACACTTGTGAAACTGATCCATCATTTATCACAGAACAGATGCATAATGAAGAGAGGCATGTCACAAATATCTTAAATACTTCATTTGAAAGTTCTCAAGAAAAATGTTCCACATCATCAGCGATACAACCTGCCATGAAGAAAAGCTTGAAACGAAAAAGAAAAAGAATAAGGAAGCGGTTTGATACATCTGATGGTCATGAACAACTCGATTTTCAAATAAGACAAAGTCCTACTGTATGCACAATTGGACATAGCACATCCGAAAAACAACCCACAGATTTGCCGGAAAGCAGGCAAATGCTCAGTATGCACTATATTGAACACATCTGATGCCACAGGGCATCCTTTGTATTGTATCTCTAACCCTACACCCTGTTACTTCAGCATTTCATTTTCTAGTTAGATTAGATTTATATTTCATGTTAGTAGAATAGTTAATAAATGAAGAGCTTATATTTTCATGTGCTTAATATTATATGATGAATTTTGGATGGACGCTACTTATATAATCTTGTGTGTTGCTTGGATGCAGATTCTGGATTTTCACATTCCTTCGATGAAGCAACATGCCCCCAAGTAGAGCCAGATGTTGACCACTATGTGTCAAAGACCCCATAACAGTACACCCCTTCTTTCGCAAAAGGGATCTATCATGTTCGAGTATTCACGCCTTTCAAATTTCATCATCATTCGACAATTTTGTAAAGATATCAACCCATTCTGCATATGTATAATGTAAATAATCTTAATATGAGCATGTTTGTATGTAACAACTTAGGTAAACCTATGGTTTTGGTGACGATCTCCATTCTAGGAGGTTTTTTGTCTCACTGATTCATCTGTGTCTCTAAACACAAATGATTAGCAGAGTTTTTCCCTCCACTCTTACCCCAAAGCTAGAATGGATTTTCACGCTAAGATCTTCGGCGAGTCCTAATTTTTTAGATCGAGTCTATGTAAAAGCCATTTGGGAATAATCCTAGCTAATTGGCTAGATTATTTTATTACAAGTCACTTGGTCTACTAGATTATATTTTGTATCGCAGAAATGGGTAAATATTGAGGGTCTATAACGAACGGGTGTTCGCCCTTTATGTATTAAATTGTAATATCTTGATGTAAAAAATATTCAGTACATGGTCCCTCATAATTAGACACCATGGCTAAATATTAGAGGATTGGAAAAATTATTAATCCCCTTATAAGTAAATTAATTAAATTTTCTAGCTAAACTAAATTAAAATCCTAAGCCAAAAATTTAATTAATTTTGTGTCATAGGTAAAATTAAATTCTCTAATTGTGAAATTCGTAGGTTTTAGAAAGTTAATTTTTGGAGCTCCCCGGCCAACGGAATATTGAAGAAATCAAGAAATTTTGGACCCTTGGGTCTTGGTGGTTAAGTCAAAGTCAAATTTTTGAAGAAATTAACTCAAAATAACTAATTTTGAGTTAATTAAAAACCAATTAAATGAAAAAATCGATTTTTCCTCAAAAAATTAAATAATTTCGACGATGATGATTAAATATTAGTTAAATCTTTATGAACGGTCTAGATTAATTTGACAAGGATCAAGCCAATTAGCCATTGGAGATTTTACCTATAAATCAGAGGTCGGTGTCAACCTATTTTTTCATCTAATCTTTTGATCATGTACTAACTCTTGAAGATCTTGTAAACTTTTATGGAATAATACAACACAAAGTCTTTGGGGTTTTACTTGATGGCAGTGTTCCTCTCTGGTATCTTATGGTAACGTGTATTTCATTTTTTGTTGATATTATTTATAAGATGTTGTAGATCAATTTATTGCACAAGTATCTTGCATAAATTGTTGGGTTTAAGATAACATTAAGATTTTTATTTGATTGGTAGGTATCTCCAATATTTGAAGATTTAATTGTTATTTTATACCTCTATTAATTTGATTGGTTATATTTTAAGTGTGCAGAAGTCATCTTTATTCAAAGATTTTGATCGTTTGGGGAAGTCCTCGGTTGGACCAGCCGACTCTCGAAACTTAAGATTTGGAGAGTCTTCCGGATTAAAACTCCGAGATTATCTAACGAAATATATGTTGCATGGATTTTTTGGGCCAGTACCTAAAATCTAAAAGATTATTTATCTTCAAAAAATTGTGCTAAATAGTTAGATCTGGCTAGAAAGAGCCTTAGATCTTCAGATCTAGGAGCAGAGTTGGACTCATACTCCTCAAATCTGATAGATTTGTAAATTATTTGTATAGATCTGTAAATTATTTGTATATATATGTTATTTACTTATATAGATCTGAAATTTTGTAACATAATTTTGAATTTTAACACTTTGGTTTTTGGGATTTTCTCTATTTTTGTACATATTGGGTATTGGGTTTTTCTTTTTTCACTTGTGTAAGAATAGATCTAAGAAATTAACCAAGAAAATCTTCAGGTCTGAGGCAAATCTAGACCCTAGAGTGCAAGATCTGGGCTCAAAGATTATTTGTAGGAAGAAATCTGAAAAATCAGCCAAGGAAATCTTCATATTCGAGTCAAATCTAGACCCGAGAGGGCAAGATCTAGGCTTAAACTTTTGTTTGCAGAGAAGAAACGATAAGATCTTTCATTGAAGGCTTCAAATATGAGATTATTTGAGGAAAATTTTGGCTTTTAAGATAGATCTATACCTTGGAGGGCAAGATCTAGTTTCCAAAATTTTTGCAAGGCTAACCATTGAAGATTTTGCAACAGATCTGAAGCAAGATCCACCTTCTCCTATCTAACACTAGCCCTATTGGGCCTAGTGCTAACCTTCACTGGCCTTAGATTCCGCTTGCTTCATTTCTGATCTGAATATTTAAATTTTCTAATGTTGATCATTGGTGGTTTTTTAGAGAAAATTTGGTAAAAAATTGTGTTTTAGGTATTGAAATTTTTTTGGCAACTTGGGCAAGTGATCTTCAAGGCTTAGGGCCTAAGGGTTTGATCTCTAAACCCTCTTTTTCCTCACTATTTGCTACAGCAGTCATATACATTTCTAATAGTGGTGAAAAACACATCTAAGTGGTTTGAAATTAACTGAAAAAAAAATTGTTAAATACATTAATAAGTCACTTATGTTTGATGGGTATCAAAAATTTGGCCTAGATCTACATTTTTGGGTGACTATTATCTCCGAATAATTCTGTTTCTGAAGTCTGAAATATAACAGTGGCAAAATTTCATGTGGATTAGCCTAAAATCAGTTCCTAAGTTGTATAATACATTAAGGAATTAATTTCCTAAGTTAAACATCCATCATTAAGCCTATTTCATATTTTAATTGCTGACTGTAATAAGTATATCAGATCTTATATAGTTCTAGAAATCGCATCATGACAGGCTGAAATTTTTTGATAATTCATGTGGGCAAGTTTAGAAAATTTTCGGTAAATTTTTGGCATAAAGATAACATTGATAGCTCACTGTTTTCATTGTCATATTGTTGTTGTCATAACATTTGTTTGTTGTTGTCCTAAAGTTTTTCTTACTGTTGTCCTAAAAAACAATTTCTGAAAATTAAGTGCTCTAACATCATTGTGAAGGTGACTGTCACAAGTTTTCAAAGGATTGATATATTTGTTTGAAGCAAGCATTTCTTTGTTGTCATAAATCTTCTTCTTTTTTGGTGCTATTATTGTCTCTGAAAACATAACTGCTGGCATAAATATCATCTATGAAACTAAGTGCTTTTGTTTCATTTGAAAGGGCAAATGTTTGCATAGAATCTAGATCACATCAGCAAATTTTAGTGGTTTTTTGGATTTTGAGTCTAAATGGTTGTCTTTTGATTTCCTACTTCAAAATCACATATATAAGTTTTCTTCCCTAATGAACATTTAAGTTGGGAATAGTCGATATTTATTTTTCTAAATCATTTCTCGTGCCTTGACTTGTGAATGGCAATTGCATTGAAATATAATTCTCTTTGAGCTAAGTAGCATTAAAGGCTAAGTCACCGGATTCGTCCTAACTCCCTGCGAATCCCGAATCTGGCGAATCCGACACGATTCGTTCCGGATTCGTGTCCAAATCACAGGACACGTCGTGTCCGAGGGCGTGTCGCAATTTTCAAAAGCGTGTCGCGATTTTAGGACACGTGTCCGGTTTCCAGGACTCGCTAAGCTCAGCGCGGGAATGAAAAGGGCGTGTTTGCTCATTAAAATTGTCATTTGGCAAGTGATTTGTGCTGTTGGAGCAAGGAGTAAAGCATTTTGGCAGCTTCATGATCAAGTCTAGGCCCTAGAATTGATATGCTATTCATGGTAATGTTAAATTCTTAAAGTAAAAGTGACATTCTCCTTAATCTTCATTTTCATCCTTTTACTTAAATTTTTAACATTACCATGTGTTGACCACTACCGGTCAACTGCCCATAGCAGTACACCCCTTTTTTTCGCAAAAGGGATAGCGCTTGATCGACATGTTCGTGCCATTCTGCAGTCATCAGCAGCTTGATCAATTTATTTGTAAACCCAGTCTGCATGTATAAATTTGTAAATAATCTTAGCAGATGTGAGTCATGTATGTAAATTGCCTAGGTAGACCTAATTTGCTAGGTGATAATCTACGTCCCGGAAGGTTTTTCGTCTCACCGATCCATGATCGGCAGAGTTTTCCTTCAGCCTGACCCCAAAGCCGGGATGGATTTTGTCACTAGAATCTTAGGAGAATCCTAGTGTGTTAATCTGCTAGATTATAGTTGTGTCGCAGAACTGGGTGGTTTATGAGGGTCTATGTCAAATGGGTTTTCCCCCCTTGGGATGTAAAGTTGTAAAAGTCATGATGTAAAGTGTCTTGAGGGTTAGAAAATGTTTTAATCCCCTCATAAGTCCTAAGTCCTAGGTCCTAGGTGATTTTTCCAAAGGCTAAGTTCGAGGATCCATTTAAAAATGAATTAAAAAATTAAAAAATAAATAAATAACTAAAAAAATTAAAATAATAATAAAAAATAAAAAATTATAAAATAAAGCAAAACCCTAAAAAATAATAAAATAATAATATTTTGAGTAAATACATGCAAAATTTCATTTTTTAATGAATTAACAAATTCGACGGATGAGATTAAGAGATGTCTTGATCCTCATCGACGGTCGAGATCATTTCGACATGGATCACTCGAACTAGCCGTTGGGATCATTTCCTTTAAATAGGGTGCTAGGGGTCATTTGAGATCAGAGGATCTGTGAGTCTGGTGCTGAAGAAGCTCTCTTGTAGTTCATTTTTTTGTGCAATAAAGAAGACTTTGGGGTTAAAAATCTTGCTGGTGTTACTCTTCTGAAAATGCTGTAAGATTGTTCTATTTGTTCTGCATAATTTTATTTTCAGCCATTAATGATAGCTTAATGAAGATTGATCTAGGCACAGGTATCTTGTCTGATCTTTGGGGTTTGAATGATAGTTTAGATTCTGAAATATATTGGCAGGTATCTCCATTTGATCAGGGTTTCACTATTGTTTTCTCCTTCTACGTTGATGGTTGATTTTAAGCTGTGCAGGAAATACTTTTTCAGATTACCGGGCGTTAGGGGAAGTTCTCAGTTGAACCAGCCAACTCCCGGGTTGTGTTTTCTGAAAGAGCCCAGCCAGTTCTTGATCCCGGGCTTATCATTCGAAATATATTTTTTATGAATGCATGCAGGGTTTTCTGAAGCATTTTTACATTTAAATTAAATTCTGATAATATTACTGTGATTATTGAAAATTCTGGCTTCCTAAGAGCTTTCAGTTTGTAAATACTGTAAATTTCTTGCTGGGTCTAGGGTTTTAGTTTCATTTGCTGCACATATTATTCTTGGTTTTTGTTTTCTCATTACAGGTTACAAGTTGCATGGTGTTCTCTGAGACTTTCAAGGGTTTAATCAATTTTCTGGCTATTTCTCAGTGTTTAATTTTGTTAGAGGGACAATTTTATCTTTTTTTCCTTTTGAAAGCAGATTTGCGTGGCCATTTCACACAGCGTTCAACACTCCTTCACGCTGCTGTTTTCTCCACGTACCTACGTATAGCAAAACGCTGCCTCTCCACAGTCATTCGGCCATCACCAATTGCATCTCAAATCAAACCCTAAACCCTGCAAAAGGGCGTTGTCATTTCCAAAACGTTGCCCTGTGGATGCAAAACTCAGTCTTAAAAAATCGCTTCACCATAGCCGTATCCTTTTTATTATTTATTTGGCCAGCGTCTCAGCCTACAACCTTCATCTGCACGATTCCTATTAAAAGCTTGCACTCCCACATGATTAACTGCGTAAGACTTCTTGCTGGCCGGTGAAGAACAAGGTTTTCAAGCTTTGGTTATTAAATTCACGCACAGAGAGCAAAAGTTTGGAAAGATACAACGTGGGGAACAACGCATTTTAGGGACGACGGACGAGATACCTGCGAATAGGTTCATCCACGTTGCCACAGCATGTCACGACGGTGCGTTTCGAAATGATTTCAAATCATATTTGCTCATCACCATCGACTGCGGTTAAGCCTCGGTACGCGTTCATTCTTTTCGCCTTATGCTTGAAACTGGGTCACGATTTGAGCTTGGACATTAGCGTTCATCATTTTTAAAGACTGTGGCTCAACTCGTCGTATTTTTCTGACTTAAGTTCTATATCGACTTCAATAGAAATGTGTATGAGCAGGAGGGCTGTAACATGTAGCGTAATTCTTTTTGATGGCTTAATCCTTTCTGTTGTGACATACATATTCGCATAGTCATGTTTTAAGTCTTTAGATTAGGGTTTAGTTATAATTTTGAATTTTATCTTTTTAGATTCTAATTGCATTTTAAATAGTTTCATTTTGGGGATTTTTATTAAATATAAACTCATAAAAAAAAAAAAGGTGGAAAAAAGAAATCGGATAAAAAAAAAAAAAAAAAAACTTTAATTTTTAGTTTAGTTTTATTAGCTTTTCAAGTTTCGATTTTAGTTTTTAAATTTTGATAGTTTTAGTTTGCATTTAGAATAGATTTTAATTTTAAATTTTGTTATAAAAAATTCATAAAATAAAAAAAAAAAATATATAATATAAGAACAAAAAGACAATAAAAAGTTTCCCTTTTTTAGGCCTTAGATTTAGATTTAAATTTCAAAGTATCGTTTTAAGTTTAGATTTTTTTTTTTTTTTTTTTTTTTTTAATTTTGAGAAAAATATCGTGGGAATTTTTGCCAGATTCAGTTGTTTTTCTCAAGAAATTATCATGTTATATTTTTTATGCTGAGATTTAAATTTTCAAGTCTGAATACGAATGTAATATCTGGTTAATGATTCATGATTTGAGTGGTTGTGTAAAGCATTCATCTCTTCAAAATTTTCAATTGCTGGATATCGTTATTAAGCTTTGGCCATCATAAGAACTTTGTGGTTTCAACAGATATCTTACACTGTTCTAGTTATTTGATAACAAATGATTGCTGTTCATGGTTTATATTTCTATATCATCTAACAAGTAATCGTTTAATCATAAATCTTATAAGGCACTGGTCCGCTAAATTAATAAAATCATTTTAGTGCTTCGTGTCTCCCAAAACAACTGGTCGACAGTTGGTCACCCTTTTTTCTGCAGGGTCTACCCCCCTTAGCTGCGGGAGACAGGCTTAAATGGAGAGATCGGGGATCAGAGTGACAGCCCCCGGTCTGAGTGTTGTCGTGTCAATCTGCGCGACAACACCATGAAATGACTCAGGATGTTTGAGAGTGGTTCCGGCCTCATTGGATTTCATATGGAGAAAGTAGAATTTTAGATTTCATTCAAAATCCAGCAGACTTATCAGATTTTCAGGATTTTAGGATTGGGGGATTGCAATGTTTCCATTGAATTTTGTCATGTATTAGGGTATGGAACTCGTATTTAATCAAGAGCACCAAACCAAGAGCTTCTGAATATGTCGCTCCCGCTCCCCGCTTTCACTCCCGCTCCCAAGTAACACTGTTCCTGATGATATGGGTCTGGACACCACTGTTGAGTTGGCATTGGCCAACATGGATCTCAATGATCCAGTGCTAGAGCCTGTTAGATTTGATGACTTAGAGGGGTCAACCTCCATACCAGCAGATGCAGAGGCGACTATGGATACAGCAGAGTAGGAGGATGTATAGGAGAGCAGTGGGGACCATGATGATGGGGACAGTGATGCTAATTTTGATGCTGATTGATGCCTTGAGGCTTGTATACCTGTAGTTGTTTTATATTTTCTATTTCTATTTGCCATTGGCATTGCACCAACACTACCTATGTAACACATTTTGATTTGATGACTTAATGAGAAAACTACAGTTGTCAGTGTGTTTATCTTACTATCTTGTAGTTGTAAGTTGTCTTTCAGTTATGAATTATGAATCATGATTTAAATTTTTAATAGATTTATCACTTATGTGACCAGTACCACTGACATTTATTTGAATTTTGTATGTACTATCCATGCTAATAGCTATAGATGAAGATCTATGTTTGAAATCAATAAATTTGTATCATTAATTAAAATTTGTGTAAGAAATATGATAATATCTAATTTTTAATATATATGTATATTTTATATATATATATATATATATATATATATATATATATATATATATATATAATAAAATAATATATAACGTGTCCTAACGTGTCCTGTTCCGGGGGGTCAGCGTGTCCGAATCCGACACCACGAATCTCGAATCCTACGTGTCCCGAATCCCCGTGTCAGGTGACTTAGATTGAAGGTAATTTACTTCATTTGCATAATATTGAGTAATCTGAAAATAATTGAATGGTTTGAATCTAATTGTCATTAGCATTCACATTTATAAGCCTTCTACCCTAAAGAACATTTAAGTTGGGAATAGTCAATATTTATTTTTCTAAAGCATTTCTCGTGCCTTGACTCGTGAATGGCAGTTGCATTGAAATATAATTCTCTTTGAGCTAAGTAGCATTGAAGGTGATTTACTCCATTTGCATAATATTGAGTAATCTGAAAATAATTGAATGGTTTGAATCTAATTGTCATTAGCATTATCTTGGAAGAATCCTAATTGTCTAAAGGGAGTGTTGATAATCTTATTGAATAATTGTCGTTGAAGCATAAATTGGATAAATGCTCTAGCTCTCTTTTTTTACATTAATATCATTATCGGTTTGTGGTTATTATAAATTTTTGGCATATTAGTGATATTTCTTTAAGAGCATATATCTTGTGGTCATCTTGGTTATCTTGTGTATCTTATTGGCACTTGAGATATTTGCACTTTGTCTTGTATAAGATTGTCTCTTTATTTCATTAAGTACTCTTGTCATAAAGTTAATCAATACTAAGTACTTGAGCTTTAAACGGTCTTACCTCAAGACTACTCACTCATCCCTTTGGTAATTGCATCTTGCATCTCTTTTCATCATAATAACATTTTCCTTAGCAGCAGTTCTCCATCCTGTACTTGGTCCTAAATTTCCTAGCAAGATAGTTGACTCCATAAGGCACTGGTATCAATTGTTTAAATCAAATCATTTAAGTCTTGTTAAATCTAAACAAGTATTTGGTCACTCAACTGTGTCTCCCAGATTGGTTGGTTCCCAACTGGTCCTTCTTCATTTCATTTTTGTAGGGTCTACCCCCCTTAGTCTGTGGTAGGGAGAAAACTTAAACAGAGTGAGTAGGGATCTGAATGGCATGCCCTACTCTGAGCATTGCGCCTTAGGTGTACACTTTAGGTGACAACACTGAGCATTTAAAATCTCAAAGTTCTATCCATAAATTATAAAATGATTAAACATTTTACATCATTCGAGCCTAGCTTTTGCATGCCAAACCCATCAAATCACATCGTCAACCATTCTAGTCGTTGAGTTAAAATGGTAGCCTAAAACAGACATGAGTTTAGGGTTCCTTGAATGTTGTAAGGCTTGCAAAGGTTGCTTCCAGGTACTCAACAGATCAGCACCAGTAAACATGATGCAAGTTTAAGACCCCTTGAACATTGTAAGGCTTGAAAAGGTACTAAATATTGTGAAAATTCCTTGATTGAAATTACTAGAAATTTATCTCCTAACTGTTTTGTAGTTTATTTGTTATTACGACAAATATTGATAAAACTCACAATTGTAATCTTCACCAAAATAAAATAAGCTACGAAAAATAAAATTCAAGAACTGAGGAAAGATGCACAAACACAATAAAAATGACACCAATATTTTTGGACTAACGTCCCCAGAAAACCCCGAAGGGAAAATCGGTGTAGCAGATGACGGTTTATTTTATTATTATGCAACAATAAAAATATGAGTACAATATCTGGATGACCAACTAGAAATCCTCTGACAATAGTTTGGCAAAAATAATTTGGAGAAAAATTACCCTCTGCAAACAAACTCGGCCTCCCTCTGGCCTGCTTGTTCTCTCTCCCGACAACATGACTAGCCTGGAACTCGCACTATTAGCCTAGGAAATTCGTACTTCCTACAATTAGACTCCAATTGAGTTGTCCAGCCTCCCTCAGCCTCTAGAAATGAATCGATCTACCTTCCAGGTGATCTCCTGACCTCCAGCGACTGAAACAACTCCCTTTCTAGCACTTGCATTGGGGTTTCGGGCTGCTCGCACTGGTTATTCAACCTCTCTGCAAAATAATATCAGCCTTCCTCTTCCTACCTCTCCGACACTGGAACACAACTAGGAAACTCCTCTGGAATTCTCTTTGTTGCTCCCTCAATCACTGATGCTCTTCTTCTCTGGCTTGAAATCACTTCCTTGCTGAATCTCTATAACCAGATAACTCAATCAGCGAAGGAACTCGCTCCCCTCTTGTGTCTCTCTCCATCCCATCAACTTGCTCTTATAATCTCTCGTTGGAGCTTCAACGACCATGATTAGATCCTCATCAACAGCTAACATCATCTTCAACTTGATCCAAGTCATTTTCTGAAAGTCTCTAGAGTACAAGTCGATTTCCTTAATTAATTCCCATTAATTGACTAGTTTATATAAGTTAGGGAATATTTAAATGATGGCTAATTAATTTAATTAAGGCGTTTCGCAAGCTCATCACGTGAAACCTTTTCTGGGTTTTGGAGATTGTGTGTTCCTTGGCCTATTAAACTCAAATCGAGACTAGAACACCTGTTTGATGCTACAAAATCTAACACTCCCTCTTAGCGAGGAAGGTGTTCTCTCATAACATCTCCCTTTTGTAGTTAGACCATGCTACTGGTGTCTGACATCTACAACATCATGTTACTATCCACCAAGCCACTACACATACTCTAATTCACCTGATAACCCTGTAGTTGAATCACTTTGCATCTGCACTGCTACTGGCACTGTGTTGTACATCCTGTATTATTGCCAACACTACCTGCACTGCATATGATCTCATGTTGTTGTTGCTGCTCTGCTACTAACTCTGCACTATTGTTGCAACTACTGCAACTGAGAACTAATCAATTGTGCCCCTGCAACTAGCTCTACAACTATCTACTAAGTTTCTAACTGCAACTAGCTCTCCAACTGCCCCTCAGATCCCACTATGCCTGCTAAACGTTGATCCTCTTGCTAATAAATACTATGGGCCCCTGTAGAAAAGGTAATGATCCATGAGGAAACCCCTATCTTATGCTATGCCTCCTTGGACCCTGCCCAATCCTACAACTCTGAAGCACTATGCTCCTCCTCCATCTAGAGGTATAGTCGTTATCAAAGAAAACTCCTTCAACCTGGAGGTCAAGTCATCTATCTCTGTCGAAGTTTTCATCTGCTCCTGCTGCCCCTTCTTGTCCTTCTTCCTTTTTGAACACTGGATGACATAGTGGCCAAACTCACCACACCCGAAGCATTTGACCTTCGATAGGTTCTTCTTATTTTTTTCACCTCCCTTTGAGTCTTGTCCCCAACTGGGACCCTTATTTGTCTTTCCCTTACTAGCAAGGGCTACATTCTCCCCTTCCTTCTCAATCTTCGTCCCCTTGATGCTGCTAGTAGTAGTACCCTCGACAAGACTAAGCCTAAGCTCATCTTGTGTGAAGTCACTCCAACGACGTTCCCAATAAGGCAATTTGTCTCGTCAAGTGATTCCTTGGACGAAAGTTTCCCGCTCTTTGGTAAACCCTTTCAGAGAAATTCACACTAGTTCTTTATCTTCTGGATTCTCCCCTACAATTGCTTGTTAGAATTTCTGACACAAAATTCTACTGCAGTAACTGATTTATTTCTCCTACTTATTTCTCAAAATAAGTTGTTTACAAAACCCTTTAGCAAACATTAAAATAAATTCTATTGCAGTTATCACATAATAGCATAGAGAAAAATAACAGTGATATACAAGCACAAGAATGAATCACATCAACGCAGTTATTTTTGGACAATTGTCCCTGGAAAAACCCAATGCGGGAAAACTAGTGCAGCGAATGAAGGTTTATTTATTATTCTTCAACAACAATCTCTTTACAAGGAATAATTTTGTAGTACATAGAGAAACCTTCAAGAAAACAGCTGAGATAATTTTCCTCCTTAGCTAGGAGAAATTCTAACACCACAGAGACCCTTTATCCTTCATTGCGTCAACCCTTCATCATCTGCGTGAGGACTGCGTGAGATCTTGTCCCTGCCTGCGCTGTCTCTTAGAGCTCTCCCTCTGCCTTGTCTCTCTGAGGCACTATGTCACCTCCTCCTTAGTCTCAGGCTGATGTTGAAACCCTCCTCTTTCTTCACCCTGCTACTCTCCTCCGAAATCGAACTCCTACTCCTTGAGAATTGATTTCCCTCGGGTTACTGAGTATTTGTCTGGTGTGTCTCCAAATGACTCTCAAGTCTTCTCTTATACTTTTCCTGTTGATGAATCAACGGTTGAGATTAAGTCTCTAATCAACAACTAAGATTAAAACAGACTGGATCCTCGTCTCTTAGAAGCTTCTCACCCATATCTTTATTAATACCCATTAATATTTTTATTTTCCTAGGTTTAGACTTAGGAACCTGTTGTCGCACAAATGTCTAGGGACCGCAACAACGCTCGGGACGGGGGCTGTCACTCTGATCCCTGCCCACTCCATTCTAGTTGTCTCCCAACAGCAGGCTATGGGGGATAGTCCCTATGGAGAATGAGATGAGAGACAAGTTGGGAACCAACTTATCTGGGAGACACAGTTGAGTGGCTTGGCCACTTGGTTAATTGTTAAGCAAGATATGAGATTGGATTATTTAGGCCAGTGCCTTGTGGAGTCAAATTCTCACTTATGAACAAATTAGATGCCAAGTAGCTGGATAGATGACTGCTACTTTAAAAACGATTGACCATGCTAAGATAATGTGCAAGGAATATGAGTGGATCATGGGTTATGATTGCTTGTGTTGAATACTTTAGCTATGGTTACTCTTTAACTATAATGATAAGCACTCATTAATTGAAGACAATCCTTGACCACAAAAGAAACTGTTGAATTACCAAATGTCAAGAGAGATGAACAAGAGATACCAACTTTTAAGATGCTCAACCAATCAATGATTCTTGATAAACAACGAGATCATTAATATTCCTAATGTCAATATCACTCAAATGTTGATCACAAAGGATGTTCAATTAGTTTTAAGCATTGAGTACTTAGGATCTTAATGCCAATGTAGAATTAGTAGTAAGAGAATAACGATGCAGTAAGAGATGCCAATGATGATAGCACAATTTATCAATGCTGATAAAACAATTATATTCCAAAAGATGAGGGCTGGGATGAAAGAGCTCTCAGAATTATGCAGTTAGGCAATGAAACTTAGGAATTTACAAGATTAGATAGTGTGCGATTTCTTTCTCAACTTACAACCATAATTGAAAACCAAAAAAAAACACTCTGCTATTTATGATATTCAGTAAAGTTTATAACAGCAGTATGAGATTTTTATTTCAGAACTCCTTTACATGAAGAACATGACGCTAGATGCAAACAGAACAAATCACTACCAAAGCCACTTTGCCACTATCAAATTGTGATACAAAGGCTACTGCTCTGACTTCAGACCTTAGTATGCACAGTCATCAGAACCCTGCAGATTTAATCCAAACAGTTGAGGCCTAAATTGTCCAATTTGCTCATCAATATATTTGTCAACATGCGAGTGAGATTTTATGTCAATTAGATTGCTGTTTGCAAATTAATAGGACAGTAGTAAGTAAACTTTATGCCAAAAATGCCAAAACAGTCTCGAACTTGTATCCTTATCTTGATGGTATGAGAGCACTCAGAATGCCAAATGCCAACAGAGATTGCAAGGCAGTAGCTAGAGAAACAATGTGACAATTTATCTCAACAACAAGTTCTTTCAACAATATGGCATACACAATTGACAATCCCTATGCTAGCAATAAGTCACTTGTGCCACAGAGATATTTAGTGAGCGTCAAATAAACTTATGACAGCAGCCAAGCTACTTGAAATTATGACAACAGTAAATTACAGTGAGCAATCATAATGTCAGTGTGTCAAAACATTCCAGGTTGTTTATCTTCCTTTATTTGTTATTGAAAATGTGCTTATGCCACTGATATATTTCAGATCTTATGTATGCAGACAGTTATTAAACTTCTAAAAAATGAATATCTTGCTGAATGAGTTATCTACCACTGCTTATGAAAGTTCATACACTCCACAATGTGAGACAGCAGAGTTAGAGAAACAAACCAATGAGGATGCCCAGACCTCTCCAATAGCAAGACCACTTGTAAGCCTGTAATGACACCATTGTCTCATCAAAAGATCAACCCAGAAATTTTATTGATGCTTTCAGAGATAAATAGAGGCGGCTAAGGTAAAAATAAGCCAACACAGCAGTGAGGGAAGGCAGAAATATGCCTACGTTAGGAGGGAGGAAATGGAGGCCTGAAGAAAGGTAAGGGAAAGGCCAGCGGGGGAAAGAGAACCCACAAAGGAATTAAGGTAGGCCGAGGAGGAGAAGGGAGCTAGACAGAAAGGATGAGAGGAATAAGGGAAGAAGAGGAGGGGAGCTGAGGGCAAAAAAGGAAAGGAGAGGTTAGTGGCAGGGGTTTAGGTATGTAAGGTAAGGCTTTGGAGGGGCTACCGCAAGGGAGAAAAGGAGCAGCGTGAGGGTTTGGAGCTGCTGGAATGCCACAACAGGGATGCCACAGGGGTAAATAAGGCCATGGCAGGGGCTCTGAAAAACAGTACTAGGCCCCAAAGGCTCAAAAATTTGCCCAATGTCACAAAAAAATGGCTAACTTCAGATCTTTCTCTTTCACTGAATAATCTCGAATTTTTGGCCCTGCAAACAATATTTGGGACAAGATCTTGCCCTCCAAGGCCTAGATCTGTCTCAAAACCCCCAGATCTCCTTGAAAAAATCTCTAATCTGAAGATTTCCTTGGCTGATTTTCAAATCTATACCTGCACAGACAAAAATTGAAATGCCCAAGACCCAATATATACAAAAATAGAGAGAATCCAAAAAACCCAAATGTTAGAATTCAAAATTATGTTACACAAATCTCAGATCTACGCAAACAAATTACAGATCTATACAAACAATCTACAGATCTATCATATTTGAGGAGTCTGAGTCCAACTCTGCTCCCAGATCTGATAATCCAAGGCTCTTAATAGCCAGATCTATCAATTTTTTCACAAAATATTTAAAAGATTTCAAAATTTTAGAGAGGTACTAGCCCAAAAACATCCTACAAAAAAATATATATCGTGAGATAAATCTTGGAGCTTATGTGAGGTAGGCTCTTCAAAAAATATATGTCGAGAGTTGGCTGGTCCAACCGAGGACTATCCCCAAACGCTAAATGAAGACCTTAGAGATCTTCTGCAAACATTAGATCAACCATCAAACCAAGTAGAGAACTAGAATAACAATAAAATTTTGAAGACATAGAGATACCTGCTAATTCAATCAAAATTAAAAATGTTACCCTAGATCCAACAAACTGAATAAGATACATGTATTCAGATTATTCTAAGAGAGCTATTTCTTGATCACTACGTGTCAACTACCCATAGCAGTACACCCCCTTTTCTTCGCAAAAGGGATAGCGCTTGATTGACGTGTCCGTGCCATTCGACAGTCATCATCGACCTGATCATGCTATGTTGTAAACCCAGTCTACATGTGTAAATTGTAAATAATCTTAGCAGATCTAAGTCATGTATGTAAATTGCCTAGGTGGACCTAATTTTCTAGTGACAATCTATGTTCCAGAAGGTTTTTTGTCTCACCGATCCATGATCGGCAGAGTTTTCCTTCAGCCTAACCCCAAAGCCGGAATGAATTTTGTCATTAGAATCTTAGGGTAATCCTAGTGCGTTGATCTGCTAAATTGTATTTGATCGCAGAACTGGGTAATCCATGAGGGTCTATGTCAAATGGGTTTTCCCCCTTGAGATGTAAAATTGTAAAAGTCATGATGTAAAGTGTCTTGAGGGTTAGAAAATGTTTTAATCCCCTCATAAGTCCTAAGTCCTAGGTCCTAGTTGATTTTTCCAAAGGCTAAGTTCGAGGATCCAAAAATAAATAAATAAAAAAAACAATAAAAAATAAAAAATATAAATAATAAAAAATAAAATTAAAAAATTAAAAAATTAAAAAATAACTAAAAAGTAAAAAAATAATAATAAAATTTAAAAAATAATAAAAAAATAAAATTTAAAAAATAAATAAAAATTTAAAAAAATAATAAAATAATAATAAGTCAAATTTTTGAGTAAATAAATGCAGAATTTTAATTTTTTAATGCATTTAAAAATTCGACGGATGAGATTAAAAGAAATCTTGATCCTCATCGACGGTCGAGATCATTTTGACATGGATCACTCGAACTAGCCGTTGGGATTTTTTCCTTTAAATAGGGTGCTAGGGGTCATTTGAGATGAGATTTGATCTTAGAGTCTGGTGCTAAAGAAAGCTCTCTTGTAGTCATTTTTGTGCAATAAAGAAAAACTTTGGGGTTGAAATTTTGCTAGTGTTACTCTTCTGGAAATGCTGTAAGATCTTTTATTTTTTTGCATAATTTTATTTTCAGCCATTGATAATAGCTTGACGAAGATTGATTTAGGAACAGGTATCTCCATTTGATCTGGATTTCACTATTGTTTTCTCCCTCTATGTTAATGGTTGATTTTAAGCTGTGCAAGAAATCTTAGTTTTGAGTTTATCGGGCGTTAGGGGAAGTTCTCGACTGAACCAGCCAACTCCCGGATTGTGTTTTCTGAAAGAGCCCAGCCAGTTTTGACCCCGGGCTTATCATTTGAATTTTTTTTTTATGAATCCATGAAGGGTTTTCTGAAGTATCTCACATTAAATTTAAATTCAAAAAATATTACTGTGATTATTGACAAATCTGGCTGCTTAAGAGTCGAAAAGCTGTAAATGTTGTAAATTTTTAGCTGGTTTTAGGGTTATCAATTTTTTTTTTTGGCACATTTTACTTCTGGGTTTTCAGTTTTTGCCATTACAAGTTACAGGTATAGATTTCCGAGGGTTTGATCAGAGTTGTTTTGCTGTTCGGGGTTTATTTTTGTTGCAGGAAAAAGAAAAAAATTTCAAAATATTTTTTTTGGCAGGCTGGATTGTTGCCATACCTCCTGCGTTCATCTCCTTAGCTCCCCGCGTTTCAATCTGCAAACAAGACCCTTCACTCTCCACACGATTTCATTTCCCATCGTGCCTCCATCCTTGCTCCTCAATGCTACCATTTACTTGCTGCTGCCCACGTTTCATTGCTTCCACATTAAAACCTACATCCACCGCAGCACTCGATTTTTCTCCTTCACGCAAGCTCCATTCCCTTCATGCAACGCCCGCAGCTTGCAAGCAAACAAAAAGAAAAGAGGCCCGTGCAGTTCTGGCCCGAGTTGCCTCCATACCCTCGCTCTCCTTCCCACAGCATACCTCACCCTCTCTTCCGCGGGTTTTCTCCTCTCCGTTGGACCTGCAAACGCACCACAAACTCCAATAAAAAAAAAACACAGTTCCCTCCCAAGCCGTCAACCTGCCCTGCGGCTCCATTTTCCTGTCATTTCACTCTCCACTGCTGCCATTGCCCTCAGCCGCAGCTCCTCACACCTTCCTTCCGCCATCCGACCTACATATTAGCAACGATAAGTAAAAAATGGTCGAAAATCCGTTTTTGCGTGGTTGGCATAATCGATTTTCGCGTTTAGCGTAGGTGTTTTTCTCATGATAAGTGCGTATGCTGATTTAGTTTTTAGGCTAGGTTTTGATTTTGGGCATAAACGATTTTAGTTTTGTTTTATTTACTCTAAAAAATTAAAAAAATTGATTTCCATTAAATTAATTTTAGTTTTGTTTTATTTTTTTTTAAATTTCAGTTAAAAAAATAAATAAATAAAATTCGAGTTTCATTTTTTCTATTAGCTGTTAGCTTTAGATCAAAATTTTGTTTTAGATTTTAGAATTTAATTAGCTTTATTTATTTTAAATTTCATTTTCTTTTATTTAGGATTTAATCTTTAGTTTTTTTTTGGTTATGTTCTTTCTGACTTGTTATATTTTGTTAATTTTAAGATTATATTTGATTTTGAAATTTTAATTTAGAACTAAAAAAAAAATTCATAAAAAAATAAAAAGTCCCAAAAACATAAAAGGTTTTAATCCTTAGTTTTTACTTTTGATTTTATTTAGTTTAAGTCTTAGTTTTAGAATTAAACTTTAGTTTAGAAAGGTTAGTTTAGATTTCAGTAATTTTAGGTTTGATTTTTATTTTATTATAATTTCGATTTCATTTAGTTTAGAATTTAATGTAAAGTTTTAGATAGATTTTAGATTTTTTTTTAGGTTTATAATTTTAGTTTGGTCAAATAATCATTAAAAAACAATAAAATGATGATAATATAATAATAATAATAATAATTAAAAAATAATAATAATTAACTTTTAGACTTTAGTTTAGACTAGATTTTAATTTAGGATTTTAATTTTGTTCTATTTTGATTTTTTAGCTTAGAATTATATAAAAATGTATAAAAAATTAAAATTTTTTGAAAAAGCTTAGCTAAAAATTGAAAAATCATTTTGGTGTCTTTTTGTGGTATTTTTCTATAGCTAAATGCACTTAAATGTTCATCTGAAGTCAGCTATGTGAAAGTGGTAACTGGTCAGCATTTAAATTTTATGATCATTTAAAGCATTTAATTTTTCTTGAAGTTTAATTGCTGGAATATCGTTAAGCCATTGAGCATTTATCGATTATCTCGCATTTGGTAAAAGTTAATCTTTGTTTGAGTTATTTGATGGTAAATGATTGTTAATGAGTTCATATTTCTGCAAGCATTTGATAAATAATCATCCAGTCATTAACTCTATAAGGCACTGGTCTATTAACTTAATAAAATCAATTAAGTGCTTGTTTCCCCTCGTGTCTCCCAACCCAACTGGTCCACAGTTAGTCATCCATTGTCCCATAGGGTCTACCCCCCTTAGCCATGGGAGACAGGCTTAAACGGAGAGATCGGCGATCACGGTGACAGCCCCCGATCTGAGCGTTGTCGTGACAATCTGTGCGAAAACATTTTTTGGCGCTGTTGCCGGGGACATTTTATTCTCGGTGTTTCAATGGCAATCATCCTTTTCATTTCTTATCTTTTCATCTGGCCCGGCAACGCCAACATTTTTTGGCGCCGTTGCCGAGGAAGGAGTTTTTTTTGTCCTTGGCGCTTCAACGACATTCATCTTCTCATTTCTCATCATTCTTTCATTTTTCTCATCTCTCATTTGAGCTGGCAGATTCAATTTTTTTTGGCATCATTTGGATCTTATCTTTCGTCATATCAGTACCTACTCTTCGGTTCATTTCTTGTCTGGGTGGCGACTCCATTTCTTTTCATTTATTTCTCCCAGACAAAGAAGCCTCTCTCATATCAGCTTGTTTGTTGCTTTTTGGATCTTAGAATTAGATTCATTGTCCAAGTGGCGACTCCACTTCTTTCATCTCTTGATTTTCTTGAGCAAAGATCTCTTTCTATCATCCATTTGGTCTCTCGTTATTCATCATGGATTATTCGTTTAAACCATGTTATTTTATTGATCATCTCCATGATATTCCGGAAGTGGCCATTTCTAAATTACCTTTGTTCTCAAGTGGTGATTCAGTTGTTGTTAAAAGACATCTAGGCTTGTTTACTCGTATAATGATCATACATTGTAGACCCCCTCAGTATAATCATGAAGATGTCAAAATTCGTCTTTTTGTCCTTTCTTTAGAGGGTGATGCTTTGAATTGATTTAACAATTGTCCTAAGGATTCTTTCACTTCTTTACAAGAAATTGTCAATGCTTTTAAAGATAGATATGGTAATCCAGATAGCTCGTCTTGTGCCCCTAAAATTGTGCAGCAGAATGAAAGTAATCTTATGAAAGGTTTAGCTATCGGTGAAAGATTCCAAGACAATTCTTCATATCAGAATGTGCCATCCACCTGTACCATTGCAAATCAAATCCATGATAGTGGAAAAACAGGGAGAAATGACAATGAAAAAGAAAATCAAAAGAAAATTATACAAGAACTAATGCTGCTAGTAAAAAATATGGAGATCAATCAAACTAATTATGCCAATGATGTGAGAACTTTATGCACCCACCTGGAAAAATGTAATAAGGAGATGGAGATCATGCAAAATCAACATGCTAAAGAAATTGAGGCCATGAATACTAATCATGACATAGAAATTAGTTTTATGTAAAGCAAGTTATCAGGCTTAGAGGAAAATATGACGACCATGAAAGCTAATCATGATAGGGAAATTAATTCTATGCAAAACAAGTTATTAACTATGGATGAAGAAATGACTATCATGACATTCGATCATAATAACCATGCAAGCAAATCATAAGAGATAAACTCTATGCAGTATTGCTTGATGAACATAAAGGAAAAGAACGATAAAGTAATAAAAGATATGGAAGAAGACCATGCCAGGCAAATCAATGCTATGAAGGTTGAACACTCTAGTCAGATAGATGCCATCAAAATACAGGTTCATAAATTTCAACAATGGTCAGAGGATGAAAGAAACCAGGGAACGTCAATAAATCAGAAGCCTCCTTATCTGTTACAACAAGCTCCATCTTATTATGAGGTCCTTTGTTCCATTGAAAAGTGGATAATTGAAGGTGACCTGGATAAAAGGGAAATTAATAATCAGGTTGATGCTCACACAGTTAATCCACCAGTGATAGAAGATCAAGTTATAACTCATGGCACTTGTGAAATTGATCCATCATCCTTGACAGGGCAGATGTAGAATGAAGAAAGACATGTCACGCATATCTTACATACTTCATCTGAGAGCTTTGAAGCAAAAAGTTCCACGTCATCAGTGATACAGCCTACCACAAAGAAAAAACGCAAAAGAAAGAGAACGAGAAGAAGATTTGATGCATCAGACGGCCACGAGCAGCTTGATTTTCAGATAGGAAAAAGTCCTACCGTATGCAGAATTGGACATGGCACATCCGAGAAGCAGTCAACAGATTTGCCTAAAAGCAGGCAAATGCTTAGTATACACTATATTAAACACATCTGATGCCATGGGGCATCCTCTGTATTTCTAACCTTACTCCTTGTTTTTTTAGCATTTTCATTTCTATTTTAGGATTAGATTTACTTTTCTAGATAGTTAATAAATGAAGAGCTTATGTCTTTCATGTGCTTTATGTTATATGATGATTTTTTGGACAGACGCTACTTATATTTTGTTGTGTGTTGCATGGATGCAGATTCTGGATTCTCACATTCCTACAGTGCAATAATGTGTCCCCAAGTAGAGCCAGATGTTGACCACTACGTGTCAACTACCCATAGCAGTACACCCCCTTTTCTTCGCAAAAGGGATAGCGCTTGATCGACGTGTCCGTGCCATTCGACAGTCATCATCGACCTGATCATGTTATGTTGTAAACCCAGTCTGCATGTGTAAATTGTAAATAATCTTAGCAGATCTGAGTCATGTATGTAAATTGCCTAGGTGGACCTAATTTTCTAGTGATAATCTACGTTCCGGAAGGTTTTTTGTTTCACCGATCCATGATCGGTAGAGTTTTCCTTCAGCCTAACCCCAAAGCCAGAATGAATTTGTCATTAGAATCTTAGGGGAATCTTAGTGCGTTGATCTGCTAGATTATATTTGGTCGCAGAACTGAGTAATCCATGAGGGTCTATGTCAAATGGGCTTTCCCCCTTGAGATGTAAAATTGTAAAAGTCATGATGTAAAGTGTCTTGAGGGTTAGAAAATGTTTTAATCCCCTCATAAGTCCTAAGTCTTAGCTCCTAGGTGATTTTTCCAAAGGCTAAGTTCGAGGATCCAAAAATAAAAAATAAAAAAACAATAAAAAATATAAAATATAAATAATAAAAAATAAACTTAAAAAATAGCAAAAAAGTAAAAATAATAATAATAAAATTAAAAAATTAAAAAAATAATTAAAAAATAAAAAAATAAAATAAAATAAAATTTAAAAAAGTAATAAAATAATAATAAGTCAAATTTTTGAGTAAATAAATGCAGAATTTTAATTTTTTAATGCATTTAAAAATTCGACAGATGAGATTAAAAGAAATCTTGATCCTCATCGACAGTCGAGATCATTTTGACATGGATCACTCGAACTAGCCGTTGGGATTTTTTCCTTTAAATAGGGTGCTAGGGGTCATTTGAGATGAGATTTGATCTGAGAGTCTGGTGCTAAAGAAAGCTCTCTTATAGTCAATTTTTGTGCAATAAAAAAAGACTTTGGGGTTGAAATCTTGTTGGTGTTACTCTTCTGGAAATGCTGTAAGATCTTTTATTTTTCTGCATAATTTTATTTTCAACCATTGATAATAGCTTGACGAAGATTGATTTAGGCACAGGTATCTTGTCTGATCTCTGGGGTTTGAATGATAGTTTAGATTCTGAAATATAATGGCAGGTATCTCCATTTGATCTGGATTTCACTATTGTTTTCTCCCTCTATGTTAATGGTTGATTTTAAGCTCTGCAAGAAATCATAGTTTTGAGTTTACCGGGCGTTAGGGGAAGTTCTCGGCTGAACCAGCCAACTCCCGGATTGTGTTTTCTGAAAGAGCCCAGCTAGTTTTGATCCCAGGCTTATCATTTGAATTATTTTTTGAAGGGTTTTCTAAAGTATCTCACATTAAATTTAAATTCAGAAAATATTACTGTGATTATTGACAAATCTGGTTGCTTAAGAGTCGAAAAGCTGTAAATGTTGTAAATTTTTCGCTGGTTTTAGGGTTATCAGTTTTTTTTTTGGCACATTTTACTTCTGGGTTTTCGGTTTTTGCCATTGCAGGTTACAAGTACAGATTTCCGAGGGTTTGATCAGAGTTGTTTTACTGTTCGTGGTTTATTTTTGTTGCAGGAAAAAGAAAAAAAATTCGAAATATTTTTTAGGCAGGCTGGATTGCTGCCATACCTCCTGCGTTCATCTCCTCAGCTCCCTGCGTTTCAATCTGCAAACAAGACCCCTCACTCTCCACACGATTTCATTTCCCATCGTGGCTCCATCCTTGCTCCTCAACGCTACCATTCACTTGTTGCTGCCCACGTTTCATTGCTTCCACATTAAAACCTACATCCACCGCAGCACTCGATTTTTCTCCTTCACGTAAGCTCCATTCCCTTCATGCAATGCTCGCAGCCTGCAAGCAAACAAAAAGAAAAGAGGCCCGCGTAGTTCTGGCCCGAGTTGCCTCCATACCCTCGCTCTCCTTCCCACAGCATACATCACCCTCTCTTCCGTGGGTTTTCTCCTCTCTGCTGGACCTCCAAACGCACCACAAACTCCAATAAAAAAAAAACGCAGTTCCCTCCCAAGCCGTCAACCTGCCCTACGGCTCCATTTTCCTGTCATTTCACTCTCCACCGCTGCCATTGCCCTCAGTCGCAGCTCCTCACGCTTTCCTTCTGCCATCCGACCTGCATATTAGCAACGATAAGTAAAAAAGGGTCGAAAATCCGTTTTTGCGTGGTTGGCATAATCGATTTTCAGGTTTAGCGTAGGTGTTTTTCTCATGATAAGTGCGTATGCTGATTTAGTTTTAGGCTAGGTTTTGATTTTGGGCATAAACGATTTTAGTTTTGTTTTATTTTTTACTCTAAAAAATTAAAAAAATCGATTTCCATTAGATTAACTTTAGTTTTTTTTTTTTTTAATTTCAGTTAAAAAAAAATAATAAATAAAAAATAAATAAAAATAAAATAAAATAAAATATCGAGTTTCATTTTTTCTATTAGCTGTTAGCTTTAGATCAAAATTTTGTTTTAGATTTTAGAATTTAATTAGCTTTATTTATTTTAAATTTCATTTTCTTTTATTTAGGATTTAATCTTTAGTTTTTTTTTTGGTTATGTTCTTTCTGACTTAGAGTTATATTTTGTTAATTTTAAGATTATATTTGATTTTTAATTTTTAATTTAGAACTAAAAAAAAAAAATAAAAAAAAATAAAAAGTCCCAAAAACATAAAAAGTTTTAATCCTTAGTTTTTACTTTTGATTTTATTTAGTTTAAGTCTTAGTTTTAGAATTAAACTTTAGTTTAGAAAGGTTAGTTTAGATTTCGGTAATTTTAGATTTTAGGTTTGATTTTTATTTTATTATAATTTCGATTTCATTTAGTTTAGAATTTAGTGTAAAGTTTTAGATAGATTTTAGATTTTTTTTTAGGTTTATAATTTTAGTTTGGTCAAATAATCATTAAAAAACAATAAAAATAATAATAATAATAATAATTTAAAAAAATTAATTAATTTTTAGACTTCAGTTTAGACTAGATTTTAATTTAGGATTTTAATTTTGTTCTATTTTGATTTTTTTAGCTTAGAATTATATAAAAATGTATAAAAAATTAAAAAAAAAATCATTTTGGTGCCTTTTTGTGGTATTTTTCTATAGCTAAATGCACTTAAATGTTCATCTGAAGTCAGCTATGTGAAAGTGGTAACTGGTCAGCATTTAAATTTTACGATCATTTAAAGCATTTAATTTTTCTTGAAGGTTAACTGTTGGAATATCAGTAAACCATTGAGCATTTATCGATTATCTCGCATTTGGTAAAAGTTAATCTTTGTTTGAGTTATTTGATGGTAAATGATTGTTAATGAGTTCATATTTTTGCAAGCATTTGATAAATAATCATTCAGTCATTAACTCTATAAGGCACTGGTCTATTAACTAGATAAAATCAATTAAGTGCTTGTTTCCCCTCGTGTCTCCCAACCCAACTGGTCCACAGTTGGTCATCCATTGTCCCATAGGGTCTACCCGCCTTAGCCATGGGAGACAAGCTTAAACGGAGAGATCGGGGATCAGGGTGACAGAGCCCGGTCTGAGCGTTGTCGTGACAATCTGTGCGACAACACTATTGATTGATAGTTTTCACATAATATTAAGCAGAAATTAAAACAATATTACCATATATTCATGAAAAGGAATACAATAGCACGTTGAAAACCCAAAGACTTCTGCATTAATTCAAAAAAGTATACAAGAGAGCTTGAGAGCTTAGTACACGATTTAGAGATCGGATGGATCAACTGACAAATGACTTCCTATTTAAAGATAAATCCTTCAACGGCTAGTTCGAGTGATCCTCGTCAAAGCAATCTCGATCATTGATGAAGATTACAATTTCTTTTAATCTCATCCATCGAAATATTTAAAGATTTGGGGAAATTCGAAATTTTTAATTAAGTGCGTTTTAATTAACTCAAAAATAAAATTTTTGAATTAATTTCCCCAAAAAAATGACTTTGACTTAACCCCCAGGGATCAAAGGTTTAAAATTTAGCAAAATAATTAATTTACCTTAGTCCCAAGACCTTTTAAAATTTAATTTTTTAGGGCCGACAAGGTTTGCCTTTGGAGAATTTAAATTTACCTAGGACCTAGAATTAATTACATTTCTCACTTAAGATTTTAATTAATTTTTGGCCAGAAAATTTAATTAATCAACCTATGAGGGGATAAATTATTTTTCCAACCCTCAAGACACCTTACATCAAGATTTTCATATTTATTACATCATAAGGGGGAAAACCCATTTGTAATAGACCCTCACAGATTACCCACTTTTGCGATACAAATATAATCCAGCATACCAACTAATCTGTAATAAATAATCTAACCAAATAGTTAAGATTATTCCCAAATTATTTTTACATAGACTCGATTTAAAACACTAAGACTCGCTTAAGATCTTAGTGACAAAATCCATTCCAGCTTTGGGGTAAGACTCGAGGGGAAAACTCTACCAACCATCCGAGAATGGATGGGTGAGACGAAAAACCTCCTAAAATGGAGATCGTCACTATAAAGGTAGGTTTACCTAGGTTTTTATATACATGACACGAGTCTGTTGAGATTATTTACATTATACACATGCAGAAAGGGTTACATAACATCTAGGAAGTCAAGTTGATGATGATAGATGGACAGCATGGACACATTGATCAAGTGCTATCCCGTTTGCCAAAAAAGGGGGTGTACTGCTATGGGTCATTGATACATAGTGGTCAACAAAACCCATTAAAAATATTAATTATTTCAATAACTCCTCATCCAGGTGGAATTTCTCCAAACGATTTCTGGGTCTTGGAGATTTCATGTGTTCTAGCCCCTCCACAAAATTTTAGAGCTAGAGCACATTTGATGCTACCCAAAATCAACACTCCCTCTTAGTGAGGAATGTGATCTAGCAATACTTCCCAATAGAAGCATCACACTAATCCACAACATCAGTCCTCTATGATGTTGATGCTCGGCCTACTGCCCCTCACCTATTGCATTGCTGCAACCTGTACTGCTACCCATGACACTGCAACTGTCATTGCTACATCTATACTGCAACTCCCTCTGAATGTGTTGCATCATGCTGCCCACAGCACTGCCACTGCTAACTACTGCACTACAACTCCTTATATTATCCGCTTCTGCTACTAAAATGAATTCTTCACTATCCCCATCTTCTCCCTGAAATAAACAAACTTTGTTCTTCCTGGAGCCTTGGTGAGGATGTCTGCCACCTATTCTCCTGTTGGGGCGTACCTCAATTGTACTGACCCTCGTTGGACATAGTCTCTAACGAAGTGACACTTGCTATCAATGTGCTTCGACCGATCATGAAACACTGGATTCCCAGAAAGCTTGATGCAACTCTGATTATCACACAAAATACTGGTCACTTCCATCTTTCTCCTGTATATATTCACAAGCAATTTCCTGAGCCATATGGATTTGCACGAAGTTGAGCTAGCTGCCATATATTCAGCTTCAGCTGAGCTCAGAGCCATGGATTTCTGTTTCCTACAACACCAGGATGTCATTCCTGATCCAATGTTGAAACAATACTCAGTGGTACTTTTCCCATCTATTGAACTTCCAGCCCAATCTGCGTCAGTGAACCAACTCAGCTTGATGTCATTTCCCTGGGTGTACATTATTCCATGCTTGACTGTTCCTCGTATATATCTGAGAACATGTTTGGCTGCTGCCCAGTGCGCCCTCTTTGGTTCCACCATGAACTGACTGAGGGTGTTGATAACGTAACAAATGTTTGGCCTGGTATTGACCAGATACATCAAGGACCCTATGAGTTGCTTGTACAAGGTGGGATAGACTTCTTTACCTTCAGATGCATCAATCTTCTTCCAGTTGGTGATCATTGGAGTAGCCATAGGTCTACAGTCCTGCATTCTGAACCTTTTCAAAATCTTTGTAGCGTATCTCCCTTGTCCAAGGAAAATTTCACCCTTCTGCTGCCAAACTTCCAACCCCAGGAAATAATGCATCCGTCCCAAATCCTTCATGTTGAATTTTGTGGCTAGGTTCTCCTTGCAATCTTTGATGAGCCTGGATGAGCCTGTCAAGAAAAGATCATCCACATATAACACCAGGATTAGAGGCTCATTCTCTACAACAAGATAGTAGAGATTAGGATCTGCATCACTCTTGACGAATCCCATCTTCTGCAAGTAACCATCAATTCGACCGTACCATGCTCTAGATGTTTGTTTAAGCCCATACAAGGATTTCTTCAATCTGCATACATGAGATTTCTTCTCATGTGTCTCAAAACCCTCTGGTTGATTAATATATACTTCTTCCTCTATCACCCCGTTCAAGAACGTCGTCTTGACATCCATCCGGTGAATCTCCCACCCCATCTATGTTGCAAGGGATATCATAGATCTAATAGGAGTATACTTGGTTATTGGGGCGAAGGTTTCTTCGTAGTCTATCCCTTCCTTTTGAGCATACCCCTTAGCCACAAACCGGGCTTTGTATTTTTCCACACTGCCATTTGCAGCGTATTTGACTCTGTAGAGCCATCTCGAACCTACAACTGACCTGTCCAGAGGCCTAGGTAACACTTCCCAAACATCATTGACCATTATGGAACTGTATTCCTCCACCATAACATCTACCCATACTTGATGCTGAATGACCTCCTGAAAACTAGAGGGTTCGCCAACTTGAGCCACCAAGTCTTGGTATATGTCTGGCTGTCTACGCTCCCTTTTCTTGTTCCTGGGTGCACCGACGAAATTCTCTGCGTCTCGTAGTATCTATCAAAGTTCCCAGCTCGTTCTTCCACTAGTAGTCGGTCCATCTATCTGCTCCTCCTCTTCCTGAGACTCCACCTATTGTGATACCTCTGGAGTTTTTGCCTTTAGGAGAAATACTGGTGCTAGATTCCGCTGGATGAAGTGGCTAGACCAACAGATCATCCTTTGACTGCTCTTCGGAAGGCATTTCTCGGGATTTCCTAAAAGCTCTATCCTCCATGAACTTTAGATCCCGTCGAATAACGATCTTCCTAGTCCCCGGAAGGTAAACTCTATATGCCTTTGCATTCTCACTATATCCCACAAGATATCCTTTCTCCATAGTTTGATCCAACTTCTTCCTCTTTTTTTCGGGTACATGGCAGTATGACAAACTCCCAAATATCCTTAGGCTTCTTACCGGTGAAGAGACTCTCTGAGTAATCTTACCTAATGCCCTGGGAGGAGTCCTATTCTGGACATACACTGTCGTGTTGTATGCTTTTGCCCATAGAAACTTGGACATATCCTGATCATACAATATCGCCCTGGTTGCTTCAACAATAGTCCTGTTCTTCCTTTCTGCTACTTCATTCTGCTCCAGATTATAGGGGGTTGTCCACTCTCTTCTGATGCCTTCCCTTGCGCAAAAATCAGTGAAGTCCTTGTCGATGTATTCTCCACCATTGTCTAAGCGCAATATCTTTATCTTCTTTCCTGTCAGATTCTCAACTAGAACCTTGAACTCTTTGAATCGACCAAAAACCTCATCCTTGGTTTTTAGAAAGTAGATCCAAGTCTTTCTAGAATGGTAATCAATGAAGGTGACGAAGTACTCGGCACCACTAAGAGCTCTTACAGACATGGGTCCGCAGATATCTGAGTGCATCAATCCCAAAACACTCTTAGCTCTATTGTTGCTTCTGGAAAATGCAGCTTTGGCGTACTTGCCTAGTGTGCATCCTCTGCATACATCATCTCATTCAGTACTCAACTCTGGAACTCCCAATACTATTCTCCTGAGAATTCTTAGAGCCCCATGGTGTAAGTGTCTCATCCTCCTATGCCATAGTTCATTCAAATCTTTTTCCCCACTGCCGCCTATCAGTGCCATTGGGGATTCTAACTATAATCTATACTACCTGTTACTTTTGAGTCTTGACTCCAATCTAGGCCTTCTTTTTCCAACTTGGGTGTTTGACATATACTTTCTCCTTAATGAAGAAAACATCATAGCCCTTGTTTTGAAGCTGAGATACAGAGGGTAAGTTCATCCCCAATCCTGGCACATGCAGCACATTGGTTGCTCGAAGTCGATCCCCTGCTTCTATTTGAAATACTACGGTACCTCTTCCTATAGGGGTACATTTTGACTTATTTCCCATGGTGATCTGGAAGTTCATCCTTTCTTCCTGATAATTCGAGAAACATTCTCGTATTCCTGTCATGTGCCAAGAAGCTTCACTATCTATATACCAAACCCCAGAGGAGGCAGAACTCGCTAAGCAAGCGACTTCTTCTTCCAATCTAGAAGCTAACATAGAATAATCCCGATCCATGTTCCTCGTTCTCTCTTCTCCCTCAAGAGATCTGCATGCGTCCTTCTGAGTTGATGCCCCGACATCATGCTCTTAACTCATAACAGATTCTTTGTTCCCTGATCTCCGCTTTGATACCATGTTAGAATTTCTGACACGAAATTCTACTGCAGTAACTAATTTATTTCTTCTACTTATTTCTCACAATAAGTTGTTTACAAAACCCTTCAGAAAACATTAAAATAAATTCTACTGCAGTTATCACATAATAGCATAGATAAAAATAACAGTCATATACAAGCACAAGAATCAATAACATCAACACAGTTATTTTTGGACAATTGTCCCCGGGAAAACCCAATGCGGGAAAACCGGTGCAGCAAATGAAGGTTTATCTATTATTCTTCAACAAAAATCTCTTTACAAGGAATAATTTTGCAATACATAGAGAGACCTTCAAGAAATCACCTGAGATAATTTTCCTCCTCAGTTAGGAGAAATTATGACACCACAGAGACCCTTTATCCTTCACTGCATCACCCTTGTGTCATCTGCGTGAGGACTGCGTCACCCCTGCGTCATCTGTGTGAGATCTCGTCCCTGCCTACATTGTCTCTCAAAGCTCTCCCTTTGCGCTCTCTCTGAGGCAATGCGTCACCTCCTCCTTAGTCTCAAACTGACGCTGAAACCACCCTCTTCCTTCACCCTACTACTCTCCCTCTGAAATCGAACTCTTTCTCCTTGAGAATTGATTTCCCTCGGGTTACTGAGTATTTGCCCGGTGTGTCTCCAAATGACCCTCAAGTCTTCTCTTATACTTTTCCTATTGATGAATCAACAGTCGAGATTAAGTCTCTAATCAATGGCTAAGATTAAAACAGACTTGATCCTCATCTCTTAGAAGATTCTCACCCATATCTTTATTAAAACCCGTTAATATTTTTATTTTCCTAAGTTTAGACTTAGGAACCCATTAAAAATATTAATTATTTTAATAACTCTTCATTCGGGTGGAATTTCTCCAAACGATTTTTAGGTCTTGGAGATCTCATGTGTTCTAGCCCCTCCACAAATTTTCAGAGCTAGAGCACATCCGATGCTACCCAAAATCAACACTGCTATCTCATCTCTGACATTCTAAAGTCTAGTGAGATAGGAAGTTATGTTCTCACTCTTCTGCATTTTTGTGGTCCTTAGCTTCTCCTTGAGAATCATTTTACAATTCTCAAATGGGTCTTGGTATAGTTTTACAATGGCTTCCCACATTTCCTTTACCGTATTTTTATTTGCAATATGCGAGACAATACGATCCCGAACTTTGTCTAGGACCATCCTATTTGCTTTCGCCATATCCTTCTTGTACTCAAGATACTGGATAGGTTCTGTCAGTTCAACTACAACTGCTATCGTGAACTCTTTTAGACCATGCTAATCCAAAAGGAATAGCATCCTAGCCTTCCAGACACCAAAGTTTGAGGCATTGTCAAGCCTATCCTAATCTTTGTGACCTGTTGCGTCCATCTCAGCTAAACTCAAATAGCTAGAGACTGAAACTAGAAATATCCTTCTCTTCCCTGCTTAGCCTCTCTTTATCTATTCACACTCCCTATGGAATGCGCAAATCTACTCCTACTTGCCTCCGAAATTCCTTCGACTAATGTATTTCCATCAGCTTCTCACTGAGACTACCCGCTCTACCTTTTGAATGTCCTTCTCTGAATCTCTAGGAACTGGCACATGAAGTGCAACCTCTGCAACTCGAAATGACTATTTTGGAAAACTCACACCGGAAAATTAATTTGCCTGTTATGACCTTTTGCAACAGGAAAGTACAGATCTCCTCTTGGAAACTAGAAACCCTCTGAAAAATTCAAGAAATTTCCATGTGTTGTTTTCTCTTCCTACCCAGCGCTGATCTACAACTGCAAAACCCTTGCTGCAAAATCACTGCACCCAAATCTGTTCAACGAATTAATTGATTTGCTCACTAGAACCCTCTATCCATCAAATCCACTGCCTGTTGGAATTCTGCTCTAGACAAATTGATATTTCCCTGCACCTCTAACTAGAAATCAATTTCTACCTAACAATTCGCATTTCTTCGCTGGCCTGTGCAGATTTGGAGAAATTGTGCTCAGATCTCCCTCTGAAGTTGCACAAATTTTCTCCTCTTGCTTCTGAACCTCTAATCTGATCAATAATGTCACTTTGATACCATGTTAAAAAAATTTAATTGCAATTACTGGAAATTTATCTCCTAATTTCTTTGCAGTTTATTTGTTATTACTACAAATATCGATAAACTCACAATTGCAATCTTCACCAAAATAAAATATGTTGTGGAAAAGATCATCCACAAATAACACTAGGATTAGAGGCTCATTCTCTACAACAAGATGGTAGAGATTAGGATCTGCGTCACTCTCTACGAATCCCATCTTCTGCAAGTAGCCATCAATTCGACCATATCATGCTCTAGGTGTCTGTTTAAGCCCATACAAGGCTTTCTTCAATCTGCATACATGAGATTTCTTCTCATGTATCTCAAAACCCTCTGATTGTTCAATATATACTTCTTCCTCTATCACCCCATTCAAGAACATCGTCTTGACATCCATCTGGTGAATCTCCCACCCCATCTGTGTTGCAAGGGATATCACAGATCTAATAGAAGTATACTTGGCTATTGGGGCGAAGGTTTCTTCGTAGTCTATCCCTTCCTTCTGAGCATACCCCTTAGCCACAAACTTGGCTTTGTATTTTTCCACACTGCCATCTGCAGCGTATTTGACTTTGTAGATCCATCTCGAACCTACAACTGACCTGTCCTGAGGCCTAGGTACCACTTCCCAGACATCATTGACCATTATGGAACTGTATTCCTCCACCATAGCATCTACCCATACTTGATGCTGAATGACCTCCTGAAAATTAGAGGGTTCTCCAACTTGAGCCACCAAGTCTTGGTATCTGTCTGGTTGTCTACGCTCCCTTTTCTCATTCCTGGGTGCACCGACGAAATTTTCTGCATCTCGTAGTATCTATCGAAGTTCCCAGCTCATTCTACCACTAGCAGTCGGTATATCTATCTACTCCTCCTCTTCCTGAGACTCCACTTATTGTGATACCTCTGGAGTTTTTGCCTTTAGGAGAAACACTAGTGCTAGTTTCCGCTGGACGAAGTGGTTAGACCAACGGATCATCCTTTGACTGCTCTTCGGAAGGCATTTCTTGGGATTTCCTGAAAGCTCTGTCCTCCATGAACTTTAAATCCTATCGAATAACAATCTTCCTAGTCCCTGAAAGATAAACTCTATATGCCTTAGCATTCTCGCTATATCCCACAAGATATACTTTCTCCATAATTTGATCCAATTTCTTCCTCTTTTCTTCGAGTACATGGCAGTATGCCAAACTCCCAAATATCCTGAAATGACTCACCTTAGGCTTCTTACCAGTGAAGAGACTCTCCAAGTAATCTTACCTAATGCCCTATGAGGAGTCCTGTTCTAGACATACACTGTCCTGTTGCATGCTTCTTCCGATAGAAACTTGGACATACCCCGATCATACAACATCTCCCTAGTTGCTTCAACAATAGTCTTGTTCTTCCTCTCTGTTACTCCATTTTGCTCTGGATTATAGGGGGTTGTCCACTCTCTTATGATGCCTTCCCTTGCGCAAAAATCAGTGAAGTCCTTGTCGATGTATTCTCCACCATTGTTTGAGCACAATATCTTTATCTTCTTTCCTGTCAAATTCTCAACTAAAGCCTTGAACTCTTTGAATCGACCAAAAACCTCATCCTTGTTTTTTGGAAAGTAGATCCAAGTCTTTCTGGAATGGTCATCAATGAAGGTGACGAAGTACTCGGCACCACTAAGAGCTCTTGTGGACATGGGTCTGCAAATATCCAAGTGTATCAATCCCAGAACACTCTTAGCCCTATTGTTGCTTCTGGAAAATGCAGCTTTGGCGTACTTGCCTAGTGCGCATCCTCTGCATACATCATCTCGTTCAGTACTCAACTCTGGAACTCCTGATACTATTCTCCTCAGAATTCTTGGAGCCCCATGGTGTAAGTGTCTCATCCTCCTGTGCCATAGTTCATTCGAATCTTTTTCCCCACTGCTGCCTATCAGTGCCATTGGGGATTCTAGTTGTAATCTATACAACCTGTTACTTTTGACTCCAATATGGGCCTTCTTTTTCCAACTTGGGTGTTTGACATATACTTTCTCCTTAATGAAGAAAACATCATAGCCCTTGTTTTGAAGCTGAGATATAGAGAGTAAGTTCATCCCCAATCCTGGCACATGCAGCACATTGGTTGCTCGAAGCCGATCCCCTACTTCTGTTTGAAATACTACGGTACCTCTTCCTACGGGGGTACATTTTGACTTATTTTCCATGGTGATCTGGAAGTTCATCCTTTCTTCTTGATAATTCGAAAAACATTCTCATATTCCTGTTATGTGCCAGGAAGCTCCACTATCTATATACCAAACCCCAGAGGAAGCAGAACTCACTAATCAAGCGACTTCTTCTTCCAATCTAGAAGCTAACATAGAATAATCCTGATCCACATTCCTCATGCTCTCTTCTCCCTCTGGAGATCTGCATGGGTCATTCTGAGTTGATGCCCGACATCATGCTCTTGACTCATAGTAGATTCTTTGTTGCCTGATCTCCGTTCCGATACCATGTTAGAATTTCTGACACGAAATTCTACTGCAGTAACTGATTTATTTCTTCTACTTATTTCTCACAATAAGTTGTTTACAAAACCCTTCAGCAAACATTAAAATAAATTCTACTGCAATTATCACATAATAGCATAGAGAAAAATAACAGTGATATACAAGCATAAGAATAAATCACGTCAACACAGTTATTTTTGGACAATTTTCCCCGAAAAAACCCAATGCGGGAAAACCGGTGCAGTAGAGGAGGGTTTATAAATTATTCTTCAACAAAAATCTCTTTACAAGGAATAATTTTGCAGTACATAGAGAAACCTTCAAGAAAACACCTGAGATAATTTTCCTCCTCAACTAGGAGAAATTATGACACCACAGAGACCCTTTATCCTTCACTGTGTCACCCCTACATCATCTACGTGAGGATTGCGTCACCCCTGTGTCATCTACATGAGATCTCGTCCCTGCCTACGTTGTCTCTCAGAGCTCTCCCTCTGCGCTATCTCTCTGAGGCACTGCGTCACCTCCTCCTCAGTCTCAGACTGACGTTGAAACCCTCCTCTTCCTTCACCCTGCTACTCTCCCTCTGAAATCGAACTCCTTCTCCTTGAGAATTGATTTCCCTCGGGTTACTGAGTATTTGCTCGGTGTGTCTCCAAATGACTCTCAAGTCTTCTCTTATACTTTTCCTGTTGATGAATCAACGGTCGAGATTATGTCTCTAATCAACGGCTAAGATTAAAATAGAATTGATCCTTGTCTCTTAGAAGCTTCTCACCCATATCTTTATTAAAACCCGTTAATATTTTTATTTTCCTAAGTTAGACTTAGGAACCCATTAAAAATATTAATTATTTTAATAACTCCTCATCCGGGTGGAATTTCTCCAAACGATTTTTAGGTCTTGGAGATCTCATGTATTCTAGCCCCTCCACAAAATTTCGGAGCTAGAGCACATCCGATGCTACCCAAAATCAACACTGCTATCTCATCTCTGACATTCTAAAGTCTAGTGAGATAGGAAGTTATGCTCTCACTCTTCTACATTTTTGTGGTCCTTAGCTTCTCCTTGAGAATCATTTTACGATTCTCAGATGGATCCTGGTATAGTTTTACAATGGCTTCCCAAATTTCCTTTACCATATTTTTATTTGCAATATGTGAGACAATACGATCCCGAACTTTGTCTAGGACCATCCTCTATGCTTTCGCCATATCCTTCTTGTACTCAAGATACTGGATAGGTTCTGTCAGTTCAACTACAACTGCTATCGTGAACTCTTTCAAGCCATGCTCATCCAAAAGGAATAGCATCATAGCCTTCTAGACACCAAAGTTTGAGGCATTGTCAAGCTTATCCCGATCTTTGTGACCTGTTGCGGCCATCTCAGCGAAACTCAAATAACTAGAGACTGAAACTAGAAATCTCCTTCTCTTCCCTGCTTAGCCTCTCTTTGGCTATTCACACTCCCTATGGAATGCGCAGATCTACTCCTACTTGCCTCCGAAATTCCTTCAACTAATGTATTTCCTTCAACTTCTTACTGAGACTACTTGCTCTACCTTTTGAATGTCCTTCTCTGAATCTCTAGGAACTGGCACACGAAGTGAAACCTCTGCAACTCGAAATGACTATTTTGGAAAACTCATACCGGAAAATTAATTTGCCTGCTATGACCTTTTGCAACAAGAAAGTACGGATCTCCTCTTGGAAACTAGAAACCCTCTGAAAAATTCAAGAAATTTCCATGTGTTGTTTTCTCTTCCTACCCCAATGCTGATCTACAACTACAAAACCCTTGCTGCAAAATCACTACACCCAGATCTGTTCAACGAATTAATCGATTTGCTCACTAGAAAACTCTATCCAGAAAATCCACTACCTGTTGGAATTCTGCTCTAGACAAATTGAGATTTTCCTGCACCTCTAACTAGAAATCAATTTCTACCTAACAATTTGCATTTCTTGGCTGGCTTGTGCAGATCTGGAAAAATTGTTCTTAGATCTCCCTCTGAAGTTGCACAAATTTTCTCCTCTTGCTTCTGAACCTCTAATCTGATCAATAATGTCACTCTGATACCATGTGAAAATTCCTTAATTGCAGTTACTGGAAATTTATCTCCTAATTTCTTTGCAGTTTATTTGTTATTACTACAAATATCGATAAACTCACAATTGCAATCTTCACCAAAATAAAATATGTTGTGGAAAATCAAATTTAGGAACTGAAAAAAAGATGCACACGCACACGATAAAAATGACACCAATATTTTTGGACTAACGTCCTTGGAAAAACCCCGGAGGGAAAGCTCGTGTAGCAAATGAGGGTTTATTTTATTATTATGAAGTAGTAAAAGTCCGAGTACAATATCTGAATGCCCAATTGGAAATCCTCAAGCAATAATCTGGCAACAATAATTTGGCCTACTCGTTCTCTCTCCCAACAACACACCATGCTTGGAACTTGCACTACTAGCCTAGGAAATTCGTACTTCCTGCATTTCAACACCAATTGATCCGTCCAACCTCACTCTGCCTCTGGAAATGACTCGCTCTGCCTTTTCGATGATCTCCCGGCCTCTAGCAACTGAAATGACTCCCTTTCTGACACTCACACTGGGGTTTTTGGTTGCTCGCACTAGTTATTCGGCCTCTCTACAGAATAATTTTGGCCTCCCTCTTCCTGCCTCTCCGGCACTGGAAAACTGCTGGGAAACTCCTTTGAAATTCTCTCTGTTTCTCCCTCAATCACTGATGCTCTCCTTCTCTAGCTCGAACTCACTTCCTTGTTGAATCTTGCAACTGGATAGCTCGATCTGCCAAGGAACTCGCTCCCCTCTTGTGTCTCTCTCCATCCCATCGACTTGCTCTTATAATCTCTTGTTAGAGCTTCAACGACCATGATTAGATCCTCATCAATGGATAAGATCACCTTAGGCTTGATCCAAGTCATTTTTTGGAAGTCTTTAGAGCATAAGTCGATTTTCTTAATTAATTCCCATTAATTAACCAATTTTCCTAAGACTTAAGAAATATTTAAATGATGGCTAATTAATTTAATTAAGGCGTTTTACAAGCTTATCTCACAAAACCTTTTCTGAGTTTTGGAGAGCTCATGTTACTTAGCCTCTTAGATACAAATTGAGACTAGAACACCTGTACGATGCTACAAAATCTAACAAATACATCAGTGCCAGCCATTGCATATGCCACTTCGAGTCACGCAATAGTTACTGTCATGTATTCTGATTTCATATACATACCTGACATGAATTGCTTCACTATTTGATGCATATGAATTTAATGACTAGAATACCACATCTAACACCCTCCAATCCAAGCCTACCTCAACTAGAATAATAAGTAGGTTTATGTAGATAGCTATCTAGATTCCAAATCATTATAACATTATAACTAAATAGAGCCAAGATAAAAAATAATTATTTAACCACTTTCTACCAAAGCCCTAACTTTAGCCCTATACAAACTAGTAATTGTGGTCAGTTTATCGCTACAACTCAAAATCCAAGTCAAAGAAAATGAGTTATCAGAGCTGATGCACTCTTGTGCATAGAAGAACTGGGTTCAGCTACACAACATTACATGTGCCAATAAAATTAATCTTGGTCTGATCTGACATTCTAATAGTTACAAGTGACTTCCATAATTGTTCATGCAAACAAAACCTAAACCTAACTAGACATAACATGAAAAATGAAGAGAATTATAATCATTGATGTCAGGATAAATTGGCCTATGTGACTATGACTGTTCAAAAACAATCTTCTAAACCACATCCAAAGATATAGAACGAAGTACAAAATGTTTAATTTTGCAGCCACATACGTCTTGATTCTTTGCTAAGTCTCTTCTAAGGTTACACTAAGTAAACAAATGAGAAACTTTGATTCTATGATTATCTATTTTTCAATTAGTTAAGAAGTAAATAGGTTTACTATTAATAGGAGACTTGTTTCCCCCCATTATTTGTGACAAAGTGGCTTACAATTCAAGTTGAGCTGCAAACTGCGCAACCTTCAGTCGGCATTGATTAGCTGTGCTTGTAACTTCTTCACCCTGGAAAAGGTCAGCTGCTCGCTCAAAGAACTCCATAGCCTTTTCAACATCTTGTCCATTCTCATAGATCTCACCTATCTCCTGAAAAGTACAATTATCTCAAATCTTAATCAATATTGTTCAATACCAACGGATGTTACTCATATATGTGTCTAAAAGAATATATGTTTCAATCAGTGAAACTAGCAAAAAATAGACATTTTGAAATCTAATTACCAACAAAATCTCTGAAAAGTAAAAAACTACTTTGCAAGCAGTGCTTCCTTTCTAACTTGGAAAATTTCAAACTATATCATGAATTGAATTATAGCCATGTTATCCATCATCTCAAACCTCCATAATATGTAAACAGAATTTTTTCTCTTGCTGACCATTAACACATCATCTAAACAGACATAATCCCTATATTGACAATTTTAATTACCTTATAATGTTTTGCAGCCACCGACAATCTTCCAATTTCCATGAAGAGATTAACAGCCAAATTTAAGCATGTTATAGCCTCTGCAAAACAACTAAGAAATTAAAACTACACTTCTGAAACCATAACAAACTTATTGATTCTTTCAAACCAATAAAATGACGTGAGTAATATTGATTACAATGAAAATAACAATAAGCAAAACATAAAACTAGATGGTTGAGTAAGATAAATATAAATTGAAGTTTGAAAACGGGGATAAAAGTGGTACATGGGAAGAATCTATGGAACCATAAATTTCCATTTCAAGGATATAGGGACAATCACATCTTTATTCAGAATTTGAACCGGGAACACAAATTTCCTAATTTGCTTGAAATCAAACCAACGTTCCACCAAGTTTTCAAGATAGAGGGATAACAAGGAGACACATAGGGGGGATGTGTGGGAACACCCGCAAATTTTAGGTAAATTCAAGGGGGATGGGGGGGCATTAGGGTGTGTGCATGCATGCGTTTGTGGATGTATAAACACGATTCAAATTCAAATTCAATAACGAAATACACTGATTCATACATGATAAATGATTCAATGAAAAAAAAATTGTAAAATATTGTATACATTGACTTAAATTCATCACTCATCATTCTAGAATCTACATTCACTTAAATTCATAATTTATCATTCTGGAATCTACATTGATTTAAATTCATCATTCATTATTCTAGAATTTGATTAGTAATAAGAAAAATAGTAGATACTAAAGTATGAAGACTGGAATAGTAAATGGAAATTACTCAAACTCAAAAAATGGTAAAGAGTGACGAGTCAAAGACTCAATATGAGGTCACTAGTATTTAGAATCAAGAATCAAAAGTTAAGACTGAAAATGAACAATGAACAATGAACCAATGTTATAAAAATTGGACCAGTCATCCAACCGGTCAACTCCAAGATTAGAAATTGGAAAAAATCTGCACCAAAAAACCGGTGGACAAAAAAATACATAAATATTCATGTGCATCCATATATATCCAAACTGTTTACATAAATATGCAAAGTTTCCCATATATCTAGCAAATAAGGGTGTGTGTGTGTGTGTGTGTAACCAAAATAACACCAACTGCAATCTATCTTTGAACCAAAAATGCATCAACAAAGAGGCTCTCGATGACCTCTATAGTCCAAAAAAAATTCATGCTACAACAAATGCCTACATATCATCAAAATCATTGCCTATATTGGGATCCTCATCATCAATATCACCCTCTAAGCATAAAAATAAGATAGAAAAAGCTTAACATGTCAAATCAATACTTAGTTTGAGTGATGGGTACATTTTTACTAGGGTCATGACAGAGGAGCTCAACAATATATGCCACCAACATCGAGATACATAGTGGGTTTGGTGCTCTTGATTATGCTTGTTCCATACCCTCATACATGATAAAATCCAATGGAAACGTTACAATCCCCCTAATCCTAAAATCCTGAAAGCTTCTAAGTCTACTAGAATTTGAGTGGGATCTAAAATTCTACTTTCTCCATATGAAATTCAATGAGGTTGGACCACTCTCAAACATCTTGAAACAATTAATCAAGTATGAAAATAAAAGATAAAGGAGAATGTCTTGCCTTAATAATTTAACATTACCATTAATTATGTAGCATTAGTTGGGTCTTAGGGTTGAATATTAGTCTTCCCCACTCATAAATTATTGTTTTTAGGCAAAATTCAGGGGGGATGCCCAAACATCCCCTATTAAAGTGGGATGCCCAGAAACCCCCCCTTTTGAGGGGGGACGCCTACAAGTACTGTTGAAAATTAGTAGCTAGGAGATGAATTTCCTTGAATACAATCTCATTTCTAACTATTCTAGAGTGACTTTCTAAAAATAGAAATTCATGTCTATTATTTCAAGCATGACTTTCCAAAAATAGAAAAACACCTTGCTTTAATTGGTCATCAAGTATAGATGATGGAAAATCACTTAACTTATCCTTAATCAATCTTAGTTGCTCATGTTTTACTTCATCATCATCATTATTATTATTATTATTATTATTATATTATCAAAATAGAAATTCATGTCACCTTTCCTACTTGGCACTCAATATGCCATTTTTCATCTCTCTCTCCTTCATGGCACTCGTACCCCTCTCTCTCTCTTAATGGATTTATTGCACTCCTCTTACACTCTCTTATGCACATTAAGGACTTGTCATAGCACTCCTCTTTCACGCATTAAAGACTCCTCATAAAAGATTCTTCTTACACACTCTTCAATGCATATGTTAGATTCTCTCCTTCAAGGCATGTGTACTCCTTTATGGCATGAGTTACAAAGGCATGCGTACCTCCTTAATGGCATGAGTTACAAAGGCATGCATTCCTCCCTAAATGGCATATGTAACTCTCCCTCAAGGCATGCGAGTTACTCCTCCTTCATGACTCAAACTCCTTGCTCCTATATATATGTGTCTCTCATCTTCACTCTTACTCACTTGTGCATTGTGAAAGGAGACTTCAAACTTGTGAAAGAGAAAGTTGGAGAGACTAGAGAAGGATTGAGAGAGTGAGAGAGAGAATTAGAGTAAGAGTAGAACTTGGTGAGCCAAAGTGATTTAGAGTTTGCATCAGTTGTTGCTATCAAATACCTTCAGATTTGGATGAACTTCTTCATTCTCTCATTGTATTTTTTTTCTCTACTAAACAATTGATTTCTAATAGAAGAAGAATCTTGTTGGGTTTTCTCCTTGAGGGTTTTGCCTTGGTCATTGGACCTAAATTCTTTGTGTCTCATTGTGTTCTTAGTTGTCTTCTATCTTGCATATGGTTCATATGGTGTATGTTCTATCTACAATTGCTTAACTGATATTGCAATTTGAAGGAGTTTTATTTTTTTAAGTAATTGTTACAGCATAGAACATCAAGTTTCAACATGGTATTAGTACTTTGGTGAAGACAAGTACAAGAATTCAAGAGCTTCTCCCTTCTCATTTTTCCGCTGAAATATCTCTTGCTGCCCCAACTCAATTTTTGTTGAAATTTCTCTTTTTGCCTCTTCTATTTGCAGCTCATTTTCTGCTGAAATATCTCTTGTTGTCCCTTCTATTTGCAGCTCATTTTCTACTGAAATATCTCTTGATGTCCCTTCTATTTGCAGCTTATTTTCTGCTGAAATATCTCTTGTTGTCCCTTCTATCTATTATTCATTTTCTGCTGAAATATCACCTGATGTCCCTTCCTATTCGTTGTTGAAATATCACATGCTATTCCTACTTATTGCTGAAATTTGTTTGAGCAGATCAAGATGTCTTCCTCTTACTTTAAGAATGAAGAGAAGTTGGTTGATGCTTCGAATTTCTTCCCTTGGAAGGCCAGATTGGATATTACTCTTGAGGAACATGATGTACTAGAGTATGTTGAAGGAGAGGTAGTAGAACTAGTAGAAAATTCTAATGCTGCCATCAAGGCGAGATACAAGAAAGGAGAAGGTAAGGTTAAAAAGTTTGTCCTTGATTCTCTTGGAGACCATCTCATCACCTATGTCTCCAACTTGAAGAAATCCAAAGAAATGTATGATAAGTTGATTGGAATGTATCAAGTGAATAACTTGAGCCAAATTCTTGCTTTGAAGAATCAACTCAAGGATATTAAGATGAACAGAGGAGAGACCATTCAAGCATACTTCATGAGGATCTCTAAAATTAAAGATCAGTTATCTATAGTTGGAGAAATTGTATCTGATAAGGAGTTTGTGCTTATTACATTTGGAGGTCTTTCTCCATCTTGGGAAACATTTATTACCACCATCAGCAAAAATGACAAGTTTCCTACATTTGATGAGTTCCTGGTAAAGTGTAGTCAAGAAGCTGCCCGAATGATTTCTAGAGGAATAATTCCCAAGCATGAGGAGGGAGATACCTATTTCCTTTGTTGTCTAAAGAAGAAGTAGAAAGGAAGAAGAGGCCACTACTGTTCGAGAAAGCCTGCTCCCAAATCCAACAATTCTTTCAAATGGAACAAAGACTTATCAAAAGTCCAATGCTACAATTTTCATAAGCATGGTCGCTGTTACCCACCATTTTGTGGGTAATATCCCTAGGAGAAATTTTTCTCCAAGATGGTCCTTAGTCGGCAGCAAGCAACCCCTTGCAGCCACTAGCTAGCTCATTGTGCCACTTTCTCCACCACCTGAGCCAGCCATGTGGTCCCTCGCCCATCTGCTATGATCGTATGTTTGAAGGTGGGCCTCCCGAATCTAAAGGTATGCCTTGTCATTTGGAAATTGAGTATTGTAGTTTGTTTATCATGGATACTTCTGGGCATGGATTAATGGGGGGATTTGGCGGAAAGAATGGGCTAGGTCTGTGCTTTTGTCCCCTAGACCCCTTTTAGGAATTAACCTTGGATTCTAGTCCCGTGGGATCTCTTTTATTGACCATTTGGTTCCAGGGATGGTATTTCATGGGAAACCCTAATTTTGGTTGCATGGTCCTGCTCCCTTATCCGCTTATATTACCCTCTTTCCATTCATTACTACCCCATCCATCATTTTCCTGCCTAGGTCCACATTCCTCCATTGGGTCCACATAGGGTTAGCTTGCCCCTTCCCCTTGCCCACACCTTGGGTCATGGCCTGGAATGAAGCCCGGAGGTTGATGCAGCTGAAAAGAAAGTTAAAAGCATATATGGCCACATTCAACAGGAAAAGTACCACAAAATGCAAAAGATGGTCAGGACAAAAACATTTAGCACATGGGCAAAAGCCAATACATGAGCTTTACCCCATCATCATGGTCGTCACCCTGGTTCCTACAGGTTCTATAAGCATTCTTCATCATATAGGAACCCATGATTGTCCCAACCCCTTGTGGGAGATGAATCTCCCCAGCTTAAAAGGGGGATTTCAATGCTATATCTTACACATCATGCTCTAACCCCCTGAACCCCGAGCAGTAAATCAAAGAAAAACATAAAAAGGAAAAAGCATAAAAGAAGGGTGGAAAAATCAAGGTCGGGGCACCTCATGTACCATGATTGCTCCCTCCTATACATTATAAACCCAATTGTGGGCTTCCCTCTTATTAGCTACCCTTGCACCCCAACATGTGACCCAGGGTTACCCCTTCTCATCCCCTACTTCATTCAGCATATTTGTCACATGTCACCACCTTTTAAGGATGTACCTTGAGTATTATTCTCTTTAGAAGTAGAAACCACCTAATAGGGTACTTGGTTAACCCCATTTGGAGTTTAGGAGACATTGGCACATCCCAAAGCCCACTATGGAAGGGTAGGAAATCATGAAGTCCCCACCTGTGGTCCATGATTAGGTAAGTTCATTTACTCTATTTCTCTAATGACTTGCTGTACTGGCAGGCTAGGGGACGCTTTGGATCTTATGCAGGATTGTAGATGGTTTTCATTCTGGGTTTGGTCTCCCTATAAGGGGTCCTAATCCTCTAGAGGGCTACATTGGCACTTGTAGGGTGAGTGTTGAGAGCCATAGGCCTCCACAGTAGCAGATTGCACTCCATGGATCCCCACAGCCATTGAGAGATTGCTCGTGGTTCACTTATTGGACGAGGAGGATGCACCTGATCCATCGTGCCCAGTCGGCCCTAGATCTACACCATACACTTGGTAGATGATCCAGGACTTGCACGATGATGTGGCATCACCTACACCATCATCCTAGCACTTTTAGGAGATCTACAGGCATCTTCGATTTGTTTTGAGACTCATGAGGACACTTGTGTGCCCCCACATATCATTTGGAGCACCACAGGTTATTATAAGGGGCCAAACCCTTGTCCACTGCTTTTGAGGGTCCTATTCTTCATTGTGGCATCCATGGACTTCATTAGGCCTCTTAGAGGGCCCTACGACATGCATAGATTATTATTTAACCTCTTGAGAGGCTTTATTTTTCATTTATGAGCTGGTTTGATGGTTTTGCCACCAAAAGTTGTATTATTGGAACATTGTTTTATTTTTGGGGCTTATGTAGGCCAAGGAGGCTAATTCGAACTCCTAAGTTGTGTATAAATACAAGTGACATGAGTTCATTTCTCATCATCACTTTGGTTTGGACTCCCTTATCTCTCTTGAGCTTTTCGCACTTTTTCTAAGGATGAGTTGGAGCTTTATGGATGAGTTTCGATGTGTGGAAATTGGTCTATCTTCTCTTGAAGCTTCTTTATTGTCAATTGTGAATGGTTGGATATACTCTATTACATGTAAGTACTTGCTTTTTATGTTATTCTTGTTTACTTTTTTCATATATGTTGGACTGGGATTTTCGTTGTTTTAGGGCTAATTGTTGCATGCATTCATTGCTTGAAATTGTGGAATTTGTCTCTATTATAGCACCTCTCAATGTATGGGCCATGTAATAAGAGTGAAATATCCTAGGGGTAATTCTATCAACGAATTTGACCTTGAAAAGCCATTCCTCTTGCACATCGAAGTATAAAAGCTGCAAGGGTGCTTCTTCTTAACCTAGAAGGCAAACAAAGTGATCTTGAGGCCTCCTTGATTGGGAACCAAGAAATCCTACTCATACTCAACATAGACTCCATTCTCCCAAATATTAAGGCACTGATCTATAAAGGGTGGTCACTAAAACTCGTAATCTCTCACATACTTCCAGCACTATCCACATTGGGGCACCTAGGGCATCAATTTCTCAACAAGCTAGCCGTCAAAAGAACTCAATCTCCTAGGGTCTCTTGCATTGGCCTTTCCTATAGCCCTCCTCCAACTTTGAAGACATTCCGATAGTGGAGTTGGGAGAAAAGCCAAGCCCTAACTCTGGGATCAAAACTTGTCCTACCATCCCCAAGGCTAGTACCTCATAGGGTCAAAACAACATCTTTGAGTGAAAATACTTTCTTTAATCCTTTCCCCACTTTGTCTAGGGTAATAATATCATTGGTTGCTACATACTTTCCTCATACCCTAGACTGGGTCCACTTGGCCCTGTGTGGTCCCGCTCCTTTAAAAGATCATTCTTCAAGAACCATTCGGGATACCAATTCTAACAAGGATTTTAAGGATTGGGGAAATCCTTCACAAGTCTTATCCCATAAAACCTAACCCTCGAAATCCTCTCTTCGATTCCCTCTAATACATAGTACCTTGCTTAGACAGCAAGCAAGCTCCATCCTTCAAACTTTTCTAGGAAAGGGTTTGTTAACTTTGTTTGGGTCACCCATATCCATTGACTTATCATTCATTAGTGACTCCAGAGTCCATACATATCGAGTCTCCTCCCATCGGTGAAAGTCCGTAAATTGAAGGGAGTCGTAGCTGAGGTGACAGTGGGCTAAGTCTCCATTTGTTGCCCTTGGCCTAGCATTTGCCTTTTAGGGATCCCCCCTAGGTTCCCTGCTAGTTTAAGCAGTAACAGTCACTATGCTCGTGATTGCCCAAAAAGAAGAAGAGCATCGAGATCCAACTACAACAATCGTACCAACAAATCTAATTATATAAGAAGGGAAATTTGCTCGTAAAGAAAGCTATCGTTCCTCAAGGAACCCAAGGTATGACAACAATGCAGCTGAAACACAATCAAAATACTTTCTTGTTTTTGCTCCTTCTAGTTCCTCCCCTGCAAATTCTTGTGATAGCTGGTTAGTTGACAGTGGTGCCTCAAGGCATTGTTACCTCTCAAACTAGCAGGGGTCCTAGGAGGGGTTCATATAGAGCAACTACTAAGTCAAGTGGCAACAATGGAGCAATAGCCCACTATCGCCTCAACTAAAGCTCCCTACTCTTTAAGGACTTTCACCGAGGGGAGGAGTATCGGTATTAGGGAAATCATTATGAGAAATATATCGATGGGTGAAGGTAGTGATTCCAAGAGCCTATTCAAAGGAGAGACTCTAATGATAGGGATTGTTTGCTTCAAAAGCAAGATGAATGGCTCTCCAAGAAGGGCTAGAAGGCGACCTAGACGTAGGGTTGAGGAATATTTCTTGATGTGAAGTGACCTAGACCAAGGAATCCTAGAAGAATAGGGTTTCCAAGCAATCCTTGTGAAATTGGAGTGACAAGGTTGCAGGGCCACCAAGAAGCCCTAGTGTACCCAAACAAGGTCAAGGGTTTTGGGATGAAACTTCAAACAAAGGGGCTAGACCAAGTGAGGGAGGAGAAAAAGGATCAAGAAATTTGATTTTGTTAAACACACATGGACAGCACAAGAGATATGAAGGATAAAACATGCAATTCATTTTTTTATTAACAGAAGATATACATTTATAGTACATTATGTGACTCTTGGGTTTCAGATCCCAAGGTCTCTTGGACTGTTTTTGTCCATTCAACTTCCACACTAACCATTTAGGATTAGGTGTCCAACATTCCCCCCCTTAATCCGAAGGGTTATGTATGAGTCCAAGAAGAGAGCTGTAATACAACATGTGCAAAAAATGCATGGCAGCACTAGGCTGAATGTACTCTATGAAATGTTGGTAAAAAGGGCGGTGGTTTAAGGATGACCACCAACACTGGAACGCTTAGTGCAGTTCCCGGAACTCTTCCAAAACTGGCAAGAAACTGAAGTTTTCTGCTAGAGGAAGTGATCCTATTGTTTTAAAGAGGGAAACCTTCAACCATAAAAGGGAGGTCTCACCCCGCATAAAAGGTAAAACTTCAACCTGAAAAGGGAAGTCTCAACCTGTGATGGTTTAAGGATAACCAACAACTCTGGAATGCTTAATGCAATTCCTGGAACTCTTCCAAAACTGGCAAGAAGCTGGTGTCTTCTGCTAGAGGAAGTGTTCTCAATCTGTTCCTGGAATGCTTCCGAAACTGGCAAGAAGCTGAAGTCTTCTGCTAGAGGAAGTCCCAGATTGCCAACTGAAGGCATGTTCAGGCATCTTGTCTCTGGCTACAACTCTGAAACTGGTGTGGCAGGTTGTGGCTCAGGCTCGCTTGATGTGACTTTGAAGCTTGTAGATGACCATCATTTCCCCCCCTGTCAGATACAAGGTGAGATGATGGAGAAAACTCAACTGCAAGACTGTTCAATACTCTGGAACAAGTTCTAACATGTGTTTGGAATATCTTCTTGGCTGTTGATGCCCATTGCCAAGAAGCGATCCATCCAAGATGAATCTTTGTTCTTGCAGGACGTTTGTTTTTGAAGCATCTGTGTGAAGAATGGCTGGTTTTATGACAGTGCTTACATGGATGAAGATCAAAACAGTGATCTTTCAGATGGCCAACTCGGTCACAGTGTTGGCATTTCACGATCTGTTGTTGTTGTTGTTGTTGTTGCTGTGGAAGAGGCGCAGAATCTGGAACAACTGAAGCTGAACTGTCATAAGGAGCAGGTGAACTGTCATGAATGAATCCAGCACTCTGAAACTGAATGGGCTTGGCATAGTCTGGAATATGAAAGGACAAGTCCTTGTCATATCCAAGACCAGTTCTGTGCTTGTTGTGGACAAGCTGTTCCCAAGGTCTGATGATGGGCTTGGGAAGTGCAGACTGAGTTTCTGCATCTGCATTTACAATTGCTGCTTTATTTGAATGAACAATAACATTATTGACTTGCTGTTTATGGGAGTCTATTTCAATCTTCTGAACAGAAACAGGTTCAGAATGATGACTCCACTTGTGTAATTCTTCCTGCTGTAGCTTTGTCTCAAGCTGCAAAAACTCTATCTTTTCTTGTGCATTTTGTATACATTTTTGAATGTCAGCAATAATGTCTTTATTGATTATGATTGCGCTGTCAGCAGTGGATACGATTAGAGTTCTCAATAACTCTAATATTCTTTCAAGCTTAGCCATTTTTCTACACCTTAAAAATCCTCCAAAATCCCACAAAAAAATGTCAACTGCTAAATATCTTCAAGTTACACAAGAAAGCCCTGTAGCTTAAAGGGAAAAAAACCAACCAACAAATTACTTCAAGAAATTTAGCAGCTGATAGTTCAAGGTATCTTCAATAAGTTGCTCAAGTTTTGCACCAATGAATTCTTCAAGTGCTTCACAATGTGCTCTAGGATGATACTCCAAGGTTTGCTCAAAATGGCTTTGAGAGGCTTTCTCAAGACTGTTGTAAATTCTTCTTCAAGGCTTCATCAAGTGCCTTAAAGGATGTATCTATATTACCTCAAAATAGCTTCAACAAATGCTTCAATGATGCTCACCTACAGGACACAATTCAAGTTTCAAGGTACCTGATCCGAGCCTTAATACTTCATTGTTCTTGCAGGTCTTGTCCAAGATCCGAGCTCCTCAAATACCTCTCCACACACTGATCCAAGTGACTGTAATATAGTCCAAGATGTAATCTTCTTCACAGGCTAACAGTCTGAGGTCTTCAATTGGTGGCTGATCTCAAAGTTCAAGGTGAGGTCTATGTAAGTTGTTATTCCTACAAAACTATCACTGATCTGAGGTAGAATACAAGACTATAATTCCAGAAGCCTTCCTTTTTTTTCACTGATTCGATTTTAGCTTCAAACATAGGGAGTCTGCAATTCTCATACAATACTGAGGCAGTTGTCCACACTTTACGGCCAATTTCAATCCCACCAAATTTGAATCACCAAGTATCTTATTTTACACATATCGGGCTTCTTTAACATAATTCCGCGAATTCCGAGTAAATGGGGAGCCCTTCATCAGGTTCTCCATCACAAAATGAGGACGAGGACGACGGCTATGAACCCCTTTTTGATTACAGTCACATTCAGCCCACCATAGTTGTACAGGATGATGACAGTGACGATGAAGATCTCTAGATCATTGAGCCAGACCCTTTTTTCAGAGCCACTGGGAAGAAACGTGCTAGTTCCTATGGCAAGGAAAGAACCAATAAAGACATCATGGCTGTTGCAGATCCCAAAGAAGTCGAAGAAGAAGATTGGCTGCCCCCACCTCCGAAAAGCATTAAAGTAGGGGAAATTTCTCGAGTATGAATGTAATGGCTCAATCCCGAATTTGTGCCCACTCTATCATTATAGGCATTCTCCACGCATGATAGATTTTTTCACTGTGTGTTCTTCATCGAGGAAAGACGTTTCAACTTCCCTCCACCTATGTTCCATGCCCTCAATCGACTAACAAACTGTCTGTTACCTTCTGTTGCGCAGTGGGGAGAAAAATATATGTCGTTCTTGGTTCAGGGACATCACAGGTTGGTTCAACATATAGTTCAACATATAATTGTTTCCTAGAATAACTGGACCCAAATGCCTACCTTTATTGGTAGCGGTCTTCACACAAAGTGTTTGCGCTTTGTTTTATTCTACCCATGGCTCGTCCGCATCAAACAGCAACACTCTCAGAGTACCAACAAATAATAAAATTTATGGACAACAAAATCTGGCACAAAATCCCTCCACCAGCACGGAGCTTCTATGGAAGCACATCCATGCAATGTGATATCTGTTCTTCTTGACTGTATTAGAGATAATGTTCAGAATGCATCTCTTCCAAAGCATCCTCGACAAGTAGGAGAATCATTAAAGTATTCTAGCAGCGCAGCATCACATTCAGGTTCAGGCATGGATGTTGATAGGATAATGCGTCTTGTTCCAAAGTGGTCTTCAACAGTGCAAGACTGGGATTCTCTTGTCAAAATGCTACTCCGTAAAACGTTTGCAGAAACATCAAATGCAGTCATTCCACGATTTTTGAGTGAGATTAGTAATCATTTGGCTGATGTTACTCACACTGTTTTCAAACTTCTTATTTCACATATGCAGAAACATAAAGAGGCAGAAGGTGTGTGGATGGATGGCAGCCGTGGGATGAGAATCAAAACTTACTTCCTTGCGCCGCAAGTTTTGTGCCATTACAGTCAACCGGAGGGCGCTGCTTCCATGTATCAACAAAGCATAATGCCCTCGCGCAAAGCATGGAAATCTTTCAGATCCGTCGAATGGGAAGAGCTTTCACTTGATCCATATAAATGAGTACAACTGTATATCAGTGCGGAACTCGAGCAGCTGTATATCGTGCGGAGTATGGGATAAACCCCACGACCATAGTCAATGCAGTAGAGAGGTAATACAAGCCCGTTCAAAACAGTAACACACCAGCAGCCACACCAGCATATCTCCTCGCTTCTACCAGCATTTTGTCTGAAGAATCCATGCCTCGCAGAACTAGCGCCAAAACCAGTAAGGGAATCTCTGGTTGGTATCCGACAGGTCAGAATATATGAAATATGGCAGACAATGGTTATGCGCAGAAGCCACGCAGTGGGTAACACAGAGGGCAGAATGGCGTTATTCAGACTTTCGTTTTCAAACCTCACGCTGCACTGAAACACTGGCAGCACTGTAGGAACACTGGCAATGGAACGCTGACAGCACTGTAAGAGCAGGTATTCAATGGGAATACCAAGCGTTACCCATATTATCACGCAGAGGGCAGACTCTGATTATCACGCAGAGGGCAGATGTGTCAGGCTACAGAAATGCACAGCATGGGCAGAATAGGCAGAAGTGCAGGTGTGTGTCAGCCAGACAGTTTGCAGCATGAAATAGGCATGCAGACAATAATGACAATTCTATCTGCAGAAATATAGAACTGACATGCACAGAGAGGCCACAACAAGTGGCTCAAATTTGGGCAGGGCAGAAATTCGCCTGCAGCTCTGATACCATGTTAAACACACATGGACAGCACAAGAGATATGAAGGATAAAACATGCAATTCATTTTTTTATTAACAGAAGATATACATTTATAGTACATTATGTGACTCTTGGGTTTCAGATCCCAAGGTCTCTTGGACTGCTTTTGTCCATTCAACTTCCACACTAACCATTTAGGATTAGGTGTCCAACAGATTTGACTTGAGACTTTAAGGAAATGATCCTTAATAAAGCCACTAACCAAAGGAAACCTAGGGAGAATGGTTTGCAAGCTAGGGATTGGCAAAACTTGAGATTCCACCGTCAAAATAGCTTCAAAATTGAAGGAACTCTCAAGGACACACCAACGCAACTCTAGGCCAAAATTCACCAAGTTTGGATGGCTACAATCAAGTTCGTGTGATGCCCTAGGAAGCTTACTAGGGTTAGGGATTGGAAAAGAGAAAAGGAGGTGAGAAATCTTCGTTTTGGTGATCACCTCGGACCAAAACTATGCCTAGCCTATTAGGAGCAAGGAGTCAATGAGATTCAATGTTTAGAGATCCTTATACCCAATCAAGGAGTTCCCAGCAACTTTGCATGGCCCTAGAGGCAGCAACTAGGTTACTAGGAAAATTTATACTTCTTTAGTGCTACAATTGATGACTTATCAAAGAAATTATGAATGATCATATACCCCAAGGACATTCATTCACTATACTTTGCATTAAACATATGAAAAACGCTCACGAAGACAAGATCAACAAATTCACATTTCATTAAGGCAACTACACCAGCTTCATGAGCGAAAAAATTTCATACATTATACAAGTGCAAAACATGAGAAATAAACCATGAAAAAGACACAAGTATAGAGAAATTTTCCAATCATCAATAGAGACAAAAAACCAAGGCTCCAAGATTAAAGACGAGTTCTCACAAACATCGAAATGCATCAAGATTCCAATTCGTTCATCAACAAGTCTAGCGAAATTCTCAAGAAGAGATAAGGATCCAAATCCAAGTGATGATCAAATGAAATGATCATCACATCAGTATATATCCTCCCTAAACGGTTTGATTTTCTTAATAAGGCCTAATAATGCCCCAACTAATAAAATAATGTGCAAAAATAACATTCCTTCATGACAAGCCCACCAAGTTAGCTCCATAATACAACGGTAAGCCCCCCAGGAGGGAAAAATGATAAATACAATAGGTCGAAAGCCCATTAAAGAGGGCTTGTGAAGTCCAATGTGTTCCAAGATGAATGAATGAGCTCCAAACATAGTGACAAAGGGGGTGGCCCCTTGATATCCAAGCAAATGACCTGTGGTGCCCCCAAGTGGTTATGGGGGAATAAAACATCGTCATGGGTCCCCAAATGGATTGAACAAGCCTGAATCCCATCTGTAAGGGTTGGAAGAATGATACAATCCCTCCCATTGTCTCCCATGGTGAGACACATCCTCATTTGGGCCCTAGATCAGTTGCCAAGTTTGTGATGCAAGAGTGTAACTGGCTGGGCAAGGTCGTCCAAGTGCATTACCATCGTCAAATAGGTGGAACATGAGAAAGCAATAAGTGGAACTGAAGGATCCCATGAAGTGGCAATCTACTCTCTAGTATGGTGGAGACTCGTGGTTCTCAACGCTCACCCTACAAATTCCAATATGACCCTCTAGAGGGCTTAGATCCCATATAGGGAGACCAAACCCAAGATGAAGACCCACCTGCAATCTTGTATAAGATCCAATGTGTCCCCTCACCTTCCAGTACAACCAAACATTAGTGCAATTGAGTAAATGAGCTTACAAATCATGGATCCAAGTGGACACTTCATAGTGGCATGCCCTTCCATAGTGGGCTTTAGAATGTACAAGTGTCTCCAAGTTCAAGAAGAAGGTTAACCAAGGACCCTATTAGGTGGTTTCAGCCTCTAAGGGGAGTGACATGTCCATGGTACATTCATCAAGAGGCAAGTGGCATGTGATATAATGATGGAATGGAGTGGGGCATCAAGGGAAGGTTCCAAGCCACATGCCACGGTACAAGGGTAGCTATAATAAGTGAAGCCCACACTTAGGTGTATGAATGTGAAGCCCTTCTTCATATGCCTTTGGCTTTTTAGTGATTTTTCTTTTATAACTGCTCAGGCTCTAGGGGATGTGAGCATGATGTGTAAGACATAGCAATGGATCCCCCTTAAGGTGGGGTAGTTCATCGCCCGCCAGGAGTTTGGACAATCATGGGTTCCTTAATGATGCAACGGGCCAATATGAGGTGCCCTAGGAACTAGGGTGATGGCCATGATGATAGGGGTAAAGCTCATGTTTGGATTTTTCCCATGTGCTAAATTTGCATGTCCTGACCATATTTTGCATTTTATGGTACATTTCCTATTGAGAGTGGCCAAATTATGCTTTTTCTTTTATTTCGTGTTGCATCAACCTCTGAGGCATTGTTCTAAGTCCGACCCAAAGTGTGGACAAGGGGAAGGGGAGGATAACTCCATGTGGACCTTGTTGTCACCTTCTAAAAAGAGAGTTCCAGTTGTACAAAGAGACCAAAAGAACAGAGATGTTTGGAGCTAGCCTCCAAGCCATATGTTATCCATGATAACCCTTAGTTTGATTAATCTTTTGCATCTATCTACTACTTTTCTGAAAGAGGTTGTTGTGCTTTGCAAATTGGAGGTTAAAGGAGGAAGAACAGGTCCAGTTTAAATTGTTTTAGAGAAATTTTCATATTCTCTTAAAACCATTTCTTTCACAAACCCCATTTTTCCTTTGTTGTTTAAATTCTAGCCGTAGTGACCCATTTTTAACTCTAGCTGAAATCCCTTTGTATATCCAACTCTAGTTGTGTTTCCCATTCCCCTTTGAAATGTTTTAAAACATTCAAAAATCATGTTGAAACCCTTTTTAAGCGTTGGGACCCACAAACCATAATCGCTATCAGCCCCTTCCCTTTTTGTGATAGATATCTGCCTGTCTCACTTTTTTAACTTTTGTGATTGCAATATCGCATATCACAAAGGTTCCCCACCGATTATCATACCGTAAGTCCCTCCTCCGCTTGTCGATTGAGATAAAGTCTTTTTCGTTGATTGCATTAATTCCTTCCCTCGTCAGTTGTGATATCGCAATTGGGATTGCACAAGTCAAAGGCCCTCCTCCGCCGAAATCCCTTCCAAACTTGTGATTACCATGTGCGAGAACCCTCCCGAATGTGATATGTTATGTGATACATTCTATAAACTGTCACGTACAAAACATTACCATCGTCAAATAGGTGGAACACGAGAAAGCAATAAGTGGAACTGAAGGATCGCATGAAGTGGCAATCTGCTCTCTACTATGGTGGAGACTCGTGGCTCTCAACGCTCACACTACAAATTCCAATATGACCCTCTAGAGGGCTTAGACCCCATGTAGGGAGACGAAACCCAAGATGAAGACCCACCTTCAATCCTGTATAAGATCCAATGTGTCCCCTCACCTTCCAGTACAAGTAAACATTAGTGCAATTGAGTAAATGAGCTTACAAATCATGGATCCAAGTGGACACTTCATAGTGGCATGCCCTTCCATAGTGGGCTTTAGAATGTACAAGTGTCTCCAAGTTCAAGAAGAAGGTTAACCAAGGACCCTATTGGGTGATTTCAGCCTCTAAGGGGAGTGACATGTCTATGGTACATTCATCAAGAGGCAAGTGGCATGTGATATAATGATGGAATGGAGTGGGGCATCAAGGGAAGGTTCCAAGCCACATGCCACGGTACAAGGGTAGCTATAATAACTGAAGCCCACACTTGGGTGTATGAATGTGAAGCCCTTCTTCATATGTCTTTGGCCTTTTATTGATTTTTCTTTTATAGCTGCTCAGGCTCTAGGGGATGAGAGCATGATGTGTAAGACGTAGCAGTGGATCTCCCTTAAGGTGGGGCAGTTCATCGCCCGCCAGGGGTTTGGACAATCATGGGTTCCTTAATGATGCAAGGGGCCAATATGAGGTGCCCTAGGAACCAGGGTGATGGCCATGATGATAGGGGTAGAGCTCATGTTTGGATTTTTCCCACGTGCTAAATTTGCATGTCCTGACCATATTTTGCATTTTATGGTACATTTCCTATTGAGGGTGGCCAAATTATGCTTTTTCTTTTCTTTCGAGTTGCATCAACCTCTGAGGCATCGTTCTAAGTCCGACCCAAAGTGTGGGCAAGGGGAAGGGGAGGCTAACTCCATGTGGACCTTGTTGTCACCTTCTAAAAAGAGAGTTCCAGTTGTACAAAGAGACCAAAAGAACAGAGATGTTTGGAGCTAGCCTCCAAGCCATATGTTATCCATGATAACCCCTAGTTTGATTAATCATTTGCATCTATCTGCTACTTTTCTGAAAGAGGTTGTTGTGCTTTGCAAATTGGAGGTTAAAGGAGGAAGAACAGGTCCAGTTTAAATTGTTTTAGAGAAATTTTCATATTCTCTTAAAACTATTTCTTTCACAAACCCCATTTTTCCTTTGTTGTTTAAATTCTAGCCGTAGTGACCCATTTTTAACTCTAGCTGAAATCCCTTTGTATATCCAACTCTAGTTGTGTTTCCCATTCCCCTTTGAAATGTTTTAAAACATTCAAAAATCATGTTGAAACCCTTTTTAAGCGTTGGGACCCACAAACCATAATCGCTATCAGCCCCTTCCCTTTTTGTGATAGATATCCGGCTGACTCCCCTTTTTTAACTTTTGTGATTGCGATATCGCATATCACAAAGGTTCCCCATCGATTATCATACCGTAAGTCCCTCCTCCGCTTGCCGATTGCGATAAAGTCTTTTTCGTTGATTGCAATAATTCCTTCCCTCGTCAATTGTGATATAGCAATCGGGGATCGCACAAGTCAAAGTCCCTCCTCCACCGAAGTCCCTTCCAAACTTGCGATTACCATGTGCGAGAACCCTCCCGGATGTGATATGTTATGTGATACATTCTATAAACTGTCACGTACAGAACATCAGAAGTCACCATAAATCAAGGATAAAGCCCCTTTTCCCTTTCTGATGGTGATATGCGAGTCTTGGTTCCGGATGCGATATTTTATGTATCATGCTTTATTGAAGTTTCGCGTCCGGACAATTGGCAAGCACTATGAAATATGGTAAAAAGGCCCTCTCCTGTATTGCGATTGCGATACCAACAGGCCCAGATCAACGACCCAGATTGAATCAACCTGGATCAATGGCCCAAATCAACAAACATTAAAACGTCTATTTTGCTTCCGCTCAGTGGGACAACGAGGGTATTTTTCGGCGTATATCCAGCAACACGGTCATCAAATAGAATACAGAGTAAATGAAGACATGGAAGCTCAGGAGGACTTGATGATCCAGCATGGTGCTCCATGCAGAGGGAAGACGAAGTACTGCCCAGGCGTCCTCTACTTATATACTATGGCATTAAATTGATAGTTGACCACTCCCAGTTTTGAAGAACGAACAATTCGAGCAGTAAAGGCAAAAGCGATGGGAATCGACTGAGTGACACAGGTGGCCAGACTGTGGACAAGCAAAAACCTAAGCAAAGGAAATCCCAGGGATGGGCATGGAGAGATTTTGTTGGCGTTTCCATCTAATTGTTGACCTGTTTTGTAATCATGTAATGTGTCGACCATTTAATGAAGCAATTAATATTTTGTAGTGATTTTTGGGCCACAAAGCCATCCTAGGCTGAGACAGCTAGTCGATCTGACAGTTGAGGCTCGACTGAAGATATTTTGTTGTAATTACTGTTCAATGCTCCCCTCTCCAAATAAATAGTGGGAAGAAACACTTCACAGAGGTTAAGAATCCTAAAGAAAGAACCACATGCTATTTTTAAGACGGTATGACTTTATGATATGCATCTTTCAGAATATTAAGGAAATGGTGGTGATTCCTCCTTCGAGTACTACAATATGTTATCCCTCTGTTAAATTCCATTATGTTCATGTTTCCTCTCTGAATTCATGTAATCGTAGCTACTAGAAATGTTTCATATGTTCTTACAGATTCATTTGTATTGACTTGTTAATGCATGTGCCTGTATGGATCTTTGATATTATATCTTTAAAATTGTGCTCCATGAATCATCGCACCCATCCTCTTTCATCCATTATGTCTACCTTTAACTTAGATAAGTGTAGAATTCTAGAGGCTTCAAGCTCTATGCAATAAGTGTAGAATTCTTGACGCTTCAAGCTCTATGTGATGAGTTACTCTATCTCCTTATCCTCTCTCATTGCTTTGCCAAAGCTTATTAAACTGTAGGTCCTTGAACTACTCGGCCTCCAATAGTTGATAAATATACTATGTGAGTTGTGTGTGTGAAGAAGTACCAGAAATACATGGCTTACACCTTTAGATGAATGAACAAATCCATGTTGTTTATTATATGTGTGTGTGTGTGATGTCTCCAGTTTCCCGAGAATCATATGAGACACACAAAATCTAGATGTTCCAGGCAATGTTTTAAAACTCCGACTCGGCCGAGGGTCGACTCCGACTCTCACTCGGTATCGACTCGGTCGTTGTAAAAAATACATTAAATACTTATTTTTTAATAAAAAAAACATAATTTTAAAGATTTTCATTCATGTTTCCAAACACACAACATTAGAATATAGATAAAAGACAACATATGATCAAAGTAGGCTCATTAATATATCCATTATATCAAAATGGCACCCAGTGCACTGTCCAATACATACATGATGATGATATAGAGATCAAAACAAAAACACATAACCAAGGAGGCTAGAAATGGCATTATCCTCCAAAATAGATTGTAAGTCATCAAGGAACTAATACAAGGGTCCAAGAATGTTCCTCACTCCAAGAAAGTCCCAAAGTGCATGTGTACATCTTTAAAAGGTGCATCCTCCACCATAATGTCATCTAGGAGAGACCCTATGTCACCCTTTTCAAGCATTTGAGTGACATGGCACCCCTAAGGGTAAGCATTGGCATCAAAGAGGGATGTGCTAGCCCTCCTAAGTCATCTCAATGATAACCATCCTCATCTGTGCTTTGGAAGAAGGCACCATCCACCAAAATAGGGTCAAGGCTAGCCAGGGGTCATCTTCAATCCATTTGGGCATATCATCAAATAGTCCAACGTCCAAGCTTTTAAGTTTAGTGTTTTAGCATTTGGAGGTTCATCAAGGGGTGTAGCATCATGTGGAATCAATTCAAGGCTCGATGCTCATCTTTGGAGGGCCAAGGTTGGGGCCACAAAGTTAGGTTTGCTTTAAGAAAGGGGCAAAGAACCTATTGGAAGGTTTTGAAGAAGAATGAAGCTATCCCTTAAGGAATCTCTACTACATATGTGATGCCACCTAAACAAACCTCTCAAGATCAAGCGAGATAAACTTATTTAGGGACAAAAACCATTAAAGTATTATCATGAAAACCTTGGAGCCCCCCAAAGGCAAAAAAATAAAAATAAAAATCGTTGTTTTTATTCACGAGCCACTTTCATCCAACCCGGCCGAGTAGGCTCGGACTCAACCGAGCCGTTCGGGTTATTATCGAGCCAACCGAGTTGTTAGACAACTCGGCCGGCTCGGTAGTAACCCAGCTGGCCGAACCGGTTCACTGGGCGAGTCGACCTGGTGAGGCCTTGACTCAGACCAACTTGGCCGAATCGGTTCAGAGCTGGCCGAATCTTAAAACACTGGTTCCAGGCACTGGTCTTGTAAGCAATCTGAGGCTGTCTCTGGAAGCAACATCTTCTAGCGTCGTTGCCAGGGAACATATTGAAGGATTTTTCCCTTGGGATACGACAAGTTAAGCACTCTTTGTGTAGGTGAGCAAAGACGTTCTGATTGCATCCTCATCACCTTGGCAACTCCACAAATCTCATTATCGTTTATCATCTTGGCTTTTAGAAAGCCTCATACTCGCTCAGATTCCTCTCAACAAAAAACCCCATTTGTATCTGACCCAGAGAAATTTTAGATTTCAAAAGAGTTTGGAAGGAGAAAACTCATACTAGCTATGCTACTGTCTCATCATTATTTGAAGCTTCCTCATCCAACTCCCAACCCACTGTCACTCATTGCTCAGAATTTACTCCTAAGATCCTTACATACCCTGCTCTCAGTCTAGCCACTCCAACCACTGTGGTTTTGGCCCAAGTTCCTCTGGCAAATCTCAATCCCCCTCCATTAATTCAAATGGTTGTTCAGGGTTTTATACTGAATAAATATTCCCCTCTTGATTTACCTAAACCCCTAATTGCTATGCTCCAGGACTACCTAAAGCTTTTGCCTAGGTTCAATGGGGAGGATGAAAACACTGTAGAGAGACACATTGAAACCTTTTGTGCTTTTGCTGAGAATCTAAACACAGAACAACTGGATGTGGTCCTGAGACTCTTTGTACAATCCCTTGATGGAGAAGTTAGAAAATGGTTTAAAGCCCTACCTAATGCTTCCATCACTACCTGGGAGGAACTCGAAAACTATTTCACACAAATGAAAAGAGAAATCATGAGTATGTCCTCACAGAGTTCAATGCTATGAGGAAGAATCCACAAGAGGATATTTCAGAATTCATAAAAAGGTTCAATAAGCAGTATAATAACCTCCCTAGTGAGATAAAGCCTCCTCAAGCTACTGCTTGCATAGTATTTGTGGGAGTCTTTGAATCCGACTTTGGTTTTACCCTAAGAGAGGAAGTCTCGCACTTTGGATCAACTCCAAGTTGATGCTCTTGAGGTAGAAGCAAATTTCACCTCGGCAGGGAAGTCAAAAGGTAAGAATGAACCTACCAAGAAGAAAAGGGGGAAAGAAGAAGCATCCTCCTCTGGACAAGCTAAAGAATCACCAGATTTGAAGTGGGAGGAAATGGATAAACTCATCAAGAGTTTATCACATAAGGTGGTGAAACTTGAGCTAGAGAAAAAGAGCCTCCCGAAACAAAATGCTCAAGGTAACAACCGATGTTATAGCCCACAGTACAGAAGGCCACCATTGCAGATACTTCAATGAGAAAGAAAAGACCAACTCGATCAGATCCCTCCTCCTCTATATTTAGAAGATGATTCCGATGAGCAACCATTGGATACACATGAGATGCGGGGAAACTTGTATTCCTCTTTCTCTGAAGAAGAACATGAAAACATGACTCACCAGGAGGTAGATGAGGAAAGAGAAGCAGCAGCAAATGAGGACATATGTGATTATTGTAAACAGTTTGTTGATTTCATGCAAGCACAACTACACCAAAGGTATGATCTAAGATCTTCAAGAAAGAGGTCAAGGGAACCGGAACAACAAGAGGGAACTGCTCCCCAAGATATTCCCCCAGTGCCAGATAAAGGGAAAGGTAAGATGAATCCTGACTCATCCAAGGTAAAAGTCTCCTCAAATAAGGAATGCAATAGCTCCGAGGAACACACAGAAAAGAAGGCACCTGTTCTTCTAAAAACTGTCGGTGATAAGGAAAGAGAAGCAGAGCCAGGAGGTATAGGAAAAGGCCAACCTACATTCAATCTTCAAAAGGAGCTCAAAAAGGTAAAGATTCATGTTCCTCTAATTGAACTTCTAAAGCAGCCCACTTATAAAGCTCAAGTCTCCCAGTTTATGTTTCCATCCACCTCTGCACCGACCCGTGATTGTTTAAACCTTCAAGAAGAAAGACCAATGGTTGTTTTTGGGCCTCATGTTGAAGAACTTGATCCTTCCATTGCACCCTTCTATGTGACCCTGGTAATCCATGACCTCTTATTGCATAACTGCATGTTGGACTCCGAAGCCTCGCATAACCTCATGCCCTTAGCCGTGATGGAACAACTTGGCTTGCAGATCACCAGACCCTACAAAGACCTATACTCCTTTGACTCTAAGAGGGTCAAATGCTTGGGAATGATAAAATAGTTGGTGGTAAACCTGGCTTAGATCCATGTGAAGAGCGTAGTGATGGACATCTTAGCAGCAAATATTCCCCCTCAATTCGGCATGCTCCTATTTAGGTCTTGGGGTTCCAAGGTGGGGGGCTCTATCAAATTAGATCTAACTTATGTCATTATTCCCACTTTTGGAGGCAAAGAAAGGAGGTTGTACAGAGAGTCCAGATTTGTAAAAATTGTGACCCCAGCTCAAGGTTCTAAAATCTCTCCATTGTATGGAAAAGAAAGCGACCTCTCCTGCTTGTTCCTAGAATAAGATAAGACCATCTTAGAAGAAACACCAGTACACCTAACAATGCAGTTAGAACACCAGCACACAAATGAAAACAAAGTGTGGAAATTATACTTTGACGAAGCGAATTCCAAAGAGGGAAATGGAGCAGGAGTATTGTTGGTATCTCCTGAGGGCAGCTTGATACCCCTCTCATTCAAGCTGGAGTTTGAGGCAACCAACAACGTGGTAGAGTATGAAGCATTGCTCCTTGGGCTACAAACAACAAGGAATATGAATATTGAATACTTAATTGTGCATGGAGACTCTGAGCTAATTGTAAAGTAGATCAGAAATCAGTGCCAAGCTAAACACCCCAGATTGAGGACTTAGTGGAATGAAGTATGGGATTTGATTGATAACTTCTTCCTGGCCTTTAATATCCAATTTCTGCCCAGAGAAGGAAACAGAATGGTTGATTCCCTTGTAGTAGCAGCAAGCAATTTCAAACCCCCTTAAAATCCGCTTCTCAGGTATGAGGTGGAGGTCAAATACAGACCCTTTGTACCTGATAATGTCAAGCACTGGCAAGTCTTCGAGGACGATGAGAAGATCAAACGGTTTATAGAAGTAGTTGGGGATTTCGCTAACTCAACCATTGATCAAGGAGAGGAAAAAGAGGCAGATCAAGAACCAACTTCGTGGGAAGACACAGTGGTTGGACATAAAATTCTACAACTGAAAGGGAATACCATTCCTTGTGGGCTAGTCCTGCTGGAAAGATTATTTAACAAGGATGATGTATCCCCCAAACCACTGGCTCCAGAGATGGACGAACAAGTAGAAGATTGCAATATCGGCTCAGAGGATGAACCCCAGATGGTCAGACTATCAAAAGGAATCCCCTCGCAATATAAACAAAGGTATTTAAATCTCTTCAAAATCTATAAGGATTTTTTCACTTGGTCTTATGAGGATTTAATAGCATTTAATACTAACATCATACAGCATAAGATTCCTTTAAAGAGTGGAATAAAACCATGCAAGTTAAAGCTCAGGCAGATTAATCCACTCTTACTCCCCTCCATTGAAAAAGAAGTGAGGAAACTTCTACAAGCTAAAATCATAGTGCCTTTAAGATACTCGGAGTGGGTGGCCAACTTAGTCCCAGACCGGAAAAAGAATGAAGAAATAAGGCTATGTGTAGATTTCTGGAACCTTAACAGGGCATCGTTGAAAGACAACTACCCGCTGCCTAAGATGGATTACATATTGTAGAAGGTGGTTGGGTCAGTTAGGATGTCCATGATGGATGGGTTCTCTGGTTACAACCAAGTGGCAGTCCACCCTGATGATCAGAAGAAAATCACCTTCACCAACCCGTGGGAACTTTTATTTATACTCGCATGCCTTTCGGCCTTATTAATGTAGGGGCCACGTTTCAGAGAGCTATGGATATAGCTTTTGTAGGGGAACAAGACAAGTTCGTGGTGGTATATTTGGACGATATCACAGTCTTCTCTAAGACCAATGAAGAACACATCCTCCACTTAAAGCTCACCTTTGAGAAATGCAAGAGGTATGGTCTTTCTTTGAACCCCAAGAAATCTCAATTCGCTTTGAGTGAGGGGAAGCTACTAGGACACATAGTAGCGCAAGGAGTGAAAATCGATCCTAAGTGAGTCGAGGCTATTAGCTACATTCCTCTACCCAGAAATAAGAAAGAAGTCCAAGCCTTTCTGGAGAGAATCAATTTCTTGAGAAGGTTCATACCCAACTATGCAGAAATAGTGAAGGGTGTTACAGACATGCTAAAAATGGAAAATGAAGTCAAGTGGAGCTTTGCCCCTTGAGATTCTTTTACTAGAATTAAAGAAGCTTTGGATGAAGCACCGGTACTAGTCAGCCCTGACTACTCAATGCCTTTCTATATCTTTTCTTTTGCTTCTCCGCATACTATTGCCGCAGTTCTGCTACAGAAGAATAAAGATGGTTATGAACAGCCCATCGCCTTCTTCAGCCAAGTCCTGAGGGATGCTGAGCTGAAATATAACATCTTGGAGAAACAAGCATATGCACTAGTCAAGGCTTTGAAGGCATTTCGAGTGTATGTGCTACAATCAGAAATCATAGCATTTGTCCCAACGACAGCGGTCAAGGACATCCTTGTGCAAGGAGACAGTGAAGGAAAAAGGGGTAGGTGGATAGCAAAGATACAGGAATATGAGTTAGACATAAAGCCTACTAAGCTCATAAAAGGCCAGGGGTTGGCCAAGATTTTATCAGAATCTAATTGCCAAGCTTTGGGGATAAACCTGATAACAAAGGAAGGCAGAATAGAAGTTCAACAGAACAGGATTAAAACATCAAAGCAAAAGATCTATGTTAAATATGAGGGATCACCCTGGTATAAGAATATCATCCATCTCTATTCCTGAGGTGCCCACTAGGGCTGTATAAATCTAGGTGCAGAACCCTAAGACTGCAAGCTCAAAAATATATCATATCCAATGGCCAACTCTACTGGAAGGACCCGGTGGGGGTTCTGCTGTTATGTTTGGTAGAAGGCAGAACTCATAAAGTGATTGAGGAATTTCATGGAGGAGTTTGTGGAGGTCATTACAGCTGGAAGACCACAGCTCACAAAATCCTCAAGACAAGATTCTACTGGACTAAACTATTTGGAAATGTTCATTCCCAGGTCAGGTCATGCCAAAAATGCCAAGTGTTTGTTGAGAGGCAAAAACTTTCTCCCCTCCCCTTGATTCCAGTGCGGGTGGAAAAACCCTTCAGACAGTGGGGACTAGACTTCATAGGAGAAATAAACCCACCTTCCAGTGGCCAACATAAGTGGATATTAATAGCCACGGATTATTTCACCAAGTGGGTAGAGGCTATCCCAGCCAGAAACGCTACTGACTCAGTGGTAATTAAGTTTATGGAGGAAAACATATTATCTCGTTTTGGTTGCCCTATCAAAATCATCACAGACAATGCTCAAGTCTTCAAATCCGCAAAATTCAGTGGCTTCTGTCAAAAATTCAATATCATCATCGGGCACTCCACTACCTACTATCCTCAAGGTAACGGCTTGGTTGAGTCCTCAAACAAAACTATGGTGAGAGTGTTGAAGAAGACCATCACCGAGAATCAAAGGAACTGGGACTCCCAATTGAAGTTTTCCCTCTGGGCTAACTAAGTGACTCCTAATTCTAAATGATCCACTAGAAAATCGCCTTCCGAGCTAGTATATGGAAAGGCTACAATCTTCCCAATCCAATTGGCAATGCCAGTGGAAAAGTTACTGCAAGAAGCTGAGGAAGAGCCAAGTGCTTTAACATGAAGGATAAACCAACTGGTCGAACTTCATGAAAACAGAGAACAAGTGGGGGCTAAATTGGCAAATTACCAACAAAAGATGAAATCCCTGTTTGACAAGAAGGCCAAGGATCGACCTCTTCAACTAGGAGATTTAGTTCTCTAATGGGACGTCCGACGGGAAGAAAAAGGAAAACATGGAAAGTTTGATCCACTTTGGTTCGGCCCTTCAAAATTTCAAAAGAGAAAGGAAATAATACGTACCTACTCGAAAATTTGGACGGTGAATCGTTGGAGCTGCCAGTAAATGGTCAGTTCCTCAAACTCTATTTCCAGAATTAGAGGTAACTGTCTTGCACCCATTGTAAATACCAATGTGTGTATTGTGACTATTATATGAAATTTCCAGTTTCAGTGGAAAATTCCACTTTCAGTCATTTGTTTAGAAAAGACTCCATGCCCAAAAGAGAAGTTCACAGTCCACAGGTTCTCAACGCATTGCAATCCAATGCCCCATCCCCAAGTGGAGCCAATGTTGTCACCTTCTGAAAAGAGAGTTACAGTTGTACAAAGAGGGCAAAAGAACAGAGATGTTTGGAGCTAGCCTCCAAGCCATATGTTATCCATGATAACCCCTAGTTTGATTAATCATTTGCATCTAAGTGCTACTTTTTTGGAAGAGGTTGTTGTGCTTTTCAAATTGGAGATTAAAGGAGGAAGAACAGGTCTAGTTTAAATTGTTTTGGAGAAATTTCCATATTCTCTTAAAACCATTTCTTTCACAAACCCCATTTTTCCTTTGTTTTTTAAACTCTAGCTGCAGTGACCCATTTTTAACTCTAGCCGAAATCCCTTTGTATATCCAACTCTAGTCGTGTTTCCCATTCCCCTTTGAAATGTTTTAAAACATTCAGAAATCATGCTGAAACCCTTTTTAAGCGTCGAGACCCACAAACCATAATCGCTATCGACCCCTTCCCTTTTTGTGATACATATCCGCCCGTCTCCCTTTTTAACTTTTGCGATTGCGATATCACATATCACAAAGGTTCCCCGCCGATTATCACATCATAAGTCCCTCCTCCGCTTGCCGATTGCGATAAAGTCTTTTTTTCCGATTGCAATAATTCCTTCCCTCGCCGATTGCGATATCGCAATCGGGGATCGCACAAGTCAAAGTCCCTCCTCCACCGAAGTCCCTTCCAACTTGCGATTGTGATGTGTGAGAACCCTCCCAAATGTGATATTTTATGTGATACATTCTATAAACCGTCACATCCGGAACATCAGAAATCACCATAAATCAGTGTTAAAGCCCCTTTTCCCTTTCCGATGGCGATATGCGAGTCCTAGTTCCGGATGCGATATTTTATGTATCATGCTTTATTGAAGTTTCACGTTCGGACAATCGGCAAGCACTATGAAATATGGTAAAAAGGCCCTCTCATGTATTGCAATTACGATACCAACAAGGCCAGATCAACAACCCAGATTGATTCGGCCCAGATCAACGAACATTAAAATGTCTATTTTGCTTCTGCTCAGTGGGACAACGGGGTATTTTTCCGCATATATTCAGCAGCATAGTCATCAAATAGAATACAAAGTCAATGAAGACATGGAAGCTCGGGAGGATTTGATGATCCAATTGGTGCTCCATGTAGAGGGAAGACGAAGTTCCACCCAGGCGTCCTCTGCTTCTGTACTGTGGCATTAAACTGATAGTTGACCGCTCCCAGTTTTGAAGAACGAACGATTCAAGCAGTAAACTAAGTGACATAGGTAGCTAGACCATGGACAAGCAACAACCTGAGCAAAGGAAATCCCAGGGATGGGCATGGAGAGATTTTGTTGGCGTTTCCATCTAATTGTTGACCTATTTTGTAATCATGTAATGTGTCGACCATTTAATGAAGCAATTAATCTTTTGTAGTGATTTTTTGGCCATAGAGCCATCCCAAGTCGAGACAGCTAGTCGATCTAACAGCTGAGGCTTGACTGAAGATATTTTGTTGTAATTATTGTTCAATGCTCCCCTCTCCAGATAAATAGTGGGAAGCAACACTTCACAGAGGTTCAGAATCCTAAAGAAAGAACTACATGCTATTTGTAAGACGGTATGACTTTATGATATGCATCTTTCAGAATATTAAGGAAATGGTGGTGATTCCTCCTTCGAGTACTATTGTATGTTATCTCTCTGTTAAATTCCATTATGTTCATGTTTCCTCTCTAAATTCATGTAATCTTAACTACTAGAAACGTTTCATATGTTCTTATAGATTCATTTGTATTGACTCGTTAATGCATGTGCCTGTCTGGATCTTTGATATTATATCTTTAAAATTGTGCCTCATGAATCATCGCACCCATCCTCTTTCATCCATTATGTCTACCTTTAACTCATATAAGTGTAGAATTTTGGAGGCTTCAAGCTCTATGCGATAAGTGTAGAATTCCTGACGCTTCAAGCTCTATGTGATGAGTTACTCTATCTCCTTATTCTCTCTCATTGCTCTGCCAAAGCTTATTAAACTATAGGTCCTTGAACAACTCGGACTCCACTAGTTGATACATATATTTCTGTGAGTTGTATGTGTGAAGAAGTACCAGCAATATATGGCTTATGCCTTTAGATGAATGAACCAATCCATGTTGTTTATTATATACATGTGTGTGTGTGATGTCTCCAGTTTCCCGAGAATCATATGACACACACAAAATCTAAATGCTCCAAGCACTAGTCTTGTAAGCAATCCGAGGTTGTCTCTGGAGGCGACAATAGACCCAATTGGCAAATGTGGACCCGGATGCGAAATATGTGAATGGGGTTATAATGAGCAGAAGGGGGTGATGTATATGTGTTGATTTCTGGTAGAATCGGATGTGCTCTAAGCCTCAAAATTTGCAAGGAGGCTAAGACACATGTATTCCAGAATACCCACAAATTGTTCTGGGAAATTCCACCCGGAGACAGTTTTATTAAAATAATTAATTATTTTTAATGGATGCCTAAGTCTAAACTTAGGAAATTATAATAATTAAAGGGTATTAATTAAACAGGGGGTGAAACTTCTAGAAGATGAGGATCAAGCCAAAATGATCTGAGCCACTGATTAGAATCTAATCTGGGTTGTTGATTGATCAATGAGAGGATTATAAGAAGAGGCTTGATGGGCATTTGGAAGATACATCGACTGAGAGATCAAAGATCAATTTTCTCAAGAGAGAAGCACAGCAGTTGCCGGAGAAGGTGATCGAGGAGATTTCTTGCAGTGACGAGCAGGGATAATTTTCCAGAGGAAGTTTTCTCGATCCGAAGAGTGCAAGTCAGAGAGGGCAGGGAGTAGTCCGGAGAGGCAGCGTTGGGCCACGTAGAGGCAGCACTCGGCCACGCAGACGCAGCGTAGAGATACATTGTGGCAGCGCAGAGCTTCAGAGGGAGTCTATATTTTTGCTGGGGAACAGTCGAGATCTAGTGTCGAAGCTGGGGTGTGAGACAGGGAGGCCAGAGGGCCGAAGTTTCCAGTGAGCAAAGGATCGAGAGGAGGTGCAATGCGGTCCCAGCAACAGTGACGCAGTAACTGTGTGGGTGTGATGCAGTGCTGCGTAGAGACAGTGTAGAGGCTAATCGCCAGCGCAGATCAGTGTCGGATTTCCCAATGACAGGGTGAGATCATCTCACTATCTTTTTGTCCAGTTAGATCTCTGTATAGGATTGCGAGTTTGGGCATCTGAAGAATTGTACTCAGAAATTATTGCATAATAATAGCTACCCTCAGTTGTTGCACCAGTTTTCCCACATTGGGTTTTTTCATGGACATTTGTCCAAAAACAACGGTGTCACTTGTGTGTGTTATTTCTTTCTTGCTCAGTTCTTGTTTCCACATATTATTTAAGTTGTGAAGGTTGAAGTTGTATATACTTCGATATTTACAGTGTAACACAGTAAATAACTTGCATGAATTAACAAGTAGGAGAAATAATATCAGTTTATTACAGTAGGGATTTGGATCTCCAAATTTTCACATGATATCAGAGTGCAGTGTGAAGCAAGAGAGCAGACTAGAAGAGCCCAGTGTTGAAGAGAAGGTGGGAGATCGAAGTGTTGCGCAGGCAGTAGATCGAATCCTCGGAGGGATTGCAAAATCCAGACCAGGAGGGCAAGATTCTCAAGGAAAATCTCTCTCTGAGCGAGTTGACAGAGGTAAGATTTCCAGATCAAGATTTGTCAACAACAAAGAGAGTAGTGTAGTAGAAGCTTCAGCGCAGAGCAGTCTTCAAGTGAGACGCAATTTTCTGCAGCAGCTGCTGGGGCAGAAAAAACGTCAAAAGAAGGAAGGAGATACTTTTTGAGGGAATTTCTTGCTCAAAGAATTCCTAGCCAGGGAATTTGATTTCTCAATTTTTGAGCAATAGTAGAAAGGAGCAGATCTACTAACTCCAGCAGAGAGTGCTTAGGCCAGCCTAACAGCAGCGTGGAGGAGAGAGGAGGCAGTTCGACATTTTGTTGGCAGAGATGGCAGCTAATGGGCTGAGAGATCAAGATCAGTTGGACAGAGCATCCAACTATGTGATCTGGAAATCTAGGATCTCCTGCTTTTTGGATGAGCATAATCTCAAAGCCTATGTCGATAGTGTGGTAGCTGAACCTGCAGATGCGGATCCAATTAAGAAGTACAACGTTGAAATGGCGAAGGCCAAGTGGTTGATCCTCAATGGGGTGAGGGATCACGTTGTATGTCACATTGCTGGCAAAGGGATGGCCAAAGAGATGTGGGATGCCTTGGGCACGTTATATCAAGGATCTTTCGAGTAGCGGCAGATGTACTTGGAGGAGAAAATGAGATCTGTGAGGATGCAGAAGGGGGAACGCATTGATCTGTTCCTATCAAAGCTTTAGGAAGTCCAAGATCAGTTGGCAGTTGTAGGGTCATCACTTAGCCTACAGAGATGGTGAGGTTCGCCCTGAATTCAGTCTCAGAAGAATGGAAAGCATTTGTCCAGAGTATCCTGGGCAAAGAGAAATTGTCGATTTAGGAAGGGATGTGGGTTGCTCTTCAATAGGAAGAGATGATGCAAGACTTAGTCAAGTGCAAACTTGATGGCAGCAGCAGCAATGGGATAAAGCCCAAGGAGGAGGGGGAGAATGCAACCATTGCATCAAAGGGGCACCAGGAGCAGCGGAGGCAGAAGGACATCTCAAAGATCAAATGTTTCTGGCGTAGTGAATTTGGTCGCTACGCTACACAATGTCCTCTCAAGAAGAAGGACAAGGACGAGAAACATGATCTACAGGCTGCAACTGCAAAGATTGAGGAGGAGGAGTTTTCCATGATTGCCCAAATACCTCCAGGGGAGAGGTGGGGTGATCTAGTACTATAGTTCGAAATAAGTGTCGATGGGCAGGATCCTTGAGGAGTCCACCTCTTGGATCAATACCTTTCTACGGGAGCCCATATCAGAAGTAGCAGGATGAACCATTGTCAGTTAGTGCAGAGGAGTACCGAAGTGACAAATGGAGTGGCTAGGAGTGCCAGAGACTGAGCAACACAGAGCAGAGTTGGCAGCAGTGCAGTTGGTACAGTGCAAAGTCAACAGCAACGCAGAGGCTTCAGAGGGTCAGCGCAGAAACTAGCAGCAGTCAAAACTCCAGCAACAAATGCATCATGTTGAACACCTGTTCAGTATTTTGGATGTTTTTTCGTTGTAGTTGTTGCAGAAGGCAACAACAACAGTTGGAGCAGAGTTGCAGTGTAGATGCAGTTGGCAGCAGCATGTAGAGTCAACAGCAACATGGATGCAGCATTGGCGCAGTAGTCGGTGGGCAGTGATGTCAGACATCAGCAACGCAGAGGGAGATGTTACAGAGTTAGGTTGATGCTTCAGCGGGTTGTATTATTATAACACATTCCTCACTAAGAGGGAGTGTTGATTTTTGGTAGCATCGGATGTGCTCTAAGCCTCAAAATTTGCAGGGAGGCTAGGACACATGTATTCCAAAATACCCAGAAATCATTTCGGGAAATTCCACGCGGAGACCGTTTATTAAAATAATTAATTATTTTTAATGGATGCCTAAGTCTAAACCTAGGAAATTAAAATAATTAAAGGGTATTAATTAAACAGGGGGTGAAACTTCTAGAAGAAGACGAAGATCAAGCCAAAATGATCTGAGCCAGTGATTAGAATCTAATCTGGGTCGTTGATTGATCAACGAGAAGATTATAAGAAAAGGCTTGATGGGCATTTGGAAGATACATCGAGTGAGAGATCAAAGATCAATTTTCTCAAGAGAGCAACGCAGCAATTGCCAGAGAAGGTGATTGAGGAGATTTCTTGCAGTGTGGGGCAGGGATAATTTTCCTGAGGAAGTTTTCCTGATCAGGAGAGTGCAAGGCAGAGAGGGCAAAGAGTAGTCCGGAGAGGCAACGTTGGGCCACGCAAAGGCAGCTAGAGCTATGTTGTAGCAGCGCAAAGCTTCAGAGGGAGTCTGTATTTCTGTTGGGGAACAATTGGGATCTAGTGCCAAACTCGGGGTGTGAGACCGGGAGGCCAAAGGGCCAAAGTTTCCAGCGAGTAAAGGATCGAGAGGAGGTGCAGTGCAGTCCCAACAGTAGCGACGTAGTAACTGCGTGGGTGTGACGCAGTACTGCGCAGAGACTGTGTAGAGACAGCGCAGAGGCTCATCTCCAGCACAGATCAATGTCGGATTTCCCATTGACAGGGTGAGATCATCTCACTATCTTTTTGTCCAGTTAGATCTCTGTATAGGATTTCCAATTTGGGCATCCAAAGAATTGTACTCAGAAATTACTGCATAATAATACAAACCCTCGGCTGTTGCACCAGTTTTCCCACATTGGGTTTTTCTGGGGACATTTGTCCAAAAACAACGGTGTCACTTGTGTGTGCTATTTCTTTCTTGCTCAGTTCTTGTTTCCGCATATTATTTAAGTTGTGAAGGCTACAGTTGTATTTACTTCGATATTTGCAATGTAACACAGTAAATAACTTGCATGAATTAACAAGTAGGATTAGTAATATTAGTGTGCTACAGTAGGGATTTGGGTCTCCCAATTTTCACAATATGGTGTCGGGAGCAGGACCACATAACCGAAATTAGGGTTCCCCATGTATTGCCCCCCCAAAAGCTAGTAGCCAATAAAGGAGATCCCATGGGACTAGGATACAAGGTTAACCATCAAATTGGACGGAGAAGACAAGAGTACAAACCAAGCCCACTCTTTCAGCTGAATCCCCCCACTAATCCATGCCCACAAATGTCCATGATAAGTAAAAAAAATACCCAACTACACAATGAAAAGCCATACCTTCGAGGATGAAAGGCCCACCTTCTAACATACGATCATACCAGATGGGAGAGGGAGCATATGGTTGGCTCAGGTGGTGGAGATAGTGGCACATCGAGCTAACTAGTGGTTGTTGGCTGCCGGCTAAGGACTATCTAGGAGAAAAAATTTCTCCTATGGATACTACCCACAAGTGGTGAGTAACATTTGGCTCCAACTAGGTCATGATCTCTCAAAAGAGTGCACAAACGTACTCGAACAGGGCGGTTATGAGAACACTTGAAATCTCTTGGGACCGCAGACATGTTACCAGCACATATCAATGACCAAGTACATGGGGCAACATGTTTTTCGTAGTGTCTCATGATCGCCCATGCTTATATTAGGCCATAAAAATCAACAAGAAATAAAATTTTATTCTAAATGCAATTTAGTCTAAATGCAGCTATTCTAGTATGATGATATCATATGATGTTAGTTCTAATGAGAAAAATCAATATGCAATGCATCCTATCCTAACATGCATATGATGCAAGGTCAAGAATCAAGAAAAGAGGTGATACGACTTAATTTGACTGGTTGTGGCTAAAGGTCATCATTAATCTTGGCAATGTAATAGTAATCCTCACCGACCTTCCCATGAATCTTAACAGGTATAGGGTTTTTATCAACCAACACCACATCCCCAACCCTGTATTCCTTTTTGGGCTTCCATTTCTTGTTTTGCTTGTGATTGGGCCTCTTAAGGATATGAACCTCTTATGAAGGAAGAATAAGGGATGGTTTCTCAGTATCAGGGATCTTATAATAAGGGATTACCCCAGGTTTTACCACATGATTAGGATACATAGGTTCTCTATAAAGGGTAAAGGGAGCTCCATCAGACTGTGGAATGGTGATATAAGATAAGTCCATTTGGAGTTGACCACCCGCAGTAGCACCCCATTTCCTAGACAATAACATTCCCCATACATCGGGAATATCTATGACTATGACATCCATGCGCAATGATATATCGAGGTTCATAGCTAAGGAAACCTTTAGATCTTTTATGAGGCCCTCTACTTTGACAGGTTGGGTAGTTGAAACCACTAACCGCCTTACACTTTCGGGTAATGCTAAGATTTAGTCACTTCATGACTTTTAATGGCATGATGTTCATGGAAGCCTCTGATTCCAACATACAATTATGCAAGAAGAGGTCATTGATAGCTAAGGTGAGCAAGAATGGCTTATGTCCTGGGTTTGAATTGAAAAGGTGAATATTTTGCAATGATATTGGTGTGTCTTCTTCTTCTTCAAACCCAAAGGATTTCTTGGCTTGCCATCGTTGTCATGGGAGCTTCACAATTTCCTTTAAGGGGACTTGCACAATCATCTTTCCTATAGTAGTACCTAGATCAACATCAAGTTTGACCTCCTTACCCTTGGATTTTTTTTGGGATCTCCCTTTGGAGGATTCTTTTTAGAATTATTTTTCTTTTGGAGGATCCTTCAAGGGAGGTTCTTTAGGAAGGGACTACTTAGGGGGAGACTCTTTCTTGTTGGGTTCCTTTGAGGTTGTAGAAGGGTCTTTTTCATTCTTTTGAGAATATTGGACCCCCTTAAATCTGCCACTATCATCAACACTAAGGATTGGCTCATCCTTCTCTTCTTTTATGGTTACTTCACTAATGGGGGGATGAGTGTATATGCCACCTAACATAATGTTGAAGGCATGGGAATCCACAATATTAGCTTGCTCCTCACCCTCTTCATCTTCACTTTCTTTTTCATTAGTTTGATCACTTTCGAAGGATGACTCTTGTTCCACAACATTTTTTGGGGCTAATGTATTAGGAGATTGAGATCAAATTGAGATGAGATGAGCATCAACGAATGTTATGACTAAAAGGGTCATGGATCAGCTAAACTTAAGGATTTCTAGACCTTACCATAACATTTGCTTGATGGATTATAGAAAAGTTGAAGTCCTTGGTGTGGTCAAAGATCTACAATTCTCCTTGGTTGATTATCCATATAAGATCATCACCATGGACATAGCTATCATGGATGTTCCAGATGTATGGGGAATGATTTTGTCCAAGAAGTTTGCAGTTAACTTAGGTGGGTCTATTCAGAGGGACTTATCATATGCCACTATTCTCGTTGCAACATGTGGTATGGTCATATTATACAGGGAAGCTGAAAGAAGATATCATGTCGAGGTTCTAAAGAGGCTGGATAATGGAGAAGAAATCAAGCCACAGGATCATCCACCGCATTTTGAGTCGGAGTTCATTCAGCCGGTATATCACTTTTCTTCATTACACCTTCCATCCTTCCTTCCGAGCAGAAAAAGAAGAAGTCTTCAGTATGACAGAGGTGCAGCACAATGATCAAAATCTTCATCAACCAAAAAGGGTCAAGTTTCATCAAGGGACATCTAACAAGCAGCCCATTTATGTACCTTTCAGCAAGCAGATCACTGATGACATCTGATGCCATGGGGCATTATTTGTATAGTATCTCTAACCCTACTGCTTTTCATTTTATGTCGTTAGCTAGTTTTATTTCACGCATTTATGTTATATGTTCTTTATATTTTCTAGTTTGTTAGAGTAGAATTTTTCTATTCCGGCAAATTTTCTATGTATGCATGATGATTTCGATTTTGAATGGATATCTATTTGATGGACTTCTGTTTGCTTGGATACAGGATTCTGGGTTTCTCATGTTATTTCATGGAAGCAACGTGTCCCTATATGGAGCCAGATGTTGCGCACATTTTATCAAAGTTCCAAGGAAGCAGTTGTACCAAATTTTTCAAAGGATCAAGATCATCAACCATCCATTTTTGAGTCATTGTAAACCCATTCTGCAAAATTTGTAATGTAAATGATGCTAGTAAGACCATGTATGTATGTAACAACCTAGGTAAGTCTATTATTTTGGCAACGAATTTCATCCTAGGAGGTTTTTCATCTCACTGATTCATCTGTCTTTCTAAACACGGATGATCAGCAAAGTTTTTCCCTCCAAACTCACCCCAAAGTTAGAGTGGAAATTATCGTCAAAGTCTTCGGTGAGTCCTAGTGTTATAATCGAGTCTTTTGTAAAAGTGATTTGGGAATAATTTAAGCTAATTGGCTAAATTATTTTATTACAAGTAACTTGGTCTACTAGATCATATTGTGTGTTGGCTTATTTGGGCCTGACCCAGGTTCGGAAGAGTTATTAGCCAAACAAATCCCGCAACTACCGGCCCTTTCGGCAATAGTACACAGAGCACGAACTGAAGTCTCACCCGAAGTAGTAGGGGAGGGCGCTGGAACCAGGTTTCCGCACCCTTAGGATGTCTTGATGTGGTCTGGAGAATTCGCAAACCGTTCTGCGGTCTCACGCCACTCTGTACTGTTGTCGGTCTTTCGCGTAGATCCGCACCAACATGCTTTCTCATTAATGAGTTATTACAGATCTGATCTTCTTCTTACAGTCTTTAAGCAAACATTTAATAATAAAACCCAGTGTGTGCAATCATAGTTAACAACGAAAAGGATGGTGCATAAATTCATAACATAAGCAATAGATAGATTCGCAACAAAAGCACACAATGTTTCAGAAATTCTTATCTTTATTTATCTTCCATCAATACAACCAGATCCACCCTGCGCACTCAGCTATAGGGGTCCGTGCACACAGCTGCGGACTCTACCTGGCCTTTGCGCACACAGCTGCAGAGCCTCTAACTATCTACCAACACCCTGGACTCGGACTTACAGACACTGAGAGAATATTGCCTTCATAAACCCATAACATTCAAGATCCTAATCAAAAACTCAAAAACTGAGTTCTAACCCTAGAGCCTTGCTCTATTTATACATTTCTATGGTCCGCGGACCATGGGCAGGCCGACTCACTTCCTATTATTTTCTATTATTTTTGGGCGGACAACCCTTTGACTTGACTCATTACAATTTGCGCTCTGCGCACCTCGCGGAGCTTTTACCATACTTTTACCCAAAATTGTGGGCTTTGAGCCCCAAAACCATTACGCGGGCCCTCCGCTACCCAACATTGTGTCACAAAATTGGGTAAATTATTTGAGGGTTTATAATGAACAGGTATTCCCCCTTTGAGGGTTGAATTATGTAAAATCTTATGTAAAAAATATTTTAGTGCATGATCCCTCATACTTAGACACCATGGCTAGAATATTTGAAGGTGGAAAAATAATTAATCTCCTCAAGTGTCAATTAATTAATTTTTCTGGCAAAAATAAAATTAATCCTAAGTGAGAAAATTAATTAATTAGAGTCAAAAATTAAAATGCTAGAGTAATTAAATTCTCCAAGTGGAAAAATTCGTGGGTCTTAAAGAAATTAATTTTTAATGGTCCCCCACGAAGGGAATATTGGAAATTTCAATAAAAATTGGACCCTTAGGCCTTGGTGGTCAAGTCAAAGTCAAAGTCAAATTTTTTAGGAAATTAGCTCAAAATAGTTATTTTTGAGCTAATAAAAAATGATTTTAATGAGATATTCCAAAATTCCTCAAAAATAATTATTTCGGCGGCAGAGATTAAAATATCATCAAAGATTTATCAACGGCCGAGATTATTTTGATGGGGATCAAGCCAACTAGCTATTATTTTCCACTTGGATGATTTATCTATAAATTAGAGGTCATTTGTGTCTCAAGCCATCTAATGTTTGGCTAATGTAACTGTAGTATACCAGTATAGCTAGGGGGGATAATATGGGGTACAAAGGGAGGTATGCAAGGGAATAATGTAATAATGGGATGGGCCATAGTAATAAATAAAGTGGTTAAGCCATATCATGTAAGGGACCACAAGTAGTTAACAATAATGTAATAAGCCCATGGTATTAGATAGATGGTATTGAGGGAACCATGGTAATGACCCATGGTATTGTATGTATGAGGCCTATATAGAGGCTAGAGACTCCCCGTTGAGAGGAGTCAGGGAATATTGTATGAATAGGCATATGGCTTGTGGAGTGTTCTCCTTCCTTAAGAAGTGAATGTATGGTGTTGCCCTACCTTAAGGGTTTGATTAATAAAGAGAAGCATTCTATCTATATTCAGATCTTGTTATTTTTGGTGATTATTTGCAGTTATTGGGTATAGTGGTATTATTTTCGTATATTTTCAGATCAGATCTATAACAAGTGGTATCAAAGCAATTTCTTGGGCAAAAGTGGAGAATTTGTTATTTTATTTTTTGCATAAACTTTCTAAGGCAGCGAGTTTGCAGATCAAATCTATATGTTTTTGGGAAAAATCTGCAAAATCTAATTGCAGATCTAGATTATTTGTGAAAAAAATACCCAATTTCAAAAAAAATCAGTCGAATCGGAGTCTGGATGAGGGAGATATCGTTGATTTAAAATCAGCGATTTTTTCAGCAATTTTTTGTGACGACGGGACAGTTGCAACGTGAATAGAAAATTCCAATGCCTAGATCGGGATTTATATCACATGGGAAAATGCAGAATGGTTGTTTAATTTCCAAAGCAGGTCATAATAAGGATTCTAAGCAATATTGACTGAATTGTGGCCATTTCAAATTTTCGCCAAGTAAGCGATTTGTTTTCAAAAACCCTCTTCACGACTTATAACAGTAAGTTTTTCTACAGGAAAATTTAATGGGTCTTCTATTGAAAATTTTATAGCACATCTTACGTTTGACTTCTTAGGGTGTTGGAAGAACAAAATAGGGTATTATTTGAAAGGTGAGGCTGCTATATGGTGGAAATCACTTGACAGTGAGATTTTGAAGTTATGTCGTGCTAACGAAATTGAAGAACTACTTTTGGACAAATGGTCTCATACTAGAAAGGAAGAAACCAAAAAACCTAGCAAAGATTTTATTTTTGCAAGAAAGAAGGAAACCAAGAAACCTAAATGGTTATTTTCGGCTGGTATCTCCATATTGCAGGTTCATGGATTGATTCAGAAGGAGAAGATTATTATGTCTATAAATCCTAGTTGCAAGCATAATTTTATCAATGTTAATTTGGCAAAAAATTGCAAGTTCTAGCAAAACACATTGAAAACACACAGGTTGATAATGGGGATGTTCAAGTTTATAAAAATTTGAAGCTTTCTATGGATAAGTATGTATTGCATTGTGACTTTTATACTTCAAATATGGATAACATGGATGTTGTTTTGGGATATCTTTGAATGGAATCTGTGGGTACTGTCAATATTAATGTACAAAAGAAATTCCTGAAGCTCTGGTATTAAAAAAAAAGAAAATTGCATTGCAGGATATTTCCATTAAGACCGAAGCAGAAGATGTTCCAGGGACTGACACATCAGATGATGAGCCCTTGATGGTCGACAACCAAACACAAACATCAAACCAGGTACAGGTAGAGTCCAAGGAGGCTGAAGCAGAAAATGTTACAGGTACAGATACATCAGATGAGGAATCAGTGGTTGAAGTAATATTGGAAGATAAGCAACAACAAAAGACGCCACAACATGTACCAGCTACCAATCAGGCTCCATTAGGTGGTGAATTAAAGAAAAAGACATCATGGGTTAAAACTTCAGCATATCACCACCCACATCACCCCGCAAGAAAACAACCAACAAGATGGCAACAAATTAGCCACAAGGACAACAACCCCGACATGACAGATAGAGAGGAGCGACGATCCACACAAAAGAGCCACGACGGTCAGCTTCCATCTCAAGCGAGCGAGGCACCAGCTAGATCGATGGTTCACCTTTCTCTGGGATGGCTAGATGCACGTGCATGGTACCAGTGGACTACTCTTTTGAGTAGATCTTATTATTTGTGTTCTTCCCATGTTTTGGGGATGAAACATGTTAAGGGGGGTGGAATGTAGTATACCTAGGGGGGATAATATGGGGTACAAAGGGAGGTACCCAAGGGAATAATGTAATAATGGGATGGGCCATAGTAATAAATAAGGTGGTTAACCCATATCATGTAAGGGACCACAAGTAGTTAACAATAATGTAATAAGCCCATGGTATTAGATAGATGGTATTGAAGGAACCATGGTAATGACCCATGGTATTGTATGTATGAGGCCTATATAGAGGCTAGAGACTCCCCGTTGAGAGGTGTCAAGGAATATTGTATGAACAAGCATATGGCTTGTGGAGTGTTCTCCTTCCTTAAGGAGTGAATGTATGGTGTTGCCCTAATTTAATGGTTTGATTAATAAAGAGAAACATTCTATCTATATTCAGATCTTGTTATTTTTTATGATTATTTGCAGTTATTGGGTATATTGGTATTATTTTCATATATTTTCATATCAGATCTATAACAGTAACTCTATAAAGTTAATGGAAAGCTACTGTCCCGCTGGGAGCATTTTGAATAATCATAATAAAGACTTTGGGGTGTAGTTCATGGTGTCTCTGATCTACTAATTTGTGGTATGTGTTAGGTATGGGCATTCCTATATTGTGTTTTATAATTTTTATTAGTGATAGGAACATTCTATTGGTAAGTTGTGGGCTTATCTTAGGTGATTTGATTCACTATGTGTTCTAACAGTTTATCTTTTAGAAAATATATAGTGTTTGCAGGTTCCCCAACCCTTGAACTCTAAATTCACAAACTGTGGGCACGGGAACGTTTGGATCCTAAATATTTTTATGGTTTTTCTAACTTCGCTAAGGTTGTGGTTTGGCATTTATCTTTCGAAATACATTTAGCCATTTATTGAAAAATTTACAAAAAAAAAAATCTCAAAATTTTTCTAAGCATTGTACACTTGTATATTTTTTAAATATAATTTGTATAATTATTTTGCAAATTATTTTATTTTTCTAACCCTTGTTTTGCAGTTGGAGTTTTTTGGGGTTTTGAGATTTTTGAATTTTTTTTATATATTGGGGCTTTGGGCTATTGTAAATTCATTTGTGCAGGTGAGATCAAAGGAAAATAGTTGCATTAGAGCTAGATCTAAGCCCTTGAGGGTAAGATCTAGCCTCCAAAAAATTTTGCAAGGCCAGCTACAAAAGAATTTTCAGGAAATTGAAGAGCTTAAGCAAAATAGATTTTTGGAGCAAGGTTTTCAAGTTTTTAAGGGCTCCTAAGGCCGAATTTTTCCTACAAATCCTCGGTGTCAGCCTCTTAGGATTTTGCGTCAACCTTTTTAGCCTCTTAGAGGTTGGATGTCAGCCCTTAAGGGCCTCGTCTCCCCCTCTAGGCCTTGTCGCAGGCCCTCGATGGCCTTCCTCTCCCCTTCCAGCCCCTTATCCCTCCTCTGCTAGCCTATCTCCCCCTCGCTCTAACACTTTTTCCTCCCTCCTCGACCCTCCTTCCTCTCTTTTCCCCTCCTTCCTTCAAGCCACAACCCCTAAGGACTTGCGGTATGCCTTCAAGGCCTCTTATTCCTAGGTTGTAGCCCTTGTGGGGCCTACGACAACCCCTTGTGGGCCTTTTTCCTCTTGCGGCAGGCCTATTAGGCCTCCATTCCCTTGACTGAGGGCCTATTTGGCCCCTTTCCCTAGCCTCTAGGCCTTCTAGGCCTCTTTTACCTCAACACTAGCCTTATTAGGTCCTAGTTTGCCTCTCCTCCATCCCTGGTTGGTCACTTGGATTTCTGGACTGAATATTGGTGGGTTTTGCAAGATAAGATAAGATAAGATAATTTTATTAATGTCCAGCAAATGACCATAATAAGTCAACGGGATTGTCGGTTACAATGATTACATCATGCCAAGCCAGTGGACCAAATGGTCCCCTTTAGCATTTATTTTAAAAAGCAGAAAATACATCTATAATCTAAGTAAATGTAAATGTAGAAGCAAGAAGCTCTCGGCTTCGAAACAAAGCACTGTGATGAAGCAAAGAAGGAGGAGAAGAAGAGGCAGGGAAGGAGTCTCCTATCCAGTTCCTACTCCTAACATCTGAGGTCAAGGGAAGAAAACTGAGAGAAGCTTGTCAAAGTCCGCTATCCTTTTGGCATACTGGGTTGTCGTTGTTGTCGCCTAAAGGTTCTAGGGTGCCTCCTAGGGGTGGATCTAATCCTGGAGTGCTGGTGCAGTCTGGTGGGTCGGCCCCCCCGGGACCGCACTGATCTAGTCTCAGTGTCTGTGGGTCGGTCAATGATTCTTTTGGTGCCTCGCACTGATGGTAGCGCCCTAAAGAAGTCTGTGATCTTCTACGTAGTGTCCGATCTAGTGGGAGGCTGAAGAAAACGGGCCCGAAATCTAAAGGCCTCCTAGAGATAAAGTGCAAGGCATCTCAGATCAACATATCTAAGGACGCTGGTCAAAGTCTGAGAAAACCTGAAGAGACAATGGAAACGACCTCGAATCTCGTAGTAAGCAGGGCATCCGAAGATGAAGTGTGTCTCTATCTCTATCTCCTGTAAGTGACAGAGTTGGCAAATCCTGTCTACCCTATTGATGTGGTGATATGTCTCCACCCGGAGTCTGTGAGACCCAACTCTGAACTGCCCAAGGGGGATTCTAAGGGCATGCATCCAATGTTGGAACGTGTACTAGGGTCGGATGATGAGCCCATCCCTGATCTCGAGGCAATGCTCCGCATAGAAGGCCATTTTTGGACGCAATCCATTGGGAGGATTGGTACATGTAATCTGAATGTATCGTCTGTAAATATCCTCCTTAATGATTTTATTCAGCTCTCGCTGATTAGGAAGGAGGTGGCCTGGAGCATTCAGAGAGTACTGAAAAGGAGGGAGATGGTCAATCTGGATTCCTGAAGCCTCCAGAAGCTCTGTCACACCGATGTACCAATATTTGGATCGGCCTATCTACATACGGGCGATGTTCTCCAAGGAGCAATATGCTAAATATGGGTATCTGTCACGACCCTTCCTCGCGTCTGCCAAGCCTCGGAGTCTGTGCAGGAGCGACACTAACCTAAATATCACCTCTAGGCGGAAAGGTTGAGCCCCGAACTCTGCTAGAATGATGTGTTGAGGAACTGTCTGCTTGCACCTAATGAAACGACGCAAAAGGAGGGTCTGGACTCGCTCCGCTGAAGCCCAATCTAACTCTAGGAGAGAGGGATCCCAAATCTCTGAGCCATAAAGCACTGCGGGTTGAATCAGAGTGTCCATGATGTTCATTTTGGACGAGATGTCCTGGAAATGGTGCCAGAAACACTGCCTCTCCAGAAGGGCTAGGGAGCCATACCCTTTGTTGATCCGAGGCTGAAGGGTTGACCGCAGGCTGAAGCGAGGCCCTGGAAACTGAACTCCCAAATAGGTATAGGTGCTGACAATCTCGATCTCTTTTCTTTTAAATAGGAAATGGAAGTACGAGGTTTTCTTGACTCCATTGAAGATAATCACTTTGGTTTTACCCAAGTTCACAGTTAGATGCCTCCGGTCACAAAAAGCTGCGTCCAGCTGTCTCTAAAGGCCTTCTTGAGAGGAGGCAATAAGGGCAATATCGTCTGCAAAGAGGAGGATAGAAATCAGGACCTGGTGAAGAAGACATCCATTTGTATCCTGGATATGCTCCCGGAGGAAGGACTCAAGCTCATCGATATAGATCCCAAATAAAGTAGGAGAAAGGGGGCATCCTTGCTTGACTCCAATGGTGCTTCGAATGAAATCCGACATTCCTCTGACTGTGCGGAGACGGCCAAGGACGGCCTCATAGAGGTGCATGATAGCTGTCAGGAGAGTCGAGGAAATGCCAATCTCTCTTAGCCTCTGGAAAAGATCTTCCCTCAGGACTGAGTCAAAGGCCTTCCGGAAGTCTACAAAGCAGTAGTACACTTTAGAGGATCGATGCCTAGCCTCCTCAATCACCGCACGAAGAGTAAGGATGTGGTCGATCGTCTGGTGGTCTGGGCGGAATCCTGCTTGGCCCTTGGCCCTGAGTTGTCTCTGCTCAAGGAAATGGGAGAGTGTCCTGTGGAGTGTTGTAGCATATAGCTTGGAGAATGTGTGCCCAACCATGATTGTCCTGTAGTTGTTGGGGTTGGAAGTAGGCCCCGACTTGTGGATTGGGTAGATAATGTGGTCTGACCAACCATCCAGAAATCCATCCTGAACCACCTGGTTGAAAAGGTCCACCAGATATCCTACTAGGGGGCGAAGTCCATGCTTGAAGAATTCTGCCTGGAAGCCTTCTTCGTCTATTGCCCTGCTGCTATTCATTGTCCATATTGCCTCTCTGCTATCTTGGTTGGAGAAAAGGTGGCAGGAGGTGGGGGGGGGGAAGTAACCTGAATCAGAGGCTACCCAGGAATGTCATACAGCTAGGAGGTGTGAGAGAACATTGAAGCAAGATCAAGGTAGACTGGGGTAAGTGAGCGCCGAGAAAGGATGGTCCCCCAGAAATCTTTAGGGGAGCGAAGGAGGAGAGTAGAAAGAACCTGTCTCCTATGGGCAATGAAAAGGCGCTTCTTGCGGCGAAGGAGGCGATGGTAGGCTGAACAAAGGTCTGGGTATGTTGGTAAGGAGTTCCGGAATGCGTGTCGGAGGTCCTGATGCATAGACTTGCATTCCTGGTCATACCATTTATTCATAGGGCAATTTCCTGGTTTGCGGGAGGTGGTGGCGGTACGGGTAGAATGGGGGAAGGATTGGAGCACAGCTTCCCAGATTGCATATGAGAGGCACTGGTATTTGTCCTTGGCGGAGCTGAGAGAGGCGAACTGGGACTCCGATGGGAGTGTCTGTCTGAGGATAGAGGAGAAGAGATCAGGGTCACCCTCCTCAAATCGGAAGGTGGTCTTGGGAGGGTTGCGGGGAAGAGTAGGAGATGGATTCGGGAGGTCAAACTACAGAGAGAGTGAGAGAAGTGCATGATCTGCGAGAGGGATGGGGGTGATCGAGAAATTTTTGACATAAGGGAGGAGATCTAGGTTTGCAATAGCGTAGTCAGCCACACTTGCCCCGCCTCCAAATGGTCTGCAGGTAAAGAAGTGCGAGGATGGGAAACATGGTAGGCCATTCAGAATTACCAACTCATGAGATTATCCCAACTGTAGCAGATATCTCCCATAGGTTGTGGCGGGTCCCAAGTGATCCTCGGAGGTCTGGTGCATGCCGATCGTGGTCGGGTCAATCCCCCGAGTGCAAAATATATCCTCTGTCCAGACATGCATAGGAGTCTGGAGTTCTTTGGTCCAAGCATTGAAGTCCCCCGTGAGAATGATGTCCCCTACATCCGAAAACCTGGTGATGTTCGAGTACAGGCCTGTAAAAGGGTCTTCGTTTGAGCTATTGTGAATAGCGTAGGAAGACAAGATAGGTGGGAAGTAACAGACTGCGACATAAATGTCTCTCGGAGGTGATGTTCTGGCTCTGATCTGAATCCACATGAATCTGGCATACTCATCGGTCGCGACCACCGATACTCTGCTTCTGAGGCTATCACGGACGAGACAAGCAACACCCCCTGATCCCCTGACACCTCCTGAACTCCATGTCTCCTGTCTGCAAACTGCGGTCCATTGGTATCCTGTAATGTCAGGGAGAGGTCGGACTGAGCTCGCATGAGTCTCAGTAACCAGGAGGATGTTTGCTGAGCTAAGGGCTTCATAAAGTAGGCCTGGTGAATTCTAGAAGGAGCCATTGCCATTCCAGCAGTGAACCGAGAGATCCATGCCCCGCCTCCTCTCCGCTCGAACCCGTCATTTGGAGCTACCTGGACGGGATGCCCATCCCGGGGCAAAGGTGTCCTGACTAACTACTCGAAGGTTTCTAATCACTGCCCATTTCCCTACCTGTCTTGCTGTTGAAACCTATTCCCTGGCCTATTTCAATTTAGCTACTTGAGCTCTTGTGAGGTCTTCATCCAAAAACACTTTATTCGGAAGAGAGAATAGCTTCCGCTTGGCTCGGAGTACCCGAAGTCTATCCGAGGAGTCACGAAACCTGAGGAAGAGGGTAGAGTCCTGTCCTATCCAAGCTTTGTCCAAGGTTATGTCTAATATGTCGAGACTGTCGCATAGAAACCTATTCCCCAGTTCCATTGGGTTCACTAAGGGGGGGAAGTGTAGGGAGTCCTCTTACCTTAAGATTTAATTCTCTTGTTCATCGGGTTCTTTCCTCCACGAGCTTTGCCTGCACTACTTCCTCCACTACTATGAGCGAAGGGGCCTTGTCCTTTCCTTTGACCACCTGTGCCCATGTGCTGATATGCGATTCCGTTTCCTGTTTAAAGGACATTTGTTGGGATCTAATTTCCTCCTATTTTCTTTTAAGATCTCTGATCTCTGCCTGTAAAATCTCGTCGGAATTCTGCCCCGCACTTTGTTCTCGGTATTCCTGCAGTGTTTTTCTGATAGATGCGTTGTCTCCCTCTACCGATAGAACTCTGTTTGACAAAGTGCCGATGTCGGCTCGCAGCCTGCGATTTTCCGCCTCTAGGTGTTCCATTTTCCTCATAATTTGTCTAATTTGGGATGTCCAGAAAGCAAAATCTGTTTCTAGTGCAATATCGGTGGGGCTGTATATTTCCCCTCTATTGTGGCACTGCTGTAAGTACTTCATCGGACCTCTGTTATTGAAATCTTTGGACAGTGGCGTTTCGGCTTCCCCAGGGTCCTTGTTGTGTTGCTGCTCTGTCATGGTTGGAGCAGCTGATTTTTCCAGGGCTGAAAAAGGTTGTAGAAGGCAGGGTCGACGCCGGACGGTGGCTGTGTGGCCAAGGTCGACGACAGAAGTGGTGGCAGCGGTGGCAAAGATTGACGGCTTTGCAGCGGGCAGCTGCGTAGACACCAGCAACTGCGTGGCTGTGGAGCAACTGCGTGGAGTTTGGACAAGTCATCGTGGAGTAGCTGTGTGGAGCAGCAGCGTTGCGTGGAGCAGCAATGTTGCGTGGAGTCTGCACAGTTCGTCGAGCACAGTGTGTGGAGTCTGCGTGGAGTCTGCACAGTGCATGGAGCAATGTTGCGTGGAGCAACAACGCTGTAGCTACGTGGAGCAGCAATGCTGCGTCTACAGCCTACAGGTAACCGTGGAGATGGATCAAGGGTTTGCAGGCAGCGAAAGGGACTGAGGTAAGGGAGAGCCGACAGGAAGGGGAGAGCCGACGAGAAGGGGAGAGCCGCCGGGAAGTGGAGCCGACGGGAAGGGAGAGCCAATGAGAAGGGGTCGTGGAGCAGCAGTTGCGTAGAGAAATTGGCTCAAATTTGGTGTTTTCATGTGCCAAGTCCATTGGAAAATTTTTGGCAACTTGCGCAACCAATCTTCAAGGCCTTGGGCCTAGGGTTTGATCTCTAAACCCTCCAGTTTCCTCACTGTTTGTTACATCTCTTTGAATACATTCATAACAGTGATAAAATTCATATTTAAATGCCCTAAAAATCACATCCTAAGAAGCTTTGATAATTGTATTGTCTATCTTAAGCATTGGCATCTTGAGAGTTGTTGATTATAAGTGAGCATCTCTTAATATTGGCATAAGATCATCATTGGCATTTTAATTATTGCAAGTAATTGTCATCATTGGATTAGTGTTCTACACTTGCTATCATTGGTTAAGCACCTTGTGAAGATAAGTTTATCATTGGATCATTTAATATTGGCACTTGATAATTGGCACATTCTTGGTAATAAGATTGTCTTTCCATTTATTGATAAGTACACTTGTCATTGAAGATTAATCATAACTTAAGTACTTAAACATTAAACAATCTTAACCCAAGAATCACTCATCCACCTTGCATAAGCATTCTAAGTCTAGTTGCACTAATAATTTACCTCCAGGCATAAGCTTGGTTGATAGACTTCTAGGGCCACCCTTTCTGAGTTTAGCTTGATGGATTCAACACCTTTTGAGTGGTTAACACGGTGACCTTGCAGTAGTCAAAGCCACAGTCTCTGCAGCTCCGGAGGCATCGGGTGGTTGAAACACAGGGGGATGTATCGTTAATCAAGTGGTGCTTGCTTCCCGTTGGCTTCCATCCCACAACCTACTCTAAACATTGGTTCCAAAACAGTTAAGAGGAAGTTCATACTTAGAATAGGCATATAACTAAAAGTAACCAAGATTCTTGCATCACACCTAGGTCTTAGGATTTGCATAGCATATAGGTTAGTGAAGCATCTAAGTAGCGATTGTCCATCTGGTTACTTGGTCTCTAATTGATAATAAGCGAGAAATTGACTCCATAAGGCACTGGTCTCAAAGTTGAATTTAATCTAATCCTTAAATCTTGCTTAAATTAACCAAGTAGCTAGGCCACTCAATCGTGTCTCCCAGACTCGTTGGTTGCCAACTTGTCCTTCATCTTCACATTTCCATAGGGACTACCCCCCATAGTCTGTTGTTGGGAGATAGCTAGAAATGAGAGGTCGAGGATCAGGATGACAGCCCCCAACCTGAGTCATTGTCGCAGTGCCTGTACAATCTGAACGAAAACAGGTATAATCTCTTGTTTGACTCTCGAAAGTGCGAAATCAAAGACGAAGATTCAGGAAGATTGGTTGCAACAGCCACAAGAAGGCCAAACAACATATGTACTCTAGATCAAGCAAAGTGGAAGAAAATTGTAGCCAAGCAAAAGAGTCGTAAGGACAAAAAATAAGGGAAGGATAAGAAGACAGAAGCCTTGTTGAGTACCATATGTTCAGGGGGAGCAGCGCCAAAGACCTAAGTCACCCTTTGCAATTGATGTCAAAGGGGGGAGAGAATAGGAAGTGTTGCATGGAGATGAAAGCAAAGAAGCATGGAGATAGGAGAAGCAAGATGACAAGGGGAGAATAAATGTTAACACTAATGACAAAGGGGGAGATTGTTGGGAAATTTTTCAATGATGTCAAAGGGTAAATGGGCTAGCATTTGTTTGACGATTTGTGTGCACCAGTGTTGTTAAAATCGCGATATTATCGTGATTTTATCGTTTTCTCGCAAGTTTTTCATCAAAACGATAATATCGCGAGTAGTACTCGCAATTTTTTTTTTTTATATGCGATTTTTTCGAAATTTATCATGGAGAGTCGGGGCAGCGCGGTTTTATAAGAAAAAAAAACGAATTTCTTTTATTTCATTTGGACAGCAGAGCGTGCGGAGGGCAGTGGAGACTTGGAGTGTTGGAGAGGCTTGGAGAATTTGCCATTTTTGAGCTAAATCAACTACGTGGAGGAGAAAATCAAAGAGTGTGCTAAGGAGGAGACCGATTATCTCCATAAAAACGGTATGGGCACCAATTTTTTTTTGTTTTCATTGTTTTGAAACTTTGTTTTTGTTTTTTTCAATGTTTTTGGTTGGGTTTGAAATGGGGTTTTTGACATTTTTCCAATGTAATTTTTTTTTTAGTTTTTTTTGGTTGGGTTTGGAATGGGGTTTTTGACATTTGTCCAATGTATTTTTTTTAGTTTTTTTGGTTGGGTTTGGAATGGGGTTTCTTAAATTGTATGTAATTTTTTTTAGTTTGCGTACAATGTAAAAATTAAAATACTAAGTTGTAAGTTTGTAACTTGTAAATTCTAAATTGTAATCCTTATTTTCCCATAGGTTCATAACTTCACCAAAACACAGTTCAAGTTTTCAACTTCAAAGTTCAAAATCAAACATGCCAAGGAAATTGGATCCTTTCTGGGAATATGCTGAACCTGATGCTCCGAATGATAGACTAAACTTGACTTGCAAGTTGTGTGGGCACCATATGTCTGGGGGGTGTATAGATTGAAGTATCACCTTGCAAGAATACCTGGATTTGATGTAGGGCCTTACAAAAATACAAATCCTGAACTCATCCAAAGAGCCATGAAAGCATTGGAAGCTTTAGACTAGAATAGAGAGGCCAAAGAAGAAGTGAAGAGGTAACTAAAAAAGTCAGTTGAACAAGCAAGTGGCACTGGTTCTACTGCAGCATCAACCAATCCGGTAGCTACCACATCATTTTTTGTTCCTCAAACCACACCTGGTTCATAGCTATCTATCAGTTCAATGCTAAAAAGAACTGAGAAAGAACAAGCTAACAAGTTGCTGGCAAAATTTCTCCTTTGGAGTGATATTCCTTTCAGCATTGTAAGGAATAATCCATTTTTCCAACCTGCTATTGATGTTATTGCAACTGTTGGCCCAGGGTACAAAATCCCTTCTTATCATGATTTCAGAGGCCGGATTCTTCAAAATGAAAAGCTTGACTGCACCCAAAGATTAGAGGATTTTAGGGCATCATGGGCACAAACAGGATGCACTGTTATGTCAAATGGTTGGACTGACCAAAAGGGGAGAACCCTTATAAAGTTCTTGGTTAGTTGTCCCAAGGGGACTATGTTTATCAAATCTGTTGATGCATCTGCACAAATCAAAGATGCAAGAACTTTATGTGATTTGCTAGATGTGTTTATTTTGCAGGTGGGTGCAGAAAATGTTGTCCAAGTCATAACGGACAATGCTGCAAATTATGTTGCTGCTGGAAGGATGCTTATGGACAGGCATCCTACTTTATTTTGGACACCTTGTGCTGCACACTGTATTGATTTGATGTTGGAGGACATAGCGAAAATTCCCTTTGTCAAAGATATTGTTGACTCATCCAAAAGCATTGCAAAATTTATATATAACCATACATCTGTGCTTAGCTTGATGAGAAGATTCACCAACAACAAAGAGTTAGTGCGCCCCGCCATTACACGGTTTGCCACCAATTTCATATCTCTTCAATCCCTCTCGAATTCTATGTGGGATGTGAAGAGAATGTTTCTTTCAGAGGAGTGGCGTGCTTTTCCAATGAGCCACAAACCAGAGGGAGAGACCGTATACAGACTAATTTCATGCCAGGAAGACTTCTGGGCGGGAGTGCAGGAGGTGTGCACCGTTACTGAACCTTTGGTAAAGGTTCTTCGGTTAGTTGATGGTGATAAGCCCGCAATGGGCTATTTGTATGAGGCCATGGACAGGGCCAAAGAAGCCATTCGGGCCTAGTATGATGATAAAGGAGATGATGGGTTTCAAAGACAACTCCTCCTATGGGGAGTAATTGATGAGCGATGGAACAACACACTCATCGTCCCATTCATGCTGTTGGGCTTTTCCTGAACCCCGCATTTTCTTACGCATGTGGGTTTGTATTTGACGCTGAGATCATGGATGGATTCTTATCCTGTGTCCAGAAGATGGTGCGATCTCCAGCAGAACATACAAAGATCTCTAAAGAAATTGAGACATATAGGATGGCAGGTCGCACATTTGGCTTTGACATGGCTGTGATTGATAGGATGATTAAAATGCCAGGTATTTTTTAGTTTGTAACTTTGTTTCAAATTTCATTGTCTCTTCAAATTCCATTTTTTTCTTATGTTTATTTAAAATTTTATTTGTAATTTTGTTGTAAATGCATGGTGGAGAATGTATGGTACCAAGGTACCCCTTCTGCAAAAGCTTGCCATTCGAATCCTCAGCCAAACATGTAGCTCCTCAGGATGTGAGCGCAACTGGAGTGTATTTGAAAAAATACACAACAAGAAGCGCAACAGGTTAACACTTAAACATTTAAAATATTGCAAATTTCCAAATAAATTTTTGAATTCATTAAAAAATATTTTTTTATAATTATTAATTATTATTTCATGATCTTTGTAAGGTTGGAGTCCCAACGACTTAATGACATGGTCTACTTCTACTACAATCTTCGATTGTGGGTGAGGCAACTTGAGAGGACACCTGATATGGAGGCCATCTCATTGGATGGGATTGACACCACTGCTGCATGGAGGGTTGAGGCCGAGAGGCCTCTCATGGAGTCTGTTGATGATTGGTTAGTGCAGGATGTAGTGGAGGGGGAGGAGGAGGAGGTGACACCACCTGCCCGGGCTACCCCTGCCACCAGTAGAGGACATGGTCTACCTCCTATAGCTCCTACTTCTAGTTCTTCAGCTTCTACAGCACAACGGACTCCACTGCCAACTCCACCAGCACCAACATCTACATCTAGAGGGAAAGGGAAAGCTGTGGCATTTTCTTGCAAGAGGGGCAGAGGAAATCAATAGTATTAGACTTTAGTTATTTTTTTCATTTTATTGTATATGACATTATGACTCATGATATACATTATTATATTTTTTGTTGATATTTTGAGGCTGAGTTGGGACTCAGGAGTCAGGACTTACTATTCAGGACATGATTCACTGTTATGTGTGATTCTAGCACTAGAAATGATATTAAACATCTTATATATTAGTTCTTTTATCATATTTATGTGTCAATGTATTTATTTTATGTTGTAGATGGTTTAGATATTAAAAAAATTGAAAAAAAATGAAAACAAATGAGTATTTTTGTACCAAACGATTTTTTCCCGATTATTTCCGATTTTTCCCCGGTTATTACGATTTTTTCCGATTTTTTCCTCGCGCCGATATTATCCTGATAACGACTAATGCAACATTGGCGTGCACAAATCAAGCGAATTTGGGTTCAAGGACCATCTAGATTAGTATCCCTTGTCACGCCATTTTGTTTGATAGGTGGCATGCCCTGTGGGTCCTCTTGGTTGGAGAGATATTGAATTTTGAAGCTTGATGCCACAAGGATGGGTTTAGCACCATCCCTTTGCCCCAAGAGCTTATGACCTAATATCTTCATTGCAGCCCTTAGAAGAAGGTCAAAATTACAATTTATGTTAACCTAAATTTATGTGTCCTAATCAACTTTGAAAGAATATTATATTAAAGACAAAAATTGATTTTTTGAAGTATTCTAAGCCCCCTCTAAATAGATCAATTCTCTTCCATAAGGTTGGCTCAAAACAAAGGTCCCCTTTCAAATGAAATTACTCTTGTCTGCTCAAGTCGGCCCCAATTAAGGGCTCATCCAAAGCGCGCGCACACACACACACACATATATATCCAACTCATGGCATCCAAATGGGCAAGAAAAGAGATTTTGAATTAATAATAAATCTTATGTTCTATAAACAAGATGAGCCCTAAAAGGATAGATCTGAAGAAGGCCAAGCAAGCTTGGAATTTAGTTATCTGTTGTGGTGGAATTTTTTGAAGCTTGCTCAAACTTTGATAAGTCTGGTAAGATTTCCTTCTCTTGTTTGAAGCATTACTGATTAGATTTTCGTCCTTCTTTTGGAATCCAATTGTGCGTGTTCTGAGTTCTAATCTGAGTTCATCCTAAGGCTAAAACCCGAGCTCTTGTCAAGCACACTGTGATCTGTCTGAGGCTACTTTTCCAGTCTATTTTTAAGCTCGCCCCTGAGGCCTCTTCTGCAGCTGTCTTAGAGGCTGAATTTTAGGCTATATCTTTGTTCATAGTTCGGATTCTAAGGCATTTGTTCAATCCCCCTGTGAATGCTTCAGGGTGTTTTAAGACAGATCCAAGACTCTTTTAGGGTTATAACAGATTTCTTTTGGAGGTTGGTACAAGGAAGAATGAAACTTGTTTTGATGGCAAAACAAATCTCTGCTTAGGGCTAGTCTAAAGTTTATTTGAAGTGTTTATTTCAAGTCATTCTTGGAGTCGCTCTTAAGCAAATCTTGAAGTCACTTTTAAGTAGACATTGAAGTCACTCTAGAGCATACCTTGAAGTCATTCTTGAGCAAATCTTGAAGCTATCCTTGAAGCAAACCTTAATATCCATCTTGTAGAAGGTTGAAGCAGAGATTGATGCATGTCTTGATACTTGTAGAAGTTTTATAACATAAGTCCTGAAGCAGCCCTCTAATGAAGTTGTGGAGCAGAGTTTTGAGCAAACCTTCAAGAACTTGTGAGGCGAAATCAAAAGAAGAGTAAGGGCACTTGTATTGATGATATGAGACATGAATTTTACTGTTGAGCTATATACAAATTACATATAGTTCAAATTACAAAGGGGAAGAATTGAAGTTGTTTGAAATAATTTGAATATTGTTGTAATTGGGCCATTGTCTTTTGTACGGGAGCCCAAGGAGATTTTATTTTATCTTTAACTCTATAGAGTGACAGGCTGGTTCTAGGGAAGGAAGTTGTAGCTTCCTTTAGGAGGTTGTCGCTTCCTTCTAGTGGGAGCTGGTAAACTTGGCGTTGTAGCCCTTCCAGTTGTAGTTGGTAAACCGGAAGTTGAAGGTTCCATTGTAATATAAATAAAATGTTCATATATTTCTTGTTTACTCTTCATATGATCTGATTGGTTAATGCTTGTGATACTTAAATTGTTGAAATTTATGAAACACTAATTCACCCCTCCTCTCAGTATTTCCAACATTCTAAACAAAAAGAACATGTACAAAAAATAGGGAAGCTGCAATAGGTGCATAATAATTCCCATTAAAAGATGCATAATTATTAATAATAATGACAACCATACTACACACTAACTTGCGCTATACACTAATAACTGATCATAACACATAGTGATGACAGCTCTGCTCTGCACATTAAATAAGAACAATAAAGCTAAACCTTATTGCAAAGAAATGAATTAATACATTTAGAAGAAAAAGATGAAAAGAACAATAATTTTGAAAGAGAAAACTAATTTAGTAATTTCTTTAGAGGGGCAAATTATAGTGAAATGTAGGTCATTTCTATACAAGGATGAAAGGCTCTTCCGCATGCATTAAATGCAGGTCACCTCGTATCCTACTAGGCTGATCTCTCCTGCATGGGGTATGGACCAATGTTTATTATTATAGGTGGCTGTCATCTCTGATCAACATTTGCACAGTAATTTTTCATAGTACTTTATCTAGTGACCATCGTACATTATTGTGTCTCTAAGCACTCTATATTGATCCAAGAGCACCACACCAATCAAAGGTGACATTATAACTACAAATTACATCTTACTACAGGTAGGTACATGTATATTCTTATTAATCCTCTCTGTTACTGATTATTTTAAATTGCATCATCATGAGCCATAGATTTGGTCTTAGAATTTGGTGATAACAAACTTGTAACAGTTCCTCTTCCATACTATAGATTTCTTTATGCTGCACTAGTGTTGAACACCTTTCAGTTGGATTTTACATTCAGGGGTTAACAACAATATCAAATGTAATGTCCCCACTTAGCAGGTTTTGCTAAGTAAATACATTTTTTTGGCACAATTTTGGCATTTTGGCATTTTTGACTTAGGAAAAGTGGGTTAGGACAGCCCCACTTGAATTTTGAGGGAAAAGGCTCCCCAAACATTCGAAGAAAAGATAAATTAAGAATGAAATGGAATGTGGGGGCCACTCCAAAAGGGAATTCACACCCCTTAGGAGAAATTTGACTTGGGGAAGAGAGAGAGGAGGCAATTCAACTTGGGGGACCCACATGGAGGATAAAGGAGGAAACAAAGTTAAATAGAGGTGAGAACTTCATTTTGGGTCTTTTTCTAATTTGAGAATCAAACCCCCTTGTACGCTTGAGCTGTTGAGCCAAGTCTACATAGTGTTGATCAGCACAAGAGGTTTCCAAGTGTGAATCTCAACTCCATACTCCATCTTTAGTGGACTTCAAGTGCCACTCTAGGGGAGATCATCACCACATCTCAGAGCTGTTTCTGGAATATTTGCAGGTACATTCAGTCATTATTTGGAGCAAACTGGGGGTAGAAGAGGGAGTACAAATCATTTGGAGAAATAACTACAGTGCACCCTTGATTCCGGGCCTTTCAGGAGCAGTTGGCATTGGTATTTGCTGCAGGTTTTGGGCATTTTGCTGGAGTTTTGGTGGAGCAATTCTAGCTCATTTTGGCAATGCGCAGAGGCTCTCTGGATGGGCCTGCGCAGGAGTGGATCTGAAGGAGTTGAGGGGTGGTTATGCCAGGAAATTTGGAGGTATTGTCGAGATATTTGTAGAGGCATTTTTGGAAGGATTTTCCAAAGGAAATTTGGACGATAGCAACACATCCTTTTCAGCAGTGCGTGTTCCAGGCAGAATAGGGAGTGCACATTTTTGGGGCTTCCTGGGCCAGTCAGAAGTAGCCCAATTCCTTGTTGGGATTTTGTGGGTTTGGGGCCTAGACGTTGCAGCTAATTTGGCTGAATTTTCTGAGCATTTTGGAGGGATACAATAATAGTTCTTTCTCAGCAGTGCAGCAGATTGTTCCTAGTTGGGCACAGTCATCTCAATAGAGCCATTTTCAGCACTTGGATGCCATCATTCATACCTAGGTCTTTCCCTTGCTTACTATAGCAAGCCCAAGTTTCACCATCTCCACATATATTGTACTCTTTCCTGTTCAGTTAATAAAATGGCTCAGCGTGGCACAATTTTTGGTATTATATGTTGCATGGGCTAAATTTTGTGTGTGCATGTTGTTATTTTCTCTTGTTATCACTGTTGTTTCCTATTAGGAATCTTACATCAAATGCTCTAGAGAATCATGCCTTTCGATGGGTTACTAACTTCAAGGGTCAAGAGTTCACTTCTACCATTCACTTTTCATTATTCTTTTATTATTGATGATGGGAGCATGGTAGTGAAGCCATTTATTAACAATGGATCCTAGTGATGATTTTTTATCAGTCTAGAACACATGTTGGGTTTCCCAAATTTGTTTTTTATGATTAATGACGCGCTCATGGTAATGGAGCCATAGATTAACAATATCCTAGTGAAAAATTTTGGTCAGTTTGGAATGACACATGTTCAACTTTAACAAATGCATCTAGATGTTAGAAACATTTGAAGACTGAAACATACAAAGGCAAGAAACATCACAACTATTCCCATCTATTTTTGAAAATTATTGGGGCTATTTCTCAATGTTTTCTGGAAACTTCACAAGCTACTAGTAGTTTCAACTTTCCAACAATTTCACTGTTTTTCAGTTAGAGCTTTAAAAAAAGTAAAGGAAAAACCCTCTAAAACCTTACCCAGCCCCATCGACCCTAAAACAACACTTCTATTTTGGTATGGCATTGGTGGACACCAAACCTTCATCTTTGATGTTTCCCATCCTGAGTCTGCATATTTCCATGCTTTAGTACATAGTGTTTGGAATCGTGTTCCTCAACCTTGGGGAAAAAGGTTGGCTTTTATGGTGGAAGGTGATCATTCATTGCACTGGAAGCACATGAGAGAACTTTCAAAAGCCCAGTGATAGTTAGAGGAGGTGTGTATTCTCTTGGAGGAGGACTTGCATAACATTACCCTCCAAGAGGATGAAGCTCAATTTGAGATGGTGGTTTGCAAGGAGTATATTACTAGAAGGGCTCAAGTCAACGCTTGACTGCAGTAGGTCCAAGAGAGCAAGGAGGGATCTAAGTTCTTCTTCAACTTCTTGAATACAAATGTGGTTGTTGATAGGATTCTTAGTTTATGTAGAGAGGGTGGAACTCTTGAGGAGAACCCACCTGAGACCTGAGGTATGTTTAGTGATTACTTTCAAAATATTCTCTACTTAGCACTTGTCGAAGTTAGTTGTGGCTGCTAGGGATGCTCGCTATAGAGTGGTTCCTCACAAAATCTTGATTGGAGATCATGACTGATTGGAAAGAGATTTTACAAAAGATGTGTTTTATGTTGCCCTATCTTCAACGCAAAATGTGAAGTCCCTAGGTATTGATGATCTAACTTATGAGTTTTATAGGGAGGTGGGGGACATAGTGGGGGAAGACTTACAATCTTATTCATGAGGTATTTTCCGTAGGGAGTCTTTTGGAAACACTTAATCAACCATAGATTCTATTAGTGGGTGGCAGCTGATAGCTTTATTGAGCGTTTCTTATAAAACAATGGCCAAGGCTCTATCTAGGAGAATTCGTAATGTGGCCTAAAAAATTGTTTGCCAACAGCAAGCAGGATTTATACAAGGACAATATAATGTGGATACAGTCTTATCAAATTTGGGAGGCCATGGAGTGGGCTAAGGAGTTTGGTTAATAGGAACTCTTCCCAATAATCAATTTTGACAAAGGATATGATTGTATTGACTAGAAATTTATCACTGATATGTTGACTTTCCTTGTGTTTGGCCAACATTGTGTTAGTATGATTAACACCTTGTTTACATGTGCCTCTTCTTTTGTTTCAATGAATAATGTGTTGTCCCCTCGTATCCATCTCTATAGGTCAATCAAATTTGGATGTCTTTTGGCCCCTTATCTCTATGTTTTGACGATTGATGCTCTTGGATATCTATTGGAGGTGGCTCATCGGAAATGTCAACTCATATGTATTTATCTGCTTTGGGGGGGAGATATAAGCGTTTACACTTTCCACTTGTGAGGTATGAGTAAAGGAGCTCCCGAGCTTTGGAATAAAATTGCTCTATCTTTTATCTAAGCTATTGTGGAGTGTATGTACAACTTTGCTATATGTATGGCAAATTGTTCTCGACGCATTATTGGTAGCTCTTATCCGCAGTTTTGTGGATACCAAAGTTAATTCAAGGGCCACAGGAGCAACCTTGCGACATTGGAGAAGCTTAAGTACCCTTAATTCTTATTGTGTTGTTTACGTCAAAGAGGAAAACATTACGCTTTAATATCATCAAATTATTGCATCTGTAGATAATATTTAAGTAGGGGGCACCCTTAGAATTGTCTTGAGAAGTGGATCTTAGATAGACCCTCTCCCCCATCAAGTCTACCAATGTTATGTGACAGTCAAGGTCATAGGCCAGAAGCCATTCAAGGTAAAGGAAAACGCAAACATTCAAATTGAAGAAACACATGAAGCTAAAGTACCAAAGGACAAGTATCCCTTACGTCCCCTGAACCTCTCTTCTTTTATTTTGAACATGTAAATCGATTGTGAAGCTCATGGGGATGGCCCTGAACAATTTCAGAAATCACACTGTAGAAATAGCTTACGACACTCTCAATGACACTGAAACAAGGGTCCATGAGAAAGAAGAGGACTTCTGTGTTTTCATTGCATGTATAATATCTGTTATAATTACCCTTGAATAATCCTCCCATATGTCCATGACAATGTCAGGATTGCTACATAATTTTCCTGCTCCTCAAATATGAAAAGTAATATTTTTCTAACACAAAATCCCAAATTTTACTATGAGGTGTGATTGCTAATTTCAACTTGCTTAAAACAAATCTTCACTTTTTATAGGTGGTCTTAGCTTAATGGACCTTGAAAATCTCTTTCAAACTCTAGTTGAAGGATAGGGTATAGTATTGTATTAATGTCCATGTAGACCAATATGACCTGTTGGACATGTGTTTAGTTCTTATGATGATGGGGGCGAATAAACTCCGGGAGGTCATGAAGGAACATGGTATACTATCCCCAATTGCTTCTACAACTACTAACTACAATAGCATGCCTTTTACTTACAAATAAATGGCTTTGATAGTAATTACAATGACACACTGCAACTTTTACTGACCAATAAACGGCTACTATAGTAATTACAATCAGTCATTCAAGAGTCCAATTTATTTACATGATTTAGTCAAAAAAACTTCTTCTAATAAAATGGAGATTGGCCATAAACCTTTGAAATTTGCTCTTGTTATTGCTAATTATAAAGGATATATAATTTATGTTTTCTACATATCAATCACTAAGACTTCTGCAGTCAGTGAATGTATGATCCAGTAGTGAAGGTGGCAGCATGTCAAGGTTCATTTCTCTTGGAGGCATACATAATAAATTGAGACCAGGTGCAAATCCTGGGTGACTTTGACAGAAAAGTAACCCCTTTTGGCAGCTTAGCCAAAAAGAGATGCTTGTCTTTAGTGGTTCGCCCCTCAAGGATCATTCTGCATGGGAAAACAGGCTGCTTGTGATGCCCAATCTCTATGGGCCAGTTGAAACTCTTCTATTGAACTTGCACTTTCAAATAAGGAGAAGTTAAAAGAATCAACATGAAATGGTAATCATAATGTCAAGCCTGTTCTGTATGTGGGTCAAACATTCTAGAAAGTAAATCAGCAAAATATCCTGAAATTAAAATCGCTTGGAAGAGTAAACAAAGGAATGAAACCTTCAGAGTTGATCTTCTTGTAACAATTTGCTGCATCTACATATGCTGAAGCTGCCTCATGCTTGCTCTCCAGCTGTGATGAAAAGTGTGCATTAATTTGTTGTTACAGGACATCTATCCCTCTTCACCACAAAAGAAATATATGATAATGATAGAGAGCTGAACAGACCTTTAAATGACAGTTAGCACGCTTAATGCATACTGATCCGGCCTTGTCCCCTGGAACAAGTATGCATCTATGACTATCAGTGAATACCAACTTGAAGATTTTCTTTTTTAACATACAATGGCACACACCATACCTAGTACCTACAAACAGAATATGGATTCTAATACACTGCACCAAACATTTACTTAGAAATTAGCAGTATAACTGTAGAGATATCACAATTCATACCCTTAAGTGGTTCCCCCAAGAAAGCTCATGCCCAAATTCCAGCATAGTGATAGTTCATGGTTCATATGAACCATATTAAACACTAAATAAACTAAAAATGGAAACAATATGACATCCAACCTCTGATATCAAAAAACCAAAAGCCAACCTCAAAAAATAATTTACAAAGACGAGCATAGATCCATCTTAACTCCGGATTTTAAGTGGAGAGAGATATGAACTTGGGTTTTGTCTTATCCCTCTTGGTGCTCCATAGATCCAGGGTTAAGACAGATCTATATTAATGAATTATAGGATAGGATCAACCTCAGGTTTAATGAAACAAGGAACAGTTTGACAGATTTTGAGAAGATGTGTCCCTGATGATGGGTGGAGTACCCACCCAAAATGTTGATTGTTTCAATCAAGATACACAATTTCTCCAAAAGAGAAAACACATTAACAGCAAGGAGACATTTGCTCCACAGGAAACCTTCAGCTTGAATCTCTAGCCATTGCATACCCCATAGACCCTGTAAAGGGAGAGATTTTCACAGAATAAAGTTTCAAGGTTGTCTTTTTCTATAGCTATTAGGGCAAAAAAGGAGTTCCAAGTACCAGGAATACCCACTTCAGATAAATGATCTGGTTTGACCATGTCTTTGGTTGTTATTTCCTGTTTTTTTCATTTAATTATTTTTCTGAGAGCTGTGTGTCTTTTGACTGGTTGTATGCAGTTTTTTTAGTTTTTCCTTCTTATGCTCTACTTCTCACATGACAAAATTGTTACCCCTCAAACCAAAAAGGCTCTAAATAACAAAATTTCCACGTAACAGTTATAAGAAAAATTGAAATGATTATGACACTTGCTAGGAATGACTATATTTTTATATGACAATACATGCGAACAAAAATCTCCAAGAATCAAACAAGAAATCAATCCATTGTCAGTTCTTGCAGGTTCAAAATTTCAAACTATGTGAAAATACGTCACGAAGAAAGAATAAAATTTGTGAAAACAGAATATTAAGATTAACAGCATGATTTTAGTAGTTCAGAAAAATATATTCTCATACTCTATACAGGAACCTCAATAAATATATTCCTTTAGAGATTACAGAACCTCATATTGTCCTGATTTTAACAGCCCCACCCTCTTCAGCTTTCCACGTCAGTTAACTTTTATAGATCGTGATTTTCTGCTATTAACCTTTTTACCAATTCAAGCAGTAACAATCTAGACTATAAAATGAAAAAAATTGGGATCTGTGGTCTAGTGCTATCTCCCGAAAGATAGATGTTCAATCTATACAGGAAATGTGAACTACAGAAGTCCACTAAAAAAAATGCAGAGGAGTGGATAAAGAAGATAATAGCACAAGATATAGGTGCCTTTCACAAAATGGATCAGAAAAGTAAACCTAATACAAAATCAACTTAATACAAATAAAACAGACTAATGTAAGTTTGAAATGAAGAACTATTTCTGTCAATTTTTGAAAAAGCTTATGCATTGACAGCCATTTTGGATCCAAATAAATAACCCCAAGAAAAATATAAATTAAGTAGGACTTCATGTTTTTTAAATAAAATATAAAAACAATAAACTAGCTTTCTCAATGTTGTATACCCTGGCTGTGCTTTGGGATCCAGATTCCAGTATAACAGGAAGAAAAATATTGGAATGTATTTAAGGGAGACAACATACATGATCTGACACAATTTCCAACATTAGGCGCCTTTGCAATCTTTTGAAATCTCTCAAATATAGAATACATATTTCAGATGTTACAAACATAGAAAACATTTAATATTGGAGAACTGTTAAATTGAGCTAAACTAATCAGCAAAATTTATACATATAATATTTTACAAAATGTTCCAATATTGAATGCATTGCCAGCCTTTCTATATCCAGAAATAAATTAGATTAATAAAGATGAACCAAAAACAGAATCAAAACTTAATTAAAAAATTCCCATAATGTATGCATTGGCAGACCTTTCATATCTAAAATGACAATAATATGAGAAGGAATCGGAAGTATTTTCTAGATTTTATGTATTGACAGCCTTTTCATGTCCGAAATAAATTGGGATAAATCAACATCTAAATGCAGAATGAGAGAATTTTAAAAATGATTGGGTATAAAAGTAAAATGGATGCACGTTCCAAAATGCGCGCACTGGCAGCTGCTTCGGATAAAAGACTATTACAGAAAATACGGTAAAATAAATGAAAATTGAAAAAGGATTGTGTTATACTCCTATACCAATATGTGTCATATTTCATGATTGACTTGATGAGCTCTGTAATATGTTCATCATTTCCTTGCTGTAAAGGTTTCCATATTATCAAAAGATCAAAAAATTAAAAAATGTAAAGAGGGTATATCCTAAAAGAAAAATCAAAGGATAAAAAGAATAAAATGGTCAAAAAAAGTGAAAGAAATGAATCTCAAACAAAGAAAAACCAGGAAAGTGGGCAAGTCCAAAAAGCCACTACTGTTTCATTTTCTGTAAATAAAGCATTGTGTGCAGCTTGTTGAACTTTATGCCACAATTGATGAATGGCCAAACAGCTTAATCTTGGCTAGTTCATGTTTGAATTTCATGTTTTAGAGATAGAGAATAAAATCTGTCCAAACTGTTTAATCTTGGCAGATAAGTAGATAGGTAGAGAAGCAAAGGAGCTCAACTATTTAATCTGAGCCCTTGGAAGTAATAAGTGCAGACTTAGGTAGGCTTACCATGGAAAAGAAAAGAAAAGAAAAGTTGATGAGGGTTTGCTAGTCTAAGTGCACCCAAGAAAGAAGAAAAAATGCTAGGCCAAGTAGGCAGGGTAGGTAGATGGTGTTGCAGAAACATACTTGTGATTGATTTTGTCTCTAAAAAATGTGTTAATCTTATCCTTATCACAAGTGCAAGGCAGATATTTTGATGTAGCTCAAGCGAGGCAGATTCATAACTAACTTCCCTTCATGTTTTTTCCCCAAATCATTCACTAAACCTCCCCAAAAGTATTAAGAATCTGCTCTTAATATCATTAAAATCATTCATTCCATTTCAAAGTGATTGCCTAAGTAAAAATCTGTTTTACTTAGAGAATAGTCATATTTCTCCTATAAAACCACTTTTCCCTTTAGCCTAAGTGTTTAACCATATAACTTAGCGCTTTCCACTTCAAAATCATATTGACTTCTAATTTTTATTATATAAATCCCATGTACATGGTTACCTTTCCCGTAATATGTATATATAATAAATCCCCGAATATTAATATCCCCGCCCATGATTAACTATAACCATAGCACTATTTTTATAATGGAATTAATAAACTTATTTGAAGTTTATTAAGAACCGTAGCCCCACCGCGCTAAAGGGATTAATCACCATTTCGGTCGATTAATAACCAAGCCCCGAAACAATGCAGTTGCGCCCAAAACCATTAAAAAGCATTGTTTATTTGCATCGGGCCCGCGCATTAAGTCTCCGCCATATTCCATATGCGTCCGCCGTCCGATCAACCGATCCACCATCCAACGGTCCGCGATCATTTCGCACCACCCTCCATCGCCGATGTTTGACGCGCGGGGAACCGCCGGTTTTTCCGCCATACCAAGTCCACGCGTCAAGCTCCCGACATGTTCACTAGCTCTCCGCCCGAAACCGCCCAGCCCCAAAAGCAGTGCGGGCGAAACCGCTTACCACCATCCACCGTCCCCTTGTTGATGTCATCCGCTGATGTCACCCTCCGTACTGCCACGTCACCGCCATGTCATCTGTCCTGTACCTCCCGTTGACGTCATGCTTACGTCATCCGTCCTTTGAATTAAAATTTCCCGCCAAAAATCATTCTGTCGAATAAAAGGGAAAAGGGTCATTTTTGTTATGTTTCTCAGCATAGAGCTCCCCGCGCACTCCGAGCGTAAAAGCGACTGGGTTCACAGTTCATTCTCGACCGCCTCCGGACCAGAAAAGGCTCCATCGACGAGCTTCGCCGCCTGTCAACCGACCCTCCAGTGTACGGTTTCCTCCTCTTTGACACAGGTACCTGTAAATTTTCTCAATACCTAACTATCAACGCATAAATTACTAGAGGAATGGTAATCGGAAGACACGTTAGCAATTCTATTTTGCCAGACAGCGGTGAGCAGGTATCAGTTCAGCATCAAAAAGGGTCAGTTCAGCATTAAAGAGCACCAAGAGAAGTCAAAGAGTATCAGACGAGCATTAAAAAGTGTCAGGACAGAATTAAAAGCAGCAGATCATAATTAAAGAGCCCATTTAAGACAGACAGTCAGCGCAGAGTTACTTCAGAAGACAGCTACAAGCCGAACCCTAAAGGTCTGCCTCCAGCACAACATCAATTATCTTTCTCGAGCCGCTTCTATGTCACTTGTAAACTATTTTAGGTTAAAACTAGATATTATCTCACAACTGTTATAAGATATAGGTTGTACATATTTTGATGTATAAATACCCCTCCATTGAAGTATTGGGAGGTTGGTGGTGTGTGGATTTCTTAGACTCTGTTATAATACTGAACTTTGGAATAAAAAAGTTGTTGGAAACAAACTGTTGTCTGGCCTACTGGATGAAGAATTGAAGCAGAGGACTTGTCACAAAATTCTTAAATCAATCTCCGGATCAATAAGTCCCCTATATCTCATGTTTTACAGTTTCTGGTTTACTATATCATCTGTGTTTCATAATCTGAATGATAAAGAAAATCATTAATTCAGAATTTGCTTAACTGCACTCTGTTTTCAATCTTTATTATTCTCTGTGTTTTCTTCAAAATTAGAATAAACAGTGAATTCTTAATTGCTCTTGTTTCCTGATTCTCTCATGTTGTTTATTTGCTAAGGAATTCTTAACTGTTCCTTATCAGTAATCAACCATTTTCCCTCTTTCAATATGTTGAAGGATTCTTAACTGCTCTTCACCCATTTGAGCCCATTCCATCTGTTTCAATCCTTCATTTGTTCTTTGTTTGACTACCTTGCTTTGTGAAGCCATCCTCTGTTAAGAAAACAAATCCAGAAATCCATCTTCTTTGACTCCATCATGCCCAATGGACTAAACTACTCAGTTTTACCTCACTGTTCTATTGAATCTCACCACCCAAACTCAAAACAAAACCCTTGAACTTCATAACTAGCCTAACACCTTTAAAAACAAAGCTAAATCATAAAGAGAGAGCCCTCTCTAGATACAGATTGGCTAAATTCTGTATCTAAAAGATTGGTCTGTGGTTTCCTCGGCCATATTCCCTTTCTTACAACTTTTGGGAACAATCTGAGTGATAACATCATTGGCGACTCAGCTGGGGAACTGAATAATTGTTTGTTACTATGGTTTGTTTCATAGGCTACAGATGGAGCCTGAAGTTAGCCAGGTAGCCTTTGAAACTGCTTTTGCTTTGCAATTGCAGAAGTAAATAAATGTTGCTTCAGTCTATTTCTGGTCTAGCTTATGTATTGAACAGCTGGTTTCAAATACTTGATCAGTTCCTCTTTTCAAAAGTCTTTAGGAAAGTTTAAAACTCCCACATCTAAAAACCTCCTAGAAGAGACTATTAAAGTTGTATTGCCAAACCTATTCCAAGAAAAAACCAAAAAATATACCTAGAACTGTCTTCAGAAAAGATTCGTTACACTAGATCAAATCTGGATCCTAATCCCCCACCTGTGTTTGAAAATCCTAATCTGATTCCTAGGATTCTTAGAAGACAAGAGAGCCAAGAAATTCTGCTAGTTCACATCTTGACAAACATTTGCAGAACTCTATTCAGCCTGAGCTTACCTCTGAAAAAACACCATACCTTTTTGTGATTACTACAGCTTCTCCGGGTTCACCATCAGCACCTCCAACTACCCTTTCCACTCCTCCATCTAGAACACTCATTTCCATTGTTATCCCTACTCCTTCAGTTGGCACATCTATTGCTGCAACCATGGCAAACCGGTATAATCCCCTAAACTTACCTGCCAATCCAGGGGCTATGCCCCAAGACTATCAAAGTAAAATCCCTTCTTTTGAAGGTACCGGCACTTACACAGCTCAACAACATACCAATAAAATGACCAACTATCTTGAAAGTTATGAGATTGATGATGATGATGTTAGAATGAAAGTATTTGTTCAAAGTTTAACTGGAGATGTTAGAACCTGATTTAGAACCCTCCCTGCAAACAGTATCAATGACCCACAAGCTCTTTATCAGACTTCCATGAACAGATGGGAAAAGAAGAAAGATCCTCTCCACATTTTATCAGAATATGAAAACTTAAGAAGAGGTACACAAGAAACTGTCCAAGATTACTGCACCAGATTCAATAATATCTACAACACTATTCCTCAGAATCTCAGACCTCCTCCGGATTTGGCTTCGATTAAATTCCCTGATGCATTTGATTTTGATATGGCATACCAACTTAGGGAAAGAGCCCCCCGAAACTTAGAAGAGATGCAGAGTATAGCTGTCAATGTTGAGGCCAATCTGATATCTAAACGGTCTAGAGCCAGAGCTGAAAGAACACCTTTCAAAGAAGAACCTTCTGTCTTTGAACAAAAATTAGATGCAATTATTAAAGGAATGGACAGACTTGGAGATAGAGTGGAAACAATCGAAAGAAAATCCCCTTGGGATGGTCAACCAAGCAATACTGGGAGAAATCCAAATTTCAGGAAGAACCAAAATCCTAACACTAAAAAGACAGGACCTGACCAAAATATTAGGCCCCCATTTCAAGAAAATTATGCTGAAGCCTCAACTTCTGATGAACCAGCAGAAGACACTCAAATCAACCTGATGGGACTTAGCAATGAACAACAAGTTTTCTTGACCCAAGAGGATCAAGAAGCCCACATGGTGAAACAATTCCACACTCAGTCAAGTGAATCATTTGACTTTAGGGAGGGATATCACACAACCATTTATGAAGTCCACAAACAATACAATCTGAAGAGCAGAATGATAGATGTCCCTGAAATCAGCAAATAGAAAGATACCAAGCAGCCCAACAAGGGTAAGATCAGTAACCCCCCTATACATATTTTTTCTAAAACAGGTCCTAACCCTGATAACCCAATTGTTGCAAATATATCAGACAATCAGCCACCTAATAGACAACCTTCCACTTCCACCCCTGCTAAAGGAAAAGCAGAAGAGCCTCTAGAACCTGATTTGGAAGAAACTTCAGCCCATAAACCCATGCCTGCAGAGGAAAGAAACGCAGAAAATCAGTTGTCCGAAATACAAGAACTCAGAACGAAAAACCTTTCAATCTAGAGACAGAAGTAGGCAAACTAAACATAGTTGTTCCCTTATCAGAATTAGCTAAACATGATGTCTACAGAAGTCAAATCAGCAGATCACTCAAAATTTCTGTGAATGAAGATTCAGTAAACGTTTTTGATGACCAGCCTGAATTGATATTTGGCCCTGGAGTAAATGGAAAAACAATAGAGGGAGAAGTTCCTCCTTTCTATGTAGGTTTAAACATACATGACAAAATACTCCACAATGCCATGTTTGATTCTCGTGTTTCCCATAATTTAATGCCTAAATCTGTAATGGAGAAACTTGACCTTGACATCACCAGGCCATATAAAGATCTTTTCTCTTTTGATTCAAGTCAGGTCAAATGTTTGGGTTTAATCAAAGACTTATGTGTGTCACTAGTCCAATATCCTGCCAAAACCATCTTAATGGACATAGTAGTAGCTGATATTCCTCCAAAGTATGGTATGTTATTGTCTAGATCTTGGGGTGCAAAGCTCCAAGGATCTCTACAGTTGGACATGTCGTACGCTACTATTTCAGTGTTTGATCAACCCAAGAGACTATACAGAGAAACCTTAATGAAGTATGTAGTAAGTAGTCAAAAGAAACCTCAAAATTGGATTCTTTTATCCTTTACAATGCTGAAATTGATCCCCCACATGAAATAAAATTTCTGGCAGATGAAATAGAAGAAACAGCAAATGAAAAGTCTAGTGTCCGAATCTAAGAAATTTCTGAACATCATGAAACATCAGATAAACCAGAAGGAACTGAAAAACCAGATCTCCCTCTTAAACAGATACCTAAAACTCCAGATGCTAATTATAAGCATGAAATCCTTTGGTACTTAGAATTTGATGGTTCTGTGAACAAATTAGGAGCTAGGGCAGGAGTCTGGGTGCACAATCTTGAAAACAATCAGGCTGAAGGCCATGCCTACAGATTAAACTTTAGGTGCACTAATAATATGACTGAATATGAAGCTCTGTTGCTAGGTCTGAAACTAATCAAGAAGTTAGGAGCAACTAGAGTGTCAGTCCTAGGAGATTCTGATTTAATTATTCAACAGATAAAAGGGAAGTTCTTAATGAATGATTCCAGATTGAGAGAATACAGGGGAATAGCCATACAGATCCTCAATACATTTCTAGAAACTCAGCTTGCCAAAATCCCTAGAAAACATAACTTGCAAGCTCATAGCCTAGCAATGTTTGCCAGCATCTGTAAATTACCATTTGAACCAAATCATCAATTCACAGCAGAAATTAGACACAGGCCAGCCATACCTGATAATGTGAAGAACTGGCAAGTGTTTGACAGTGATCATCAGATCAACAATTTTTTGACCCTAGAAAAAGAATTTTCCAGCACTAATGTAGATGGAGATACAGTTACTGGGTTTGATCCAACAAATCAGATAGAAACAAACATTTCAGCAAAATACGCAACTCACATGCTTCATCCAACGAAATTCACCAATAAGGAAATACAGGATCTTAAAGAAACAGATGTTGATGAGATTATTGAAGGAGAAACTGAAATTATCAATTTGAAGGACAATCATTTGCCTAAAGGATTAACTCCTTTGGAAGATCTCTTTGATTTCAACGATATTCCAAAAATACCTCAAATGGAATCTCCAAAAGCAGACATTGAAGACTACAAGATAGGAACTGAAAACAATCCAAAAATGGTAAAATTATCCAAATCTTTGCCCCCTGATCAAAAGCTTAAGTATGTTGAACTGATCAAAGAATTCCAGGATGTCTTTGCCTGGAGCTATGAAGACCTAAAATCTTATGACACCTCTGTAATTTAGCATACAATACCCCTCAAGGAAAATCAAAAACCATTCAAACAAAAGCTCAGAAGAATCAACCCTATACTGCTTCCTTTAATTGAAAAAGAAATTAGACGAATGCATGATGCAGGGATAATTGCTCCAATCAGATTTTCAGAATGGGTGTCCAATTTAGTGCCTACCAGGAAGAAAACAGGAGAAATCAGATTATGTGTTGACTTAAGAAATGTAAACAAGGTTTCTTTGAAGGACAATTACCCTTTACCTAAGATGGATCATATTTTACAAAGGGTAGTAGGTGCTTCTAGGATTTCACTTTTGGATGGGTTTTCAGGTTTTAATCAGATTCTGGTTCATCCTGATGACCAAGAAAAAACTGCATTTACAACACCATGGGGTACATTCAAATATGTTAAAATGTCATTCGGACTTAAGAATGTAGGGGCAACCTTTCAACGAGCAATGGACATAGCTTTTGCAAAAGAAATTCACAATTTTCTGGTTGTATATCTAGATGACCTCACTGTGTTTTCTAGATCAGATCAGCAACATTTAGATCATTTGAGACAAGTGTTTTTAAAATGCAAAGAGTATGGTATTTCATTAAATCCTAAAAAATCTTTGTTTGGTCTAGAAGAAGGCAAACTCTTAGGCCATATCATCTCCAAAGATGGCATTAGAATTGATCTTGCTAGAATAGAAGCTATTTTGAAAATACCCCACCCCAGAAATGTCAAAGAACTTCAAGCTTTCTTAGGGAAGATTAACTTTTTGAGAAGATTCATATCTAATTTGGCTGAATTAATCAGATTGCTGAACAATATGTTAAAAAATGATTCAAAGGTTAAATGGACAGCAAAAGCCAAACAAGCATTTGAAGAAATTAAATTGGCTTTAACCAAAACATCAGTCCTTACAAGTCCAAAATTCAATAGAGACTTCATCATTTTCTCATTTGCATTGGAACACACCATAGCAGTCGTTTTACTGCAAAAAGATGATCAAGGATGTGAAAAACCCATAGCCTTTTTCAGTAAAGCACTCAGAGATGCACCTCTGAATTACAAAATCATGGAAAAACAGGCTTATGCACTTGTGAAAGCCATTCAAGACTTCAGAGTCTATATACTGTACTCACATGTAGTAGCTTTTGTACCAAATGTTGTTGTCAAAGACATCCTGACTCAGGATGGAATTGAGGGCAAACGAGGTAAATGGATAGCTATGATATTGGAGTATTACATTTGAAATAAAACCTACAAAGCTAATAAAAGGACAGGGACTGGCCAAACTCATAACTGAAACAAACTTTCAAGCCCTAGATATTAATGAACTGGATAATGACCAGGAGATGGCGACTCCACAAATCAGCCAGGCCTTCTTAGAATCACCTTGGTATGCTGATATAATTCATGTATTAATAAACCTGCAAGCTCCTCCAGGGTTATCCAGAACAAAGAAAAGATTTTTAAAGATGAAAGCTTCAAAATTTTGTATTTTAGATAATGCTCTTTTTTGGAAAAATCATGAATGTATTTTATTGAATTGTTTGATAAAAGAAGAAGCTGACAAGGTTCTCAAAGAATTTCATGCAGGGGACTGCAGAGGACACCTTTACTGGAAATCAACTACAGAGAAAATCCTAAGGGCTGAATTTTACTGGCCAACCTTGTTCGTTGGTGTAAAGAAGTTTGTCACTGCTTGCCACAAATGCCAAATTTTTGAAGGCAAAAGGAAACTGTTACCCTTACACTTGAGACCAATTTCCACTAAAAAGCCCTTTCAGCAATGGGGTTTAGACTTCATTGGAGAAATACAACCTTCCTCTTCTGGCCAACATAAATGGATTTTCACTGCCACAGACTATTTCACCAAATGGATAGAAGCCATTCCTTCTAGACAAGCTAATGATACAGTGATTATAGGATTCTTAGAGACCAACATCTTCTCTAGATTTGGCTATCCTGAAAAGATCATAACCGACAATGTTGCTGCCTTCAAGTCCAAGAAACTGATAAATTTCTACAGCAAATACCATATCACTTTAGGCCATTCCACAGCCTATTACCCTCAAGGTAATGGTCTAGCTGAGTCCTCCAATAAAAGCCTAATTAATATTATTAAGAAGCTGCTGGAAGAGAACAAGAAAAACTGGCACAAGAAGCTTACAAATGCACTATGGGCAGACATACTTACTACAAAGAGATCAATTGGAACCAATCCTTATGAGATAGTTTATGGCATGGAGGCTGTGTTTCCTTCATCTCTAGGAGTTCCTGTAATGAAATTACTGCAAGAAACTTAGGTGGAACCCAATGAAATTCAAAGGAGAATAAATCAGACCATCCATTTGCAGCAAACCAGAGAAGAAGTGCACCAAAGATCCCAAATGTTACAAGAAAAACTCAAGAAAATATTTGATAAAAGGACCAAAGTAGAAGACTTCTACATTGGAGACAAAGTTCTAAAGTGGGATTCCAGGAAAGAAGACAAAGGAAAGCATGGGAGTTTGACTTCCTGTGGAAAGGGCCATTTATCATCCAGGCATTGCAAGGGAACAATACTTACTTTCTGAAGAGCCTGGATGGTACAGAAACAAAAGAAGGACCAGTGAATGGTCGAATGCTGAAACATTACTTTGATCCAGTTTTTTGATGAATTTTGACTCTAACATGTACATACTATATCCTTGATAATGTCACAGTTTTGGATGGGATAGTAACTTGCTGCAGTTGAAGCCCGAAGAGAAGGCCCTAAGCTTCACAAGTGTGCTGTCATATATACAATAAAGCAACCAGCAAAGGAAGATTTTCAGAGCACAGTAAAAGTTACTCAAAAGGCCGTCTGACCTGTTGTTCTTGACTTTCCACTAGGAAAAGCCATCCCCAAGTGGAGCCACTGTTATACTCCTATACCAATAGGTGTCATATTTCATGATTGACTTGATGAGCTCTGTAATATGTTCATCCTTTCCTTGCTGTAAAGGTTTGCATATTATCAAAAAATTAAAAAATGTAAAGAGGGTATACCCTAAAAGAAAAATCAAAGGGTAAAAAAAATAAAATGGTCAAAAAAAGTGAAAGAAATGAACCCCAAACAAAGAAAGACCAGGAAAATGTGCAAGTCCAAAAGGCCACTACTGTTTCATTTTCTGTAAATAAAGCATTGTGTGCAGCTTGTTGAACTTTATGCCACAATTGATGAATGGCCAAACAGCTTAATCTTGGCTAGTTCATGTTTGAATTTCATGTTTTAGAGATAGAGAATAAAATCTGTCCAAATTGTTTAATCTTGGCAGATAAGTAGATAGGTAGAGAAGCAAAGGAGCTCAACTGTTTAATCTGAGCCCTTGGAAGTAATAAGTGCAGACTTAGGTAGGCTTACCATGGAAAAGAAAAGAAAAGAAAAGTTGATGAGGGTTTGTCAGTCTAAGTGCACCCAAAAAAGAAGAAAAATGCTAGGCCAAGTAGGCAGGGTAGGTAGATGGTGTTGCAGAAACATACTTGCGATTGATTTTGTCTCTAAAAAATGTGTTAATCTTATCCTTATCACAAGTGCAAGGCAGATATTTTGATGTAGCTCAAGCGAGGCAGATTCATAACTAACTTCCCTTCATGTTTTTTCCCCAAATTATTCACTAAACCTCCCCAAAGGTATTAAGAATCTGCTCTTAATATCACTAAAATCACTCATTCCGTTTCAAAGTGATTGCTTAAGTAAAAATTTGTATTACTTAAAGAATAGTCATATTTCTCCTATAAAACCACTTTTCCCTTTAACCTAAGTGTTTAACCATATAACTTAGCGCTTTCCACTTCAAAATCATATTGACTTCTAATTTTTATTATATAAATCCCATGTACATGGTTACCTTTCCCGTAATATGTATATATAATAAATCCCCGAATATTAATATCCCCGCCCCTGGTTAACTATAACCATAGCACTATTTTTATAATGGAATTAATAAACTTATTTGAAGTTTATTAAGAACCATAGCCCCCGTCGCGCTAAAGGGATTAATCACCATTTCGGTCGATTAATAACCAAGCCCTGAAACAATGCAGTTGCATACAAAACCATTAAAAAGCATTGTTTATTTGCATCGGGCCCACGCATTAAGCCTCCGCCATATTCCATATGTGTCCGCCGTCCGATCAACCAATCCACCATCCGACGGTCCACGATCATTTCGCACCACCCTCCATCGCCGATGTTTAACGCATGGGGAACTGCCGGTTTTTCCGCCGTACCAAGTCCACGCGTCAAACTCCCGACATGTTCGCTAGCCCTCCGCTCGAAACCGCCCAGCCCCAAAAGCGGTGCGAGCGAAACCGCTTACCACCATCCACTGTCCCCTTGCTGACGTCATCCACTGGCGTCACCCTCCGCACTACCACATCACCGCCATGTCATATGTCCCATACCTCCCGTTGACGTCATGCTTACACATCCATCCTTCGAATTAAAATTTCCCACCAAAAATCATTCTGTCGAATAAAAGGGAAAAGGGTCATTTTTGTTATGTTTCTCAGCATAGAGCTCCCCACGCGCTCCGGGCGTAAAAGCGACTGGGTTCACAGTTCATTCTCGACCGCCTCCGGACCAGAAAAGGCTCCATTGACGAGCTCCGCCGCCTGTCAACCGACCCTCCAATGTACGGTTTCCTTCTCTTTGACACAGGTACCTATAAATTTTCTCAATACCTGACTATCAGCACATAGATTACTAGAGGAATGGTAATCGGAAGACACGTTAGCAGTTCTATTTTGCCAGACAGCGGTGAGCAAGTATCAGTTCAGCATCAAAAAGGGTCAGTTCAGCATTAAAGAGCACCAAGAGAAGTCAAAGAGTATCAGACGAGCATTAAAGAGTGTCAGGACAGAATTAAAAACAGCAGATCAGAATTAAAGATCCCATTTAAGACAGACAGTCGGCGCAGAGTTACTTCAGAAGACAGCTGCAAGCCGAACCCTAAAGACCTGCCTCCAGCACAACATCAGTTATCTTTCTCGAGCCGCTTCTATGTCACTTGTAAACTATTTTAGGTTAAAACTAGATATTATCTCACAGCTGTTATGAGATATAGGTTGTACATATTTTGATGTATAAATACCCCCTCCATTGGAGTATTGGGAGGTTGGTGGTGTGTGGATTTCTTAGACTCTGTTATAATACTGAACTTTGGAATAAAAAAGCTGTTGGAAACAAACTGTTGTCTGGCCTACTGGATGAAGAATTGAAGCAGAGGACTTGTCACAGAATTCTTGAATCAATCTCCGGATCAATAAGTCCCCTATATCTCATGTTTTACAGTTTCTAGTTTACTATATCATCTGTGTTTCATAATCTGAATGATAAAGAAAATGGTTAATTCAGAATTTGCTTAACTGCACTCTGTTTTCAATCTTTATTATTCTCTGTGTTTTCTTCAAAATTAGAATAAACAGCGAATTCTTAATTACTCATGTTTCCTGATTCCCTCATGTTGTTTATTTGCTAAGGAATTCTTAACTGCTCCTTATCAGTAATCATCCATTTTCCCTCTTTCAATATGTTGAAGGATTCTTAACTGTCCTTCACCTATTTGAGCCCATTCCATCTGTTTCAATCCTTCATTTGTTCCTTGTTTGACTACCTTGTTCTGTGAAACCATCCTCTGTTAAAAAAACAAATCTAGAAATCCATCTTCTTTGACTCCATCATGCCCAATGGACTAAACTACTCAGTTTTACCTCACTGTTCTATTGAATCTCACCACCCAAACTCAAAACAAAACCCTTGAACTTCATAACTAGCCTAAGACCTTTAAAAACAAAGCTAAATCATAAAGAGAGAGCCCTCTCTGGATACAAATTGGCTAGATTCTGTATCTAAAAGATTGGTCTGTGGTTACCTCGGTCGTATTCCCTTTCTTACAACTTTTGGGAACAACCTGAGTGATAACAGATTGGACAAAAGCCATAATAGGAAAACAATTTTCCATTTCCACAGTCAGAATAAGGATATGAAAAAACAGAAAAACATATTGATGATACAATATAAAAGTTGCTGCATTGGCAGCTAATGCAGATTCCAAAAAGTCAGAGAATAAGTAAAAAAAAACGAAAATGAGAAATCGGTAAATTTCCTATTTTTTCGAAGTTATTCCCTAGCCAAGAAATCACCTTTTAAAAAACAGCAATTTTTTGAGCAGGTGAAACAACGCAATCACCAGCGGGTAAAAAAAACATGAATAAAGATTGAAAAATGAAAAATGAAAAAAATTAATGTTTATTGTGTTTTTGCCACAATCCAATTTTGGGACCCCTGCCAAGTTCTTCCTGAGTGTGAGCGTTTCAACAACGTCCGAAAGAAAAATGTAATTGGAAAAACATCTTCTGTGTATGCTTCAGCATCAGTTTCATATCAAGGCATTTTTCGTGTTGTGGGGATGGGGCACACAAAAGCATTGTTTAATCAGCATCAAATACGATTCAAAAATGACCTCCTTTGGGGAATCAGAACAAACTAGGAAGTTTCATCCTTGAAATCCTACAATACAACTGCCCGTAAATAGATATATAAAATCTGTATACTGCAGGCCCTATTCCTATAGACCTACTAAGTCTCACATGAAACTAATGCATTCGCCGACTCGCATAAAAGTAGAGTAATATAGAAATATCGACAAGTTCGAGGAGTGGTTAAATTTGGGATGATGGGTATCTATTTTGGGCAAGTTTGTTATAAGGTTTTTTTATGCAGATGACTTTATTCTAATTACTAAATCGGCCCTTGGTTTACAAGAGCACTTACTATCCCTTGAGCATTTCTGTAGAAGTGTGGGGATGCAAGTCAATATCAGCAAAACAAAAATAGTTGTTTTCTCTAAGAAAAGAAAACATAACCAGCATAAGTTCTATTTTGAAAGCAACATTCTGGAAGAAGTTGCAGATTACAAATACCTCGGAATTGACTTCAACAAAAATCTAAGCTGGAATGGTTGTAGAAAGAAAAGAACTTTGGGGGGTTGGAAAGCATTTTATGCTTTTCAAAATAGGTGTAGAGATGCAGAGTTATGGGACTGGAAAACCACTTAAACTCTTTTTGGGCTTCTAGTGATTCCAGTGATTCTCTATGGTTGTGAACTATGGGCCAACAGTACATCTGGCATGCAGTGGAGACAAATTGAGAAAATTCAGAAGTGTTTGATTACAAACAAATTCAAGATTATAAGTGTAGTTCTTTATGCTATCTTGTTAAGTAAAACAAGGACTGCTCTTATTGAAGCAATTGCTATGGTGCGAGTCATCAGGTATTTAAAAAAATTGAGCAAATGGAAGAGTGTAGATGGCCTAAGGTTGTCTTTAATGACAGATTGTGCAAGAGCAAAAACACTTGGATGCAGCAAAATAACAAATGGTTTAGTAAATGGAGCATTTGCTTGAATGCGTGTCCCATAAACAACAAAGAGATAAAAGCTTTTGTTATGGAAAAGTTCCACAAGCGTACTTGGGATAAGGAGCTAGGAAGAAAGAAAAAGTACTATATTGAAGTGTTTAATCCCACTCATAGTCATCAACCAAAAGCATACATAGAGGCCAATATCTCTTGGAGAGCCAAAATTCTTATTGCTCAGTTAAGGATTAATTCTTATCAACTCCGTTGTGAAACAAGGCACTGAAAAAGGCCAAAAGAAGTGGGGGAGGAAAGAGTATGCATTTTTTGTTTTTCCAGAAAAGTGGAAACAAAAAAACATTTCATTTTAGAATGTGAGGCCTTCAAAGACAACAGGGAAAGTGCAGATACGCTGGTAGCTAGCTCTTGGGATAATCTATTTAGTGAGGGATTTGTCAAAAAGCTGGGAGCATTTATTTTGAAGCTTCACAAAAAAAGGCCGAATACATCAAAAAAATGAAAAAGCAATCTGTCCCATAGGCTATCTTTAGCCTCGTGGATGTTAAAATAATTTCTTTCTTTCTTCGAATTGCAAATTAAGATTAAAATAACTTAATCAAGATATATTTAACAAATTTTGTATGCCTCGGCAACAGTTGCATCTCCAAAATAAATAACAAAACTATAATGTAAACAAAAATAAATTGAATTTTCCATAATCAATTGCATCCGCAGTATATTCAGATATCAGATAAATTAGAATAAATCAATATTAACAACGATGTTTTTAAATGTTAAAAGACAAGATAACAGCAGCCTTTCCCGATAACAAACTGAAAGGCAGAAACAATACAAAATGTACTACCAAGTAAATCAAAGCTGGCAAAGCAAACGTCGTAAGAAACAACTTCTCGGCAGGCTTATAAAACTCAAAATAAATTTCAAATAAAGAAAAATTTAAATGCGACTTTTCTGGAAATTTCAAAATGAAACTAAACGACCTACTGAATTGTATGAATTGACAGGATTTTCAAATCCAGAAAACACACTTAAGATGAAATGTAATTGAGAACAAAATTCGGCATTCTATTCTATAATTTTCAAAAAGAAACTAAACGCGCTCCTGCATTGTCTTATTTGGCAGGATTTTCAAATCCACAAAAAACAATAGATGAGATGCAAATAAGAACAAAATTCAACATTTTAGAACAAAAACTTTCATGATGAGAAGTTTGAGGTAAAGAATTCTGAATTACTCACAGCACTTTCCAAGCTTATAAGCATTGGCAGCCTTCTCAAATAAATCGGCTGCATCGTCGTACTTATAGCCAAAGAAAGCCCATCCTCTCATCTTCTTCTCTGCCGCCTTCTCAAAATCAGCTCCCTTGGCTTCTTGCTCTGCCATGCTTACTAAATTCGCTTTTATCCGGATTCAAAACACAGCGATGTAATTACAGAAGCATGAAATGCACAAATCTTCGAGAGCAATTTCCTGAACTATATGACTCGCTGGGATTCGATCGCGGGTACCTGATTTATGGTAGAAAGAATTGCAGAGGCGTCTGATAAAAATGGAATAGCAGATGAGTAAAGTGTTGGAATGTCAACTTTTCTGCATGTGGACCCTTTTCATAAAATTATAATTGCTTACTTTGAAAGTGTGGAAATTTTTAATCATTATTTTTTCCACGTGTATGCGGAGACTGTTTGATACTTTTATATGCGGACGTGGCCTAATTTTACTTCATGCGTTTTCCAAGCTTTAAAAATGAAATACAATGTTGAGTCAATTATGTCTGACACGTAAGCCAAACTGGCACAAAATACCCAAAGATACCCATAGATGCAAAAAGAAATGCCCAGGATATGCCACTATGGTCATAGAACTTGTAATGCATTAAGTTTAGTCTGCGATTAAGTTTATTTAAAATGGATTAATTTTTTTTGTGGAAATCATTGTGCTGGCCAGAGTTTATACAGATCTTAAGTTTTTAAATTATTAAAGTGTAAAATAATTTAAAATATAATGATTCAATTGGAAAATGATGAATTTATTTATTTATTTATATTTTAAATGAAAATGGTTTTTTCAATTTAAGTATCCGGGATTTAAGGATGGTTTCATAGGCCAAGATTATTTTTATATTTTTATATATGCATGCATGGTAAGAAGGCTTTAGTGTTATTCTTATTCTTATTATACTTTTTATTATATTTCTATTTGGAACTTTGAAGGGTCCAAATAGTTAGCATATGCATATATTGTGATTTTTGGTATTTTGGTAGAGGAATTTTGTTTTATTTGTTTGTGTTAAAATTAATTGTGTTCTTGTTAATATGTTATTATTTATTGGTTTAATGAAGTTTAAATATTGTTATTATATTTAAAGGTGGAAGGAGGGGTACAAAATTTATATAATTTTGAAGGAAAATTTGTTAAGGAGTGTGCTTGGGTTAGGTCATAACACAAATAACCAAGTAGAATTGTATGGATTATTGCAAGGAGTCACTTTCGCCAAAAGCTTACAAGGCACAGACATCATAATCTTAGTGGTTCTCTTATAATCGTCCAACACCTCTATAAAAGAACATGGCCTAAGGATAAACATCTAGAAAATTTAATGAAAAGAGTAAGCATGATTATGGAAGACATCCTAAGGAAACAATACTTCCATGTCCTCAGAAACCAAAATAATGAAATTGATCAATGTCAATAAAGCCTGTCAACTATAGGCTGGACAATTAAATTTGAATGGAGAGCTAAGATGGTGGACTCCTTCGTAACTCTATTGAATTCTTCATTGCTAATGAATGAGACCAGACACCTTATAATCACAAATAAAAATTCATATGAAAACTCCCAAAGATATAATTATAAAAGGTGGAAGAATGTTCATGCCAAGGGAATAGCTCAAAAGGGAGGAGGTGGCCTGACAGTTGTCATGTCCCCCCACGTTCATTGGATACATGCACAAAGCCTCCTATAGCAACCTCTACTAGCAAATCCAAGTGCACAAATTGTAAATGTCACAAGGAAAGAACACAAATACCTGAACAACTAGATACTATGCAATTAGACATGATGGTCATCAATATGAAGCAGCAAGAGAAAATGTCAACAATGATTAATCTCCTGGAGTAAATCAAAGATTTGAAAGGAAGGTTGGCTCACCAGGTTGACGAAAATGATGCCTTACGTTAGTAGATTGTCACTCTTGAGGAGCAAATCAATGTTATACAACTCAATCAATCAGAAACCAGTGTTGCTAGCCAGAAAGATGAAGGATTTTTCCGAGACCTCAACCAATCTTTGGAAGAGGAAAGTGCTAATTTGAACTGATGTATGCATGTTGTAAGTTTTGTTTTTTGTTAAGAAGATTTTGTAAGATGTACTCTTGGAAACATGTAGAGAATTTTGAAACACTATATAGTCCTTATAATGTATTAGGACTTATGATACAATGGGACAACATTTTAGTTGACCAAATGAACAATTGTATAAACCTCTTGGGTATTTGTTGTGACCAGTCACAACTTTAATACTAAATCGTACTCATTCTTGTTAAAATAAATAAATGAATAAATATTATTACCATACTTATGTACAATTCCACTATCTTGTGCTTCCTATTTGTCATTAAACATCATGGCATTGAATTCCTTTATACTTGACCTTCAGTCGCTTTTGTTAGCATGGTTATGACTTGACATGTTTTTAGATTGTAGGTGGTGTAATAGAATACCATTTAGGTTTAGGTTGTTGCGAATCCTTGTACATAATGAAAGACCCTATGAATAATTTATTAAATGATTCCCAAATATGCACCATGTCACTGAATCCCAACACTTCATATCTCTGGACTTTGACAAGTCTCCCATCCATGTGGTATTAGTTTCCACTTTCATTTGGGGACCTTTATTTATGGAGCAATTATAAGATGCACTATGAGAAAGCAACTGTCCATTTTTGGGTTTAAGCATTGTCGAAGCTATTTTCATGTATTGTTAGCACAAGCAAATGACCTTTGTCATCTTCACAAGCTTACCTAACAAAAGCGTCTAGTTAGACCTTTCTCCATTGAGATGGCAAAGCACTCTAGCTATGGTTCAACTATTATAATACAAGTTTGATGGTATTTAATTATAACTGTTCACTTAACTATTGAAAGGAAATATAGTAATATATGGATGTTGATATGAAATGTAGCAAGTGCAAGCTACAATATGCAACACTCTAAATCCTAACTAAAGGAGCAAAGAACAAGTTTGACACAAAACAAGATCAAACATAAAAAAAAGGGTAGTATTCCATCAACTAAGGCTTGTGCCAAATCAAGGTAGCTCTAAGTGATTGAGAATAGTCTACGAGTCATCGAGAGACAAATTGCTCTATATCAATTGTTAGCAATAAAAAGATAAGTAATAACAAACATTACAAGCAAGAGAATAGTTTGCAAGTCAAAATGCCTACACCTACAAGAATCAAGAAAATTAAGGAAGGAGAGAATTAGCGACAACCGATCACAGTGTGCAATAGTATCAACACAATAGCTAACCACCATCTCTTATGAACATATGAAGCCTAGCTCACAATGCAAAGAAGAGAAGCTTTTACTTGAGGGCAACGGTTCCTTTATAAGTTTATTTGTGCCCTTGACCTTCTAACTTCTATGAATCTACATCTACCTCAAGTGACCTTTGAGCTTCTCTATGACTCTTTGACATCATTATATTTGACTTATTCTCAAATTGTTCAATGTAAATTTGAGACTAAGTAGTTTATGAATATAAAAAATTATAATATTCCCACACATGGGAAGCTTTAGTAGACTAGATAGTCTAATGAAGCCTTCCATTATTGGGCATTTGTTTTATCCTTCTATTCACATACTTTCATCTCTTACTCTATGCATTTGCACTTGGTAGGGTTCTACATCATTTTCACACTCATCGCTAGTCTAAAATGACCTTTATCAATGATTACATCTTGCTTTGTTACGAACTTGTTTAGCAATTGGCTTTTCCCTCTATATGTGATTAGTGTGTTTGACATTTGCACTTGTGGAACTTCTTCCTCCATTCAATTATGTGCACATGGAAACCTTGCCAAGCATAAGATTAAAAAACATAATGCTTGAGTTCAAAGAGTATAAACTACTATGGAAAATCTGGATTAGTTATCAAGTGAATCATAGTACTAGAGGAAAATAACTAGTTTAATTTTGATAGCATATACAAAATAAAAATGGGAAATGAAATCGATGGAAGTGAGCAAAGTGAGAACAACATTTGTAGCCTCATTCAACCAATCATGCTCTAATTTGTGCTTGTGCTATGTTTCCTTTTATATGTTATATTTGCAAATATCTCTTCACCTCATTCATGTTATGTGCATCTTCAAATGTTATGTCTAGGAGTGCTTGGAAAAAATCAATTTCCATTAATGGATTTGCCCATATAACTTATCTTTCCACTAGTATAAATTCTAGAGGAACGATTCCCAATGCATATAGGCATTCATCCTTCCATCAATCCTATTGTTTATGCAATACTCTAGAGTGAGAAATTCAAATAAACCAAAGCTCTAGCATATGTGATGAACTTGAAGACTACATGAAAAGAGAAGTGCTTGCACAACTTTACAACTTATAGAGATCACCAAGATTGAAAGTTTCACCTATGGGTGAGCCCACAGAGGTCCTTTACAATGTTTGGCAAGCAGACAAGTTGGGAGGGGGAAAATGCAACTCGATCGAGCTATTTGAGGGCTTAAATATTGCTCGATCGAGCTCTAAATTAAACCTTGGTTGAGGTCCTATGTAACTTGTGGTTACATAGGAGCTCGATTGAGCTATTTTTTTAAATTCTCGCCCAAAACACAATAGGGAGTTTATGGTTAGAAGGGCTCGATCAAGCCCTTGTTTAACTATGTCAAAATCTTGATTGAGGGTTTGTTAAACCCTTGATTGAGCTATTTCAAATTTTACCTTAAGCACTTGATCGATTTATTAATGGCCTAAAAAACAAAGTTTTAGCTCCCCTCATGCAGATTTCTCTGCAACACCATCTTGTAGCATGGTGAACTTAAGGAAATATTTGTCCTTAGGTGGCGGAGTTGATCACATTGGATTTGTGAAGGAATCCTCTATCCAATGGCATATGAGTTTGACACTTTCGAATTAATATGATGTTTTTCATTTAATTTCTTTTAATCATTATGATTGAAACTTTTTTGGACAGTTTCAAAGGGGTTGAATGAAAAATCAATAACATCAAATAAAAAAAACGAAAAAAATTCAAAAAATACCACAAGCTTCTTTTACAAGTCCTCTTCAAAAGGGTACTCTTGGTTTTCGAATTTATTTAAATAGTAGGGAAAAAAAAAAATCTTACATTTACGCATGTGTCTAAAAGATGCAATTCAAATATTAATTCGCCAACTTCAAAAAATAATAAATGAATATAATTTTTCATTAAAAAATAAACTTTCAATAAGCATAACTTAGTTCTCAGGTTGTAGATCATGCTCATATATATATATATATATATATATATATATATATATATATATGTATATGTATATGTAAATGTATATGTTTATGTACACACACACACACATATATATGACACTAATATTTTTTGTAAAAAATATCATTAAGATAACAACATAATTCTCCACAAATTATCTTTGTACTCCATTTCAAATTTCACAAATTTCATATGAATTTTGAGGGCTTCAATTCAATAAAAGAGTAAAATTTTGAAATTTCATCGCCCCATTTGGCCCAAAAGTGTAAACTATCTTCATGGATTCACCCCTATTTTATGTGAAGCTCAAATTTCTTTTGATCCATTCTGCACATGGAATGGGGTTTCTTTTGTTCAATTTATTTTGTTGCATCCTTTGCCTTTCTTCACTCTCCATCAAATATCAAACTTTGTTCATAATGAGATCTTATTCAAAACCTTGCATTCACAATGTGAGAAATGATGAAGGAGATCTTGTGAAGGTTTGAATTATGAACATGTTTATAAAATTATTTGGTAAACATCCTATTGATGATATTGATGATGTGTAATGGATCACTTTATTTGGTCACTAGATTGTTTCAAATTCTCATTTCAACTTCCCCCCACCATTATATATGCATAAAAGTATTTTCATTAAACATTCTACCATTCACCCAATTAAACAACATTGTGTAAACAAAAAACAGAGAGACTTTTGTCATTTGTCTCGCACAAGAAAACATAAAGTAAAAAAGAAAAAAAAACAACTTACATGGATTGTTCAACAAGCTAAAAAAATTTGTTAATTAATCACTAGAATCTTGGTAGTATTTATGAAGCTTCTTAACGCAAGGAAAAAAATAAATCAAATGGTTAATTATTATGGTGACAAGTTTTTACTGCAAAACTTCAAGGTAAAACCTTCTTTTACTAGAGATTTTTTATTGAATATTGAAATGTAGATTCATGTGCACGGTTTACTACTTTAGAAATAAATCTATGAGTGCAAAGATTTAACATCATCTCCTCTCCATCTAGGTTTCTAATTAAAACTTGCAATATAATCCAAGCCTATAACTAATGGTTCTAGTGAACAAGCTTATTGAGTTCACAAATTTAAAACCACCATTCTTTCATCCAGGGCCTTGATTCATGTTTGCAATACAACTTTGGGCATGGTTAAATGGTTCATTCCACAAATAATGAATTCATAATCAAACTAAGACATCTTCTCATAACCAATCCTCTCATCAACCAATGATTATTAATGAAATGAAAATATAAGAAGATGAAATGTGTCCATAAAGATGAAGAGATGAGAAAAACTTGGGGAACAATACCCAAAGAATGGTTATCTCTCCAAAGAATAGAAATATGAAAATATTTATAAGAAAATATTGATTTTTCTCTAGATATATTCACTAAGCCCTTGCACACAGAACCATTCAACATTAACATTATGTTTGGAGTTTCAATCACCATTGCAATGATAAAATCAATCATAAGGCACAATTGGGTGCTCTGATGTGAAGAGGTCCAATGTCATACCTCCAAGATTGAAATTGATCTACTCGATGATTCATCTAGCTAGTGAACAAATATTTACTAAATGTTAATGACATACAACCAGCCTCCTTCAAACGTATTCATAGACTACTCGAAAACAAATTCTTAAGTCAAAATGAACTACTTGGAGTCTATGAGGTGTTGTGCATTAGTATGGGAGAAGAAAGTGATGCCACTACTCATTAGAATAACTTTAGATGGTACCCATTGGACTGTTATCTCAGCCTAGCTTCAAAGTATAAGGTTAAGCTATTTTAATTTTTTGTTCAAAAGATTCAGGCGCTGACAGTTGGATTGTCAGCACCAATTTGAAAACATTGATTAAAGGTGTTGACTTTTGGGTTGTCAGTGAAAATTATAAAAACATCAAAATAAAGGTGCTGACGGTTGGATTGTCAACGTAGATTATATATATATATATATATATATATATATAAAGTTTTAAAGCACTTACAGCTCACATGTTAGCAAAAGACCAGGTACTAGGACAAGCGAGCGCTAGCACAATCACATTTTAGTTTCAAGATAAAGGATTCAGAGATTGCCACCTATCCTATCATCATTCGACAAGTGGTGCTACCAAAACAGTTGTTAGCACAACCTATCATCAAATGGCACATGGTGCTGACAAATCAAATGGAAACACTCTGTTTGACACTCTGTTTTTTCCTATTTTAGTCATTGTCTTCAAGTGGAGTTTACAAACATCTGGAAATGAATTTTTGAAAACCAAAAGAGGTTTTTGTCAGGGATGGTCCCATTTAAAATAACCTCTCTCTTATTTTTCACAAGTGTCATGGTTTGGAATATTCGAAGGAATATTTGCAGCACATTTTTGTAGATTTAAATATTAAATAATTTATTGTTTTAATCATCAACTTTGGGCATGGATTCCGAATAGATGGAAACAAATGTTTTAAAACAAAAAGAGGTTTTTGGAGGTAACAGTCTCATTTATAAAAACCTCTCTCATTTTTATAACATCTATCATGGTTTGAGATATTTAAATGTATATTTGAGGCCTATTTTTCATATTTTTTGAAATTTTGTTTCCTATAAATATGCCAAGTCAATAGCTGAAGGCAACCTCATCAAGTTCGACTTGGGCATCAGATATTATCTCCTCCTTGCTTTTTTTGATTTATTAAGCTACAGTTAGATGAAGAGGTTTGAGATCCATTATTTTTGGATCTTGAACAATTTGTAAGTAGTCTATAAAAACTATCATTTATGTAATGTACAGGGTTGGGATTTGGATTTTTGGAGAGACCCCTGTGCTTTGTACTCAGTCCTGATTCTCATCAATAAATATTTCCAACAGTGTGATTTATACATTGTGTCAGAGATTCTTGTTATGAAAATCCATAGTCAGTTTTCTTGGTGAATGTTTTTCCCTCTTGGTTATCATTTAATGTTTTCTTCTCATACATCTGAATGAAATAGATGCTTAAGGAATTCATATTTCAATGCTCCTTATCATGATTTAAGATGTCATCATTTCCAAATAAAGTTGAGTTCATAATTCACCTAGCTAGTGATCTACCTCAATGGGTTGTCATTTCTTTTTCAACTTCCATTTTGCAACAACATAAGGTTTGAGGGAATGTTATATACCTTGCCTCTGATTTCTACATGTTTATGTGCTCTAGTCTTGAGGTTTTAGATTGTTGTTTCATTTCTGACTCCATGCCCAATGGAAGTATTCTTAGCCCTACCAAACCCTCTTTTATCAAATATGGCCACTAATCCCTAAAGCTAGCAGTCCTATCGTCGAGATTAGGAGAGAGCCATGTTTGACTTAGAAGCGCTAACTTCCAAGTCCAAAGTGGTTTTGAAGGTTACCTCTGTGGTTTTCCTCCCGTGGCTGGGAAAATTACGGAGTGATAACAGTTGGGCACCATTTCCAAGGAATGAAAGTGAAATATTCACTTGGAGAACAATATTGAACAAATATTCTCTTTGATGTTGAACACAGGACAAACACAGAAAGGTTGAGCATCTTTCACCTGACAACTACATTGTCATCGAGATCTAAAGATCAAAGTACTAACGGCGACACTACTGTCTAAAGGATCGGTAAATTAAAGAGTATCACTGGTGACTCCACTAGATCAAGATGGATTCTCAATCTGCAAGGTATGCTCCTATGAATGGTGCTCATATTCTTGGTTTTCCAAATCGTTTGTCTCATATAGATTGGCAAACAAATTTGTCAAGAATTAAAGATGAAGAAGGAAATGATGTTGCTATGCATCTGATTAAATTTCATATACATACATGTAAGCTTGGGGTTGAATTGCATGAATATTGTCTCGTGAAGATGTTTATGGTCACCCTACATGGAGAAACAAAATCATGGTATGAAAAATTACCACCCGGTAGTTTAAGCTCTTTAAAGGATTTTCATACAGTATTTTATGAAAAATAAAGATAACGTTATCCATCTTTATTGCTGGTTTAAAATTGTTATGAACATTTTGAAAGTTTCATTCAATACCCGGAAAAAGTTTATGGTGATGAAAAGGATGAAGAAATAATGGAGGCATTTTGTGAAAACCCTTTTCAACAACAGGAAGAAATAGTAGAGGATAACTGCCATCATATTCAGCAAGACTCCAACATAACAGAGTGTCTTCCTTGATTGTAAATGAAGAAAATCAGGACCTTAGCATTCAAATTTTATCCACTGAGAATGATGAAAATTTTCAATAGTCTTGTCAAACCTTAACAGATCAACAAAAGAAAATGGATATTCAATCATTTTATTCATCTTTTGGGTCAGCGATTGAAAAAGAAAGGATTATAAGTTCTTTTGAAAACTCTTATTCTCAACAACATGAGGATGTATTCCAAGACAGTAAGACTTAAAAGGCACATGATAAAGAATTCCATATTGATTTTCTAGTTATTGATGAATGTATTAAGGATAATATTTTTCAAACACCTATTGAATTTGTTGCTCAAGAAATTTGTAATTCATGTTCACATAAAAGGTTACTTGTGCACCCATTGTTTCAAGTTGATGTACATGAAGTTTCATATTTTGAGGTGTTGATTTGGGGTAGCATTGGATGTGCTCTAACCACGAAATTTGGTGGAGAGGCTGGGGCACATGAGATCTCCAATACCCAGAAAGGGTTTGGGTAGATTCTAAACAAATAAGAAGATATTAAAATAATTAATATTTTTAATGGAGTCCCTAAGTCTAAACTTAGGGAAAATAATGGGAATTAATATGAAACTGTGTTAGAATGGTCCAAAAGACATGGATCAAGCCAGATCTAATCTTAGTCATTGAATAGGGACTTAATCTTGATCATTGATATGTCAACAGGAAAGTATAAGAGGAGGCCTGAGGGTCACTTGGAGAACACACCAGAGTGATCAGTCATTCTATTCTCTAGAGCGAGGTTTTCTAAGAGAGAGAGAATTAGTGATCGGGAAATGCAGCTGAGGGGCATTTAGGTACAGAGAGATAAAGAGGCAGAGATAGTGCTGGGAGAGCAGCGCAGTATCCAAGGAGAGTGACACAGAGCCAGCCAGGGCTCACACAGAGGTAGCCGAGAGTTGCACATGGCCTCAGAGAGGCCAGTGTTACTGACGCAGAGGGCCAAAGCGCTAACGAAGGGCCTCCTAGGGCTGATGCAGACCCATCCGAGGTGACGCAGGGCTAGTGTGAGGCAAAAAGGGGATGACCCAGTCCAGAGAGAGGCTGATGCTAGGGTTTCTGGGGCAGATTGGTGCTAAGTAGCTGCCAGAAGGATTATCCGGGGTTTCAGCCAGTAGATTTGTCAGAAACGGAGAGGTATTACTACCAAGGAAATTCTCTGTTGGGTAGGCCAGTTTCGGCACCCAGATTGTACTCTGATATTGCTTAATAAGAAAACCCTCAGATAGTTGCACCGGTTTTCCCACATTGGGTTTTTCCAGGGACATTAGTCCAAAAATAATGGTGTCATATGGTGTGTTTGTTTCTGTTTCTTTTAGTTGCTGATCTGTAATATGTTGAGCATGCACTAGTGTTTATTTTCAGTATTTACATTGTAAATAACTTGTTAAGGAAAATAACAAGTAGGTAGGAATAAATCAAATAAAGTGCATGGAGGGTTTTTAACTAAGTAAACTTAGAAACTTCAACATGGTATCAGAGCATAATTGCAGATCACAGGAGGACTAAAGGACATCAGCTGAGCGGAGCAATAGCAACAGAAAACAGTTATCCTGAGGTGACAGAAGTTGTTTCTAGCAGAGCAGCAACAAGGAAGGGTGACGCAGTGCCTGCATCATCAAGGGTGAGCCAGGAAGAGGCAGCGCAGAGGCTAAGGAAGGCAAAAGAAGCCTCATGCAGAGCCACGCAGTAGCTAGGAGAGCTGACACAGTTGGCTGAGGAGGCCAGGTTGTTGGTGCCGAGATTGCGCAGAGCCTAGAATCTCTCACCTTCAGGTTGTTGGGGTTTAGAAGGTTGTGGGAATATTGCATAGTGGAGCTGGCGAGGTATTGTAGTTAGAACAATACCTGACAGAGTAAGGCTAGAGGAGTTGCTACTGAGGGTTTCTAGTCGAGGAACTCGGATCAGTGGTGTGGTTGCACAAGACAATCAGAGTAGGAGGCATCTCGACAGTAGCAGAAGGATTTCCAAGAGGGAAATCAACACTCAGAGGGAGTCGAGAAGATAACTTCCAGATAGGAAGTAGAGACACAGAGAAGTCGAACACAGAACTTCCAGGAGGGAAGTAGAGGAGCATCATGGCACTACACGGAGTAAGAGACCAGGATAAACTGGACGAAGCATCGAACTTCACAGTCTGGAAGGCCAGAATCTTATCCATACTTGACAGGAATCGTGTCAAGAACTTTGACGTGAAGGTAATAGCTATCCCAGTCGACCCTAATGATAATGAAAAGTATGAGGAGGCGATGGTAAGGGCCAAGAGAATTATCCTTGACGGGGTCAAGGATCATGTAGTACCACACATAACCGAGAAGGAAACAACATTTGAGATGTGGGAGGCTCTCAAGAAGTTGTACCAGCATACTTCTGTACAGAGAAGAATGTTGCTTGAGAATCAGTTGAGGTCGTATCAGATGAAGAAGGGAGAACTGATTGACACCTTCCTCGGAGGACTGAATGAGATCCAAGATCAGTTGACTGCTATAGAGGCGACACCGGATCAGGAGCTGATGGTGAGGACAGCCCTGAATGTTGTCTCAGAATATTGGGAGGTGTTTGTCTAGAGTATACTGGGTAGAGGAACTCTCCCACCTTGGGACGAGATGTGGGAAGCTCTTTGTTAGGAAGAGATCAGACAACAGTCGAAGATGGGTAGCAGTAGCAAGGGGATCAAAGTCAAGCAGGAGGAGGAAGATGTGGCCCTAGCATCTGAGAGAAAGCAAGAGAAGTGTGGCCCTAGCATCTGAGAGAAAGCAAGAGAAGCGGAAGAAGAAGGATCTATCCAAGATCAAGTGTTTCCACTATGGGGAGATGGGTCATTACGCGACCCAGTGTCCAAGGAAGAAGAGTAAGGGAGAGTCTTCCGAGACTAAGGCAGCGCCAACACGGGCAGAGAAGGAAGTTTTGATAGATGATGACTGTGCCATGAGTGCACACGCATCACTTGAGAAGAAGTGGGGAGACATCGAGCTGTAGTCAGGCGGACTACAGGCGATGAAGGGCGGGATCCTTGAGGTACCCAGCCTCTTGGATTAGACCTTGCTACGGGAGCGCCGAAGAGGAGTAGCAGGACTAGCTGAGTCGGGTAGAGATGGATGTGGATGAAGCGACAGAGAGAGGTATAGTGCAGGAGTCCCGAGACAGCGCGAGGCGAGCAGGTTGCAGCAGTGCGAGAGGCACAAGAGTGTTGCACCAGTGTAGGATGGCACAGAGAGGTGTGCAATGGTGCAGGATCATAGAGGGAGCACTTGTCAGTGGCAGATGGAGCTTCAGCATCAATGGGTGTCTCTAGCCCAACATAGAGGTTAGTTTGGGAGAGTAGTTACTTACTTCTCAGTAACTGAGTTGCAGTGCAACACTAGGTAGCACGATGCAACATGATGAGAGGAGGTACAGTGTGGATGCAGTGTTGGGAGAAAGGACCAGTAGCAGCACAGATGTAGAGGGAGATATCGTACAGATGCAGCAGTGGCAGTGGCAGAACCATGGGCAATAGTAAAGGATGCAACAATGCAGAGGATGTTGGGTAGGAAGGCCTAACATCAGCAAAGGTACCGATGCCGGATGATCAGAGTAATACTCTGTGAGGACTATTGTTAGAGCATAGTCCTTGCTAAGAGGGAGTGTTGATTTGGAGTAGGATCGGATGTGCTCTAGCCATGAAATTTGGTGGAGAGGCTGTGACACATGAGATCTCCAATACCCAGAAAGGGTTTGGGCAGATTCTAAACATATCAGGAGATATTAAAATAATTAATATTTTTAATGGAGTCCCTAAGTCTAAACTTAGGGAAAATAAAATGGGAATTAATATGAAACTGTGTTAGAATGGTCCAAAAGACATGGATCAAGCCAGATCTAATCTTAAACATTGATTAGGGACTTAATCTCGGTCGTTGATATGTCAATAGGAAAAGTATAAGAGGAGGCTTGAGGGTCACTTGGAGAACACACCAGAGTGATCAGTCATTCTATTCTCCAGAGCGGGGTTCGCTAAGAGAGATATAATTAGTGATCGGGAAATGAAACTGAGGGGAATTTGGGTACAGACAGACAAAGAGGCAGAGATAGTGCCGGGAGAGCAGCACAGTAGCCAAGGAGAGTGATGCAGAGCCAGCCAGGGCTCACGCAGGGCCATGCAGAGGCAGCCGGGAGTTGCACAGATCCTCAGAGAGGCTAGAGTTGTTGACGCAGAGGGCCATAGGGCTGACGTAGGGCCTCCCAGGGCTGACACAGACCCATCCGGGGTGATGCAGGGCCAACATGAGGCAGAGAGGGGCTGACTTGGTCCAGAGAGAGGCTGATGTTGGGGTTTCTGGGGCAGATTGGTGCTGAGGAGCTGCTGTTTCAGCCAGTAGATTTGTCAGAAACATAGAGGTATTATTGCCAAGGAAATTCTCTATTGGGTAGGCCAGTTTCGACACCCAGATTGTACTCTGATATTGCTTAATAAGAAAACCCTCAGATAGCTGCATTGGTTTTCCCACATTGGGTTTTTCCGGGGACATTAGTCCAAAAATAATGGTGTCATATGGTGTGTTTGTTTTTGTTTCTTTTAGTTGTTGATCTATAATATGTTGAGCATGCACTAGTGTTTATTTTCAGTATTTACATTGTAAATAACTTGTTAAGGAAAATAACAAGTAGGTAGGAATAAATCAGATAAAGTGCATGGAGGGTTTCTAACTAAGTAAACTTAGAAACTTCAACATTGGAATCTTAGGCTACAAGATCAATAAATCATCCCTTCTTTGCAACAAAATGATCATCATAACTTTCAAGAAAATAGTGATAAAAAAATTGTATTGGACCCTTAAGAAAATCTAGATGGTTTTTCTGCTAAATTAAGTGAAGGGTTACCTTTGGAAACTCTAATTTTAAATGATGTGGATGTTGCATTTGAACATTTCAAGAATGTGCAATTCTTTTCTCTAATGTGAATGAAATTTTTCTTAAGGATCTACCAAATGAAAAACTTCTTGACATAGAACAACCAATAGTGAAAGATGAAGGATATTCTTGTCTTTTTGTTGATCATCAAGAGAAAAAAATAGTCCATGTTTTTAAAGACCCTTTTTCAAGTATGTTCTAATCATCATGAAAAGAGAATTTTGTGGAATTTTTGGAAACAGTCAGTGGAAATGTTTTAAAATGGATGAAGCTTGGAGATGGATTTAGTTCTAATGTTGAGTTGTCATTTTTTTAATGTTTCTTTCTAACTGATGAAAATCCAAATATGTTGCAATCAAATGGCCATTTACTTGATTGGTTGCACTAGAAATTTGAGATTAATTGACCTTGAATTTGACTAGTTGGAATAGGGCAGGAAGTTGTACATGAATAAGCTCACAGACTTGAGCATCATTTTAGTAGCAGTTAGTTTTCAATTTATTTTTCCAGTTTAATGTCTGGTTCTGTTGACTCGGCCGCCTACACCTACCTACAAGTCAGTGAGAAAAGCCTTCAACCCCACAAGGTGTGGTTGATGGCAGGGAACTTAGAGAAGGGGTTTTCACACTAATCTCGACTCTCTCCATTTAAGCTATCTCCTAGGTTAGCTAAGGGGGGTGGTCCCTAATGAAAAGTTAATTTAAAAAGAATGTGAGCTTCTAGGAGAATTGTTAGAGTTAAATAGATTATCTCTTTAAGATTTATAAGCAAAAAATTGATATGAGCAATAACCATCATAAGATAAGCATGAAATACATAAACAACGAGTGTCTTCTAAGTATTTTCTCTTTAAGAAATGAAATTGTATTTTTCTTAAAATGAAGTGAAATGCTTTCAAATGGAAAGCCAAAATAATCCTGAAAAGTGAAACACTAAATTGTTAGCACAAGATATTATAAATGCTTTCAAGATAAATAAGTCTACAAATCAAATCATGGAAACTATCTTGCTCAAAATGATATGAAAATAATTCAAATGTTAGACCAAGATGACAACAAAGTATGTTACAAAAATAATCTACAAGAGGCTAGGCCAAAGAGTATGAGCAAGCTCTCTTCTTTGACTAGCCATGACTTAGCTCTTTGAAATAACCAGATATTGATAAATGAAGTACAATACGTAAAAAATAAAATTTTCCAAGTTTGATATTTTGATGCAAGAAATAAAAGCTTTAAGAAACTTGAAAGAATTCCTGCAAGACACAAATAAGATATAGATGAGACTTTGGAATTCAAAACATGTGGGTTCTCATTGAATATTTTTCAAGAAAGGGTAGATTCCTCCGAGAATTTCCCCTTTCGCTTGAAAAGCTTGACCAAATAATGATTCATCTACAAAACTTCACCACAAATCATTAAATCGACATGAAATTAAATAAGTGCAGTGGAAATAATTCCTAGAGATACATCTATTATCCACTAGAAGATTTGTTTTCCTAAAGAAAATAAATAATTATTATGCTAATATGAGATAGCTGCATACTAACATAACTTGAAACAAGCATGAAAGAAATAATGACAAGAGGAAATAAATAGAAGCATAACAACAAATCAAGAATTTACCACACATGCAAAGAAAAGAACACCATCACGCTTTACCCCAAAGGCTGTTGTATTATATTGCAAGTAGTGAATACAATCCTGCAGAGTCTCCTCAAGCACAATAGCTCGTATTACATGATATAATGTGAGAGCCCATGGCTCTATTATATAGAGAGTTGGAAACAAATCCCAATGAAGAATGACAATGACAAATGGCATTGGATCCAATCCCAAGGTAGAAGTGATTAAACAAGTAGCATGAGGTGACAATCCCAAAGAGAAATTCGAATTTGTTGAATGGAGCTCCAATGCCAAGTATAAAAATCGAATTCTGGCAAGTGGACATCATTTTCTTCTTCCCTTATGTGCCAAATTCGAATTTTATGATAGAATGATAAGTGTATATGGGTGGTAACCCATGTGGGAACAATTTCCCACAAAAATCTCCACCAAATATTCTCCCAAATCCTCCCAAATGTGCATTAACTTCACAAATTCGAATTTCCAAGCAGCTTTCTCCTTTAATGCCAGAAATTCGGCTTTATTCGAGCACATGTCATTTCCTTAATTTTAGGAGTCCACATCACTTTGAGACTTCACTTTAACTTCCCCATAATTTTCCACCTCATTTCCACAACATTTAGCATGTGTGGATATTTATTTTTCTCCATTTATTTAATTTATGGCTTAATTAATTGCCAGATTTCCCACTAAACTTAGGAAAAGTGGGTTTTGAGGGTTCAAAACACATTTTTAACCCATCAAAGTGTGTCATAGTAGAAAGTTGAGGGTGAGAGGTATAAATTTAATTACTCATACCCCATACAAATTCTCTAGACATCACTTATTACATTACAAGTTCAATTTTATTTGTAATTTTTAACTTGCGGGAAATCTAAAAAGTTAAAAAATGACTACCTAAACCTAACCAAACTCCACGATTTTTTTTGTGTGATCTAGTATGGTAATATTCATCGACTCTAGACACTAAGATCTGTTAGGGGTTCAACTTTCAAACCGTCACACCAACTTTGGGGTAAAAAGTGAGTGAAAAAACCCAGAAAATTACCTGCCTCTGAAAAATAAAGGATAATTAACCAGATTAAAAAAAACACTACAAGGTGTACTCATTTGCTGATCGAGTCCCAACATCCTAGGCCTGTTACATACTCAAAACTCGTCATTACTAGTATCACTTATTACAATTTCCCATGGGGTGTGGAATTTAGGTATAAGAAAGATGATGAGAAAATAGAAGTAGAGTTTAAAAACTCTGTTAACTGATGATATTTGATGGTACAAGTGTCCTCTGGATCATCCTTGGGCATGGAGTCTTCATATAATCATTAGGTACCACTCCAGTGGTCAACATTTGGCTCCATATGAGGATGCATTCTAGATACAAAGTGATAGTGTGCAAGAACCTGGAAGCTGCATCAAACGAAAAAAGACATATATCAACAATATCCATTCAAAATATCATCAAATGAAATAAAGTACAAAAACAAAGAAATGAAAATTTATTCTAAGAGCATAAATGATAATTTATTCTTGAAATAAAACTAATTAAACAAAAATGACAAGGGATAAGATAAGAAATATGATACAAAAGATGTCCCATGGCATCAGATGTCCTCAATGAAGTTCGTGCTTAGAACCTGCTTACTTGTGGGCAGATCCATGGGTGGTTTTTTTGATGTGCCTTGTCCAATTCTGAATATCTTAGGACTTTGATCTCTCCTAACACTGCGTTGTACATGGTCATCAGATTTACCAAATCCTTTTCGCTTTTTTATTTTCTTCTTAACAGATTGTGATTTTGATATTGTTGTGATCAAAGTAGACCTTTCTGCCCGATCTTGAAGATGCTCTGATGGAAAATCCAAAGTATTCAAGACTTCATTGACCCGCCTTTGTCCATTCTACTCCTGCTCTAACATGGGTGATGGATCAATCTCATAAGTATAAACCTGATTCCCCTCAATTTCCTTGCTATCCAAGTCTCCATCAATTAGCCATTTTTCAATGGAGTAAATGACCTCCTCATAATGAGATGAAGATTGCTTCAGTGGATCGGGAGGCTTATGATTTGTTTCTTTGTTCTTTTCCCATCCGTCATCTGTCCTAAGCTGGAATTTTTGTACCTGTAATCTTTCCATTTCCTCCAGCCTATTCTGAAAAGTGATCTGGTTAGCCTTCATAACACTTATTTCCTTGGCATGATTTGTTTCCATGGTGTTGATTAATTGCACTTGTTTTTCTTCCATGGCGAGCAACCTATTTTGAATAGAGGTCATCTGATTAGAATGATTTACTTCCATGGCCTTTATTGCTTGTGCATGATTTTCCTCCATGGTCTTAATGAGTTGAGCTTGGTTGAGTTGCATATCCTTAATCATTTGAGTCAACCCCTTGATGAGATCCTTATCATTCTCATTTGCTTGAGTTTTGATCTTTCTTTCATCTCCATATTTTTCTTCAAAGGCATCAATGATTGATTCTAGAGAATCAAAATTGTTAACATGTAAGTGTATGAACCAATCCATAGCATCACCATCTAATGAAAAGATGAAAAGTATCATTTTAACATCCTATGGTTAATATCATGGCACCATTTGCTCACACAAATGTGGAAATTCCTAAGGTGAGTTTCAGTACTGATGGCATTGTTACCTAGAAAGCTAGACAACTCTTCAATAACCTCAATGGCTTCATCCAAAATGAAATTCGGATAGCCTGAAATGTTAGTAAAATCACAAGAGGCGAACAAATCATTCATGATGTCATGCTTGCTTGAACCTAAAAGAGAAAATGGATAATAGAGAGAGACTCTTGTCCAAGATTAGCAAGAAAGCTACAAGAAGTAAGCTTCAAGCAAAAATCCTTGCAGAAAATGAAATAAGTGGGGTCGTCACTTGAACAAGAATCTAACTCTAAAATCCAACATGCAAAAACCAAAAGTTAGTCGATTTCCCGGGTACAAGAAGACTTGTCCCCGACAACGATGCCAAAAATGTTGATCTTGTTGCCTACACCTACCTACAGGTCAGTGAGAAAAGCCTTCAACCCCACAAGGTGTGGTTGGTGACAGGGAACTCAGAGAAGGGGTTATCACACTAATCCTGACTCTCTCAATTTGAGCTATCTCCTAGGTTAGCTAAGGGGGGTGGTCCCTAATGAAAAGTTAATTTAAGAAGGATGTGAGTTTCTAGGAGAATTGTTAGAGTTAAATAGATTATCTCTTTAAGATTTATAAGTAAAAAATTGATATGAGCAATAACCATCATAAGATAAGCATGAAATACATAAAAAACCAGTGCCTTCTAAGTATTTTCTCTTTAAGAAATGAAATTGTATTTTGCCTAAAATGAAGTGAAATGATTTCAAATGGAAAGCCAAAATAACCCTGAAAAGTGAAACACTAAATTGTTAGCACAAGCTATTATAAATGCTTTCAAGATGAATAAGTCTACAAATCAAAGCATGGAAACTATATCGCCCAAAAGGATACGGAAATAACTCAAATGTTAGACCAATATGACAACAAAGTATGTTACAAAAATAATCTACAAGAGGCTAGGCCAAAGAGTATGAACAAGTTCTCCTCTTTCACTAGCCATGACTTAGCTCTTTGAAATAGCCAGAAATTGATAAATGAAGTACAATATGTAAAAAATTAAATTTTCCAAGTGTGATATTTTGATGCAAGAAATAAAAGCTTTAAGAAACTTGAAAGAATTCCTGCAAGACACAAATAAGATATAGATGAGACTTTGGAATTCAAAACATGTGAGTCCTCCTTGAATATTTTTCAAGAATGGGTTGATTCTTCCAAGAATTTCCTTTCACGCTTGAAAAGCTTGACCAAATAATGATTCATCTACAAAACTTCACCACAAATCATTAAATCGACATGAAATTAAATAAGTGCAATGGAAAGAATTCCTAGAGTTACATCTATTATCCACTAGAATATTTATTTTCCTAAAGCAAATAATTAGTTCTTATGTTAATATGAGATAGCTGCATACTAACATAACTTGAAACAAGCATGAAAGAAATAATGATGTGAGGAAATAAATAAAAGCATAACAACAAGTCAAGAATTTACCACGCATGCAAGGAGAAGAACACCATCACGCTTTACCCCAAAGACTGTTGTATTATATTGCAAGTAGTGAATACAATCTTGCAGAGTCTCCTCAAGCACAATAGCTCGTATTACATGATACAATGTAAGAGCCCATGGCTCTATTATATAGAGAGTTTGGAGCAAATCCCAATGAAGAATGACAATGACAAATGACATTGGAGCCAACCCCAATGTAGAAGTGATTAAACAAGTGGCATGAGATGACAATCCCAAAGAGGAATTCGAATTTGTTGAATGGAGTTCCAATGCCAAGTGTAAAAATTGAATTCTCGCAAGTGGACATCATTTTCTTCTTCCCTTAGGTGCCAAATTCGAATTTTATAATAGAATGACAAGTGTATATGTGTGGTAACCCATGTGGGAACAATTTCCCACAAAATCCTCCACCAAATATTCTCCCAAATCCTCCCAAATGTGCATTAACTTCACAAATTCGAATTTCCAAGTAAGCAACTTTTTTCTTTAATGCCATAAATTCGGCTTTATTTAGGCAGATTTCCTTTCCTTGATTTTAGGAGTCCACATCACCTTGGGACTTCACTTTAACTCCCCCATAGTTTTCCACCTCATTTCCACAACATTTAGCATGTGTAGATATTTTTTTTCTCCATTTATTTAATTTCTGGCTTAATTAATTGGTAGATTTCCCATTAAACTTAAGAAAAATGGGGTTTGAGGGTTCAAAACACATTTTTAACCCATCAAAGTGTGTCATAGTAGAAATTTGAGGGTAAGAAGTGTAAATTTCATTACTCATACCCCATACAACTTCTCTAGACATCACTTATTACATTACAAGTACAATTTTATTTGCAATTTTTGACCTGTGGGAAATCTAAAAGATTTAAAAATGACTACCTAAACCTAACCAAATTCCACGTAATTTTTTTTGTAATCTAGTATGGTAATATACATTGACTCTAGACACTAAGATGTGTTAGGGGCTCAACCTTCAAACCGTCACCCCGACTTTGGGGTAAAAACTGAGTGAAAAAACCCATAAAATTATTCGCCTTTGAAAAAGAAAGGATAATTAACCAGATAAAAAAACAGTGTAAGGTGTACTCATTTGCTGATCGAGTCCCAACATCCTAGGCATGTTACATACTCAAAACTCATCATTACTAGTATCACTTATTACAATTCCCCGTAGGGTGTGGAATCTGGGTACAAGAATGATGATGAAAAATAGAATTAGAGTTTAAAAATTTTGTTGACTGATGATATCTGATGGTACAAGTGTCATCTAGACCATCCTTGGGCATGGAGTCTTCATATAATCATCACGTGCCACTCCAATGGTCAACAGGTTCCATTTAGAGTTTCCAGTTTCTATAAAGGAGGTCAATTTCAAAGTTTTGTTTTCAGAAGTGGATTAGTTTCAATTTTCAGTTGTGAGTATGAATGAGAAGCTTACAGGTCTGGAAAACAACAACTCAGAGGTTGCAATTTTCAGAGTTCATTTGGAATGGATTAGGCACTTGGTCTACGGGTTCTTTGATGCCTCACAGGGAGGACAACATCCCCACTGGACCTAGTTGTTACTCAGCCTAGCTTTGAAGTATAAGGTTCAATAATTTTAAATGTTTGTTTAAAATATTCAGGCACTGGCAGTTGGATTTTTAGCATTAATTTGAAAATGTTGAATTGTAACACCCTCCTCCCACATCGACCCAAGAAATTGGCCAGTTGGGGTAAACATGCGATGAGATGCCACTATGATATGATTTGACCTCCTAAGTCACATTAAGGAAGTGGAACAAATGGAAGCACACCATATAAACATTCAACATCAACATTAGGAACCAATCCAACCTTTTTTCCAACTAGCCCCTGGGTCCCACTGAGATTTTGGACCACTTGACCTCTGAACGCTCTCATTCTATGGGCATGCTAACGTCCATGGACCTCTGGACGCTCTCACAAGCCTACAAGCCAATGTCCAAGGACTTTTTTGCACAATGTTGTGCCAGCGTCCTTGGGATTTGAGCCACTTTTTCAGGCCCAAAGCCTAGGTGCCCATAATTGAATGACATCTTTAGAACAATAAACTAACAAGGAGTGACAATATAAATGCAATCACTTGAAGAAGACCTTCACTAGATCCCTATTAGCCATGATAGGCATTTCGTCAAACATATCACAAATATGTAATCTATAGGTGTAAATAACATATCTGAGCATAGGGGTCTCATACTTAGCTAAGAATTGCTAAGAAGCATTGATGCCTCAACACATCAACTGCCATTTCATCCATTAGGTCATAGATACATTGTTCATTCATTTACAAGTAAAAACATGATGAGAGCCATACATAGCTTCTGTCATAAAACATATATATAACCAGCATAATAGCAATAGAAATACCAATGAAATCATAGCCATATGATCCACATATAAATCAGTATAATACTCACAGAAATACAAGGAGAAATAACCTCATATTGATGATTCAAAATCCAAACCCGAGATGGGACTTCCACATTCTACCCGACTGTAGAATGACTGAGCCAAATCTCTCTTCAACCATTCACCCTCATGCTATATTCCAAGCATGACTGTGGGATCTCATAGAACACATCAATCCAAAACCATCCAAGGCTTCCAGAGCCCAACCACCTCAACCCATCAAACAATGATTCCATCTCATAGTCGGACATCACAAAACCATCATCAGATTGGTCTCTATCCCAACCATTCAGGGCTCCAGACTGTTTGTTCCAACCAAGGCTCCAGGACTAGTAACTCAACCCAGAACTATCTCCGGGCTCCAGAGCATTTGTCCAACCAAGGCTCTAGGACTACTAACTCGACCCACCAAGGGATCCAAAGCGTTTGTCCAATCAAGGCTACGTGACTAGTAACTCAACCCAAGTTGTTACAGGGCTCCAGAGCGTTTTTCCAACTAAGGCTCCAGGAACTAGTAACTCAACCCAAGCTAAGGAAACATGAGAACCAACCAAAACAAAACAAGGAAGTAAACCCACAATCTATATGACTATACAGGGAATGGAAAGGCTAGGCAATCCACTGTCAATCCGGGCAATCCTCCATGCCTGTGACAGATCATAACCAATAATCCACATGCATATGCTATGCATTCCAAAAATAGTGAGGAAAACATATATGCAACTCGGTACCTATAAGAAAATATCGTTGTAATTGCCGATCCCGATGTCCTCTTATGCTTTCCTGCTCTTCCTTTGCCTTCTTTCTCCAAAAATCCAAGTATGCCACACCCTCCAAGAGTGCTCCAAGAAAACTCTAAGTATCCAAGAGTATGAGAGAGAGAGATCATAAGCCTTTTTATGAATGAGGCCTCTGTTTTCTTAATTTTCCATTATTTTCCTTCATTTTCCTCCTCACATGCAACCTGTGACCCTTCACGTCCCTTTTCTCCTAATTTCCATTACTTTCATAAAGAAATGTGCCAAAAATGTCATTTTGCCTTTCCAAAGCCTTATCCATTGCCTTTGCCAATTTCCTTAGCCATTAATCAATCACAAGTGATCCCCATCACTAGGATTTTTCCTAACATCTGTTGGGCCGCACAATGGGTATATGTTTACTCTTGATTACACTGTCTTTTTCCTCCTTTTTATGCATTTGTGCCCTGATATAGTAAGATGTTGATAAAACTTTGATGAGAAATGAATAAAATTGCTTTAGATACGACTTGACTAAGCAAAGCTAACTTTCGTTGTTTTTATGCAGAAATTGGCAAAGGGAACAGCTGCTATTCAAAAGATTGAACATCAAATGCTAAACAGGGAAAAAGGAGCATGTCTTATGCTGACGAATCAAGGAATGAATCAAGCAGATCAACGCAAGTTGGAATGTTGTTTGATAATAGCATTTAGTTGTGAATTCCTCAGGATCTCCTGATCCTGAGGAATCGCATTTATCTCTTTTACTTCTTGATTATAAAGGGGAACTTCTCGCCCTTTTGAAGGGGGTTGTAATTTTAATATACGAAGCGTGATTTTGAAGAGCACAGCGCGTTGTAATGACATTTGAATTTGATGATTAATACATAATTTGAGTTGTTGTTCACTCGTGATATTTTGAAGTAGTTAAGCAGTATTCGCTGGTAGCTTGGGCCCGGTCACTGGTGGATTCCACTGTTGTTCCCTATGTTATACTTTTACTTTTCCTTTACTGCAAGTTTAATTATTTGGCTTTACAGTTTTACAGACGATTTACTTTCATTGGTGTGGAATTCGTGTATGTATTTCATTACTTCTTAATTCTGTCAATTGATTTCATTTATTTATGTTGTGGATTGAATTAATCATTAGAAAAGAGTTATTTCCTGTTCATTAAAAGATAGGGTGTTATTGATTAGATTGGATGCTTTATTCTTATGCAGTAGTTTAGATTCAGCTAGAAGAGCTCTGTTATTGCTACGGTGCACTCGGTTGATGTGATTGCAATTAGAATCTCTTGATTAAGATTGAGTCTTGGTTTTGATTAAGGTTGAGTTTTGATGCTTAGATATATTATTTTCCTTGAAATTACAAGCTTGAGATTTATGATTTGATCCGTTTACTCTTGTATTGAATTTAATAAATTATCTTAAATCATTACTCTCCATAGATATAGCATTTGCACATATTGTGTACACTCTTGGAATAGAAAGACGTACCCAGGTTGATGATTAATGTGAGGCAATTAGGAGTTTTTAAAGACACCTTATAGCACCCAACATTTTGGCGCCGTTGTCGGGGAGAGTGTTGCCATTTCACAGAGAGTGATGTATGTTTGATAGTTGTTGCTGGGAAAGAATTGGGTATTAAAAACAGAAGGTAAGAACCTACGTACGAGTAAGTAAAGTGCTTGCTCCCTCGCCTGCTTTTCAACACAATTGGGTAGGAATTGAAGTAGAAATAGAAATTTGATGTTTATTTGTTGTGAAAGAATTGGGTATTAAAAATGGAAGGTAAGAACCTGCGTAGGAGTAAGTAAAGTGCTTGCTCCCTTGCCTGCTTTTCAGCAAAATTGCATAGGAATTCAAGTAGAAATGAATGTTTTTATTTTTGTATGAATGACTAAGAAGAAAAGAGCAGAAAAAGATATAATTCCTCCATCCAAATCTAAAAAATCCAAGGGACCGGTGACCCTTGGACGATCAACCTTCATTGACAAGATCATAAGAAAAGCTGAGTCTCAGTCATCAGTAGGACCCTGAATCGTTTCCACAAGAAATCCTATTGTAACCCTTCAGGCTGCAGGATCACCATCTGCAGCTAACACTGAGATTCACAGCAGGACTAAAGGGTCTGAACAAAGTTTTCAAAACACTGAAAATTTGCAGTTTAGCCCTTTACAAGAAGGGAATTCTTGCAATCTCCGTGAAGGAGGAGGAGAAATAGGTAGTACTAAAAGGACTAAATCATCAGAACCCAAATCTCCTCAAACAGTGGTTGAACAGAGGACCCCCAGTATTCCGGACCAAGGAAGTGTTGTTAAAATCATTTTACAAGTCTCTTCTAGCCCCCCAGGAACAAATCTCCAGCTCCGGAAATCCCTGAAGAGTATTGGCATATTTTTGACCAAATGGCCAATAATCAACGACAACCTCAAACCTCTACATTACAATATCCTATTGTTGACACAACTGTCAATTCTCCCATGAAAGCCATCCCATTACAAAATATTCCTACCTTTCATGGGCTAACTTTGGAGGATCTTGATGCATTCCTTTTTGAATTTGATGTTTTATGTAGGGGTTACGATTACACTACCGACCCCTAGAAACTGAAGCTGTTTCCTTCTACTTTGAAGGGAGCAGCTCTGTGTTGGTTTATGGGGCTTGGTGGAGGTACCATTAATGACTGGGAACAAATGAAAACAACCTTTCTAAAAAAATACCAAGATTTTTGCCGAAGTAGAGAACTGAAGGATGAAATCTTTCAAATGGTAGCTAAGACTAATGAGACTCTTGAAGAATATGTAGAACATTTTCAATATAATCTGCAAAGATCTCCTTATGCAAATCTACCCCCTGAAGTTCTTAAAACCACGATGATTAAAGGTATGAAAGACCAATGGGTAGAAACATTAAACTTAATGGGGAAAGGGGATATTTATCAAGAGGATTTTGACAATATTGTACAATTGTGTATCAGGTGTTCCAGAGGCAGTACAAGGCTGAAACCAACCGGGCATGATGCGATCACTAGAGATAATAGAACCTCAGAAGGAAGCATTACACGAGTTGAAATTGGTAATTTTCTCGAAGATTTCAAGACTGATATCTTGGGGACCTTGACAACACAATTGGATATCATGCAAGCCAAATAGAAACAGGCCAAAGCAGAACAAAACCTGGCTATTTTTTGTCCATGATGCAGAAAGAAACACCACCATAGAGAATGTTCGCTAGATATGATACATACATGCGCCATTTGCACTAAGGATCATGCTACAGAAAGTTGTCCATCGCTTCCTGGGTTAAAAGCAGTCTTCAAGGAAGCCGAAGAGGAAGTGGAACCAGTATATCTGATGAACCAGCGCCATCAATGGCAAGCACGACTGATAGGTATGCCTACAGACCCTTCTTCGTTCTTTCCTTCCTCACAATATAATTCTCAGTAGTATCCAGGGACAACATGGCAGAACCAACCACCTTTCTCTAATTGGCCACCTCAAGCCTTTTCTATGCCATCATGGCCCAATCAATCAAATTGGTCAAATTCCTCTTACCCTCCACCATTTTGGCAGAGTAACCCCTATCCCTCTCAATGGTCCCCTTCTACCTCACAAAATCAGAACTGGCAACCGAATTGGCAACGATCCGTAAACCAACCTACGGGAACAGTTCCTCCATCTCAACCAACCTTACCAGCACCTTACACATTGCAGCAAAATCCTCAATCTAATATATGACCACAACTCCCAGCTCAACCAAATCCAAATCCTAACAACAGACCCATCCAGTCAGTACAAATTATTGAGAGCCTGGACCCTGAAGTTGAGTCAAGAGAATGTAATGAACTTAAGTTAAGATCTGGACGCATAATTACCCCAGATGAGGATAAGAATCTGCAACCTGAAACCAAAGAGACATATCCAGATAAGCCTTCGACTGTAGATAGCCAACAAACAACGCAGGGAGAAGATACAGTCAGGCAGAAGGATCCCAAACAAATCATAACTACTTCTCCCCCATTCCCAAAAAGATTGATAATACCTCGACCAATTGAATATCCTGATTTTGATCTTCTGGGTGAACTCAAAAATATCTGTATAAAAATACCCCTCCTCCAGGCTATTCAAGACATTCCGATATATGCTAAAACTATTAAAGAATTGTGTGTAAAGAAGTCTGTGAGGAAAACAAAAATAACCCCAATTGTCCATGTTGTCGGGACTTTGTCTGATTTATTACTAGGCAAAGAGACACCTATAAAATACGAAGACCCAGGAAACCCCATTGTCACAGTCCAAATAAATGGTCACTCTTTTCCCAATGCTTTAGTCGATTTAGGGGCAGCCATTAACATTCTCACAACAACAACTTGCGAAATGCTTGGCATCACAGCCTTGGAACCAACTACTACCTTGCTGGAACTTGCCGATCGTTCAGTCATTAAGCCAGAAGGAACATTACAGGATGTGATGGTTTCTATAGACACTTGGGAATATCTAGCAGATTTTTTGATTATTAATCCTAGGAACCGGCTAGATGGACATCCCTTAATATTAGGAAGGCCTTGGCTAGCAACAGCTGATGCTTATATAAGCTGTTGGACAGGCAGTATGACCATAACCCGAGGAAATAATGTAAATAATCTAGTCTTATACCCTCCCGCTCAGCCAAGCCTAACCATTGTAAAAACTCGGAAACAACGTGTAACATATTTAACAGAAAATATTCGTTCACCATTAATTGTGGCAGATTCCCTTGAATTCAAAAACCAAACAGAAGACGATGTCATTAATACTTTTATCAATCACCTTGCTGCAGTGTCTAATTTGAGATGTCACATGATTAAAGAAGTCCTTGACAATGAGATTGAAGAAGATTCCCTGAGAGATATCAATGACCAACCAATACCAACAACCACTGTCTATAATAGAAAGCCTATTGAAATTGAGCAAGGGAAGATCCTGAACATTAACAATAATCTGAGTAGCGACCAGCAACAAAAACTTATCCAAGTCCTTAGGAAATACAAAGGGGCTTTTGCATGGGACTACCCAGACATGAAAGGGATTGACCCTCAGTTATGCATGCACCACATCTACACCGAAAAGGATGCAAGACCCATTTGACAACCGTAGCGTAGATTAAATCCTCATCTAAAGGATATTGTGAAAGAAGAACTTCAAAAATTATTAGATGTGAATTTTATTTATCCTATATCTGACAGTAAATGGGTTTCTCCATTAGTAGTTGTCCCCAAAAAGAATGGAAAATGGAGGATATGCATTGACTATAGAGAACTCAACAAAGCAACACAAAAAGACCATTTTCCCCTTCCATTTATCGACCAAGTCCTAGATACACTGGCAGGGAAGAAATTCTTCTCTTTCCTAGATGGCTTCAGTGGCTACAACCAAATTCAGATTGCCCTTGAAGACCAGGATAAAACTACTTTCACCTGCCCCTGGGGAACATTCGCTTACAGGGTATTGCCTTTTGGATTGTGCAACGCACCTGCTACGTTCCAAAGAGACATACTCAGTATTTTTGTAGACTTGATAAATGAAGGAATGGAGGTGTACATGGACAATTTTACACCCTACGGGGATGGCTTTGATAAGGCATTACAGGCATTGGAGAAAGTCCTAGAACGGTGTATTGCTACTAGGCTATGATTAAGTCATGAGCAATGTCATATGATGATGACAGAGGGCCTGATTCTGTGTCATTACATTTCAGCAACTGGAATTCAGGTAGATCCAGCAAAGATACAGGTAATTTTCTTATTAGCTACTCCCTGAACTCAAACAAAGGTACATAGTTTTCTGGGATTTGCTGGATATTATCGTAGATTTATAAATAATTTTTTGCAGATTGCTGCACATTTATATGCCTTGACAGGGAATGTTGATTTTGTATGGACTAATAAATGTGACATTGCCTTTATAGATCTTAAACGCTTAGTATCAACAACACTAGTATTACGAGGCCTGAACTGGGATATACCTTTCTAGATTTCATCAGATGCATCAAATACAACTATTGGAGATGTTCTTGGCCAAGAAGAAGACAAGAAACCCTACGCAAAAACCTAACTCCTGCTGAGTTGAACTATACAATCACAAAAAAATAGTTTTTAGCTGTTATTTATGCTATAAACAAATTTAGACAGTATATAACTGGATATCCTGTCTTTCTGTATATTGATCACTCTGCTATTAAATATTTAGCCAACAAACCTATCACAAATGGAAGAGTGACACGTTGGTTACTACTTTTGCAGGAATTTGACATAACTATAAGGGATCGACCAGGGAAGGAGAACCTTGTGGCAGACTTCCTCTCTCGAGTGCCAAGAACAGACGATACAGTGGCGGTGGAGGATCAGTTCTCGGATGAACATTTGTTTGTTATGGCTGTAAAAACACCATGGTATGCAGATGTGGCAAATTACTTAGCAGTGGGAAAATTGCCCAAACATCTGACACCCAGAGAAAGGAAATTGATTGTGCAGCGCAACACTCGTTTCTCCTGGATTGGAGGATATCTTTTCCACACAAGGGTTGATATGCACATCTGCAGGTGCATCAGGGAGGATGAAATTTATGACATCTTAAAAGCTTGCCATGATGGACCTTGTGGTGGACACTTTGTAGACTGCAGAACTGGACATAAAATTCTACAAATGGGCTACTACTGGCCCACTATTTTTAAGGATGCTAAGAAATTTGTTCAGGCATGTGATAGTTGCCAAAGGATGGGCCACCCTGGGCAATCTGATGAAATGCCCCTGCATCCACAACTAGTGATAGAACCCTTTGAGTGTTGGGCATTAGATTTCGTTGGGCCGATCAAACCATCATCCAACCAGAAATCGTATATATTGGTTGCAACAGAATACGTAACTAAGTGGGTGGAAGCAGTAGCATTACCAAGAGCAACAGAGAAAATTGTTATTAACTTTCTTTTCAAAAATTTTGTGCGGTATGGTTTACCTAGAGAAGTAATTACTGATGGGGGGCCACAATTCGTGGGTCACAAGATCATTGCTACATTGAAGAATCATCACATTACACACAGAATTACCTCTCCGTATCACCCGCAGGCGAACGAGTAGGTGGAGAGCACCAACAAAGTTATCGAAGCTATTCTAACGAAGACAATCTCATCACATAGATGAGACTGGATTGCTCGACTGCCAGAGGCCTTGTGGGTGTATCATACAACTTGGAGAAACACTACTGGATACTCTCCATATTAGCTAGTATTTGGTAAGGAACCCATTTTCCCCATAGAATTTGAAATACAAACACTAAGGACAACCCAGGAGGTAGGACTGGACTTAACTGAAGCCCAGGTTAATAGGTTACAGCAAATGAATGAATTAGATGAAATTCGACTATTAGCTCTACAACATACTGCACTTATTCAATAGTAAAGAGCCAAATGGCACGATGCCCTTATTAAGAAAAAGACATTTCATGAGGGCGACTAGGCACTTCTATATGATTCCAGATTCCAAGACTTCCCGGGCAAACTGCAGACTAGATGGCTAGGCCCTTATGAAATAAAGAAAGGACATGACAATGGCACCCTTAAGCTAGCCACCATTGATGGGTCTGGTTCTTCTTTTAAAGCAAATGGGCATCGAGTGCGCCTCTACCAAAAACCACTTACCAGAGAATCTTTCTATCAGCAGATATGTGAGGACCCCACCTTGCAAGTTTTAGCTCAAGAGGGCAATCCCTCGGCAGCTTCATGTTGATAAAAGTTATTTCTTCGTTGTAAAATATGTAAATATGATTGCTAATTTGATTTTTCTTTACTTGTTCTGTTATTCAATGTTTTGAGCAACTGCTTTTCTTTCTTTTCGTCCTTTGCTGTTCAAACTTTTGAACAACACTTTTTTCTTGTGTGTTTTGCTGTTCAAACTTTTGAACAACACTTTTTTCCTGCATGTTTTGCTATTCAAACTTTTGAACAACACTTTTTTCTTGCGTGTTTTGTTGTTCAAACTTTTGAACAACACTTTTTTCTTGCGTATTTTGCTGTTCAAACTTTTGAACAGCTGTTTTTCAAACTTTTGAACAACACTTTTTTCCTGCATGTTTTGTTGTTCAAACTTTTGAATAGCTGTTGTTCAAAATTTTGAACACTTTTTTCTTGTGTGTTTTGTTGTTCAAACTTTTGAGCAATTGTTGTTCAAACTTTTGAACAACACTTTTTTCTTGTGTATTTTGTTGTTCAAACTTTTGAACAACTGTTGGTCAAACTTTTGAACAACACTTTTTTTTTTCCGCGTGTTTTGCTGTTCAAACTTTTGAACAACTGCTGTTCAAACTTTTGAAGAGCTGCTATTCAAATTTCTGAACAACACTTTTTCTTGTGATTATTTTGTTGTTCAATCTATTGAACAACACTTCTTTTATTTTTGCATTATTTGTTGTTCAATCTATTGAACAACACTTCTTTTCCTTTTGTGTGATTGCTCTTAGCTTATCTCAGCCCCATTTTGTTTTCTTTTCATGGCATGAAGTACACTACTTTTATGAGGGCAAGAGTTATGGATCCTATTGAAGGGAGTTAATACCATTAACGTTATGATCTTTAACAAGACAACCTCTTGATGATAGATTCTTTTCAAGAAAAGGGACACAGTTATTTATATACTACTCTACTGCATTGTTTTCTGTTGTACCTGATACTGATTGATCATCTTGAATACCATGCTGGTTCTACCCCTCCTGGTTATAATCTTCTCTGTCTATAATAAATAAGACTATGGGTATACTTTTTCTATTGACATGTTCAACTTCTTCCACCATCCCTGCTCTTAAGGAGTATTGAGCCTCCCTCTATTTATCATAAAAATATGTAATAATAGCAAAATTTTGTTTGCAGATGGAGGATAGGGGGTCTCATTAAGAGCCAGCCTACCATGTTCATAAGGCTGTAGCAAAGTGGCATTCCCACTATGGCCACCACACCAGGGTTATGATCCATTGGACAACTAGAATATCCTTGGAACAGGAGGTCTCATCACAAGCCGGCCTGATCACTTTTGCTACATCCCAGTGAATGGCAGTGTGGTCATCTGGTTACCATGCCAGCACACTGATCTCTTCTGTAGAACAACAATGAAATTTTCCACTCATAAATTGAGGATCCTGGCTCATACGGGTTAAAAAGTGTTGAAAATATCAACAAGAAATGCTAAATATAGAAGTGCTAAAAATAACATTGCTATAAATAGAATTTCGGGATACATTCTAATTTTAGTTAGTCCCTGAACTAAAATTGAGAATAAAAATTCGAATTTGGTCTCAACAACTGTTTGAAAAATAATTAATTAATTCATCTTGAGTTAATTAGTTGGAGAAAATCAAACGTGAAGTCTATGTGAAGACATGCAACAGTTTTCCCTTTGATTGAGGAAGTTATCCCTTGATTAAGGAGATCAGGATGAGTTGTATTTTGAGTTGTAATTAGTTAGCTCAGTTAACTGAGTTAAGTCCAGTTAGATTAGTTCCAACAGTTTGTGGAACTGATTGTGAGTTCAGTTAGTTAATGCATGCATGCATGTAACTACTGTACTTTAGATCACTGAATATTCTCTCATAAATAACTAATGCATGTCAGTTCAGTCAGAGACCTAGTTGAGATCAGATGATGGGACAATGTACTATCAGTTGCAGGAATATTCCACTGAGGATATCTACTGCATGCAGAAGGAATTCATTCCTTGGAGATTGCGCAGTTACTTTTGAGTTTGGTGAGTTGTGTGAGAGGTGAATTCACATAGGTGGTAGCCAGAGGACCCAGGAGAAACTGCTCAAGGAAATATGAGGCTTGGAGGACTGAGAGAAGGCATATGTTGTGTCTATTCAATCTATCAGAAGAATTGAAGGATTGTACTGAGAGCTGGATAGCTTGTGAGCTAAAGCTTTGTGTAATCCTGAGATATTTCCACTTGTATGATAATACAGATAGCGGGCTTTTTAGCTGAGGCTTTCCCCAGAGTATTCTTATGTGTTCATGTGTGATTGATTTCTCATTCTCTACTATATGTGTTCTATTTGATCTTGCTCAAAATCGATTAAGCTTCCACAAGTTTGTTTATAGAAGTATATCAAGTATTTTGCTTTAGTATATTGCATTATTAAGTGATCTATAGTGGGAAATTCTACAAAAAGCAACCCTGCCGAGGCTATGGACGCCTGTTGGCAGCAGAGGCTTTGCTCATGGTATTGAAGTGATATTTTAACGTCAATAATTATTACAATACCCTCTTCTTATTCTTTCTTTTTATCGGAGAAATTATTTCCTTAAATTTTTCCTATTTAGAACCTTTATGCATGAGATAATGTTTTTTTTTCAATCGTATCATTTTCGGCTAGAATACCGTCAGCAGAGCATCTTTTTGGCATATTGTTGTCCTTTTCTTTTTCACATAACCTATCATCAATCCAAAGCGTCTTATCTCTTATTCATAACTACCTTTACACACTCCGCTCTCATTATAACCATACCTCTTGCCGTCCCATCATTGATATGCGTACTCTGTTTCATTTACTGCCGTACCCTTCACCCTCTTGCCTTGCCATCAGAACAACACTTCCCTGTCTATTCGGTCGTAGGCGACCTCTCATTTGAAGGAGGGGGAGGACTCCCATTACACCTTTGCATGCGTTGTATTTATTTTATTGGATTTCATATGTTGCTACGGTACCCCATGATCAAATGGCATGTGGCAATATGATAGTCCTCGAATTAATAATATTAATTCTCATGGAAATGTCGCTTAACATCATGAAACTTAGCCATTACATCTGCTTGTTGTTCTATCTCACCATTTCTGTTCTCTGCTGCATGTTTCTTGCTATTGCTATTCTCTGCTGCATTTTTCTTGCTATTGCTGTTCTCTGCTGCATTTTTCTTGCTATTGCTATTCTCTGCTGCATTTTTCTTGCCTGTTAATTTTTTGAAATTGTTATGAAACTAGCTCACAAAAAGATAGAAAAGATAGTTGAACGCCTTAGAATTCAGCCTCTTCGAGGTGGCAACCTCCTTTACATTACACAAATGAACAATTCTTGGATGATTCAAATGACGAAACCTCCTTTCTATATATAGGAGTCTAAGGAGTCACAATATAACCTAGCCGACCTAACAATAATAATATGAAGCCACAAAAATAACAATAGAGGGATTCTATAGGGCACAGTAATAGAAATATGGGGACAATAGGGGTGCAAAAATATTAATAAGGGATACAACTACAATAGTAATGGGGTAATCACTAGTATTATAGGGACCTAACATGCCCCTCTCCTTTAAAAAAGTGTTGTCCTCAACGCTTGAGTAGTTCTGGATGCTTCTGTATAAAATTCTCATCCTCCCATGTGGAATCTTCAACGGATAAGTTCTTCCACTTGATGAGATACTCCGAAATTGATCGATTTCATAGCTGTCGAGTTCTTGTTTCTGTGACTGCTTCCGGTTCCAATATAATTTTTCCTTCCTCGTCAAGTTCTGGCAATATTGTTTGAACTGGGAGCTTGTCGCCTATAACCTTCTTTAAACATGAAACATGGAAAACTGGGTGCACTCGAGAAGCTGCAGGAAGCTCCAATTTGTATGCCATAGTACCAATCTTTTGCAACACCTTGTATGGACCATAATACTTTGGTGATAATTTATTATCCTTCTTAGCTTGCTTGAGGGACATTTGTTTATATGGTTGTAGTTGTAGGAATACCCAATCACCTACATCAAAACTTCTTTCGCTGCGATGTTGATTTGCCTGTTGTTTCATTTTATTCTGTGCCAACACGAGGTTATCCTTTAAGAGTTGGAGGACTTGTTGTTGATGTTTGATGTGATGTTCCACTGCTTGAACCTTAGAATTTTCTCTTAAATATGATGTGATGGATGGTGGCTGATATCCATAAAGTGCCATAAATGGGGTCATTTTTGTTGCTGTATGGAAGGAAGTGTTATACCACCATTCAGCCAGAGGCAACCATTTGACCCATTGTGTCTGTTTATCAGATACAAAGCAATGAAGATATCCTTCCAAACATTTGTTTACTATCTCAGTTTGCCCATCAGATTGAGGATGATAAGATGAGCTATGAGCTAACTGAGTACCAAGACAAGAAAATAATTCTGTCCAAAAATTTCCAGTGAAAATGGGATCTCTGTCACTTACAATAATCTTTGGGTTTCCATGTAGCTTTTGAATTGTTTCCATAAATGCAGTAGAAACTGTACTGGCTTTAAATGGATGTGATAATGCACAAAAGTGTGCATACTTGGTAAGTCTGTCAACTACCACCATGATGACACTCTTTCCCTCAGACTTGGGTAAACCTGTGATAAAATCCATTGAAACCTCCTCCCAACGTTGGCTTGGAATGGATAAAGGTTGTAATAGACCCGGGGTCTTAATTGTTTCAACTTTATTTTGTTGGCAAACCAAACATTCCGCCACAAACTTTTGAATATCTGATTTAAGGCCATCCCAAAAAAATTCCTTCTTAACCCTGTGGTAAGTTTTTAAAAATCCTGAGTGCCCTCCTAAGGGAGAAGTGTGCAATTCCATAAGAATATTTTGTTTGAGTTGGGAATTCTTACAGAGGTATAAGCGATCTTTGTACCATAACAAATCATTTTTCCAGCTAAATGTATCAAATGTACTGGAATCTTGTTGTAACTTTCGAATAAGTGCCCACACTTCTTCATCATTCTTCCATTCCTCCCTTGCTTTGTTTATCCAATCTGGTTGGATAATAGAAATGGTGCACAACAATGCTTCCACATCCTCATCCTTTCTTGAGAGTGCATCTGCCACCACATTTTGCTTCCCTTTTTTGTAGATGATTTCAAAGTCATAAACCAACATCTTTGTGACCCACTTTTGTTGCTCTTCAGAGGATAATCTTTGTTCTAAAAAGTATTTAAGGCTATCATGATCCGTTTTTACCTTGAAGTGTCTTCCCATTAGGTAGGGTCGCCATTTCTTAAGTGCATGGAGTATTGCCAACATTTCCTTCTCATAAATAGCTTTGTGTAAAAACTTTCCCATTGGACGACTTTCAAAAGCAATGGGTCTTTCATCTTGCATTAAAACAGCACCAATTCCATTTCCTGAAGCATCACATTCCACAATAAAGGTTTTTGTGAAGTCCGGTGTAGCTAAGACCGGTGCTTGGCACATTGCCTCTTTAAGATGTTCGAAGGCCTTTGTTGCTTCTGGAGTCCATGAAAATGCATCTTTCTTCAATAATGTTGTTAGAGGTGTTGCTATTCTCCCATAATTCTTAACAAACTTGCGATAATACCCTGTCAACCCGAGAAATCCTCGCAGATGCTTTATGGATGTGGGGATTTTCCATTCCTTAATGGCTTTAATTTTGCTAGGGTCTACCTTAACTCCTTCATGAGATACAATATGACCCAGATATTCCACCTCTTCTACTCCAAAGAAACATTTGGATCTTTTTGCATATAATTGTTTCTCCTCCAATAGTTGTAGCACCCTGTCAACATGTTCAACATGATCCTTCCAAGACTTGTTGTAGATTAGTATATCATCAAAAAATACTAACACAAATTTTCTAAGGAAGGGTTTGAAAATGGAATTCATCAAACCTTGAAATGTTGAAGGTGCATTGGTAAGGCCAAAAGGCATGACCAAAAATTCATAATGACCCTCATGAGTTCTAAATTCTGTTTTCGGAATGTCTTCAGTCTTCATTCTGATTTGATGATATCCTGAACGAAGATCCAACTTGGTGAAGTAAATTGATCCATGCAATTCATCCAGTAATTCATCAATGACAGGAATGGGAAACTTATCTTTAATAGTGAGCTTGTTGAGCTCCCTATAATTCGGACACATGCGCCATGATCCATCCTTCTTGTGCACCAATACTACTGGAGCAGAGAAAGAACTTTGACTAGGTTGAATTATACCAGCCTCTAGCATTTCTGCAACCATACGTTCAATTTCACTCTTTTGGGCATAGGGATATCTGTACGGCCTGATGTTTGGAGGAACACTTCCTGGAATCAGATGAATAGCATGATCATGATCACGAATAGGTGGGAGACCTTTGGGAGTCTCAAATACCTTGGAATGATTGTCCAAGACTTTTTGGAGATCTGGAGAAATAGATGATTCCGATGTGGAAACATCTAGCGAACATAATTGTGCAATTACACCTCTTTGTTCCTTTTTTAGAAGCTTTGTCATACCATTAGAGCTGATTATCTTTCCCAGTTTCCCTGCAATACCCCTTAATTCAACTTCCTTTCCTTCCGCAGAAAATTTCATGAAAATTTCTTGAAAATTAAAAGCTATTGTACCCAAGGATTGTAGCCATTGGACTCCTAGTACAACATCAGCACCTCCCATTGGAATGGAAAGCATTGGGCTAGTCAATACATATTCTCCCATGGATAGCTTGATATTATGGCACTTTAGAGAAATTTATCGTTCCTCCATTTGCAACCATCACTTGACACTCTGGTGCTGGATATAGGAAGCAATTCAATTCTTTTGCTACCTTACAATGAATAAAATTGTGGGTACTTCCTGAATCAATCAACACTATTACCTTTTTCTTCTTGATTTGTCCTTCTATCTTGATGGTTTGAGGAGTGGTAATTCCAGCCAATGCATTACAAGATATGGTCGGATTCATTTCTTCTTTATCTAGGCTTTGTTCCTGGAGTATATCCTCTTCTTTTGACCTTTCTTGCTCCTTTTCTTCTTCCTCTTCACAATCTATGTAGAATAATTTCTTCTCAGCACACTTATGACCTTTAGTGTATTTGCTATCACAACTGTAACAAAGCCCTTTTGCTCTTTTTTCTTCCAATTGTTGTGGTGTCAACCTTATAGGTTGTGGAAGGCTAGGGGTAACAACACTTCCATCTTTATAGTTGTGACTGGTATGCTTCCTAGTTGCCATAATTTTGCTTTCCATTTTTCTTGCTAACCTGAATGCCTTCTCTAATGAATCAGGTTCCCAAAGGTGAACATCATGTTGGATATTATCCTTTAAAGTCCCTATGAACACATCAATCCTATGCTCCTCTGGAATATTTTTTACTCTTATGTTCAATTTTTGGAACTCCTCAATGTGCTCCATTATTGAACCCTTTTGTTTGAGACTTATCAATTGGCTAAAAAAAGTGTTGCTTTTTGTATCCTCATAATGTGCTGTCAATTCTTCCGTAAAAATTGCCCAAGTGATAATTTGTTTATGAGAGCAAAGCCATTGATACCATACAAACTGATTTGGTTCCAAATATAAAGTTGCAATACGTACCTTTTGTGTGTTTTGCACATTATTGAGATCGAAAAATTGCTCCATCTGTAATATCCATGTTGTGGGATCCTTGCCATCAAACTTCCTCATATCGATTTTTGGAATATGGTGGGTCTTCGATCCAACATTAGAGTCTATGGAATCATGATTAACATTTCTTTTGTTCTCATCATGAGTTTCCTTTACTACCCTTTCACCATTAGTGACCATTTGTTGTAGCAACTTATTCATATTTATCTTCAATTCTTCCATGTCTGTCTTCAAATCTGTCTTCAAATCATCCATCTTAGCTTCCATGCCATTCATTCTAGCTTCCACGCCCTTTATCTTAGATTCCATGCCATTTATCTTAGCTTCTATTAGCTTTTGTGAGAGTGACATTTGTTGCACTTGGTCTTGTAATTTTGATATATCATGTAGCATTTCTTCCTCTTCTTCATGAGTCATGCTAGCGCTTTCAGGTTGCTTACTAGGTGTTTGCATTTTATTTCCTCGGGGCATCAGTTACCAATAATGATGCTCTACTATGCCTTTGGAATTCTTCAAAATAATTTTTCAAACCAAGCTTCAGAAAAAATTTAAAAAATCTGCACACCTTTTTTCACTTTGAAGGAGCTTGATATTGCCTCTAATGTATCTCTGTAATTTTGGATCATCCAATTCTAAAATTGTGACCTGCAGTAGCCCTCTGTGTCCTCTTTCCAATGCCACTAGTCTGATCCAAATTTGATTATCCAAGGAAGAGTTATGCCAAATCTCCCACAATGACCTGATTATAGACTACTTCAGTAGAGCGAACTTGTACGACATGCCATGTGTCCCTGTTTCGACCTTTGGCTCTGAAAAATATATACAAGAAACTACAGTATGTCCTCTTTCTGTAGCTTCTTACAAAACTTCAATCCGATGCTCAAAGAGAAAGTTATGACGATTTTCCCTAGGTCACCTGTTTGGAATGTAATTCAGGAGTCTGCAAAAAGACCAACTTCCTCAGATCATATCTCCACCAAAATAGAGCGAAAAGCTCTGAAATTCGGATCCAAGGTTCAGTGCGATTTCTTCTCAAATGGGTTTTTTTTTTTCGCTTCTAAAACGTTGCAGAAAAAATGTTATAGCAAAAATTCCACAATGACCTATTTGGAGCATCGAAACCCTAGAATCCAAAGCTCTGATACCAAATGTTATGAAACCAGCTCACAAAAAGATAGAAAAGATAGTTGAACGCCTTAGAATTCAGCCTCTTTGAGGGGGAAACCTCCTTTACATTACACAAATTAACAATTCTTGGATGATTCAAATGACGAAACCTCTTTTCTATATATAGGAGTCTGAGGAGTCACAATATAACCCAGCCGACCTAACAATAATAATATAAAGCCACAAAAATAACAATAGAGGGATTCTATGGGGAACAGTAATAAAAATATGGGGACAATAGAGGTACAACAATATTAATAAGGGATACAACTACAATAGTAATGGGGTAATCACTAGTATTATAGGGACCTAACAGAAATTGTAGGAAGAATTCAAGCATTATGGGTGGAAAATCAGTGTGCCGAAAACCTTTAGTATTGGAAATTTCGGACAGAGACAGGGAGATTCTAGTGCACACAGGATGGATTTCATACTTCACCAGGCTTCAGGCCCCTAACAATGAAGTTTCTCTCAAATTCTTACAACATTTACAGAATGGGCAGTCCATGGTGAAAGGAAGAAGAATCACAGTATCAAAAGCTGTGATAGCTGAAGTATCTGGGCTGCCGGTGGAAGGAGATGTATGGCCTAAAAAGCACGTAATGTTGCAAGACACGGTGGAGATTTTCAAAGATGCAGGCGAGGAATTAACCAGAAAAGGCAAGGGCATTCAACCGTCTTCTCTGGGAGAACCATGGCATGAATTGGCAAGTGTTGTCCAGAGGTACATTACCTGTGATGGTCGACGAGATGTGGTAAGACCACGAAAACTCAAACTCTTAGTTGTTTTAAAACAAAAGCTCACTGTTAATCTACCATCTTTCTTGAATTCATTGCTGCATGATACCGCTGATAGAATAAGATGGGCTAGGCACCCCGAAACTGTAGTCAGCCACCATGGTTTGATTAGACTAATTGTTAGTCATAATCTTGTTCAACAAAACTTAACTTGGGATGGTCTCATAGCACCTCTAGAGATTAGTCAAGACCCTGTAATCCAAAACTCTGCAATCTTGGAAATTAGCCAGCAGAACCCTGTTCTGAAGAGGAAAAGGACTACTCATTCAAAAATTGAACCTCATAAGCGCAGGCGGTCTGCAAGGTTAAAACTAGTCAGAGGATGTTTGTAAATCCTCAGGGTAGCGCCGAACGACCAACGGAGCCATCTAAACCAATTAATGTATAGGACTCTGAGTCAGAACCAGAGGAACAATGCAATTCTAAGCCAGAACCAGAAGAAAAGGATAATTCAGAGCCCGAGCCCGAGGAAGAGTGCAATTCTGAACCTGAACAGGGGGTAGAATGTCATTCTGAATCAGAACCTGAGGAAGAAGCCAATTCAGAACAAGAACCCAAGGAAGAACATAAGTCGGACTCAGAACAAGAGGGAGTACAACATTTTGATGATGAACCAGGCAATGAAGCAGGACCTCCTCAAACACCACCTATGAACCCCCAAGATGATCTTTTGCAGGATTTTGAGGAAGGGATGGCACAGGTCCTGGAAAATTTGAATGCATACATGCAACCTAGAGGATCACTCGATCCTAACCTTATGGAAGCTCAATCCTCAAGAGATTCTAGTCATACAGAAATTTTGCCTTCTCCAAAAGCTGTAGACCAGGAAGAGGGAGTGAGCACAAAAATTATTCACGAATCTGATAACCAGTCTGGTGACACAGTTATATTGGAGCACAGCCATGATGAGCACCAAGAACCCTTAGATACAGAGGGTATTGACAAACCTGTTCTTACAAAGAAGGCTCCTCAGAAAAAGTGAGTAGCTGAAACAAAACTAAAGAAGCTAAGGAAGAAATACCAAAAGCTTTAGAAGACAGTTAGAAGGCTACGTCGGAAATTGAACAAAACTGCAAATAGAGAGGCCCAGAGCACTACTCCTGAGGTAGTCACTGTGGCCACACAAAGAGAAATATGTGAGGGAAGGGCAACATAAACCTAGACTGAACCTATTTTTACTCAAACGGTAGCCACCCAAACAAATTTGCATGCAGACTTAATGGATACAACTGTTCAGACAGAGGGTTGGTCCTCCCACAGTAAAAGAACTCAAACGGAGGGTTGATCCTCCCATAATAAAAGAATTTAGACTGAGGGTATACCCTCTCATAGCACAGGCACCCAAACTAAAGAAAAATTCAAGGACACCCCTTCAAGCAGTGATCCTATTCTTTTGAAGTTACAGGAGGAACTGGCACAAGCCCAACTTGCTTTAAAGCAATGTAGGAAGGAGACAGTTCCTCTGCAGAATTATCAGGAGTTGCAAAAGAAATTCAGAGAGTTGACTATAACAGAGGATGAAACTTTTGCTAGGTTTAGACAGGTGGAAGAAAGGCTGAAGAAGGTAAAGACTAAGCTGGACAAGGTCATGGGTCAAATTGACACCATTTGCTCGCTATATTCGGATGTCTTATCTTGCAGGTATCCTGCTACGAACTATGCCCTGTTTCTATTAGAAAGATACTTATTATTGAAGATTAAAGCCATAAAGGCCGGCAAACCAATAGAATTAAAAACAACTGAAGAATTTATAAGTTGTTGTAAAGAGCATGGGGTAAAAGTTCAACGACTTCTTTGTGAATTTTATTTACATAATTTTGTATTAGAAGAGGAGGTAGATAAGAATCCTAGCCCTTTTGTTGGGGACGTTCAGTTTCAAGCTTTTATTTCCTTCGCAGTTAATCAACTTAAGTGGTTTAAGGCCTATAAGTCTTTCTAGAGAAAATAACATGAAATGGATTTATAGGTAAGAAGCGAGCCTACTCACCCTTTGCAACTGTTTATTAAACACAAAAGGCTTATGACACAGGAGGGTGTGATTAAGATTTTGGGACCTATACATAAGGAAATTGTGCAAACGGGAAGGGCATATTTCCTCTCCATTCAAGAAAGGTCCTTGATTGCATCCAAGATGAGATGGACAATCTCAACTAATAGTGTCAAGAAAAGAGAACCATTTAACTACAAGAACTTCAAAGCTGTTGCAGGCCGTTTGGTCACATACAACAATATTATCCTAAGAGAAGGACCATATTGGTTGGGATGTCGATATAGGAGCCCTATTATTTGGTACCCTCCTGAAGGATATCGTTCTGACTATGAGTTGCCTGAAGGATAGGAAGAAACAACCTTTGCCAGTTTGATACAACAACACGGTTTTAGGTCTGATAAAGAAACAAGTTTTCCAGCTTACTCTCTAACTGCACTACATAGGAACTACTTGTTTTTCATGAGGACATGAAACAAGGTAAGCAGGGGAGTATGTTGGGCCGTACAATGGGTATAAGTTTACTCTTGATTACACTGTCTTTTTCCTCCTTTTTATGCATTTGTGCCCTGATATAGTAAGATGTTGATAAAAATTCGATGAGAAATGAATAAAATTGCTTTTGATACGGTTTGACTAAGCAAAGTTAACTTTCATTGTTTTTATGCAGAAATTGGAAAAGGGAACAACTGCGGTTCAAAAGATTAAATAGCAAATGCTAAACAAGGGAAAAGGAGCGCATCTTATGCGGACGGATCAAGGAATGAATCAAGAGGATCAACACAAGTTGGAATGTTGTCTGATAATAGCATTTAGTTGCGAATTCCTCAAGATCTCCTGATCCTGAGGAATCACATTTATCTCTTTTACTTCTTGATTATAAAGGGGAACTTCTCGCCCTTTTGAAGGGGGTTGTAATTTTAATATACAAAGCGTGATTTTGAAGAGCACAGCGCGTTGTAATGACATTTGAATTTGATGATTAATACATAATTTGAGTTGCTGTTCACTCATGATATTTTGAAGTAGTTAAGTAGTATTCGCTGGCGGCTTGGGCCCGGTCACTGGTGGATTCCACTGTTGTTCCCTGTGTTATACTTTTACTTTTCCTTTACTGCAAGTTTAATTATTTGGCTTTACAGTTTTACAGATGATTTACTTTCATTGGTGTGGAATTTGTGTATGTATTTCATTACTTCTTAATTCTGTCAATTGATTTAATTTATTTATTTTGTGGATTGAATTAATCATTAGAAAAGAGTTATTTCCTGTTCATTAAAATATAGGGTGTTATTGATTACATTAGATTCTTTTTCCTTATGCAGTAGTTTAGATTTAGCTGGAAGAGCTCTGTTATTGCTACGGTGCACTCGGTTGATGTGATTGCAATTATAATCTCTTGATTAAGATTGAGTCTTGGTTTTGATTAAGGTTGAGTTTTGATGCTTAGATAGATTATTTTCCTTGAAATTACAAGCTAGAGATTTATGATTTGATCCATTTACTCTTGTATTGAATTTAATAAATTATCTTAAATCATTACTCTCAATAGATATAGCATTTGCACATATTGTGTACACTCTTGGAATAGAAAGATGTACCCAGGTTGATGATTAATGTCAGAAAATTAGGAGTTTTTAAAGACACCTTATAGCACCCCAACAACATTCAGCTTGGAATAAGTGTCCCATCAACCGTGGTTATTTTTTTTCCTTTATTAACTTTTATTACATGGAATTTTCACCAGGGTTGTTACGGAACCCTCCCCCTTGGGGGAACACTGTCCTTGGTGTTCAACAACACCTATAACCATAATACTGTTGTAAGAAAAATATATTGTCGATGGATCTTTGGATCTTTATAACTTAGCTCGATGCATTATTTACAATGATCAACTTGCTGAGAAGCAACCAACATGAAAACATAACAAACATAACATCATAATGACATGACGCCCATGCCGCTTATTGGAGCTTTATAACATAACTCATGGAAGTATTTACATCCATATACATATGTACATATAACAACATCACCAAAACATATAGCAAAACACCACACCAAAACTTCTTTGCCTCAATTGGCAAATAAGGAAGGATACATAGCCCGCATTTGATCCACTATCTCCCATGTAGCTTCAATGGGCAAAAATTTCTTCCATTGCACCTTAACTTGCTCGATTGATCAGTTCTAAAGCATGAGCACCTTTTTCTGCAATATACACTAAGGCTCTGGTTGGAATTCTCCATTTGGTTCCACCTGCAATACAAACCAGTCAATCACATGATCAACAGATCTAACATACTTCTTAAGCTATGACACATGGAAAACATCATGGATTTTCACTATCAGAGGCATTCCAAGTCGATAGGATACTGGCCCAATCCTCTCAATTATGTTGAAGGGTCCACAAAATCGTGGTGCCATATTGGCACATGATCCAATCCGTAAGGAGCTCTTCTTTGGTTTGATGCGCAAGTACACTTGTTCCCCAACCTGGAACTCCTTGAACAACCTGTTCCGATCTACATATCTCTTCTGCCTATCCTGTGCTACCTTTAGATTTTTCTTGATTACCTGCATTTCATGTTCCATGTCTGCCAACATATCTGGTCCAATCAACACCCTGTTAACTGGATCACTCCAACTAACAGGAGTATTACAACTCCACCCATACAATGCCTCAAATGGACTCATCTTCAAGGATTCTTGATACCCATTGTTGTAAGAGAACTCTACCAGTGGAAGACACTCTTCCTACTTTCGTTGTTGATGCATCATATACATTCTCAACATGTCCTCCAATATCCTGTTGACCCTCTCTATCTGTCCATCTGTCTGCGGATGATAAGTTGTACTGAAGGCCAACTCTGTGCCCAAACTTGCAAATAACTCCTTCCAAAACTTGGAAGTGAACTTTGCATCCCTATATGATATGATATTCTTTGGAACACCATGCAATCTAACCACATCTCTAATGAATACCTGTGCTACATCACTAGCTAAGAATGTAGACTTCACTGGAACAAAATGTGCAACCTTTGTCAACCTATCCACAAAAACCATGATGGAATCATGTTGTCTCACTGTCCTTGGCAAACCTGTGATGAATGCATGGAAATGACCTCCCATTTCCACTCTGGAATCGCAATAAGCTGTAGCAGTCCACCTGAATGTTTACACTCTTCCTTCACACGCTGGCAATCAAAACACCTAGCCACAAACTCTGCTACATCGCCCTTCAATTTCAGCCAATAATAAAACTTCTTTACTGCATTCAATATCTTCTGATAACCCGTGTGACCTGAATATGGTTTCACATGAAACTCCCTCAAGATCACCTTCTTGAGTTCACTGTTATCTGGAACATATATCCTATATCTAAATCTAACCAATCCGTCTATCGTAAGGCAACAGTCCACATCCTATGTACCTTCACCTGTACCACTACATGTACATGTACTTGTATTGTCACTTGTACATGTACCAATAGTTGTACATGTACTACCACCTATACCTATACCTATACTCTGCTGCAACCTATGAATAATATCCATATATCTGACATCCTGTTGGCCTGCCTGCAAGATCTTATCCTGGAAGTCTGTCCCATAGGAGCTCATAGCTGCTAAGTGATTTACCTGTATCTGCATGCTAAAAGAATTTGCCACCCTATTTTCTTTACCTTTGATATATCTGACATCGAAATCAAACTCACTGATCGTAGCCAACCATCGAGCCTACCTACCATTCAGATTTGGTTGGTCAAATAGATGTCACAAACCATTGTGATCACTCATCATTATAAACCTCTTACCCAGAAGACAATGCCTCCACATCTTTAATGCATGTATGATTGCTGCCAGCTCAAGATCATGCGTGGGATAGTTCTTCTCATGCTCATTAAGTTTCCGTGACTCATAACATACCACCTATCCATCTTGCATAAGGACTCCACCAATTCCTTTCTTGCAAGCATCTGTGCATACCACAAACTCTTTGTCTGGATTTGCAATCTTTAACACTGGTGCATGTGTCAACAATTGCTTAAGCTACTCAAAACTAGCCTCACACTCCTCTGTCCATTCGAATTTCTTACCTTTCCTTTGCAATGATGTGATAGGATAAGAAATCTATGAGAAGTTCCTGATGAACCTCCTATAATAGCCTGCCAACCCCATAAAAGATCTCACCTCATCTACATTCTTAGGAGCTACCCACTCCATGATGGCTCTTATCTTTTCTGGATCTACTACAATGCCCTCCTTGGAAACAACATGTCCCAAGTAATGTACCTCAGTCTAAAAGAAAATACACTTGTTGAGATTAGCATACAACTGATTCTCTCTCAACAACCTCAACACTGCTGCTAAATGCTCGACATGCTCTTCCTCATTTTTAGAATATACCAATATGTCATCAATGAACACAATAACAAACTTATCCAAATACAGATGCAAACACACTATTCATCAAGCACATAAATGTAGTTGGAGCATTAGCCAAACCGAATGGAACTACAACAAACTCATAATGCCCATACCTGGTCCATAAAGTTGTCTTGTAAATGTCCTTCTCTTTGACGCGTACCTGATGATATTGGATCTCTGATCAATCTTTGAGAACACTGATGCTCCCTTCAACTGATCAAACAAGTCATCAATATTTGACAATGGATACATGTTCTTGATGGTCACTTTGTTCAACTGCCTATAGTCAATGCATAATCTAAGAGTACCATCTTTCTTCTTCACAAACAATACTGGTGCGCCCCATGGTGATACACTTGGCCTAATGTATCCCTTGTCCAACATTTCCTTCAACTGTAGCTTCAACTCTACCAACTCAGGTGTGCTCATCCTGTAAGGTTCTTTTGATGCTAGAGCTACCCCTGGCACTAACTCAATAGAAAAGTCTACTTCCCTGTGAGGTGGCAACTCTGAAATATCCTCAGGAAATACATCCTTGAACTGCTATAAAACTGGGTACCTTCTCAACACATTTGCATCCTCCACTTACTTACCATTCTCACTAAAAATGTGCACTGTAAATAACACACACCCTTTCCTACGACTCTGCTTTTCTTGCATATTTGTTACCATCCTAACTGATGTGGCTTTCTTCTTACCCTGTAAGACTCTTGGTTCTCCATTGTCATCAACACACACAATGGCTTTGTCATAACAATTAACCTTGGTTCTATGAAGATACAACCAATCCATGCCCAAAAAAATAATGTATGATCCCAATATTAATACATTCAAATGTGTTGCGGTAGGCATGCCATTCAAATCAAATGCACAATCTCTTATTCAATGGTGAACTCACTTCTTGGTACTTGTAGCCAACTGCACTAACCAAGATTTTGCATGCAATTTCTTACTCAAACCATACTTATCCACCAAGTTAGGACTAAGATATCTATAATTGGATCCAAATTAAATCAAAATAGAAATAACTTGATTGCAAAGCTTACCATCCATCTCTGATCGGAATTTGGATTAGGGGCAAAATTTTGCTCAAAACTCAAGTTGCTCAGAATCGATCAAAATCTAAATGAATGCATCCATCTCGGCAATACGATCCAAACGCAACTCGTTTCACTCAAAACGGAGTTCATATGAGAAAGATAGAGCCCGTTGTCCGTTTTGTCAAACATGAAAATTTTTGTGACTGGGATGCTGACTAGGCATCTGTACAGCTCAGTAAGCAAAAAGAATATTCCAGGGAATATTTTTTGGAATATTTCAAAAATATTCCCACTGATGGGTCAATCATATTTTGACATTTGTCGGCATGTAATTGGTCAAGAGCAGTTTTGGTGGACCAATGAGAGGCTGACATGTTGCAAGCCTAGAGGCCGCCATGTGCCCTCTCGAAGGTCATGTAAAATTATTTGGGCAAGCTGGGGAATTGAACTCATGACCTCACCCACACAAACCCAAAGATGTTCCACTATGCCGCACTAATGGTTCTTAACCAACTAAGGGCACACTTTGTATTTAAAGTGTTAAACTTTGGAGTTTGGGGGAGGAACCGCTTACCTTAACCTCCCATGTGACCAAGTTGCAAACCGACAACCAATGCTAACACTAACCATGGGGGATTAGCACTAATTATGCCATTATTAGACCTTAATTAAGCAGGATTTAGTTAGCGGCAGTTTGGCGAGTCCACTAAATCCGGATTTGCTCCATTTTTGGCGGAGTTAACTGGAGTTTCTCCAGTTTTAGTGGAGATTTCCTAGGAGAAACTGAAGAGGCCATAACTTTGGTAGTTTTCAACCAATTTTGGCTTAGAAAGAGTCATTCCTAGATTATTTGGATGTTCTAAGCATAATGGAATAGGTTGCAGAGGCAGAAAGGCACTTCTGTACCTGATTTTTCTATGTTGAAGTTTAAGGAAGCCAAGGGCCACCAGGAGAGTTGGTCAAGCCTAGATCCGTTGAAGTCCATTTGCAGAGCTTGGAAAGTCATTTTTGGGGTTTTTGGGTCTTCTGAATCCAATGGAGCAAGTTTCAAAGCCATTGGAGCACCGCAGGTGCATGTAATCAGAGAATTGACCATTAATCCAAAGAGGGTCTAGCCATTGAAGTAGGTCCAAGGAGATGTAGCCCAGGCGGGTGAACTCCTTTATCAGCTTTGTGTTTATGATTTAGCTGTGTTTTATTTCTCTGCAATTTACTTGTTGCATATGTGTTTTAAATAGCTAATTAACCTCATAAATTGCTCATAAAAGACACTCAATACTTAGCACATAAGTTCTCATATTTTGGTTAATTTGAGACGATCCTAAACATAGTTTTTTTAATACTGATGAGGGAGCTTGCATAGCATTAACAAGTTTTCCCAACATTCAGATCAGATTGGTATCATAGAAATTGTTAGCTCATTTTAACCTTGAGATGGTTTGCCAAGGTTAGCTATTGGTTTTTTGTTTGTGCAAGGAGAATTTAATTGTGTGCAAGTTTATGTGATGGCAGCCTCAACAAGTGATGTTTCTAATTCATATCTTTTAGCAAGACTCTTTGATTTAGAGATGTTGCAAGAGCTTATCATCATGATATATATGGTGCAATAGATGAATGAAGATAGGAAGGAGAAAACTATACTTCAAGAGGAGTTGATGGCCATGAAGGAGGAGAAGCAAGAGCTACTTGAAAAGATGCATGAGATGAAGATTCAACTCCATGATGCCAAGGAAACCCTAGCCAAGTATGTGCATGAAAATGGGATATGCAATTCAATTTCGTCCTCAATTTCCTCTCAAAATGATTTTTTTTGTGCTTTTGAAAGACACACCAGAGGAATATGGTCCAAATTATTAATGAAGATGGGCTATGAAGGTAAAGGGTTAGGCAACCATGCACAAGGCATAGTTGAGCCAATTGTTGTTGAGGAAAGGCCTAGGTATTTGGGTCTTGGTTGTGGACAACATGATGGAGAATGCTCCAAAGCCAAGGAGGGACATGAAGGTGTTCCAAGAAGGAATTTCATTACATGTTCATTACCTCAATCTTCTGAAGTTTGTGTTCATGAGGAATGCAAAAGTTTTATACCCACTTTGCAAGAAGATGCTCATAAGCATGAAACTAGTGGAAATGGAAAACAAGAGGATGTTGAAATATCTACGGTCATTGAAACCATTGTTGGTATTTCGAAGAGAGCCACTAACTTATCAAATTCACCTCCTCAAGAAGGTGAAAAAGGTGAATGTGCAAGGTATAAATCTGCCTTTAATCAAGTTTCTTTTGATTATGATAAACATGGTAAATCTTCACATAAGATTTGGAGAAAACTTACATGTTCCTTTTGTTTGAATAACCATACTGTTTTGAGGTGTTGGAAGAGGATATCCATACATAGGAAACTTTCAAAACAAAAGAGACAAAAAGCCAAAGGTCCATTGGACAATGTAAACCATGCTGAAAAGAAGATGCAATTATTTTGCACTCATTGTGATAAGCAGGGTCATCTTGTAGACAAGTGTTGGACTTTGCATCCAACAAATCATCCATGACATTTTAAGAAGGTGGAGAGATATTTTGGCAAGAATGGAAAAGATGATTCCATAATTGATGTGGGTCAGTATGATACACATGATGAAGTGCAGCTGAAAGAAGCGTCATTGAAATGGTTTGGAAAGAGATGGTTTGATTTCTTAACCAATTAAGGCCTTGAATTTCTTTTGATAATTGATGCAAAGATTTCCTTATTGATGAATTTCCTTTTTATTTGGATGAATTTATTTTCTCGTGAAAGTATACTACATATTGCATGAAGCAAGATGTTGAAAAAGTAGAGTTATGTTGACTCACTTAGATGCAGCAAATATGGCAATTTGCAACTACAAATTTACATGCATGTTGCATTCGTGAACTTGCATGTTTATGCCAGGAAGGTGTTCAAAAGTGGAGTATGTTGAATCACTTTATTGCAGCTCTTTAAGTACTCGTACATACAAATGGGATTCTTGTAGTTGTGATTGTACTTGTGAGAGAGTTGAGAATTGTTATATATGCATGAGAGTTTGTGTGTGTGAACAATGTAATTTTTGGTAGTTTCATTGTGCTTGAACATGCATGAGTGATTGACTTGTGTTGGTTGATTTCTTTGTTAACATGTATGTTGTCAACTTGAGAATGTTGATCATTTGCACATGCATGAGTGTCGGCTTGTGTGGTCGATTGATTATTACATGTATGTTATATCGACTTGGAAGAGTTGATTTTGTCTCCAAAGATGAAATGGAGATGTGGCGAATTGTTTCATGAGAATGTGGAATTCTTGTTGTAAATCATCAAGTTGTTGTACATGCTTTTGCTTGAATTGAAAGTTAGTTGTTTGAAGAAGCATGTTTTGTAAACTTGTTTTTAGTCAATGGTTTATACACCAAGATGTAAGAGTACATGGCGATGTTCACATGATGTGACATTTGTTGCTTTGAAGAAGCAAAAGGAAGAGGTCGTCAAGTTATATTCTTGCATAAGTGTTTTTCAAGGTTAATGGTGTTTCTTGTGACAAGATGTCGTAGGATTTTGGAAGGCTCATGCTTGAGAAAGAGGCTCATGATTAGCCTTCATTCTCAAATCATGACATGAGTAGCATGTTAATACTGGAGGATGATGGAATCAAGAATCGAAAGTGGAAAAACAAATGCCAAAAAAAATTTGCAGCCATTGTAGACCATTTGATATGTTGACGCAAAAAAGCGAAAGAGATGGCGAATGCATTCTTCCAGATGTGGAATTTGGAACCGTGGAGGTAAAATAATGGTCATTTCTTTTCCTTTTATTACTGATATTGGAACTCATTGTTGTAGTTCACTCAGATGGACTTAACTTGGAAAAGTGGTTTCCAAGGAGAAGCTTGCATCGAATGCATGTGTTGCAAAGGAGGGACATGATTCTCAATGGGAAGGCCATCAGTAATTTTTCCAAGCACCGACGGATCACTTTGGTACAATAGGATGTTTAATCAGCAAGCATCCAAAAAGTGTTGGATTAGGTCAGCAGCAAAAGGAGAACATTGGTTGAAGTGCCAAGCCATTTTTAAGGCAAGGAATGTCAGTGAACCCAAGTGGTTGTCATGGATATTTTTCCAAGTAGAATTAGTTGATAGAACTTGGGAAAGAGAAGAGTATTCAACTCTCATTAGATAACCAACTTTTGTGGGTCCAAAAGCCTGTCAGTGGGAAGGAGTGATCAGAATCTGGATTAGGGGCAAAAATTTGCTCAAAAATCAAAGTGCTCGGAATCGATCAAAACTTGAACGACCACGTCTGTCTTGGCGATACAAAACGCAACTCGTTTCACTCAAAACATAGTTCGTATGAGAAAGATAGAGTCTGTTGTACGTTTTATCAAACAGGTAAAATTTTGTGACTGGGATGTTGACTAGGCATCCGTACATTCCAACCAATAAAAAGAATATTCTAGGGAATATTCCCAAAATATTCCTTGGAAGATTCCCAAAATATTCCCACTGATAGCTCAATCGGATTTTGACATTTGTTGGCATGTAATTGGCCGATACAAACCCAAAGACTTACCACCATGTCGCGCTAATGGTTCTTAAACAACTAAGGGCTCACTTTGAATTTAAAGTGTTAAAATTTGGAGTTTGTGGGAGGAATCGCTAACCTTAACCTCCCATGTGACCAAGTTGCAAATTGGCGGCCAATGCTAACACTAACCACAGAGGATTAGCACTAATTAAGCCATGATTAGCCCTTAATTAAGTGGGATTTAGTTGGCGGCAGTTTGGCGGGTCCGCTAAATCCGGATTTGCTCCATTTTTGGCAGAGTTAAATGGAGTTTCTCTAGTTTTAGTGGAGATTTCTTAGGAGAAACTAAAGAGGCCATAACTTTGGCAGTTTTCGACCAATTTTGGCTCAGAAAGAGTCATTCCTAAATTATTTGTATTCTTTGAACACAATGGAACAGGTTGAAGAGGCATAAAGTCACTTTTGTATGCGATTTTTCTATGTTGAATTTTAAGGAAGCCTAGGGCCACTAGGAGAGGAGGTCAAGCCTAGATCAACTGAAGTCCAATTGCAGAGCTTGGAAAGTCATTTTTGGGGTTTTTGGGTCTTCTAAATCCAATGGAGTAGGTTGCAAAGCCATTGGAGCACTGCAGGTGCATGTAATAAGAGAATTGACCATTAATCCAAAGAGGGCCTAACCATTGAAGCAGGTCCAAGGAGATGTAGCCCAGGAGGGGTGAACTCCTTTATCAACTTTGTGTTTATGAGTTTGTTGTGTTTTATTTCTCTGCAATTTACTTGCTGCATATGTGTTTTAAATAGCTAATTAACCTCATAAATTTCTCATAAAAGACACTCAATACTTGACAAATAATTTCTCATATTTGGGTTAATTTAAGACGATCCTAAACACATGTATTTTAATACTGATGAGGAGCTTGCATAGCATTAACAAGTTTTCCCAACATTTAGATCAATCTCAATGGTAGATTCATGATGGTCTGACTTTTGTTATCCAATGCTGCAGAAATATGAGGAACGCTCTAACCAACATCCCCAATAGTTTGTGCGTCCTATGCACTATATATCCGAGGCCTACCACCCTGATATTATGGACAATCTCTCCTGCAATGATCCCCTCCAGAAGTCCAACATTACATGGGCTTCTTATTATGCTTCTCAGATCAATGTCTCTGTCCTTTATCTAATGCATTGAACTTATTAGATGGCGCAACATTCTCTTTATTATTTGTACCTTAAGGTCTTGCTTGTTTCTTGTCCCACTTTCCTTTGTTCCATGAACACCTTTCCAATCTAGCTTATTGTCAGATCTGCGCTTCGATTGTTCATAGAAATGCCTTAGCTTTCAAATGGTCTCCTCTAATCATTTAGGCTCATTGAACTCAATCTTGTCTTTGAATGCAACCAATAATCCATTAATGAACCTCTGAATCTTGGCCTTTTCCTCTGTGAGGTAAGTCACATACCTTAGTAACTCTAAGAACCTGTTGGTGTACTCATCATCTGTCATCGATCCCATCTTTAGCTCATAGAATTCTTTTGCCTTATCATCAAAGTATCTCTCTGACATATATTTCTTCTTGAATAACCACTCAAACTCACTCCAAGTCAAGGCCTCCTCATGGATACATCTAACATTCTTCACGTCTTCCCATCATTTGAGATTGAATGCAACTACTCTGGATTTTGTGTTCTCTGAATAGTCATGTAACCTGAATAAATTCCTCATGCCAAGAAACCATGCCTCTTCATCCTGTGGTTTCTTCATCTCTCCATCAAAAGTACGTGGCTTTGCTTTATTAAACTCATTTGGCAAGTATCCCCTATCACTCCTCATGTACGAATGATAACGATACTAATCATCATGCCTGTCAGAACCATAACTAGAATGGTACCTGTGTCTATCCCTTCTCCTATCCGGAGTGTCCAACAGTTTGTTATCTCTGACCATGTCATCGCTATATGACCTGTGACCACCATGCGACCTACTGCCATATGCCCCATTAGTTTTGTCCTGCTACTCATGGCTGATCTGAAGTGGTCCTTGTCGCTGCAAATATGACAAGCTCTGAAGTATCACGACATTTACATCTGCTAACTCCTCTTGTGTCTGCATGATTATGTCATTATCTACCTTACAAATCCTTATTTCTTCCTTTAAGCTTCTTAGTGTATCTGACAAATCGAAAGAGTTCCCAACACCATACTGCTCTTCCAATTCATAGGGAGAGTCTTTATAGTCTACCATCTTTCTAGCCATTTGATATTTCTTCCTGCAAGGTATATCATGTTAGCTAAACCAATCACAATAAACCAACGTACCTTAGTATATATCGGGGAGGAAAGCTTGTCTACAAGATCAACAAATCAGCGTGATACATGTATAACATAATCACGACAACATATAGAAACATAACACATAAGTATATAACCATGCAACCCTCATTCTAGCTAGGGTCTAGTCATCAATGCATGACCTTGTCAATAACACATACCACGACCTCATGCATAACGACAACCATTACATCATTGTACACTTGACCACATGCAAACATGAACATACATAAACAACATGTAACCAACCACATACATGGATAAATACATAGGATCAAGCATGAACGGACGATACTTAAAACCAAACCTACAAGAATGATACATGCAACCAAGCATACAAGAATGCAACCAAACATACAAGAATATAACCAAGCATACAATATTGATACATGTAAGCGACATATAAAAATATGTAACCAGTCATACACTCACGATGATGCATCCCACAATAGCAACATCAACTTCCACATGGCGACATCACTACAACCATGATCAACATTATGCAAATGCAACAAGAATATGGAATGCAAGTGTAAGAGACACTTATGCAACTGAAATGCATGCATCACCAACACACAGCCCATCCAATCCGAGGGGTGAAACATGCTCTAATACCACTCTGTAACACCCTCCTCCCACATCTACCCAAGCAACCAACCAACTGGGGTAAATATGCGACGAACACTATGATATGATTCGACCTCCTAAGTCACGTTAAGGAAGTGGAACCGACGGAAACACACAATACAAACATTCAACATCAGCATTAGGAATCTTAGGAACCAATCTAACCTTTCTACCAACCAGCCCCTAGGTCCCACTGAGATTTTGGACCACTTGAACTCTGGACACTCTCCTTCTATGGGCATGCCAGCATCCAGTGACCTCTGGATGCTCTGACAAGCTTGCAAGCCAGCATCTAGGGACCTCTGGTCACTCTCACAGGCTTGCAAGCCATCATCCAAGGACTTTTTTGCACAGTGTTGTGCCAACTTCCCCAGGATTTGAGCCACTTTTTTAGGCCTAGAGCCCAGGTCACTGCCTAGAATTGAATGACATATCCATAACCACAAAGTAACAAGGAAATGATAGTATAAATGCAATCACTTGAATAATACCTTGACTAGACCCCTACTAGCCATGACAGACATTTCGTCAAACATATCACGAATATGTAATCTATAGGTGTAAATAACATATCTAAGCATAGGGGTCTCATACTTAGCTGAGAATCATTAAGAAGCATTGATGCCTCAACACATCAACTTCCATTTATTCCGTTAGGTCATAGATATATTGTTCATTCATTTACAAGTAAAAACATGATGAGAGCAATATATAGTTTCTGTCATAAAACATATATATAACCAGTATAATAGAAACATAAATACCAATGAAATCACAACCATATGATCCACATATAAACCAGTATAATACTCATGGAAATACAAGGAGAAATAACCTCATATTTATGATGCAAAATCCAAACCAGGGATGAGACTTCCACATTCCACCTGACCGTAGAATGGTTGAGCCAAATCTCTCGTCATCCATTTACCCCCATGCCATATTCCAAGCATGAATGTGGAATCTCGTAGAACACATCAATCCAAAACCATCAAGGGCTTCCATAGGCCAACCACCTCAACCCATCAAACAATGATTCCATCTCACAGTCGGACATCACAAAACCATGATTAGATTGGTCTCTATCCTAGCCATCTAGGGCTCCAGAGCATTTGTTCCAACCAAGGCTCCAGGAATAGTAACTCAACCCATGGCTGCCACTGGGCACTAGAGCGTTTTTCTAACCAAGGCTCCATGACTAGTAACTCAACCCACCAAGGGCTCCAAAGCGGTTTTCCAACCAAGGCTATGGGACTAGTAACTCAAACTAAGCTGTTACAGGGCTCTAGAGTGTTTGTCCAACCAAGGCTTTAGGAACTAATAACTCAACTCAAGCTAAGGAAACATCAAAACCAACCAAAACAAAACAAGGAAATAAACCCACAATCTCCATGGCTATCTAGGAAATGGCAAGGCTAGGCAATCCATTGTCAATCCAGGCAATCCTCCCTTCCACTGACAGATCATGACCAATAATCCACATGCATATGCCATGCATGCCAAAACTAGTGAGGAAAACATACATGCAACTCGGTACCTGCAAGGAAATCTGTTGAAGTTGTCGATCCCAATGTCCTCTTGTGCTTTCCTACTCTTTCTTTGCCTTCTTGCTCCAAAAATCAAAGTATCCCACACCCTCCATGACTGCTCCAAGAAAACTCTAAGTATCCAAGAGTATGAGAGAGAGAGAGAGAGAGAGAGAGAGAGAGAGAGAGAGAGAGAGAGAGAGAGAGAGAGAGAATAATGAGAGCTCCAACACTGAACTAACAAAAGGTTACCAACTGATCCTTAGAAGCCTTTTTATGAATGAGGCCTCTATTTTCTTAATTTTCCATTATTTTCCTTCATTTTCCTCCTCACATGCAATCTGTGACCTTTCACCTCCCTTTTCTCCTTATTTCCATTATTTTCATATATAAATGTGCCATAAATGTCATTTTGCCTTTCCAAAACCTTAGCCATTGCCTTTTCCAGTTTCCTTAGCCATTAATCAATCACAAGTGATCCTCATCACTAGGATTTTGCCCAACATTCAGCTTGGAATAAGTGTCCCATCAACCGTGGTTATTGTTTTTGCCTTTATTAACTTTTATTACATGGAATTTTCACCAGGGCTATTACAAAATTAAAGGTGCTAATGGTTGGATTGTCAGTGAAAATTTTAAAAACATAAAACTAAAGGTGTTGACAGTTGTATTGTCAACGCGGATTTAAAAAAATATATATGTCAAGTTTTAAAGTATTGACAGCTAACACGTCAACAAAAGATCGGGTACCAGCACAAGCAAGTGTTGGCTAAATCACATTTTAGTTTCAAGATAAAGGGTTCAGAGATTGCCACCTATCCTATGATCATTCGACAAGTGGTGTTGCCAAACAATTGTCAACTCAGCATATCATCTAACGACATGTGGCACTGACAAATCAAATGGCAGCACTCTGTTTGACACTCTTCTTTTTTCTTGTTTTAGTCATTGTATTCAAGCGAATTTTATGAACAACTGGAAATGAATTTTTGAAAACCAAAAGAGGTTTTTGTCCGGAACAGTTCCACTTGAAATAACCTCTCTAGGTTTTTACAAAGGTTTCATTTTTTGGAAGGTTCAAAGAAATATTTGCAGCCCAATTTTGCATATTTAAATATTAAATAATTTCCCGTTTTAGTAATCAACTTTGGGCACAGATTACGAACATATGGAAATGAATTTTTGAAAAAAATAAGAGTTTTTGGATGGAAATGAATCATTAAAAAAAACCTCTCTCATTGTTCTAACATATATCATGTTTTGAGAGATTTGAATGTATCGTTGAGACCCATGTTTCCAGATTTTTTGAAATTTTGTTTCCTATAAAAATGTCAAGTCAACAGCTGAAGGTCATCTCATCAAATTCAACTTGGGGATCAGATATTATCCCCTCCTTGATTTTTTTATTTAATAATCTATAGATAGATGAAGAGGTTTGAAATTAATTATTTTTGGATCTTGAACAATTTGTAAGTAGTCTATAAAGGCTATCATTTATGTAATGTACAAGGATGAGATTTGGATTTGGGGAGAGATTGTGATTTGTACTCAGTCTTGATTCTCATGAATAAAACTTTCCAACAGTGTGATTTAGACATTATGTCAGAGATTCTTGTTATGAAAATCCACAGTCAGTTTTCTTGGTTAATGTTTTTCCCTCTTTGTTATCATTTAATGTTTTCTTCTCATATATCTAAATGAAATATATGCTTAAGGAATTCATCTTTCACTGCTCCTTATCATGCTTTCATATGTCAACTTTTCCAACTAAATTTTAGTGCATAATTCACCTAGTTGGTGTTTTGCCTCAATGTGTTGTCATTTTTTTCAGCTTCCATTCTGCAACAACATAAGGTCTGAGGGAATGTTATATAACCTGCCTTTGATTTTTTACATGTTTATGTGCACTAGTCTTGAGGTTTTAGATTGATGTTTCATTTATGACTCCATGCCCAATGGAAGTCTTCTCAGCCCTACCAACTACCCTACCAAACCCTGTTTTATCAAATCTGTCCACTAATTCCTAAAGCCAATAGTCCTATCATTGAGATAAGGAGAGAGACCTCTATAACTTGGAAGGATTAGCTTCCAAGTCTAAAGTGGTTTTGGAGGTTACCTCCGTGGTTTTCCTCCCACAGTTGGGAAAATTATGGAGTGATAACATGGAATATATTTAATAAAAAATAAGGGAAATGTTCACCTTTATTAAGAGAGTTTAAGAGAGCTTCCCCTACGTGAATGGAAGGAAAAGAATGAGATGAAATAGTTTTCAAAGAATTTATAAGAAAAAAACAACATGCAAACCTTTAACTAAGTATTACACTTTGGAATCTTCACCATTAAGAATAGAGAGAAAGCCCAAAAACTAGTTGTTGATTTAGAGTCAAAAGAAAATTCACTGGGGTTAGAGGTGGCTAAGCACTCCAAGGTGAGAAATTTTTCCAAGTAAGGAAAATCATTGAATTAAGAGGTCAAATAGTAACTCACCAGGGTTAGATCTCATCAAGTATTATGATGTTTCAAATTCACCTTTTGGAGACAGCTTTCATCCAAATAGTAAGTTAGAAAAATATTTGTTTAGCCTGGAAAAGTAAATCTTTGTATTCCAAGGTTGTTATAGAAAATTGTGTACTTAGAAAGGTTCATTGATCCCTGATGTGGCCAAATTTGTTTCTCAATGAAAATCAGTAGCTTAGAGATATTGTTAGGGTGGAATGGTCAATTTACTCTTTTTAAGGCAATTCATTTCTTGGGGGTTATTGCTAACCTATATGGTGGTCGATTTGGATTTACATGTTGAATACGCTAACTTAAAGCCCACAAATAATTTATTTTCCAGTTAACAACATTAATTTGATGGTTCCACTTCGTATCAAAGCCTATTAAGGTGAATCTCTGATTTTAATTCATTGTTGGTTCACATGCTTCGCCTATATCACTAACTTCCAAAGTGAATGACCTCCTTCTTGGCATGGACTCATAACCACTTGTGCTAAGTTTAGAAGAGGAAAATATGATTTGCAGTCATTAAATTTAGGAATAATTACATAGGCTAGTGTATAATGTTGAAAAATAGATAAAATTAGAGTTAAGTTTATCATAAATAAATTTAGGCTAGTAGATTTGTAGGTAGAGGAAAAACACCACAACCTCGTAGTGCCACACCACCCACTCAAACTCATATTCCATCATTTGTAGGCAAACATAAACTTCTTGAGGTACTCAGATCCGAAATCCAACCTCATCAACTGAAGCAATAATAGAAGAAGAGGATCCTACATCCCCAACATAAGGAGTAATTTTACCATCTTCAACTGGAGATTAACTTCTATGACAATAACTAGAAATCCCTAGTTAAGAAAAGGAGGAAGAAACTTATTTTAGCTTACCATTAGAAGAACCAGAAGAACTAGAAGAGGAATTAGAAAACCCAATTTTGGAACCCTATATTAGTTCTGAAGAATCTACAATGGTTAGAGAAGGGTAACGAGATGTACATAATATCAATGGTGAACAACCTAGGATTAGAGGAGGAAGAGGATGAATATGAGGAAATAGGGGAGGTGGAAAAGGTGGAGGAAGAGGGAGAGGAGGAGGTAGAGGAGATCCAGAACCTTTTGGATTTCCTATCCTCGATGAAGATACAACTGCTACAACGAAAAACATATCACCCTCCATCCTTCCAAATTTTCATGGATTAAGAAGTGAAGATCCTAAAACATTTCTCTTTGAATATGAAGTCTTGTGTAAATCTTATGATTACTTGTTTGACACTCAAAAGTTGAAATTGTTTCCAGCAACTCTTAAGGATGCAACATTAAAATGGTTCATGGGCTTAGGAGTAAATTCTATAAGGACATGGGAAGAAATGAAAACTACATTCTTAGAGAAATATAAGGACCGTTGTATGCCCCATAATCTTAAGGATGAAGTCTTTAAAATGATGCAAAAAGAAGATGAAAATTTGAAAGTTATCTTATTAAAATCCATCAGAGATGAGTGGATTGATATTCTCAATTTTATGGGTAAGGGAGATATTTCTTAGTTATCATTTGGAGAAATTTGTGAGTTATGCATACACATTTCAAGATGCAAGGCAAGAACTGGGAAGAATCCAAGAGACTCTCTCATGTCTAGGATTAAAATTTTTAGCTTAGTAGATTAACTCTATTTAGTAGATAAATTTAGGCTAGTGGATTTATCTAGTAGAGGTAGGTAGAGTTTCATAAATTGATAATGTTCTTTATTATTTAGTTTAATGTTTACTTCAACTACCAAATTGCAATGATTCTGCAACTAATATATGATTCTGCAGCCAAGTCCGTGGTTTGACAGGTTCCAAGGTGTCAGCTAGGAAGCGAAATATATGGGTAGGTGGCAATTGATGCACTCAATGATTTCCTCCTACTCTCATGAACCAGATTGATGGAAGCAGGTCCTGGTGATGTGGTCAAAGATGAAGTCAACCTCTGTAGTCGGCAACAAGTGAGCGAGAATGAGATTTATGCCTCATGATTTGCTTTGATAATATAAAATCATGAGCGAATTATGTTACGATATCTTTTCAAGTTAATTATAGTTTCTATTGATAGGGATTAGGCGTATAGCTCTAAACAATTTATTGCTATGAGCTCTATAAATATGCCTCTCAACAGAAATGAAAAGGTTGTTAAGTAAGGATGTGACAGTGAGATTTAAACTCTGTTTATAAAAGAATCATTTCATTTTCTCATGCGTGGTTAAGTGTTTGATCAATAGCGTGATTGCCTGCTTCTTGTGGAGGGCCCCCTTGAGCAGTAAGGATTTCTGTTTCATTTTCAGTAGATAGAAATTGTCTTTATATTCTCATAGCTTTCTGTTTGTTTGATTAAGTAATTGCATTCTAATTTCTTCCAGATTTGAATTAAGTTCGTTCTACTAATCATTTCGTTTGTTCATAGATTCTGGATGCACATGGATAGAGTTTAGCAGCAATGACATAGTGTTATACTTTAATCAATTAGACAAAATTTTATCTTTCTTATAGACAAAGGATTTATTTGCAGAATTGGATGTTAAATTTCAAGCATGTGTGATCTATAATTCAAGCAAGTGGAATGTATTTTAAGCAGGAGTTTGTTTCTTTTTGTTTTCATACAAGTATGATTGTTGTTTATATAGATGTGTGATGAGATTAAATAGTATTTTTTGCTTCTACAATTGAGTGTGTGTATATAATTATTATTTATGCAAAGTGTGGAATTAATTTTCATTTACATCAAGTGTGATATTTTCTTTATTTCAAAGCAGAGTGTGAGATTTCTATAAGCAAGAGTAGTTTTAAGCAAGAGAGTGTGATCATCATTGTAGAGTTAATCTTATTTTCTATTAATAGCTAATTTACTCATAGAAGGCATGCATTTCAATAACTCAATTTAATTTACAATAAAAGGATTCTAGCACATACAATGCACTTACACTTCATCAGCTTACTAGCCCTGGTCGATAATTTATGTAAGCAATTTAAGGTCAATTAAATTGTCAAACACCTATCACAACCCTTTTCAATGGCAAAGGCTATTAGATATTTGCATGCTAGTGACTTAGCCTAGTTGTTCGTTCCCATTCCCATACCAATTTTTACATGAAAAGCATGTTTCTCAATCAAATTGAGAGTAAAACAACTTCCCACTTGGTTTCCAACCCCCTGGGACGCTCCATCAAAAAAACCCCATGACACATAAAAATCAGGAAAAACTTGAGGAACAACCCTAACAACTTGCATGTATTTTACTTGAGGAAAATGTTTTAAGATGGCCAGTCCCTCCACTTCTATCCTCCCTAGGAAGGATGTTATCCCTTGGAATATTTATTCAAACTAAAAAATATGCATAAAAAACTCTGTTGAGACCTAATATTCATGATTGGGTGAATTTTATGTAAATAATTAAATTAGGAATGTGAACAGTCATCGGGAGATGAACTAAACAGTCACTCCCTATTGTATATAACAATGACCTACCTATGGAATAATATGAATCAATTTTACTGCCTATTGAAGTTACTACCTGGCTTGACATGGTATCAGAGCCAGCTCCTTGTTTTAGCTATTATGCTCCTGTAACTCCTCTGTCTGCCATATTCCCTCTGTCCACGCATCTGCCTCTGCCATAACCCATCTGTCCAAAACATTCTCTGGCGCACCAGCGCTGCCTCAGTCCTTACATAACGCGCCTCTGCCATAGTATCTGTCCACTATTTCTTGAGCGTTTGACAGAGATTATTCTCCTTCTTCACGGAGAATTCCGCTGGCTCAGTCACCTCAATCCTACCCCATCGATCAACAGCATTGTTCTAAAACTCAGTCATTTTATTCCGCAGGCTCTTTTCCTTTTGCCATGGCTCGCTTGTAAATTACAAAGTTTTTACCAGTTCGAGGACTGACATCAGAGCAGACTCAATTTCTAACTCGGACTTTTGCCATTGCTCGAGGTCTAGAAGGTGTCCGTGTCTTATTTTATCCGAGTCTTTCTATAATGCTGTTCAGAACAAGTTTGAATTGGAATTTCGATGGTGGGATGAGGTTGATCAGTTTGTTTTGTTAACGCTGTCCCATTATTTTTTAAAACGCTGTCCCATATTTTTTGTTAAAAAAACACGCTGTCAAGCACTTTGAGGAACACTGCCATATAAATGAAGAGATTATATGCATAGAATGAGGGAATACGAAAAATATGATAGGCATTCTAGAAAAGAATTAAAAAAAGGTTCACAACGACTTGCTGCAAACCTGTGATTGTATTTTTCACACTATCCAGTGATGTCGTGACACTCTTATATCTATTCAGTGATACGGTGATACTCTTCTATTCATATCTGTCTACATTGATGCGGTGGCGCTCTTTTTCTTCTATTCATAACTACTCAACTAGTGATGCGGTAATGCTGCAATCTTGAAAAGCAATTTGGTGGATTTGTATGGGCTGACCAGATACGTTCATTTCAGACATCGAGTAAATACTAGTAGATCTCTGAGATGGCTCGTGGTAAGAGAAACAGTCGTGGCTTCAAGGTTTAAAGAATCAAAGGGATTTATGGTGATTTTTTAGTCTTTTCAGTGAGCTTTGCGGATTTCATTAGTTCTACTATTATGTTGCCGCAAATTGTAAGCAACAACTCTAGAATATAGATGTTTAATGTTTTGTTTAAAACATTCTCAGATTACATGAGATGTCTGCCATCAGAGCTTGAAATTGTGATGTTGTTGCTGCTCCAACTTTGTAGAGCTCGCGGTTGATGTCGTTGCTGCTCCAACTTTGTAGAGCTCGCGGCGAATGATTGATTATTGACTGTGATATGAATTAAACAACCAAAATCGCTTCCCACAGAAATTTTTGAGTACATTTTTACTGTATATTGGCAGAAGTATTATTTTCTATCAGCAAAAGTTTTTTTTTTTACAGAATGCATTCAATCATATCCATGGTAGGAATAGTTCTCACTGGCAAGGAGAACTATCCTGAATGGTCTCGAATGATAAAACACATCCTCATCTTCAATGAGTTGTGGAAAGAAGTGTGTATCGGAGAAGGAGACAATGACCCAGTACAGCCTACCTCAGACAAAGAGCCCGTCATTTGGGAAAACAAGAACAGCAAAGCCTATGCATTAATCGCAGCATCTGTAAATGAAGAGGTGAGTCGCCATATTTCATCATATTCAACTGCCTTTGAAGCTTTACAAAAGCTGAAAGAACTCTATGACTCACATTCTGCACTTGAATTTGTTCAGCTCATGATTAAACTCTTCACTCTTGAACTGAAAAATAATGATCCTCTTGCTCTTGCATCTGAAGTAAAGTCTATAATGCATGATATCAAATCCACTAAGGTTGAGCTAGATATCCCTCTTATTGCTTTTCTCAAGGCACTCTATCCTACTTACTCCAATTATCTTGAGTCTTTACAAGCAAATGGAAATCTTAAAGATATAACCTTTGACTCTCTTGTGAAAAGGTTTGCTGAAAGAGAGAAAGCTTTTGGAAAGAAGACAACCCCTAAATCTTCTGAAGAGATTGTGTGCCTTACTCATAAAGAAAATCATCTTGCTCAAGATTCTACAAGAGGAAGAGGTGGACGAAGAGGAAGAGGAAGATATTTCAGAGGCAGGGGGGCAGACATTCTCAAGGAGAAAAGGCAGACTTACACTGCATTCGCTGCAAAAGAAATGGATCACATGATGCCTCTACATGCAAGCTACCATGGGACAAAATTGAGCAGAAAAGAAACCAACAGAAAGGTAAAAATGATGATACAGACAAAGGTAAAGCACCTGAATCCGCTCACTATATTGAGGCACAATGTAACATTGGAGTAAATGAAGATTTGTTTAATGCTTCACTTGCTTCTTCGAAAAATGATTGGTTGCTTGATTCAGGAGAAACCTGTCACATGACTCATAGAAAATATTTTTTTGAAGATTTCACTGACAATGTTGATGGATCAATATACTTTGCAGATCAGCCAAAAATCAAGCCATCAGGGCTTGGCACAATCAGGCTTAAACTGCCTGGTCTTCCAGACTTTCTTCTGGATCATGTTCTATATCTCCCACAGCTCAAGAGAAACTTGTTGTCCTTGGTCCACATCCGCCATCAAGGTCACTCCATTCATATGTTTGATGGCAAGCTTGAGGTAAGAAAAGCATCTGACCACTCACTTGTCATGAGGGGAATAAAAGAAGAAAGGCTTCTCAAACTGCAAGGAACCTCTGCTCATGCACAACATTTCTCATATATTTATCATCATGAAGAAGGTACACTTCCATCAAGTTTATTATGGCATGCTAGATTTGGACATTTAAACTATGACAGTCTCCACTTATTGAAGAAAAATGGTGTTGCTGGTTTGCCTACAATTCCTAGGAAACATAAGCAATGTGATGCTTGCATTCTAGGAAAGCATAGCAAACAGTCTTTTCATGATTCACATTCAAGAGCACATAGGAAGCTTGAACTCATTCATTCAGATTTATGTGGTCCAATGCCTATTCCTTCTGCAAATGGAAATAAATATATCATGACATTTATTGATGATTACACCAGAATGTGTTGGGTTTATTTATTGAAGAACAAATCTGATGCTTTTCAAACATTCAATAATTTTCATAAATGGATTGAAAATGATGCACAATCTCATATTGGGTCTATTCGCACTGATAATGGAAAAGAATATACATCAAATGAATTTGAAAACTATATTCGCCAACATGGGATCAAACATCAAATAACTGTGCCTTATAATCCCCAACAGAATGGTGTAGCTGAAAGAATGAATAGAACAATCTTGAATATGGTACGATCCATGCTTTTCTTCAAAAATGTAAAGATAATGTTTTGGGCTGATGCTGTTCTATGTGCTACATATATAAAGAATAGATGTCCATCTACTGCTATAAGAAACAAGACTACTTATGAATTGTGGTATGGACATGTTCCTTCGGTAAAACATCTCAGGATCTTTGGTTCCACCTGTTATGCTTTGATACCAAAGGTACATAGAAACAAACTTGGTGCTAGAAGTCGTAAGTGTATCTTCCTGGGGTATTCAAACAACTCCAAAGCATACCGCCTCTATGATGAAGTAAATAAAAAGTTTGTTGTATCTAGAGATGTAATTTTTCTTGAATCATCCAAATCTGACAATGTTGTTGAGCGGCAACTTGATCGCTTGGATAGATTCGCAAAAACGAAATCATTTCAAGAATTTGATAATCAGATTCCACATCTTGAAGGGGGGATTCCTATTCTAGATCAACATGTAAAATCTTCTTCTGAAGAACACTCTCCCCCGAATGAAACTCCAACAACGGATGATGCTTTAAGTGATGTAATTGATAGAATTGGGAGACTCAATCTTGATTCAGTCCTAACTCAATCAACAGAGCAGCCTGTACCATCTCAAAAAGGTCTCCCAAAGTGGCTGACAAAGACACTTGAAAGTGTTCATCCTGATGAAATTGGAAAAACAGGAACCAGAAATTCAAACTGACAAAATGGAGGTGATGTAGATGACTCTAATTCACCTGTTGATATGGATGTTTCTTATGATTGTGAATTGAACTTGTCTATAGATTTTGAACCAACTTCCTTCAAAGAAGCTGCTTCTCATGATGAATGGAAAGAAGCAATGCAAAAGGAGTATGATGCCCTCATAAATAACGACACTTGGAAGCTGGTTGATCCTCCATTTGGAACAAAACCAATTGGCTGCAAGTGGGTCTACAAGAACAAGTACAAAGCTGATGGCTCACTTGACAAGCACAAAGCTAGGCTTGTGGAAAAAGGTTTTGCACAGAAGGAAGGGGTCGATTATGAGGAAACTTTTTCCCCCACAGCAAAATTGGCCACCATCTGGACACTCTTTGCACTAGCAAAACGGTTGGAAAGTCCATCAAATGGATGTAAAAACTGCCTTCTTGAATGGAGATCTAAAAGAGAATGTTTTTATGTCCCAGCCTAAAGGATTTGCAGTGAAAGGACATGAACATAAAGTATGAAAACTTGTGAAGTCCTTGTATGGCCTCAAACAAGCACCGCGAGCCTGGTATGAAAAACTAACTGAGCATCTTCTGAAACTCAACTTCAATCATTTTGATATTGATGATGCAACTTTATTTGTCAAGAAAGTTGGAAAAATAGTTGTATATCTTGTGGTATATGTAGATGATCTTTTAATGACAGGGAACAATGAAAGATACATTGCATCCATAAATAAGGAATTAGGGAAAAGTTTTGAAATGACTGATTTGGGCTATGTTCATTACTATCTTGGCATTGAAGTAACCCAACATCTAAAGTCCATATTTATTTCTCAAAAGAAATACATTGGAGATTTGTTAAACAGATTTGGCATGACAGAGTGCAATCCTCTTACTACTCCAATGGAACAAAAGTTAAAGCTCATATCTATTGAAGGAAAGGAATTTGAGGATGCAACAAAGTATAGAAAGCTTGTAGGAAGTCTCATCTACCTCACTGCTACCAGACCAGACATTTCATTTGCTGTTGGAATCCTCTCCAGGTTTATGAAAAAGCCTTGTGAGGGACATTGGTCTGCTGCAAAAAGAGTTCTAAGGTACTTGAAGGGAACTCAAGACCTTGGGATCAAGTATACACAGGTGGACGACTTCAGCTTGATTGGATACTCTGATTCAGACTTCGATGGAGACAAAGAAACTGGGGTATCTAATTCAGGATATGCTATGAGTCTTGGATCAGGAGCTGTCTCCTGGAGATCACGCAAACAATCAGTTCCAGCAGATTCCACAACAGAAGCAGAATACGTGGCAGCAGCTGAAGTAACGAAAGAAATTGTGTGGCTCAGGAAAATTCTTGAAGATTTGCAGGTAAAACAAGTACAATCAACCCCACTCATGATTGACAATACCTCTGCAATAAATTTGGCCAAGAACCCAAAGTTCCATGATCGAACGAAGCACATCAAAACTAAATATCATCTGATTCGACATCATGTTGAGGCCAAAACAATTCATCTCCGTCATTGTTCCACAAATGAGCAAATTACAGACATCTTCACCAAAGCACTTGGAAAGGAAAATCTTGAACGATTCAGAATGACGCTTGGACTCACCAACATCCCTTCAGATTAAGGGGGGGAATGTTGACACCTAATCTTCATGATTGGGTGAATTTTATGCAAATAATTAAATTAGGAATGTGAACAATCATCGGGAGATGAACTAAACAGTCACTCCCTATTATATATAACAATGACCTACCTATGGAATAATATGAATCAGTTTTACTGCCTATTGGAGTTACTACCTGGCCTGACAAACTCTCGAAGGCTAAAGTCTAGTCTTCACATAAAGCCCTTCCTTGGTAAATTTAACAATTTTGCATGTAAACATCATCTTTGACATCTATTATTTGATTCAGTAGAGTGACACATTCCCATTCCTTGCATAATAATTGGTTACATTATGCTAAGAGTTTCTCTAAACACTAACTAAGGCAAAAAATGAGACATAGCTAAAATTTATCTATCATGCCTAAAAATTTGGTCAAATGGTCACTAATGATAAGAAATGATGCTAATAACCATTGATGAATATTGATATGGTATCTCTATGCCTCTAATTAAAAATAATTAAAATGCCTTCGAATCACCTCATGTTTTGAATTGTACCTTTGGATCTAAAAGAAATAGATCTTTTAGAACAAACTTGTGAACTTTCTATGCATGATCTCACCTTGCCTATGTATAAAAAACCTCATCACCAAACCCTTTTATGCATTACTTGTAGCCTCTTTGCAAGCTCCATTACTTCAAATTATTGCATTTCCCTGCGAATGATATTTATCATCCCCTTATATCTTTCCCAAGAAGCTTCATTGATTTCTCACTTTACGAGATCTTGCAACTTATCTCTTATGATTGTATTGAATAAGCATTATTGTCAAGATAATAAGCTCAGTCCTTGTAAGCTCATCAATATGATGATGCTTGTAAATCTTGTAAATTGTGTGGCATTTAAACATATTAGATCATTATAGTCATAATCAAATAACCATGAAAAACAAGCAAACACAAAGATCACCAAATTGTCATCAAGCAATAAGTAAACACTCTATGGTTAAAAGGATCCATAAAATCAATCATTATTTCTCCTTATGCAAATTATCAAACATCCTACATCAATAACACACAAATAATCAATCCATCAAATAAAGTAGATAGCTACATCTTTGAGAAACCATTTAGAAGTGGAGAGGGAAGGGAAGGAGAATAAAGGTTGTGAGCCATGGTGGATGAGGGGAGTTATCATACAAAGGATGGGGTTGCCAACCAATATCTCATTGTTAGGTCCTTGATTATGTTTACAACACTAACTCCAATGATGGATTTATGAGGCCTCAAACAAGCATCAAGATATGCTAGGATATTCACAAAGAGTTGAGGAAATTGGAGAAAAGCACAATGGAAATTTTCTTTGGTGTAGAGTTAGAGTGGAGAAGGATAACTTCTTTTTGGCTCTTACATTTCTTGCCAAGTGGTTGCATAGTGAATAAGATTTTTGACCTCTAAAATTTGTGATTTTCCTAGTTATCTCCCCTAAGAAAATGATTTATGTGATTAGCAAAGTAAGCATTTGCTAAGGGAAATAGATGTTATTGGACTTGTTTATAATCACTATGTTTGGAATGAGATACTTCCAAATTTATCTCGGTACCTTGAAATGCCCCCCACTATATCAGAGGGTGTGTGCTAAGTGTTTTATGAAATGCTTGCAAGTTGAATGTTTGAAGAATAATTGGTTCAAATTTTTGTTTTATGAAACTTTTAGTATCCATAACCCTACTAGGATGGCCTTAATATGAGGGAGTTTTTATAACAAGGAAAGTTTTTAGATTGTCTAAGTCCATCAGTAAGAAAACCTTAATATTTTGGGTGAATTATGCCAATTTTCTGGAAGACATAAAGCAAAAATTGGAGATCATATAGGGGAACCTAATGGATTAGTAACACCTTCTTTTTTAGGGTAAAATATGTGGGGACCAATATTTGATATCTAACTACAACATAAAAAAAGACTCAATCCTCATCTTCATACTTCTTCACATTTTGCATTAAAAACCAATGTGAAGATTGGAACAATGGTCTTCCTTCACAAGTTTTCTAAAGACTTTTGAAAATAAATTAAAGGAACCAAGGTAAAATACTTATCCATGCCAAGGGGTAAACCCCATGCTAGGAAGTAAAAATCATCAACAATCATTTCCAGTTGTGGGATAGTGACACTCTATAGGTTGTTCAGAATCCATAATGTCTTTCCTATGGAAAATGGAGACAAAGAAGAGATACAACTAAGGGTAAATTCAAAGTCAAACAACTTATGAATGGAAATAATTACAAATGAGTCTGAACTATGGCAAAACAAACTGATGGTGAGGGAAATGTATGGAAAGAAATGTTTGATATATTACTTGTTCACATGTAGCTTCTCCATAATTCCATCCATTCTCTTGATTAAATAGGAGATGAATCCATGCTATTTTGTACCTAGTATGGACCAATCCAAGAAGAATCAAACTTTGAATGTCAAGAGGCCTTATGATTAGTTTGTTGCATAATAAAACTAGTTTCCCCTTTTTGAAATTCTTTCAATGTTGTCTTTTGATCACAATACCTCATTGTATATATATATTTTTTCTATATTGATAACCATGCTTTGTTCCTTTACTCCTCAAGTTACATGAGCTGGTAATATCAATATTGGAGAGAAATGACTCCTTCTACACCTTCAACTCTAGTAGCCAAAGATGTAATATTAATCTCTAAGTTTAATTCCTTTAAAATGTTGAGTAAGGGGGTTGTCTAGTACTTTTTTTAGGAGTGATTATACTAGAACATAAATCATCCAACAATTTTGTATACTAATTCCTATTGTTGGTAGAAATGATCTTTTTCATAATATGAATGATATTCGTTAATAGGTTATGTTAGCGCATTACCCTAAGGGTAATGGTTTGAAGACTACCTCATATGATGTCATATTTACCACTAAAGGTTCCTATTCTTGTAGGCATAATGTTATTTTCAGGTTAATGTCTGAAGATATAAGAAGTCAAGGACATGTATCATGTTCCCTATGGAAAGCAATGTTCAAATTCTAATGTATGCTATGGTTTTTACTAGATCATACATTTCCCATGCAAGGAGAACTTTGAGTGGGTATATGTTAAAATTGGGGAAAGAACATTCGACAATGATAAAAAGAGTCTTCATGTATTTGTGTGGCATTTCAAATTATGTGATGCACTACCAAGGAAGACCTAAACCTCATAGAGATAGAGATATACATGGTTTTGTTGATGTAGAGTGGGATGGAGATCTTGATCTCAGAAGATGTGCAATTTTTTATGTTTTAACCTAGTTTTTGGAGAAATCAATTAGAGAGGAAGAGGTAGGACGTAATTTCACTCTTGAATACAAAAGTAGAACATGTGATATTGTTGTACTGTTCAACAACCCCCCCATTAATTAATTTAATAGTCAATATTTTATTGATAAATGGGAACCCTTTATAAAAATTCTCTAAAAAACTTAGCACTTAAGCGATTCCTTTTTTAATTATTAGAAATAAATTTCTAAATAAATAGAAGGTATCAAGCAAAATTCCCTTTGTAACTAGCTATTATCGCTTTATCGAATATTGCTGGATCATGTGTGTCACATGTTAATTAAAAATCGGGATTTGCAAATTGTGATAAGAGGGACCACCGTAATAGACTTATGGTATCATTAAACTTCTCATTAAAACTAAGGCATCAAAATAAAGTACCTATCGCAATCACATAGCAACATCCACAAAAGCATCAAACAAGTAAAACCCTTAGAATACGTGATTTGCGATATTGTGACATAATAAGCCAAATACTTATCGCATCGTGACGCTTACACAAAGGCCAATCTTGTGAACTATGAAAGGTTGTGAAATGCAATATGACCCGGACTCGATGGAAGTATGCGATAATTGTTATAAATTTGGTTAAGTCCGGCGCATAGTAAAAGGTTAATTTATGGTATAAGTATTCATTCAAGAAAAATGCGCTTAAAATGATAAAAGGTGGGTCGCTCATATCACATCTCGCAAAATTCTAAATAACTCTGGTATAACGCATAACCAAGAGTGCGATGTTGCGATTTGCGATATTGCAATTATCTTTATCGCAATCGCATAATTGGCATCGCGCACTTCAAACTCACCAGCTTAAAGTGTTTCCTTACATGTTTGCGATGCGATGGATTAAATAAATAATAAAGGCCATAATAAAAGATCTTAGTGCGTATTTAATAAGTCTTAATGGCATTTATGTTTAAGACGGCTCGATGTGATTTGATATCTTTCATCTGCATTTTCAAATAAAATCTTCTTCCTTGTCACCTTTCAGAATTAATTGAATCATTGCATTTTCACTGTTAGTTTCGCTTTATGTGTTTATTTGATAATCTCCATTGCTCAATTTTAGGGAACCTCAAAAGGAAATAACGTTTGGAAAGATGGCGAAGAAGGGAAAAGCTACTGCATCTGAGAAATTAGACATGACGTCACTCTTCTCTGATACACTTGCAACAAAGACGGAGGAACCAAATCACGGGAAGCTATGTATAACCTACTGGAAGATGAGAAACCCAGGCCATTAGAAACAAAGGCAACAACAGATGCCGAAGAATCATCTGACACTTCCTTATTTGAGGCAGCATATTCATTTTTACACAGGATAGCTGCAAGAGCGAAGATATTACCATACACAGATATGGTAAAATGGGTGATTGATAATGTGAATATCTCAGACAGAACTTTCAGGAATGGGAGACATGAGGTCATGGGGTCTTTCACACCAGATAAATTGCGCCAGATGTACCATCTACCAGAGCCTCAAAATCTCTATGACAAAGATTTCCTATAGAATTTTGCAAAAGAGAACGAGGACTCGTTGGAAGTTACACAAACCTAGAGGTTAGGCTCAAGCAAATTCAAACGAGAGAAATCTGGTATGTATCCAATTGCATCCCTCTCGACCCCACATAATTTCATAACTGTGATGATGTGTAGGTTATTTGGTAAAGCTGATAGTACCAAATTTTCCATAGAATGGCTTCCATTAATTGATGTAGCGGTTAACGTGATGATTATGAACCGGAGTTAGATTCTATCAGAAAATTTAGCTATGGCTATTAGGGAAATAGGCAAAAGAGAAATACTTCCTCAAAAGATATGTCCCCTTTTTATATGAGCGCTTATGTAATGGACGCTGTTTTTTTGTGTTCTCAATTTCCGAACATGGGTTGGAAGTGGACTATACAGAACCCTCTCCCCATCCATGTATACCATAAAATCTTGTGGGAATCCCAATTCAATGCCCATTTTTACAAAATCTACTAGGGTATTATGCTGCCTATTTATAAAACCATTTTTGATAAAACAACCCCCAGGCTTTCTGAAGAAGCCAAGATAGACATCTTTCTAGTCGCAAGATGGTTCGATGAAGAAACATTCACTTATATCAGAGTTTTTGGGAGCATTTCTGCTCCACATGTCCTCCCATATTACGTTCTAGATAAGCTATTGGCCAGAGAGATAACTTACCAGACAATAGGGGAGGGTTTAACGAAATCCCCGAGGGAACAAAATAAATCCATTTGGCCAGCCTTTCCATTACAATGTGGCGCTTTCGCACTACATGACTATGGGCAAGTAGTAAAAGAAGTAGAGATTATTATGTATCTAAAATTGGCCACAATATTAAGGCGATAGTATGACCCAAATCAATTTTCTAAAGACTTTACCACTATGATTAAAGTCAAATAGTTTACTCATGAAGAGGATCCCTTTGATGACCTCTTTCAAGGAGCCGAAACATTTTCACAGGTCCTACATTTAGCATCATTACAGTTAAGCCTAGATGATATTAATTCTTTTCATGTATATAGGAATAAAAGATTGTTAAAGGTCCCATTGGACCTATTACAAATTGAACCAATAAGAGAACCGACTCCTAGCATAAGCCTGGAGGGAAGTTCAAAGGAAAATTTTGATGAGGAAACACAAGAGAAATCAACTCATGAGTCGGAACAGTCAGAAAAACAATCTCAGAATGGAGAAGGGAGTCCTAATAAAGATTCTGAGAAAGATACAGAAGGAAATACTAAGGAAACGACCGAACAGGCCTTGGCCAAGAAATAGACAGAGGTCGGTTCCACTTCAGCTCAAACAGGGAAGATTCCAGTCATTGACCTAGACAAGGAATGGGAGCAATTCAATAAGAAGCTCCAAATAGGCACAAATATTGAGGAAACATCTGAATTTCAGACCCCCAAACAGACTCAGCACAAAGCAAATCCAGAGACAACATAGCAAGGGGCTACAAGCACTCAAGATATTGAGGTTATTCCAACTTTTCCCACTTCTGAAATTGTCTTGAGAATTGAAGAGATACCTCCATTAGATATATTCTACAGTCCTACTAAGAAGGATCTAGTTAAAAGACAACGAAAGAAGAAGAAATTAGACACCACAGCTGTTGAAACTCTAGAGAACGAACCAATGGATGTTCTGTGGAAAGACACCGTTGTTGACCCATCAGAAAATCTTACGAAGTTGTCACAGTTTGCAGGAGCCTATGCCACAGCGACTATTGATAAAGCAACAAAAGTCCAACTGCTTCTAAAAGAAAAAGAACAGAGAATTCTTCTACTTGAACAACAATTAGAACAAGAGAAAACCAATCAGCAAGCAGAACAACAGGTAGCTTAGCTTCAGAGGGAATTCGAGAAAATGAGGTTACAACACCAGGCAAGCATATCAGAAAAGGACTCGCATATTTTCCAAATGCAGGCCATGGTGGATAGATTTAAAGATAACCCTCAAATAGACGATTTCATCAAAGAAGCAATCAAGCTAAATTCCCTATTAATACAACAAGAAGAGATGTTCTACCATAAAATCTCACAAATCAATCCTTACTGTGAGACAAGTGATAAATTGACAAACCAAGTGATTGATATGAGGTTTGAATATGAAGAAATCCATAAAAGGATTTCTAAATTTATTACCTGGTAGGAGTCTGATGAGGGAAGAAAGTTTGATCTACCAAAAATAGAAGAATACCACAAAGAAATTATATTTACAAATTGGGATACACAGTGTTGGATTGATGGGCCATGACCCAGGTTCAGCGTTAATTAGCCAAGCAAATCCCTACGCTACTGGCCCTTTTGGCATCAATTCGTGGGGCGCAGACTGAGGTCTCACCCAAAGTAGTATGGCGGGTTGCAAGAACCAAGTTTCCGAACCCTAATATGGTTGTGATGTCGTTTTAGAACTTAGACCTTCCTTTGCACAAGTTGATAAGCCTTTTAGGGCTTATTGATATACTTCTCTTAATCGTCCTTTAGACCTCTGAGAAGGCCTATGATCATTCTTCGCGTGCCCTAAATAGGTAGATCAAGCACTTACGCACCTCTGTAATTACTCTGACTTCTATATTTACCTAGATTAGCTTGAGTATTAGATAACTTTAATATGCATTATGATTATCTTCGCGTAAAGAGATATTCTTACTTGCGTTCATATAACAAAGCAACATATATAGATTCACACATCAATACAATAGTAACTCATAAACCCAATTTTCAACATAACATAATCACATGTATTAGTAACAAAGATGAAATGGATCATACACAGGTAATTCCAGAACAATTCTCTTTATTGATGTTTCAGATCTTTAGTACAAACTCTAGCTTCCCTGCGTACACAGCTATAGGGGCCCGCGCACTTAGCTGTGGACTTCTACCCTAGGCCTCTACGCACTCAGCTGCAGAGCCTCTTTCCTATGCTAAGACTCTTCTCTCTTAGTCCTCATAGACCCATTACATCAATCAATTGCTAAAACTATTGTGAAATACTACTCCCTTAGACTCTTCTAAGACTCTCCTTTTTATACATTCCCATGTTTTGTAGAACAAGGGTGGATCTCATAAAACTGACACAAGTTACCTAAACTAAGGGCAGAAACCCTTGATGACTCTTGACATCTTCACGCTCCACGACCACAAAATGTGGAGACTTTACATTTTTTATACAAAATTTGGGCCTTTAGCCCCAAAACTTGGGCTTTTAACCCCAAAATTGAACCTAAGGGACCCGTTCCCAACAGGCCCCCAACACAAATCTGGTGACTTGCCCTCGAGTCACTCTACTGGCACGAAGATCTTGTTGCGAAGACCTCCCAACTCCACCCGTACTACTGCAACATCGACAGTGCACTGTGTTACCGCCTGCTTCACTTGCTTAACCAGCTGCTTCATCGCTGGTCCTGCACTGTCTGTCTGTATTTTTTGCTATGTTTCCTATAGACTAGCCATCTTACCTTCAATGGTGGTCGTGAGTGCATAGGCTTCATCTAACCAAGGCCCTATTATGGCCTTAAGAATGCCCTCTTTGCACTGTGCTACGTCCACCTGTTCCTTTAGCGCCTTTGCCTCTTGCAGCTTCGCCAACCTCTGTGTAATGGAAATGGTGCGCGTTGTTGCTTTTACTTCATCATACTTACGTTGTAGTTCTCATGCCTTTATTTCTAACCTCTAAAGGTTGGGATCCTCCTATAGATTGGTAACTACTTCAAGCGCTTACTCGAAGAGCACTGTGCAGTCCTTCACTGCGACTGCAACTTTGACAATGTCCTCGCGCTGTGCTCTAACTTCTGGGGGAGTCGAAGGCTGGGACCACAACTCAAGCTCTATAATCTTAAAGTTTAGTTCAAACTGAAACTAGCCAGCTCTGTTCTTGCATCGCGCACACCTGCAACGAGCTTTCAAATTCTAGTATCGATTGGCGCATCTTCTGGAATATTTAGCTCTAGGAAAGTCCTGCATGCCTCAGTGACGACGGCTGTGGTGTGCTCATTATTTTTCATGTTTTTATTTAGAAGCTCAATTTCGGAAGTGTTCACCACAAACATTTGAGTGTTGTTCACCTTCTGTTCACTGATCACATTCAGCGCACGCTGTTCTAGGGCCCGTAGTTCTGTGATTACACCGTCTTGCAGGGTGTGAAGGGATTCACTTGGAAGCATGGCCAACTTCAACCCTACTTTCTTTAGGGCACTGACAGTCGCTTTGTCAGCGTCCACTTCTGTAGTTAATGCTTCATCCCGCAACATGACGGCCCGGGTATCCAAGGAGCGATCCAGCTTCGCTGCATCTGAGGTCCCAGGCGCCAAGCTAGTTGACACTGCGCTTCGCTACCCCACACTGGTCTGTACTTAAGTGGCCTGGATATGCAGCTTATGGAGACCCGTCTGAATGGAAACCAAGGCTTGCTTTTGTTGCTGCTTGAACTGCTGTAGCAGTTCCGCGGTCGCATCCCTCACTGTGTCACATATGTCGTTCAAATCATCTTCTATTAAGGTGATTGGGTCAAGGTATGATTTTCTGGCCTTGGACTTCTTTCGCGACCCTACTTTCTCCTGATCCATTGTGTGCTTAACCCAAAATGGAGTAGTCTCCGGGTTTGCTCCTCCCTGTTCTAATCGCTTCTCTTTCTCCTCTTTCTGCGATGAAGGAGACCTCTGACTTCTGTCAGAGTCGCACTCTTCCTCTCCTTCCACCCATTTTGTTTTCTTCTTGGTAGCACACTCTATTTTGGACTTTTCCTTGGCCTCCTTCTTCCTTCTTTCGGCCAATTGCTCCATTTTTAACCTGGCCTCTTCCTTCTTCCATTTCGTTGCAGATTGACTGGACCCAGCGGATAAGTCTGAGGCTGTGCGCCATTCTGCTAGCCAAATCTCAATGACCGCGACGATTGCATCATCTGTCGCTAGGTACGGAATATCATACCATTTTTTCTTGGGGTATTTTCGCGTTCTAATGGAGACGCAGTGGAAATTCACCTTGAACTTCACATATTTGGACAACTGCTCAAAGACAGTCGGTGAGAGCTGCCGCTTGCGGTTGATTGTGGCACAGATGTTGGATTCCATGAGGACCAAAAATATCTTATTTTCCTTAACCCTTTGGGGGTCCTTTGTGGCCCAGAGCGAAGCGAACTTCGCTGCTTCCGGCAAATCTGCTACAATTGAAGGAAACTAACTGTCCTTTGGTAAATCCCACGCAACTAGTACAATTGATAGCAACAACCATGCATAATGAAAGGTCTTGCTTTGGTCTTGCACTTCTTTGCAGTTTGTGAGGAACTCGTTGCAGAGGTAGCGCACTCAGTTAAATTGTACGCCCTCCATGCACTAGGCCGCTAATGACACAACCGGTGCCGACACTTCATCTGTGCGACACTTCCTCATTATTTTCCTAGCCAGGATCTGGGTGGCTACTTTAACTGCAGGGTCGGTTATGCTGGAAATGGAGTAACCGGGTGAATTCTTAGCAAGCTTGAACTTGTCCTTTATTCGTTCGACAAGGTCGTGCTCACCCGTCTTTCTGCCAAATGCCATGGCCAGATTCAAGCCTGAATGTGGGAGCAAGGTGATCCTGTGGATTAGCATGTCAGTGATCGATATTGGATCTGCTAACCACAAGCACCCATCATGCACTAAGCAGAACAATTGTTTGATCATTGTTAGATTTATGGGCGCACGGTTTTAATGTGGCACCCATAGTAGGTTCAACAGTCCTACCTTATCCACCCCTTTTATCCACTGTCTTGGCTCCAACGCGGTCACACCAGAGTCTTTATAGAAGATCAATGCATGAATGTATCGGTCGCCAAGTGGGGAAAGTGCTCTGTATCTGCCAAATCCCAATCCTCCAGCTTTAAATGGGGGACACGCGCAAGGCGTGGACCTTCAAATGTGATCTTGTCTGGCAACAACGATGTGTGAAGTGTGATTTTGCTCTCATCGAGGTCCTTTGGGACCTTCACCTTGCCTCAGCGCGGAGGGACATATGTTGGCAGCTTGGAGATAGGGTCTGCCCCCTCAATGTCAATGTTTTCTGCTCCCATATCCATGTCTTCCACATCCATATCGATTTCTTCTATGTCCTTGTCAGGTTCCAGGTCTACTACCTTTGCCTTCTCCTGCGCGGTGGGATTTTCTTTCTGTGGATGTCTCTTGGGTGATAGGTGCACCGGCTGTGCCGCTTTCTGTTTGTCCTTCTTCGCTTTAGGCCCCTCTGTAGTCAGCATAGGCCTCGGCGTGGGTGACCTCAATTTGGGTACTTCTGCAGGTGCTTCTACAATCGCTACCTCCAGGGTAACTCCCTTAGCTGCCATTGCTTCTCCAACACTTGCGGTCTCCACGGGTGCTGACATGGACTCACCACCAAAGCCTTGAAATAGTGAAGGTTCATGCGTGCCTGAGAGCTCAACACCTCAATTCTCAAATTGCCAAGTGTTTTTCATTGGGCAACCATCTATAATTTATAGGCAAATTCGAATTCAAATCGGACTGTTCCCCCCAAAATCCATTCATAAATGCAAGATCAGTGACATATTTTCAAAGATCTTACTTTTAAATTCCGACTTAAATGCTGCCCCCCTGCTCCATTTAACCATTTTATCATTGTCACATCATGAACAGTGACAATAATGGTCACTTTCTTGCTGCCCTGCACAGTCTCTCCTTTAATAACGCAACCATATGCGCACTTCTGCTGACACTGTAACATTCCTTCATTCTACGCAGTTCCCCAATCGCACATCTCCACAACCCGGGTAGTGTAGTTCATAGTTCTACGCCTCCTTTCAGCTGCCTGGAGCGCTAAGACTGTGCTTCCACCATATAGTCATCTGGCCGGATCGCTGGTGTATGGCTTCACCTTCCCTGGGAAGGGATCGCCATTCAACTTTACCAACTGAACTGCCCCACCATCAGTAATGTCCTTAATGACATATGGCCCCAGCTAATGCATCCTAAATTTTCCTGGGAATTTATCAAATTTGTTGTCATATAATAAAACCAAATCGTTTACCTTGAAGGTGTGCAATTTGATGTGCCAATCATGCCATGCCTTTTCGTGCTCCTTTTGAAGTTGCTGATGCAATCCAGCCAGAAATTTATCCTCTTCTAGTTCTGTCAGCTGTGTGAACCTTTCTTCCAGGGCTCCACAATCTATCATTTCTGTGAATGCCACTATGCGCAGACTAGGCACAATGTACTCCATCGACATCACAACTTCTACGCCATAAACCAGCCTGAAAGGTGTCTGTCCAGTTAGCTTTTTACAAGTTGTTCTGTAAGCCTATAGCACCACGGGTACACACATATCCCAGTCATTCCCTTAGGAATTGCAAACCTTCATCAGCGCATTCTCCAATATCTTGTTAAACGCTTCCACTGTCCCATTAGCCTGCAGATGATATGGCGTACTCTTTTGGTGATAACTTTGAAATTATTCCGTCAACGCGCTGATCGTTTCATTCAGAAAATGCGTACTGCGATCGTTCATCAAAATCGTCGAACATGCAAACCTCGTTAGTACATACTAAAAGATGAAATTTGCTACTGTTTCCCCAGTACAGTCCTTCATAGGTTGTGCCTCTGCCCATCTTGTTAAATACTCAGTCGCGGTGATGATGTAACGCACATTCGTATTCTGGCCTAGAGGCTGAATCGGTCCCACAAAGTCAATCACCCACTTCCAGAATGGCTGTAATGATAGTTCCGGATTCAAAGGTAGCTCATCCCTTCACGATGGCCTACCCATCCTTTGACATGCATCACATGCCTTACAATAAGCCTTGGAATCCTTATGAAGCGTCGACCACCATAGCCCAACGCGTAGAATCTTCTGCGTTGTAGCTTTTCCTACATAATGTCCTCCCGCAACCCCTCCATGGGATTTAGCGAGGATGTTGTTCCACTCAAACTCAGGCACATATCGTCGCAGTATATCATTTGATCCCATTTTGTACAAGTGCCCTGTAATGACAGAAAATTCTATCGCGGGCACCACCAATTCCTTCTTTTTTTGGCTAGTATATCCTGCTAGAGTCATTCCCATCGTCAAAAAATGTATAATATATTCAAAGTGACTACCCACGACACGCATCGCAAAGAGATGCACATCAGGCAGTCCTTCCTCCAAATTAGTAGGCTCTTCTCCTGTTTCAATGCGCGACAGATGATCCGGTCTTGCATTCAATTGTCCTGGTTTCACAATAACTTCAAAATCATACTCCTGAAACAACAACAACCACCTACATATATTCCCCCCCAACAGAGGTTTGTTGACCAATTATTTCAATGGAGAGTGGTCTATATACATCTTAAAGTGCCTGCCCAACAAATAATACCTGAACTTCTGGAGCGCGTACACCATAGCCAACCGTTCACGCTCTATCGTTGAATAGTTCTTCTCAGCTTTAGACAATTTTCTACTTGCAAACACTATAGGTTGATCCAAATCTCCCTCACTGGCCTGTGTTAGTACTGCTCCCAGTGCAATACATGACATGTCCACATGCATATGAAATTCCTTCTTCCAATTCGAGAAGACTAGGATCGGGGCAATGACCATCTTTTCCTTTAATACATCCAAGCTTTGTTGACAATCTTCATTCCAATAGAACGTAGCATCCATCTTTAATAGTTTTTCGATCGACACGGTAATCTGGGCATATCTCTTGATGAATTTCCTATAGTATCCCGTATGCTCCAACATTGCGCGCAACTGCTTCACACTCGGCGCCTCCAGATTGATTATGACCGCAATCTTGGCAGGGTCTACCATCAAGCCTTGTCTGCATACCACGTGAACCAGCAAGATCCCAAAAGGGACACAGAACAAACATTTCTTCAAATTGAGCGTGATCTGGTACCTCCAGTATGTGTCCAGCATCAAGCGTAGACTAGTGACATGGTGGTTTACTAGCCCAAACACTGTCTAATCATCAAAGTATACCTCCAAAAACTTGTGAATGAAATCCTTGAACACCAAAATGACTACATGCGAAAAGATTCTTGGTGCATTCTTCAACCCAAAAGGCATTACAGTATACTGAAAGCATCCTCATTCAGTCGCGAAGGTTGTCTTACTTCTATTCTCAGGCGCGATCTTGATCTGATGGTACCCAGTGAACCCATTAGTGAATGAATATGCTTCCTAATCGCCAACGTTATCTATCACTTCGTCGGTGAACGGGGTTGGGAAAGGATCATGGACGCAAGCGTCATTCAACTTCCTGATATCTATGCATGTCCTTATCTCATCCTTCTTCTTATTTTCCTAAAATACGATTGGGCTCACCCAATTGGATTCTTTGACCAGTTCAATAATACCTGCAGCAAGCATTTTATCCAATTCTAAATGAACCCTTTCTTTATATTTTGGATTGAGGCGGTAAGGCCTTTGCTTGATAGTCTTTGCGTCTGGTTTCAACGTAATTTTCATAACGCCCAAGTCCCCTATTATCCCTTTCAAGTCTGAGAACTTTCTAGGGAACAAGTCTTGATATTCGCGGAGAAATTCAGCGACCTTATCCACCGTGGCATCATCCCAGTAGTCCCCAATCTTTGCAAATTTCAGCTCTGCCTCTGTCCCAATGTTCACTTGTCTAGTTTTGAGTGGCGCGGTGATATCTAGGTTCCCAATTAGCGGTCGCTCAACTTCGCGGTGACCTTCAGTCTCTGGGATGTTAATCTTCCTTGGGTCCTCGTATTCTCCTTCAACAGTCACATTATAGCATTCCAGCGCATGGCTCAACTGAGTGGTCTAATCTGGTTGAATCAAATCTAAAGGATCCTGCGGTATTCTAGATCGTTGCCTTGACCTCCTACAACGCCTCATCAAGACTTTCAAATCCATCTTCAAAGATAAACGTCAGCAAGAATCCCTTTCGCAAAACGTCCCATTCCTCAGTTCCATGGCAGAGCTCCGTCTCCAAGTACCAATTCATCGATATAACATCCAAAGTATGGCAAAACAGATGCACCCATTTAGGCTGAGGCTCTGCTCCATAAACCTTAGTCCATTTGGCTAGGTGATCGCGTGGATCATCCCTTCCATCATATTTCTTTGTCAGCCGTACTTGTGGGTGACCAAATCGTAATGTCATCATCTTTCTGTATATACACCAATCATCAAAACTATCGTTGTGCGTACCCCACCATCTTGCAGGCGTAGTGCCCAATCCAAGGCCTGGAAGCGATGATTCTCTGGCACTTCCATCTCAAATGCATCCAAAAATTTATCAACATCAGTTAAACCATCATAATAAGGCAGATTCTTACCTTCGATGATACACAACGCAATGATTTAGTCAACATATTGTAGCGTAGCGTAGATACTTCATGTAGTCGATTCTTCTAGTGCTCCAATTCTTCGTGTGAATCTGATGTGCAGGAAATTTCACCGTCCTATGCAATGCATCCATCTGCTGTTGGATTCACCTAGTCCTGATCTCACGTCGTTATCTTATAAATTTGGTCCAAGTCATCGGCGCTTTCATAATCACGGACTGGTTCAGTATAGCGTGGTCCTTCTGTAGGGTCCAGGGGTACGACTACACAGAGTGATTTCTTCTCAAATATCATCTTGCACTTTTTAAAATTTATTACCCCATTCATATCAGTGGCCCAATCAATTCCAAGGAGTGCAGGGTAGGGATTGCTGTCATCCACAATCTCTATTACTTTGAAATCAGCCAACGTGCTTGGGCCCTCAATATCCACTGTCACCCCTTGCAACCTTCCCATGCGGATGATTTTCTGTTGATTTGCCATTCTTTACTGAATGGGAGACCACTGCAGCGCAGGTCTCCCCATCCTCTCCCATGTCTTCTTAGGAAAAACATTTGCATCTGACCTGTTGTAACATGTATCTTTTTGTTTCAATAAGAAAATCACTTGGAAAATATTTTGGAAAAAGATAAGGCAAGAGGGAGATGTAATAAATTGTACACAAAATCAAAACACAAAAGAAACAAAGTAATATATCGGATTCACAAAAGAAACAAGTATTAAAGGGTTAAAGCTGGACCCGAAATACTATAAGTTGTTTTTTATAAAGTTTAGCGGGTTTGCAATTATATGTATGATTGGTTTCACTCATAGCGCTGATTGCGATTTGCGATCGCAGGCCGGACCCGAAATATATATATTTTGTTGTAAAGTCCTGGCGGGTTTGCTATATCAAAAGCCCTTCATATACATTTTGTTTACGTAGTTTTATATGTATTTCAATTATAAAGGATTATAATAGAAATAAGTGCTAGACAGGCCATACCCGAAGCATATATATATTATGATTTAAATTTACAAGTGGGATTTCGGGCAGAGCAAAAATGGTAAGTGGTTTTATTGGAGCTCACCCAATCGCACTTATCATTCAACACGTAGCAACCGAGTGGATAGAGAAAACCGCCCATTTCGGGCGGGTATTCTCCAATCTTATGTCTCACCCGAAATATTTATAGACCGTCTGATTCAAAAAGCACAGATGTACGGTGGGAATATATCGGTGGTAAAGTTATGCCTTGATAGTTGTGCCGAGTCCGTAATAAAAGTGGAAAAATCATGTTTATGACATTTTCATTATAAAAGGTATATAATAGAAAAGTGCAAATATGAAGGATTTATGCATAAGTTCAACACTACCATAGTTATGCGGCTTAAGGGTGCGTAAAGTTAAGTTTGTAGTGATATATCGAGCCGATTGCGATTTGTGATGGAAGTCAACAGAGCACTGAGCAGGCAGATTTGACAGGTTTATAAAGCAAGATTAACTCTTTTGAGTTCCATATTAATCAAGGGTTTGCGTTAATTTCGCTCTGTAAAGTGGAAAATCAGGGTTAGAGCCGAATCTGAAGAGGAAGACAATCGGGTATGTTTTCTTTATATTTGGGCCAATCAAAATGCCTATGTAAGCCCAGGATTACACAAGCTAAACACATTTCATTACGGCTAAATGAATTAAGCATCATTAGGGCATTTACAGAGGAACTCGACAATGGATTAACAGAGCAAGTCGACAGTTATCGTCCTCTTCTTAATTCAGTTATGTTCCTATTATTTCATGTTCTTTGAGGTGTCTTTTACCCTCTGTAAAATTCTGTAATAGTTTTTACTTCATATAGTTAGAGAAGAAGTTAATTAATTTGGGTAGTTTCAGAGATCAACAACTATTCCACAATGTATAAAAAGAGGAAAATTTACAAAGAAAGGGTTCAAACTTTGGAGAACCCAGAGACGAGGCCATTGTATTCCTGATATAATTGTTGACTAATGAAAGAATCAGAAGTTTCCATGAATTGTTGGGTATAATTTTGTAACCCTTTCTGTTATGTGTCATTTTATGTTTTCTTCTTTCAAGTATAGTAATGAAGTTGCAGGTCTTTATTTGCTTATGTAGATAAAGTTAAAATTCCTTAAAAGAGTGCTCCTATACTTGAAGTTTCCACCTTCCTTTCTAAGTTATAGATAATAGTTTCTGTGAAATACCAACATATTATCTTTAACTTCTCCAAGGGTCACAAATAGTAGTTTCTGTGTTAAGCAGCATATTGTCTATGATTCAGTTCTCATTTTCATAATTCTTCTAAGTGATGGATAATAGTTTCTGTGAAAGATCAACATATTATCTTTAACTTTTCCTTCAAGCTTTCTTCATTCATCATTTGTATCTAGCAACAAATGGCATTCTGAGATGTTCTGGTCATACATGTATTAAGAGTAAAAAACCAAGTCTCCAGGTCCTTCATTTGAGAACACAACATATATCTAAGTGACAAACAAGTGACAGTAAATAATATTTATTAATGTCTTAAGCACAATTTCTCTACAGCCAGGAAATTGGTTTCTTAAGGAACAACATTAATTGGCGCCATTTCCGGGGAGAGAAGACAAGAAAACTTTTCCCTAGGTTTCAATATTTTCCTCTGGTTGTTTAGTGAGGAGGAAATATTTGGTTGTTTTGAATCAAAACAATAACTCAGGCTTCAAGAAGATGCCATACAAGATCAGACACTTCACAACAGAAGGTTCAAGCTCTTTTAGATCCTGAAAGGCTAGTTTCTAGGAGGGTTGGAAGGTCTAAGATTCCAATTACACCAATTCCTATATTGTCTACATCAGGCAGCAATTCACCTGAACATTCATCTGATAAAGAGTCATATTTTTCATCATCTTCATTTCAGGAACCTAACTGTCAAGAGCAATCTTTAGAATCTGTTACTTTTCATTTATTTGCTATAATCATTCAACCTCAACCAATAGCCACATTACCACCTCTACACACTCCATTTACTTCTAAGTCAAGTTCCACATCTGTTGGTAATCAAGGTTCAATAAACATGGTAGTACCTGCATTCGTGATGAATAGGTATGCACCCCTTCAACTGCCACAATTGTTTAATTAAATTCCATAGGATTACCTCAAAATTCTTCCTCGTTTTATAGGGGAAGATGAAAAAACCATAGAGAATCATGTGTCAGTATTTTGAAATTTTGCAGATAGCCTAAATGTTGAACATTTAGATGTTATTCTAATACTTTTTGTTCAGTCCTTGGATGGAGAAGCAAGGAAATGGTTTAAAGGACTTCCTAATAATTCTATTCCTTCTTGGGAAGAAATGGAACATTTATTCATCCAGAAATGGGGAGAAAAAAGAGACCATGGGTATTCATTAACAGATTTTAATGCCATAAAGAAGAAGTCTGATGAAACTGTGGCTGAATTTGTCAGAAGATTTAACAAATTGTACAATAGACTCCCAGTGGAGATTAAGCCTCCTCCTACTGGTGCAAAAATAACTTTTGCAGGGGCTTTTGAATCAAATTTTGGATTCACATTAAGGGAAAGAAGATCTCCAACCCTTGATCAGATCCAAACAAATGCATTAGAGATAGAAGAAAATCTAGTGGCTGTAGGAAAAGCACCAGAGAGACAACCTACCCAAGACAAGGGAAAGGCAAAGATAAAATCCTCTCAAAGTCAAGCATTCGAGGATATGTTTAAAACTTTGTTAGATAAGTTAAATAAATTAGAGTTAGAAAATAAGAATTTGTAGAAGCAAACACAGTATAATAAGAACTTTAATCCCCAATACAGAAGAAAACCTTTGCAAATCCTACAAAGGGAAAGAAAAGATCAAAATCAGATTCAAGCACCATTGTATATAGAAGTAGATCCTGGTGAAGAACAACCTAAAGATCAAATTTCTACATTATTTGCAGTAGATGAAGATGAACTTGGCATTGAAGGAGAAGAGTATGTGTATGATGAAGAAGATTCTATTCATGATGAAAATGAAATTGATGAATATTGGAAACAATTCTATGATTTTATGCAGGATGAACTACATAAGAAATATGACCTGAGATCTAGGAAAAGATCAAGAAATCAAGAAAATGAAAGTGAGCAGCAAGTTTCAACTTCCTCACCAAAGGCGACTCCACAAGAATCTCAACCTGTAAAACAAGTAAATAAAGGAAAGCAACAACAGAATGCAAATGGCAAGACACAGATACTTCAAGGTGAGTCTTCTCAAGATCAAACTGGAAAAATTCCTTTGGAGAAACTTGTTTCAATTCCTCAAGTAATTCCAGTCATGAAGAAAGGTGAAGATGAGAATGAAAAGACTGCTAAATAGGGTCACTTGTTTAGTCTTACTAAGGAGTTGGAAAAGGTAAGAATACAAGTTCCCCTTACAGAATTGGAAAAAACACCTACTTATCAAAAGGAGATTGCTGAGTTTATTAATTTAAAAGAAAATGAGAGTATAAATGACACTGTAAATCTGCAGGAAGATAAACCAGTAGTGGTTTTTGGTCCACATGTAGAGGAAGTAGATTCTTCAATACCTCTTTTTTATATTTCCCTATTGGTTCATGATTTCCTCCTACATAATTGTATTTTTGACTCAGGAGCTTCACATAATCTTATGCCTCTGTCAGTGATGAAGCAACTAAATCTACAAGTGACCAAACCTTATAGGGATTTGTATTCTTTTAATTCGAATAAAGTCAAGTGTCTGGTGGTTATTAAGGATTAGGCAGTGTCACTAGCCCAAATTCCAGCTAGAAGCTTGGTCATGGATGTTGTAGTAGCAGATATCCCTGCTAGATTTGGAATGCTTCTATCTAGGTCCTGGGGGGCTAAATTGGGAGGTGTTTTGAAGCTAGATTTTACATATGTTGTTATACCGATTTTTGGTGGGGAGGAGAGGAGATTGTACAGAGAAACTAGGTTTGTAAAAAAAATTACAAAAAATGGAGGAAGCAATTCACCTGTATATAGTTAGGAGAAGGATGACTTTGCTTGTTTCACACTGCATGATAATGCAAAGTTGGATGAAGATAATCAAAAGCAGCTTGCTTCAGCCAATGTAATTACATAGCTACAAACTGAAGGAGTGTGGAAATGCTTCTTTGATGGAGCTTATTCCAAGGAAGGAACAGGTGTTGGTTTCCTTCTAATTGCACTTGGAGGTAATATGTTCCCTTTTTATTTCAAATTAGAGTTCGAGGCAACAAACAATGTGGCAGAATATGAGTCCTTGGTTATTGCTCTACGAATAGCTAAACAGATGGGAGTTAAGTCAATTTCTGTTTTTGGAGATTCGGAGCTGATTATTAAGCAAATAAAAGATCATTGCCAAACAAAGCACCCTAGGCTTAAGGCATACAGAAATGAGGTATGGGATTTGATTGAGAAATTTTTTGAAGCTTTTAACATTCAATTCATTCCAAGAGATGAGAATAGATTAAAAGATTCGTTGGCTGTGGTTGTTAGTACTTTCAAACCTCCTATTAATCCAAGACTAAGATATGAGGTAGAAATGAGACACAGAACTTCTATTCCTAATAATGTTAAGAATTGGAAAGTTTTTTAGGATGACCAATAGATTAAGGAGTTTTTGACTATGGTTGAAGAGTTCCAGGGCACAAAAATTGATCAGGATGAAGAAGAGACAACAGAAATTGCAGAAGCCAGTGGTTTAAAAGATTCAATAGCAAATCAAAAGATCTTTCAATTGAAAGATAATATTCTACCAAAGGGACTTGTTCCTCTTGAAAGGCTTTTTAATTCCAATGATGTGGCTGTGGACTCAGGAAAAATTTCACAGGATGAACATATTCAGGATCACAACATTGGAACTCAGGAGAATCCTAGGTTAGTCAAATTATATGGTGGAGTTTCACCTAATTTTCAAGAAAGATATATTAAACTTTTCAAGAATTATGTTGATGTCTTTGCATGGTCCTATGAAGATCTCAAAACCTATGATGTAAATATTATTCAGCATAAGATTCCTTTGAAGGAGGGAATTAAACCCTACAAACATAAGCTTAGACAGATAAATCCTATGCTTCTACCATCAATTGAAAAGGAGGTCAAGAAGATGCTTGATGCCAAAATAATAGTCCCATTCAGGTATTTGATTGGGTAGCTAATTTAGTACCTGTGAGAAAGAAAAATGGAGAAATAAGGTTGTGTGTGGACTTCAAGTATCTCAACAGGGCTTCTTTGAAGGATAACTATCCATTGCCTAAGATGGATCATGTGCTGCAAAAGGTAACAAGATCTTTTAGAATGTCAATGCTAGATGGATTTTCTGGTTATAACCAGTTGGCTGTGATAAGGAGGATCAGAAAAAAAACAACATTCGCAACTCCCTGGGGAACATTTATGTATGTCAGAATGCCTTTCGGATTGATGAATGCAGGTGCTACATTTCAAAGGGTTATGGACATTGCTTTTGTTGGAGATAAGTTTGTAGTAATATATTTGGATGATATTACCATTTTCTCAAAGTCTGATGAAGAGCATTTGGATCATTTGAGAAGGACTTTTGATAAATCTAGAAGATTTGGACTTTCCTTAAATCCCAAGAAATCCATTTTTGCTCTGGAAGAAGGAAAACTATTGGGACACATTGTTTCCAGAGGAGTGAAGATAGATCCAGCCAGAGTACAAGTTGTGCAGAAAATACCATTGCCTAGGAGTAAAAAGGATATTCAAAAGTTTCTGGGAAAGATAAACTTCCTGAGAAGATTTGTATCCAACTATGCAGAAATTGTAAAAGAAATTACTAATATGCTAAAGAAGGAGAATGAAGTGAATTGGACCAAAGAAGCTAGAGAATCATTTTCCAGGATTAAAGAGGCATTACAAGCAGCTCCAGTCTTAATCAGCCTTGATTACCAAAAGCCTTTCCAAGTTTTTTCATTTGCATCATCAAGTTCAATAGCTGTTGTCTTACTGCAGAAGAATGATGAAGAGAGAGAGCAGCCAGTTGCATTCTTCAGTAAGATTCTTAGGGATTCTGAGCTGAAATATAATATTCTTGAGAAACAGGTGTATGCTTTGGTAAAAGCCCTGAAAGCTTTTAGAACTTATGTGCTGCAATCCCAAATCATTGCTTATGTGCCAAATGCTGCAGTGAAAGATGTATTACTATAGGGAGATGTAGAAGGCAGAAGAGGAAAGTGGATTGCCAAGATCCAAGAATATGATTTGGACATAAAACCCACAAAGTTGGTGAAAGGACAAGGATTGGCAAAAATGTTGACAGAATCAAACTTTTAGGCATTGGGAATTAACTTGTTGGCACTTGTGGATGAAAAAGTAGATGAAGAAAGTGAAGGAGAGCAAGATCTAGGTATGAAGATCAGGTGTAAATTTTTGTGTTCATAATGGTATAAGCATAAACTTCATTATTTGTGCTTTCTTTCTTGTCCCCAATCCTTAGATAGAACAAAGTATAGGGCACTAAAGATCATGGCACACCCATATGTGATTGTGGAAGGCAGACTGTACTGGAAGGATCTTGCTGGAATTTTATTGCTATGTTTAACAAAAGATGAATTTACAGAAATAATCAAAGATTATCATGAGGGGTTTTGTGGAGGACATTACAGTTGGAAAGTAACTGCACATAAGATCCTTCAGGCTAGATTTTATTGGCCTACTTTAGTTGGTGATACATATAAGTTTGTTAGAAGTTGTCAGAAGTGTCAGCTTTTTGCTGAGAAAAAGAGATTAGCTCATTTACCTTTAATTCCAGTTTTCATAGAGGAGCTATTTAGACAATGGGGATTGGACTTTGTTGGAGAAATCAATCTGCCTTCAAGCAGACAACACAAGTGGGTTCTCACAACAACTGATTACTTCACCAAATGGGTAGAGGCAATTCCTACTAAGAGAGCAAATGATCAAATAGTAATGAAGTTCCTGGAGGAAAATATTTTTAGCAGATTTGGATGCCCCATTAAAATTATAACAGACAATGCTCAAGTCTTCAATTCAAGTAAGTTCATTGCTTTTTGTCACAAGTATAATGTTATTTTGTCCCATTCAACAGCTTACCATCCTCAGGGAAATGGATTAGCTGAATCTACTAACAAAACTTTGATGAAGATCCTTAAGAAAACCATTGCAGAAAATCAAAGAGATTGGGATTCTAAGTTAAAGTTTGCTCTGTGGGCTGCTAGAGTAACTACAAGAAGATCTACAGGGAAATCACCTTTTGAATTAGTATATGGAACTCAGGCTCTATTTCCAAGTCAACTTGTGAAGCCAGTGATTGCAATGATTCAGGAGGCGAAAGAAGAACCAAATGCTTTGGTAAGAAGAATGAACAAAGTGGTGGAGCTAAGTGAGAACAGGGACAAGGTAAGAGACAACTTGATTATGTATCAATCCAAGATGAAAAATATTTTTGACAGAAAATCCAAGGAAATTGATTTTAAAGTTGCAGATTTAGTATTGAGATGGGATACCAGAAGAGAAGATAAGGGTAAACATGGGAAGTTTGATCCTCTCTGGTATGGCCCTTTTAGAATTTCTGAAGTAAGATCCAATAATACCTTCATTCTTGAGAATATTGATGGTGAAACTCTACAGCTGCCTGTTAATGGGAAATACTTAAAGAATTACTTCCAGTTCTAAAGAATAAGCATCATTTCATTGTAAATACCGGAGTGAAATTAGTGTACAAATGGCATAGCATTTCAGTTTATGCGAAGTAATATATGACTCCATGCCCAAAGAGAAGGCACTAATCTCCGGTTCTTAGTGCTTCTATGGCAAAAGCACTATCCCCAGGTGGAGCCAGATGTTGTAACATGTATCTTTTTGTTCATTCAAAAAATCACTTGGAAAATATTTTGGAAAAAGATAAGGCAAGAGGGAGATGTAATCAATTGTATATCGGAATCAAAACACAAAAGGAACAAAGTAATATATCGGATTCGCAAAAGAAACAAGTATTAAAGGGTTAAAGCTGGACCCGAAATACTATAAGTTGCGTTTTATAAAGTTCGGCGGGTCCGCAATGATATGTATGATTGGTTTCGCTAATAGCGCCGATTGTGATTTGCAATCGCGGGCCGGACCCGAAATATATATATTTTGTTGTAAAGCCCTGGCGGGTCCGCGATCATCGCATAACACTTTATATATATGTATATGGCATGCCGATTGCGATTTGCAAACGGCCGGATTAGATAGTTGATATATATTATGTTTTATAAGTCAGGCGGGTCCGCAAGGCATACGAAAAGGTGGATTTAAAGTTACAAGCGGGATTTCTGGCAGAGCAAAAATGGTAAGTGGTTTTATTGGAGCTCACCTAATTCCACTTATTATTCGACACGTAGCAGCTGGGTGGAGAGAGAAAACCACCCATTTCGGGCGGGTATTCTTCGGGCTTATGTCTCACCCGAAATCTTTATAGACCGTCTGATTCGAAAAGCACAGATCTACGGTGGGGATATATCGGCGAAAAAGGTATGCCTTGATAGTTGTGCCAAGTCCATATTAAAAGCGGAAAAAGCATGTTTTATGGCATATTTTCATTATAAAAGGTATATAATAGAAAAGTGCAATTGTGAAGGATTTATGCATAAGTTCAACACTACCATAGTTATGCAGCTTAAGGGTGCATAAAGTTAATTTTGTAGTGATGTATCAGGCCAATTGTGATTTGCGATGGAAGTCAACAGAGCGCTGAGTGGGTGGATTTGACAGGTTTATAAAGAAAGATTAACTCTTTTGAGTTCTGTATTAATCAAGGGTTTTCGTTAATTTCGCTGTGTAAAGTGGAAAATCAGGGATAGAGCCGAATCTGAAGAGGAAGACAATCGGGTATGTTTTCTTTATATTTGGGCCAATCAAAATGCCTATGTAAGCCCAGGATTACACAAGCTAAACACATTTCATTACGGCTAAATGAATTAAGCATCATTAGGGCATTTACAGAGGAACTCGACAGTGGATTAACAGAGCAAGCCAACAGTTATCGTCCTCTTCTTAATTCAGTTATGTTCCTATTATTTCATGTTCTTTGAGGTGTCTTTTACCCTCTGTAAAATTCTGTAATAGTTTTTACTTCATATAGTTAGAGAAGAAGTTAAATAATTTGGGTAGTTTCAGAGATCAACAACTATTCCACAATGTATAAAAAGAGGAAAATTTACAAAGAAAGGGTTCGAACTTTGGAGAACCTAGAGACTAGGCCACTGTATTCCTGATATAATTGTTGATTAATGAAAGAATCAGAAGTTTCCATGAATTGTTGGGTATAATTTTGTAACCCTCTCTGTTATGTGTCATTTTATGTTTTCTTCTTTCAAGTGTAGTAATGAAGCTGCAGGTCTTTATTTGCTTATGTAGATAAAGTTAAAATTCCTTAAAAGAGTGCTCCTATACTTAAAGTTTCCACCTTCCTTTCTAAGTTATAGATAATAGTTTCTGTGAAAGACCAGCATATTATCTTTAACTTCTCCAAGGGTCACAGATAGTAGTTTCTGTGTTAAGAAACATATTGTCTATGATTCAGTTCTCATTTTCATAATTCTTCTAAGTGACAGATAATAGTTTCTATGAAAGATCAACATATTATCTTTAACTTTTCCTTCAAGATTTCTTCATTCATCATTTGTATCTAGCAACAAATGGCATTCTGAGATGTTCTGGTCATACATGTATTAAGAGTAAAAAACCAAGTCTCCAGGTCCTTCATTTGAGAACACAACATATATCTAAGTGACAAACAAGTGACAGTAAATAATATTTATTAATGTCTTAAGCACAATTTATCAACAGCCAGGAAATTAGTTTCTTAAGGAACAGCATGACCCCAGATCCAGAATTACTTGATCCATCTCATATTCTCCTATCTATGCAGTGAGTCTCATCTCACGTCTCATCCTCGCTCTATGCTTACCGATCTTCCTGACTACGCGCGGTCTGTTAGGAGTCTTTTCTTTCCTGACACATTTACTTATCATCTCCTGCAATCCTTTCATAGCCTTACTATCGCGTAGCAGCTTCACGCAGGTCTCCAAGAAAGTAGTAAGCATGGAAGGGTCCACCTATTCAGTTGGCTTATCCTAACTTCTGGAGGTTGAGGCCTCAATGAAGTTTTTCTTTTCTTCCATAAAGGTCTCACGCGCATGCTCCAGATCAAATTCAACCTCCTTTTTTGGAGCTTTGCGGACCCACACACTTTCTTCAGGCTTCTTTCACTTATCTTTGCCAGTCGTCACTCTGCTTCACAGGAATATATTCACATTAGGGTCCTCTTCGCGAGGTTCATCCCTCAACATCTGCAGATTTTGAGTCAGTTGTTGAGGTTGTGCCCCTTTCTCACATATCTTCGCCAATAATACTGGGCAATCCTCAGTCATGTGGTCAAACTGCGTACAATATCAACGCAACTGACGCGTCAGTTTCGTGCACTCTCGCGTGTAGTGTCTCGGTCCTCCACAATTGTAACAAATAACCTATCCCCGACCTCTACCAGGTCCTCCTCCACCTCGACCTCGCCCGCGCCCTTGATATTCGCTTCACACTCCTCCTGCACCTTGATCAGAGGTCGAGTTTTTGATTGTAATCTATATGCAGGTGTTCTATCGATCATTAACTTGTAGCTACGACAATTGCACTCATCATGACCCACCGATTTACAGAAGTTGCAAAAGAGTTGCTACGGTGTTTGCACAAACTTCTGCAGCAAGTGACAATTGTCTGTCGCATGATTTCTTGCTACCTGACAGATAGAACACCATAGCGCGGGCCTTGCACTTGGCTTTGCTTCAACTTCCGGCCTCAGAGGTGTCGGTCCTCTTGTTGCAACATAATTCGTGAAAACTGGACAGTGATTTTTTTCATGCCCCTGACTTTTTCACTTTAGGCACCAAACTTCTTCATGCACCTCTGGCCGAACTGTTCTATCATTCTGCAGACTTTGAAATTCTAGGCATAGGTTCTGTAACTGTGCATGGATCTGCTGAACCCCCAAGTTAGCATCTTGCATTAGCATCTGATGTAATCTCATCGCAATCTCCAAGGCTTCTGCTTGGGTCCCAATCTTTTGTTGTGATGGAGCGACCCTTAGGTGCGGCAGTAGCGAAGCCACGAACCATTCGCGGTGCTGCCCATGCGTCAGATTCATGTTAGCTTCATGAAATGCACATTTCAATCTCTGATCCAGGTCCCATGGTGTCTCACCAGGCTTCATCATGATCTCCTTGAATCCCACAATTGATTGCACTTCGGACTTAGGTCTACTGAATTCATTATTCAGTGCGGTCTGAATGTTTGCTAATGAAGCCATTAGATTATCGGTGCAATATTTAATGTACCATGTTAGCGCACGTTCTTGCAAGGCAGTAATCAATGTTTCCTTCTTCATATGATCATCGGTAATACCTTGAGCATCCCATACAACCTTCGCAACGAACCAAAACTAGTCCAGATCCTCATTTCCCAAATCTTTGAATACAGGTAGCTATTTTGAGTTTGCCATACTAAACGGTGGCGGAGGTGGCAGCAGTGTAGGTGAGGGTGTAAGTGGTGGCGGTGAAGATGGAGGTGGTGTGGGTGGATGGGGTATCCGAGGGAACCCTTGTTTTATCAACTGAATAACGCTTTGCGGAGAAGCCTGTGCTGCTTCCTCGTCGTCACTCAGAGTAGGTTCAATCATCGGGCTATATTCAGGGCCTGTATTCCCTCTGTTCTTGGAAGTCCTTCCACTTCGCATAGCCCCAAACATCAAGGTAGCTTCATAACCCACTTTTCACACAATAACATCTTAATCCAAGTATTTAAAGACCTTAAATACTTACCTCGCAGTCCCTTGAAGAAGCGTCGCTCTGCTTCATTGTAACTGACCGAAGTATCGACCACAAATTCAGTTACAAATCCTCCTATGATACGATCAAGGCAATGGTCGACAGCGCATGTGATATTATCTTCAAAGGCTTACAATCTCCGCATTAGCTCTGAGGTCCAGACTATCAGACCATCAAGCCTCCACCTTCCTTGACCATCTACCAATTTCACGACCCACTCATATAATTCAACCAGGAAGGAGAAAAAGAAGATTTTGTGTATCTTTATGTACATATATCTATTGAACACTGTTCTTTCGTTAATCGCAGATTCCTGTTCTCCTGTGCCCCGAATTCGTGGATATTTTTATCCAACCAGTCTTCAATCTATTTCTTAGTTGGATTCTAGTGATGCGACATCACACATCTCTTTATGTAGATCCCGGTCCTGGCAATGGAGCCATTTGTTGGCTTGATGGGCCCTAATCTAGGTTCAACGTTAATTAGCCAAGGAAATCCCTACACTACTGACCCTTTCGGCATTAATCCAGAGAGCACGGACTGAAGTCTCACTCGAAGCAGTATGGGGGGATGCAGGAACCAAGTTTCCGCACCCTGAGATGGTTGTGATGTCGTTTTAGACCTTAGAAATTCCTTTGCACAGGTCGATAAGCCTTTTAGGGCTTATCGGTATACTTCTCTTAATTGTCCTTTAGACCTCTGCGAAGGCCTACGATCGGCCTTCATGCACCCTAAATAGGTAGATCAAGCACTTACGTGCCTCTGTAATTACTCTGACTTCTATATTTACCCATATTAGCTTGAGTATTGGATAACTTTAACATGCATGATGATTATCTTCGCGTAAAGAGATATTCTTACTTGCGTTCATATAACAAAGAAACACATATAGATTCGCGCATCAATACAATAATAAATCATAAACCCAATGTTCAACATAACATAATCGCACGTATTAATAACAGAGATAAAATGGATCATACATAGGTAATTCTAAAACAATTCTCTTTATTGATGTTTCATATCTTCAGTACAAACTCTAGCTTCCCTGCGCACACAGCTGCAGGGGTCCGCGCACTCTGTTGCGGACTTCTACCCTAGGCCTCTACGCACTCAGCTGCAGAGCCTCTTTCCTATGCTAAGAATCTTCGCTCTTAACCCTCACAGACCCATTACATCAATCAATTTCCAAAACTATTGTGAAATACTACTCCCTTAGACTCTTCTAGGACTCTCCCTTTTATACATTCCCATGTCTGCGGACTAAGGGTGGATCTCATAAATTTGACACAAGTTACCTAAACTAAGTGCGGAAACCCTTGATGACTCTTTACATCTTCGCGCTCTGCGACCACGACAACAACAGGTGCAACAAGTAGTATAGTTGAAGTCGTTAATGAAAACCTCCACAGTGCCAACCTTGTCAAAGAATGCGTACTAGGTTCTGTCCTAGATATCAAACAACTGGAACAATAGTGGAAACAAATAGCTCAGACCAAGGAGGAAGCAATTAAACATCTGACCAAATTGGATTGGGAGACATACTTGTAGTATTTGGTAAAACAACATAGCCAATGGATGACTTTGCGATGTTTAACTACCTCTGCACAAAAAATGGTGCCAACTCTGTTAGATGCCATATTTGTAGGACAGTTAAAATCCACAATCGGCCAGCCACCTCAGCTCAAACCAATGATCGACATTTGCAATCTCAAAGATCAAGTTAGCCGACTAAGATAGTTCAAGTAGAAAGAAGCTTTTCATTAGTTTAATTCTATTTTTAGTTTCATTTTTTCTTACTCCGAGGAAGGTTGCTTGAAACCTCCACTGGTTTTTTTTGTAGTAATCTATTTTTGAGGAATGTATTATAGTATTTAAACCCCTCTCACGCATTTAGAGAGGGGTCCAGAATTTTATCAAAAACACTTTTCAAGGCATTGCACTTTTGTATTTTTGGGAAGGTTTTGATGAAATTATTGGAACAAGATCTATTTTTATTTGAATATCGAGCATGCTTTACTAAAATTACACTTCTGTACACTTATAGTGCATTTGATTGGATGAAATTGGATTAATATTGCTGAACCCATGAGCATGACCTTTCATATATGGTACTTTTATCGTATGATCGTGTTTTATTTATGCATTAGAAATACTCTTTCTTTGATTGTCTTATGTATGAAAATCTGAGTTATAGTTATACATTATTGCACTTTTGTATGATGTTTCAGCTCTGATTCTGTATTGAATACGTAAACAATTATTATATGTGATATAGTTTTCTCAATTGTTTTGTCTAACTATTTATCCAAAACAATTATCTTGAACGATTTCATTTCTTTTGGCAGTTGAATGATCTTTATTACCAATTTCTTTGAGACATCTCTGTAGATTGCATATCTTAGTTTATTCCCGGGTATATTTATAGTTAGATAATGTTAGATTAAGATATATGCATGTGTTTATTATTTAGATTAGATTATACTTAGTTGAATCTGTTAGAACCTGGATCCACCTTAGGCTAAAGGAAGGCAGGTCTAGGGTAACATCAAACCACGCTTAACCTGGTAGCTAGCCCTACCAGGTCGGGAGAGGGCTCTCTCCTTGTCAATCTCAATTAGAATATTGGAAACTAGGGCTTGAGATGACTGAAACGAATGCTAATTTTAGGCTAGGTATAGTAGATTAGGGTTTCTGGTTTGATTTTAGGTTTTGGTTGCTGGATCAAATGGAGCAGGCAGGTTGGGTCCGGGAAATCAAATCATGGATACAGACATGTTCTATGGGGCGAGGTAGACAAAGGATTTATGTACTAGAAATTGGTTAAGATGGTAGATTTAGACTGCTGAGGGGTTGAAGAGGGCATGAGGAGCATGAATCCTCTTCAAACTGTTGGAAAACACAGAAAACCAAATGCATTCCCAAGACAAAGCACTATAAATTAGTGTATTTTGTCTATTCACCTTGATTCATTTAGTTTAGAAGAGAGAGAGAGATGTGGATACATATAAAACATCAGAAAAAATCATTACAAAGAAGAAACAATACATAAACTCAATATCACAAGAATCCCACAAAAATAGTTGTGAAACCTGGTTTTATTCCTTGCCAACTACTATAGAGACATATAATAGAGCTCAGAGCTTCCACAAGAGTCCAACCCTTGCAAATGACTGAAAGAGTACATCATATAGACATCAAAACCACCTGAGCTATCCATCAGGGGTCGAATCCATGAGTCAAGGAGCTGTTTCAACAACATCTAAACTAGGAACACAAAAGTAGGCAGTGGAACAACTTGCCTCTAAAACCAAGGAAACCAATTCATTTAGCTCACAACCACCTTTGACTTGATGTATCTACCCTATCAAGTGTTTTACATCCATCATTACATCAAGTTACATCATTTACCATGCTAATTTCACCAAGAGAGCAAGAAAAAGTCAACTGTAGAGAAAACTAGGCGAAATTTAGCTTTTCTAGCAAAACTGGCAAAATTCATTTAATGCGCAGCGCCAGAAATTTAATGCACAACGCAAATTTAGAGGTCATTTTGAAGGTCTTCCACTCATCCAAATCAGGCCCAAGATGGCTTTTTGGAAAGCCCTGCCTATCTAGTTTCTGGAACAATTTGAATTTCCTGATTTGGAGGTCATTTTCCCCTCCAAAAATTGATTCTCCCAAGACTGCTTCTTGTGGGTCAAAATGTGGCAGAGAGTGCACTTTTTGGGTTTTTTTTGCCCTTTTGGATACCTAAAACTTGTCCAAAATTCCTCGCCATTTCTGAGCTTTCATATTTTTCCATGCTAATTCCAAAAATGTAAACCATTTTGCAAGAAGATGTCCCCAACAAAAGTGCAGCGCCACCTATTGGAAATCCCTGTGTAAAAATTTCCAAAAATGCAAAATGACAAAAAATTCTCAAAGTTTCTTCAAATTTGGCAAGAGGCAACCTCATTAAGTGCTTTGCTGAGCTAATGAAGTTTCAGCTAGGATTTCTAATTTGTTTTGCTCCTTTTTTTCTTCTCAAATCTCTCCATGGAACTGTCACTAAGGGTTTCTTCCTCCGTCTCATAATCTGTGTCCCTCTCCATAGGTTTTAGTGATGTAGTAGATGGATGAGGAATAAAGGAATGAGGTGGGGACAAGATGAGTATGAAGAGATTTTGAAAAGATAAGATGAGTGAGGTGTATGGGGGTGTGAGTGCTCGAAGGAGTGGAAGTTTTGGGGTTTTAGGGAATGAGGGGAATGAGGGAAGTGAGTAGGGTTTAGAATGTGGGATAAGGGTTTGATAGGGAAGTAGGTGTGGTGAAAATGTAGGATTTGGGAATAGTGTATAGGGCTAGGGTTTTATATGGAGGGTAGGGTTTTGGGAAATGAGCTCTAGTGAATTAAGGATAGGGGAGGGAACTTAGGAAACTAAGTAAAAAATGGAATAGGAGAGCAACAGTAGGTGTTTTATAACTTGTGAGAGGTGATTTAGTGATTAACTAGGGTTTTGAGAAGAAATTCATAGATACTAGGGTTTGCTTTTTGATAAACACAATTACCATAGACTAATGCAAAAAACCCTTTTTCAACAAGAATAATCGTGTTACTTACTTGTCAAGAGGAAAATTTGGAGAATTGAGGCAAATTGGAGTGATTTGGAAGAGTTTTAAAGGTGCGCAGCACCCTCACACAGGTGCGCAACGCCCTTTTAATGCGTAGTGCCAGTGTAAAAATACACTGCTGAAACTCAACAGGTGCGCAATTCCTTTTTGCAGACCGCCTTTGGAGGGCTCTCGGTGTCCAAATTGGGCATGTGATAGCTCGTTGAAAATATTATTGAGACTACTTTCCAAAACATCTTGAATTTTTCAATTTGGAGTTCATTTGCCCTGTCAAAAGTCAAATCTCCCAAGACTGGTCAAAATGTGCAGAATGAGGCTGCCTAAATGAAGAGTGATGTTGCAGTCAACATTTGAAGGTCTTCCTCAACTCCAAATTGAGCTCATGATAGCTCATTGGAAATCTGTTTGTCTCTAGTTACCATTTTACTCATCAAGCAAGTCATTTGGCCAACCAGGCTAGGAGAAATCTTGATTTTACCAAGGTCACTCTAGAGGTGCAGCAATCCTCCTGAGGCAACTGTATTTTTGACATTTCTCTAAAACCATGACACTTGTGTAAAAAGTGAAGGAGGTTTCTCTTCCTTGGCATATTATGGACAAAAACCTCTCTCACTTTTTCCAAATTCATTTTTTCTTGCTCAGAAACAAAAACCCTAGGAGAGGGAAATGAGCCTTACCTAAGTACAACTGAAGCATGAACAAGGTGTAAAATGACCCATTGGAACCTGAAATGATGATGACAACTCTTTGAATGATGGTACACTCAACCTAATGGTGACATGGACCGACACTTGGAAAACTTTGGAAGGAGTGAAAACAAACCCTAGACCTAATACCTAGTGACCAAATTTTACTTGAAGACTCACTAAAATGACAAAATTTGACTTTGACACCCTAATACCACTTTATAAGAGCATATTTGATCACTGGTGGAAGGCTTCAAAGACTGACACTGACATAATCATTCTCCGTTATATCTTATATCATCCCAACTACATTATCAAATCAATCCTCTCTGGGAAACTGGTCCCATTATCCCCAGTCGGAGCTACTATACCAAACAGAAAAGGAGCTGCTTTTAAGGTCTAGACCGGGTGGTTATCCCCCATGTTGTCGCAGCAAATTTCGAGGCTTCAACATTTTGGCACTAGAAGGAGGGCTTGACTATGAATGGCAAGCAAATCTAAATCAGAAATTGATTCTAAGAGTAAAACTCCCTCACCATCACCTCTGACTTCTCGGTCACATTCCAAATCCCCAAATCATAAACGAGAAGTTGTGAAGAAATCTTTGCAATCCACTAGTGTTTCTCCAAGGTAATCAGATGAATTTTCTTCTGCAGAAACTCCCAAAGTTCAGTCTTTAATTCATCAGTTACAAGGGATTTCTTTGTCTCAAGAAGAATTTGAATTATCTCAAGCCAGTGTTTCTTCTCATTTTCCTTCCTCTCGAAGATTAACTAGATCACAGAGTGAAAAATTTGGAATTCCTCCATTTGAATTTCCTCTGCCTCCTCCTCGAAGTAAAACTAAGAAATCAAATTCTGAAACTCATAGTGAGATTCTTTCATCATCATCGGAAACACCCTTATTCATTTCATCATCTTCATCACAAACTCAATCATCCAACTCACCATCTCAAATCGTGATTTACACATGTACAAGAGCACAATCCTCCTCTACCCAATCACATTCAACCACTGGTACATCTTCTTCTACACATATACCCATAATGGCTCAAACACCATGGACAAATCCAAGAGTTGTTCAAATGGCAAGGCCATTGCATCCATTACCTCCTCATCCATTGAAATGGCTGCCAAAATTCAATCCTAGTGATGGTCTTCTTGCCGAAGAACACATAAAAAAATTCATGATGTCCATAAATCTAAATGGAGTTGTAGAAGAAGACGCAGGTGTACAATTATTCCCTTATAATTTTCAAGGATCAACAGGATCCTGGTTATTTTCATTACCATCTAGTTCTATTGATAACCATAATGCATTTCAAGAATACTTCCTAACCAAGTTTGGAGATGACCATTCAACAACTACTCTTCTTAATGATCTCTCCAACCTAAAGGTAAAATCTAAAGAGCTGATTAAGGACTTCAATTCCCGATTTAACAAATTATTAAACAAAATTCCAGTGGCATCTAGGCCAAGCACTGAAGTTCAAAATGAATGGTACATTTCTGCTCTTCCCTCGAATGCAACTATTTTTGTAGACAGAGCTGCCAAACCAACTTTGGCAAAAAAACATGAAAGAAGCCATAACTGTGGAAAAACACATTTTAGCTTTAGAAAATAAGAATGAATTAGAAGAAAGAAAATCCAAGAAGGTCACTTTCAAGGATGAATCCAAGAAGAAAGCACTTAAATATCCTTTCGATCTTGAAGGTCTGCAAAAGGTACTTAAAACCATGTCCAATGAAATGATCAACATTAAAAAGAAGGTAGCTGAGACTTCTTCTAGGAAATCTTTTAGACCTTACAAAAGAAATTCCCCCTCTGATCTTAAACCTCCAAATACAATATCAAATGTTGAATTAGATGTGGAGGAAGAAGAAGTGTTAATAATTGAAGAATAAACCAATAACGAAGAGACAATTGAAGTACAATGAATGTGGGATTTCATTCTTCCTCTATCAGATAATGAAGAATCAGAAGAAGCATTACTTGTTGCTACCAGAAGCAAGAGCACTGTTGATTTGCCACAAACAAATCAAAAACATAAATCATCAACTCTTGTTCCCAAAGAAAAAGCAATAGGTAATAAATCTTCTCCCAAATCCACTCAAATGACTCCTCCTCAATCCAATTCTTCACCTCCAACTAAGACCTTGCTAGTATCTGATGAGATGGAATACAACATCATCGAAGACATGAAGAAGACTAGAGCTAATATCACGTTCCATGAGCTTAGCAAGATAAAACATCAACAAAAGCTATTTCTCAAAGAATTAAAAGAAGTCCCCACTTCTCCTCTTCTTGTTGCTGTAATTTCTCAGGCTGCTGAAGAAATGGGTAGGCCTCCCAGTACTTCATCAGACAAAATAAGTTCAATTGATGTTGCTTTAATAGGTGGTAGATCTAAATCCCATACACCTCCTTTTCTTTTGACTTTTGAAGTCTTCAAGAATTTGCACAATTGTTTAGTAGACTCTAGAGCCTCATCCAACATTTTACCAAAAACTGTTTGTGAAAAATTGAATATCGAACCACAGAAATATGTTGTTCTCATTATACAGTTAGATTGATCTCAAGTCTAAGTCATAGGAAAAATCAATGAGGTTACCATTAGACTCTCATCAAACTCGAAAGTATGTCAAGTGATTGATGTTCTTGTGGTTGACATCCCTGAATTCTACAGCTTGATCCTTAGTAGAGATTGGTCTAAAAAGCTTCATGGCTATTTCGCAACAGACTGGTCCCATATGTGGCTTCCTTATAATGGTAAGCCAAATCAAATAAGGGTTGACCATGAGAAACATTTAAAGTATATTGTCACAAAACTGGAAGGAGAAAATGAGCTTGTCACATATAGTAGTAATATCATTGGAAATTATTCAGTCAAATCATTTTTAGGCAATTTTAATGCCCATACATCACCCTTTTTGGAAAATTTTGTTACATCACAAATAAAAAATTATTCTCAAACAGATTCTTCTAAATGTATCAATTTTGTAGATAAACATGTAGTCAATTATTTATTTTGGAAATTATTTTTTGATGGATCTAAATCTAATGATGGAGTTGGGGCAGGTTGCATATTGGTTAGCCTTGAAGGAGAAAAAACTATGTTGGCATGCAGACTTGAATTTGAATGCACAAATAATACTGCCAAATATGAAGCATTAATTCAAGGGTTGTATAAAGCCATTGGCCTTGATATTAAATACCTTCAAGTATTTGGAGATTCGGAAATTGTAATCAAACAGGTGAGGAATACTATTCATTGTCTTTCTGGATATTTGAAACATTATCAATCATTAGTCTAGGACCTCACCTCACATTTCTTATCCTTCAATATTTCCCCAATCCCAAGAATCCAAAATGCAAGTGTCGATCTTTTTTCTAAAGTTGCATCCAAGCTCATACCACCAGGAGATTATAGTCTTGATCGATTCTCTATAGAATTAATTTTTAGACCTTCTATTCCCGATAACATCACCAATTGGCAAGTTTTTAATAATGATCTAGATATCATAATTTTTTTAACATCTGAAGGCTCTTATGATGACTAGATAATAGATGAAGACCAACACGATAGCCAAATTAAGCAAGAAACAAGTGTAAATCCCATACCTAAATCTGTGGTTAAGTTGGAGGATTTGTATGATCTTAAGGACAGATTCAAGAAACCAACTAACTCAAAGCTTCAAAATTCAACTTTGAGGTTTGAGTTAGTTAATCTTGGAACTAACCTTAAACCTCAAAATATTAATCTAGGTCTTGGTCTTAAGCCCGATGAGAGACTAGCCTTCATTCATTTGTTGAAGAGATACAAAAATGTTTTTGCTTGGAATTATGATGATCTCAAGACATATGATACTTCTATCATTCAAAATACCATTCCTATGATATCCGACGAAAACCCTGTACAACAGAAGTTGAGAAAGATTCACCCAAAATTAGAAAATCAAATCAAATATGAACTGAATAAACTTCTCAAATCCAAAATAATTTTTCCTATCAGAAATTCAAGGTGGGTTTCTAACCTAGTTCTAGTCAGGAAAAAGAATGGTGATATTCGAATTTGTATAGATTTTCGCAATCTCAACAAAGCTTGTCAGAAGGACAACTTTCCATTGCCTCCTATGGAACATATATTGCAGTCAATTGCAGGCTTAGAGTTAATGTATTTTCTGGATGGATTTTTAGGTTATAATAAAATTCTCATACATCCAGATAATCGTATAAAGACCACATTTAGAACCAAACTGGGAACATACGCTTATCAAAAGATGCTATTTGGATTAATCAATGCTGGTGCAACATTTTAGAGAGCCATGGAAATAGATTTCAAAGGTTTGTTGAATAAAACAATGGTAATTTATTTAGATGATATAACCGTGTATTAAAAAAAGCGCAGTAATCATTTAAAAGACTTAAAAGAAATCTTTGAGTGTTTTCAGAGATATGTAATTTCTCTAAATCCAAAGAAATCTTTCTTTGCTTTAAGCGAAGGTAAACTCCTTGGATTTATTGTTTCTAAAGATGGTATTCACATAGATCCTGATAGGATAAAATAAATTTCTGAAATCTCTTTGCCTCACAACAAAAAATCCATGCAATATTTCCTAGGTCAGATAAATTTTGTCAAAAGATTTGTCCCTGACTTTTCACGAATTTTTTTACCGCTCCAATCTATGATCAAGAAAAATTATGTTTTTAAATGGGGACATACTGAGCATGAAGCTTTGAATCTGATGAGCCCCAAAAATGGATAATTATTTGGGCTCATTCAACCTCCTATTTTGACTTAATCCACCATTCTCATTAGTTTATTGCATGTTTTTGATTATATTTATGTTAATTGAGTGAATTTGGTTAGTCATTATGCCAACAAGTCTAATGGGTGCTTTGTGTAGCCTTTTTGGTCAACTTGGAGACAAAATTGAAGGTCTTAATGAGCACTTGGTAGCCAAATTCGTGGGAGAACAAGCTAGAGGATTTGTAGGAAGGTGTCCCCTTCATTTATGGGACCTTACCTCGAATTCTCCACCATCAGCTCGGAGTTCAAGGGCCACTGAATCAATCAGCACAAGGGCAGCCAAGCAAGTCAAGTAGGACTGCTGTTAACTCCAAGTCTTGGGCAGCCAAGTCCCTAAATTTTAGGAGGACTGTTGGGTCCTCAATTTGTATAAATAAGAAGGCTTAGGGCCTCATTTTGGGTTAGCTAGTGGTTAGTCATTTTGTAGCAGCTAGTTAGTCATTTCATAGTCTTGTTGTAGCCATTTTGTAATTCGATTTTTAGGCAGTAGATTAGCTTTGCTTTCAGCACATTTTCATGTTCTCCTTGTGGACAGTTTTGATGTAACTCTTCATTTCTTGTTTAATAAAGATGAATCTAGCTTTGCACCAGCTCTAAATATCTCTTGGGAGGCTGTAGCTCTTGGGGTTGGGTCCATCTCAAGCGCTCAGTACCTCCCTTGTTTATCTTTATGTGTTTTGCTGCGTTCTTGAAATAAAATCTGCTATCTAGATTTAGATCTTTCTTTGTTATTTAGGTTTCTTTTGATGGTTAAAGTAGCTTTTTATGGTTGGAATAGAGTGGTCGGATTTAGTCATGCATTCAGATCTTTTGGACTGTTCTTGCTCACGTGTTGTACATGGTTTCCTTGCAAATAAAGCTGCTGTCCATTCTTGCTACTGTTAGCTAGATCATATTAGGGTAGCATAACTAGATCTTTGTTTTCTTGCATGTCTTTGTTGGTTCAGTTGGAAACACTATGCAGGGCACCTTCATCACCTCCTCATTCATCTGAACCTCATCCAGATCAGCTCCTCCATCACCAAGTCTGTTTCCTCATCTCCCATCTGCTCTTTTGCCACGTAACCCTACCTTCTTGCTTTCCCATTGCCTAAACCTTCTTTGATGCAAGCTAGACCTCCACACCCTCTCATCAACTCTATCCATCAGTCCTTGGGTCATTTCAGGCCCCTACCCTACCTCCCTATCCATTCATGCACCTTACCTCACTCACCCATGCTCCGAAATTGCATTACAGAACATCCTGTAGAAATCCCAGAACATCCTGTAGAAGCCCCTGCAGACTTCCTGTAGAAGTTCATGAACACGGTTGCATGGCATCTAGACTTTGTGAAACTCTCAGGAAAGAATGTTAGGGATCCCTTAGACCCTCTCTGTACCATCCCAACCTTTCCCAAAGCATTTCATCCCTTGATCCATCCCTGCACAGTGGAAAACTAGTTAGAAGCACATGCATGGTAATTTCAACAACTTAAGCAAAAATACAAAAAGATGTTTTCTTCAGATAGTGATAACTTAGACACATGCATTTTACCTTCCTAGAAGTAATGGCATCTCTTCTCGTAGTTTGCATTCTCATTTTTGCATCAGTAGGACTAGTTGGTAGAATTAGGGTTTGCTAGGGTTTGTATTTCTTTTTGGCTTTCAGTTTCTTTTTGCAATTAGATTAGCTTCCTTCGAGTTAGCTTTCATCCATCAATTAAAAAGCTTCTTCTAAGAGCTCATAGAAGTTGGCTTGAGCCCCTAGCGGACTTGTGCCAGCTGACCAAGTGACAACTGCGGCAAGAGCTAGTACTTGTGCATACAGCACCGTCGCTTCCAAGTTTGTTACGAACTACCGGGTTGATAAAATTAAAGAAGGGAGTTCCAGGAGTTGTAGCATTATTGCTACAATACTGGGGCCCACCAGAATCTTATCAAACAAGCAATTATAAATGCTCCCTCTTTAGCAACTTCAATTTTTCTAATCATTTTGTTTTATATACTTTTGCTTCTGAGACATCATATGCAGCTATATTGACACAAGTCAATGATGAGAAAGTCGAAGCACCAATTTCTTTCTTTAGCTCCAATCTGCAAGGTGCTGAATTGAATTATTCAGATGTTGAAAAACAGGCTTTTGTTGTTTTCAAACCAATAAAACATTTCAGACCTTTCCTTCTTAAAAATCACACTAAAGTAATAGTTTCATTCTCATTAGTGAGAAATTTACTACTACAAAGAGAATTAGGTGAGAAAAGACCAAACTAAGTAACAACACTGCAAGAATATGACATTGAGATTAGACCAGCTAAAATTGTTAGAGGTCAAGGTTTTTGCAGAATGTTAACTGGAGCATCCAACCTACCAGCACTAGAAGATTCAGGTGATGATATACAAATATGTGAGGTAAGCCTCAACGATACTGAATCTAAATATGCTGATATCATCTTTTATTTGAAAAATGGATATGCTCTTATGCAACTCAGTTACAAAGAAAAAGGGATTTGAGATTAAAAGCTAAGCAATATGAAATCATTAATGATGTTTTGTTTAGGAAGAATTATGATTCTGTTTTACTTAGGTGCCTTGAAAAATTTGAGGCAGAAAAGGTTTTGTAGGAACTCCATGATGGACCAGCTGGTGGACATTTTGGAGGAGACACAACAATGCATAAAATCCTGCATGCTGGCTATTATTGGCCAACCTTATTCAAATATGCACACGAATATGTAAGGAAGTGAAAAATTTGTCAAACAGTTGCTGGAAGACAAAGGAAACCCGCATTACCATTACAGTCGGTCAACATTGAACAACCATTTTAGAGCCTCGATCGACCTCAGGCTAAAGGGAGGTAATCTTAGGATAACCACAAACCACGCTTAACCTGGTAGCTAACCCTAGCAGGTTGGGAGAGGGCTCTCTCCTTTTCAATCTCAGTTGAGATGACTGAATAAAATATGGATTTTAGACTAGGTATAGTAGCTCTAGGGTTTGATTGGATTTGTTTTGGGTCGAAATAACAAGAGAAATGATTATTTGGATTATGGAATCGATGTCAGTTTCTGCCGGAAAACATGGGGAAAATTAAGTTCCATGTTCAGCCAAGTGAAGATTGTAAATGTGAGAAGTATAAGGGAGAAAGCCCACTGCCCTGCAGGCATAAAACAAAGGATGGATCTGCAGCAGCGACTTTAGATGAAAGAGAATAATGAGGTTTCTCAACAGAGCATCTAGCAAAGGATGAATTCTGCGAAGACAACTATTACAACTAACAGAAAAATCATCATGAAAGGAGCATCATTACGGATGAATTCCTAACATATCACTTAGATAATGCTGAAACAAAGAAGAAAAAACATAATGTGTAAATGAATTACAGGGAAAACATACTAAACATCAACACCATGATGAATCCCAGATCCAAAGGGAAAAAGACTGCTTTATTAAAATGTTATTCAGGAAAAAAATTTACACAAAGCCAAGACAACCTCTCTGCTACAAAAATCCAACCTCTACACTATGAAATTCATAAAATATATAGCTTTTCTCATCCCTGTACTAAGGGAATTGAGCTCAACCATTTTCTTCAAAATAGAATCAGTTACATTAAACTTGGACTGAATTTCTAAAAATAGATGTTGAAGATGAATTCGTATCTCTTAAACCATAGAACCTGTTACAAAACTGAAAGAGGTTTTTGTAGATAAGGTCATGTTGGAGAAAAAAATCTCTCAAATGTTGGAAATTCGTTTCCATTTTCTCGTAATCTGTGCCACAAAATCATCTCTAAAATAGAAAATCATTAAAAATTTAAATATGTGAAAATGAGCTGTAAAGATCTAGTCACATATCCCAATTCACGATACCTGTGAATAAACTAAAAGAGGTTTTTGTTATATGACTCATGGTTAAAAAAAACCTCCTTGGGTTTTGCAAAATTACTTTCCATTTGTTGTAAAATGGCACCGCACTAAAATGACTAAAACAATAAAATAATTGAAAATTTTGCTTTGTTTTAATACAGGCTCCAAATATCACTGCATATCTCCCACATAGTAGCACTTGTGCATAAACTGAAGGAGTTTTTTGTTATTTGGTATGTCATGGACAAAAACCTCTTTCACTTTTTTAAAATTCTTGTCCAAACTTATTTTGTAGTAAACTTGTCCCTGTGTGCAGCAACTAACCTCAAAACATGCATAACCAAGAACCAATCATTCATTTCGATCATATCTTATGATCCAGAAACCGATTACGGGAGTGTGATATACTGTTGGAAAGCTCTTTTCAAGATTCTTCTGATGGACACACTTGTGACATGTTTTGTGCTGAATATCATGTGAAAAACATCTAACCAAACCAAATCTAGTAAGAGCTCATGTTGATCTCTGGTGACAGGCTGTGAAGACTGGAACTAACATCGGCCTTATTGGGGATGGCAGCTCCTTGGATGTGTCAAGAACATCATAGACCAAGTGCCTCATCCATTGGGCAATACGGTCAAACAGCTGCAAACTCAAAACAACTCATACCAATCCAAACATACACATACCGCAATGTGGACATAACAAATATCAAAAACTGAAATGCTGCCTTTGGCAACTTATTTATTTACAAATCTACCCTACTTTGCTACAAAACCAATAGATCAAGTGATGTTGTAATTCCATATCAACCAATCAAGTAATTGTGATAATGATGTTGTTTTTTGATAGTGTTTGAACCAGAAGATAGTTGGAAATCCTACCAGCAGTATATACCCATAGTACCTCTGGCTCTGTAAAAGGCAACCTGGTTTTTCTTTCAACTTAAAAATATATTCCATATATGCTGCTATGGGATCATAGAAACCAAATTCTATCTGCTGCCCCAGCTCATTAACATATGCTCTTGGCTGGAGATTATCACATCCTCGCTGTAAATCATAACATCCTTCAATCCAACCATCCAAGGGCAGCCTTATCTTTTCTTCTTTGGGAGGAGGGAGAGTTTCCAAGAATTGTTTAGGGTCTTGGAATTCATGTGATTTAATTTGAACATCCAATAATTCAATTTCATTTTCCAATATTTCAACCACTAAGCCAAGAAAACAATATTTATTCTCAGGTGTGAGTCGGTTGGATTTCAAGCTAAGAAACAATGATGTTAAAAAACTCTGATCAATTTGAAATTTTGCTATCTCATCCCTTAAAATCAATAACATTTCACTAGATAACGGATTTTCCACATACCCTGTCATCGGTGATTACCATCAACGTTCTGAAAACTGGATTCTTTGGTAGTGAAGTCGAAGCTCAGGATCTTGAACATTGGAGTCATCAGGTAGATGATTTCAGCCTTCATATGTGTCTGACTACTGTCCACCATTAGCGATCAGATCTGCAACTTGAATGATCTTTCCCGGAGAAGATCTGTCACCTCTTCCCTAGTATGGTCACCACTATGTTAGTGCCTAAATCTACCTTAGGTTGAAGGAAGGCAGGTCTAGGGTAGCATCAAACCATGCTTAACCTGGTAGCTAGCCCTACTAGGTCGGGAGAGGGCTCTCTCCTTGTCAATCTCAATTAGGATATTGGCAAATAGGGCTTGAGATTACTGAAATGAATACTAATTTTAGGTTAGGTATATTTGCTCAAAGGATTTTGTTTGATTTTAATGGTTGGTTGCTGGATCAGATGAAGCAGGCAGCTTTGGGTCCGGGAAATCAACTCAGATTTGCAGAGGTTTCTATGGGGAAAGGTAGGCAAGTGTTTTAGCACCTTGAAATTGATGTTATGGTGATTTTAAAGACTGGTGAGGAGTTGTAGAGGGCATGCAACTTTCATGAGTCCTCTTCAAACATCAGAAAACATTTAAAACTAAAAGTAACCTCAAGGTAGAGCACTAAACATTAATGGATTCTACCTAATTCTCTTGATTCATTTAGTTATGAAGAAAGAAATAGATGTTGGAACATATACACATAAGAGAAACTAAATCACAGAGGAAAAAACAAAGCCAAGACACATTACCACACGAATCCCACAAAATGCTACAAAACCCTGGTTCATTTCCTTGCCAAACTGCAGAAGTGATTTACAATAATGCTCAATGCATCCACAAGAGTCCAACCTTGACAAATGACTAAGAAAATACAAGATATAGGCATCAAACCACCTATGCTAGCCATCAGGGGTCGAATCCATGAGTCAAGGAGCTATTTCAACAACATCTAAACTAGGAACTAAAAAATAGGCAGTGGAACAACTTGCCTCTAAAACTATGGAAACTGATTCATTCATCCTCAAACCAATTCTAACTGATGTATCCACCTCCTCAAGTCATTTTTCATCATATTTACATCATAGTACATCACGTTACATCATATTACATCATTAATTTACCAAATAGAGAAGAAAAAGTCAACTATCAGCAAACTAGGCGAAATTATGAGTTTTTAGGCAAAATTGGCAAAATTTTGCCTGATGCGCAGCGCCCTGAGCCTGATGCACAGTGCCACTTCAAGGCTGAATTTGAAGGCCTTCCACTTCACCAAATCAGGCCCAAGATAGCTTGTTGGAAAGCTATACCTGTCTACTTTCTGGAAAAACTATAATTTTTGGATTTGGAGTCCATTTTCCCCTTCAAAAATCATTTCTCCCAAGACTAGTTCCTGTGGGTCCAAAAAGTGGCAGAGAGGGCATTTTTAGGTGTTTTTTTGCCTTTTAGGTGACCTAGATCTCCTCCAAATATTATGAAACTTTCTGGGTTTCATTATTTTTCCATGAGGAATCCAAAAATGCAAGCCATTTTGAAAAATTCCTAGCCAACTCAATGTCGGCGCTGCGCATCAACCGAAAATTCCTGTGTTTTAAATTACAAAATTGTGTAATGACAAAATTTTCCCAAAATTTCTTCAAATTTGGCAAGAGGCAAGCTTACTAATTGCTTTGTTGAGCCAATGAAGCTTCAACCAAAATTTTAAGTTTATCTTTTTCCTTTTTGGCTCTCGAAGATCTCTTTAACTCAGCTTTTAGGCTTTTTATCCTTGTCTTGCAAATTTTATTCCGAGCTAAGTAATGATAAGCCATATGGCGCAACATTTTCTTCTCTTTGTTAGCCTTATAAAGCATCTTCTCAAGGTGGATGTTCACTCTTTCCAGCCATGATTCTCGGTCAACCTCAATTTCTTGCTCAAGGGATGTCATCTTGATTTTTCTTCTTTTTGCCACTTGCCTATTTTCTCTAATTGTTTGCAGCTCCATAATAGCTTGTTTGTCCTCCAGTTGCTTGTTCTCTTGCTCAAGAAAGTTAATGATCCATTTAGCGCTCTCAAGGTCAAGTGATAAGGCTTTGATTTCAGCCTCCTTCTCTTTGATGATCATATCCTTGAGTCTTGAGCTTTGAGAGCCCAAATCAGTGTCATCTTCCTCAACCAAAACAAAATCCCTGTCTTTCCCTTCAGTAGGGCCTTCTTCATGCACCTGTTGCTTTCCTTTGTCTTTGCCCTGTACCTGTTCAGCTGAAGAAGAAGGCAAAGCCCCTTTCACCCCTGGTGAAGATAGCATTTTCCTGTGATCCAGTGAAGAAAACGAGACCCCTTCCACCCCTAGTGGAGATAGTACTCATTTGGTAGCTGCAAAAAGCATCCTAGTGCCTCTTTCATAAGTTACAAACACAGGAATATGAGCCTCTTCAGTTTTTCTTTCAGGCTCTTTTTGTTGCCCAGAAGGTTCACCTTCCTCTTGAGGATCTGCAAATATTTGAGGCCCCTTGAAGCTTTCATGGGCAATGAAAGTTTCCCATGACACTCCCAACTGAGTGAGTTGATGCAAAACAACAATTTTGATGACAGCAAAATGATAAATACTATTGAGCTGCTGTGGGTATGGTTTTCTTTTTGCAATCACAGTCATCCTCTCTATGTTTTTACATATGAAATAAGGAATACTCATCATTCTGACCCTGGTGAAGTGCATAAGTAATCTGATATGGTAGGCATAAAGTCTAGAGAACCTACCCTCACATGTGAAGTATTTGATGATAAGTTTCATGAGTGGAACATACCGGTCCTCCAAGAACTTGAAAGGAAACACCCTACTAAGTTTACCATGATATTTGGCCTTGATATATGGTTCATAATGCTGCTTGTTGATATTCTGCCTTTTGTTCCACTTTTCCCCTACATCTGGCATTCTAGTAGCTTCTGCAATAATAGCTGGTGAAAGAGTGAAATTGATCCCAGCAAGGTGCACCACATTATTCTCCATGTTTATGACAAATTGCCTTGCTAAATCATGATGGTATTTAACCCTCTCAACCATCTCATAAAACTCAAAGCAAGACTGATATCTGAAACATGTGGTAGCAAGGGGGCAAGCAAGGAGTTTAGTCATGCTAATAGGTTCCTCTAATAATTTTTCCACCTTTGTGAGGTCTCCTAGGCTGTACATTTCTTTGCCTTGAGCTGTCACTAAGTGTTTCTTCTTCATAACTTGATTCACTGTTTCTTGTCATGGTGCTTGTCTTAGGGAAGTGAGGTGGAAAATGATAATGGATGAGGACAAGGAAGATAAGTATGAAGAGATTTTACAAATATGGAATGGAGTTGGGAAATGAAGAGAGAAGTTTTGGAAATTAGGGCTTTATGAAGGGACTTAGGGTTTGATGAAGGGAATGAGTTTTCTTAGGGGAGTGGGATAGGTAAAATGGAATTAATGGATTAATTTATGGAAATGAAGTATAGAAAAGGGGAAAAAGATGTTGGTTTTTGTTATGGAGTGAAAGTTTTACAATGAAATGGAAATTTATGAAGACAAGATAGGGTTTGATTTTCAAGATACAAAACTCATGAAGAAAACATGTGGAAGACCAAATTCATCTCAAGACCAATGAGAACTTACTTGTAGGAGAGAAATGCAGCGCTTTTGAGAGTTTTGGGCGATTTGGAATGGTTTTGGCGCTTTCTTGGTTGAGAATTCTTGGAATGAGATTTGGGTTTTCATACACGGGAGGAGGATCAGGATCAGGATTGGCCCTGATGTATCATCTGGAAGCCAGTGTGTTGAATTGTTCCCAAAATTTCAAATGGACATTACAACTTTTTCAGCCTACTGAATTCTAAACCTATCATCCAAAAGTCTTGAATTGTTTTCAAATTACTGGGGTAATAGTTTTCAGTTCTTCCCCAGTATGGTCGCCACTATGTTAGAGCCTAGATTGACCTCAGTCTGAAGGGAGGCAATCTTAGGATAACAACAAACCACGCTTAACCTGGTAGCTATCCCTACCAGGTCGGGAGAGGGCTCTCTCCTTGTCAATCTTAGTTGAGATGACTAAATAAAATATGGATTTTAGGCTAGGTATAGTAGCTCTAGGGTTTGATTGGATTTGTTTTAGGTTGAAATAACAAGAGAAAGGATGATTTGGATTATGGAATCGATGTCAGTTTCTGCCGACAAACCTAGGGCAAATTAAGTGCCATGTTAGGCCAAGTGAAGATTGTAAATGTGAGAAGTATAAGGGAGAAATCCCACTGCCCTGCAGGCATCAAACAATGGATGGATTTGCAGCAGAAACTTTAGATGAAAGAGAATAACGAGGTTGCTCAACAGAGCATCTAGCAAAGGATGAATTTTGCTAAGACAACTATTACAACTAACAGCAAAATCATCATGAAAGGAGCATCATTACGGATGAATTCCTACATATCACTTAGATAATTCTAAAACAAAGTAGAAAAAACATAATGTGTAAATTAATTACAGGAAAAACATACTAAACATCAGCACCGTGATGAATCCCAGATCCAAAGGGCAAAAGACTGCTTTATTAAAACGATATTCAGGAAATTTTTTTACACAAAGCCAAGATAGCCTCTCTGCTACAAAAATACAACATCTAAACTATGAAATTCATAAAATATATACATTTTCTCATCCCTGTACTAAGGGAATTGAGCTCAACCATTTTCTTCAAAATAGAATGAGTTACATTAAACTTGGACCGAATTTATGAAAATAGATGTTGAAGATGAATTCGTATCTCCTAAACCATAGCACCTGTTACAAAACTGAAAGAGGTTTTTGTAGATAAGGTCATGTTGGAGAAAAACCTCTCTCAAATTTTGGAAATTCGTTTCCAGTTTCTCGTAATTTGTGCCACAAAATCATCTCTAAAACAGAAAATCTTTAAAAATTTAAATCTATGAAAATGAGCTGTAAAGATCTAGTCACATTTCCCAATTCACAACACCCGTGAATAAACTGAAATATTTTTTTGTTATATGGCTCGTGGTTAACAAAAACCTCCTTGGTTTTTGCAAAATTACTATCCATCTGTTGTAAAGTGGCACTGCACTAAAATGACTAAAACAGTAAAATAAATGAAAATTTTGCTTTGTTTTAATACAGGCTCCAAATATCATTACATATCTCCCACATAGTAGCACCTGTGCATAAACTGAAGGAGGTTTTTGTTATTTGGTATGTGATGGACAAAAACCTCTTTCACTTTTTTAAAATTCCTATCCAAACTTATTTTGTAGTAAACTTGTCCCTGTGTGTAGCAACTGACCTCAAAACATGCATAACCAAGAACCAATCATTCATTTTGATCATATCTTATGATCCAAAAACCGGTTATGGGAGTGTGATATACTGTTGGAAATATATTTTCGAGCTTCATGTGCAAAATATCTAACCAAACCAAACCTAGTAAGAGCTCATGTTGATCCCTGGTGACGGGCTGCGAAGACTGGAACTAACACAATGGGAACTGGACATAATAGGTGAGATCGTTCCTTACTCTTCAAAGCAACATAGATATATCCTTACAACAACTGATTACTTCACTAAGTGGGTGGAAGCAATTCCACTCAAGGTAGCCAATTTTGAAAACATCATTGAATTTATTGATCAATTTATTATTACCAGATTTGGCCTACCAACTTCTCTCATGTTTGACAATGCATCCTATTTCACAAGCAATGTTATGACAAAATTTGCTCTTAAAAGAAGTTTCAAGCTTAAATATTCTGCTAACTATTATCCTTAGGGAAATGGTTTAGTTGAATCAACAAATAAAAATCTCATAAGTATCATCAAACGAACTATTGATCAAAGTCCGAAAAATCGGCATAAATATTTAACATTTGCTTTATGGACAGACCGGATAACACAGAAGGCCTCAATAGGCACTTCTCCTTTTAATTTGGTCTATGGGAAAGAATTTTTCCTTCCTACAAATGTAGCTATTCCCTCTCTAGCCCTAGTTCAATTTATTGAAGAAACTCCTTCCTCTTCTATGCAATTAAGGCAATCGCAAATCCTCAAACTCGAAGAAGAAAGAGATAAAGCCAAGATCATACATGCACATCATCAACAGTTAGTCAAATCTTCATTTGATGCAAATTCTATAAGTCCTAAATATTTTTCAACTCGGAGACCTTGTATTGAAGTGGGATAAAGCACATGAGGAAAAAGGTAAGAATACCAAATTCCAAAGAATGTGGCTTGGCCCATTTCAGATTGCGGAACAAATCGGCCCATCAATGTTTCTATTGAAAGATTTATCAGGCGACAGAGATTATTTGCCTGTGAATGGGAAGATTTTGAAGAAATATTTTTCATAGAAGATAACCTCTTCTATCCCTTTTACACTATTTCCTTTACTTTTCCTAGGAAAATAAAAGTTAAATAGTATTTATTTTTGGCCTTTCAATAAAAAATCTCTTTTATATTTTGATTTTTCGCTTGTATAAGTAGAGATTGTTAAGAAGATAATTATGACATTTGAGAAATAAGCTAAGTTCTATTTCTTTGAAATTTTCTTGTTTTCCACCAAAATCATTTATCCTTTGTGAAACCCCAACTTTATAAAGAGACCTTTGTTCTATTATCAGTCAAGAAAAGTATCTTTAACAAAGCAAAGGCTCTCTGCAGATAAGCACCTTTAACTCTATAATTGTCATCCAGAAACTCTTAAGGAGTCAATGATTCTCCCCATCTAGTAAATTTTTCTCTTTTTAGAGTGTAATTCTAAAATATACTAAAACTTAAAAGATAAGAGGTCTCATTAAGAGCCGACTTACCATGTTCATAGGGAAATAATAGACTGACATTACCAATACTGCATATCAAAATAGGGTAATGGCTTGAGATTATTTTAATCAAAAGACAAGGGGTCTCATCATGAGCGAGCTTGTTTAGTTGAATTATAAACAATGAATGGCATTGTCACTTTTTCGCCACCAAACCAAGAAAATGACTTTTAAGTAGAAAAAAGTAAAAATTTTAGAAGAAAAATAAACTGTTTAAAAAAGAAAGAGAAGAGAATAAGTATATGAGTATGAATTTATCTCTAAAAATTGCACTCTTATCTGGATGGGATATTGAATCATTGATGGCTAAAATGTAACATTGTCGAGGCTATGGATGCCTGTTGGAAGCCGGGGCTCTACCTATGACAAATGAGTATATCTAAAAGTTAATCTGCAAGAGCCCTCTACTTTATCTTTAAACCAAGTAAAGACTGATATAGACAAAGGAATTTTCATCTTGAACAGGATATCAAGTGGATGATAATTGGGAGAGTTTTGTTTTCTTATTCAGAGAAATGTTACTTATCTTAAATTTCATGTAATTCATATTTTTTGAACTATCTTTATTTTGGAAGTTTGAGAAGTTTCAAAAAATTGTCAGAGATAACTAGTTCTTCCAGTGAATCGCCAATTGTTATACTATTCAAAAACCCACCCATTTATTAATTTAATAGTTAATATTCTATTGATAAATGGGGAACCTTTATAAAAATTCTCTAAAAAACTTAACACTTAAGCTCTTCCTTTTTGAATTACTAGAAATAAATTTCTAAATAAATATCAGGTATCAAGCCAAAGTCCCTTTGTAACTAGCTATTCTTGCTTTATCACATATCCCTGGATCATGTGTGTCACAGGTTAATTAACAATTAGGATTTGTGAATTGTGATAAGAGGGACCACCATAATAGACTTGTGGTATCATTAAGCTTCTCATTAAAACTAAGGCTTCAAAATAAAGTACCTATCGCAATCGCATAACGACATTCACAAAAGCATCAAACAAGTAAAACCCTTAGAATACACGATTTGCGATATTGCGACATAACAAACCAAATACTTATCGCATCGCGGCACTTACACAAAGGCCAATCTTGTGAACTATGAAAGGTTGCGAAATGCGATATGACCCAGACCCAATGGAAGTATGCGATAATTGTTATAACTTTGGTTAAGTCTAGTGCATAGTAAAAGGTTACTTTATGCAATAAGTATTCATTCAAGCAAAATGCGCTTAAAATGATAAAAGGTATGCCGCTCACATCACATCTCGCAAAATTCTAAATAACTTCGATATAATGCATAACCAAGAGTGCGATGTTGCAATTTGCGATAATGCGATAATTTTTATCGCAATCACATAATCGACATTGTGTGATTCAAAATCACCAGCTTAAAGTTTTTCCTTACGCATTTGTGATGTGATGGATTAAATGAATAAAAAAGGCCATAATAAAAGATCTTAGTGCATATTTAATAATTTTTAATGACATTTATGTTTAAAACGACTCGACATGATTTGATATCTTTCATTTGCATTTTCGAATAAAATCTTCTTCCTTGTCACCTTTCGGAATTATTTGTATCATTGCATTTTCATTGTCAGTTTCTCTCTATGTGTTTATCCGATAATTGCCATTGCTCAATTTCAGGGAACCTCCGAAGGAAACAACATTTGGAAAGATGGTGAAGAAGGGAAAAGCTACTACATCTGAGAAATCGGACATGACACCACTCTTCTCCGATACCACCTGCAACAAAGATGGAGGAACCACATCATGGGAAGCTATGTATAACCTATTGGAAGAAGAGAAACCTAGGCCACTGGAAACGAAGGCAACAATTGATGCAGAAGAATCATTTGACGCTTCCTACTTTGAGGCAGCATGTTCATTTTTACACAGGATAGCTGCAAGAACTAAGATATTACCATACACAGATATGGTAAAATGGGTGATTGATAATGTGAATATCTCAGACAGAACTTTCAGGAATGGGAGACATGAGGTCATGGGGTATTTCACACCAAACAACTTGCGCCAGATATACCATCTACTAGAGCCTCAAAAGATCTATGACAAATATTTCCTGGAGCATTTTGCAAAAGAGAACAAGGACCCGTTGGACGTGTTGTAGTGGCTACAAACGCCCTCCAAAATTTTGCCTTAGCCTGTTTTGGAGGCTCCCTACCAACCTTACACAACACCTTGCCTTGCTTCAGAAAGTCCTCAAGCTTCAGTGTCTTTCTTGCACAAAGGCAGCCCGTTGATCACAGTTTGATCTTTTCCCTTCACAGGCTGCTCAACCAGACTTGGTCTAGCTGCAGGCTGAGCAACTTCCCCTTGAAAATTGTGTATTTCTGGAGGGAAACCAACCTTCCCTCCAGAAATTGCGCAATCCTGTTTGACAGCATGCTGGGCTCCAACATTGCGCAATCCTGCCAGCCAACCCTCCCAACAGGATTTGCACAAATTTTCCCAATAGTAGGCTATTCAGCCCAAGATTTGCGCAAATCTAGGCAACAGTCAACTTCTCTGCCCATAAATTGTGCAAATCTCTTAGGCAGCCAGCCCAATTCCCAGCCAGAAATGTGCATTTTTCTCTAGCAGTCTCTTGCATGTGCAACTGAGTTGATCGATTCCCTCTGGGACCGAGCAAAACTAACTTGCATGCATGGGCTGCTTCTCCCAAGGTAGCATACAAAGGCATCCCTTATTTTGGGGATCCATGTTTAGCAGTTGGAGGTTACATGCAAGGATCATTTCAGAAGCCTCCCACAAAGTGTCGCTTCCCCTAGATTTGTGGCATGCGCGTCACAACCTTGATGTTATCAAAACTCATCAACCAGATGTTGTAGAGCTCATTCCTCACATCAACCTTGTAGCTCTGACATCCCATATCACATCTAGGAGAAGTCAAAACATTCAACTCAGCTGTTTTGGGGTAAGCTCGCTTCCCATGCCTTGTGCTACATTTTTGTCGCTTTTTGTGTTTTCGCTTGTGGGAGTACTATTTGCTTGATTTATTAGAATGCCTGCTGTCATTTACATGTATGCTAGCTTTTCCTAGCTTTGTTTTAGTTTTTGTTTCTATCTCACTGTTGTCGCATGCATGAAACTGTTTTGCACAGACGTTCGCCCAACCGACAAACTGCCTCACCCACATGCATGTTGATCTTCTGTTGAATATTTCATTCATGTTTTTCATGCATTTTTAATCACTTCTTCCATCACTTCGTGTCACCATGCATTCATTGATTTACTTGCTTTCAGTTTCCCATCTGCGAGTCAGGCCAACCTTGGCCTGGGCTCTGCTTTCACCAAGGCTACATTGCGCAATCTGGGAAAGGAAGGCTCACCTTCCTCTCCATATTTGCGCATTCCTGCCCAACACTAGCCTCCAGGACTGTTCTATGCATTTCTGGAGGACAATGGCTGCTTCACCCAAGAAATTGCGCAAATCTGTCCCTAGGCCAGTAGTCTTTCCCAACTGGAATTGTGCAATGCGCAATCCTAGCAGTCAGCAACTAGACTAGACTGTGCATTGTGCAGTTCCAGCAATTAGTTAGTCTCTCAACAGCCCAGACTGTGCCTTGTGTAGTCTTGGTAGTTGGTCTCTCGACCTCCCGGTAGTTGGTCTCTCGACCTTTTGGTTTTCGACTGACAGATTGATTGCTATGAGTGTTTCTATGTCTCGAGGTATCACAGGTGTTCATTTGCCTCTCAGCGGTATAGGTACAATGGTTTCTAGGAAAACAGACACAAAGACACCATTCAGAGCAGCATCATAAATAACCGCTGAAGACAACGTACCAAATGAAATGAATGCAAGAGGAGAGTTGTTGACAACACGGAGGCAAAACAAAGTTGCAAGCTTAAGAAGGTTCATTGATGATGAAAGCAACTTTGGAGACTCCGAATATGAAGTGACGGTGCGACATGAAGATCGCGTGAAGGCAGAATGAGTTGCATGTGATGAAGCAACAACTCAGGAAGAACATGAAGCTACATAGATAGAAGAATTAGTTGCAGCATGAATAGGAACAACAGTGGGCGCGACATGCACTCATGGATGAAACTGTGCCTGCACAAGTTAAGGATCCATCCCAGTAGCTGACACAAAGCAAACATGGTGAGTAGTGTTGTTGATCACATGCAAGGGATTCAACAAAATGCATTTCATTGAGCGCACACATGCAATCCAACCCATTCAACACACTCACCAAGGCAAAGATAAGATGTAAGTCCAATTAGGGCTAAACATGTACTTCGACAAGTTGATGTGCATGACCACCAACAAACACTTGAATATCAGCACAGACACTATGCATCAGTTTGTTTCTGGTTAAACTGTACCCAAGAAGACCATGCGCATGTTAGTAGACGAGTTGGATAAAGGGGCCGAACCAATGCACCCTTTGCAATGGAGGAAAGAGTTCGCTTCAGAAAGATGTCACCATGAGGTGCATGCACACCACCATAGATGAACAAGATTGGCATCAACTCACCACTTTTGCCATCACAAGCATGTCAAAGAGTTGGTCTCATCACAATAGACTGAGTGTTAGTGATGTCTTGCAAGGCTTGCTCAAGCCATGTTGTCTCACATGAGTACATGTGCATTGTAATGTTGAGTCATGTCAAGTGTAAGTCAAGTGTCAATGGTTGGATGTAACAGTCATAGAGTAGGTGAAGAGTCATGAGGGTAGTTGAACTGTCACAAAGGGGAATGTCAAGGGTCACCCTACCCTTTGCTACAAATAGTCCCTCATAACTCATTGTGTATGCTTTTGGTCAGCCAAGCTTCTGCTAAGACTATCTTGAAGAAGACTTGGACAATATTGTAACGTGCCTTGGCTTCTCCACCGCACAGAGTTAGTTCATCTCTTTGGAGGAGCAGGCGGATGTGGCTATAACGTTCTACTGATAGGGCTAGCAAGTTTACATGGTGTATTGTATGATTGTGACTTACACTTATTTATATAATAAAGCCAACACATTTTCATGCATATGTTGTTATTGTAGTTGGACTACTTCAGTTGCCTTAATGATATATGTTGTTTAACTTACGTACTTGTATATGAATTGATTTGTATGTAATTATATGAATCTTGTTGTTAATGTGTTGCATATGTTGGTAATGTTGTCACCGCCCGTGTCGACTGCTCTTCTGGACATCAGACAAACCTTTCTCATGAACCTTGTTATATCAACCGGCACACTTATCTCAGACTGATCCGTGAGTGCTGTTCATGTTATCTTAACTTGTATGTTGGGACTTCCGCATCCGTTTTGACTACTCTGCCAAAATCTGTGCATATCCTTTGTGTTGTGTGTTCCTAGCTGAGTTGGGACTGATCCCTTTCAACCTGGAACTCACCTTCACCTTCTTCCCCCCTTTGAAGTGTTGGAACCTCTCATACACATTCCTTGACTCACTGCATTAGTCACACCCTTGCTACTGACAGAGTTATCTGATTTTCCTCTGTGCGACATCACGATCAAGGCATTACCTTACGACCCACTGCTGGGACTCCTTCACCAAATGGTCAGAGGTCTAATTGGGACTTCTTATCAGGGAGATACCCTTGAAATGTTGGCATGTCGAGCACCATCAACATTTCTAGCACTAGAAGGAGGGACTGATGACAAGCAGTTCCCTCTCATCCAATTTTGAACCTTTGCATATATTTCATGGAGTCTTGCATTCTTCTTCCCCTGAGGTGTTTTTCGAATCGTTAAGATGTCTCCATCTCAGGGAATATTTTCAATCTCTTGTGCAATCACACATATGATGGTGAAGGCGAAGTGGCCTAGCCTGAGCACTTACTTAAATTTCTTTCCATGATTTATGAGGAATATGAGTTTACCGACGAACATGCCGGTTTGCTACTTGCATACACACTTCACGAATCTCCATTTTATTGGGTGCTCAGCCTACTGGCTGACACTGTGCACTCATGTGAGCACTTCTATGATCTTATTGAAGACATGTTCTATCATTTTGATCCAAACCATCTTGACCGGAAACTGTTACAGCAACGGAGGGCTCCGCATGAATCCATTATTGATTTTTGGCAGCGCTTCTGTGACTTGCAGTTTCAAGCTCTGAGGAGCCAGATGAAGTTTGCTTATCTTTGGGATTGGTTTGAGTACTGTCTTAAGAAATCTACCCGTCCCAAGAGGAAGCTTGAGATCAAGCCTCACTCAACCTTCTTCATTGATGGAACTAGGTAATCTCATGTGGGAGCGGGCACTGTCTCAACGGAATGTCCGCCTCCCTCTCATTCAACAGTTCCACCATCACCCTGTGATGTTGAGGATCATGTTCACACACTTGTTCCTCCTTCACACTCTCCCAACATGACTCCACTCAATTTTCACATAGATTTGGTTGTGATTCCTTCGAGTTCTCATATGCATTCTTTTTTCCGACCTTCGTCTTCTCACCCGGGTGTTCCTTCGGATGATGTTGTGTTGTGTTCATCCATTCCAGACTCTTCACTTGTTGTGAACAAGGAACAACCCACTGACGGATTTGGTGTTGCACAACTAACATGCGCTATCATTCATGAAGAGTATGAGTGGGAGCTTGAGCATCAAAACTCGGCAAAGGATGACTCCCTTCCATCTGAGCCCCCTCCGTTCTTTCCTAACATCGTTGGTGAACCTGCCATCCATGATTTCACATGTGTGTCTTCATCCACGGATGCACCCATTGTTGATCTTTCGCAGGACACACCGTATGTTAGCCCATCATCCAAAAATGGAGATGACCAATCATTTATTGAAAATCCTCTTGATCCTTCATCTGCTCTTTCTGGAAACGCAGAGGGTGAACATCCTTCCTTATAATCTACCCCTATGTGTGATTCATCAAATCATGAGGATGTTGACCAGTATCCTGCATTTTCTGATCTTGGTTGTTGTGATCTCTTCACCTCATCATCTGATCACGATGTTGATTCACTCATTGTTAATCCATTTAAGGCACTGGTTTACAAAGATCCATCTGTCAACAAAGTCAAAACCCCACAAACCGTCGAGGCCCTTTAGCCCATGTTGATGGTTATGTCAGGCCCTCGCTATCCTGAGGTTGGTTTCACTCCCGATCAAGAAATTTTTCAATCACCCAAGGCTCCTCATCACTCATTTGTATGCATTGAAGATCCATCTCACACATAGATTACGCTTCCTCCACTTGAACTTCACGATCCCATTGCTCATGCATTGGAGGAGTCTTACATTGTGAGCACTCGTGTGCGACACAAGTTACCTTTGTTTCTTTCATTGGATTGCATGTCTCAGTTAAGAGTGTGCTTATGCTTCAAATTTGCACGTAGTGTCAAACAACACCGTGATAAGTCTGTGGATTGCCCGTCATTCACATGCACTCACTCATGTCCTATGGACACTTTGAAACACGAAGTGTTGTTGTATTCATTGTTATATCTTTCTTGGTTGCTAGTTCACACAACTGGGTTGCTCTCGGACCAAGACTTCACCAACATGGGTCTGCCAATGCACCAATAGCTGCATTGGAAGTCTCACTTCACATGATCAGGCCCATGCACCGTTAGTGTAGGAGTAGGAGTAGTGTTTTCTTTCAGTTGTTTGCTTGCATGCTTGTTTGATTACATGATTTTTTTTCTTGTTTTCTTGTTTACTTGCTTCGCTTTCATTTTTTCTTCTGCTCTTGCTTTACTTTGTTGATTGTTAGTTCGTTTGCTTGTTTTGTTCATAGGTTAGTTTGCATGAAACCATGTGTGACTCATGAAACGAGCTGGGTAAAGTGCAAGAGGGCTTGTATAGCTATCACTACTTGGTTATCTATCATCTTTTCTCTTTATGATGAGTTTGTTACTTTTAGTCCATGATACGTCGAAGGAAAATACATACTGTTTGAAGTGAACCTTGGTGACACTTGCGCACTAACTAGTGTTACCTTCTCTAGTCGATTTTTTTTGGGTCAACCCTTGTCAGCGTAGTCAAGTAGAGTAAGGTGAGGGGGAAAACCTTAACAAGAACGTCAAAGATAATAAACTACCTCTCTACTGGAACAACCTCTTCTGCTCTCAATAAGTCGGGATCCCTCTTCTGCCTCTGAAATGAATAAGTGCTATGTACAATGAAAATGAAAAAAAAATAAAAAAAAATGAAAAGTCAAAAAATTCAAAATGAAAAATGAATAAGGTGATAGAAGAGAAAAGCTTCCTGCATAGGGAGGTGATGCAAGTAACTTCGTCAGGGTATTGACTAGGCTCGTTGGCAGCGGAGCCATGCTTGTGTTCCTACGTGACTCCACCGGGGTACTGTCCAGGCCTGCTGGCAGTGGAGCAACACCAGAGATGAAACTAAGACTCTGGTGACTATACTGCTTGTGCACCTATATACCCTTCAACCCCAATCAAAACAACTGTGTTGCCTTGGCTTGGAATGTGTGTCAATCGACCAAGAGTCTAGCATATGCTACATCTTACATCAAGCTAGTGTGAAACCAAGATGAGCTAAGAGTTGAACAATACTTCCGGAGGCGTTAGACTTTATTTTCACAAACAAGGTCCATTCAGAGCATTAGAGTTCTACTAGTGTGTCGCCAACTGTTGTAGCATCTACAATCACCCTCTAAAATTTTTCCCTAGCCTATTTTGGAGCATCCCTACCAACCTTACACAACACCTTGCCTTGCTTCGACAAGTCCTCAAGCTTCAATGTCTTTCTTGCACAAAGGCAGCTTGTCGATCATAGTTTGATCTTTTTCCTTCACAGGCTGTTCACCTGGATTTGGTCCAGCTGTAAGCTGAGCAACTTCCCTTTGAAAATTGCACATTCTGGAGGGCAACCAACCTTCCCTCTAGAAATTGCGCAATCCTCTCTGATAGCCTGCTGGGCTCCAAGATTGCAAAATCTTGCCAGCCAACCCTCCCAACAGTATTTACGCAAATTTTCCCAGCAACAAGCTGTTCAGCCTAGGATTTTCTCAAATATCCTGGGAAGCAGTCAGCTGCTCTACCCAAAAATCGTACAAATCTCCTGGGCAGCCAGCCCAGCTCCCAGCCAAAAATGAGCATTTTTCTCTAGCAATCGAGTAGTCTCTTGCATGTGCAGCTGAGTTGACCGGTTCCCTTTGGGACCGAGCAAAACTAACTTGAATGCATGGTCTGCTTCTCCCAAGGAAGCATGCAAAGGCATCCCTTGTTTCAGGGATCTATGTTTAGCAGTTGGAGGTTACATGCAAGGATCATTTCAGAAGCCTCCCACAAAGTGTCGCTTCCCCTAGATTTGTGGCTTATGTGTTACAACCTCGATGTTATCAAAACTCATCAACTGGATGTTGTAAAGCTCATTCCTCACATCAACCTTGTATCTCTGACATCCCACATCACATCTAGGAGTAGTTGGCACACTCAGCTCAGCTGTTTTGGGGTAAGCTCGCTTCCCATGCCTTGTGTTGCATTTCTATCGCTTTTTGTGTTCTCTTGTGGGAGTACTATTTTCTTGATATCTATGAACGCCTGTTGTTGTTTACATGTATACTAGCTTGTCCTAGCTCTGTTTCAGTCTTCGTTGCTATCTCACTACTGTTGCATGCAAGAAACTGTTTTGCATAGACTTTTTCCCAACCGATGAACCGCCTCACCCACATGCATGTTGATCTTCTTGCTGAATCTTTCATTCATGTTTTGCATGCACTGTTAATCACTTCTACTATCACTTCGTGTCGCCATGCATTCATTGACTTACTTGCTTTCAGTTGCCTATCGGTGAGTCGGGCCAACCTTGGCCCGGGCTCTGCTTTCACCAAGGTTGCATTGCGCAATCTGGGAAAGGAAGGCTCACCTTCCTCTCCAGATTTGCACATTCCTGCCCAACACTGGCCTCCAGGACTGTTTTGCACATTTATGGAGGACAGTGGCTTCTTGGCCCAAGAAATTGCGCAAATTTGTCCCTAGGCCAGCAGTCCTTCCTAGCTGGAATTACGCAATGCACAATCCCAGTAGTCAACAACCAGACTGGACTGTGCATTGCGCAGTCCCAATAGTTAGTCATTCTCTCAGTAGACTAGACCGTGCCTTGTGCAGTCTTGGCAGTCGGTCTCTCGACCTCCCGGCCGAAATTGCACAACCTTCATGATTATTCACCCAGGTATGTTGCAAGTTAGTTCTCATGTTCATTTTGGTTTTCGAATGACAGCTTGCTTGCTATTAGTGTTACCATGTCTCTAGGTATCATAGGTGTTCATCTACTTCTCAGTAGTACAGGTACAATGGTTTCCAGGAAAGCAGAGACAAAGACACTGTTCAGAGCGCGCTTGGGGATGCAGTCGATCAAGTGTCCATGGACTTGCCTACCCACAAAGAAATCAAGTTGTTTGTAGAAAATCACATCAAGATATGAGAATAGAAACATCACAATGAGAAGCATCATGAATAGCAGCTGAAGACAACATACCAAATGCAACGAATGCAAGAGGAGAGTTGTTGAAAACACGGAGGTGGAACAAAGTTGCAAGCTCAAGCAGGTCCATTGATGATGAAAGCAACTTTGGAGACTCTGGCTATGAAGTGACGGCACGACATGAAGATCGCGCGAAGGTAGAAGGAGCTGCATGTACTGAAGCAGCAAGTTAGGAAGAACATGAAGCTACACATACAGACAAATGAGTTGCAACAGGAACAGGAACAACGGTGGGCGTGACATGCACTCACAGATGAAATTGTGCTTGTACAAGTTAAGGTTCCATCCCAACAACTGACACAAAATAGACATGGTGAGCAGTGTTGTTGATCACATGTAAGGGATTCAGTAGCATGCATGTCGTTGAGTGCACACATGCAATCCAACCCATTCAACACACTCACCAAGGTGAAGACAAGAAGTAAGTCCAACTGGGGTTGAACATGTACTTCGGCAAGTTGATGCGCATGACCACCAACACACACTTGAATATCAACACAGACACTATGCATCAGTGTGTTGTCGGTTCAATTGTACCCAAGAAGACCATGTGCATGTTAGTAGACGAGTTGGATGAAGCGGCTGAACCAATGCACTAGTTGCAACGAAGGCAAGAGTTCGCTTCAGCAAGATGTCACCATGAGGTGCATGCACACCACCACAGACGACCAAGCTTGGCATCAACTCACCACCTTCGCCATCATAAGCATGTCAAAGAGTTGGTCTCATCACAATGGACTGAGTGTCAGTGATGTCTTGCAAGGCTTTCTCAAGCCATGTTGTCTCACATGAATACATGTGCATTGTAATGTTGAGTCATTTCAAGTGTAAGTCAAGTGTTAATAGTTGGATGTAACAGTCATAGAGTGGGTGAAGAGTCATGAGGGTAGTTGAACTGTCACAAAGGGGAATATCAAGGGTCACCCCACCCTTTGTTATAAATAGTCCCTCATAACTCATTGTGTAGGCTTTTGGTCAACCAAGCTTCTGCTAAGACTATCTTGAAGAAGACTTGGACAGTATTGTAACGTGCCTTGGCTTCTCCACTACACGGAGCTAGTTCATCTCTTTGGAGGAGTAGGCGGATGTGGTTGTAATGTTCCACTGATAGGGCTAGCAGGTTTACATGGTGTATTGTATGATTGTGACTTACACTTCTTTATATAATAAAGCCAACACATTTTCATGCATATGTTGTTATTGTAGTTGGACTGCTTCGGTTGCCTTAATGATATATGTTGTTTAACTTACGTACTTGTATATGAACTGATTTGTATGCAATTATATGAATATTGTTGTTAATGTGTTGCATATGTTGTTAATGTTGTCATCGTCCGTGTCGACTGCTCTTCTGAACATCAGACATACCTTTCTCATGAACCTTGTTATATCAACCAACACACTCTTCTTGGACTGATATGTGAGTGTTGTTCGTGTTATCTTACCTTGTATGTTGGGACTACCGCAATCGTGTCGACTGCTCTGTTGGAAGTTGTGCATGTCCTTTGTGTTGTGTGTTCCTAGCCATGTTGGGACTGATCCCTTTCAACCTAGAACTCACCTTCACCTCCTTCCCCCTTTTGAAGTGTTGGAAACTCTCATACACATTCCTTGACTCACTACATCAGTCACACCCTTGCTAGTGACAGAGTTATCTGACTCGCCTCTGTGCAACATCGTGGTAAAGGAATTACCTTACGATCCACTGCTGGGAATCCTACACCAAATGGTTCGAGGTTTAATTGGGACTTCTTATCGGGGAGATCCCCTTGACATGTTGGCGGGTCCAACACTGTCAATAGGATGTTACACAAACCTGGAGGTCAGGCTCAGGAAAATTCAAATGGGAGAAATCTGGTATGTATCCAATTGCATCCCACTCGGCCCCACATAATTTCACAGTTGCGAGGATGTGTAGGTTCTTTGGTAAAGTTGATAGTATCAAATTTTCCATAGAATGGCTTCCATTAATCGATGGAGTGGTTCACGTGGTGATTATGAACTGGAATCAGATTTTATCAGACAATTTAGCTATGGATATTAGGGAATATAGGAAAAAGAGAAATATTTCCTCAAGAGATATTCCCCCTTTTTATATGAGCGCTTATGTAATAGACACCATTTGTTTTTATTCTCAGTTTCTGAACATGGGTTGGAGTGGACTATACAAAACCCTCTCCCCATCCATGTATACCATAAAATCTTGTGGGAATCCCAATTCAATGCCCATTTTATAAAATCTGCTAGGGTATTATGCTACCTATTTATAAAACCATTTTTGATAAAAACAACCCCAGGCTTTCTTAAGAAGCCAAGATAGACATCTTTCTAGTCGTAAGATGGTTCAACGAAGAAACATTCACTTATATAAGAGTTTTTTGGAGCATTGCTGCTCCACATGTCCTCCCATATTACGTTCCAGATAAGCTATTGGCCAGAGAGATAGCTTACCAGACAGCAGGGGAGGGTTTAACAAAAGCCTTGAGGGAACAGAAGAAAGCCATTTGGCCAGTCATCCCATTACAATGTGGCACTTTTGCACTACATGACTATGGGCACGCAGTAAAAGAAGTAGAGATTATTATGTGTCTAAAATTGGCCACAGTCCATGGGCGACAATATAACCCAAATCAAGTTGCTAAAGACTTTACCACTATGGTTAAATTCAAATAGTTTACTCATGAAGAGGATCCCTCTGATGACCTATTTCAAGGAGCCGAAACATTTACACAGGTCCTACATTTAAGCCCAGATGATATTAATGATTTTCATGTATATAGGAATAAATTATTGTTAAAGGTCACATTGGACCTATTACAAATTGAACCAATAAGAGAACTGACTCCTAGCATAAGCCTGGAGGGAAGTTCAAAGAAAATTTTTGATGAGGAAACACAAGAAATAAACTCATGAGTCTGAACAGTAAGAACAAAAATCTTAGAATGGAGAAGGGAGTCTGAATAAAGATGCTGAGAAAGATACAGAAGGAAATACTAAGGAAATGGTCACACAGGTCTTGGCCAAGAAACAGACAGAGTTCGGTTCCACTTCAGGTCAAATAGGGATGATTCTGGTCATTGACCTAGACAAGGAATGGGAGAAATTCAATAAGAAGCTCCAAACAGGGACAAATCTTGAAGAAACATCTGAATTTCAGACCCCCAAACAGACTTAGCACAAAGAAAATCCAGAGACAATAGAGCAAGTGGCTATAAGCACTCAAGATATTGAGATTATTCTGTCTTTTCCCACTTCCAAAATTGTCTTGAGAATGGAAGAGATACCTCCATTATATATATTCTACAATCCTACTCATAAGGTTGTATTTAAAATACAACGAAAGAAGAGGAAATTAGACACCACAACTATTGCAACTCGAGAGCGAATGAATGGATGTTGTGTGGAAAGACACTCTTCTTGAAAGATCAAAAAATATTACGAAGTTGTCACAGTTTGCAGGAGCCTATGCCACAATGACTATTGATAAAGCAACAGAAGTCTGAATACTGCTAAAAGAAAAAGAACAAAGAATTCTTCTGCTTGAACAACAATTAGAACAAGAGAAAACCAATCAACAAGCAAAACATCAGGTAGCTCAGCTTTAGAGGGAATTCGAGCAAATAAGGTTACAACACCAAGCAAGCATATTAGAAAAGGACTCGTAGATTTTCCAAATGCAGTCCATGGTGGATAGATTTAAAGGTAACCCTCAAATAGATGATTTCATCAAAGAAGCAATCAAGCTAAATTCCCTATTAATATAGTAAGAAGAGATGTTCTGCCATAAAATCTCACAAATCAATCCTTACCGTGAGACAAGTGATAAATTGACAAACCAAGTGATTGATATGAGGTTTGAATATGAATAAATCCATAAAAATATTTCTGAATTTATTACCTGGCAGGAGTCTGATGAGGGAAGAAAGGTTGATCTACCAAAAATAGAAGAATCCCACAAAGACATTCTATTTACAGATTGGGATAGACGGTTAAAGCAGGAAGAAAGGGCGATAATGAAAATAATTGTATAATTGAAGCCATTAATGAAAAACTCCACAATGCCAACCTTGTCAAAGATTACATACCAAGTTCTCTCCCAGATATCAAACAACTGGAACAATAGTGGAAATAGACAGCTCAGACCAAGGAGGAAGAAATTAAACAGCTGACCAAACTGGATTGGGAGACATACTGGAAGTATTTGGTAAAACCATATAGCTAGTGGATGACTCTGTGATGTTTAACTACCTCTACACATGATTTGAAATTGATCATAAACTAAACTAAAGTTGAATTGAATATTTTCCAACAGTGAATTGATTTTTAACTTAAGCGCTTAATGTGGAAGAATGAAGGAGAACAATTGATTTAATGACTTAATCAGGAACTTAAGAATCATAATTAAACATGAATTTGCAACAAATAATAGAGATAGAAGACAACAAACATTGATTACGGAGTTCGTCCCTAATGGACTACGTCTCCGGGTATGCTTTCAATATGGGCATATGTTTTATTAAGGATTGATCCAAGGAAGTCTTTACACAACAAAAACACCAGAATGAATGTGCTCACAAGAACCTATGGTCTATGTTAACAGAAAAATTTCTCTCCTAGATTTCCAACGTTTTTCTCGGTTCCCAATTCTGCCTCCGGATGGCCAAGAAACACTGAAAACAAAATTGCCTCTCTCTCTCAGAATCTGAGTACAAAGTCTTAAAAAACCTCTAATACATCCAATATCCCTTCATCATGTGTACAAAGGGTTTTATAAAGCTACAGGTTGAACTCCTTGGCCTAAATTGGTAAGTGGTTAAGCAATTGAAGTCTCAGTCTTATCATAGTGCAACACCTTGGAGATAAGTACATGGTGGTTCATTTTAACGTAGCACAAACATAACAAAAAAACCCAAATATAAAATTTGGTTAAAATAAACCTGCTGACAGCCAGCTAACCACGCGCAGGCCTAGACCAGTTTTCATGTGATCGTTGTGGTCTAACCGCTGGCTGCCATCTGGTGGCTTATCCCCGACGGTTCCGGCTAATTGCGCACTTCCTAACTGCCCATGTGACAACTTCTTTCGACAGTGGCAATTGCGATTAACACTAACTTTGCGGTGACTTAACACTATTCACATGCTAACTGCAAATCTCCAACAGTTCTACTACGGTTAGCACCAAACAATGCGGTAAGCCATGACCTGTTGACATGATCTCCGCCTGGTGGTTAGCCTCCACTGTGGTCAAGTCCACGGTTAAGGTTGTTATTACATTTGCATTGTATTTTTAACATAAGGTCCGAGATCATTGTTGTGTAGCCTTGGTTTTGTTGACACCATGTTATGTCTAGGACTTAAGTCTCTAGGGTCTTGACTTAGTGCTAGGCTTATTACATATGTTTAACATGTTTTGTCCTTAGTACTTATCCACCTAGGCCTTTACCACCATAGGCTTAGGATTATATTGAATTTACACACCCATTTGCACCATCGCACCACTTAGAATTTCAAACCACCATGAAGACAATACTGGCGAAGCCGATGAAGCTGAAGATGCATTGACTTCCTTGTTGAACTAAACTGACATAAGATCCTCTTGGATCAATCCTCTCCACTTGAAATATTTTGGACCACAAAAGTTTGATTTAAGCAAATATCAGGTGAGGGTACAACCCCCTCACTCTTTCGATCTCCATCCACCTCGCCTTGCTTGGATTCATGCCTTTGAGTCCCACTCGAAGATATTAAACATCTCCATTCCTTGAAGATTGAACATTCCTATCCAAGATGGTATCTTACTGCAACTCATTCATATACTTAGGTGCCAAATCATCAAGAGTAGGAATTTGTTTATCTTCCTCTGGATCCATCATCATTGGAGTTTCATACAACTTCATATTTTCCACATTTACAACTGAATAAATACACATGTAAGTAGGTAAATCTAACCGCAATGCATTATTTCCAATCATTTCAACAATCTTGAAAGGACCATACCTAATGGGTTTTAGTTTCTTACCTTCACCTTTCAACATGTCTTTACTGATATACAACCATACCTGATTGCTGATCTAAAAATGATGATTGACTCAATGCTTGTCATGGCACATTTTGTACTTGGCCTGACTCTTCTCTAACTGATCCTACACTGCTTCATGTATCTGTTGTATCCATTGAATGAACTTAACTGCTTTATTTGAATCATCATGTCCATTCACTTTATCTTCTTCACCGAACATGAAATCCATCGGTGACTTTGGTAGATACCCAAAACATGTTTCAAATGGCGATTGATTAGTTGAAGAATGTAAGACTCGATTGTAAGCATGCTGCACGTAAGGTAAACATTCATCCCACAACTTAGGATGTTTGCTGTAGTATCCTCAGAGAATATGTATTACACTCCTATTCACCACTTCTGTTTGTCCGTCGATCTGTGGATGAAAAGTTGTGCTCTTCTTCAGCTTTGTGTCCATGAGTCCCCATAAAGTGGACCAAAACTCTCCTAAAAAATGAGTGTCTCGATCATAAATAATGGAAGAAGGTAACCCAAAATGAACCCATACCTGCTCAAAGAACATTTGTGCAGTTTGTTCAGTTGTCACTTGCTTTTTGCATGGAACAAGAATGCACATCTTGCTGAATCTATCAACCACAACATACATGTAATCATGCCCTCTCCTGGACATAGGAAGTCCTCCAACAAATTCCATGGAAATGTTGTCCCATGGTTGCAAAGGAACTCGGATTGGCATGTACAAACCAATATTTCGATTGCTTGGCTTTCTGGTTGAACACATCACACATATTTTAATGTACTTAACAACTGTTTCATACATGTGAGGCCAGTAACAATACCTTTGAATTTGTGCCATTGTCTTGCTTATGTTGGAAATAATACTGAGAGGGGGAGGGGGATGAATTAGTATTATTAGATCAATAATTTTTCATTTCCCAAACAGATTTATATATGCCACTTATGTGAAGTGAACTAGCATGTACACACTATTGTGATTAGAGAAACCGACGTATACCTAAAGAACTTGTGATTTAGTTAATTTATCATGCGTTGATCTATAAATAGTTCATCAGTAACTTATTAAACAGTGCAATAAAAACATAGTAAACCATCACACATAAGAAACACACATGAACACCAAGATTTAAGGTGGAAACCCAATGTGGGTGAAAACCACCTGCTACTATCGTCTCTGTCTTCCTTTAACAATAAGAAAATCTATTTACAATCTTGTACTGGTGCATACTCATACCAATACACACCTGCAGAAGCCTACAACCTTCTCTTGTTTTCCAGCTTCTACTGGAAGGGAGTTGCAACCCCCTAGCTCTTGTACTAGCCAATGTGTTTACTAGTACGTAGGCGCCGGCCTACAGAAGGCTATCACCTTCTCTCTTCTTCCAGGGACCACGTTTCATAAATTTTTAGACTGGATGCTCCTAGCACACAACAATATACATGAAGGCCTTGTTTCATCAAATTTTCATACTGGACCCATCAGAAACTTTGAAACTCAAATTGCATCAACCAACAATCAGTTAATCTAAACAATCAGATCACTGTCACCAGAACACTGTGCTAAACCCAGAAACCTGCATCATCATTCAGAACTAGCTGCAACCTCAAAAATCATGCATCAGAATGTATATGCTACTTTATTGAACCCAACCTATGTGTATACGCTACTTCCTTTAATCAAACCTACGTATACCTTCAAAACTACTGAAACATAAAACTTTTGATTCAAGTCTGTACCAACCAACAATATATTGAACATCTACTATCAATTTACAGAGTTTTACACAAGCAGTAGCAAAGATCACCTTTCTCACTTATACAATCAATCAATCAGATATCAAACTCCTTATACATTCAATTTTACATTCAGATCTAAGAAGACTGCATTGACATACAATAGTAAAACAACAGATATGATTAGATATATCAGTCAGATCTAAAGAATTGGATTTTCCTCTGTATACGCTATTTGGAAGAGTATAACCTCCGTGTACATGCTCTTTTACCGAGATGAACCAACATATAGATCTGCAAATATTAACTCGTAACTTTGTTGTTATTCTGGACTTCAGACAAACCCATATCATGACATTTAATGAATAAAACAGGTGTACACAATAAGATCCAGCCCAACCAATATCATATCATTCAGTGATAAGTCATTTCAGGTCTCATGATCCTGATCCAACATTGAATTCAAGGTGCACATAATATTTCAGATCAAATCACCAACATATCCCCTGCAACATAAATATACTTTAGATAGAAGTATTCCTTAGAAACCATTTTCACTTGCACACCTTGGCCTTATGCTCTTCTCCTCCTTACATACGTTTAGGCCTTTCTCAATACCTTGGACCAAAACCACCTAAGACTCGTGGTATTCTTGGACGGGATCAAATAGTTGTTACTCTGATCAATATTGTGGGCTAATACCATGGTATTGACCCCTGGTATTGTCTCCTCTTGAATTTCCTTGATTTTCCAACATATACGCGCTTTTCTTCTTGTGAAAGTGCATGTATATGTATACACTATTTTTGTTCTGTGAACCAGCATGTATACGCTGTTTTGACTAAGTGGACCTGCGTATACATCTTAAACTACTTTTCACCATCCTTTACCTTCAACTTCTTCATTCTGATTAGTAGAATTTAGTTCCATCTTCCTGTTCTTCTGTACCAATGCCTTGTTACATCTGAATGGACCTGTTACACTATGGGTTGCCTTTCATCAAAACTGAACTAACCTGTGAGTGAGTTGCCATCAAGGACAACACTTGAATCATAATGCCAACAATCTACCCCTTTGGACTTGATGGCAACCATACTAGTGTTGATTACTGCAAGCTGTATAAACTGTTAGAGATAATAGTCAACACCAAAATACTCTCCCCCTTTGACATCAAGGGCAAAGGGTGGACCAAGCTATTCCCCCCCTTTTATATACATTATGTTGTCCATGCTCCCCCTGAGTGCATGCCGAGTTTGCAGAGATATGTTTCAAAAGAATAACATGACTCTATAACTCAACTAAGTGAGTATGACCTCCCTATGACCAATGACTCATACATACATCAATCACCCAACCAAGTGGGGATACACCATATTTGACTCATCCACCCAACCAAGTGGGGATATACCAATTGTTTATACATGACAGAAATACAACAATTATTACATCATCCATCCCATGCAAAGTGGGGATACAAATTACATCATATGTCCAATAGGACTCATTGAAATATAGACCATGATAGAAGAAGTCATATCACACCCTAGATCTTTACATGACTTATGCAACAAATGATATAAGTATCTGAAGCCATAGCTAAACTCAGCAACCATGATGCCAACAATGTTGAATGTGTGTGAAGGCTAATGCTCCCCCTGAACCTGTGCTACCTGTGCATTGTCAACAAGTCATTCATCAAGGCATCTTTTTTGGTAAGAGAAAAATCAATGAACAAAGAATATCGTCAGGATGTAATCATCAATATCAGTCAGAGCACCCATATCAGAGTCTAACCCACTATTTTTCTGTCAGAAAAACATATACGCTCCTTCAGCCACAAAAACCTGCGTGTATACGCAACTATACTTCATGAAACCCGCGTATAATAACCTTCCTCTGAAAAATGGATTTAACAACAGGATGATGCAACAACTACTCCCAGCTTTTGTATGAGATATTCAAATGTTTCTTTGGGAACCAGTTTAGTGAATATATCAGCAACGTATTCTTTGGAGGGAACATACGCCAATTTAACATTTTGTTCAAGCACTTGTTCTCATAGAAAATGGTACTTAATGGGTTTGTTCTTGGTCTTCGAGTGCATGACAGGATTTTTCGAAATACTGATGGCACTTGTATTATCGCATAGAATGGAGATGGGTGAAGTACATGTGATCTGAATGTCTTGCAATGTTTGCATCACCCAAAGTAGTTGTGTTCAACAGGATGCAACAACCACATATTATGCTTCAGTTGTAGATAAGGAAATCGAACTTTGTTTCTTGTGAACCATGAAACTAACTGAGAACCCATATAGAATGCACCTCCACTAGTGCTATTTCGATCATCAACATTTCCTGCCCAATCTACATCTGTATATGCATGAAGAGTAAGGTCTGTATCTTTAGGATACCATAGTCCAAAGTCCTGATTTCCTTGAAGATATTTGAAAATTATTTTGACTGCCTGGAGATGTGATTCTTTTGGATTTTCTTAGAACCTTCCAACAATTCCTACTGCATGCATGATATCAAGTTTGGTACCTGTTAGATAAAGCAGAATTCCAATCATAGATATGTAATTTGGTTGGTTCACTTCTGGTGATTCATCGTTATAACTGAGACTGCATCTTGTTACCATTGGAGTACATACTGGTTTAGAATCTTCCATTCCATACTTCTTCAAGATCTGCTTGAGATATTTGGTTTGTGAAAGAAAGATACCATCTTTTGTTTGTTGTACTTGTAGACCAAGAAAATAAGTAAGTTCACCAAGTAAGGACATTTCAAATTCTTTTTGCATTACTGAAGCAAAATTCTAACTCATGGATTCTTCATTGCTACCAAAAATGGTATCATCAACATAAACAATAATAATTAGCAATTTACCATTTGTAATCTTTGTGTATAAATTTCTATCTGCAGAACCTTTTGTGAACCCTTGTTGTTGTAGATATTTGTCAAGGTGGTAATACCAAGCCCTTGGATCCTGTTTCAGACCATAGAGAGCCTTTTTAAGCTTTCATATGAGTTTTGCATCATTTCCAAGAATGAATCCTTCTGTCTGTTCAATATAAACTTCTTCTTCTAAATATCCATTAAGGAAAGTTGATTTTACATCCATTTGATATACTTTGAATTTTGGAAAACTAGAAAGAGCAAGAAACATCCTTATGGCTTCAAGTTTGGCAACAGGTGAAATTTTTTCTTCAAAACCTATACCTTCTTGTTGAGCATACCCTTTACAAACAAGTCTTTCCTTGTTTCTAATAACTTCTCCATTTTCATTCATCTTGTTCTTAAATATCCATTTTGTTCCTATAACATTTTTATCATGAGGTCTAGGAACTAATTCCCAAGTATAATTCTTTTCAATTTGATCAAGTTCTTCATCTGTGGCCTTGACCCAACATTCATCTTTGCAGGCTTCATTTACATTCTGAGGTTCGGTGGAGGATAGTAATGCTAGATAGCTTGAGGTCCCTGTAAGAGTTCTTCTTGTTTATACACCAACCCCCTTTTCTCCTAGAATTTGAGATTTTGGATGATTCTTCTGAACATACATGGATGGAGTCTTTTCCTTTTCTATTGTATCTTCCTCTAGTTTTCCATTGGTTTCTTCTTTTATATCATTTTGATTTTATGCGGGAAAGCATTCCCCATCTTCCTCACTGTCATATTCCTCTATTGATTTCATTTGTTTCGAATTTCTACATGCTTCATCAATTACAACATCAATGCTTTCAACAATTTTCTATAGTCTTTTATTATAACATTTGTATCCTTTACTTATGGATGAATAACCAAGAAGAATTCCTTCGTCTGCTATGGGTTCGAACTTACCAAGTTTTTCATCAATCCTTTTGATGAAACATTTTCTTCCAAACACTCTAAAGTGTTTTACAGTAGGAGGCTTACCATACCAAAGTTCATATGGAGTTTGATTGTTATTTATTTAAACATTTTCTTTGTTGAGAATAGTAACGGCAACAAATGCAACTTCACCCTGGAAGGTTGCAGGAGTTCCAAATTCATCAAGCATTGCTTGAGCCATTTGTTGAACTGTTTTGTTCCTTATTTCCACCACGCCTTTTTGCTGAGGAGTTCTTGCGACAGAAAATTGCCTCTTTATTCCATGTTGTTCACAAAAGTCAAAGAATTCATATGATATGAATTCTCCCCCTCGATCAGATCTGAGACATTTGATTTTTCGATCTGATTCATTTTCAACTAAAGCTTTGAAGGCTTTAAACTTTTCAAATGCTTCATCTTTATTCTTTAGTAGACCTATCCAACACATCTTGGAAAAATCATCAATAAATAAAATAAAATATTCTTCTCCACGAGGTGACTTTTTCCTCCTTGTTCCACATAAATAAGTATGGATGAGTTCAAGAGGCTTACTTGTTGATCCTTCTTTTTCATTGAAGTGAACTCTAGTTTGCTTACCAACTTGACATGGTTTGCATATGGTATTTTCTGGGATGCTGATATCTGGAAGATCACGAACTGCCTTGAGCCTGCATGCTTTTCTTATTTGAGAAAAGCTTAGATGTCCAATCTTCTATGCCATAGCCAATTTTCATCTATTTTGCTTAGATAGCATTGTTGTTGTCCTCCTTTGAGTATGTATAAGTTGTTTGGAGTTCTTGTTCCTTTGATCACAGTCTTTCCTGTATCAAGCTCATGAACCACACATCCGTTTGATCGAAACACAACTTCATTTCCTTGATCACACATTTGACTGACACTCAATAGGTTATGCTTTAAACCATCTACATACATGACATTTCCAGCTTTAACCTTTTCTTTCAAGAAGACATAACCTTTACCTTTAATGACAGCTAGAGTGTCATTTCCAAATGAGACATTATTTTCCTTTTCTAAAGAATTATACGAATGAAGTTTCTCTTTATCACCTGTCATGTGTTTGGAGCATCTGCTGTCGATTTACCACTGATTTTATTTTCCTTCTGCATACAGAACTATGCCACGTCTTTCTGATTGAGATTCCTTCTTTCTCCATATCTTGGGATTTAATGATGTTTGCTCCTTTTGAAGCGATGACTAAAATTTGCTCCTGCATTTAGATTCTTCATGAACAAAGTTGTTACAAATCGAACATTCTACTTCTTTTTCAGTAGGAGAAAAGTTATTATAGGAAATTTTCTTGATTCCTATTACACTCCTTTGATTTCATGCTTCTCTAGTCATGATGGTTTTGTAAGCAACACGTTGAGTAGCCTTATGCCCAAAGTTATGACATGAAAAACATTGCCCATTAAAGAAGTTTCTGTGATCATAGAATCTTTTGGCATTATTTACCTGTTGGTTGAAGCTTCTACTGATATTCAACCTTGGAGTAAATTGGGTATGACTTACCTGATGAGTAATTTTAGGCCTTTGCTGATGATTTACATATTGTTCTTTGGTCTTTGTTGCATCAAGATAGTTTCTAATGGAGGCTGACACCTTCTATGATTGAGATGATTCTTCAGTATATCCAAGACCTGTCTTTATCAGAGGAGAATGATGAACTTTGATGATTTCATTTAAAGTTTTAGATCCTTTAGCAAAGCTAAGATTAAGAGATTTTGTCTTCTCAAGTTCTTTTTTAGAACCACAATTTCATATTCTAGATTTTCATTGTGTTTTTCATTTTTAGTGAGTTGGTGTGTCAACATATCAATGATCATATTCTTTTCTTCTAAACCGATTTTGAGTTTAGTGATTTCTTCAAGAAAGTCTTCCTCTTCTAAGGCATCCAAAAAATCATCATTGTCATAAGCCATGAGTAGTCTATAATCTTGGTCAGTTTCATCTTCGTCACTATTGGATAAGCCATCACTATCTTCATGCATGTAGTAACTCCTTCTGTTCACAACTTGTTCTCTATTTCCTTTTTCATATTCCTTTCCTTTTTCATATTTATCTTTATGAGGACATTTGGCAGCATAATGGCCAACTCTACCACAAGCAAAGCATTTGAAAGGTAGCTTACCTATGAATCTTTTGGAACCCCGTTGAAGCTTCTTGACAAAATTTACCTCATCTTCTTCTTCTGAAATGTGTTATGATTCATTGTGCTCTTCCTTTTCTTTTCCCTTTGCTGACACTTTAAAAGCGACTTCTCTCATAATATCTGTTGGACCTCCTTTTCTCATTTCAAAGGCGGTTAGGATTCCATGGAGTTGAGTCATAGTAATAGTTTGAAGATCCTATTTTTCTTCTATGGCAGACACTTTTGACTCAAATTTAGAAGACAAAGATCTCAAAATTTTCTCAACTAAAGTAGCTTCCTTTATCTCTTCACCCAGATTCTTCATACAATTAACAATCTCATCTTTACGTAAAAAGTAACTAGCAACACTCTCATCACTATGAATCTTAAGAGTTTCATACTGAATTATGAGAGTTTGAAGCTTCACACGTTTTACCTAATAGTCTCCTTCATAGCTTTGAATGATTTTGTCCCATATCTCTTTGGCTGTATTGAGCTGCATGACTTTGACAAATTCTAATTCTGACAGACTTCCCAATAACGTATTGACAACTTTGGCATTGGTTTCGTATAACTTCTTACCTGCAGAGTCTGTAGGAATTGTTGTTGGAAATTGATATCCTCCTTCCACAATTTCCCAAACATCGGCTCCAAGTGATTGTAGATAGGCTATGGTTCTTATTTTCCAATATACTAAGTTGCTCCCATTGAAGATTGGTGGTCTGATGGATCCCATGCCTTCGTGATTATTCATCTTGAAAGATCTTCCTTCAAGCGATCAAGCTTCTTCTGAAGGACCTGCTCTAATACCAATTGTTGGAAATAATACTGAGAGGGGGGGTGAATCAATATTATCAGATCAATATTTTTTCATTTCCCAAACAGATTTATATACGCCACTTATGTGAAGTGAACTAGCGTGTACACACTACTGTGATTAGAGAAACCAACGTATACCCAGAGAACTTGTGTTTTAGTTAATTTATCATGTGTTGATCTATAACCAGTGCATCAATAACTTTTTAAACAACAGTAAAAATAGAATAAAACACCACACATAAGCAACACACATGAACACCAATATTTAAGGTGGAAACCCAATGTGGGTGAAAACCATCTGCTGTTGTCGTCTCTGTCTTCCTTTAATAATAAGAAAATATTTTTACAATATTGTACTGGTGCAGACTCATACCAGTACGCAGGCACCCACCTGCAGAAGGCTACAACCTTCTCTCGTTTTCCAGCTTCTACTGGAAGGGAGCTGCAACCCCCTAGCTCTTATACTAGCCAATGTGTTTACTAGTATGTAGGCGTCGGCTTACAGAAGGCTATGACCTTCTCTCTTCTTCCAGGGACCACGTTTCATAAATTTTCAGACTAGATGCTCCTAGCACACAACAATATAAATGAAGGCCTCGTTTCATCAAATTTTCATACTGGACCCATCAGAAACTTTGAAACTCAAACTGCATCAACCAACAATCAGTTAATCTGAACAATCAGATCACTGTCACCAGAACACTATGCTGAACCCAGAAACCTGCATCATCATTCAGAACCAGTTGCAATCTCAAAAATCATGCATTAGAATGTATATGCTACTTTACTGAACCCAACCTGTGTGTATACGCTACTTCCTTTAATCAAACCTGTGTATACCTTCAAAACTACTGAAACATAAAACTTCTGAATCAAGTCTATACCAACCAACAATATATTGAACATCTACTGTCAATTTACAGAGATTTACACAGGCAGTAGCAGAGATCACCTTTCTCACTTATACATTCAATCAATTAAATATCAAACTCCTTATGCATTCAGTTTTACATTAAGATCTAAGAAGACTTCATTGACAGACAACAATAAAACAACATAACTGATCAGATAGACCAGTCAGATCTGAAGAATAGGCTTTTCCTCTGTATGCGCTACTTGGAAGAGTATAACCTGCATGTACACATGCTTTTATTGAGATAAACCAACTTATAGATCTGCAAATATTAACTCGTAACTTCGCTGCTATTTCGGATTTCAGACAAACCCAGATCATGACATTTAAAGAATAAAACAGGTGTACACAATTAGATCTGGCCCAACCAATATCAGATCATTCAGTGATAAGTCATTTCAGGTCTCATGATCCTGATCCAACATTGAGTTCAAGGTGCACACAATATTTCAGATTAAGTCACCAACATAGCCCCTAAAACATAAAATATACTTCAGATAGAAGTATTCCTTAGAAACCATTTTCACTTGCACACCTTGGCCTTATGATCTTCTCCTCCTTATATAGTTTTAGGCCTTTCTCAATACCTCAGACCAAAACCAATTAGGACCCGTCGTATTCTTGGACGGGATCAAATAGTCGTTACTCCACTCAATATTGTGGGCTAATACCATGGTATTGATCCCTGGTATTGTCTCCTCTTGAATTTCCTTGATTTTCCAACATATACATGCTTTTCTTCTTGTGAAAGTGCGTGTATACGTATACACTCTTTTTGTTCTATGAACTAGTGTGTATATGTTGTTTTGACTAAGTGGACCTGAGTATACATCTTAAACTACTTTTCACCATCCTTTACCTTCAAATTATTCATTCTGATTAGTAGACTTTAGTTCCATCTTCCTGTTCTTCTATACCAATGCCCTCTTACATCTGAATGGACCTGTTACATTGTGGGTTGCCTTTCATCAAAACTGAACTGACATGTGAGTGAGTTGCAATCAAGGACAACACTTGAATCATAATGCCAACATCTTACTCCAAAATGTCATGAAATTTGAGAAGAATGTGCTGCCCGAATAACATGTGCCCTTTTTGTCTGTGGTATGCACAACTTACCTAGATGATATAACGACCTATCATGAACATGATAATTGACTTCTTCCACCTGAGTACCATGAGTTAGTGGTTCATAAATATCTTTGAAATCAACATTGGGACTATATTTTTCTATATAACTTTCATGTTTTAGAGAACTATTCTGTAGCATTATTGAAGCATTCAAAGATGGTCTAGACAACATATTAGCTACTTTGTTTGTTACACCTTTCTTGTACTAAATTACTAAGTGAAATTGTTGAAGAAACACCATCCATCTGTAATGGCGAGATTGTTGCAACTTAGTCTGAGACTGAAGGTACTAAAGCGGCTGATGATCTGTGTGAATCACTATTTCCTTACCCATTAAATAATGTTTCCATTTCTTTACACTTTCAACCAAAGCAAACAATTCTTTATCATATCTCGGATAATTTATAACCGCTTTAGAAAATGTTTCTGAATGAAAAGAAATTGGTTTCCCTTTTTGAAGTAAAATTTCACCCATTGCATAGCCACTAGCATCTGTTTCAATTTCGAATGGCTGTTGAAGATCTGGCAAAGCTAAGATTGGTGCTATGACAATTTTATGCGTAAGTGTATCAAAAGCTTTTTTTTGTTTCCCTCCCCACTGAAAGGAAACTTTAGAGCCTGTTAAAGCATGTAACAGTGATGCAATCAAAGAAAACTGAGCAATAAATTTTCTCTAATATTGAACTGCACCTATAAAAATCCTAACTTTAGTCACACTCTGTAGTCTTGGCCATTTAAAAATCACATCAATTTTAGCTGGATCTATTTTCAAATTACCACCTCCAACTATGTAGCCAAGATAATTCAATAAAGTTTTCCCAAACTCACATTTGGAAAATTTAAAGTACAATTTTTCCCTGTGTAACACTTCGAGAACTTGTTTGACATGCCTAACATGTTCTTCCATACTGGAATTGAAAATCAAGATATCATCTAAGTAGATTATGAAAAATTTATCAATGTATGGGCAAAATACATCATTCATAACCCGCATGAAAGTTGTTGGAGCATTACACAAAGCAAAAGGCATTTATAGTCCCTGCCTAGTTTTGAATGCAGTTTTCCAGATGTTATTTTCTGCTATGCGAATTTGATGATACCCACTACACAAATCCAACTTAGTGAAATAAACAACATTTTTCAATTGATCAAGTAAATCATCTATCTTGGGAAGAGGATACCTGTTTTTGATTGTGATTTTGTTCAAGGCCCTAAAGTCAACACAAATTCTCCATGTCTCGTATTTCTTAGGAACCAAAATTATAGGTGAACCACATGGAGATGAACTGGGTGGGATGAAACCTTTTTCAATCAACTCTTGGATTTTCAGACATCAATTGTCTCTCATGTTGCATTTCCCATTTAGGAGGAAGATGTTTTGGTTCTTTAAATAGACTTTGAAAAGAATCTACCACTTTAACCAATCTATCTTTAAATTGAGATTCACAACCTGAAAAAGCATCATGTTGATCCTTATGTTGTTCTTTTACAACCATGAGTACATATCTCTTACTTGAACTTATTAATCACTTCATCTGATTAACAGTAACTAAATCCAAGTGTGTTTTGAGATTATGTTCCTTGACAATGTATTCAATCCCATCTTTCTTAAAGTGATATTTATGCTCTTTCCTATGAAACACTGCATCACAATAATAGAGATAAGGACCTACTCCACATATGTCTGCGAGAATCACATCTAAATCCACTTCATCATTGTAATTGGCTGTGATGGAAAATTTTAAATGACATTTCTTTGTGACATTAATATGAGTCTCCTTATTTAGCCAACCTAATGGGTATGGTTTTGGATGATTCTGTGTCTTCAGACCCAATTTCTTAACTAAATCTTCAGATATTAAATTTTCCTGTAATCCACTATCAAACAATGTATCTATTTTTTGGTGCTTAGAAGTTATCCTTATATGAAATAATTCGACTCGTTTATCCTCATTCAGATGATTTATGTTTGAAGAAGATACGGAAGTACTAGAACTTGAACCAGTGTCAGAAGTTTTACTTGTCGAAACCATTGCTGTTATTTTCCTTTCATTACCTGAGTCAGAGTCCAAATCTTGTTGGATTGCTGCATTAGCCTTCTTTTCACCTTTCTTCTTCTGGAACTTATTTGGTCTGTGTTCTGGTTGAAGTTTCCAACATTTGGCTTCATCATATCTGATCCTGTGGTAGTGAGTACAAGTATGTCTTTCACTTTCCTTCTGAGCTGTCGTTGATCTCTTTCCCTTCGAATTTCTCTTCCTCTTGCTGTCTTTGGAATCCTTGATTTCCAACTGTTTGGATGCTTTTGGTGAAAACTTGAACGGTCTTCATTCTGATTCAATATATGGCTTGAACACACACTTCATCAAAGTCATCATGATTAAACATCAATAATGTATGTTGTAAATATGAATGTAAATTGCCAATGTACTTTAATAAAGTTTCACGTGTATCCAATGGAATACCAAGCACTAGATATTTCTTTTTGAACCACTGAGTAAACTCTTGAACATTCTGCCCTTTACCTTTCCTCAAATGCTGCCAATCAATAACAACTTGTGTTTGGAGAATTTGGTATCTACTGATAATTACTAATTCCCTAGATAAGTAGCCATATCTAGAACAACTTTTTAAAGCACTCTAGCCTTTTCCTATAAGCAATAGATAAGATAAAGAAGATGAGAAGATCTACTTGTAGTTCCGCTTTCCTCTTGTCTCCTTTGTATCGATCCTATCGCTCCTTCTCATACTTAACACGCTTGAGAAGTACCTGTAAACACAAACAAAAGACGAAGAACAGATCAAAGCAGAAGATCTATTGAATACAAGTGAATGGAATCATACACATTTCACACATATAAGCATCATATAACAATAAAATCATATGGGAAAAAGGTTCAAATACTTTATTTAATAGAAGAAGGAATTACAACCATCGTGTTTGATTCAAATTCATTAATTCAGCTTGGATCCCATCCACATCACATCAAAATCATGAAAAAATTGTAGCATTACAATACTTGCTTTAAAGCCAATTCTCATAGTAACATTATCTCCTTACAATTCAACATAGTCCAGCCCCTAATCACTTAGATGAGTGTTCAATTTATAGGAGGATGAAGGAGGTTATGTCATAAATGGGGGTATTGAATGGCCTTCCATACTTAGAATTAGTTCCATGGAGGAAGGGATGAGAGGATAGGATGCATCTTAACTCATTCCTCATCCATTTTCGAGTTCATAGGAGTTGATAAGTGAGGGAACCTTCTAGATGACTCCAAAAGATAATAATATTCCCTAAACCCTATGTGAATTTCACTCAATCTTGCCCAGTGCAAGTGAAAGAGGGCCTAAGTGCTTTGCAGAGCACCTTGGCATGGACTCAACTACTCTGCAACGCACCCTTACATGGGCCTACCTATGCTGGTCCCTCTAGAGGTCATTTCAGGATGTCTTCTAGTCATGAAACTGTCTAGGAAGGAGTCATTCAAAAGGGTGACTTGTTTATGGCATGTAGAAATTAAAATTAGGGTTTGATGAGCCCTAAAACACTGATCTGGATGATGGGAGTGATGTGCCCAAATGGATTTGTAACAACTGCCCCCTAAAGCATGAAGTCAAAAAATGTAAATGTCGAATGAACTGCTTTACGTTGTGATGAGGAGGTTTCGAAGTGGAAGGTGACCTACATCAATTATAATACATATATCATGATATTTGATTTTTACATGAATTGATGAGGGAAGGCATACCCATGCTCAACATATAAACTTTCATTACGTGTAGATAGACAGTCGTCTATAGATATAGACCCATGATCAGAATGACCGTCAATGTAAAGCCAATGTACATATGATTTAGTACTTCTGAAATCACAGCCTGGATGGATGAAACTAGATCCGAGGTCTTCTATCTCGTTCAATCATTCACTCAAGTACGAGTCTAACCATGCAAATATGTGATCTGAATTCGAACATGGGAAGACACCGTCTGATTACCAGCCAATGACGTAAGCTGTTAAAAGACGTGAGAGAAATCACCGATTATGATAATGATCCTCAAGGTACTGCAGTACATTCTACATGGTGTGAATAGATGATTTCATGTCGAACACCATACAAATTATTTCGGTTGAAGGCCATTGATGTCAACCTATCACCAGAAGCGAGAAACCTGCCATTGATGTATGCAAGCCTCAAGGTACTGGAAGGGTGTTTCTAAGCCAAGTTCTTGGATAATGAGCTGATGTCGACAAGAAGCGACTCATCGCAGGAGGGCCTTCATGTATCCCACATCAACGACATGAAATGAGTGTAATGATTTTGGAGACGGAATTTGACTGACGACACAAGGTTCAGGAATGGCGGTCATGAAAATGAAGGTTTATGGTATTGCAAAGGATGAATTTTGAATGAATGACTTCTCTTGAACATGTCAACGACACTAAAATGAATTGGTAGCATTGATCTAAAACAAAGTGATGGATGATATGATAGACCAACGGTATGATAACCATAAAGCTGATAACCCAACCCAAATAGTCATGGTGATGGAGTGAAAGTGTCATGCTCAGGAGCGACCTGCTACCATAAAGTGGTTTTCCCGTTTTTCCCATTTTCCCCAGTCATTGCTCACCAGTACCTCTTTATTTTTTATCAAGCTTGAGGAGGATAACATATGCTTGTTGTATAATTCCACCCTTCGGGTGAATCCATCACTATGTGATGCTTTAACGAGTCTAGCGAAGGTGAAACTCGGTCTTGTCTAGATGGACAAGTTTGTCGCTATTTAATGTTTTAACGATTTTAATGACAACGATAACCTGATTCTTTTCATGTTTAGAGAGTTTGAAAAGGGACAAAAAGAAAAATCCATAAGTTCTTTTTCATAGATTTGTCTCTCAAGCCCGAAAAAGCGTAAAACGATACGAGAGAGAACCTATTTACCATGTTCGATCAACGTATTCCTTTTTCGTAGTTAATCTATCTTAGCCCAAAAAAGGGTTAAACTTATATTGAGTAGATGTCGTTTCCAATCCATTAACAATATGAAAAGGACAAGCGCTCGACAATATTTTCATGTTTAGAGAGTCTGAAAAGAGCTTAAAGATGACTCCAAGGGGGTTCCTTTTTCGTTTTTAACAGAGCTCGAAAAAGAGATAAAAGTATGCTATGTGGTCAAAGATACAATTTACAATTAGGCACGTCAAATTCTGTAAGTCAGCTGTAAAACCAGCTCAAAACAACACCAAATGGATTAAAAATACCTGTTTCATAGGCAAAAATAGGCAAATACTAATGTTTACTCGATTAATGAACATGAAATAAACATAAAACAAGTTTTTACCATGACATTTTTACCATTTGGAACTTACCATTCAGTTTTGTGCTCCGGGCTAGTTTTTTACCTCAAACTTCATTAGCTAATTGTGAGAGATTCTGTGGACCATTTCTCGTGTCGTCTAGACCAGGTAGGAGATCTACCCCTCCTCTTTCTTTTCAGGTCATTCTTTTGTCATTTCATGCAAGTTTTAGGGTTTTTTAGGGCTCTAGGGTTTCATTTTCTCGCCCTGGGATCAGCGCAGGATTTCACTTCGAAAACTGCACTGAAGAGAACCCTAATAGAAGGATGCCTGCTCTGCAACACACTATCTTTGCGCTTGGGCTACGCTGGGCGAGTATCCCCAATTTGATTTAGCTGTTTACTCCAAAATTTGACCTGTTTTTTGCATGGAAAGGATCCTAACTTAGCATATGATTGGATTTCAGGCTTTCATTGGATCAGAATGTCGATCACATGGCTAGACAGAGGGCATGAAGAAAAAGACATGTTTGGCCTAAACAATTCGGGTACAGTTGAGGCCCTCAAAAACTATCGGTTACTCAAATACTTCAAGTTGTCTGGAATGAGGCAACAAATAGAATTATTGCAGTTCCTTGTTCATGCATGGGATCCGACGGATCAGAATTTTCACATAAGGGACAAGATGGTCCCTATTACCATTGATGACATTTACTTTCCCACCAGACTTTCGATGTGAGGTGCCCCCATCTCACTTTCTGGATTTTCTCGTGGAGGTGAATCAGTGAGAGATTATATTCGACAGTTTTGTCGGCCAGGTACACAACCTAGCAAGGATGGGAAAATAAACATCAGGGATGTAGGTGATTTTCCTTTGAGAATGATCCTCTTCACAATTTCAAAGTTGGCTGGCACTGTGACACTACATCTAGCGAATAGATCATATATGAAATATGCACTTGAGTGTCTAGAGCCAAAGGTATTCAACTGGTGCGAGGCTGTGCTTTCTTCACTGAAAGAACAACTGACTAAGGTAAAAAGTGGTAAGACGAAAAATTTCTGCTATGGTTCAATCTTAATCGCTTTTACCTTAGAGAGAATCCCATTGATGCAACCACAACATGTATCACTAGGTGTAGCTAGTCCTAGAGATCCACATATGTAGAGGTGGGTCGAATTGGCTCGACATGCAGGTCAGTCAACAATCATTTTTTCCACTACATTCTTCAGTTGGCTTGATCGACAAAATCTCGTCATCAAGGAGCATCCATACTCAGGGATGGATTTCCATGGAGATCCAGATTTGATTCTACTAGTTGGAGCACAATGGGGTGCTATAGGTAAATTGTTTGACCAAAGTGTTTTTTGATTTTTCAAGTTTCTACATGTTTTTTGTGCTTTTAATGTTTCCAAGACTAAACTAAAATCATTCTCATGCATGCAGATGTGGGTACTGTTCGACCTATGGGACACCAACAGGGTGTAGGTGGGCCAACGCAGAGAAACATTGGGAGAGCAGTTCTTTAGGACTTGGATTTGGTCGAGACCTTGGCAGAGTTGCAGGATCACATAGAGGGATTAACCCTTGGTATTCTGGATGTCCAGATCGAGGAGTTACCTATGAGGCTGCAGCGCCACACTATTGGTGTTCCTAGCTGCTGGATGAGGCTTTTGCGCATGATAGCATAGGCTGTGACCTGTTATCATGAGCATCACTAGATCTACTTAGGATGTTTTTTGCATGCATTTTGAGTTTTTTGGGTCAGATGACCAAACGTGTCTTGGACACAAATTTTGTAAAAAAATTTAAAACACCTATCTATTTTACTTTCAGAGTTTTCTATGGTTATGTGCAATCCTATTCAACTGATGATGTGAATTGAAAATATTACTTTTACATGTGTCGCAAATGTCTATTTAACACATAATTCACTAGAGAATCAGTTAATGTGTTAAAGTTTTTGGAAATATGTTGATATTGAATGTATTCAAAATTCCTTTCCAAAATACAAACTCTAAGGAACATACGAAGAATTTTTGGGTTTCGAATAGTGTACACACTTGTAAGTTGTAGTACAAAGAGTTGTGAGTCTAGCCTAACGATGATTCGGCAAATGGCAAGTGAAATGACATCAGAGAGAAGTTTGATCAAAGCGCTATACTCAACGATGATGTTCGTCGATCAACCGATACAAATCACTTGAAAACTCACTAACTCATCACTTGGAGTGAAAATGATCCATGTTGTAGAAGATAGGTTCTACGTACTACGACTAGCACCATCGGTGTAACCAACAAATGGTTCCGAATACTCCGACATCTGCAACAAATGCAAAGCGAATTCCTAACCAGATAAAAACTCTAAAAGAAACAATTGACACACACACACATCAATGAAAGCATATATACAATGAGTTTTACTACACTTAATCAAGCATAGTAATGTTTGAGGTACAACCCATTTAGGGGTTGCGACAATGGAATCCCATCATAATCTACTAATTCATAGGCACCTTTTTCCAAAACACGCATGACAATATAAGGACCCATCCACATTGGTTCAAATTTCCTTGCTCCAAGTTTATCAGCTTCCTGATCGTAAAGCAAGACCAGGTCTCCTTTTGAGAAGATACGAGGCTTGACATTTCTATCATATTGCGCCTTGATTCATTTCTTATGCACTTCGTTAGCCAATGCGGCATCACGATGGGTTTCATCCAGATGGATTAATTCTAATAAACGCACTTCTTCTTCAAAATTTTTGGGTAACAGGTCAATCACGAGTTTAAGAGATGAAATTTCACATTGTATCAGTAAGATTGCTTCCAAACCATACACCAACTAAAAGGGTGTGAATCCAGTTGCATTTCTCACCGAGGTTCGATATGCCCACAAGGCAGAGTACAGGATTAAATGCTAGTTTCATTTATGAACCCCTATCATTCTTTGCAACATCCGCTTCAGGACTTTGTTGATAGCCTCAACTTGTCCATTCGCTTGCGGGTAATAAGGGGTAGAACTATCATGTGACAGTCCTAACTTAGCAGTCAACTTAGCCATCATGTGATTGTGAAAATGTGACCCATGATCTGTAACTATGGCTTGTGGTACACCAAACTGGGCAACCACATGGTTAAAATAGAAAAGAGCAGTCGTTTCACACTTTTGTTTAATTGTGGCATCGCCTCGGCCCATTTGGTAAAATAGTCAACAATTCCTATAATATACTGTGGTGAGGTAAAATTATAAGTGCGGACATGAACGAATTCCTCTAGCCCGATGATGGGTCTAGCCACAACAAATACATTCTATGGAAGATTTCCTTAGGTTAGAATCAATCAAGAGGGCCTACCTCTTGGTTGCTTATCCGGCTTGATGATATCCTCGTGTGCTCGCTCCAGCAATCTCTCGCTTCCTTCTTCAAGCTCTTGAAACAAGTAAACAACAACATACAACAAATATAATAATAGACAAATTGCAATTCAACCTACTTAACAAGTCAAGAAACATTAAGCCATGAATATGTAATATTACAAAACATGTAGGAAATCAATCGATAGTTGCATATATTAATATCAAAGAGAGATTACAACCATTCGTCTTGACGTCGCAGTCTTCCTCTGACAAGACCAGGTTCCCACACACTTCTGCTAGCACTTCATGATGACTTCAAACAACAATAGTTTAAAGACTCTTCCCTTTAGGCTTCACTCCAAACCAAACACACTTCTCCCTCACACAACTAGATGGCTACAACTAGTAATAGCTTGCTTGTCAAATCAAAATAGTATACTCACACTCAGCCAACACTCTAACTAACTTGTGCTTGGGAAGAAGGGAGGTTTATATAGGAAAGATGGATGGGATAAGGACTTATCCCTTGAGGTAGTTCCATCATTATAGGGGAAAGGAGCCCAAACTGTCATCCTCGACCCCATCTGGCCAAACCATTTACCAGACTTCTGTTATGGAGCTTCTAGAAATGGAAGCTTAAGCTCTAATTTAAAAATCTTTCCATAACAAGACCGAGGTGACTGGAACACAGCTCAGTCGTACCGATCGGTGTGGGGAATAGTGCTAATTTATGTACATCAGCGCGGGGGAGACAAAGGTCATTAGCGCCGGTCTTGTAAATTGGGCAAAACAGAAGTTCAAGGGGAAATGGTGCAAAAGGGAAATGATTTGCTCATGAAAGGGGACATAATGGGAGTTTCTCCATGAAGGCAAAGCATGCAGGGTTCACTGTAGAGGTCCTCCAGGATCAAGGAATGGGGAGTATAGGGACAGTGACAAAATGTTTTGTAACAGATGCCCCCTAAAGCGTGAAGGCTGAGCTGGAGCGAGGGATGAAATTCTTTATAAATTAGTGTGGGGAACCGATTTTCCGTCAGAAAACCTGCAAGCAAGTACATATACATATACATAAACTGAGATCTCTGTCAAATGATACATGAATCGTGGCATGGACGCAACCATCCAGAGAATGATCATGTAAACAGATCTAGGTATGGGCGCAACCATCCGTGAAAGAGGATCACAACGTAACCAAGGTATGATCGCAGCCATCCAATAATGAGAAGGATCACATATGATAACTCATGGTGTGGTTGCAGCCAGCCATCTGAAAGAGACATGCATATCATCATAACGATGTCACACCACTTCACAACCTAGAATTTTTGTAATCTGAGTCTAGGGTCTTGCGCCCCAACACGACTCGATCAAAGTACAAATTCTAACATGCGAATAGATGTGTTGTTGTCAAACTTGCTAGAAAGTCACTTGATTGCCAGTCAATGATGTAAACTATTAACAAGCGCGAGAGAAACCACCAATAATGACAATGGCCCTCAAGGTACTATCATCACAATTCACGGAATGTGAATACAGGAACTGAAGTCGAACATCCATGAAATCACTCGATTGAAAACCAATGATGTGAACTTGCGATCGAGTGCGAAGAACTTGCCACTAAGGCATGCAAGCTCTAAGGTACTGGAAGGGAGTCTCTCGGTCAAATTCCTGGATAATGAGTTGATGTTGACGGAAAGTGACCGTGTCGAAGGAGGGCCATAATGAATCCCACATCATCGACACGAGACGAGAGGATGAAAAATGATTTTGGATGATACAGAGAAACAAAGGTAAGTGTAACTGCAGAAGGGTAACTCTTGAACATATCAGAGACACAACTGGAAGTTTGGAAACTTTTGGATCCATAAGATCGGTGGTCATGGTGACATAGCAGAGATCAGATGGAAGGAAAAAAATAAACAGCCCAAACCCAGGAAGTTCAATGATGTAAAGGAGGATGTCCCAACCTGACACAAAGCAAAGAGTGTCATGTTCAAGAGTGAGCTACCGACACAACTAGATAGATTTCCAAATTTCCCCCACCATTTCTGGCAAGTACCCCAATTATTTTTTATCACAAGCTTGAAGGGGATAGCATGTGCTTGCACTGTAAGTTCATCCTTTAGACGAATCCAACCTAGTAAGTTTAATGAGCCCTAGGAAGGAGAAGCTCGTGTTCGTCATGGTGACGAATCCGATGTCGTTTAATAGTTTAACGAGTTCGACAAAGGTGTAACTCGGTATCTTTTTCATGTTTAGAGAGTTTGAAAAAGACACGTAAAAGAAAACTCCACATGGTCCCTTTTCGTACATTTGTGTCTCTCAAGCCTGAAAAGGTAGAAAACAATACTTGAGAGAACCGCTTGACCATTTCAGTCAAGGAGTACCTTTTTCGTAAATAGTGCCTCCCAGCCTGAAAAAGGGGTAAACTTATACTGGGTGCATGACGTTTCACATCCGTTAACGAGTTCGAAACGACAAGGGATCGGCCATATTTTCGCTTTTAAAGGGTCGAAAAAGCGCTGAAAGCGGACCCCCTATTTTTATTCTCTTTAACAAGTCAAAAAGGAAAAAATACCTGGCGATCTTTTCATATGAGTTTAAAGAGTCGAGAAAAAAGCTGAAATATGACTCATCGCCATCGCCAAACATCCATCACCTGTCGCTGCACAAGTAAGGCAAAGCATATTATCGAGTCCTTGAGGCAAAATAGGTGAAAAATATTTACAAAACCTGATATTTTCACGAAAAAATGAATAAATAGGGGAAAAGTAAATATATTTTTACCATTTACCATTTTACCTTTGCAGTGAAGACTTTTACCCACTTTTGCCCTAATTTTTCTGGAGCGGATTGCAGGAGATTCGGGATGCTAATCGACGAGTCGTCAGTTCCAGGTAACAACCGAAGTCCTGAGCTCCATTTTCATGCTATTTATTTATGCTTTTAACCATTTTTTTGGATTTTTAGGGAGTTTTTTGAGAATTTTTTTCGCCCTCGATCGGTGCGATTTCTGGGCACGGGATCGCGCCAGCCAAGGGTTATTTGCACAACCATCCGCGCTGACTGGTGTGACTGTTTCTAAAACAGGCGCAACGGCACCATGGATAGGGAAAAACAAGTTTTCTAAAGAACTGGCCATTAAAATTTGATTTTTATGTACCAAAATTGATGATTGACTCAAATAAATGGCTTTTGCAGGGGAAAAATTGCCAAAAATGGTGGACTGGAAGGAAAGAGAACATGAAGACATAGACACCCAGGTAATGAATGATCCAAATTGCCTGGAGGCTTTGAGGGCTTGTGGGCTTCTCAATTTTTTCCTTACACCAGGGATGCGGGCCCAGCCCGAATTGCTTCAGTATTTGATAAGCCTTTGGGACATCAATCGTGAGATTTTTTTCATTGGGGACCAGGAGCTGGAGTTGACAACTTCAGAAATTTACTTCATCACTGGGTTGTCTCGCAGAGGTGAGCCAGTGAATTTGTATGGGTCACATCCGGTTAGGGCAAGCATATCTTCCCAGCTTGCTGCTCATTGTCCTGAGGCCTTGAAATCCAAAAGCGGGAAGATTAAGATTTCCAGTGTTTGGGATTTGACACTGAGGGTGCTTCTATTGACCATCAACATAGTGGCAGGGTCCCAGGCGAAATATGAGACTAATAAGTTGAATTTCCTTTATGCTATAGAATGCACAACTCCTGCGATCTTCAAATGGGTAGAGGCCATGAAGATGAATATCAAGCGCCAGTTATCCAAGGCAAAGTCGGGAAATCTGAAGTAGTTTGGCTTCGGATCAGTACTTGTGACCTTTTTCCTGGAACGAGTGCCATTGTTCTAGTATCAGATGACTGAAGTTGATCCTACTGTGCCACGCGATCTGCAGATGGCCCGCTGGAGTCATTTGATGCCCAGGATCACTGGGGTCAGCAGATGTCCTACCGACCAGCATTCTTTTTGTGGCTATGACGATAGAAAATCGTCATGGAGGACTGGTCGTACAATGGCACTGATTTCCATGGAGACCCAGATATGCCCTTGCTAGATGGGGAGGACTTTGATGACGAAGGTAAAAAACCAAACCAAATTTTGATTTTGATGTTTTTAAATTGTTTTTTGTATATGCATGCTTATAACATTTTTCTTGTGTATGCAGATGTTGGACCAGAGCGGCCAGCCAGGATGTCCCCAATAGCCAGATGTTATCGCCGTCCTATTGATGCTATCATCCCTTATCAAGAAGGGAGAAATAACGAGGAGGAGATTGCGACGAACCTCGAGGGGTTGACTCATGGTATCCCTGAGTATGCTTGGATAGGAGACATGCCTCGACGGTACCAGAGGCACACAGTGGGAGTCTCAGATCGGATCCGTCGATTACTGAGTCGCGTAGTATGAGCTATCTCGTGCTATCATGACCACCATGCTAAGTAGTTCCTGGGTCCAGTACTTACATATTTTTTGAGGCCTGCATGCCACGGATGTATGAGGCCTGCGAGTCGTCAATGTTATTATGGACGTACATATTATTTTTTGGGGCTTTGATGTATCAAACATTCTCACATATGTATATATGTTATATTTTCCTATCTATTATGGTACAAATGGTTTGCCTTATCTTTTACATGTTTTGCAAATATCTATCAAACATGTAATTAGCTAATGCATCTCTTAATGTATTCATGCGTCTAGGAATATGATGATATGTAATATAATCAAAATGTATTTCCAACAGACGGATGTGGAGATACATTCGTAATATTTGAGGGTTCTTGACGGAATATTTCCTATTGAGTCGAAGGACGACAAGCTGTGAATCCAGGTTGACAACCAATTCTCTGATGCCCAGAGTGATGGCTTCTGATAACAGTTCGATGACCACACTGTATTCAGAAATGTTGTTGGTTGTACGACCTAGGCATATACCTTGAAGGTCAATCAACTTACCATTAGGGTTGTAGATATCCCATGCCACGGATGATAGGTTCCGGGTACTTCGACAAGCACCATTGGCGAAACCGACATGAGGAACTGCATACATCTGCAAAGCACGAAAAGCATAGTAAACAAGAAATTTGTTTGAAAACTTCCACACAAAATCATACTGTACAGAAATGAATCACACATTAATGTACATAAGTAACCATGCAAGATGACCTAAGCATAGTACTTTTTGAGGTAAAGCTCATTTCAGGACTTATCGAGAGTATTTCCTTCATAATCAATAAGTTCATAGGCTCCTTTCTGCAAAACACGTTTTACAATATAGGGCCCATGCCACATAGGTTTGAACTTGCCTGCCCCCAGCTTATCATTGGCTTGGTTGTATAGCAGGACCAAATCAGCCTCAAAGAAAGCGTGAGGGGAGACCGACTGGTTGAAATGGGATTTGAGCCATTTCTTTTTTACTTCGATGACCAAGGTAGTGAGATGGGGAGTCTCGTCGAGTCGTTCCAAATATAAGACACGTTCCTCTTGAGGTGATGTTTTAGGGAGGATTTCAACAGCTAACTTAAGTGAAGGAATCTCACATTCGATCGGCAATGTTGCTTCTAGACCATAGACCAGCTGGAATGGTGTGAAACCAATGGCGTCTTTGGTTGAAGTTCGGTAGGCCCACAAAGTTGAAAAAAGCATGAGATGCCAATTTGACTTGTGCATCCCAATAGTACGTTGAAGCATGGTGACCAAAACTTTGTTCACGACTTCAACTTGGCCATTGGCCTGAGGGTAATATGGGGTCGAGCCATCGTGGCACAAGCCCAATGCAGATGTCAATTTTTCCATCATGTAATCTTTGAAATGGGAGCCATGATCTGTGACAATGGCTTGGGGTACGCCGAACCTGGAAATAACATGGTTAAAAAGGAATTGAGTTGTCATCTTACCATCTACCGAATATGTAGGCATCACTTCGACCCATTTGGTGAAGTAATCCACAGCAACGATAATGTAGCCATGCCCCCCGGCCGAACGAGGGTTACATGTCATATAATCGATGCCCCATTTGGCAAAGGGACCAATGGTAATGACGGGGTGTAGGTGAGTGGGTGGGGCGCACATCTTGCATTGGTAGATTTGGCATTCGTGACACTTGCGGACAACAAGAATGCAGTCTTTGAAGATGGACGGCTAGAAATAACTAGTGCGAAGGATTTTATGAGCTGTAGCATAACCAGACATATGACCACCACATGCCCCAGAGTGGAAATCATTGAGAACTCTTTCAACTTCCTCAATCGTGAGGCATTGACGAAGAACATAATCGACACCGACACAGTATAAAGTATCACCAATAATGCAGTAGGGTTGAGAATGATGCCGAATCCTTCGACGATCATCTTTGTTCAATGCAAACTGAAACGTGGAGGTTTGGAGATACATGATGATATCACCATACCATGGATCAAGGGTGCTAATTAGAAAAAGGGTCTCATTTGAGAGTTGTTCATCTACACCAGCAGGGAGAGATTTGGAGGGAAGGGAACAGATCAATTCTGCGAAAACAAGTGACTTCTTAGATTTGGCTGTAGTGAAGACCAAATCGAATTCTTACAGGATAATGATCCATTTAGAATAATTGCCCCCCAGCAACTGATGAGTCAGTATGTAGGTCATAACGTTCCATTCAGAAATCACTGTAGTCATTCATAAGAGAATATAATGCCGAAAACATTGAACAACATAGACGATGACCAAAACCAACTTCTCGACATGTGCATAACGTGTTTCAGTGTCGAGGAGATTTTGACTCAAGTAGTAGATGGCGTGTTCAATGCCTTCATCGTTGTCTTGAACCAACACCATAGCTATGGTGCTAGGGGCTGCGGCTAGGTAAATGAAGTAATCTTGATAATAATACGACGGATGTAATAGAGGAGCATTTATGAGGACAACCTTAAGATCATTGAAATATTTTTGGGCTATCTCGTCCCATGCAAAGGGTGTTACTTGTTTGAGCAACTGGGTAAATCCTGTAGCTAGCCCAGCGTAGTTGGGTATAAAATGACGAAGAAATTTGGCCTTTCCCTAGAGGCTCTGAAGTTGGTGTAGTGAATATGGAGGGGGGAATTTTACAATGGCCTCGACTTTTAGCGGATCCAGGTGAATCCCGTCCTTGGAAACGATGAAGTCAAGGAGTCGTCCTAATTCTACGTAGAAAACACATTTGTGTGGATTTAACCGGATGTTGCAGTGCCTGCAGCGTAGAAAAATATGCTGAAGGTGGTTTGGGTGATCTTGTCGCCTACGAGAATGGGCAAGAAGGTCAGCCAAGTAAGGCTGGACAACGTTGCGAATGTCATGAAACACATAGGATATTACTCGCTGAAATGTGGCCCCAACATTTTTTAGGCCGAAAGGGAGCTTCTTGTATGCAAACGTACCCCATGGGTAGATAAAGGTTGTCTTCTCTTGGTCAGCCGGTGTGATATTGATCTGGTTGTAACCAAAAAAATCGTCCATAAAGGAAAAGATCTCACTCCTGGCACATTCATCAATGATTTGATCAATGAAGGGAGTAGGATAGTTGTCTTTAGGAAAGGCACGATTAAGATCTCGATAATCCACACAAACGTGGATCGTGCCTTATTTTTTATTCACCGGGACAATGTTGGACACCCAATCTGTAAGGGGAATGGGATAAATGAATCCAGCTTTTAGAAGCTTTTTGACTTCGCCCTTAATAGTAGCGGCCTTTCTAGGGTGCACCAGACGAAGTCGTTGGCGAACGGGTTTCACATCCGGATATGTTGGTATTTCATGCACCACGATGCTGGGATCAATGCTAGGCATTTCTTTGTAAGACCATGCAAACACATCACGAAATTCCTGAAAAAGACGAGTATATGTCTTGATCTCATCTAGAGAACAAGATACCCCGATATGAACGTGTTCAACGACACTGGGTTTGATAGAAATGTCAATTGGCATCGTTTGGGTAATATTACCCAAATTTCCTTCCGACCATACTTCATGAGTAATAGTCGGTGGTGGAAATGGAGAAGAGGACTCTTCAAAAGAGGTAGACATGATCGTCGGGCGAGGCAGGAACGAGGAGCGATGGTGGGTATCAATCCATGGTAGTTCCTCGAGAGACATGATTTCCATGATACCTTCATCGACGAGGAAGGTCTCGACTAAGGGATCAGATGATTCCAAAGTGCCAAGCCAGGGGGATTGAGAATACATATCGAGAGAGGTCTTCGAGATATGAGAATCAAAGGATGCAGAGTTCACAACCGAAACAATTTCCACGTAATTGACTTCGGCGGGACTAAGCGGCATGATGTCGCCCCAAGCATCAACCAGATCTAGCGTAGGTATGACCCAGGGATCAGATTTGACCAAGATCATGTTGACGGAGGCAACATGAGGAGGTGGGAGTGGAAAAATCCCCATTAAGGTAGAATCTTTGAAGAGACCTACCCCCACACTCTCAAAGGGAGCACCAGAGTGCTTGACATACGGAACGTTGCCATCAGATGAGGAAGAGGCAAAGAAAGACAGCTGATCAACGGTGACAATCCTCCCTTGATGGGGAAAACGGATCACATGAAACAAAGAGGAGGCCACGGCATGCATGGCATGAGTCCAACTTCGACCGAGTAGAAGATTATAATTGAGATTGGCGTCAACAATCTCTACTTTGACTTGCACTATTTTACCTTGCAGGGCGATGAAAAGGTTGGGTAAAACACCGAAGGGTCACAAATCATGCCCATCGAAAGCTTCCAATGTGTTCAGAGACTGGTTCTCTAGATCAAAACAAATCAAATTAGAATCGGTGGGATCGATGCCCCCGATAGCTGACAGCAAAGATTTCCGCTATGATGGGCAGCTTTGGAGTACCTTGAGAGTCGACATGGTTGATGGCGCTTGAGCCAAATATTCAACAATATTGTAATGGTGAGCGGATCGGGTGTTGGGATTGTACAAGGATTTCCTTAGCACACCTCGAGAGGGTGGCCATGGAGCAGAATCAGGGTTAGGGCACTTGATTTGCAGAGGTCCAGAAATTGGGGTAGAAGAAGAAGGTGGAAATTCTTTTTCTTTCCCTGCTATGGGATATGGAGTTTGATAATCCTTTAATCGGGTAACCACATTAATGGGCGTGCTCATCATGAACACTTGAGGTCCAGAGGGAGCAGATCGGGGTTGGTCTACCATTTGAGTTTGTTGAGACAGAAAAGTCTATTTTAGGACAACAGGAGTCCCCTTGAGCAATCGACTAACTTTGGATCATCATGGACAATCCTTAATATAGTGATCCTCCTTGCAAATGAGGCAGGGATACTTAGGTTTCCGTTGTGATGATTCGTCGGTAGACAATTTGGGAGGATCTTGTTTCGGGGCATCGACTTTAGCCTTGCCTTTGCCTTTCTTTTTTCCTTTCGAGGATTTTTCCGCTGCGGTAGACTGGATAGTGTGGATCTCTGAGGTTTTACCAGGGCCTGGGGGTTTTGAGATGAACTGTTGGGAGCAGTATTCAAGACTGACTTCTATTTGGAAGAAGTTTTGATAGGGGCCTGGGATACTGAACCAATAACTCCATCAACGAGAGGGACAACGGGTGACTTCGATGTCACGGGATCAGATGATGGCCGCGGAGCATTGGGTAATAATTCGTATAAGGTGCTAGACTGAGAGTAGACCAAGTCCAAGTACTGGGCACGAGCGATGGCTTGCTCTTCAGTGACACATCCACCCATGGCTATATCACGAGCAATTGGGGCTACGAACGATTTGGTAAACCATTCGGTGAGAAACTGATCAACTATTTCGAACTTGATCAGTCGACGTCTACGTCTCCATTCATGGATATGATTAGAGATGTGTGTTGCAGTGTCTTGCTTAAGCGATGTGAGCAGATAGGTGCCCATTTCATAATGAACCGGCAACTGAAAATGCATGAGAAAGGCCATGGCTAACGAATTGAAGTCATGAAAAGTACTTTGAGGTAGCTCGATGTAGCATTTCACTACAGCACCTGTAAGGGTTCGTTGGAAAAGAAGAAGATGAATGGAATCGTCCATGTATGAGTTCGACAAGCACCAAAGGTGATATGTCATCACATGGGTTTGAGGATCTTCCTTAGCTTTCCCATCAAACTTGGGGCAATCACTTGGTATCTTGGACAGCACTGGAGGCCAGTATGGCGAATGAAGAATCAGATCATTCGTGAGACGTGATACATCCAACAACTCAAGTGTAGCCAAGAAAGGTAATTGAGTGTTTGATCCAAAATGGATCCTGGAACTCTCTAAGTCTTCATGAAATCTCTATAATTTATGCCAAAGATTAAAAATCTTGTGAAGATCAAGGTTATCAGAGGAATCCTCATGACAGTTGCTAACTGCGATCAACGCAAATCAACGAGGGTCGTTGATCAAGCACGCAGAGCGGCGAACCATGGTAACGTGCACCATCACGAATTAGCAAAGTCATCGATGGTTCGAAGAAGGAGAGCCACATGCACCCGGACTCAAAAAATCATGAAATGCAGCAGAAAGTGTTTCGGTTCCATCTGAGGTGGGATTCCACAGAAACTGGTAGGATATCGGAAGGGCTTCGAGCGGTAAGCAGTTTAGACTGAGTCTTGCCCGATGCCACACAGTGAGTGACACGTGTTCGGTGGAAGAGAGAGAAAACATCTAACATCGGATGGGTAAACTTCGAGCAAGTTATATGCCCGATATGTGCGATGACCGTAGGATTTGGAGGGTCCATATCAATGGTAGAGATTCGACCCGATGGATGACCGGATTTCATGAAGTTATAAAGAAGATTGTGCAGGATTTTGAAGTCCGATGTGGACGATGAGTTGGTAGAGATTTGTGTTTCACAGGTATTCTTGGAGTAAATGGAAATAACAACCGTTTCAAATGATCCAGTTTTTCCAGTGAACTTGACACGCTCATCCGTTAAAGGAATAGGTGGCCACCTCCTTATAAGGCATTATGCAATTACTGTAACCGCTGAAAGAAGGGATTCGAATGGACAGAGGTAGGGAACCAGAAAGCTGAGAAGCGGAAACGAATAGTCAGGAAGCAGATTGGATTTAAAGCCACAGACTAACAGAGAGGAGAGGGGGCAGCCCAGGAAGCAGTAAGCAGACCTAGAAGCAGAGAAACTAGAGCTGAGCTGACCTGAAGAAGCAAAGGCAGCAAGTGAGCCAGGGTTAAGACGAAGACAGAGAGAGTACTCCGACAGTCGGTGTACTCCAGAGGGACTTGGGGGATCCAAGTACAATCCTATTGATTGTATCTATTGTGTGAGACTCAAATTGAGCTCACTGTAATAGGCATAGACACCAGAGGTTGGAAGCAGAGCCACAGAGCCAAAGAGCTCTAATAGACTTCTAAAGAGCCATGAGGCTGCAATGAAGTTGCAGCACAGAAGGAGATCGAATGATCGAGCTGTGGCTGGTTGTCTAAGGTGTGTTGAAGATAGGAGAAGGAGTTCCAAAGACAAATGCAGAATTTTGAGGGAGTCAGAGAAGTTAGAAGCTCGAGAATCTCAGAGCACTAACTGAAGGATTCAAGTCCAGAGAGGCCTAGACCTGTCTGTAGAACAAGGACAGCCAGGGGTAAGATGGCATTCTAAGCCCATTGGTTCAGTTGTAAACCAATGGAGTTAAGTGTAGCACTTGTAAAAGAATTGAAGCCATTATCCCAAAGAGCCTAATCGAGTTGATTAGAGCTCAAGGAGACGTAGCCTAGATATCAGGGTGAACTCCATATTATATTATTGTCTTATGGGTTTCTTGAATTGCTGCTTTATTTACTGTTATTTGTGTTTCACATCAACATAAGAAAATGAACATAAGCACTCAACAGTCAAAACAAATACAAGCATACACCTATATTTTCAAGCATTTCTTAATTATGAATTGGTTAATCATTAAGACTTGGGAAAAATTAAAGCTTTGGAAGCGGGAGAGGTTCTTGTAAGTTAGACAAGAAGCCTAAGAGCCCCATATTCAGATCAGGTGGTATCAGAGCTTAAGATTGATTAACCCCACCTTTAAAGAAGGTGGTATCTGAATGATTGATTGACAAGGAAAAGATTGCTTGTTCAAAAGGTGTTTGGACAGTCAAGGATTGATTACCTCATTGATTGTATGCTTGGTTGCAGATTGACTATTGTTTGAGTTTGTAGAGGTGAAGGGAAAGCTATTGATAGCTTAGTCCAGGAAGGACAAGACGGAAGAAGGGCTGAAGGCATTCTTCTATCCCAAAGGACCTCAGGGAAATCCTTGAAGCACAAAAGGTTGTTGCAAGAGGTTACTGAATAAGTTCTTTAATAATCTTGTTTGAAGTTATTTTGTGCCCTTTGATGACAAATTCTACAAGTGAGTTCTCAAATTCTTCTTGCTCCCCAAGTTCCTTCAATGGAGACATGAAGCAAGACTTGTCCAACATGATGGATATGGTGAGAGAAATGTATGAGGATGGAAGGAAGAGTAGCATACTTAGAGAGCAGTTGAATTCCGTGGAGGAAGAGAAGCAGATGCTTTCTGGCAAATTACAGGAAATGGAGAGGAAACTTCATATTGCAAATATGAACCTGAAAAGGATGCATGAGTTGGAGTCACAACTCTTTGTTGCCAAAGAAGCCTTGGCCAAGTATCAGCTTGAAGAACAGGTAAACCATTCCTGTTTGTCTTTAAATTCTTCTAAGAATGATTATATTGGTTCTTTTGAAAAACATACCAGAGGCATAGGTTCCAAGATAATGTCCAAGATGGGCTATGAAGGAAAAGGATTGGGAAAACATGCACAAGGTATTGTTGAACCAATAATGGTTGAGGAAAGGGCTAAGTATTTGGGTCTTGGCTATGGACAGTCTTATGGAGAGAGTTCCAAAGCTGCCATGAAGGCCATTGAAACAGTTCCAAAAAGGAGTTTCATTGCAAGTCCTCTACCTTAGAAGTGTGAGGATTGTATTCAGGAGGAATGCAATAGCTTGAAACATCATTCACAGGATGCAGGTGTTCAGAAGCACACACTTGAACCAAAGAGTTGTGGAAACTTTGAAAGTCTTGAAGAAAGTGATGGTTTTCCAAAGGGAGCCACTTCTTCATTTGCTTCACCTCCTCATGAAGGAAATAAAGGTGAAAGAGGTAGGTATAAATCTGGTTCTAAACACATTCCTTTTGATTTTGTAAAGCATGGAAAAATAATTGCATGTTCCTTTTGTGGTTTGGATAACCATTATGTTTCTAGATGTTGGAAGAGGATGGCCACATACAGGAAACTTTTGAAGGAAAAGAAGCAAGCAGCCAAAGGTCCACATGACAAGGCAAATCATGTTGTCAAAAGGATGCACATGTGTTGCACTTACTGCCATAAGCAAGGGCATCTTACTGAAAGGTTTTGGACTTTGAATCCAACACTGCTTCCACCAAAGCTGAAGGAGAAGGTGGAAAAATGAAATGGCAGGGATGGAAATAAAGATTCCATGATTGATGTGTTTTAGGATGATTCACATATTGATGTTGGTGTGCAAACAAAGCAGGGACCTTTAAAATGGATTGGTAAGAAATGGTTAGAATTCTTATCCAAGTAAGACTGCATGTCTATTGATGCATCTGTTTGCATTTCTTTGTGGAATAAATGCAAGTTGCAGGATCTTATCAAAATGGTAAATGGAAAGAAGTTGAGTAGGAAACTCACTTTATTGTTGCAACAGTATGTTCATTTCAGCTTCGAAATTACAGTGTACTTAAGCGAAAGTTGAAAGATGGAATGCATGCATGAGCATGAGATGCATGTGATGTTGGATTGGGAGAAGTTAACTTGGTCTCCAAAATGGAGATAATGATGAAGTGTTTCATATTTTGGAAAAGAGTCCTAAAAATCTTTTTCCTACATGCTTGAATTGAAGAGTCATTTGTTGTAAAGGCATGTTTTATTGGCTAGTTATCTAGTCAATCATTTGTATGTAGATATAAGACATGGAAGGCTTCACAAGATGTGAAATCTGTTTCTTTGTTGAAGCAAGATTTAGTCCATCTAGTTGTTGTCTGTATGCCTGCTGTTGTTAATAGTTGTTGTTGGTAGCTTTTCAAACAGCTACAAGTGAAAGTTTTGTGGAGTAGATGTACTTCACATTCGTTTGAGCCACCTTGGATCAAGGATCAAGGCAAAGAAGTTCAAACTACCTTCTGTAAAATTCACAACATAAGTTCTGCATGAAGTCAAGGAGGAAAACAGTTCTTCCCGAGACGACCAACCCATCCAAGTAGGGAAGTGGTCAGAGATTTTGGTTCAGAGGCACTATGCAAAGGCAAGTGTAGGGAGGCTGAAAGAAGAGGGTGCTGTTACTCTCAATTACTGCTCAGATCAGTATATCAGTCTTTTGGTGGACCAAAAGTTATTTTACTGGGAAGGCGTGATCCAAAATGGATCTTGGAACTCTCTAAGTCTTCATGAACTCTCTATAATTTATGCCAAAGATTAAAAATCTTGTGAACATCAATCTTATCAGAGGAATCCTCATGATAGTCGCTAACTGAGATCAACGCAAATCAACGAGGGCCGTCGATCAAGCACACAGAGCGGTAGACCATGGTAACGCGTGCTGTCGCGAATTAGCAAAGTCAGCGATGGTTTGAGTCAGCGGGGCAGGAATCTGATATGTGATTAGAGACAAGTCTCTAATCGCATATTGCAGGGCAGACCCCTCGAAGAAGGAGAGCCACATGCACCCGGACCCAAAAAATCATGAAGTGTAGCGGAAAGTGTTACGGTTCCATCTGAGGTGGGATTCCACAAAAACCGACAAGATATCAGAAGGGCTTCGAGCGGTAGGCAGTTTAGACCAAGTCCCGCTTGATGCCACACAGCGAGTGACACGCGTCCGGTGGAAGAGAGAGAAAACCGCTCACATCGGACGGGTAAATGTCAAGCAAGTTATCCGCCCGATATGTGCGATGACTGTAGGATTTGGAGGGTCTAGATCAACGATGGAGATGCGACCCGATGGATGACCGGATTTGACGAAGTTATAAAGCAGATTGTGCGAGATTTTGAAGTCTGACGTGGACGATGAGTTGGCAGAGATTCATGTTTCGCGGGCATTCTTGGAGTAAACGGAAATAACGACCGTTTCAAATGATCAAGTGTTTCTGGTGAACCTGACATGCTCATCCGTTAAAGGAATAGGTGGCCACCTCCTTATAAGGCATTATGCAATCACTGTAACTGCCGAAAGAAGGGATTTGAATGGACAGAGGCAGGGAACCAGAAAGCCAAGAAGCAGAAACAAACAATCAGGAAGCATATTGGATTTAAAGCCATAGATTGATAGAGAGGAGAGGGGGCAGCCCAGGAAGTAGTAAGCAGACCTGGAAGCAGAGAAACTAGAGCTGAGTTGACCTGAAGAAGCAAAGACAACAAATGAGCCAGGGTTAAGACGAAGATAGAGAGAGTACTCCAGACAATCGGTGTACTTTAGAGAGACTTGGGGGATCCAAGTACAATCCTACTGATTGTATCTGTTGTGTGAGACTCAAATTGAGCTCACTGTAATAGGCAGAGCCACCAGAGGTTGGAGGCAGAGCCACAGAGCTCTAATAGAATTCTAAAGAGCCATGAGGCTACAGTGAAGTTGCAGCACAGCAGGAGATCAAATGATCGAGTTGTGGCTGGTTGTCTGAGGTGTGTCGAAGATAGGAGAAGGAGTTCCAGAGACAAATGCAGAATTCTGAGGGAGTCAGAGAAGCCAGAAGCTCGAGAAGCTCAAAGCACTGACTGAAGGAGTCAAGTCTAGAGAAGCCTAGACCTTTCTGTAGAACAAGGACAACCAGGGGTAAGTTGGCATTCTAAGCCCATTGGTTCAGCTGTAAACCAATGGAGTTAAGTGTAGCACTTGTAAAAGAATTGAAGCCATAATCTCAGAGAGCCTAATCAAGTTGATTAGGGCTCAAGGAGACGTAGCCCATATATCAGGGTGAACTCCATATTATATTGTTGTCTTATGGGTTTGTTGAATTGCTGCTTTATTTACTGTTATTTGTGTTTCACATCAGCATAAGAAAATGAACATAAGCACTCAACAATCAAAATCAAATACAACCATACACCTATATTTTCAAGCATTTCTTAATTTTGCATTGGTTAATCATTAAGACTTGGGAAAATTTAAAGCTTTAGAAGTGGGAGAGGTTCTTGTAAGTTAGACAAGAAGCCTAAGAACCCCATTTTCAGATCAGTGTTAAAAGGCACGGGAGGTCGATAGGTGGGCCCATAAGGAGAATCCCATCCCTTCTCGTAAGGATTTTGACCCCATAGTGGGGGATTTTGGCCATATGGCATCTGAGGCTTCCCCCGTTGCAGATTACCTTGACCAAAGGGAGGATTTAGAACAGGAATACCTTGAAACTATCCATGCACCAGTTGTTGGTAGGTAACATAAGGGTTAAAAGGCTGTTGAGCCTGTTGACCTTGGACATATGGGTATGGGACTTGTTGTCCTGGAACATAGGGTTGTTGGGCCTGCTTTCCCTGAACAAGAGGGTTCTGGACCTCCAGTCCTTCGGTATAAGGTTGATATGCTTGTTGCCCTTGGAAATAGGGGCTTTGTACCTAGTGACCTTGACCAGTGGGATTCGTAACCTGTTGGCCTTGGACAAGAGGATTCTGCACCTGCTGCTGTAGGACTTGACCTTGAACCTGTCCCTGTAAGGGTTGCCCTTGTTGATAGGTATACAAGGGTTGCTGCTACCTAGGTTAGTTTTGTTGACCTTGCGGTTGAAAAATTTGTCCTTGGGTTTGCAGAGGTTGACCCTGTGAGGGTATGGGTTGAGAGGTATGTAGAGCATATTGCATCTGCTGCTGTGCGGTTTGCTACAACTGTTGGAAGGACTGACCTTGCGGTTGTTGCAGGTGACCTTGCTGCGGGATAATCTACCCTTGCTGTTGCGTGGAAAGCCCTTGCTGCAACAAAGGTTGCCCTTGCGGTAACAAAGGTTGCCCTGGTTGTTGCAAAAGTTGTCCTTGCTGTTGCAAGGGTACTTGAACAGTGCCTGGGAAATTACCGAACTGAATCTGGCTGTAGCCAGGCTGGATGTACTGCCTAGACAGGATGGTGTAAGGTTGATTAACCAATCCTTGAGAACCGTATGGAATGTAAGGATTTTGGTATTAGACCTGAGCCCCATAAGGCTACTGATACTGAACATTGTTCGATCCAGACGGATCACCAGGATTTTGAACCTGTTGGTACTAGACATTACTTGATCTACTAGGGTCAATAGGGTTGTAAATAATACCAGAAGAGGGCTGGTTTATACCAAGCACGTGAGCTTGTGAGCCACTTACATTAGTGGCACCTGACACCATAGAGACATTCAGATTCTGCCCCCCAGGTGGTGGCACAATTTGGCCACTGACTAACGGGACAGAGGAATCGACAGAGACAATCTTTGAAACTGTCGGTTGCGACTGACGCGTAACTGGGATTGATGGTACAAGAGTGTTCGGGACAGTGGGTTGTTCGTGAAGAATGGACTTGACGTAGGTTTGATGCCTGATGCCCAAACAGAGTTATGGTAGAGTGATGAGGCACTTGGTGTGCCCGAAACTAAGTGCCCTAAAGACACATAGCCAGGTGGAAAGATGGTGGGAATACCTTTTGAATAAGGGAAACCCTCAGGAGGAAACTGCAACTGCAATTCTTCCCCCTCAATAGTGTGTGGAGTTGAGACTTCAGACTCATCCGGAGAAGTGACTGGAGCATCACCCTCAGGTTCCATGTCTGGAAAGAAACGATGATGGAAAACCGAACGTGTACTAGGGGATAGTTCCAAAGGAACACCCGGTTGATCATACAGACTGTAAGGGCACTGTGGTGATATCTCAACAGCGTCAAACAGAGGGTTCGGAGGATAGATAACCAGTCCAAGCTGACCATTAGTGGTCGGCGAGTTCTCTAGAGTTCGAACGGGATTATCTGGAGATTCTAGGTCAAGACCAGCAGATGACCCTGAATTGAAAGTAGGTGGAGGATGAGATGATAATGGTTGAATACTCAAAACAATTGCGAGTTCAAAATTTTGGTCCTCAAATGGCTCTGATAACTTAGGAAGTGGCTCCTCGGACAATATTTCAAACGGAGGAGAGGAAGGGCAACTGGGTGAACCAGATGGTTTAGCTACGATGACCTTGTCTTAGCCGACAAAAAAACTAATTTCAAGGCTTTAAATGTCCTTTTAAGGGAACTCGTGATTTGGTAAAAATATAACAGGATGTTTTGGATCGTGGGAAATCAATTTTTTAAGATGCATAAAAGACCGATGTTCTTTCATTTTTAAAGAGTCGAGAAAGAAACAAAGATGACTCTATCACTTTCGATTAGAAACGAGCTCAAAAGGACAAGTGCTCAGATGATATTTTAAGTTTAATGAGTCAAAAAGATCAAATGACTACTCTAGATGATCTAGGTAAACAGGATTACCAGGCAACTGTGAACTGCAGAATACCTCCTGGCGAACCAAGAAGTATGAGCAGGCAATCTCCCCGAATGTTGTGTTTGGTGTATCATGTTCACAAGGCGACCAACTCAACTTCCTAAGGATAAAAGGATTGCAACCTAGTGGGTTCTCCCGTTATATATGTGACGGTACGGGGAGCACAAATCTGTGCTAGCACTATCTAATTCCGAAGCTAATGACAACTGCTAGGTTTATAGATGCTAGAACACGTCTCTAGCCCATACCTTCTAGATGTGATTGTTAATGTCAAATGTGCCTTAGGTAAATTGAATTCATTTTAGAGTTGATCTTGAGTTAAGTTTCAGTTTTTAGGTCTTAGCGATGCTACTCGAAAAACCTAAAATGCAACTAAATGGGACAAGACCCTTTCAATTCGATGAAATGCCTACACTAGAGAGGGTAGAAACTACTCAATCAAATGCAAACAATCAAGCAACTGAAAATGAAATGATTTTTCACTACTTCACTTTTTGAAAAATAAACTAATGAAAAATGCATTCCAATTCCTAATTTCCTGACAAGCACTTATCTATTAGTCCTTTCGAAATGAAAAAATTTCTCTTCCTTTTCAAATGCTGATGCAATTCTAGTTTCTAAGAGATGCGAATCATAATGAAGCAACAGGCTAGAATTTCATATTTTCTCATAAAACAACGAGACAAACTTTCGCATACAATCTTTCAATGAGAAAATTTTCAAGACTATGAGCTCTTCAAGCAGATGAAAACATGAAAAGAGAAGTTCATTCAAATTGACGAAGCACCGAATTTTCCAAAACACAAGACCAACAATGTAATCTATGCTAGAAAAAGACATTCAAACTAGTAAACAAAACTTTTTCAAACTTGTGCGAAAAGAGGTGAAGGCTGTAAGAGGGACCAAAAACAAATGCAAGGAGAAAACACACCCACAATCGAACTCGATGAGTCCACAAGCTAATGAATGGACGACTAACTAGATGTCCTAGTGTCACTGGCCACTCAATGACTCGATCAATCAAACAACAAGATGACAAGCCCAAAGCAAGCAAAACCAAACGAAAAGTAGCTTTCTAATCAAGGAGAAAAATAGTCAAAAGGCTCACAGGGTCAAAAACACAAGAGCAGAACACACTGGTCAAGATTGGTGTCTAGCCCTAATCTTCACTTACAGGAATCGGCGCCACTACCTAATTGACAACAAGTGCCAAAGGTGGGTCGGTACGACTGTTCCTCTACAATTCTCACTGATCGGTGTGACTGTCAGCCGATTAAACATGTTGTTCGAGGAAACTAGGAAAAAAAAAAAAAATCAAAACAGGGACCAGATCTGCTACTATGATTTTTAGACTTAAGCCAGTAAGCAAGAGAAAAGCAACAAAACAAAAGGGAAAACGTGAAACTAGCAAAGTTCTCATGAAATCATGAAATCCAAAACAAACAAAAAGATGGGATCTCCCCAGCAGAGTCGCCAATTTGTGGTGAAGTAAAATTATAAGTGTGGACACGAATGAATTTCTCTAGCCCGATGATGGGTTTAGCCACAACAGATACATTCTATGGAAGATTTCCTTAGGTTAGAACTAATCAAGAGGGACTACCTCTTGGTCGCTTATTCGTCTTGATGATGTCCTCGCTTGCTCGCTCCAGCAATCTCTCGCTTCCTTATTCAATCTCCTGAAACAAGTAAAAAACAACAAACAACAAACATAATAATAGACAAATTTCAATTCAACCTACTTAACAAGTCAAGAAACATTAAACCATGAATATGTAATATTACAAAACATGTAGGAAATCAATCGATAGTTGCATATATTAATATCAGAGAGAGATTACAACCATTTGTCTTGACGTCACAGTCTTCCTCTGACAAAACCAGGTTCCCACACACTTCTGCTAGCACTTCATGATGACTTCAAACAACAATAGTTTAAAGACTCTTCCCTTTAGGCTTCACTCCAAACCAAACACACTTCTCCCTCACATAACTAGATGGCTACAACTAGTAATAGCTTTCTTGTCAAATCAAAATAGTATACTCACACTCGTCCAACACTCTAACTAACTTGTGCTTGGGAAGAAGGGAGGTTTATATAGGAAAGATGGAGGGTGTTAACACCCAGGTTGTTCCCTTTGACTCACAAGGGAATACGGCCGGGGTAACCACTAACCAAGCTTTGGATTATAGGTCCTAGCCTACCTATACTCAGAGAGGGCTCTCTCTTTAAGTTTTAGCTCTGTTTGTGAAAATTTTAGGCTAGTTATGAATTTAGCTTTTGTTTTTAAGGTTTTGGTTGTGAACTGTTGTTTTGAGAAGGCCATGAAATGTTTGAGGGATTTTTTAGTCCATTGGGCATATGGAGTCAGAAATTGAGTAGGTCCTGATGTCTGTGATGGAGAAAGATTTACTGCAGAGCTAGACAGCTATTCATGATACAATTTTTGGTTTATAAATGAAACAGAGAGAAATGGAAACTCATACATAGTGTGACTGTAAGTTGAAAAAACCGTTTCTATTCAGTAGCATCTAAGAATTACTGCGCAGAAACTGTTAAAGATTTATAGTAAGTTAGAGAATTTAAGAATTCCAATTTAACAAATAAACCTGAAGAAAACATTTATAACAAGGAAAGATTGAATTCAGGGTGTCTCCATGGACAAATCCTAAGTTATTCTTCTTATTTCTTGTTGAGATTAGACCACATACATGAGAAATGAAATAAACAAAAATTAAACACAGACAGAGATAGAGAAACTTATTGTATCAAGCTATAGCACTAGAATTCTGCAGCATTCAATGGTTCCAACACAGCATACATCAGAAAAGACAATCTCTGAAGTCCCAAAACTCCTTTGTATTATCTCTCCAAAGATACAGCCGAGTTCTCTTTCTGAACAAGTAACAACAACCCTTGCAAGCTTATGCGTGTTAGGATATTCCGACACATAGGAAATAGTTAAGTTCAACTTGGTCTAGTATAGAGTTAGGTATAGAGTTAGGTAAAGTGTGTTTCTTTACTGTTGTACATTTTGTAACTTACAATCCGACGGTCACGATATGTAGTGATCCGACGGTTCATTCTCATAAGCTTCTCTCATGCACGGATTACCCGAACAATGACCCTCCATGCGCTTTAAATAGAACTCATGGACCAATCGGGTGTCAAGCCACGGATCAAGTGTCGGTAATACCGAGGAGAGAATGAACCGTCGGATCACTACATATCGTGACTGTCGGATTGTAAGTTACAAAATGTACAACGGTAAAGAAACACACTTTACCTAACTCTATACCTAACTCTATACTAGACCAAGTTGAACTTAACTATTTCCTATGTGTCGGAATATCCTAACATCCCCCCTTAAGAACAACTTGGGATAGGATTGAAGGATTTACAAATATGACACAATAGGAGAAGGAAGGAGGCACTAGAGCCTATCCCCCCTTAGTGACAACTTCCTGAACTCCAAGCATATATCGAAGTTTAGTGAACTTCGCCTCTGTGAGAGCCTTTGTGAAGATGTCTACAACCTGATCATCTGTTGAACAATATTGCACTTCAAGAACATGGTCATGAATGAGCTTTCTGATGAAGTGCATGTGTAGTTCAATGTGTTTGCTGCGCTGATGCTGGACTGGATCTTTGCATAGCTGAATGGCACTTTGATTATCACACCAAAGTGTGGTTGGATGTTGCTGCTCAAAGCCAAACTCTGATAGGATCTGACGAAGCCACAAGGCTTCCTTACTAGCTTCCACAGAACCACGATACTCTGCTTCTGCTGACGAAAGAGAAATGGCAGCCTGTTTCTTACAAGCCTATGTAATAGGTCCTGAACCAAGAGTGAAGACATAACCGGCAGTAGACTTCCGATCATCAGGGTCACCAGCCCAATCAGAATCAGTGAAACCAACTAACAGAGGAGCTGCTTTGGCACTGTAATGAATCCCAAACTGTACTGTACCTCGAACATAACGAAGTATTCTTTTAGCTGCTTTCCAATGACTTTCACGGGGGTTTTGCATAAAACGAGCAACAAGTCCAACAGCAAAGGAAAGATCAGGACGAGTATGGGTTAAATACAAGAGTTTTCCTACAAGTTGACGGTATAAGGTAGCATCAACTTCAGGAGAAGTACAAGAGACTGAAAGTTTGACTCCAGACTGAAAGGGAGAAGGGGCTGGCTTACAGTCTTCCATGTGAAAATGACGAAGAATATCACAAGCATACTTGGACTGGGAAAGGAAAATACCCTCCTGGGATTGCAAGACTTGAAGACCGAGAAAATAGTGTAAGTGTCCTAACTCTGTCATTTCAAATTTCTTTTTAAGGCTGGACTTCACATGGTTTATAAGGTTGGGATCACTACCAGTAAGAATAAGATCATCAACATAAAGAACAAGGATGATAAGAGAGTTGCCCACTTTCTTGGTGTAGACAGTATTGTCGGAATGACACCTAGAAAAGCCAGATTCTAAAAGAAAGCTATCCATTTTGGCATACCAAGCCCGAGGAGCTTGCTTGAGGCCATAAAGGGATTTCTTAAGTCGACAAACAAGGCTGGATTTTGTTTGTATGAAGCCAATGGGTTGTTCCATATAGATTTCTTCCTGCAAGTCCCCATGCAAGAAGGCAGATTTAACATCCATCTGATGGACTTCCCATTTTAAAGAGGCAGCAAGGGAAAGAACAAGGCGGATAGAGTTCATTTGGCAACAGGGGAGAAGGTTTCAGTGTATTCAATGCCTTCAACCTGTGAAAAGCCCTTAGCAACGAGACGAGCTTTATGTTTATCAACTTTCCCATCTGGTCCATACTTGGTTCTGTAAACCCATTTACATCTAACAAGTTTGCGTCCCTTTGGTAGAGGAACAAGATCCCATGTATCATTTGTCATCAATGAATGATATTCTTCATTCATAGCTGCTTCCCAATGTGGATGGCCTGAAGCTTCTGCAAAAGTGTCAGGATCATGATTTACTGGAGCTTGAGCCAGTAAAGAAGAGGCTCTTTCAAACTAAGAACGTGTACGTCGCTGATCTGTAGGATCACCGGCAAGATCACCTGCTGCATCCCGAGTAGCACGGACCCATCTTGGAAGTTGAGGATCCTGAGAAGGTGGGGGAGGATTATCATCCTCGCTTTCATCATCTGAAGAAGAAATGTTTTCAAAAGTAGAAGAGATAGGAAGAGGTGGCACATCCGTCGGACTAGGCTCGCAGGCCGTTTTATTTTCATCAAATTTTACATCTCTTCTAATGATAACATTTTTGGACTTAAATGGAATAAGTCTATAACCTTTTACATCTTCAGAATATCCAACAAAAGTACATTTCTCACTCTTAGGTTCTAAAGCTTTATGCTTTTCATCTGGAATATGGGCCCATACTTCACTTCCAAACACACGAAAGTGACTTACATCTGGTTTAATGGAACTCCAAGCTTCTTCTGGAGTGATATTCTCTAGAACCTTAGTAGGAGTGCGATTGATTATATAATTTGCACAATTAATTGCTTCGGCCCAAAAACTAAGACTGAGTCCTTTAGATTGCAGCATACAATTAGCCATTTCCTTTAAGGTGCGATTTTTCCTTTCAACTACACCATGTGGAGGTTTGTCGTTACACCAAAAACCACAGGTGTTGGTAAACATTACAAGCCAGTAACTAGGATTCCCAGGGTGGAAATTACGGATTCTATAGAGGTGCGGTGATTCTTCCAACACCCCCCCTCAAACGCAACTCGGGGGAATCGAACCTGGGTCCAAGCTCTGATACCATGTAGAGTGTATGGAACAGTATGTTGCATTTGAATTCCATTTTCGGTGCAAAAGTTGATGAATGTGTTTTTAACATATTCTCCACCATTATCAGTTCTTAGCTTAAGAATTTGATGTCCAGATTTTTTTTCAACAAAGGCTTTGAAGGCCAAAAATGTGTTAAATACTTCGCTCTTGAGTTTTAAGAAGTATACCCAAGTGCATCTGGAGAAATCATCAATGAAAGTTAAGAAGTACTTGCAGCCAGAGAATGAAGCAACAGGAAGAGGACCACATAAATCACTGTGCACAAGCTGTAAAGGGGCTGAGGCGTGCCAAGAGGCACGTTTGTCAAAACTGTCCCGATGATGTTTTCCGAGTACACATCCGGAACAAACACCATCTCTGCAAGATACCATAGGAAGACCTGTCACCATATTTTCTTTACATAGATGCTGAAGGGAGCGATAGTTTAAGTGACCAAATCGCTCATGCCAAAGTTTGCTCACTTCATCATTATGAGCAACAAATACTAAGGGAAGATTTGATGACCCAAAGTTGTGAAACTTATACAACCTTGTGGAATCATCAGCAAGACCAGTAGCTAGAATCTGTTTGGGATCTTTTAGATCCTTGATTACAACATCATGAGGTGAAAATTCAACAATTTTACCTTCACCTGAATGAGTTATCTGATAGACAGATAGAAGGTTGCAGGATAAGGTTGGAACACATAATACATCATTAAACTGACCATTGTCTAGATGAACAGTTCCAGTCCCTACAACATTAAGAGATCTATCATCACCAACATATATATTTTTGGTGTTACAATCATTTAAAGAAGAAAACATGGCTTGGTTTTTGGCCATGTGATAAGAGGCTCCAGAATCAATGAGCCACTCATGAGAATGAGAAGAAGAAGAAGATACATTTAATGCATAACCAGACTGAGATGATTGACAACGACATGCAGAAAGTGCCATTCCGGAAGTTGAAGTTGAAGTAGGCTCCACATGGATGTTATGTTTCTTCATTGCGGCTTCCAAGGCTTCCATCTTCTTAAAGCATTTAGATTCTAAGTGGCCATCTCGATCACAAAAGTTACAATGTCTATCAGTCTTCTTCCATTTGTTTTTATTGGTCTTATCATTTTGCTGAAATGATCTTTCATTTTGAGGCTGAGTTGGTTTAGGACCATTCTTTTGAGGATATGACTTCTTAGGATTCTTTGAATTTGGTTGCTGCTGGGCGGCTAACGCTTTCGTGGAAGAGTTTCCAAGATTAAGAAGACCAAGGTGTAAGAGTTTTTCTTGTTCTCTTATTAAGGAATCACAAAAGGAGTCAAAGGAAGGGGCCTTGTAGTCTTTTCCTTGACAAATGAAAGATTCCCTTGTAGAATGGAAAGTGGAAACAAATACAGAGTAGGCTGGTCCCAACTTAGTAAGGATGGAATAAATAAGGTTACCATCTTCTTTCTTAACTTTAACACCTTCCAAGAGATATCTAAGGGTCTTGAATTTGGACAAGAAATCTTCAATGCAAGAAAAATTATTAGGATCCAAAGTAAGCAACTCATTTTCAAGTTGATGGGCTCTAATTTCATTATTAATCCCAAAAACTTTAGCGAGTTTTTCTAATGCTTCATGAGGAGTCTCAAGTTCTGCAATGTGGAATCTAAGATCAGGAGAAATAGACATCCCTATCAAACCACGTGCTTGATCTTGTCTATTTTCCCATTTTGCAGCCTTGTCTTCATCTTTTGGTTTCTTCTCTTGGTCTGTGGCTATTCTGAAGATACCTTTACTTCTAAGTAAATCTTCCATGTAGGCTACCCATTGGAAGTAGTTAGTGCTGTCAAGAATGACTTGGCATGGACTTTCCATTTTTAAAAAAAAACTGAAGCTGAAGATGCTGAAAGTAAGTGTTCCAATGGATAGATCTCGAAAAAATAGGCGGTTTTAAAAAAAACGGCTCTGAAAAAGGCTTCCGGATGAAGAAGTTATGGCTTTTTGAAAAAAAAATTGTTGACGTTGCCGGCAAAGTGCGCGAATGTGCGGGAATGAAAAAATCCGCCCCCACAAAATGGAGACTTGAACCCAAGACCTCTACTCTCTTAAAATAGCTTTGAACCAATTGATCTATACAAAAAATTTGAGAGAGAGAGAGAGAGAGGGGGGGGGGGGCCTTGGTTTGCGTGCTTGCCTTGAGAAAGCTCTTTTTCCCTACAAAACACAAAACACAAAACCCAACACGAATATGCAAAGAAAAACGAACCTTGCGGCTCGAAGTTAGCTTTAGCCAAAAAACTAGAAATTTAAAAAAAAAAATCTCAAAGTTAGCTTTACCCGAAAAACTAAATATTTTTCTCAATGTTTCTGATTTTCCGAGATCACACTAAGGTGCAGGGAAAAGAGCATACGCATGAGAAAAATCCTTCCTTTCTGTTTCTGATTTGCCCAGATCACACAGAGTCGCAGGGCAAAGAGCATACGCAGAAATGAAAGGTATAGATCCGGTTAAAAAAAAAAGGGCTAAATAAACCGAAACCGAAATAAGCAGAGAGAAAATATCAGTAAACTGCAAAAAACACTGTATACCTCCCGATTTGAAAAATGACGCAGCTAGGGCTACCGGAAACCTTTTCGCGTGAAACGAAAGGGGTTCCTCACTGGAACAGATGCTCCGAACGCAATAGAGCAGTCCTCTCGGCCCGAAAGCAGTCAGAAACAGCATATCTAGGAAACGACAGCCGCATGCAGTTCTACCGGCTTCAGATTTGGATCACCAACGGACGCGGCCCTCAAATAGCTCTGATACCATGTGGAGGTTTGCCGTTACACCAAAACCCGCAGGTGTTGGTAAACATTACAAGCCAGTAACTAGGATCCCCAGGGTGGAAATTACGGATTCTATAGAGGTGCGGTGATTCTTCCAACAATGCGAGGGGGAATATATACAGTCGGTTTTTACAAAATATCTGAATTGCTGAGTCACTTGATAAATTGAACACGCTCACTAACTTTAAAAAATAGCAGATAAAGAAGTTATTACTGCTCTAAATACAAATGAATGCTCTTTAATGCTGTCAGAAGTCTTTTTTACCTTTGGAGGCCACTGAGTCGGTTGAGCATTCTGTATTAATGCTGAATGATGTGTTTTTACGGCTTTGTCATGCTGTAGCTTTCTCGGCCCTGTCATTTGCAGTTGTCAGTATTGCTTTAGTGGCAGAATCTTTCTGCTGAGTTGGCTCAGTCCACTCTTCTCTAGTCATAGTGTATGCATCACACTTTCTGATGCTGATGACTTATGTTTCTTGATGAAAAACCTGATGAGAGGCTCTTGTTCACAATATCAACTGTATCATTTTGGTCCACCATTCCTGTGTGGGCAATTGATGTCTCAAAATTGCATCTAAAGTCTCATCTGCCTCTGTATATTTGTAGAAGTTTGGAGGCACTTCAAACAAATGTTTGATCTCATTCATAATGAAAAATAAGTTCTCTACTCTGTTATATAGACTTTGCCCAGATGCTGGCCCTGTTTCTTCTGAGGTACTTGGTCTTACAGTGATCTGATTGGTAGCAAATGTATTGACCCTTTTAGCATAGTTCTCATGTGAAAGTAGTCTCCCTGCGCTGTTCAGTAAGCCAGGAAGACCTCTGCTTTGTAATGCTGCAAACTTGTCCATAAATTTGTTTACTTCTGTCTGCATGTCCTGGCTTCTTCTTTCCAGTGTTTGTACCAGGCTTCTTAATGTAAGGACCCTCTTTATATGCAGGATAGTTTCAGTTCTGTTAGGGATTCCTATTGCTGCCAGCTGAGGACCTATACGGTTATTGAGCATGTTAATCATTCAATTGGCTATCTCAGGCATATTGCCTAGAGATGCCTTTGCTCTCTGGACTTCCCGGTGTGCTTTGCCTATGAGCTCCATTTGCTCATGAATGGTCTCTATATACTGCCACTGATCTGTGATTGATTGGCCAATGTTGGCCCATAAAACTGTCTTGAGCTCAGCCACCACTTTGTCAAGGGTGAGCTCTTTCTCCAGCTCCTTTATCTTCTCTTTGAGAGCCTTCACTTCTCTTCCCTTTTCAGCTATGCTTTGCTTTGACTTGTCATATTTTTCATTCAGCTTAGCTAAATTCTCCCTGGCTTCATTTAACTCTGCCATTTGGGCTTCTAAGGCCTGAATTTCATTCTTCAGCTTCTGCATATCAAGGCTTGGAACCTGCTCTGTTGTTGGTGCTGGTGCTGATGTAGATGGCGCTGTTTGAGCTGTCTGCTCTGTAGGAGGAGCAGTAGTTTGAGGAGATTCCTCAAGGTTGATTATTTGGGGAGGGGGCTATGATATTTGGCCTCCTTCCTTCTGTTGTAGGGCTGCCTGCAGCGCAGCCTGTGACTCTCCCAATTTCTCCTCTGTCTGGATCAGCTGTTTGTATAATGATACCAGCATAGCTGCTGCATCTTGGTCATGCCTTAGCTGGGCAACCTCTTCTGTCTGAGGATGAAGAGTTGTTGGGATCTTGATCATTTTTCTTAATGCTGCCATGTCTGCATCTCTTAATTTCAACAGCGCCTGTATAGCCTTGGTGTCCTTGGGATCATGCCCAAACTCTATGATGATATCCTCCAACGCTTTGATTCGGTTGTCTTTTGCCTGGGAGGATGCTTTCTCCAACTCAAGTTGGGCAGCTGTGTTGTTTAGGCTATTTTCCAGCCTATAATTTACCAATGTTTTGTCTGCAAGGGTGGCATATACCATCTCACCCGTTTGCTTGTGTAATTCAATCTGATCCATAGGGTGGATGTCTTTTGCAAGGACCTCAAGGTTGGTCCTTATGTAGTCTGCAGCTGACTGTGGCTGCAGCATGGTTGGCATGAAATGACTCATTATCATTTTGCCCTCATGTACATCATATGCAGACATCAACCTTTGTTGGTTTGTAGGAGCCATTTTCAACAAGTGATTGTAGAGCTGTATTTTGAGTGGCTCATTCCTCTTTTTGATATCAATAAATTGTTGTTTGATGCCTGCTTCAGCTCCCCTTTGGTGGCTTGAGGAGCTGACTTCTCCTCCAACTGTCCTTTCCTGTTCCTGCTGAAAGGAACTTGCAGATGCTTCCATGCTTGGTGGGCCCATGCCCAAAGATTTGCCCCATAGGAATTTCTTCTTCTGAAAGGGGATTTAGCCTCTGTCTTTTCTCCCCTTGAGTTGTGGATGTGGTGAGGGGAGTCTCCTGCTCTCTATCCCTCTTCCGATTTCTGTCTTCATTTTGTGGGGTTTGGAGGACCGAGGCCTCCACTGTCGTTTCCTGCCTAGGAGGCACAGTTTCTTGTGCCTGCTGCCCAGTGGATATTGGGGCTTCAGCTGTTTGTTCTTGCTGCACTAGCTGCTCTTGTTTTTGTTGTTCTTCTTGTTGTTGTACTTCTTCATGAGGTGGCTGTTCTGGCTCCATCTGTTTCTCTTTGCCTTTGTTGGAAGCTGGATAAGTAGCTTTGGCTGCTTGCTGATGTGCTGTAGAAGATGAGGCAGCTGCTCCAAGTTGCCTTTGATATGAAGAGGAAACCTGTCCACAAGTTTCCAAGTCAGCCTCTTTTTCAATATTCTTTGCCTCTCTTTGAATCATTTTCTCTCTAGTAATTGCCTCTTCTAGGGTGCCCTCTTTCCAACTTAGTAGATTAGCATATTTCTCAATATGAGGCAATCTAATGTGAGCATAGCCACCCAATTTATGTTTTACCCTCCTGAGAGAAATGAAATGATTAGGGTCATAAGGTACCCAGCGAAAACTGGTTTCCAATCGGAGGGCCTCTAGCATGCCATCTGCTTCCTTCCATCCCTCCTCCCTTATGTTGTAAAGAAAAGGGCCTAGCTGGTTCCTGACTTTTAGTTGCACTTTCTTGTTTTTACTATGGAAATGGATTTGGTCTGCATTTCCAAACTGCCTGAAATACTCCAAGGCAAATAGTCTCATAGGGACATATCTTGGCAGCCTATAAGGGTTCAACTCACAGCCATATATTCTGATTACTGTATGGTGTTGGTAAAAGTACCAATCACCAATGCTGTAGGACTTAGAGAGATGGAGAATTCTTTGCATTTCATCGGTCAATCTCGGAGGAGGAACACCAAATAACAAAGTCATAGCTGGATGAATGAAAAGGTCTATGAATTCACAGTATGTGTATGGTGAACAAGAGGTATGATGAAAAACTGAAGTCCAAAACACAACCAACCTTGGATTTCCCTGGGCATCAAGTTTCTTGAGAGGAATAGGGAAACTGTCAGGTTGATAAAATAAGAACAGATGATATATGTATGAGGTGTATCTAAACACCTTTTCCCTTTCTAGATTCATCAGTTGCTCATGAATCTTGTTTGCAATGTATTCAGCATAGTCATAGTTCACAGCAGGAGGCTTCCCAGGAGAAAATATGGACAGCATGGCCATAATGGTGTTATCGACATCCTCAACTCCCTTGTAGCCCAGGACATAGCTAATCAAATCTACAAGCATTTTGCCCAAGTCATTGAGATATGGATTTCCAATAGGAGGCGTTCTCACAGCTTCAGAGCTTGGCTTAATAAATAACTGATTAATTTTGATGATTTGGGCCCTGGGCAGCTTGCCCCCCTTCTTTAATAAGTCCAACATGGAGAGAGGAGTCAATGGTCTTGCAGTGTGAAAGTGCAGCATCTCATTTATGGCCTCAGGGGTAATATGGAACAAGACTGAGCCTGTGGGACTGAGAACAGCTCTCTGACATGGATCATAGCATTCACAGCATCTATGGATCAAGTCTGGAAGGGAATTGACTTGAGGAAGGTTAAAAATGGGCAAATTGGAGTCCCAAATCCCCAAAATATCAGCTCCACTGAGGTGTTGGGCCTTTAACTCATTCAGCATATGGATGTTAAATTTGGAATTCATTGGAAATGACTCTATCATCTGATAATCTTTATCACCCAGGGCCTTCCATTCTAACTCTCTTTGTGGGGCATTCAGAGGTGGGATATTTAATGCTATTGGTGTTTCCATGGCTAATTAGGACTCTGATTTGTATGTGAACTGGTGTTTACTGATCAGAGCAACACAGAGGGGTATCTCCGGAACAGAGAGGCGAATTGCAGAGGAGCAGAGGGTAAATGGTAGTGAAGCAATTGAAATACAGCACAGAGAATTGATAGAGCAAATGCCAGGACTGGTAAACTCTCTCCACGGTGAATTAGTGGAGCTCGGGTCTTTAAGTTCACGAATGCGCAAACTAACTGTGAATTTAGGTAAATTTGGCTAAATGCAGGTTCTGCAGAGGAGTTTCGACCCAACAATTGAAAATAGACACTGGTACCGGGGACTGTCTGGTAAATACAGTGTTTTCTCACTCTTTTTAAGCTAGCTTTGGACAATTATGGACAAAACCAGGTGCGGAGGGAATGATTTGGATAAATACCTTGTGAATTGCCAACAATGGTTACAAATGCAGGTGGATTGGATGCGCCCACGGTCTTTGTAGCGATTTCTGCAGGTTGGCGACGGATTGGTCGTAATTCGCATGCAGGGGGAGCAATAGTTGTTTTTGCAAAAAGTGAGAAAAAACGCAATTTTCGGCGAAAATATGGACTTTTGGGTCATTGGCGCCTTTTTTGGATGACGTCAGCATGACGTCATCAGGTGGGGTCAGGGTCGGGTGACGTCAGCATGACGTCATCGGGTGACGTGGCGGCCTGTGAGTGGTCCACGGGGATTGCATAGGTGGCGGACATGTCGGAGCGCTGGCGGGCGGGGGTGCTGACAGGGCGCCGAGTTGAACTGACGTGGGCGTGACGTAGCAGTGATGTGGGCAGGCGGTAAACCACAAGCGGTAAATGGTTTTTCTCGGACCGCTCTGGATACGGTCATGGTATTGTCAGAGGGCGGCCCGAGAGAATATGGGGGTGACGCGTGGCAGAGGCCTGACGTCACCCTCTGACAGTTTCTCGGGCGATAAAGCGCAGTCATCGGGGCCGACCCGATATGGATGTGGGCCGTCGGATGGGAAAGCCCAGATCCGACGGTCGACGGGTCAATAAGATGTCAGGGCGATACGGAAGCGGGCGGGCATATAAAATAATATTATTCGGTGAAATTCGCGCCCGGCAAAACATTGGAAAAGTGGGTTTTTTAACCGTATTACGGGAAAAATGGGTTATGCACAGGTTTAGTCACAAAACCGAATTAAGGTTATTAATCCAAGCAGATTTTGGATTAATCCCAGGATTAATATATCAGCGCTCTTTGGGTCGCGCTCTAATGTTTTAGCGCTTAAACCATTGTAAAACCAAACTTAGAGCTATAATGCTCGGGGAAGGGGATACATAGGTATTTTGGGGTTTTTTGCATAATTTACATAGTAATAGGGGGAATAGGGTGTATAGGGATTTAAATAATAGGAAATTAGAAGTTAATATGAGTGGAAGAAGTGGATGAGGAGTGGAAACACTAATTTTTATATGGAATAAACTTAGTTTAGGAAGTAGATCAAAATGAAAAGAATTTTACACAAGAAATGTGGCTTTTAAAGAAACAAGAACCACCATAAGATTTTGACTTCTTTCATGAACACAGCTGGTAATGGGATGTTAGTTAATGAATGTGAGGGGGGGAAACAGGAAGTTAGACATGCTCCTTTGTATTGCTGCAAGATGATGGAGAAGAGGAACTTCTCTATCCATTGATGTTTCCTTTATGTTAGACCAGCAAAATTCAATTGAAAGGAATGACAATTCTGAAACCCCCTCTACCTACCCATTAACTTGCCTAGCATTTTTTGTTTCTTCATGGAGGGTGCACTTAGACTTGCAGAACTTCATGTGCCTTTTCTTTTCTTTTGGCTTTTTCTTTTGATTTTCTATCTAGAACTAGCCTTATTGCTTCCAAGGTCCCAGATTAAGCAGTTGGGAACCTTAATTCTCTACCTAACTACTGGTCTGCCAAGATTGAACAGTTTGGACAGACTTCTTTCTCTATTCTACAACAAGAAATTGAAACATGGCATGATCCAGATTAGGCTGTTGGATCACCCATCCAAATTGAGTCAACATCAAGCTATGTACACATATTACCTTCTCTTGAAAATATGGGATCTTTGCATCACCAAAGCAGAGCATATTTGAACTTACTTTACCAATCATGAAATATGAAACCTATTGGTATAGGTACCTAACAGTGGCTCCACATGGGGATGGTTTTTCTTCTTGAAAGACCAAGAACAGCAGGTCATAATGCCTTGGCCCTTTGACTTCTTTTTGCCAAAACTTGGAGTTTTCCTCCTTGAAATCTCAAAATTGGAATCTGTCATACTTGTGGAACTTGCTGAACTAAAAGTCCTTTCCTGATTCTGCAAGACCTTTCAAACTGAGCTATTCACATGCTGAAAGAAAACATTATATACAACAGATTATGTACAGGGGAACAACCATGCTATGTTCATGGAAAGTAGTCAAAATAGTGCTTCAACATCCTGCCATTCACAGGACCTTCATCCAAGTCAGTTTCATCCAGATTTTTTAGGAAGTAAGTATTGTTTCCTTGTACTGCTTGAATAGCAAATGGTCCTCTCCAAAGGGAATCAAATTTTCCATGTTTTCCTTTATCTTCCCTTCTTGAATCCCACTTGAGTACTTTGTCACCAATGTTGAAATCTTCAGCGTTCGTCCTTCTATCAAAAGCTTTCTTTAACTTTTCTTGTAAAACTTGAACTCTGCTATAAACTTGGTCTCTAGTTTGCTGCAAACATATTATTTGATTGATCCTTCTTTGCATGTCATTGGGCTCAGCTTGACTTTCTTGAAGTAGTTTCATAACAGGGACCCCTAGTGATGAAGGAAATCTGGCTTCTAATCCATAGACTAACTCATATGGGCTGACCCCAATTGATCTCTTGGTTGTTAGTCTATCTGCCCATAAGGCATTGACCAGCTTCTTATGCCAATTCTTCTTATTTTCTTCCAACACCTTCTTTATGATGTTTACAAGGCTTTTATTTGATGATTCAGCAAGGCCATTTCCTTGGGGATAGTATGCAGTAGAATGACCCAAGGTAATGTGGAATTTGTGGCAGAAGTTCACCATCTTCTTGGATCTAAAGGCAGCAGCATTGTCTGTTATGATCTTATCAGGACAACCAAATCTAGACAATATGTTATTTTCCAAAAACTGAATGATTGTTGAATCATTTGCCTGTCTACATGGGATGGCCTCAATCCATTTAGTGAAATAGTCTGTGGCTGTGAGGATCCATCTATGTTGGCCTGAAGATGAGGGATGAATTTCCCCAATGAAATCCAAGCCCCATTGCTGAAAAGGTCTCTTTGTTGCAATAGGCCTCAAAGGAAGTGGCAGTAACTTTCTCTTTCCTTCAAATATTTGACACTTATGGCATGAGGTAGTGAAATTTGTAACATCAGAGAACAAAGTGGGCCAATAGTAACCAGCCCTCAGTATTTTATCCACAGTGGACTTCCAATACAGGTGTCCACCACAGTCACCTGCATGGAATTCTTTCATGACATTGTTAGTCTCATTCTCAATTAAACAGTTTAACAATATACCCTCATGGTTTTTCCAAAGTAAATTGCCATCTATAACACAGAATTTTGATGCTTTCATTTTTAGGAACCTACATTTAGTTCTGGACAATCCTGGGGGAGCACACAGGTTTTGCAATATATAACAGATATCAGAATACCACAGAGATTGTTCAAAGGCTACATTGATCTTTGGAGTCGCCAGCTCCGGTTCACTGTCCAGTTGGTTGATGTCCAAGGCTTGGAAATTTGTTTCAGACATTAATTTGGCCAAACCTTGCCCTTTTATCAGTTTTGTAGGTTTTATTTCAATGTCAAATTCTAAAATGCTGGAAATCCATTTTCCTCTTCTGCCCTCTAAGTTCTCTTGAGTAAGTATGTCTTTCACAATGGGACTTGGTACATAAGCTATAACATGGGAGTATAGGATATAGATCCTAAAGTCTTTGATGGCTTTGACCAAAGCATATGCTTGCTTTTCCATGATCTGATATTTCAGGGGTGCATCTCTGAGAGCTCTACTAAAGAAAGCAATAGGTCTCTCATTTCCTTGATCATCTTTTTGTAATAAGACAGCAGCAATAGTATGCTGGGAGGCAAAAGATAAAATGATAAACTCTTTGTCAAATTGTGGATTTGTTAAGACTGGAGTTTGGGTAAGGGCCAATTTTATTCCTTCAAAAGCTTGATTTGCTTCTACTATCCATTTTACTTTTGAATCCTTTTTAAGCATGTTATTGAGTAATCTGCTCAATTCTGCCAAATTTGGGATAAATCTCCTTAGGAAGTTGATCTTCCCCAAGAATGCTTGCAATTCTTTGATGTTTCTTGGGTGGTGCATTTGCAAGATGGCCTGTATTCTGTCTGGGTCAATCCTAATGCCATCCTTTGAAATAATATGACCCAATAACTTGCCTTCTTCCAAACCAAACAGGGATTTCTTGGGATTTAAGGAAATTCCATATTTCCTACAAGTTATGAATATTTGCCTTAGATGTTTCAAATGTTCTTGGTCAGATTTTGAGAAAGGTGTGAGGTCATCTAAGTAGATGACAAGGAAATCATGAATTTCTTTGGCAAACGCAATATCCATTGCTCTTTGAAAGGTAGCTCTTGCATTTTTCAACCCAAAAGGCATTTTGACATATTTGAAGGTTCCCCATGGGGTTGTGAATGTTGTTTTGTCCTGATCATCAGGGTGAACTAGGATCTGGTTGAAACCTGAGAATCCATCAAGTAAGGAAATTCTTGAGGCCCCCACTACTCTTTGCAAGATGTGATCCATCTTGGGTAAGGGGTAATTATCTTTTAGGGACACTTGATTTAAGTTCCTTAGGTCAACACAAAGCCTTATTTCACCAGTTTTCTTTCTTGTAGGGACCAAATTTGAAATCCAATCAGAAAACCGGATTGGTGCTATGATGCCAACTTTAAACATTTTTTGTAGCTCTTTCTCAATTGAAGGGAGAAGCATGGGATTGATCCTTCTTAGTTTCTGTTTAAAGGGCTTTTGATTGGGCTTGAGAGGGATAGTGTGTTGAATGACAGAGGTGTCATAGGACTTTAAATCCTCATAACTCCATACAAAGACATCTTGGAATTCTTTAAAGAGGTCAATGTATTTAGGCTTCTAATCAGGTGGTAAAGATGCAGACAATTTAATTATCTTGGGTTTTTCAATAGTTCCAATGTTGCACTCTTCAATGGCAGCATTAAGAGGCTGCAATTTTGGTTTTCTAGGGACATCATTTGAGTCAAAAATGTCCTCTAATGGAGCTAGGCCTGTTGGAAGAAAATTGTCTTTTAATTGTATAACTTCAGCTTCAGCATCAGCTATTTCCTCAGAATGTAATTGTTCAAGTTCTTGTATTTTCTCCTGGTCAAAGTTTGTTGGACAAAGCATTTGATTTGCTGTTTTGAGTGAGATATTTGTTTGGTGCTGTTCACCTAGTATTTGTGAATCACTTGCAGCCTCAGTATCAATGTTTAGTCCTGAAAATTCTTGCTGCAAAGTCAAGAAATTGTTTATTTGTGTATCATCCTCAAACACTTGCCAGTCTTTAACATTGTTTGGGACAGAAGGTCTGTGTTTTATCTCAGCTGTAAAGCAATGCTGGGGTTCAAAAGGTAGTTTACAAGTGCTTGCAAATGTAGCCAAACTATGAGCATGAAGATTATGGGTTTTCGGAATTTTGGTAATTTGAAATTCAGTGAAGGAATTTAGTATTTCAGCAGCAGCAAACCTATAAGATCTCAGTCTTTTGTCATTAGTGACAAAATTTCCCTTTACTTGTTGGATAATTAGGTCTGAGTCTCCTAGGATTGAAACTTTTATGGCTTGTAAGGATTTTACTAGCTTGAGGCCTAGTAAGAGAGCTTCATATTCTGCCATATTGTTGGTGCACCTGAAGTTTAACCTGTAGGCTCGGCCCTCTGCATGACTGTTTTGTTTGTTATGTATCCAACCCCCGCTCCTGCCCCTAATTTGTTGACTGATCCATCAAACTCAAGGAACCATAAGATCTCCTGTTTTAAGGGATTTTCAACATTCTTTCTATAATTTGGGATTATAAGTTGGAGTTCTTGTTTTTCATCCGGTTTATATTTTAGGAGTGACTCATCAATTGGTTTCTCAATTTGGATCTCTTGGGGACTTGGTTGCTTACTCTCATGCATGTTTTGTTCAAGTGTGACTGATTTATTATCACTCTCAGGGCTTGTATCATCATTGAACAGAATAAAGGAATCCATATCTGAATGGACTGCATAAATGGGGAAATTCTGAGGCTTTTCTTCACTGCTCACCATGTATTTCATAAGTGACTCTCTATATAACCTCTTGGGTTGACCAAAGACTGAGATGGTGGCATATGACATGTCTAATTGCAGGGAACCTTGGAGTTTAGCCCCCCATGATCTTGATAACAACATTCCATATTTGGGTGGGATATCAGCAACTACAACATCCATTAAGATTGTTTTGTTTGGATACTGGACAAGGGATACACACAGATCTTTTATCAAACCTAAACATTCAACTTGGCTGGAGTCAAATGAAAATAGGTCCTTATATGGTCTTGTAATGTCTAGGTTAAGTCTCTTCATCACTGATTTAGGCATAAGGTTATGAGAAGCACCCGAGTCAAACATTGCATTGTGTAATATTTTATCATGAACATGCAAGCTGACATAAAAAGGTAAGATCCCTGTAACTGCTGTCTTTCCATCAACCTCTGGACCGAAAAGTAGTTCTGGGGTATCATCCAACACATTGACATCATCTTTATTATGGGTAAGTTGAAGGGACTTTTTGATTTGTTGTTTGTAAATGTCATGCTTGGCTAGCTCTGAAAGGGGAATGGCTATCTTCAACTTGCCAATTTCAGCTTCTAAGTCAAAGGGTTTTTCAGATTGGACCTTGGTGTTGTGGTTGACAACTCTTTCTTTGTTGTTCAAATTTTCTTCTTGGTTTTCGCTCTGATCTTGAGGTTTGTCCTTTTTACTCATCTTCTGCGAAGTAATGCTTGGATTAGGTTGTAAGGGTGATGTAGCCATTGATTTTTGTTTTGGGGAAGATGCTTCAGTTATTTCTTCCACTTTTACTTCATTTGTAATTGAATCAGTTTTGTCAATTGGCTCTGTGACCATGGTTTTCTTAGGCAGAGGAGTGTCCTTTGTTTTCTCAGGCTGTGTCACATTTATGGTTCTGCTCCTTAGCTTGTATTGTTTATGAACTTCATAAACAGTTGTGTCATAGCCTTGTTTAAAGTCGAATGACTCACCTGACTTGGTTTGGAACTGTTTACTATCATCATCCTTATGATCTTCTTGAATTAGGAAAACTTGTTGATCATCATTCAGGCCCATTAGGTTAATGTGGGTGTCATCTATTTGTTCATTAGAAGTGGATGCTTCTGTATAATTTTCTTGGAACGGAGGTCTAATTTCTGGTTCAGAATTAGCTTTACCAATATTTGGATTTTGGTTTCTTCTAAAATTGGGATTCCTAATAGGATTATTCTGTGGTGCTTCCCATGATGACTTCCTCTCAACTGATTCTACTCTGTCACCTAATCTCTGCATACCAGTGATTATTGCATCCAATTTTTGATCCCAGCCTGAAGGCTCTTCTTTAAAGGTGGTCTTTCTCTCAGTTCTTGTCCTATTTCTCTTGGCTATTAGGTTAGCTTCTACACTTACTACTATATCTTGCATTTCAGCTAAAGTTCAGGGAGCCCTTTCCCTTAATTGATATGCCATATTTGAATCAAACCCATCAGGGAAGGTATATAAAGCTAGATCCGGTGGGGGTCTAAGATTTTGGGGAATAGCATTATAGACATTGTTAAACCGGGCACAGTAGTCCAGGACAGTTTCTTGGGGACCTCTTTTGATAGTATTGTATTCAGATAATATATGGAGTGGGTCTTTCTTCTTCTCCCATCTGTTGATAAATGTTTGATAGAGGGCTTCAGGGTCAGCTATTGAATTTGGTGCAAGTGACCTAAACCATGTTCTTACATCCCCCGTTAAGCTTTGCACAAAAATTTTCATCCTAACCCCATCATCATCTATTTCGTAGTTTTCAAAGTAGTCCTGCATTTTCTTAGTATGTTGAAGGGCTGGATATGAGCCAGAACCATCAAAGTATGAGATCTTGCTTTGGTACTCTTGAGGCAAAGGAGCTGGATTGGCCGGTAACTGCAGTGGGGCATATCTATTAGCCATGTTTGGTGGGACAACAGGGATAACAGGGATGAATGGGACAAGTGGAGGGAATGGGATGAAAGGGGTGTGTGTATTTGATGGAGTGGTTGAAAGGATACCTTGTGAAGTGGATGAAGAACTAGGAGATTGTGGGCCAGTTGTATGAGGATGTAGAGAAGCCTTAGCAGGGGTTGGAATGTCAGTTTGGAGACCTGCTTCCGAACTTGAATCTGATAAAGTGCTTTCTGATTTGTGTCTCTTGAGGATTCTTGCAATCAAGTTTGGATTTTGAAACTCAGGTGCTGGATCAGGATCTGGGTTTGATCTTGTGTAACGAGTTTTCTTCTTAGGAGCCAGCTTCTATAACTTTCTTTCTGAGAATTTCTAAGGAGGTAGTGATCTTTTGATAAGGATTGGTCAGTTATAGCACAGCTATATGAGAATTAATACTGAATAAAGATTGACTGAGGCAGCTTTTATATATTCCTGCAAATGCAAAGCAGAGGCAGTTTCTAAGGCTATCTGGCTGTCACTCAGGCTTTATCTACAGCATTAAGAATCAGATAGGAGGTTGCAAAGTTCATCCAGGTCCCCAGTGGAGTCGCCATTTATGTTAACACCCAGGTTGTTCCCTTTGACTCCCAAGGGAATACAGCCGGGGTAACCACTAACCAAGCTTTGGATTATAGGTCCTAGCCTACCTATACTCAGAGAGGGCTCTCTCTTTAAGTTTTAGCTCTGTTTGTGAAAATTTTAGGCTAGTTATGAATTCAGCTTTTGTTTTTAAGGTTTTGGTTGTGAACTGTTGTTTTGAGAAGGGCATGAAATGTTTGAGGGATTTTTTAGTCCATTGGGCATATGGAGTCAGAAATTGAGTAGGTCCTGATGTTTGTGATGGAGAAAGATTTACTGCAGAGCTAGACATCTATTCATGATACAATTTTTGGTTTATAAATGAAACAGAGAGAAATGGAAACTCATACATAGTGTGATTGTAAGTTGAAAAAACCGTTTCTATTCAGTAGCATCTAAGAATTACTGCGCAGAAACTGTTAAAGATTTATAGTAAGTCGGAGCATTTAAGAATTCCAATTTAACAGATAAACCTGAAGAAAACATTTATAACAAGGAAAGATTGAATTCAGGGTGTCTCCATGGACAAATCCTGAGTTATTCTTCTTCTTTCTTGTTGAGATTAGACCACATACATGAGAAATGAAATAAACAAAAATTAAACACAGACAGAGATAGAGAAACTTATTGTATCAAGCTATAGCACTAGAATTCTGCAGCATTCAATGGTTCCAACACAGCATACATCAGAAAAGACAATCTCTGAAGTCCCAAAACTCCTTTGTATTATCTCTCCAAAGATACAGCCGAGTTCTCTTTCTGAACAAGTAACAACAACCCTTGCAAGCTTATGCGAGGGGGAATATATACAGTCGGTTTTTACAAAATATCTGAACTGCTGAGTCACTTGATAAATTGAACACGCTCACTAACTTTACAAAATAGCAGATAAAGAAGTTATTACTGCTCTAAATACAAAATGAATGCTCTTTAATGTTGTCAGAAGTCTTTTTGACCTTTGGAGGCCACTGAGTCGGTTGAGCGTTTTGTATTAATGCTGAATGATGTGTTTTTACGGCTTTGTCATGTTGTAGCTTTCTCGGCCCTGTCATTTGCAGCTGTCAGTATTGCTTTAGTGGCCGAATCTTTTTGCTGAGTTGGCTCAGTCCACTCTTCTCTAGTCATAGTGTATGCATCACACTTTCTGATCCTGATGACTTATGTTTTTTGATGAAAAACCTGATGAGAGGCTCTTGTTCACAGTATCAACTGTATCATTTTGGTCCACCATTCCTGTGTGGGCAATTGATGTCTCAAAATTGCATCTAAGGTCTCATCTGCCTCTGTATATTTGTAGAAGTTTGGAGGCACTTCAAACAAATGTTTGATCTCATTCATAATGAAAAATAAGTTCTCTACTCTGTTATAGAGACTTTGCCCAGATGCTGGCCCTGTTTCTTCTGAGGTACTTGGTCTTACAGTGATCTGATTGGTAGCAAATGTATTGACCCTTTTAGCATAGTTCTCATGTGAAAGTAGTCTCCCTGCGCTGTTCAGTAAGCCAGGAAGACCTCTGCTTTGTAATGCTGCAAACTTGTCCATAAATTTGTTTACTTCTGTCTGCATGTCCTGGCTTCTTCTTTCCAGTGTTTGTACCCATTAACTTGCCTAACATTTTTTGTTTCTTCATGGAGGGTGCACTTAGACTTGCAGAACCTCATGTGCCTTTTCTTTTCTTTTGGCTTTTTCTTTTGATTTTCTATCTAGAACTAGCCTTATTGCTTCCAAGGTCCCAGATTAAGCAGTTGGGAACCTTAATTCTCTACCTAACTACTGGTCTGCCAAGATTGAACAGTTTGGACAGACTTCTTTCTCTATTCTACAACAAGAAATTGAAACATGGCATGATCCAGATTAGGCTGTTGGATCACCCATCCAAATTGAGTCAACATCAAGCTATGTACACATATTACCTTCTCTTGAAAATATGGGATCTTTGCATCACCAAAGCAGAGCATATTTGAACTTACTTTACCAATCATGAAATATGAAACCTATTGGTATAGGTACCTAACAGATGGGAGATGGATCCTCTTCTCATGGGAGAAGGAATTATCCCTTGAGGTAGTTCCATCATTATAGGGGAAAGGAGCCCAAATTGTCATCCTCGACCGCATCCAGCCAAACCATTTACCAGACTTCCGTTACGGAGCTTCTAGAGATGGAAGCTTCAGCTCTAATTTAAAAAAATTTCCATAACAAGATTGACGCGACTGGAACATAGCTCAATCGCACTGATCTTCACGGGGAATAGTTCTAATCTCTACACATAGGAATGGGGGAGACAAAGGTCATTAGCGTCAGTCTTGTAAATTGGGCAAAATAGAAGTTCAAGGGGAAATGGTGCAAAAGGGAAATGATCTGCGCATGAAGAGGGACATAATGGGAGTTTCTCCATGAAGGCAAAGCATGCGGGCTTCACTGTAGAGGTCCTCTAGGATCAAGGAACAGGGAGTACAGGGATAGTGAAAAAATTCTGTGTAACATATACCCATGCCCCCTGACTGAGGTGGGGTTACATGTCATGAATTCAATGCCCCATTTGGCGAATGGTCCAACAGTAATGACTGGATGCAATGGTGCAGGTGGTAATCTAGTTTTTCGGTCATAGATCTGGCATGTGTGACAACTTCTGACGGAAATAATACAATCTTTGAATATAGTTGGCTAGAAGTAACTGGCACAGAGAATTCTCTGTGCGGTAGCATATCCAGATAAGTGTCCACCACAAGCACTTGAATGGCAATCATTCAATGCTTTCTCAGCTTCCTCATGTGTGAGGGACCTCCATAAAATTGTATCGATACTACGACAGTAAAGAGTGTTGCCAATGATCAGATAATCTTTGGCTTGGTATCAAATACGTCGCTATTGCGAGCGAAAGGTATCATGCCAAAAAGTTTGGGTCTGGAGATAGATCAATATATCTCCATACCATGGGTCAAATGACAATATTAGAAACAAAGACTCATCCAAAATTGATGGTTCAGATGTTGAATCAATGGAGGTTGAGGGAAGGTCACAAAGTAGCTTGGCGAAAACGAGAGATTTCTTTGATTTGGACTAGATGAATTCCAGATCAAACTCCTGCAAAATGACTATCCATTTTGAGTATTTGTCCCCCAAAAATTGACGTGACAAAATGTATGTCATAAGGTTGCAATCTGAAATGACAGTGGTCTTATGGAGAAGGATGTAATGGCGAAATATTGGAACAGCTTGCACAACTGCCAAAGCTAGTTTCTCTACGTAAGAGTACTTACTTTCTGTACCATTGAGACGGCTCAAATAATAAATTGGATGTTCAATCCCATTTTCCTCTTGGACTAAAGCCATGCCAATGGTTGTATCTGTAGCGGTGAGATACACATAATAGTCGTTTTGATAATTCAGAGAATACATTAATGACGCTCTAATTAAGGTATCTTTAAGAGCATCAAAGGAAGATTGCGTAACCTGATCCCAATGGAAGGGTATCCCCTTTTTCAAAAGATGTGTAAAACATTTAACCATCTTGGTGTAATTGGGAATGAACATCCTCAGAAAGTTAGCCTTCCCTTGGAGTCTCTGTAATTGTAAAATATTTGAAGGTGGAGGCAAATCAATAATTTCTTGAACCTTTAATGGATCGAGTCGAATTCCATCTTTAGACACTACAAATCCAAGCAATCGACCAAAACCAACACAAAACACACATTTGTTCGGATTGAGTCGTATCTTGTAGTGTCGGCATCGTAAAAATGTTGCTCTCAAATGTTGTGGGTGATCAGTCCGCTTTCATGAATGAGCAGGTAAATTGTCAAGGTAAGGTTGAACAATGTGCTTGATGTCATGGAAGGCATAGTTCATTGCCCTCTGAAATGTAGCCCCTGCATTCTTCAAACTAAATGGGAGTTTCCTATACGCGAATGTGCCCCATGGAAAAATAAAAGTTGTTTTAGATTGGTCCTGTGGGCAGATATTGATTTGATTGTAACTGGAAAAACCATCCATAAATGAGAATATTTTGCATCTGGCACATTCATCAATAATCTGGTCGATAAAAGGAGTAGGATAATTGTCCTTTAGACATGCCTGATTTACATCCCTATAATCGATGCACACTCGAATTGTCCCTTGTTTCTTCATGACAGGAACAATGTTGGAAACCCAGTCAGTAAGAGGTACAGGGTAAATGAAACCAGCATGCAAAATATTTCCAAATTCTACTTTAATGGCAACGGCTTTCTTTGGATGAACAGGTCGAAGCTGCTGTCGTACTGGTTTGACATCATGATAAATTTTTATTTCATGTTCAACTATACTAGAGTCAATTCCTGGCATCTCCTCGTATGACCATGCAAATATATCTCGAAATTCACAAAAGAGAGTACAATAATTATCAAGTTCCGATGGAGAACAAGATTTGTCGACATGAAAGTTCTTTACAACATTAGGCTTGGTCAAAATATTAATAGAAATCGTTTCTTCAATATTTGACAGGTTTCCCTCGGAATCTATTGTGTCTATGAAAACAAAATTCGAAAGGAAATCAACAACTAAAGGGTGGTTAAGTTCATTTGAATAATCTTCAATGTCATCTGGAAGATGGGAACAATGATGATAATCTTCCCAAGGTTCTTATCCTATCATCATTGATTGGACGATTCTTTCATCTGTAGAATGTGTACGTGAAAAAGGATCCGAAGAAGTATTGTATTCTAATGAACGATCTACCCATACAATTGGTGAAAGTGGATTTGGGTTTCCGCACAAGCTAGAAAAATTGATTGCTATGCAAGCTCAATGGGGCTTAGTGGCATAACTTTAGTATAACTATCATCTTCAGAATTGTTGGTAATCCTCCTTAAATCAGATGAGGTGGAGGAAATCATGTTGCAAGTCTCTACTCTTGCCACTTCCACCAAATCAGATGGTGACGGTAGCGTAAAAGTACCCATTAGGGAAGGATCTTTAAAGAGACCTACACCAACACTTTGAAGTGACAGTGGGGGTCCGTGTACCAATGGAATGCTTCCTGTAGCCTAAGAACTAGATGCAAAGAAGGCAAGTTGATCGATAACTGTGATTCCACCCTTATGAGGGAATGCAATTGTATGAAAGTACGTGGAAACCACAACAGCCATAACATATACCCATGGCCTTCCTAGTAAAATGTTGTAGTCGAGGGGTCCGTCAACTACCTCAACTTCAACAGTAACTATTTTCCCCCCTAGTTCAATTTGCAGGTTACTCAAAATCTGACAAGGATTATATGTTCGTCCGTTGAAATATTTTAAAGTGGTTGGTGATCGTGACAACAACAGTGTACCAAGTGTTTTCTAGCAGCTCATCGACATAATGCAAGTAGATGCCCCCTCATCAATAATAGTTCGATGAACGTTCTTATTGAGAGCCTTTACTTGAATTAGGAAACCTAACTATGCCGATAAATGTGGTGTATATCCCGCATGGTTAAAAACCACAATATTGGAATCTGTAGGGTTTATTCCACCAATTGCTGACAGTAAAGCCTGCTTTTGGGAGGGACAATTTTGTAACACCTCAAGCGTCAACATAGCAAAAGGTGATTGAGCAAGATCTTCTACTATGTTATAATTCTGAGCTGCTCGAGCTCAAGGGTTAAATGTTGATTTATGAACAACTCCCTTTGGTGGTTTTATTGTCAATTTTGGTGCAATAAGTGGTGGAATATTTTTAGATGAAGTCGAAGTCGAAGGATTAGGTTGATTAGTGGCCTGATTATTCGACGATGATGGTGGATTTCCATAATATTTATTTCTCGTTGACACCAAAACTTCATTTTTAGGCTTTGCAACAAATAGCATAAGTTCTTGGGATGTGGAAGCATCGTCTGTCGCAACCAAATGTGTCTCCGGGTTTGGAAATATATCAGTCAACACTGCAGATGTGTTAGAAGTCTTTATAAGCTTATAAACTTCTGAGCGGTGTGGACAATATCTTGTAAAATTCTCGTCATTACAGATTAGAAATGGATAAAGAGGTTTCCTTGCAGAGGTAGAGGAATCAGATGATTTCTCTTGAGGGGGATTATCTTGTTTTTTCTTGTTTTTCCCCTTCTTGCCTCCTGGTTTCTTTGGATTCTTGCCTTTGTCAGATGACACGACATTGACTTAAAAAGCAAGAGTGTTTTCTGATGCATTGGTAGTTTGATTGGAAATGGAAAGTGTTTGACTAGATGGTCTACTTGCCGTTTGTGTGCTCGAAGAATCGATCACACCATCGCCGACATGAGAGACTTTACTCGATTGTGGAGGAGGAGGAACAATGAAAGCTAGTTGGGGTGCATTCAGAATTTTGTCATAGAGCGTGCCAGATTGTGTGTAAATCAAATCCAAATATTGGGCATGAGCAATTACTTGCTCTTCTATGACAACTCCACATTTCGCCACATCCTCGGTGATTGTTGGCAATAAGGATTTTATGAACCACTCAGCCAAAAGCCGATCAGGAACATATGTCTTAACCATTCGATGATGACACTGCTACTCATGAATATGATCTGATATATGAGTAGCAGTAGTCTATTTAAAGTTGGTTAGGAGTTCCATTCCAGTCTCGTATCTGATAGGTAACTGGAAGTGGGTCAGAAATGTGGTGGCTAAAGTCTTAAAGTTGTTGAAAGAAGCTTGTGGTAACTCAATGTACCACTTTGCAGCCAGGCCAGTAAGTGCTCTTTAGAAAAGACAGAGTCTAACCGAGTCGTCATTTAAGGAGTTTGATGAACATCACAAATGAAAGGTCATGACATGATTTGATGGGTCTTCTCCGGTATTTCCATTGAATTTCGGAATGTCAGAAGGTAACTTATGCGTAATTACTAGCCACCAAGGTGCATATAAGATTGGATCATTAGTGAGCCGGTTTAAATCTGGTAATTCTAGAGTTGTTACAAATGGAAACTGTCGAATCAAGACAGGTTGAGCATACCCAGGATATGATGGAATTGCCTGAGCAATAGGTATTTTCATACCAACATAGGGCATATGCATTTGGTAACCTTGATAAGGTGGTTGTTGAACAAATCCGACATAAGGTGGTTGTTGATAACCAGGTTGAATTTTCAGTTGTCCATAACCAGTAAAGCCTTGTTGACCAGGACCTTGGTAAGCTTGATATTGTCCAAACCCAGGTTGAGCCTATTGGGCAGGTCCAAATTGGGGTTGGAATTGATGGAATTAAGGCTGCCATGGTTGTTGAATCAACTGTTGTTGATTTAACAGTTGTTGTTTCCCAGCAATGAAAGGTTGGCCAGGTTGTGAATAAACTATACCAGTGTAAGCCTGAGTCACTCCGGATAAAGGTATACTAACCTGAGGTTGTTGGACCCCATACACAAGCAGTTGTTGTATAACATCTTGAGAAACTTGAACTTCTTGACCCGAAACTTGTGGTTGCGAGGTAGAAGGACCAGTTTGTACAAGTTGAGATACAACTGTTTGAACTTGTGAATGCGGTACAGTGGTAACAACATGTGTAATAGGAATATCTGACATAGTTTGAATTGGTTGTGTTGGATACACAAGACTTGGATGAACTGGAATTTTTGGTTGCCATTGATAGACTCGAATTCCAGATTGACCTAAATACTGCGGGATACTACCATGTGATGGTCCTCCAGGACATGGAGGATAAGGTGAATATCTCTCCATATGGCGGAAATCCAGTATGTAATGGATACATAGGTTGTTGTTGACTAGATTTCCCAATTTGATATTGATGTGCAAGATCAAAATGTTGAGTTCCCGTTAAAGAAGAACCAGGTAAAATTTTGGTTGAGGACATGGGTGATGACCATGGTGTAGAAGCAACCCCTGAGTGGGTTCCAGATAAAGATTGGTAACCAACCGGGACGGACGATTCACCATATAGGTGCAACTCAGGTGTAGTAGAAAACATTGAAGAGGTTGCGACAGAAGATTCTGCCGCAGCTGCATCAGATGATACAGTCTAGGATGTTGACGGTTGTTCAGCCATAGTTAACTGACCCAAAAGTTGTCCTAAAGAATCGACGGGTACTTGAAAAGAAGCAGGATCAAAAGGAGCAGTAAAATGAGGAGTATGAGGGTAAAGATAAAGCCCGGTTCCAAAATGGAATGGGGTTCCAGGTGTGGTATCTTCTTCCAATTCTTCCTCGATAGCAATTAAACCAGGTGGAAGAACTTCACCGTCTGGTCTGTAATAGACTTCTAGTGTTGATAAAGTGGAAGTTTCAGTAGTTACTGATGTCTGAGGGTTAACCGGTTGATCATCTTCCAGTAAAGTAACAACTTCTAAATGTTCAAATTCGAAGTCCAGATGTTTCGATAAAAGAACAACAGTTTCAGGGAGAGGTTCTTGAACAACTTCCGGTTTAGGAGTAATTTATGTTTGAACTATGATAAGTTCTGGATTAACTTCTGGTTGAAATGATTCAAATTCAGAAGTAATTTCTTGTTAAGCAACTTCAAGTTGAGGATCAACTTTTTGTTGAACAACTTCGATTACTGTTTCACTAGGATCAGTGATAATGTCCTTAGGTAATTGTGAAACTTCTTCTTTAGAAACGGATGTACCAGAAATAGTTGGGGTAACTGGAGCCTTAGTACTTACCAAAATGGATGATTCGGGTAATTCATATGAAGAATTAGGAGTTCTTGATGTACTTGACTAAGTTAAACGAGACCACTTTGACTTAATAGGTGTAGCTTCGGGCGGCAAAGGTGGTTTGCTCGTTGTTCTCTGCAAACGACCGGGTAAGGGTTGATATTCCTCCATGATTGCTGATTAATTTTATTATCAAAAAAGAAATAAACAAAAAGGGATAATCTAGGCAAAAGGTTTACCAAGCAACTGTGAACTGCAAAATACCTCCTGGCGAACCAAGAAGCACGGGCAGGCAATCTCCCCAGATGCTTTGTTCGATGTATCACAGTGTACAAGGTGGCTGACTCGGTTACCTAAGGATGGATAGAAACCTAGTGTTGTCTTCCCATATATACCCAAAGGTACGTGGAGGCCCAATTCGTATAAGCATTGTCTAATGCAAAACCGCACAGTGAGAGCATTCCCATATACTTTACGTATTGTAACACTGCCCTATATACCCGAAGGTACGTGGACAAGCTACAATATACTCACATACGTGGAATGAGGTATCGCACTCGGGATGTATTGTAGACAAGTTAGCGACAACTGCTTTGTTTTACGACGCCGGAACACGTCTCTAGCCTAGAACCACTAAATGTTTTTCGTTAATAACAATGCTACATTCGGTAAATTGATGTTAATTTTAAGTTGATCTTGCTTAGGAATTTTCCTTTGAAGTTCACCGCGTGATGTATTCTGAAATTCCTAGGAATGCAACTATTATGATAAGCATTCTTTCCATTCAATTTAACAATGAAAATCCTAGCTACTAGGGATAGAACAATCATATTTCTTTCGATCAAAGAGCAAAGAGCACAATCTAATGCAATTTCCCTAAACTATTCCTATGAGCACACAAAAACTTTTTCAATGCAACATGCATGTATTTATTTTCGATTTCCTCAATGTGAATTTGAACAAAAAGGAAACTTCTGCACATACAATCAATCAATCTTTAACAAGAATGAAGACTTTACGACAGTTCTGTTTTGAAGGAAAATAAGACTTTTATGACACTTTCTTTCAAACAAAGATTAATCAACTATATTCTAACTTTGACTATGGACCGATAATGACAAAGAAAACATTTAAGAAACATTAATAAATCAAGCCAAAGTAGGGCTAGCAAAGGAGGTTGAAACTTGTTCTCTGAGACATGACATTCATTGATCAATCAACAAGCAAAAAAATAGAGAAAAGTTGGCAAAAACTCATTCCAAAGGTGGGAAATTGACCCTAGGAGGATCAGTGCAGCCCTGAATGGGAGACAGTGCGCTTCAAAGCACTGTCCCTAAGCCAAGGGTGCTCTGCAGTGCACTGTGTCCCTGAGAAGCCTACACTGGTGACAGTGAGTCATTTCAAAAGGCAATTTGACACAGTTTTGACCAAAATTTCAATGCAAAAGAGCTTAAATACAATCAATGAACACAAGTAGGGTCTGCAAGAGTGTCCTAGGAGGTGGATAAGCTACTAGGAAAGATGATCTTCCCCAACGGAGTCACCAATTTGTTTTGGAGAATTTGGTATCTACGGATAAATACTAATTCCCTAGATAAGTAGCCATATCTAGAACAACAGTTTAAAGCACTTTAGCCTTTTCCTATAAGCAATAGATAAGAAAAAGAAGATGAGAAGACCTACTTGTAGTTCTTCTTTCCTCTTGTCTCCTTTGTATCGATCCTGTCGCTCCTTCCCATACTTAACACGCTTGAGAAGTACCTGTAAACACAAACAGAAGACAAAGAACCGATCAAAGCAAAATATCTATTGAATACAAGTGAATGGAATCAGATACATTTCACACATATAAGCATCATATAACAATACAATCATATGGGAAAAAGGTTCAAATACTTTATTGAATAGAAGAAGGAATTACAACCATTGTGTCTGATTCAAAGTCATTCCTCTAGCTTGGATCCCATCCACATCACATCAAAAGCATGACAAACTTGTAGCATTACAATACTTGCTTCAAAGCCAATTCTCATAGCAACATTATCTCCTTACAATTCAACATAGTCCAGCCCCTGATCACTTAGATGAGTATTCAATTTATAGGAGGATGAAGGAGGTTATGTCATAAATGGGGGTATTGAATGGCCTTCCATACTTAGAATTAGTTCCATGGAGGAAGGGATGAGAGGGTAGGATGCATCTTAACCAATTACTCATCCATTTTCAAGCTCATAGGAGTTGATAAGTGAGGGAACCTTCTAGATAACTCCAAAAGTTAAGAATATTCCCCAAACCCTATGTGAATTTCACTCAATCTCGCCTAGCGCGGGTGAAAGAGGGCCTAAGTGCTCTGCAGAGCACCCTAGCATGGACTCAACTACTCTGCAACGCACGCTTACATGGGCCTACCTGCGTTGGTCCCTCTAGAGGTCATTTTAGGATGTCTTCTAGTCATGAAATTGTCTAGGAAGGAGGCATTCAAAAGGGTGACTTGTTTAGGGCATGTAACAACTGAAATCAGGGTTTGATGAGCCCTAAAACACTGATCTGGATGATGGGAGTGATGTGCCCAAATGGATTTGTAACAGCTTGCTGCATGTGTCCCCAAGGATAGAATTGTTTTCTGAGAGCTTTTAAAAACTTAGACCATGAACAGATGGCTTTACCTTTCCGCTTTACATCTGTTTGAGTTTTACTTTCCCACTAGATTAAAGTTGTTCCCCCCATTCTAAGTGTAGCTAACTGTTTTTTTTTTCCATCAGAAATGTTCTAAATTCTACAATACATTTCTAACTGCTTAATCCAGTTATCTAGCTCTATAGGATTCATTTCCCCGTCATAAATAGGTAGTTCAAATTTAACATCAAGTTTCAAAAGAGATGATTTCTTAGGTTTCTTTTATGTTTAAGAATCAGAATTGGAAGAAGAAGATGATGATGATAGAGATGATGGAGGAGAAGGAGGTTTATTAGCCTTGCCTTTTCCCTTGTCCTTCTTCGATGTATTTGAAGAAGAAGCTGCATCTCTCACCTTCTTATCTTCGTAGAGTTCTCCCAACATCTGTTGCATGCTCAAAAACATTTGTTGAAACTATTCCTGATCCATGACCTTCCCTTCAGGAGTTTCACCTGCATCAGATCCTGTCATTGTCGATCGATGAGCGACTTTTCGCTTTCCAATTTCTGGATCGAACTCCTCAAGTGTTCCTTCTCCACATCATGACCTTGACCTAGTTAACATTCACTGGCAAAAATTCTACAAAATGCAACTTGCTCTGATACCAAATTATATGATCTGAAATTGATCATAAACTAAACTGAAGTAGAATTGAATATTTGCCAACAGTGAATTGATTGTTAACTTAAGCGCTTAATGTGGAAGACTGAAGGAGAACAGTTGATTTAATGAATTAATAAAGAACTTAAGAATCATAATTAAACGTGAATTTGCAGCATAAAACAGAAATAGAAGACATAAAACATTGATTACGGAGTTCGTCCTTGATGGACTATGTCTTCGGGTCCGCTTTCAAGATGGGCATCTGTTTTATTAAGGATTGATCCAAGGAAGTATTTACATAGAAAAACAATAAACTGAATGTGCTCGCAGGAACCTCTGGTCTATGTCAAAAGAAATCTCTCTCTCCTAGCTTTCCAACGCCTATCTCAGTTCACAATTCCGCCTCCGGACGACCAAGAAACACTGAAAACAAAATTGCCTCTCTCTCTCAGAATCTGAGTACAAAGTATTCAAAAACCATTTATACATCCAATATCCCTTCATAATGTGTACAAAGGGTTTTATAAAGCTATAAGTTGAACTCCTTGGCCTAAATTGGTAAGTGGTTAAGCAATTGAAGTCTCAGACTTATCATAGTGTAACACCTTGGAGATAAGTACATGGTGGTTCATTTTAACATAGCACAAACATAATGAAAAAATCCAAATATAAACTTTGGTTAAAATAAACCTGCAGACAGTCAGCTAACCGCTCGCAGGCCCGGATCGGTCTGCATGTGATCGTTGTGGTCTAACCGCTGGCTGCCATCTGGTGGCTTATCCCCAACGGTGTTGGTTAACTGCGCGGTGACTTAACCCTATTCACATGCTAACTGCAAATATCCGATGGTTCTGCTACTATTAACACCAAATGATGTGGTGAGCCACGACTTGTTCACATGATCTTCACCCGATAGTTAGCCTCCGCTGCGGTCAAGTCTGCGGTTAAGGCTATTATTACATTTCCATTGTATTTTTAACATAAGGTTCGAGATAGCCCACGGGGCTTTGGATTGACGGTGAATGGGGGTGCGATGTTAAGGCACTCCTTGCGATAGGTCACCGGTTCAAATCCCCCGTGGGTACTTAGGTTAGTCTAATAGATAAAAAAAAAACATAAGGTCCGAGATCATTGTTGTGTAGCATAGTTTTTTTCCACACCATGTTATGTCTAGGACTTAAGTCTCTATGGTCTTGAATTAGTGGTAGGTTTATTACATAGGTTTAACATGTTTTATCCTTAGCACTTAGCCACCTAGGCCTTTACCACCATAGGCTTAGGATTATATTGAATTTACCCAACCATTTGCACCATCGCACCACTTAGGATTTCAAACCACCATGAAGACAATACTGGCGAATCTGAAGATGCACTGACTTCCTTGTTGAATATAAATGACCTAAGATCCTCCCGGTCAACATAAAAAATGGTGTCAGCTCCATCAGATGCCATATTTGCAAGATAGTTAAAATCCACAATCGGCCAGTTGCCTCAGCTCAAACCAATGATTAACATTTGCAACCTCAAAGATCAAGTTAGCCGACTAAGATAGTTCAAGTAGAAAGAATCTTGTCATTAGTTTAATTCTATTTTTAGTTTTATTTTTGCTTACTCTAAGGAAGGTTGTTTGAAACCTCTTCAGATTTTTTTTGTAATAATATATTTTTTGAGTCATGTATTATAGTATTTAAACCCCTCTCATGCATTTAGAGAGGGGTCTAGAATTTTATCAAAAACACTTTTCAAGACATTACACTTTTGTATTTTTGGGAAGGTTTTGATGAAATTATTGGAACAAGATCTATTTTTCTTTGAATATCGAGCATGCTCTACTGAAATTACACTTCTGTACTCTTAGAGTGTATTTGATTGGATGAAATTGGATCAATATTGTTGAGCCCATGAGAAGGACCTTTCATATATGGTACTTTTATCGTATGATCGTGTTTTATTTATGCATTAGCAATACTCTTTCTTTGATTGTCTTATGTATGAAAATCTGAGTTATAGTTCTACATTATTGCACTTTTGTATGATGTTTCAGCTCTGATTCTGTATTGAATACGTAAACAATTATTATATGCAATATAGTTTTCTCAATTGTTTTGTCTAACTATTTATCCAAAACAATTATCTTGAACGATTTCATTTCTTTTGGCAGTTGAATGATCTTTATTACCAATTTCTTTGAGACATCTTTGTAGATCACATATCTTATTTTATTCCTAGGTATATTTATAGTCAAATAATATTAGATTAAGATATATGCATGTGTTTGTTATTTAGATTAGATTATACTTAGTTGAATCATTCTCCGTTATATCTTATATCATCCCAACAACATTATCAAATCAATCCTCTCTGGGAAACTGGTCCCATTATCCCCAGTCAGAGCCACTATACCAAACGGAAAAGGAGTTGCTTTTAAGGTCCGGACCGGGTGGTTATCCCCCATGTTGTCGCAGTGAATTTTGAGGCTTCAATAGATAGCTACGAGTCATGGAAATGAGGAATATCCATTGTTACAAATATTTTATTTAGGTATTGGCTTTTTACAGAAAGAAATGAGGATAACTTGTAACAAATTAAGTGCAATTTTTCTAGCAAAAACCCTCACCTATCATTCTAATTCAAAGAATATTGAAGTGTAGTACCCTTTTTTAAATACATGGTTAAACAAAACATAATATTGCTGGAGAAGGTTGATACCTCAAAGAATGTTGCATATTCAATGAAAACTGTTGGTAATATTGAAAATTTCTCTTAGTGTAGAGAATCAATGGGCATCACTACCCCTAGTGCTTAACTATATGAATGCCTTACCCTTACCCCCATTTATGCAAAGTATTTAGGAGGTGGTGGAATGTTGGATACATGTTATTTCCATTGTAGGTAGATTTATTTCATCCCAACATGGTTTAAGGGCTAGCCCCCAAATAAAGGGAGTCTAGGGACTAGCACTTAAACCATTATTGGGATACGATTAAATCCTTAGTCTACCTACAAAAGATAAAACATGTATTCAACATTCCCCCACTTGTTGAATACTTAGAAAACAGATGGAGGAATCTTTTGTTGTTCGGTTATGTATTATTTCAACTAATGGTTTTGGGTCTTTATAATATAATCTCAGTTAAGGGGTTATGATTGTACTCTAATCCATGTTAATGGATTAAGGTTTTGGATTCTATGGAAGTCCTCAACATTGTATTGTGAATAGTGAAGTCAAAATAACGAGTTAGAGAGAGGTGTAACTCTCAATTAGGTAGGTTTTCTCGTTTTATGGTTTCTCGGTTAAGTATTTTTTCATCTTATGTGAATGTTCAATTATTATACTCATTTTTAGTTCTTGTTAGCATTTCTTTTCTTGCTCGTATTCATCAAACTCTTCATTTAACGTGGAGGTTATTATTTTAAGACATTTGTTGCTAGGGTTTAGTTCATTTTGTGAAGAGTAAGGGTATCACTGGTCTATGATAAACATGTTCTTGAGTAGGATATTTACATAGTGAATATTGTTAGATAAAAGTGGTGAGATGTTCAAGAATAGAAATAGAGAAATTAATAGCCAATTATTTGAGTTATGTAATCTAGAGATGGAAGATATTCTTGTTGATGGAGGATAGTGGATTGTTGTGGATCCAAGTACAAAATCTATTAGAAATTGGGAAAAGATGGAAAGAAAGGAGAGAAGTATGATTTGGCTGCACCTCTCAAATTCAATGTTATTGAATGTATTTGGAGAAGGTAGTGAAAATAAACCATTGGGATAATTTAGGGAATATTTTTTAGTCAAATTACTTGGTAAACAAGTAGTTTCTTTGAAATAAGTCGTATCATCTTCGGATGGATGATGGATAATCTATGATGGAGCATCTAGATTCCTTTGCTAACTCTAGTAAGTCAAATTTTCTATATTGATATTAAGATGGAGGAAGAAACTAATGAAATAAGTTGTATCATCTTCAGATGGATGATGGATAATCTATGATGGAGCATCTAGATTCCTTTGCTAACTCTAGTAAGTCAAATTTTCTATATTGATATTAAGATGGAGGAAGAAACTAAGTGCATTACCTTGTTATATTGTTTGCTAAAATATTATGATTATAGTAATTAGTGTTACTATTTTATCCACTTTAAATTTCAAGGTTGTAGTTGCATGCTTGTTATCAAAGGAAATAGGGAGAAAATCAATGGAAGGTGTAGCTAAGGATGTTTTATTTATAAGAGGTCGTCCTCAAGAAATAAAAAGTAAGTATTTGAAGGCTAGATATAAATCAAACGATAGATCTAAGTCTTTTGGAAAACATATAAGAAAATCATGGAAATGTGGTATATATGGGAACTATAAGGAATGTTGCAAATCTAAGAATGTTGATAAAAGTAATGGATATAATGATGACTCTTCCACATAAACAAAAACATTCATGAAATAAGGAGCTGATATTTACTTGACATCTATAGATACATTTTCAGAGCATGATCTGGAGAATATTGACTCAAGTGCCTCATTTCATATGACTCATCACAAAGAGTGTTTTTGTGATTGTGAAAATTACAATCAACGTGATACTTTTTTTGGAGGTGATGAGATAACTAAAATCATAGGACATGTAAGGGTCAAATTGTAACTCATATATAGAAGAATTAGAACTCTTCCCGAAGTTATACACATTATATATCTAGCTAAAAACTTAATATATTTAAGCAAGATGAGAAATGAAAGTGTGCATGTTCGATTTAAAATGGGAAAATGCAAGATGGTTTGAGGAGATTGGTGTTGATAAGGGGATTTTGAATTAAAAATTTGTACAATCTGATGGGAAGCATTGTTAGTGATGGGTGTGTGTTAATGGCCAAACATGATCTCATTGACATTTAGGGAGGCCTCCTAGTCAAAGCCCTAAATTAAGCTCTTTTCTATTTGGATTGGTGGTTATGACTGGTTCTAATGGGTCCAGATACCCCCTTGCCCTTCCTATTGACTTGTGATATCTCTAATTTCTTATCAACAGAAAGAGAAATATTAGATTTACTCTCTTGTTGTTAGCTTGCAAGCAAACATCGTTAAGCTGAAACAAGAGTTCAACCAAGCCACATTGGGGTTTGATACTATGTAAGGAGACTTCTAAAATACAATTAATTTATTCTAAGTGCAAATTTACTCTAGGATGCAAGCGATAAAAAATAAATCCTTAATCTATCTCGATTGGGAAGATACAGATCTGATCCCAACCGAGAGAAAGATAATGAAGTTTGGACCAACCTTGAATTTAGGACAAAATGAAGTCAATGATCCAAAAAAATAGTTTGAGGATTTACTACTAATTCAAGCAAGTATATGCATTCAACTATCTAATGAATAGTCATCAGATCTCTATTGCACACACATCTAAATTAAAATGAAATGAATTCAAAATCAGTTCCATGATTGCATTAAGGAAATAGTTCCCATAAAACAATCATGATTAATACAAATACAAAACTGCCATTAATATGTTAAATAGTTAACATATTAATATGAGGTCTATCAAGGATGATATTGATAGACATCAACTCAAAGGAGTTTATAAAATTGATTGCTATTGTGGAAAAAGCTACATTGGTGAAACATGGCACTCTCTACAGAAAAGACTAAAGGAGCATGGAGCAGATATTAAGAATGGAAGGTCTCGTACGTCGGCCCTTGCGGAGCATTCCTCAAAAACAAAACACCAGGTTTGTTTGGAGAGTGCCTCAATTATCGCAAGAGAAGAACAATATCAAAGACGAAATATTAGGGAGGCTCTTGAAATTATAAAACATCCACAAAATCTCAACAGGGACAATGATATCGAGATTAGTGGAAGTTGGCTTCCTTTAATCAAAGGGATTACTACCAGCACATCTCAGGTAATCAGGTAACTGCTCCTCTCCTATTATAATTTTCTGATCTCATATTAAAGATAAAATTAAAATTAAAAATAGTTAAAAATAGTTATTATTATGATTCTTAATAATAATTATCATTATTATTTATTAAGTATTTATAATAATAATTATTTAAAGATTAGTTATAATAATAATAAGAATAATTCATTTATAATAATAATTATTATTAGAGCTTCTATTGAGTTATAATAATATAACTAATTTTATTAGTTTAATCAATTAATTAGTTAATAGATATTATAATTAAATAATAACAATTATTTAAAAATTAGTTTAATAATAATAAGAATAATTCATTTATAATAATAATAATAATAATTAATATCATTAAATATTTATAATAACAATTAAAATATCATTTGGCTTACTAATCAATCATTTTAGAATGAACATATATTAACAATTAGTCATTATATTATCTATTAATTAATTAATTAATTAATTAATTAATCAATTAATTTATAATAAAATATTTTCAATTTATCCTATATTAAAAATTGTTAAAATATCATTTACCTTACTAATCAATCATTTTAGAATTCATATATATAAACAATTAGTCATTATATTACCTATTTATTAATTAATTAATTAATTAATTTATAATAAAATAATTTCAATTTATTCTATATTAAAAATAAAATAATTAAGTATCAATATTAATTATTAAGCATTTACCATAGTAATTAGTATCTAATTATAATATCTAGTAACTAATTAATTAATTAAATCTAATAGAATTAGTTATATTTATCATTATTAAATATGAATTTAATTATTATAATAATTATTAATCAATTAATTAATTATAATAAATCAATGAGAATTAAGATATAATAATAACTTAAATTTTTTAATAAAATCAATTAAACTAATTAATCATTACAAAATTGTCACATTATAATAAAAAAATCTATTTATTAAAAAAATATTTTAATAATAAAAATAAAAATAATAAAATACAATTTATTATAAAAATTATAATAAAACTTTAAACATGGTTAGTAGCTATTATAAATAAAAATAAAAATTTAATATAAATAAAAAATTTAAGCCGACCTCATCTCCTTGAAATCAAATTATCTTAATACTACTTATACTCTTACTAAGCTCTTCTTCTATCATCATTAAGTAATTGTCCCGATGATGGATCCCTATTGGGATTTGAATCATTGACAAGTATGATTATCACTGTGGATACTCTGAGATTCAACTTAAAAGAAATGAACCACAGATGCCTGAAATCCAAAATAATGACATGTATATCTATTCGAATTCATCATTCAAATTGATATCAATTATATCCAACAATAAAAGATAGTTTTTCATTGATTAAATAACCATATAATTAAATTGAATTCACAATAGTGCAAAATCCATAAATTAGACACTTATTTGGATCAAGAATCAAATCAAATTGAAATAAAAGAAGGCTATCAATCAACCTTTTGTTGAAAATAGCAACAAGAAATGTTAAAAATAGAATCCAGAAATTCTAGTTTAATTTGTCCTTGAATTAAATTGAGAATTGAAATCAAATTGTATTCTTATAACAACTTGTAATAGTTAACTAGAGTGAGTTGACTTAGTTAACTTAGGAATTTCGAGTTGGAAGTCTTTCTGAAGTCATGTATATGTTTTCCCTATATTATAGGGGTCCAGGATGAGTTAAGTATGAGTGGTAATTAGTTAACTTAGATTATTGAGTTAAGTCTAGTTAAATTAGTTCCAAACTGTTTGAGGAACTAACTATGAGTTAACAGTTAGTTGATGCATTAGTGTACTCAACTAGTGCTACTCCAGTTAATTGAATATTCCCTCATCAGAAACTCATGCATATCGATTCTAAGAAAGACCCAGTTGAGGCTAGAGTGCAGGGACAATGTACTATTTGTTTTAGATTTTTCTGAGTTGCACTGATAGTGCATGCATTCAGGAACTAGGGAATTTCCCTTTAAACACAGGCTAATTCTCTCAGGAATTATGCAAAGAATTAGAAGCTTGGAGGCTTGGAAATTTAGCTAAGTATTGGACAAAGGAAGTCATCAGCCGGAGGATAGGAAATAATTATGCACGTTAAGCTCAAGGTTGAGGAGAGCATATTGTATTCATCCAAATTCTTTGACCAAGGGCGCAAGGAAATAAGGACTTGGAGAGTTGGAGAATTGGCTAAGTGTTGGCCAAGAGGTTGCTTGTGAGTTGGAGATTCATTTCACTGAGTGCTGGGATTGTTCTTGAGAGAACAAGCATTGTATTATCATCTTGGATTTCTGATCAATGCAATACAGATAGTGGGGTTTTAGGCTATGGCTTTCCCTAGATGCTTAATGTGTTATGTGCCATTAATGTTCTTCCTCTTGTCGATTATTGTTTTCATCGATATTTATGGGCTTTCACTGTAAAGAGTAGAAGTAGATTCTTGGCTCTTTTTTTAGTAGATTACATGAGCTTGTGAACTTACAGGAAAATATACATAGTATCAGAGCTAGATTTGCAGGATTTTCTACATGGTATCGGAGCAAGATTATTTTTTTTGGGCCGCGAGTTTTCAGAGAAGATATGAAAATTTTTGTACAAAATTTTCAGAAAAAAAATAGCAAGTCTAGATTCCTTGTGAAAAAATACCCAAATTCAAAAAGAAAATCAGTCGAAGCGGAGTTCAGATGAGGGAGATATCGTTGATTTAAAATCAGCTCTTTTTTCTAGAAAATTTTGTGATGGCGAGACAGAGGAAGATATGGTGAGCCTTGCTCTTCTTGGACTCCCAAAGAGTTGGCATAGTTATCAGGACTTAGTCAATTGTTGGGAGAAGCTTCTAGATTGGGAACGACTGTGGTCGGATTTGATGCGGGAGGAGATCAGGAGGAACATTAGAGATGGGACCTCTTCCAAGGAAGTGGAAGAGGATTTTGCCTTAGCGAGTAAGGCAAAGCAGGCCAAGGGAAAGATGTCCTAAGGCGAGGAGGGAAGAAAGAATATGGGATTGATGAAAGTCAAGTGTTTTCACTATCACGAGCACATGCACTATGCCAAGAACTGCCCATAGAAGAAAGCAAGTGAGAAGGAGCTAACAGTAGCGACAACGGGTGAGGCTCTAGCTTCACAATTCGAACTTGATTTCACTCTCATTGCATGCATGGCTGACATTGCCATGGGAGGCGTGTGGTATCTTAATAGCGGTTCCTCATTCCATATGACAGGGAATAGAGATCTCTTTAGTGATTTTAAGGAGAAAGACCTCAAGCAGAGCATAGAGTTTGGAGATGACGAGAGGTATAGATCTATTGGGATCAGTAGAGTTACCTTTTAGAGGGAGTCTGGCTCCCCTCTCAGGATCATAGATGTGATGTACATTCCAGGACTAAAGAAGGATCTTGTTTTAGTCGTGGTATTAGAACACTGTGGCTATGATGTGGTTTTTAGTAAGGAAAAGGTTTTGCTTAGACACATCACCACGGGGCAGGTGAAACAGAACGGTGCACGGGTCAAGAACCTGTATGTTCTTGAGGTTCAAGGTGCATGCAAAGCCTTGAGAATCAAGGCAAAGGTTAGAGACTTGGTGGTTGAGAAGGAGAGTAAATTACCTCTCAACATGCAGCCCTTGGAGAAGCCTCAGAAGCATCTTTAGGGAGTTGTGGAGCAGCCACAACTAGAGAAGATGACAGGAGACCGAGTGGAGAGATCCACTCAAATAGAGAAGGAGTCTTACAAGCTGTCTCAGACAATTGTGGAGCAGCCATAATTGGAGAAGCTGAGAGCAGACCGATTGGAGGCATCCAATCATGTAGAGGCCTCCAGTAGGGGGAAATTTCGAGCCAAGTGGGTAGAGGGATCACATGTAGCCATACCTCCAGGTGAGAGGTGGGACGATTTGAAGTGATAGTCCCAAGAGGGCTAAAATTGGGTAGGGTCCATTGAGAGGTTTTATCTCATAGATCGTACCTTGCTACGAGAGCCCAAAGTACATAGTAGCGGGAGGAATCAGCAAGATTGATGCAGTCAGAGATCAGAGTGATAGAGGCTAGAGAAGTTAGATATTGAAGAAGCGTAGAAAGGGTTGACAACAGTGCAGAAAGGCGGAGTCAATAGAAGTGTAGAGTTTTCAGTCGACAGAGGCAATAACAGTCAGATTCTTTGATTACAGAGGCATCATTCCGATTCAAGTTGGATGTTTTTTTGTTTTTGGAATTGTTGGAGCAACAACACTAGAGAGAAGTGTTGCATGCAGAAAATTCCAAAGGTTCGGGATCGAGATTGAGTTGAATTCCTTTCTTGTTGAGAGGGAGTGTTGAAAATAACAACAAGAAATGTTAAAAATAGAATCTAGAAATTCTAGTTTAATTTGTGCTTGAATTAAACTGAGAATTAAAATCGAATTTTATTCTCATAGCAACTTGCAATAGTTAACTAGAGTCAGTTGACTTAGTTAACTTAGGAATTTCGAGTTGGAAGCATTTTTGAAGTCATGTATATGTTCTCCCTATATTATAGGGGTTCAGGATGAGTTAAGTATGAGTGGTAATTAGTTTTGAGTTAAGTACAGTTAAATTAGTTCCAAAATGTTTGAAGAACTAATAGTGAGTTAACAGTGAGTTGATGCATTAGTGCACTCAACTAGTGGTACTCCAGTTAACTGAATATTCCCTCATCAGAAACTCATGCATGTCGATTCTAAGAAAGACCTAGTTGAGACTAGAGTGCAGGGACAATGTACTATTTGTTTTAGATTTTTCTGAGTTGCACTGATAGTGCATGCATTTAGGAACTGAGGAATTTCCCTTTAAATACAGGTTAATTCTCTCAGGAATTATGCAAAGAATTAGAAGCTTGGAGGCTTGGAAATTTGGCTAAGTATTGGCCAAAGAAAGTCAGCAGGCGAAGGATAGGAAATACTTATGCAGGTTAAGCTCAAGGTTGAGTAGAGCATATTGTATTCATCCAAATTCTTTGACCAAGGGCGTAAGGAAATAGGGACTTTGAGAGCTGGAGAATTGGCTAAGTGTTGGCCAAGAGGTTACTTGTGAGTTGGAGATCTATTTTATTGAGTGCTGGGATTGTTTTTTAGAGAACAAGCATTGTATTATCATCTTGTATTTCTGATTAATGCAATACAGATAGTGGGGTTTTGAGCTGTGGCTTTCCCCAGATACTTATTGTGTTATGTGTCATTGATGTTCTTCCTCTTGTCGATTATTGTTTTCATCGATCTTTATGGGCTTCCGTTGTAAAGATTAGAAGTAGATTCTTGTATCTTGTTTTAGTAGATTACATGAGCTTATGAACCTACAGGAAAATCTACACCTTTAACCTTAACGCTAGCGTACATAAGTTGCATATCTAATCAAAGCTCTCTCTGAGTAAATGAAATTCTCAGAAAATTTCATGATAGCATGGAATTCTCAGAGTTGTAATACATCTCTTTTCATCTGGTCCAAAATATATCTGATTATCTACAAAATTCATTCTCCTATAGTAGTGCAAAAAGCCCTTTTTTTGCAGAGAATTGGAACCCATTTGTCATTTTCAAAACTATTAGTTATAGTTTACAAAAAATATCCTAAAAAAGAGACTTGTTGAAAGCAATTTTGATCCAAGATCTTAGAGTTGGAAAATCCCTCTTTTCCCTCTTGCTGGTGCAATTTAATTGCTCAAAGACTCCCAAGCTTGCTCTTCTCCAATCAGCTCCCTGCAAAAATAACCAAAATAAAAGTTAAAACTAATCAAAATTCAAATTGAAAACCAACCAAAATTTCACATCAAAATTGAAAATACAAAATTGGGAAAATAAATTCTCAAACTGAAATTTAATTAAATAAATTAAATAAGAAGACATTTGTGCTTCCCGTTGATCTCTGTAATGATTTCTTTGGCTCAAGAAGGTGTTCTTCGAATGAATTTGCAACAACAAAACTTTTGGCAAATCAAATTCCAAAAACAACTCATAAAATTAGTTTCTTGTTGCAAATTCGTAGCTTTCATTCCCCTGAAATTTTGTCATAGTAATTAACCAAATTTGGTCATGTAACCACTCCCAAAATATTATCCATGATTTTAGCTTTCAAACAAATAATTCTAAGTCCCATTTGGCTAAGTAAATCTTAAGTTATCAAAACTTAAACTCCAAAATATCACATTTACTAAAAATTATCAGTCCAAAGTAATTTATTAAACTTTTTATTTATTTTAATGTATAAAACCAAATCATTTGAAAATAAGAAAATAAAATAAATTAATAGTAATAAAAATAAATGAATTAAATAATATAACAAAATTATAATATAATCCTATAACAAAATTACATAATAAAATAACAAAATGTAATATAATTTAAATTAAGACGGTTGGGGCTTAGGTCTTTATAATGTATACACATAAAACAATCTTCACAAGGTTGTTCGTGAGGTTTTTAGAATATACTTGGAGAAGCAACTGTCGATGGACCTACGAGGTACACAAGCTTAAAACATTATTTGATGCTCTTGTGTGTTGTCCTTTTCACACAAGGCTTCATTAACAAAGCAATATCATATCACATGCATTCATATTGGGGCATAAAAAATGAGGAAAAATTGAAATAATATATTGAGCATATAATATGGGGTAAAGGCTTTTTATATTCTATATAGCAATATGTCTATTATAAGGTATTGTTTATACAATACATTGTCCACATAAATGCAAAAAACAAGTGGGTTGGAGAAATAGAAGTTCAAGAGTATTTTGGGAGTATCGAGATGGGAGGGGGAAAGAGAAAACTATGGTAATAATAGGCTCATAGTAGCCTAATATTCAAACCTATGGCCCTAGTATTGGCATGTAATTCATGGTAATGTTAAATTCTTAAAAGTGACATTGTCCTTTATCTTTCATTTTCATCATTTTACTTAATTTTTTAACATTACCATGAAATGACTCAAGATGTTTGAGAGTGGTTCTGACCTCATTAGTTTTCATATGGAGAAAGTATAATTTTAGATCTCACTCAAAATCCAACAGGCTTATTAGTTTTTTAGGATTTCAGAATTGGGGGCATTTCAATGTTTCCATTGGATTTTGTCATGTACTAGGGTATGGAACTCATATTTAATCAAAAGAACCAAGCCCTCTATATACCTTGATGTTAGTGATATTTGTTGTCAAACTCCTCTATCTTGATCCTACTAAAAATGTACCTATCACTCAAACAAAATCTTGACTTGACATGCTACATTTTTTCAATCTTATGTTAATGCTTAGAGGGTGATATTAATGACAGAGATCCTAATATAGGCAATGATTTTGATGATATGTAAGTGTTTGTTGTAGCATGATTTTTTTGGATGTTAGAGGCCATCCAAAGCCTATTTGTTGATGCATTTTCGGTTAAGATATCGATTGCACTCCATGTTATTTTGGTTATGTGCACCCTTATATTCTATATAAATGAGAACTTGTAATTTATGGACCTGCGGTTGATGAAGATTATAACTACTAGATGAATGATGTTATATGGTTTAATCCCATCTTAGGTAGAGGACACAAATCTCAAGGAAGGGATGCATGCTTGCATGATCCAATTCATCTTTTGATGGAGACCCACTTACTTGGAAATCTTACCATGCAACTATGGTGCCCTAGGTGATCAAGTTAGGGCTATGATTTGACAAAGTCCAACCAGATAGGATTTTGCATGTGTCTATATTCATTGTACTTTCTCTCCTCTTCCTATTCTATAAGCGAGATGAAAGGTGTGCCATTGTGTTGGTTATCGAGGTTTTGTTTTGAATTGTTGTAATGTATCTTTTTCGGCATTCAATAAAATATAGATGCAATTGAGAATTCAAATATATGTATTTTCCATTCAAATTTTCCACAATATGTATTTGTAAATCAAGCAACTTATATATGCCTTTTTTTTATTGAAACTTTCAAGTTTTCAACTATCCAGTGTTTAGGTTATTCTTTCTAGGTGCAAAATCTTCTTTCAATTGTTAATGGAAATAAATGGATATAAATATAAAGGGGTATAAAAAATGTTAATGAAAAAATGGATACCTACAATATCTAGTGAAAGTAGGGGATTTTTAAATTCGGAAGGTGTATTGGGTTTGTATTGTTAGGGGGTTAAATAAAGTGATTTTTAGAGGTATTTGTTGAGAATGCAACAAGATGATGGAGCTTAGTGGAAAGAGTCGCCTTCACTAAGTGGGCCCGCAGGCAAATTATGCCGCAAAGTCTATTTTTAGACTATGTCTATTTTTAGACATATGGATAATGGTTTATGAGTTGCAGAATGTTGTTTATGGATGATTGGTCATGTTGGGAAAAATAGATGGACTTCTATTTCTGGTTCACAGCAGGAGTGATCAAAGTCTATTTTTAGACTGCCAGGCTAAAAATAGAAGTCAAATATTATTAGCCCTTAGTAATATTTGGACTATAAACTTTACCTTATTCTCTTAGAGCACTTCAGTTCGAGCTACGGATGTGGCACATGCAGCTGACAGAAGGAAATACGTTTTTCTTATGTATTAGTTGAGCTATTGCATGGAGGACTTCAGTTAGAACTCATGCATGTGAGTTCTGTGGAGTTGGATGTGGAGTTGATGGAGTTGTGTTCAGTTGAACTAGCTGTATTCAGTCTAACTGGAGAATACACTAGTGATGAGTTGTGTGAATTGATTGTTAATTAATTCACTAATTATTAACTCATAAAGTAACTGAAGAATACATCAGTTAACTCAGTGCATGGATAGTTCAACAGAGACAGGTGTTAGAGGTAAGTGAAAGGGTGAGTTGTGGCTATCAGTTGTGCATGAGATTTGCACAAGCAGGGATTGAGTTATGCCAATGAGTATTGTGCAGTATTGGCCAATGCCCAGTAGAATAGCCTATGCTCACGTGATTTTCAGCGTGAGTGATTCTCTTCAAGCATTGCGCAGTGGAGGCAGGCAAAACAGCGGAGGAGATTTGAACCTGTGACTTGTTCAGATCTGAGCTAGTTTTGTGTGTAATAGGTGGAGATAGTACTGAGTACTTGTGAGGAGTATTGTACTATGTATTGTTACATGTTCTCAATCATTAATATATAGATAGTGTGGGGTTTTCAGCTGTAAGCTTTCCCCGGGTTACATACTGTGTTAATGTGTGCATGCTATTGATGTTTCATTGTTTTTAATGATGCTAAATTGATGATCAACGTAGAGGAGGTTATGTATTATGCATGTATTCCGCAATAGTGTATAATTGGGATAATCTCTGTTGAATAAGTGTCATATTATTCAAAATTTCTACAGTATTTTCTAATATGTAGTCAAATTAAGGGTATGCCACGAACACACGTGCTATGTTATAGGTTCATTGAGTAAAGCCCCCATGCCTTCTCACGCCATCCTATATCATAAATTGCCACGACATCCCACGTCTCCTTTCTCGAGAGGAATCAAAAAAAGTAATTGCAATACTTCAGGGGAGCCAGGGGTTCGGGATTTGAGTTTTATTTAATACACATTTTTTTTTTAAATTTTAGTTTTAGTTAGATACATTGTGTTATATAAATTATATATTATGTTTTGTGAATAAGTGAAATTTTCAACGTAATTGGGATGGGGTTTCTCGGGTGTTATGACTTCATCATAATAAACTTCAAGGGAGCACTGTGAGGGCCATAACATTTGGGAAACCTAATGGGCTTTTCAATCTACTAATTTTATTTTAAATATTATTTAATTAATAAAATATTATTATTTAATAATTAATTAATTTATAATAATTTAATTAAAATTAAATTAACTAATTACAATTAATCAATAATTAATCAAATTAATAAATAAATTAAATATTTACAAATTAATCACATTTAATTAGTTAAATTGAACCGAATTAACTTAATTAATTATAACTAAATTAATTAAATTACATTTAAAATTAATTGTGTTTACAATTAATTATTTGAAATTAACAAAATTAATCTAAATCAAAATGATTAAATTGAATTAATACATAAAATGAAATTTATTTATAATTTCATTAAAAAAAATACAAGTTTTACTACAAATAATTTCCAAACCGAAATTATGTAATTTTTACTGACTACACGTAATTTCCAAACTATAAGTCCAAACTCAATGAAATTTAAGTCGTTGGGAAGCTGACTATAAACCGTACACAATGAAGCAAACAAAGTAGAAAACAAAGAAAAGTGAAAATCTTGCAAATAGGACATCTAGTGATTTAACCAAAATTTACATGGAGGGTCCCCATATCTTTTGTAAAAAAATATAGGGGGGTTGTGGCCACAACAATTAGCGACGCATAGGGAAGAAGCAGTTATCTTTAGTTAAGATAATAGGATTTAATTTTTTATCAAAGATCAAAATGAAATCTTTTCAAAAGATTCTCGTGCATGACACCATTCCCTAGAGTCCCACATAAGACAAAATTAAAGAAAAATTATAGGTTTTATTTCTATACATAAATTACTTGCAAACGAATTCTTAAAAAAGAAAAATAAACAATGGCAAGAACATAAAATATACACAAATATTTTCTCCTGGAACCCAAATCATGAAAACTAGATTGTTTTTCATTATATTCCTTTTAATGTTAATATATATATATATATATATATATATATATATATATACATGTCATAGCATTCATAAACTCCAATCCATTAACCCTGGATTAGAACATAATCATAGTTCCCTTGATTGGATCTACAAAATACCATGGGCAAAAACCATCGTACCAAAAAACCATGCGTGAAAACTATGCGCAAAACCATGGGTAGGTCTACCCACCATCTTTGGGTCCACATAAAAAAATATTTTGAGGCATTGCCCCGAACCCCCATGATGCGTGGAAAGAATATAACACACACCTAACAAAAATAAGCTCTTAAAGATGAAAGTACTTGAATTCCCGGTTCCAAGACAATGAATCCAAATATAGGGATAATTATTTTCTTAAGTTTTCTCCATCGTTGGATAGTAAAGATAGCTAGGAGGTGTTAAATATTAGCATGCACCTACTAAATATGAAATTACTTATTTTCTCCTAACATTGTTTCGTTTCATGTAGACCTCTTTAGTACCCCCGACAAAGAAATATCGGTATCATGTGTGCATGGAAACGCTCCCAGCGAGCCTGTTTATTACTCTAACTGGTTTGCACACACTTCCCAAACATATGTGTTTTCAACTCTCTTATATCACCCTTTTGATTAGTTTATTTGGAGAATTGATTTAGCAATTAGGTGAAGAGAACGAGGTGGTACAAGAGGATTTTTACTTAAAGGACTAGATGTAATACTAGTTAAGTTTGACCTCACTAGTCTTCTCTTCATCTACCCAAGTAGAGGATTTAATATGTGGAGAGGTAAGAGAGGGATTGAAAGCAGAGAATGGAGAAATCTCGTTCCTTTATAAAGATGATTTTATACCACATGAATAAAATCTTCAATGTTCCCCATAGCTGATGGTTAATGCATGAGAAAAACAAAAACTTAGTATGGATGACCTTTGGGTAAATAAAATATTACTGAAAAGAGAGAGTAGAAATTTCCCCATGGAGTCCAACTGGTGTTGCATAGAAAATTTTCTCCATTAAAATTTTGGGATTATCACAAAATCCAATCCAAATCAAAAGTGAAAATCACACTATAAAAATTACAAAATAAGAAAGGAAATGAAAACCGAAATGAAAAGCCAAAATTGAAAGAAAACTTCAAAAAGACCACTTATGAAAGTATATCTCAACAAAAGAGTGAAGATCATAATAACATGTGTGTCTTACTTAAGTTGAGATCTTAGTAGAGTATGTCTCGCAAAGTTGAAGCTAATTGGGCTTTTATTCAAACAAAAATATTGAATCTAGGGAGAAAATATAATTATGGAGTGAAGTTAAATCAGATGTCCATCACTTTGCAGATATCTTGTTTCAAAATAAAGTTCTGGAAAAAAACAAGATACTAAATGAAAACATGTTAAAAGGTGCAGAGACTCCCTGGTGTAATTTTCTTGTACTTTGACATAACTACTTTTCCAAACCAAAAAGCAAGTAGAACTAGGAGAATGGATTCAAAATCTTAGCTAGTAACATGGTTAAATTTTCGAAGACCTACAAAAGGGAAGCTTAGATCAGGGAATACTAAAATAAAAAGTAAGACTAAAATTCAAATGAAAACTAGTAAAAAGATGAATATAAGCATATGAAATTTACCTTTGAAAATGTGGTTATGATTTACATTAAAGGTCTCGATCTTCCCCAAATTCGAGGCTTTTGAAAAGTGATCTCATCTTATGATCAAAATTCGTCTCAGAGGATACTTACCTGGAGAAAACTGATGGGGAGACTCACGAATATGTTCCAAGGTGATTTCATCCGGGGCTCTGGGATTATATCATCTAGGGAAAATCATGTGGAATTTAACCTTAGAATAGAAATTTCTGATAGTAGTGATTGAGGCAATATTTAGGAATTCTCCCAGAGGATTACTTCAATGATGATGTCTGAGGGAGGAAATGGTGACAACTAATATTAAAAATTTGGTTCTAGCCCAACGTATTTGCAAATAAAGGGTTTAAGGATGTATTTGAGTGAATATTAGACATTAGCCAGGGTTATTTTGACAACTAATGACTTTCTACTATGATTTTGCGTCCATTTCCATTGTTGCAATCTTTTCTTGCCGCAATTTATTTGCTTTTCCACATAGCTTGCAGCTCAATTTAATGCCTTATTGCTTAGCAAATATGTGCAGCGATTGGAGGCTTTATTTTTGAATAAATTTATTGCTATTGATGCCCAAAGTTTAGCTGCATAATATAATGAACACCAACTCATTATAACAAATTTATGAATTTGCGCAGTAAAAGCAAATCATTTGAACAAAGCATATCTAGTAAAAAATTAACAACATGATAAATAGATGAATACTTCCTTGAACATGGTTGCAAACAAATTTTATTGAAATGGATCTGGGCTATTCTTTTCCAGGAAGATTTAAAAGGTTTGTTGCTCACTTATTCCCATTTGCAATATTAAAAGAAAACAAAAAGAGAGACAATCTAACTAAATTGTTCCAATTCCTACTCTAATATAACAAGGCAGACTAAAAACTAAGTAAAATCATATTACCGGTGAAGCCATTCCATTAGCTTTATTTTTGTACAAATGTAAATATCAAAACTTAGTAACATAAATGAAATTATTGTTAAATTACTATAAGAAAATTTGATCTTAATATGTACAATATTTTTTAAGTAACATAAATGAAATTATTGTTAAATTACTATAAGAAAATTTGATCTTAATATGTACAATATTTTTTAATAAGTTTGACAAAATAAATTTATTTACAAAATACCTCTCTTGAAAGGATTTATCCAACCATGTTTCAAATGAATCATAAAAATTAGGATGGATCTTTGTTAATAATTGGAGAAGATCCAAATGAGGACATGATGGTAGACCAAGTTCAAATAATTTATATTTAAATGCTCTGGCCTTAAGTGATAAGTTAGTATTATGTACAAAAGATGGAACAACATCAAAAATATTCTTCAAATTCGAGATTTCCAAACAATCATTAAATTGATCATGAAAGGTTGAAGGGAAATCCAATGAATCCAACGAAAAATTTTCCAATGGGTTAGATGGTTGGCTAATTTGTAAGGATACTCTTTCAAGTGCTGAATTTTTTTGAAAAAACATTTCAAAAGATGAAACAAGCTCCCATGTTACTAGCATCAACTGTAAAAAAAAAAAAAAAAATTGAAGTGTTTGATGCTCATCTTTTAGGCTTTGAATTTTATTTTCAATAATTAAAGAACTAGATAAGAGCTCAAGGGTTAAACATAAAATGTTAAAAAATTGAAATATAAAATTTGAATAAAAACCTAAAAAAACCAGAATAAACGAAGAAAGGATAATAAAATTACATTATTTACACTATTGTTACAAGATGAATTAATAGGGAAACTCTGGGACCAATGATTATTTGTAATGTTAGAATAGCCACTAGAAGGAAGTTCCAACAATATTTCATCCAAACAAGTTTCCAAGTGAGTATTAAAATGTGTTCCATTGGAAAATTGAAAATCATGCCATCAAAATGTTCAAAATAATATTTGTGATCATTAAAAGGTAATAAAGACAAGGCATGAGAGCCTACTAGATTGAAATATGCCTTTGGATATGATTCACTTTGTAAAAGATGAGAATTTATGCCATCAAAATGACGATACTCATCAAATATAACTTCATTTTCTTGAAATTCACATGGCTGATTTAAATCAACAACATCACTAAAAGGATAAGAGAGAGATTCAAAAATAACATTGATGGGAAAATAATCATTCTCTGAACAAGTCACATCATAACTAACTGAAAGAAATTTTTCAACAGAAAGATTGGTAGAATAATTACTAAAAGCATTCATATATGTAAAAAGATATGAATATAAAAAGTAATGATTGCCAGAATATAAAGAATTAGAAGTTGGTTGAAACTTTTCTTCATCATGATTTCCGACATCATTGATAAAATTAAATTTTTTCTTAATGAAAAACTTTCAGTTGTGTAAGTAGAAACTAATTCTGAATTTACCTCTAAAGAAGAAAGATTAACATGTTCATTAGTTAGATTTTGTTATTGATTTATTTTTATTGGGATTTATTGTTGTTCACTGAAAACATTAGGAAATATTTTAGTTACATTATCAGATTTCTTATTTATATTTGTACAATCCATTTTAGGAATATGAAAGTGTGTGAAACAACCTCCTAAAGTCCGTGGTTGTGATTTATCTTCAAGTTTATTTTTGGGCCCAATAAAATTAGATTCAGATTCAAGATTAACTAATGAATTTGAGGCATATTGTTCATCATGATTTGATTTATTATATTTAAAATTAAAAGGAACAATAGAATTAAAATAATCAATTAGATATTCTTTTGGAGGTAAGTCACTGAGATGGAATATATAGTGAAGTGACTAGAATGTAGCGTAAAATTCCTCAAGAGATTCATCTTCATGCATGGAAAGATTTTCAATTTCAAAACACAAATATTCATAATTGTAATTTTGATGAGCTGATAGAAATACCTTCATAAAATGGTTCCATGAATGTATGGACTTAGCTAGAAGCGATTTGAACCATTTACAAATCTGTTCTTGAAATGTGAGAGTAAACAACCTACAAATTTCATTGTCATTAGTAATATTGAAAGATTCACATTTATCCACAAATTGACAAAGATGATCTAAAGCATAAATTTTACTCTCACCATCATACTTCATATTAGACAAGGATTCAATTTTACCTCTTGGGTATGCCTCCAGTAGGTCTGTGTGAGCTAAAAGCATCAACCAAGGTAGGAATGTACATTGGATCCATGATTAGTTAAACAAATTTAAAACAAAACTCTATTTGTGGCCCTCCTTCTAGCACTAAAAATGTTGATGGCCAAAAATGACCTCATAAACATTTAGGGAGACCACCCAGTTAGAGCCCCAAATTAAGATCTTTTCTATTTCAGTTGGTGGTTCCGACTAGTTCTAATGGGTCCAGTTACCCCATGATCCTTCCTATTGACTTGTGGTATCTCTAATTTCTTATCAATAGAAAGAGAAATATGGGATTTACTCTCTTGATGCTAGCTTGGAAGAAAGCAATTCTTAAGCTTAAACAAGTGCTTAATCAAGGCACACTGGGTCTTTCTCCTGTGTGAGGAGACATATAAAATGCATTGAATTTATTCTAAACACAAATTTACTATAAGATGAAAGCGATAGAAAATAAATCCTTAATATATCTTGATTGGGAAGATATAGATTTGATTCGAACCGAGAGCAAGATAATGAAGTTTGGACCAATCATGAATTTAGGACAAAATGAAGTCAATAAGCCATAGGAAATAATTCTAGGACTTACTACTAATTCAAGCGAGTATATGCATTCATCTATCTATTGAATAGTCATAAGATCTTTGTTGTACATACATCTAAGTTCAAATGAAATGAATTCAAAATCAATGATATAACTACATTAAGGAAATAGTTCTCATAAAACAATCATGAATAAAATAAGGACAAACTTGCTATTAATCTATTAAATATTAACAGTAATGACATGTATATATATTCAAATTCATTATTCAAATTGATATCAATTAGATCCAAAAAGAAAAGATAGTTTTTCATCGATTAAATAAGCTTATAATTAAATTGAATTCATAATAGTGCAAAATCTATAATCTAGACACTTATATAGATCAAGAACCAAATCAAATTGAATTAAAATAAGGCTATCAATTAGCCTTTATCCTTAATGATAACTTACAAAATTTTCAAATTTGATCAAAGCTCTCTCTGAGTACATGAATTTTTTTCTAAAATTTCATGATAGCACGCAATTTTTAGAGTTGTAATACATCTCTTTGTATCTGGTCCAAAAGATAGCTAATTCTCAGCAAAATTCAGTCTCCTAGAGTAGTGCAAAAAGCCCTATTTTTTGTAGAGAATTGGAACTCTTTTCTCATTCTCAAAACTATTATTTATAATTTACAAAAAATCTCCCAAAGATGAGAGATGTTGAAAGCAACTTTGATCCAAGATCTTAGAGCCAAAAAATCGCTCTTTTCCCTCTTGTTGGTGCAATTTCGTTACTAAGACTCCTAAGCTTGCTCTTCTCCAATCAACTCTATGCAAAAATAACAAAAGTTAAAGTTAAAGCTAATCAAAATTCAAATTGAAAAGCAATTAAAATTGCACATCAAAAATGGAAATACAAAATTGGTAAAACAAATCCTCAAACTAAAATTTAATTAAATAAATAAACAAGAAAAAAATTGTGCTTCCCACTGATCTTTGTAATGATTTCTTTGATTCAAGAAGGAAATTTTCGAATGAATTTGTAATAATAAAACTTTTAGAAAATAAAATTCCGAAAACAACATAGAAAAGTAGTTTCTTGTTACAAATTCATAGCTCTAGTTTTTTCATGAATTTCTGGCATAGTTAATCACCAAATTTGATCATGCAGCCACTTCCAAAATATTCTCCATGATTTTATCTTTCAAACGAGCCATCCTATGCCTCATTTGGTTGAGAAATCTTAAGTTATTCTCTATCAAAGATTGAACTCCAAAATATCACATTTGCTAGAAATTATCAATCCTTAAGTTTTTTGTTTATTTTAATTTATAAAAACTAAAACCTTTAAAAATAAGAAAATATAAGTAGGTTTTTTTGTAAGCTTGGTAGGATTACATATTCATCATGTCCAACTTCTCACCCCAGTCAGGAGGATAGCACAAGATTTGAACCCAAGACTTCTAGTTCGGTGAAACTTCATTTCCACGATCATTGCCAATTGAGCTACTCCAAACGGACAAGAAAATATAAATATAAAAAAACAAAATTAAATAAATTAAATAACATATCAAAATTATAATATAATCTTATAAAAAAATTCCATTAAAAAAACAAAATTTAATATAATTTAAATTAAAAAGGTTGGGTTGAAGTCTTTATAATGTATACACATAAAACAATTTTCACAAGGTTGTTCATGAGGTTTTTCAAATATACATGGAGAAGGAATTATGGAGGGACCCACCAGGTATACAAGCTTAAAACATTATTTCATTCCCTTGTGCCCTCCTTGCATCATCTTATATCATGAATTGCCATGTCATCACGGGTCTCCTTTTCCGAGAGAAATCAAAAGAGTGTAATTGCAATACTTCTAGGGAGCCTTTCTCATGCCAGGATCCAGGATGATTTGGATGAACTTCTATGGATTCACTCATTTTCTGGTGAATACTCTCCAAAGGATGGCTATCTCAATATCTTTGTAAAAAAGGATCCAAGGGATTTGTAGTGGTGGTGGAAGTTGTTATGGGAGCAAACAATTCTAGAAAAATCTTGCTTGTTCGAATTGTGTCTTTTGGAAAACAAAGTTCCAACAGGGAAAATTTGAAGAAGCATAGTTTTGTTGGGCCTTCTTGGTGCCCTCTTTACAAATCTTCTAAAGAGTCGTTTGATCATCTATTTTTTTCTGTTCTTTTTTAATTCATATCTAGCAGTCGATGAAATTAATTCTTTCCTTCTTCGTTCAGTGGCGGGATCTCTCTTTTAAAGAGGCTTGGTCTTCTTGGTGTCGATTGGTTCCAAATCATAAAATGAGAAATTTGCCTCTTCTGATCAATTAGGGCATTTGGCTAAGTAGAAATGGAATCATCTTTTAGGACAAGGCTCCTTGTGTGGATCACCTTGTGGGACAGGTTATCGCTATATTTGAATTAATTCCAGAGGAAGAGGAATCTTGTAGACCTCGTGTTATTAGAGAAGTCATTGGCAGATATATCCATGGGCATATTTTATGGTTCCTCTAACATATACAAGTTGTGTGGTGGAGGAGATATTCTCTTTCTTTCTGAAAGCCACTCTTTCAGTCTTAAGAGCAGTCTTGGTTAGGGTTCAAAAATTTTGTTGAGCTCTTTACTCTCAAGCTTCTTCTTATCTTCGCTCTCGAAAAGGGGTGTTGAAAGTTGAAATTTTTTTGGGACTCTCATGTGATTATAAACTGGTTTAATGAAGCATTAATTTGTCATGTGTACACTCCATACCTATTTTTCATGAAGTCCTTTTGATCAAGCGTAATTTTGATTTTATTTCTTGTCCTCATATCTACAGGGAACATAACTCCATTGTTGATTCTCTTTCCAAGGAAGATGTGCAATAGGATTGGGGTACATGGTAGGCTTAAGAGCCAATAAATGGGGATTATTATGTCTATTATCTTCATCATTTCATAAAGGGACTTTATCAGAATGAATAGCAATTTTGTTTCCCTTTAGCAGACAATTTTTTATGCTCTAATGGGCTCCGAATAATATGAATAAATTTTGTGTCTTTCTTTTATATGATCAGACAGTTAAATGTCATATTTATCTTTTCAGCAGTTCTTGACTATGACCATGTCAGATTTCCATCGGCGATCTCTATGGGAAAGTTTTTGTCTTGGTATCTGATAATGATATTTGTGTCTATTTTGAGCTCCTCAGTTTTTGTAGTGTCCTTTTATATTTTTTATATGCCTTTTGGAATCTACAATATGTAATGACGGGCCTCCAAATTAGACACAAATTAAGGCTCATCTAACATTTCCTAGGCACATAAAGGCTATATTAAATCTCTCATTCTACACTTAATAATGTTTTTTTAGCTTTAATATGTTCTTAGGAAGATTTAGAGATAATTGCATATCCTGTGCCTAATATTATTTATTTTTGCAAAATATTGAGAGAATATGGAGTAAATTATGAATGAGATAATATAGGGACTTTATCCCTACTACAAGACGGATCAATATTGGATAATAAATAAACTAAATATCATGAAACTATTAACAAATTCTGGAGCTCCACTTATTGAGAAAACCAAGGGATGTGTTCCCTGTCATTCCTTGAGAAAATTGAGGGAAAGTTGCCTCCTTTCAAGGAGAATGATTCCTCATATATTTCGATAAGTACCAATTCATTTTTTCCTTTAGGGGCATGTATTTCTTAGTCTTCTTGTGGAGAAAACGTGTTATTTAGCAACTCCACTTTCATTTCTAGCAGGGATGTACTTGGATTGATTCAAATAATGAAGTTTGGTGCCACTTTAGCCCTTAAAGCTTGGTTTCTTCCATAGGAATCTGATTTTCCTTAGGCTTGGACGTCTCAGGAGCCTCAAAGCCCTATTGTAAAATTTTTGTATTTCCTTTAAATGCCTTTTCACTTGCATCTCCTTTTTCCATGTTTACTATGCATGCTTCTTTTGTTGTAGGTCATATTGGTTAAATGATTGAAGTGAGTTTTTTTGCAGGTTATTTACAGAGTCACAAGCATGATGCATCCTTAGAAAAACTTTGAAAAGTCATATTCATCATTGAGCTACTTGGATTGGTTTACTAGTTCACAAATCTATAATTTCTGGAAGTCCCTTGTAGCAAAATAGTAGTAATTTTTTGTTATTTTTTAGAACATGTTAATAAGCTTCATTTGAGTTGATTCCATTTTTATGGGTCATAAAAACATTCAAGCTAATAAAAAAAATTACCCCATAGCATTTTTACTTGATTATGTTAGGCATTTGGTAGGTTAACTAGTTCATTGGTTTTTGAATTTCCAATATTTAAAGTAGTATTTTTCTGCTATTTTTCAGCACATGTTAACAGGGATATTTTGGAGCGATTCTAGTTGGAACAGAGTCATAGGAAATCCTACTTAATAAAAAAAACCCATCTCATTTGTATTTATTTACTAGGGCATTTGGCAAGTTATCTCCCTTCTATAGCAAAATAGGGCCTCTTGTAACACCTCATGTAACACTCTTGTAGTACGTGTAAACTTGACTAGATCTGCTCTGAAAGCTTGGTTTTTGTCCCTTAGGCTTGAACAATGACCTATAGGCTTTGAACCATGATTGAGTAAGACCAAAATACCTCTTAATCCTTGCCTCTTCTCCATTGCAATTCACCTTTGCAGTTATGGTTAGTGGACAAATTCATGACTTGAAGAGAATAATGATGATTTTCATGATTACTTTATGAAACACCTTATGAAATTTGTTGAAAAAATCTATCTTGAATGCAATGATTGAAGAATTATTTCATCGTTTTTCATATATTTTAAGCTATGGTTTTGATTTCCAACATTTTTATTTCTATTGCATAGACTAGGCTTCGTTTTGATGTACCATTTACACTCTGCAAATAGGTTAATGTTTACATTTCTATAAATAGGATTAACATTTACATTCATGCAAAGTAAAATAGTTTTTCCTTTTTTCAAAATTAAATAGGATTTCCTCTCTGCAAAAGTAATTAGGTTTCCATTCCATTTCTACAATTAGTTTAGGCTTGGATTTCATGGCTTTCACTTCATTGCATCAGATCAATGAAAGGACAAATTACACGTTGCACATATAGTGTTGACACTCTTAATTTTGTATGAACCCCAGGTTGATAATTTAATTTTGTAGCCTTGGGATTTGTAACATTCTTGTTCCAATACTGGGGCTGATCACTTTTTGGCACCATTGTCAAGGAGGTGTCAAAGTATGCATTGTTTTCTTCCCTAATTGATTCATTTCTTTTACTTTATGCAAAAACACACAAAAACTGCATTAGGCATCTTTTATTTCAAAAAAAAATTTGCATTGCATTAGTGTTTTCATCAAACGATCGTGAAGTCAACTTTGCCTAGCCATTCACCAATCTCCACTTCTACGCCCTCTTCCACTCAATTCACTTGGTCTGGTGGAGAGTTCACTTATTTGAGATGTGCTTGGGTTGGAATGAACTTCAACCCAACTTTCCTCATTGCCTCCTCTCTCATGAAGTTATGGGTTGCACCATTGTCCACCATGGTGAACAACATACTCCAATTTGTTCTTCCCAGGATTGCGTTTTGAGACAGCCTCCATCACTAGTGCAGCACCCAAAATATGCATCATCCCAACCGTTGGTTCCTCTTTCCTCATTCCACTTGACTGAGTAATAGTCGCGACTCCCAGTCTTCAAGGACAATTCTTCATTGTATAGTCGCCCTCACATAACTAACACTTCAAAGGTTTCTTTGCCTTTGGTTTACCACCTAGCTTCGCCTCATCTTCATTTGAAGCTTTCTCTCTTGGTTTATCCAACTTCTTCCTCTTGTCTTCCACTCTTTCTTCATGATGGTCTACCAGTCTATCAACTCCAGCAAATGCCTCCTCAAGTTGATCTTATGTCGCTTCACCTCATTGCATGCCCAAGGCTTCAATCCAATGATGAAGTAGAAAACCTTGTCTTTCTCCGCCATGTCGGGTAGCTCTAAGATCACACTTGCAAATTCCTGTTGATAAACTTGCAAACTCTCAGTTTGCTTGATGTATTTGATCTTCATTCATGTATCCCACGTCTCATCTTGTGGGCTGAAATGAACCAACAATGCTTCCTCCATTTCTTCCTAAGTCGATATGTCCTCAACATCACCATGGGAAATCTAATCCACTCTCTGCCTCCACCACATCTTGGCATGTTTCATAAGGAATTGTGTAGCAACATTCGACTTGGTCTCTTCCGATGCAAGTTCCAACCATTCAAGGCATTGCTCCATATCCCATATAAAGTTTCCAACTGTTTTGGCGCTTCTCATTCCATCATACAAATCTGGTTCCTTAATCTTGATGTGGGCAGCTCCACAAATTGATCCCTGCACCACTGCCTTCTTCAAAATCACAATCTCATTCAGAGCTTCAAAAAGGATTTTATGCAGCTTTGTGATCTCATCCATGCCTTGAGCCTTCACAGGTTCAAGTCCTTTAACTTCATTCACGATTTGATCATATATCCATTCAAGATACTCATATCGCACCTTGAGTTCATCATGACTCTCCTTCTGCTCGGTGAACTTCTCCCTAAATTCGACATTCTCTGCCTCAAGCACATCCATCTTTGTGTTCAACACATCCATTTGGTCCAACATTTTGTTCATGAAAATTGCCTCAATGTTCATGTTGGATTCACCCATTACCTATGGTTCCTCACCAACATTAACCATTAGTTTACTTTGAGAACGTGTCACGACCATAAATTATCCTTCGTTCAGCTTGGCCCAGACTTCGTTGCCTTGCCTGTGCCGAAATTTGTTGTTCAACTTGTCACCTACGTCGCACTGCGACCAATCACTCAATACATTCAGCTCGGCCCTGAACATGACGTGCCTTTGTCACTGCCAAACTTCAACACTTCTCTATGTTGCCCACTTGCTTTGAAACGGGCTTTGATACCAACTGTCATGGCCCCACGTTGTGGTGACTTCTTCCATCATGGACGTTGTGCAGTACCAACATAATTTCATTTTTAAAATTACTCTTACCCAGACTACACCTACTTCCAACACTTAGTCAATTTTTTGTTAAAGTGTTCTTTCTTCAATTATTCAATGTACAACTGAAATTCAATTGTTTCTTTTAACAATAAACACTTATGTAAATTTTGTGATAATAGTATACGATATCGTAAATTCAATAAAGTGTGATGAACAATAAAATCATGTATAGTGGGAGTGGGAAACTCCTTAAACAACTTCGCCCCATTGTTTTATTAAATTGTTACAACCAATCTTACAACAACGAATACAATCATAAAATGTCATGCTAGTTCCCTGGTTAGACCAACAACTCGTCCACCCGACTTATGCCCAAGTCATGCAGCTTACCCTGCACGTTCTACCTACATCGTGCAACTTGCCCACGCTTCTGCTTGAAACATGCAGCTTCTACCCACACAGTGTGAAATCAACCTATCATAACCAAGGTTAAAAACGGACACCAAAACCATATGCTGCAAACGTTCTATATGGTATCAAATAAGTCGCAATTTTTATGACAAAGTGTCATGTAATTCGATCATTTTTGTTTTTCGTGAAAATGACCATTTAACTTCAAACCAGTAGAATTTTAAAAATAAATTAAAATAATAATACGATAATTTATTTATTTTATATTTTAAAATTTTTATGTTTATATTTTTTTTTAAATTAATTTTATTTAAAATTAAAACTTAATAAAAAAATTCAAAATTATAAATTTAATTTTATAGTTTTTTCCATTCTATTATCATATTCTATATAAATTAAATAACAAAAATTACCATCTAAAAAATCATAAAAATAATAAATAATTATAAGCAAAATTCCAATACCCAAAAAATGCTTAAATTATAATATAAATTTTACTCTTTATTTATTTTTGAAAATTATACTAAAAAACATTTTAATAGACTTTTAATTAATCAATATATTATAGAAAAAATTTAATTTTTAATAAATGTAATATTATTTTTTTATATTATTTTATTTTATTTTAAATTGTGATCAAAATTTTATTAATAAAAACATATTTTAAATAGTTTCAGGATCAATTTAATTGGTGATCAAAGTAATGTGAAATCTATAAAAATGAAAAATCAAACGTTAAAATCTCCTATTTATAAATTATAACCAAGTGCACAGAAAAAAGACAACCCCCAAAAGTTTACTACATTTTTAATAAATACAATTTTAATTTCTTAAACCTTTTAAAATTTTAATAAATATATTTTAATAATTCTAATTTTAATTTCTTTAATTTAATTTAATTTAATCTATTTTAAATTGTGGTCAAAACTTTATTATTGGTATTTTAATTTTTTTTTAATTTTTTATTTCTTTAACTTCATTATTAAATTGTGGTTAAAACCTTTTTAATAAATATATCTCATTTTAAAGTATGGTCAAAAATCTTTCTTTTAACTTTATTTTATTTTATGGTTAATTAAAAAAAATGTTTAATGCTCTCTTAGTTATTGATATGTTTGATGGTGATATTAACATTCATATTAATAGTTACTTATTGATTCTTTTTTTATAAATACCCCAATACTTTTTTATGATCTATCATGTTTTATAATACCCTAATATTCTTTTATGATCTAGCATGTTTTATTTGAACCTTGATAATAAGTGATGAAATTACTCAAAACATAGCACATTAGTAAACTTGCACACAACATATATCCATAAACTTATATCAACGTAAAATTCTATTTTTGAAATAACTCATATCAAATTTTCAATATTTAAAATAACCCATACCAAAATATCAAATTCAACACAAAATTCACAATACATAAATAAAACTTTAATTTATACCAAATTTAAAGATAATTTTCACTATTACAATAATAAAAATTAAAAAAAAAATAAAATAAAAAATTCATTTTATATAGATTGTTTTTATTTTAATCAATAAAAATGAAATTCATTGTAACTAATAGAGATCATGATAAGTTTCGATGTAGTGTTACCAAGGTAGATTTATTTTAAATCCTGATTTATTAAGCACTAAAAATTTTAAATTTAAAACGAACGAATATGAGCTCAATAAAGATTTACGCTCGTTTATTTTTAAATTTTAAATTTAAAATGAACGAATATGAGTTTAAGAAAGATTTATGCTCGTTTATTTTTTTTAAATGCTGTTATATGTATCTATATGTATTTCCGAGTTTAAGAAAGATTTATGCAAACATTTCATTTCAGTGTGAATGTGAACGCGGATGTATGCGTGTGTGTTTAAGAAAGATTTATGTTTTTTTTTTTTTTTTTAAATGTGGTTATATGCATTTATATGTATTTATGGTTTATTAGGGATTAAAAAAGATTTATGTTTATTTATTTTTTTAAATGTTGTTATATGCATTTATATGTATTTATGGCTTATTAGGGTACTATAGTACTGCCCAAAGGTTTGGTGGAGTGCTAAAGAGATTTAAGAAGGAATAAGAATCATCTTGAAAAAAGAAAAAGGAGAATTGTAGCGCTACACAGAGGCTCAACAAGGCACTATGGGAGCTTGAAAAAGCAAAATTTTTGAGAGGGAGGCTCAAGACAAGGCTTTGTCTTGAGATGTAGAATTAGGATAATGCTCAAGAGGGTGCTATAATGCTAGCTTGAGCTCGAGGAGGGCACTACATAGAGTTTGGAAGAGCGAAAACCAAGGTAAAAACTCAAGTTTGAGGTTGTCACATTGAACAAAGGCTAAGAGAGCGTTATAGTTGCTAGATAGAGGCCTAAGAGGGAACTACATAAGCCTAGAAAGGCTCAAATTTGCAAGAGATGTCAAGTAGAAACCTCTCTCTAAGAGTTACCTTAGTAGATGTTGACAGTGTTGGACCCACCAACATGCAAGGGGATCTCCCTGGTAAGAAGTCCTAATTAGACCTCAGACCGTTTGGTGTAGAGGTTCCAACAGTGGGTCGTAAAGCAATGCCTTGACCGCGATGTCGCACAGAGGCAAGTAAGATAACTTTGTCAGTAGCAAGGGTGTTGCTAATACAGTGAGTCAAAGAAGGTGTATGAGAGGTTCTAACACATAAGGGGGAGATAAGGGTGAAGGTGAGTTCCAGGTTGAAAGGGATCAATCCCAACTCGGCTAGGAACACACAACAAAAAAGGACATGCACAGCGTCTAGCGGAGTAGTCCACTCGAATGCGACAGTCACATCATACAAGGTAAGATAACACGTACAACACTCACAGATCAGTCTAAGACGAGTGTGACGATTGTTATAGCAAGGTTCATGTGAAAGGTCTGTCTGATGTCCGGCAGAGCAGTCGACATGGCCGGAACAACATTAACAACATATACAACACATTAACAACAAGATTCATATAATTGCATACAAATCATTTCATACACAAATACATAAGTTAAACAACATATATCATTAAAGCAACCGGAACATTCCAACTACAATAACAACATATGCATGAAAATGTGTTGGCTCTTATTATACAAAAAGTGTTAAGTCATAATCATACAATACATCCATGTAAACTTGCTAGCCCCAACAATGGAATGTTACAGCCACATCTACCTTCTCCTGCAAATATATGAACTAGCTCCGTGTAGTGGAGAAGCCAAGGCGCGTTACAATATTGTCCAAGCTCTTTCCAAGATAGTCTTATCGGAAGCTTTGTTGACCAAAAAGCCTATACAATGAGTTATGAGGGACTATTTATAGCAAAGGGTGGCATGACCCTTGACATTCCCCCTTGTGGCAGTTCAACTACCCTCATGACTCTTCACCTACTCTATGATTGTTACATCCAACTATTGACACTTGAATTACACTTGACATGACTCAACATTACAATGCACATGTACATATATGAGACAACATGGCTTGAGCAAGCCAAGCAAGACATCACTGACACTCGGTCCATTGTGATGAGACCAACTCTTTGACATGCTTGTGATGGTGAAGGTGATGAGCTGATGCCAAGCTTGGTTGTCCGTGATGGTGTGCATGCACTTCATGGTGACATCTTGCTGAAGCGAACTCTTGCCTCCGTTGCAACCAGTGCATTGGTTCGGGCCCTTCATCCAACTTGTCTGCTAACATGCGCATGGTCTTCTTGGGTGTGGTTGAACTCGAAACACACTGATGCATTGTGCCCATGATGCTCTTCAAGTGTGTGCTGGTGGTCATGCACATCAACTTTCCGAAGTACATGTTTAGCTCCAGTTGGACTTGCTTCTTGTCTTCGCATTGGTGAGTGTGTTGAATGAGTTGGATTGCATGCGTGTGCATAATGACATGCATGTTGTTGAATCCCTTGCATGTGATCAACAACATTGTTCACCATGTATGCTCTGTGTCGGCTGCTGGGATAGATCTTTAACTTGTATGGGCGCAATTTCATCCATGAGTACATGTTGCGCCCACTGTTGTTCTTGTTCCTGCGGCAACTCATTTGTCTGTCTGTGCAACTTCATGTTCTTCCTGAGTTGTTGCTTTAGCACATGCAACTCCTACTGCCTTTGCGCGATCTTCATGTCGTGCCGTCACTTCATAGCTGGAGTCTCCAAAGTTGCTTTCATCATCAATGGACCTGCTTGAGCTTGCAACCTTGTCCTGCCTCCATGTTGTCAACAACCCTCCTCTTGCATTTGTTGCATTTGGTATGCTGTCTTCAACTGTTATTCATGATGTTACTCGTTGTGATGTTGCTATTGTCATCTTGATGTCTTTATCTATGGACAACTTGATGTCTTCGTGGGTAGGCAAGTCCATGGACACTTGATCAACTACACCCCCAAGTGTTCTTTGAATGGTGTCTTCTTCTCTGCTCTCTTGGAAACCATTGTACATGTACTCCTGAGAGGCAGATGAACACCTGCGATACCTGGAGACATGCAAACATTCATGGCAAGCAATCTGTCAGTCGAAAACCAAAATGAACATGAGAACTAACTTGCAACATACATGGGTGAATGATCATGAAGGTTACACAATTTCGGCCGGGAGGTTGGGAGACCGACTACCAAGACTGCACAAGGCACAGTCCGGGCTGCTGGGACACTGACTGATTGCTGGAGCTATGTAATGCATAGTCCAGTTTGGCTACTAACTATTGGGATTGCGCAATGCGCAATTCCAGCTGGGAAGGATTGTTAGCACAGGGACAAATTTGCGCAATTTCTTGGGCCAAGTAGCCACTGTCCTCCAGAAATGCACAAAACAGTCCTAGAGGCCAGTGCTGGGCAGGAATGCACAAATCTAGAGAGGAAGGTGAGCCTTCCTTTCCCAGATTGCGCAATGCAACCTTGGTGAAGGCAGAACCCGGGCCAAGGTTGGTCAAACTCACCGACGGGCAACTGAAAGCAAGTAAGACAGTGAATGCATGGTGACACTAAGTGATAGCAAAAGTGATTGACAGTGCATGCAAAACATGAATGGAAGATTCAGCAAACAGATCAACATGCATGTGGGTGAGGCAGTTCGTCGGTTGGGCGAACATCCGTGCAAAACAGTTTCATGCATGCGACAATAGTGAGATAGCAATGAAAATTGAAACAGAGCTAGGACAAGCTAGAATACATGTAAACGACAGCAAGTGTTTAAAGAAATCAAGCAAACAGTACTCACACAAGCGAAAACATAAAAAGTGACAAAAATGCAACACAAGGCATGGGAAGCGGGCTTACCTCAAAAAAGTTGAGTTGAATGTACCGACTGTTCCTAGATGTGATGTGGGATGTTAGAGCTACAAGGTTGATGTGAGGAATGAGCTCTGCAGCATCCGGTCGATGAGTTTTGATAACATCGAGGTTGTGACATGCATGCCACAAATCTAGGGGAAGCGACTCTTGGTGGGAGGTTCCCAAATTGCTCCTTGGATGTAACCTCCAACTGCTAAACATAGATCTGCGAAACAATGGATGCCTTTGCATGCTGCCTTGGGAGAAGTATCCCATGCATGCAAGTCTATTTTTCTCGGTCCCAGAGGGAACCAGTCAACCCAGCTGCACATGCAAGAGACTGCTCGACTACTATAGAAAAATGTGCATTTCTGGTTGGGAGCTGGGCTCATTGCCTAGGAAATTTGCGCAATTTCTAGGCAGAGTAGCTGATTGCTGCTCAGATTTGCGCAAATTCTGGGTTGAGCAGTCCTACTGGGGAAAATTGCGCAATTCCTGCTAGGAGTGTTGAATGGCAGAATTGCACAATCTTGGAGCCCAACAGGTTGTCAGACAGGATTGCACAAATTATGGAGGGGAGGTTGGTTGCCCTCCAAAGATGCACAATTTTCTTGGGGAAGCTACTCAGCCTGCAGCTGGACCAAGTCTAGGTGAACATCCAGTGAGGGGAATGCATCAAGCTGTGATCAACAGACTGCCTTTGTGAAAGAAAAACATTGAAGCTTGTGATCTTGATGAAGCAAGGCAAGTTGTTGTGAACGTTGGAAGGGAGGCTCCAAAACGAAGCTAAGGAAAAATTTTGGAGGGGGTTGTAGCCGCTACAACAGTAGGCTAGAGCATAAAAGGTCAATTTTTATTTCTGGACTGGCTAACAAAGCTTTTTGAGGCTCATAACTCTTCTTCCATCATCTCAAGTTAGAAGGGATGATTATAGCTCACAAGTGCTAGATAGTCCTAGAAAGATGATCTTTGTATTGATTTGAAAAAGTGGGCTCCTCAAATTGTTGTAAGCACAAGGCATTGAGAGGAATTGAGGAAGCAAGTTGTTGCAACTACAATAATTGGCAAAACACTAGTAGGTCCCTTGAATCTTTGAGTATTTTCAAGAGTCTATTATGAATCAACCATGATTGATGTGCTTGTAAGATGTATTTTTTCCCACTCAGAGGGTACCACTACTTAGAACTATGAAACACCAAGTTACATGACTTCCCTTTTCCTAATTTTTGTTTTAGCCTAGGGAAAGACTAGAAGGGTGTAACTTGTAACATGGGTTTGTTTCTTCACTTTGGACTTAGATGTTGTAGAGAAAATAGTTCTTTTGAAGATTTGAAATATCAAGAATCTAATAATGAGTTTCTGACATTTCCACGTTGCTAAGGAGCGTCCATAGCTTCGATGAAGATACTGGAAATCACAAGCATTTCTTCACTACTAGCAAGCATTCATAGCCCTGACAAATTTTCTTATATGTCTGAGCTACTTAGAGAATCATTCTCAAGCATGGATGAGGCAGATGGAAAAATTAGATCCCATGTACCTTTGTTGATGTCTGTGAAATAGAAGTATGGAGAATATTTCCTAGATACATTAAGACAACTTTTGGGTGGAGATGGAGGAGGTAGCCTAGATGGCTTCCCCGCATTCCTTTCACATTGAGATATGACAACATGGCTTGTTATCACAATGGGGGGGAGGGGGGGGTTCCTATTTGGGTGCCTCAGAGATGCCATGATTGAATTGCGACTTTGGTAATTGAGGAGTTGTACATAGGAGTCACTGATATTTGAAATGAGTGCACTTCTGTGTAGTGAGTTAGTATGTGCTCTAGTGAAATAGTGGGATTAACTACCCAATTAAATAGAGGCACAAGGGGATCTAACACACAAAGGCATAAATGGGTAGTTCAAAATAGAGGTAGAATAACAAATAATGAGGTAATACTTCAAGACATTGAGATAGTGCCATTTTGGTTGACATACTTGGTGGTTCAAGTATGATTAGAGGAAATTTCAACTCAAAAATAACCACCTAAGAAAAAATTAAGAAATTAATAAAATAATGCCATGTAGATAATTTTTTAATATATCATTTTTATTATTTTACTTTTATCAAAATTACCTAAATAAACGTCATGTTTATCAAAATAACTGTATATATATTTTAGGTTTAAATTAATTTATTAGCACAATATTTAATAAAACTTAAATTAAAAAGTAAATTAGTTACGCATCATTAAAAATAAATAAATAAATAAATCTATATATATATATATATATATATATATATATATATATATACACACACACACACACACACACACACACACACACAGACCTTTTTCACGACCATTTTTCTTGTTAATTTTAATCAAAATCCGACAGAGATTTTTAAAAACTTAAATTTAAATGGTTTAATCCACATAATTCGAGTGTCATGCAGATTAAACCATTTAAATTCAAATTTTTTAAAATCGCTCTCGCATTTTGATTAAAATTAACAAGAAAAATGATCGTGAAAAAGGCCATTTCATCTATAAGTTAGACTCTCTCTCTCTCTCTCTCTCTCTCTCTCTATATATATATATATATATATATATATATATAGACGAAATGGCCTTTTTCACGACCATTTTTCTTGTTAATTTTAATCAAAATTCGACAAAGATTTTTAAAAACTTGAGTTTAAATTGTTTAATCTGCATAATTCGAGTGCCCTAGGGGTTTTTTAGGGCGTTGAATCCATTTATGCATTCAAAAATGTATTTTAAACAACAAAAAATCTTGAAATTGTATTGCCGGATTTTGGTGAATTCCGGTGAAAAATGTTATTTCGTCTATAAGTTAGATTATATATATACTAACACAAGATTTAATAAAAGTTAAATTAAATTTAAATTACCTAAATAAATGCACTTTTATCAAAATAACCGTAGATATATATTTTATAATTAAATTAATTTTTTTACAAAAGATTTAACAAAATTTAGATTAAAAAAATGAATTGAAAATTTAAATTACTTATGCATCATTAAAAACACACTCAACCCATAACTTTTTTTTTTCTTAGCACCCTTGGCTTATTCTAATTGTTTCATTCTAGATGTATGATGGTCCTACTATCCCACCTCGTATTATTCTCTTCATGAATGATCCAACACTTTTCTTAATGCTCAACTTAAATGACTTTATTTTGTAGTCATCCTCATCACTGTTATGACTTCTACCTTGGCTATGTCCATCACCATATGGCTTCCTCATAGTAGTTCACATTATCTCTTGCTCATAGGCCTTTGCTTTCTCAACTAATACCCTCATTCATTAGTGGGTCATGGAATTGTTACCTTTTTACATTTACTATCATACTCCTTTTACTTCTTTTTTAACCAATGAGGCCATATTTTACCACTATAATAAAAATTATTCACCTATGTTATTTTCTGTATGCCACCTTCTTAGTCTAATTATGCTTATAATTTGGCGTAGGAACTACTGTCCTATGTGATTTTTATTATAAAACTGACACATGGGTTGTTTCAGATTTATGTGGTTTGTTGAAGTTGTTTTTACAAGATTTCGTTTTCAGTTTCCTTTATCAAAATGGACAAAGACTCTATGAAATGTTGTTGATACACAAAAAGTTTTCCTTGGGCATGTTGTCCTTCCTTAATTAGTCACATGGAATGAATCAAGGAGTGCATCGAGTCAAGGCCAATTCAACCATTGGGAGATATTCATGGAGCACATAAATTACTTAGTTAATATTTTCTACAAACTCATTACAATTAAAGGAAATTGTTACAAATTTACCCCTACCATAGAAACTGTTGTATGCATTAACGAAATGTATTCTCATTTTAAGATCACATGAGAATCAAAATATTCTCATGATGATCTTCTTGTTGTATATGAAAAATATAAAGAAGAGAGCTCTCTGCCTATGGGGCAGCGGAAAGGGAATTAGACATGAAGGATTGGAAAAAATAGGAAAGCACCAAGCATTGTAATCTTGATGTTTTATTAATGCAAATCTCAAACTTGCGGCAGTATACCTTTCTCTAAGTAGTTTGTGTGTTATTTAGTGCACCAGACCCTATTGAGGAGGAAGGCCCCTCCTTAGCAAAGATCACTGGTTAAGTAGAATACAATAATTATTTGTATTAATTCTTCTCAGTTATGTGATTGTTGTTACTGTCAATTTTATTTATGAGTTATTGATTGCCGAAATTTTTTGAATGGTGTAACAACATAAGTTCTGGACCAGTCCCTCTTATTAGTGTAGTAGCGAGTTATTTACTTTTCTGTTACAAATTGGATGAGGATTGTACTTTCTTTGAATGTGTGTGTTCAACATTTGATTGAGTGATCGAAGGGTATGCATGAATGATGTTTATGAATGAGAGAGGTTGTGTAACAGAGTGATTTGTTCTGTGATTGTGTGACTCTTTTCTGATTGCGTTGAAGAGTGTAACAACTTGAATGTTTGCTAAGAGTGAGTTTGCAACGACCTTAGTTTGAGATTCGTTATGCTAGTTATCATTTCCCTTGCATAGACTTTGCATGATAGCCTTGTAAAAATTAAGCCTACCCAGATTGATAATTAATGTGAGAGTGGACCTGTTGCTCTAGTTTGAAGGAACAATTGTTTCACCCAACAATAGTCCACATTATCTCTTACTCATAGGCCTTTGGTTTCTCAACTAATACCCTCGTTCATTTCCTAAGAAACGCCTCAACTTTCACTACTTCTATCATCTTCTTGGGCGCCACACATCAATCCCTTAAACTCCACCTCCTATATTTATTTTTTAGTCCCAAAGATGCTCATGCATCAAACTCTCCTTAGAAAAAGAAGCCTTGATCATCTTTTCAATGCTTCACATCATTCCTCTAGGGTTGCTACAACATTCTCTTCTACAATCTTCATTACTCTCATCTAAAATATTTTACTTCATTTTATTAAATTTTGCACTTCCTCAATTAGGTAGCACAACAATTTTCTCTCAAATTACTATCATAAATACCATCTCCTCTCAAGTTAGATATGTTGGAAAATGTAACTATGTTTGGTCTTCATTAATGTACTTGAGTCATCATGAAATGTACTTGTCAAAAGAATAAAGAAAATAATTTTTATTTTGTAACAATGACTTATTAAAACATGGGTTTCACGCTTGGGTCATCATTATATTAGTCAAATTCCCCATTTTGGACTCGAAGTATTAATATTGAGTTTGTAGAGTCATTGTACATTCAAAGAGACCCTTCTTGGGCTTTTGAATCATGTAAAAAGGTTAAGTATTAAGTCAAATATGATTTATGGATCCTCCACACTAAGTCGGCCTAGAAGAGATCAAGTCGGCCTAAGGACCCTATTTCAACCCACAAGAAGTCTATAAATACAAGCTAGTCGAAGTCATTTGGAGCATCACATATCAAGCTAGTTCGATATCTCAAGAGTAGTTGAAGAAGTGTGAAGTCTGTTGTCGGGAAGCGAAAGGAAGTGCGAGTTTGGGGAAGTCTAAGGAGAAGAATAAAATTGAACTTTTGGTGTCTCTCTCTGTTTTTTTTCCCTAGATTGGGATATCGAATTCTTCCAAGTTTCACTGTTGCCGGAAGCTGCTGCCTAGTCAAAGTTGTTGGAAAGGGGTCAAAGATCTGGGAGGCTGACTTGGTGTGGAGGGAAGGTTTTGTCTTTGTATAGGGTGAAGAGTCTCAAAAAATACTATTTAAAGGAAGAATTATCTTGACTAGGTTTTCCCCTTGACGGGGGTTTTAACCTGGCATAGTGCCTACATCTTGTGTCTCTTGTTTTGTGATCTTCATACATACATAATATGGTAATTGCTTGATGAAAGATAAGATAATAAAGAAGTAAAAGAAGCCAACACACTCACAAGTAATTATCAAGAAAGGAGAATCAAACCCTAATATAACTACTTTGATTTTCCAACATGGTATCAGAGCTAAGGTCGAGAAGAGTCGAAAATCACTTTGTTGGCATGGGTTCTCCCTCCATGATAAACTACATAACAATGGGTATCAACACTGTTGGACGCTGGATCAAGAAGGTCATCTACTACTTTTTCAACAAGGTCAAAAGTCAAGGACTTTTTGTTGCTCTTACAGGTTCTCCTAATGACGACAATGGATGGATCATTGATAGTGGAGCATGGAGACACGTGACAGGAGAAAGTAAACAAATTCATACACTATCAAAGGAGCCATCTTCTCATGTAGTGGAATTGGGTGACAACAAAAGGTATGTTGTTAGAGGCCTGGGATCAACATTGTTGAAGCTGGATAATGGATCAAAGATGCATCTCAACAACATTCTATATGTTCCAGGTTTGAAAAAAAAATTGCTTTCACTTTCTTGTTTAGAAGATAAAGGGGAAATAATTTCTTTTGTTGATGGAAAAGTATTGGTTTGGGGAAAAGACTCTAGCATTGATAAATCTAGGGTTATTGGAATTCATGAAGGAAGTCTTTATAGAGTCATTACACCACCTCCTCAAGCTCTGGTTCATATGGAAATAAGTCCCATTGAGCTATGGCATAGGAGGTATGGTCATCTACATTATAAGGTCATCCCTACTCTTAGTCAACTGGTTCATGGTATTCCTAATATGAAGTTGGATCATGAAGGTGTGTGCAAGGGATGCTCTTTGGGAAAACATACAAGAAAGCCATTTCACAATAGTGAAACTAGGTCTAAAGAGATATTAGACCTCATCCATTCCGATGTGTGTGGGCCCATGTCTGACAAATCACTTGGAGGTCATCTCTACTATGTGACATTTATTGATGACCATTCTAGAAAGACATGGCTCTACCTTCTCAAAACAAAAGATGAAGTATTTGATAAGTTCAAGGAGTTTAGGGCTGAAGTGGAAACCCTAATCGAAAGAAAGATAAAAACTCTGAGGTTTGATAATGGTGGGGAATACACTTCTAAGGAATTGATTACATATTGTAAGGAAGCAGGTATTAAGAGGGAGCTCATTATTCCCTATTATCCCGAACAAAATGGATTGGTTGAAAGGAAGAATAGGTCAATTGAAGAAGGCATTTGAACTATGCTCCTTGATCAAGATCTACCAAATTTCTTATGGGGAGAAGCAATGATGACAGCCATATACATTCAAAATAGAAGTCCTCATAAGAGTCTTGATAATACAACACCCGAAGAAGTATTCACAGGAAAGAAGCCGAGTGTGGATCACCTCCGAATCTTTGGAAGTCCAACATATATCCATGTTCTGAAAGACAAGCGAAAGAAGTTGGACTCTACAAGTATCAAGGGAATATTCATTGGATATAGTCTCTCTTCAAAATCATATAGAATCTACATCAAGGAAGGAAGATATATTGAAGTAAGCAGGGATGTCATATTTGATGAGAATCAAGCATACAAGAAATCAAAGGATATTCCTATTGATTCTGATGACGAAGAAGTTCCCATATTTGAAGAAGAAGAAGTTCATCATGAAAACTCTACTACAAATCTCGAAGAAGAAGGACCAAGTGAGCCTATTCAATTGGTGGTCATCCCAACCACAAGGAAGAGGCCAAATTGGTTGAAAGCTACATTGGAAGATGTTGAAGGACATGAAGCTGCAAAAGGAACCTTCAGGGAAAGAAAGAGACCAAAAAGATATTCTGGTTATGCTGCATATATGACAAAATTGATAGAAGTTGAACCATCTACATTCAAGGAAGTTGCACATCAAGAGGTTTGGAAGAAAGCAATGCAAGAAGAATATCAATCCATCATGAAGAATGGGGTTTGGGAAATCGTTCCTAGACCTAGTGACAAATCAGTTGTCACATCTAAATGGATCTATAAGATCAAACATGCAGTTGATGGAAGTATAGACAAGTATAAAGCAAGATTCGTTGCAAGGGGTTTCTCTCAAAAGGAAGGCATTGATTATGAAGAAACCTTTGCACCTACAGCAAGGTACACTACCATTAGATTGTTGGTTTCATTGGTTGCTACAATGGGGTGGAATATCCATCAAATAGATGTGAAGACTGCATTTCTAAATGGGACCATTGATGAGGAAGTGTACATCGAACAACCCGAAGGCTTTGAAGTTAATAGCAAGGACTCTCATGTTTGCAGACTTAAGAAGGCCCTATATCGTTTGAAGTAAGCACCTAGGGCATGGTATGCAAGGATGGATTCATATCTACTTAGAATTGGGTTTGTGAAGAGTTATGTTGATCTGAATCTCTACATTAAGGTTGTGAATGATGAGCCTGTCATTATTCTGCTATATGTGGATGATCTATCCATCATAGGTGTGGAGCGAAGAATTCAAGAATGTAAGAAGATGTTAGCAAATGAATTTGAAATGAAGGATCTAGAACTGATGCACTATTACCTAGGTCCATAAGTATGATAGAGACCTAGGGAGATATATTTGGGGCATGGAAAGTACATCATCAAGCTATTGCAGAAATTTGGGATGATGGATTCCAAGCCGATGACTACTCCTATGATCACCAATCTCAAGAAGTTGAGGGACTCTGACTATAGTCTTGTGGATCCTACCTCCTATCGATAGTTGGTGGGTTCCCTGATGTATCTGGTAAATACTAGGCTAGATATATGTTTTGCAGTAAACATTCTTAGTCAGTTTCAGTTGGAGCCCCGTCACGATCACTGGATAACTGCTAAACATATACTGAGGTATCTTCGTGGCACTATATATCACTGCCTAAAGTATGATAGTAAGGAAGTCAAGCTAATTGGCTTCACAGACTCTGATTGGGGTGGCAATGAGACCGATGGAAGGAGCACTATCGGAGGATGTTTTAGTCTGGGAGCTGCTATGATCTCATGGATGAGTACGAAGCAAGATCCCATTGCATTAAGTAGTGCCGAGGAAAAATATGTGGCTGCATGTGAAGTAGGAAAGGAGGTTGTTTGGTTAAGGAAGCTTCTAACAAATTTGTTCGAGAAGTCTTTAGGTCCTACTGTGATTAATTGTGACAATCAAAGTTGTATCAAGATGTCTGGAGATCCCGTGTTTCATTCGAGGACGAAACATATCAATAATAAGTTCCACTTTATTAGGAACTTGGTGTAGGATGGGATCGTGAAGTTGGAGTATGTCTCGACAAATGAACAAGTAGCAGACATACTAACAAAGGCTCTTCCGAATAAGAAGTTTGAGTATCTGAGAAACCTGCTGGGTTTGGTAGACATTGTTGATTGTATTGATGATAAGGAAATGGAAGAGATTTGTTGAGGCTTTGCAAGTGAAGCATTGCCTGGGAGGACATCTGGCCGACACTTTGTGTTGATGTCTAGGTCCCAAAGTAGGGAAGGGTGGTGTGGGTCATAGAGCTCTGACCATGGATACACACCTAGGTCCCTGGGTTGGTGGTTAGCAAGTAAGCTTGATGGTACCTAGAGGGATTGAAAGCTTGAGTCCACCTTATTCCCACTTAGATAGATTGCCTTGGTCAGGAATCTAGTCTATGGCATTACGGTGCCTAAATTGTTGAGAGACCACTGGATAGATTTCCCTGGTCAAGAATCTATTCCACGACATTGCGGTGCCTAAAGTTCTTCATGGTTCATATAGTTTGAGATCTTCCATTATATTTGTACATTATGAATACCTCCCTAGTTAAGAGGGAGTGTTGGAAAATGTAACTATGTTCGGTCTTCATTAATGTACTTGAGTCATCATGAAATGTACTTGTCAAAAGAATAAAGAAAAGAATTTTTATTATTGTAACAATGACTTCTAAAAGCACGGGTTTCATGCTTGGGTCAACATTATATTAGTCAAAGTCCCCATTGTGGACTCCTAGGATTAATATTGAGTTTAGAGTCATTGTAATTCAAAGAGACCCTTTTTGGGCTTTTAAATCATGTAAAAAGGTTAAGTATTGAGTCAAATATGATTTATGTATCCTCCACACCAAGTTGGCCTAGAAGAGATCAAGTCGGCCTAAGGACCCTAATTTGACCCACAAGAAGCCTATAAATACAAGCTAGTCGAAGTCATTTGGAGCATCACATCTCAAGCTATTTTGATATCTCAAGAGTAGCTAGAGAAGTGCAAAGTCTGTTTCTAGGAAGGCAAAGGAAATGGGAGTTTGGGGAAGTCTAAGGAAAAGAAGAAAATCGAACTTTTGATGCCCCTCCTTCTCTGTTTCGTGCCCTAGATTGGGAGATCAAAGTCTTCCAAGTTTCACTGTTGCCAAAAGTTGCCTGATGCCGGAAGCTGCTGCCTAGTCGAAGTTGCTGGAAAGGGGTCAAAGATCTGGGAGGCTGACTTGGTGTGGAGGGAAGGTCTGGTCTTTGTCTAGGGTGAAGAGTCTCAAAGAATATTATTGAAAGGAAGAATTATCTTGACTGGGTTTTCCCCTCGAGGGGGGTTTTTCCCTAGCGTAGTGCCTACATCTTGTGTCTCTTGTTTTGTGATCTTTATACATACATAATATGGTAATTGCTTGATGAAAGATAGGATAATAAAGAAGTAAAAGAAGCCAACACACTCACAAGTAATTATCAAGAAAGGAGAATCAAACCTAATATAACTACTTTTATTTTCCAACAAGATCCTCCTCATACATAGCCAAAATATAAGCCATATCAACTGATCGCTCTCTTGAAGTTTACTTAGTGCCATGGTGCATCCATTGTTTTACTCAAAATCACTCAATATAAAGTTGTCCCTTTCTCACATGTTATACCATCTTTGTCCCTCTTGATTACTCTCTCCTTATCGATTCCTTAATGTGGTTAGTGAGTCATCTGCTCATCTTAAAACAACATGTCAATAGCCCTCTCTTGTTTCTATTGTCAAACCATCTTGCTTGTTGGAATGATCTTTTAGCACAACTTTACCTAGCAATCCTTCCCCCCTATCACTCTTACTTCAAGTGACCAATCTTCCACACAATAATACTCTTATTGTCTCTTGTCCCTTTGCATGCTTCCTTTGCAAATTATTCTCACAATACTAGCTACCAACTCTCCCATAGAATTATATATGGCTCTTTCTCCAACTTACTCCACCCAAAAATCTTCTCTTATCGAACTTGCCTTCACACATGCAACATGATTCATTTATCTCTTTTAACAATGTCCCTCCTTTTCTCTTAGCACTATTGTCAACTATCTCATGTCATCATTCTATTAGTAGAAGTGACATGACCTATATTTATACCCCATAAAGATCATGTTACAGTGGGATAGAGTATGTACACCTTCATAGACTTTAACAGCCAGGGAATTCATTATCCCACAAACAAGAAAATTTTATATGTCATTTTAATATGTTTCTTAACTATAATATTAACATTAAATTATTATTACTATATTAAAACTTTTTTGTTACGATAAACAAAACTTCATTACCAATATCATTCATATATATATATATATTTCATACATTATTATATTAATAAAATAAAATTTTCATTAAAAATGAAATACTAACTTCAAAATTTGAAATTCCATCTTCAAAAACGGCATGACCTATGTTTATGCCCCATAAAAATCATTCCATCTTCAAAGTGGCATGACCTATATTTATGCCCCCATAAAGATCATGTTAAAGTAAGATAGAATACACATTCATAAACTTTAATAGGCAAAAAAAATCCATTATCCCATACCATTTTAATATCTTTCTTAACTATAACATTAAAATTAATTTTTTATTATTATATTAAAACATTTTTGTTACCATAAACAAAACTTCATTATCAATATTATATATATATATATACTTCATTATCAATATCATTCATACATATATATATAGCTTTATTTTATATATTATTATATTAATAAAATAAATTTTTCATTAAAAATAAAATATAAGCTTCAAAACTTGAAATTCCATTTTTGATCTTTGGCTAAAACAACTAAAGTACCATTGGTTTTTGTGTGCGCTCAATAGAAAAGGGCCATCTGATTACTATACTCCCGGACACAGGGTTGGAATTGGAATTTCAAAAGAGACCCACCCATCAAATTTAGCATTTTTCACCACTCTTGACTTGTTTTTATAGTTTCAAGCTATAGTCTTGACGATTTTGTAATTTTTTAAACTGTATTTGACGATGACGAGCAAATCACCCATGACAAGCAATTTGCCCGTCAAATTCCACCCTTACCCGGATTCCCTTTAGACAAGAACTAGTAATCACTGTATCATAAAATAGATAATACAATCACATAAAAATTTAAAAAAAGTAAAAGCAATCACATATCAATCATTTGGATATTCCATGGACACTTATATGGTAATTGATATCCCAATGGATACCTATATGGTAAAAACAATGTAACAAACTTTATGTTATTACATGTTTTTCTTGACAAATAAGTTTTAAACATTCCTTTTATTACTATTGTTCTATACATGTTGAAATCACATCCACTTTATAGCTAATGTCACTTCTTTAAAATGCTCCGTATTTTAGTATTATATAATTAATTTATGAACATTTTTCAAGTTCTCATATGCCACCATAATTAATTTATGAATATTATATCACATCCTTATCTATAGCCATACCTAAATTACATAGGGGAATCTTAAGTATTTAATAAAGTTTCAACATTTTTTAAGATCTAAATTTAACAACACACCCTCATATACTAAGAGATGTAATTACATAGGGGAATCTTAAGTATTTAATAAAGTTTCAACATTTTTTAAGATTTAAATCTAACAACACACCCTCAAATACTAAGAGATGTATTACTATATAGTTTATATAAAATATAGGAAAGAGGATTGAAGATTTTTTAAGTCATGGACCAAAACAGATTTGGGATATCCGATTATCGGGACAACACTCAGCCTACCCTCCCAATTCATTTCAATTTCTGTGATATTTCAGCTAAATATCATCCTCAAGTATTCGGTTGCAACTTTTGCAACTATCTTGATGGTCATATTCACGTGCACCATGCAAGGCTACTCACTTATTCCTAATAATCTTTCACCATTATCGAGTTCTTCCTTTCCTTGGAACCATCCTCGCCACTGTAATTATGTACCCCATCTTATTCACAACTCCCACACCCACAGTAATGTTGCTATCCATGCAAAGGCTACTGTTCAACAAATTTCACGGTCGCAACCTAACAACGACATTATGACTCTGTGTAAGGAGGACAAATTGAAGGAGGCACTGTGTGTTTTGCAAGCCATGGAGGAAAAAGGCATTCCTCTGGATTCAGATGCCTGTTTAGCTCTTTTGAATGCATGTACCCACATTAAGTCACTCACAGATGGTAAGAAATTCCATACTCACATGCTCATGAATGGGTTCCAGGAAGACAAAGTTCTAGGAGCCAAGCTAGTAGGCATGTATGCTCTGTGTGGCAGTATGATGGATGCGCGTCTAGTTTTTGATAAAATTAAAAATTCAAAAGAGGGTCTGGATTTGTGGAATGCCATCATCAGAGGGTATGCCAATAATGGACCCCTTGAAGAAGCTCTCAACATTTTCTACCAAATGCAATTGGCAGGCATAAAGCCGAACAATTTCACATATCCGTTTCTGCTCAAAGCATGCGCTGGTCTATCAGCTCTGCAAAAGGGTAAGGAGATTCATGGTAACATAGTCAGAAATGGTTTTGAGTCTGATATCTATGTTATCACTGCTCTTGTAGACATGTATGCCAAGTGCAAGAGTTTAGGGTTTTCGCGCCAATTGTTTGACAAAATGTCTGAAAGAAACTTGGTTTCATGGAATGCAATGATTTCAGGGTATGCCCAGAATGAATATGCTGATGAAGCTTTGGCACTTTTTTGTGATATGCATATGGCAGATGTGAAACCCAATTCAGTAACTATCCTAAGTTTGATCTGGGCTTGTACCCATTCATCAGCTCTGCGGCAGCGCATGTGGATCCATGCTTACATTATTAGAAATGGAATTGAAGTGGATGATCATTTAGGGTCTGCCCTCATAAATATGTATGCCAAGTGTGGCAGTATGGAAATCGCAGGTCGGTTCTTTGAGCAATTGCCTAGAAAAGGTGTGGGTTCCTGGACTGCATTGATTGCAGGATATGGACAGAATGGACATTTTGAAAAGGCCTTGGCAATTTTCCATCAACTGCTACGGGAGGGTTTGAAACCCAACTATGTCACCATGGTCAGCGTCCTACCTGCGTGTGCCCATTTAGCAACTGTGGAACAAGGCAGATGGATCCATGCTTACCTTATTAGAAGTGGATTTGCAGCAGATAATTCTGCTGAAAACTCCCTAATAACCATGTATTCCAAATGCGGCCAACTACAAAATGCACACCGCGTGTTTGAAAAAATGCGTGTGAGAGATGTTGCCTCATGGAATACTTTGATTGCAGGATATGGAATGCATGGACATGCTAAGGACGCCCTTCGATTGTTTACACAAATGCAACAGACAGGCTTGAAGCCGAACCACACCACTTTTGTTTCTGTTTTATCTGCCTGCAGTCATGCAGGTCTTGTGGATGAGGGCTGGCAGTATTTCAATTGCATGAGTCAACAGTTCAGCATTACACCCATTATGGAACACTATGCCTGCATGGTTGACCTCCTTGGCCGAGCTGGGCACCTAGATGAGGCAAACGACTTAATCAACAAGATGCCATTTGAACCCGATTCTAAAGTATGGGGAGCTTTGCTTGGCGCATGCAAAATCCACTGCAATGTCGAGTTAGGGGAATGGGCAACCAAACACCTTTTTAAGTTGGAGCCTGAAAATGCTGGAAATTATGTTCTCCTTGCAGACATCTATGCTGCAGCCAGAAAGTGGGATAGTGTTGCTGAGATGAGAACTATACTAAAAGACAAAGGTTTAAAAAAGAAAAAAGGATGCAGTTGGATTGAAATCAAGAACAAGATTCATGCATTCCATGTAGGAAACAGAACACATCCACAAACAGAGGAAATTTATGCGATGTTAGATACGTTAGCAGGGCAGATAGAGGATGAGGGCTATTCACCTGACATGAATTTGAATATCACCGAAGAGGAGAACGAGTTTATTCCTTGCAACCACAGTGAGAAACTGGCCATTGCTTTTGGGATTATTAATACAAGATCTGGGACATGTATTCGGATCACTAAAAACCTCCGTGTCTGTAACAGCTGCCACAGTGCTGCCAAATTCATTTCCAAGATCGTCCAGCGGGAAATTATTATTAGGGATATAAACCGTTTCCATCATTTCAAAAGTGGATCGTGTTCTTGTGGGGATTACTGGTGATACATGACAAGCAAATATTAACTTGCATGATAGAAATATAAACGTGCTACTCGCCTTATATTTGCAGACAGGGTCTCATTGATAGAGTCAAAGACACTTTGCACATTGGATGATATCTGCATAGCAGTGGCTCCTTAGGATGGCAGTATGTTTACATGATGTTTACATGGCTGACCACTTTTGAGCAATTCAAAGAGCAAGAAAGTTTCGATGTATGCTATTTGTCTGTTGAAATTGTAAGTTGAAAGATGGGTTCTAATTATTCACGTTCTGACCTTAGCGCAGGAAGGTTGAACCTGGATGCAAAATTATCCAAACTTTTCCTAACGAGTATTCGCTAGCAAGTTTTCATTATGATTATAACCCTTAGAATTATGTGAATATGCACGCTTTCTGCAAGCAAGTCTTACGAAAATTTGTAACTGCTTCAATATGCTTGGGATACGAACCTATATAACCTCTGCGTTTAAAAATTCTAGACACGTTAATTGACCATCAAACCTCTTTAACATATTGTTTAACACTATGTTGCAGGAGTTTCTTGAACACATGAATGTTAAGAATAATTGTATAACTGTCATAAATGGCTAGAATCATTGCCCAAATTTGCAAGAAATAGCCGGTTGGGAGTGGCTCTAACATATGTATGTATATACAAGCCAAAAAATGGAGTCTTTTAGAAGTTTATGTGAGGTTTTGCCAGTCGAATTTAATGAGCAAATATTGAAGTAATAATTATATAATTATATGATTTGTGGTAAGGATCGCATCCTTGACAATCATTCGAAGCACATAACAAACCTTCAAAGAGGGGATGAAGGATTTGGAGACCGAAGCAAACAACCAAGGCAAGTAAAGTCTGCTGTTAGAATCCAAGGCAAGTAAAGTCTGCTGTTAGAATCCACTAGCTTGCAGGTAGCAAAAAATCCCTCTTCAAAAATGGGAACGGGATGAGTCATGGAGCTACCACTACATAGTTTTGGAGAGTTTGTTGTTAGAGAGTCCATGTAATTATAGTAAAAATACAAGTCAAACCCAGACATAAAATGGATACATGTAAGAGAATTTGCTAGAATTGTAATTGAAATTTACGCAGAAACAGTATGTGTGAAAAAGGTTGTGGTTTGAAAGGCATAATGTTGAATATTAGTCATTGCTTTGAGACCATAGGGTCAGTCCAAACTCTTGTACTGGGTAGATGTATTGAGACAAATGCCCAAGAAATGGTAATTTATAATAAGACAAAGTGTTATCACACAAAACTGTCCTTTGGGATTTAGTCCTAAGCAGTTTAAATGAAATATATAGGAAAAGTTTCAATGTCACCTTGCATGATCCCTCCAACTTCATAATAGTACTTTTCTAACTTCAAGTGGGGATTCCTAATAATTTGAAATGTAAAATATTTAGACACACCTCATAACACATTTCAAATCTGTGAATTGTACTTTAGTATTATCATTAAATCAGATAACATCTTAGTAATTAATTTTCTTGGACCAGACGTACAAATTTAAATCTACATATTACTCAAAAACAATGTAAATCTTCCCTAACCACTTTCCACACTCCAGCAGATCTGCAGTGAAAAAGTAGAAATTCAGCAAAACAAGTCTCCTTTTAAAATGTATTGAAGGGTGTCTTAAATCCAATGGGCATGGAATCAAAAAAAGAGAAGGAAAATTGATTAGGAAGGAGACACACCTGAGGCCAATCAATCTAGAAGATTACACATCAATTAATTAAGCGTGTCGATAAATAATTGGTCACCCATAAAATGTTATCTTTATTCCATAGCTCGCAATACAATGTATAAAGGGGATGGACTATCACTTCCTCAGCAGTTCTCTCTCACAATGTTGGGGATGCATAGACATGAATAACATGAGAGCAACTTCCATGCTCACACATAAACCCACTTGACGACATTGGCATGCGAAGACTTGAAAGAATGGACTCCAGCAATAAATGATCAAAAACCCCAATCCCCCTCTCTCACAATGTTGGGGATGCATAGACATGAATAACATGAGAGCAACTTCCATGCTCACACATAAACCCACTTGACGACATTGGCATGCGAAGACTTGAAAGAATGGACTCCAGCAATAAATGATCAAAAACCCCAATCCCCTCTCCATTTTTTCTAGATTGAGAATGGAAATAGAAATAGAAATCTTCTCAAAATGGTATCGGGAAAGATAGAAGGCAAATGCTCCAGGAAAATCATCTTCAAGAAAAGTGAACTAATTCCTAGCAATGAAGATTATTAAAGATTCCTTACGATGCAATAAAAACCATGGGGTACCCTTCTCCTACCAAAAATATCTAACATGCATGCCCAATCTAGGAGAAGATAAAAAGAGAAAAACATGCTATGTCTCCACCAAAAAAACATTGATAACTTTATGGGAGGGCAGTGAAAGAATAGTTGTCTCGAGGTGGGCAGACCACTTCTCTAGCCCATGCCAAGAGGTGAGAGGACCTCTTAAGCAATTGCCCCAAATTGTGGAAGAAAAAACAAAAAGGAAAGCATGTCGAAGATAGAAAAAAAGGAATCTAAAACAAAAAGGAAAGCATGTCGAAGATAGAAAAAAAGGAATCTAAAACAAAAAGGAAAGCATGTCGAAGATAGAAAAAAAGGAATCTTCCAACGAAGCCACCCTATGTCAACGTGGAAGGAAAAGTTAACCAGGAAATTTTCCCTATATGGAAGGCTTTTGAGTTGGGAGCAAAGTCAACAAAGCAACTTTCTCAACATTAAAAGCACTTGCTTTCGAAGAGAAGACGAGTCAAAGATTCCCTTCTCAAGTGAAGTGCACTACTATAAATTAATTGCCATTTGTCTACTATATATATTCATCCGAGCCCATAGATGCTTTCAAGCAAGGGTGCATTCCTCCTTGGGCTATAGAATGTTAACACATCCACCACCATGGCCGACCACTTTTTATCAACATGGGGGATAAGACCATGACAAATCACAAACTAAACTTGGATTAGAGCACATAAATCCATTATTAAAAATACATTACATCATGAAATACCAAGTTTTTGGAATCATCGAAACACTGAAACCCATTTTCATTGCTAAAAGCACCATTGGTTGCAATGGCTATTTTTAGAAAAAACAAAAAGCACAAAAGTATTGGTCATTTGATCACCACCAAAATTAGCACACATGTTGTCTATCAATAATGGGTATCCAAAAAGATATGATCCATTTGAAAAATGAGTCACTTATAGAGGCGGAGGAATTCCCCCGACGGTCAAAAGTGGCCGGAATCTTGGTAAAAAAAATTCAAAAAAACTTGTAGATGCAGTGTTTGAATCATGTTTTTGATGGTGGAAATGGATTCAGCACCATCAAAAACGTCTAGGGCACCTAAAATTATGAATTTTAACAGCTTTTACTTGGATTTACAAAAATCCCAACTGGATTTTTCAAAATATGGCCGGAATTTCCATAACTTTCAGGGAAAAAAAGCATAATTTTTAGACTACGGCAATAAAAAAAACACGAAAATGCAAAAAAACATATTTTTCCATAATTGTACAGTTGATGTCCATGCCCTTCTCCATAAGGGGTATCTAAAAAGTGATTAGTTTTCAAAAATATGATTTCCTATAAGTAGAATGTTTCCCTAAAAGCAAGTCCTTAAAAACTAGAAATACCCAATAGAAATTCTTATCTTGCCATGCATGCCTCAAATACACGCATAAATGCATATGAAATCCACTTAAAACTAGAACTGAGCTTTGAAACTATCTAAATTGATGGTTTGAACGTACATACCCACAGTAATGTTGCTATCCATGCAAAGCCTACTGTTCAACAAATTTCAGTCACAACCCAACAACCACATCATGACTCTGTGTAAGGAGAACAAATTGAAGGAGGCACTGTGTGTTGTAAGCCATGGAGGAAAAAGGCATTCCTCTGGATTCAGATGCATGTTTGGCTCTTTTGAATGTATGTACCCACATTAAGTCACTCACAGATGGTAAGAATATCCATACCCATATGCTCATGAATGGGCTCCAGGAAGACAGTTCTAGGAGCCAAGCTAGTAGGCATGTATGTTATGTGTGTCAGTATGATGGATGTGCGTCTAGTTTTTGATAAGATTTCAAAAGAGGGTGTGGATTTGTGGAATGCCATCATCAGAGGGTATGCCAATAATGGACCCCTTGAAGAAGCTCTCAACATTTTCTACCAAATGCAATTGGCTGGCATAAAGCCAAACAATTTCACATATCCGTTTCTGCTAAAGGCATGTGTTGGTCTATCAGCTCTGCAAAAGGGTAAGGAGATTCATGGTAACATAGTCAGAAGTGGTTTTGAGTCTGATATTTATGTTGTCACTGCTCTTGTAGACATGTATGCCAAGTGCAAGAGTTTAGGGTTTTTGCACCAATTGTTTGACAAAATGTCTGAAAGAAACTTGGTTTCATGGAATGCAATGATTTCAGGTTATGCCCAGAATGAATATGTTGATGAAGCTTTGGCACTTTTTTGTGATATGCATATGGCCGATGTGAAACACAATTCAGTAACTATCCTAAGTTTGATCTGGGCTTGTACCCATTCATCAGCTCTGTGGCAGGGCATGTGGATCCATGCTTACATTATTAGAAATGGGATTGAAGTGGATGATCATTTAGGGTCTGCTCTCATAAATATGTATGCCAAATGTGGGAGTATGGAAATCGTAGGTCGGTTCTTTGAACAATGGTCTAGAAAAGGTGTGGGTTCCTGGACTGCATTGATTGCATGATATGGACAAAATGGACATTTTGAGGAGGCCTTGGCAATTTTCCATCAACTGCTTCGGGAGGGTTTGAAACCCAACTATGTCACCATGGTCAGAGTCCTACCTGCATGTGCCCATTTAGCAACTGTGGAACAAGGCAGATAGATCCATGCTTACCTTATTAGAAGTGGATTTGCAGCAGATAATTCTGCTGAAAACTCCCTCACAACCATGTATTCCAAATGCGGCCAACTACAGAATGCACACTGCGTGTTTGAAAAAATGCATGTGAGAGATGTGGCCTCATGGAATACTTTGATTGCAAGATATGGAATGCATGGATATGCTAAGGACGCCCTTCGATTGTTTACACAAATGCAACAGATAGGCTTGAAGCCGAACCACACCACTTTTGTTTCTGTTCTATCTGCTTGCAGTCATGCAGGCCTTGTGCATGAGGGATAGTATATTTCAATTGCATGAGTCAACAGTTCAGCATTACACCCATTATGGAACACTATGCCTGCATGGTTGACCTTCTTTGCCGAACTGGGCACCTAGATGAGGCAAACAACTTAATCAGCAAGATGCCCTTTGAACCTGATTCTAAAGTATGGGGAGCTTTGCTTGGCGCCTGCGAAATCCACTGCAATGTCAAGTTAGGGGAATGGGAAACCAAACACCTATTTAAGTTGGAGCCTGGAAATATAACAACACACCCTCAAATACTAACATCCACATTTTTTAAGATCTAAATCTAACAACACACCCTCAAATACTTAGAGATGTATTACTATATAGTTTATATAAAATAGGAAGAGGATTGAAGATTTTTGAAGTCCTGGACTAAAATAGATTTGGGATATCATATCGGGACAACACTCAGCCTACCCTCCCAATTCATTTCAATTTCTATGATATTTCAGCTAAATATCATCCTCAAGTATTCGCCTGCAACTTTTGCAACTATCTTGATGGTCATATTCACGTGCATCGTGCAAGGATACTCACTTATTCCTAATAATGTTTCACCATTACCGAGTTCTTCCTTTCCTTGTAACCATCCTTGCCACTGTAATTATGTTCCCCATCTTATTCACAACAGTAATGTTGCTATCCATGCAAAGCCTACTGTTCAACAAATTTCACAATCACAACCCAACAACTACATCATGACTCTGTGTAAGGAGAACAAATTGAAGGAGGAGCCACTGTGTGTTTTATAAGCCATGGAGGAAAAAGGCATTCCTCTGGATTCAGATGCCTATTTAGCTCTTTTGAATGCACGTACCCACATTAAGTTACTCACAGATGGTAAGAAAAGCCATACCCATATGCTCATGAATGGGCTCCAGGAAGACAAAGTTCTAGGAGCCAAGCTAGTAGGCATGTATGCTGTGTGGCAGTACGATGGAAGCGCGTCTAGTTTTTGATAAAATTTCAAAAGAGGGCGTGGATTTGTGGAATGCCATCATCAGAGACTATGCCAATAATGGACCCCTTGAAGAAGCTCTCCACATTTTCTACCAAATGCAATTGGCAGGCATAAAGCCGAACAATTTCACATATCCGTTTCTGCTTAAGGCATGTGCTGGTCTATCAGCTCTGCAAAAGGGTAAGGAGATTCATGGTAACATAGTCAGAAGTGGTTTTGAGTCTGATATATATGTTATCACTGCTCTTGTAGACATGTATGCGAAGTGCAAGAGTTTAGGGTTTTCGCGCCAATTGTTTGACAAAATATCTGAAGGAAACTTGGTTTCATGGAATGCAATGATTTCAGGGTATGCCCAGAATGAATATGCTGATGAAGCTTTGGCACTTTTTTGTGATATGCATATGGCAGATGTGAAACACAATTCAGTTACTATCCTAAGTTTGATCTGGGCTTGTACCCATTCATCAGCTCTGCGGCAGCGCATGTGGATCCATGCTTACATTATTAGAAATGGAATTGAAGTGGACGATCATTTAGGGTCTGGCCTCATAAATATGTATGCCAAATGTGGGAGTATGGAAATTGCGGGTCGGTTCTTTGAGAAATTGCCTAGAAAAGGTGTGGGTTCCTAGACTGGATTGATTGAAGGATATGGACAAAATGGATATTTTGAGAAGGTTTTGGCAATTTTCCATCAACTGCTACGGGAGGGTTTGTAACTTAACTATGTCACCATGGTCAGCATCCTACCTGCATGTGCCCATTTAGCAACTGTGGAACAAGGCAGATGGATCCACGCTTACCTTATTAGAAGTGGATTTGCAGCAGATAATAATGCTGAAAACTCCTTCATAACCATGTATTCCAAATGCGCCCAACTACAGAATGCACACTGCCTGTTTGAAAAAATGCGTGTGAGAGATGTGGCCTCATGGAATACTTTGATTGCAGGATATGGAATGCATGGCCATGCTAAGGACGCCCTTCGATTGTTTACACAAATGCAACAGACAGGCTTGAAGCCGAACCACACCACTTTTATTTCTATTTTATCTGCCTGCAGTCATGCAGGCCTTGTGGATGAGGGCTGGCAGTATTTCAATTGCATGAGTCAATAGTTCAGCATTACACCCATTATGGAACACTATGCCTGCATGGTTGACCTCCTTGGCCGAGCTGGGCACCTAGATGAGGCAAACGACTTAATCAACAAGATGCCATTTGAACCTGATTCTAAAGTATGGGGAGCTTTGCTTGGCGCATGCAAAATCCACTGCAATGTCTAGTTAGGGAAATGGGCAGCCAAACACCTTTTTAAGTTGCAGCCTGAAAATGCTGGAAATTATGTTCTCATTGCAGACATCTATGCTGCAGCCAGAAAGTGGGATAGTGTTGCCGAGATGAGAACTATACTAAAAGACAAAGGTTTGAAAAAGAAAAAAGGATGCAGTTGGATTGAAATCAAGAACATGATTCATGCATTCCATGTAGGAAACAAAATACACACACAAACAGAGGAAATTTATGCAATGTTAGATACGTTAGCAGGACAAATAGAGGATGAGGGCTATTCACCTGACATGAATTTGAATATCACTGAAGAGGAGAACTAGTTTATACCTTGCAACCACAGTGAGAAACTGGCAATTGCTTTTGGGCTTATTAATACAAGATTTGGGACATCTATTCGGATCACTAAAAACTTGTGTGTCTGTAACAGCTGCCACAGTGCTGCCAAATTCATTTCCAAGATCGCCCAGCGGGAAATTATTATTAGGGATATAAACCGTTTCCATCATTTCAAAAGTGGATCGTGTTCTTGTGGGGATTACTGGTGATACTAATCATGACAAGCAAATATTGACTTGCATGATAGCAATATAAACGTGCTACTTGCCTTGTATTTGCAAATAGGATCTCATTGATAGAGTAAAAGACACTTTGCACATTGGACGATATCTGCACAGCGTTGGCTCCTTAGGATGGCAGTATGTTTACATGATGTTTACAAGGCTGACCACTTTTGAGCAATTCAAAGAGCAAGGACACTTTGGACGATATCTGCACAGCTATTGGCTCCTTAGGATGGCAGTATGTTTACATGATGTTTACAAGGCTGACCACTTTTGAGCAATTCAAAGAGCAAGAAAGTTTCTATGTATGCTATTTATCTGTTGAAATTGTAAGTTGAAAGATCAGTTCTAATTATTCAAGTTCTGACCTTGGGGCAGGAAGATTGAAACTGGATGCAAAATTATCCAAACTTTTCCTAACGAGTATTCTTATAACCTATGTTGCGAACATCCACATCAGGATAAAATCGGCAAGGTTTGGAAAACCAAAAAATCGGGAAAATCGGGAAAATATCGGTAAAAATTGGCAAACATCGGAAAAATCAAGATACCATCAAAATATTGGGAAAAATCGGCAAACATCGGCTCAGCCAAAAAATCATGATTTCAAGATAAAATCGGGATGTTATCGAGATGTTCGCAACACTGATTATAACCCTTAGAATTATGTGAATATCAATGCCTTCTGCAAGCAAGTCTTATGAAAATTTGTAACTGCTTCAATATGCTTGGGATATGAACCTATATAACCTCTGCCTTTAAGAATTCTAGACACATTAATTGACCATCAAACCTTTTTAGCATATTGTTTAAAGTTTAAACACTATGTTGCAGGAGTTTCTTGAACACAGGAATGTTAAGAATAAATCTATAACTGTCATAAATGGCTAGAATCTTTGCCCAAATTTGCAGGAAATAGCAAGTTGAGAGTGGCTCTAACATATGTATGTATATACAAGCCAAAAAATGGAGTCTTTTAGAAGTTTATGTGAGGTTTTGCCAGTGGAATTTATTGAGCACTAATGAGCAAATATTGAAGTCGAAATAATTATATAATTATAAGATTTGTGGTAGGGATCACTTCCTTGACAATCATTTGAAGCACATAACAAATCTTCAAAGAGGGGATGAAGATTTTGGAGACCGAAGCAATTAACTAAGGCAAGTAAAGTCTGCAGTTAGATTCTACTAGCTTGCAGGTAGCAAAAATCCCTCTTCAAAAATGGGAAGGAGCTGAGTCATGCAGCTACCACTACATAGTTTTGGAGAGTTTGTTGTTAGAGAGTCCATGTAATTATAGTAAAAATACAAGTCAAACTCCAGACAGAAAATGGATACATGTAAGAGAATATGCTAGATTTGTAATTGAAATTTAGGCAGAAACAGTATGTGTGAAAAAGGTTGTGGTTTGAAAGGCATAATGTTGAATATTAGTCATTGCTTTGAGACCATAGGGTCAGTCCAAACTCCAGTAATGGGTAGATGTATTGAGACAAATGCCCAAGAAATGGTAATTTATAATAAGACAAAGTGTTATCACACAAAACTGTCCTTTGGGATTTAGTCCCAAGCGGTTCAAATGAAACATATAGGAAAAGTTTCAATGCCACCCTGCATGATCCCTCCGACTTCATAATAGTACTTTTCTAACTTCAAGTGGGGGTTCCTAATAATTTGAAATGTAAAATATTTAGACACACCTCATAACACATTTCAAATCTGTGAATTGTACTTTAGTATTATCATTAAATCAGATAACATCTTAGTAATTAATTTCCTTGGACCAGAAGTACAAATTTAAATCTACTTATTACTCAGAAACAGTGTAAATCTCCCCTAACCACTTTCCACACTCAAGCATATCTGTAGTGAAAAAGTAAAAACTCAGCAAAACAAGTCTCCTTTTAAAATGTATTGAAGCGTGTCTTAAATCCAATGGGCATGGAATCAAAAAATGAGAAGGAAAATTGATCAGGAAGGACACACACCTGAGTCCAATCAATCTAGAAGATTACACATCAATTGATTAAGCCTGTCGATAAAGAATTGGTCACCCATAAAATGTTATCTTTATTCCATAGCTTTCAATACAATGATTAAAGGGGATGAACTATCACTTTCTCAGCAGTTCTCTCTCACAATGTTGGGGATGCATTGACATGAATACCATGAGAGCAACTTCCAATGCTCACACATAAACCCACTGATTACATTGGGATGTGAAGACTTGAAAGAATGGACCCCAGCAATAAATGATCAAAAACCCCAATCCCCTGTCCATTTTTTCTAGATTGAGAATGGAAATATAAATAGAAATCTTCTCAAAATGGTATGGGGAAAGATAAAGGCAAATGTTCCAGGAAAATCATCTTCAAGGAGAGTGCCATAGTTCCTAGCAAATGAAGATTATTAAAGACTCCTTATGATGCAATAAAAACCATGGGGTACCTTTCTCCTACCAAAAATATCTAACACACATGCCCAATCTAGGAGAAGATAAAAAAAGAGAAAAACATGCTATGTCTCCAATAACAAAAACATTGATAGCTTCATGGAATATCTATATCTACGGAAGGACAACGAAAGAATAGTGGTCTTGAGGAGGGCAGACCACTTCTTTAGCCCATGACAAGAGGTGAGAGGACCTCTTAAGGAATTGCCCCAAATTGTGGAAGAAAAAACAAAAAGGAAAGCATGCCTAAGATAGAAAAAAATGAATCTTCCAACGAAGCCACCCTATGTCAACATAGAAGGAAAAGTTTACAAGGAAATTTTTCCTATGTGGAAGGCTTTTGTGTTGGATGCAAAGTCAACAAAGCAACTTTCTCAATATTAAAGGCACTTGCTTTTGAAGAGAAGACAAGTCAAAGATTCCCTTCTCAAGTGAAGTGCACTACTATAAATTAATTGTTATTTGTCTACTATATATTCATCCGAGCCCATGGATGCTCTCAAGCAAGGTTACATTCCTCCTTGGGCTATAGAATGTTGACACATCCACCACTACGGCCGAACACTTTTTATCAACATGGGGGATAAGACAATGACAAATCACCAACTAAAATTGGATTAGAGCACATAAATCCATTATTAAAAATACATTACATCCTGAAATACCAAGTCTTTGGAATATTCGAAACGCTGAAACCCATTTTCATTGCTCAAAGCACCATTGGTTGCAATGGCTATTTTTAGAAAAAACAAAAAGCACAAAAGTATTGGTCATTTGATCACAACCAAAATTAGCACACATGTTGTCCATCAATAATGGGTATCCAAAAAGATATCACCCATTTGAAAAATAAAAAAGAAGAAAATGCAAAAAAAACATATTTTTCAATCATTGTACAGTTGATGCCCATACCTTTCTCCATAAGGGGTATCTAAACAGTGATTAGTTTCCAAAAATATGAATTTCCTATAAGTAGAATGTTTCCCTAAAAGCAAGTCCTTAAAAACTAGAAATACCCTATAGGAACTCTTATTTTGCCATGCATGCCTCAAATACGCACATAAATGCATATGAAATCCATTTAAAACTAGAACTGAGCCTTGAAACTATATCCCTATGATAAATGTATCACAAACTCACAACATACATACCCACACTAATGTTGTTATCCATGCAAAGCCTACTGTTCAACAAATTTCACAGTCACAACCCAACAACTACATCATGATTCTGTGTAAGGAGAACAAATTAAAGGAGGCACTGCTTGTTTTGCAAGCCATGGAGGAAAAAGGCATTCCTCTGGATTCAGATGCCTATTTAGCTCTTTTGAATACATGTACCCACATTAAGTGACTCACAAATGGTAAGAAAATCCATACCCATATTGACATGAATGGGCTCCAGGAAGACAAAGTTCTAGGAGCCAAGCTAGTAGGCATGTATGCTATGTGTGTCAGTATGATGGATGCGCATCTAGTTTTTGATAAAATTTCAAAAGAGGGTGTGGATTTGTGGAATGCCATCATCAAGGGGTATGCCAATAATGGACCCCTTGAAGAAGCTCTCAACATTTTCTACCAAATGCAATAGGCAGGGATAAAGTCGAACAATTTCACATATCTGTTTCTGCTTGAGGAATGTGTTTGTCTATTAGCTCTGTAGAAGGGTAAGGAGATTCATGGTAACATAGTGAAAAGTGGTTTTGAGTATGATATTTATGTTATCACTGCTCTTATAGACATGTATGCCAATTGCAAGAGTTTAGGGTTTTTGTGCCAATTGTTTGACAAAAAGTCTAAAAGAAACTTGGTTTCATGGAATGCGATGATTTCAGGGTATGCCCAGAATGAATATGCTGATGAAGCTTTGGAATTTTTTTGTGATATGCATATGGCAGATGTGAAACCCAATTCAGTAACCATCCTAAGTTTGATCTGGGCTTGTAGCCATTCATCAGCTCTGCGGCAGGGATGTGGATCCATGCTTACATTATTAGAAATGGAATTGAAGTGGATGATCATTTAGGGTTTGCCCTCATAAATATGTATGCCAAATGTGGGAGTATGGAAATCATAGGTTGGTTATTTATGCAATTGCCCAAAAAAGGTCTAGGTTTGTAGACTGCATCGATTGCAAGATATGGACAAAATGGACATTTTGAGAAGGCCTTGGCAATTTTCCATCAACTACTACGGGAGGGCTTGCACGAAGAGCCAAAACGTTTTGGAGTTTCTGAAACGGGTACGTTTAGAAACGTCACCTCCCAAAAATGGAAACCTCGATCGAAACATCATCCAAAACGTCATATATGTTTATATATATATATATATAAATAAGTGAATGTCACCTCCCAAAAATTGAAACCTCAATCGAAACATAGTCCAAAACGTCATATATATATATAGAGAGAGAGAAATTTATAAATAAGTGAATAACACATTATCTTGCAAGAGAAAAGGGAATAAAACCCATATATGACGATTTAAAAGGAAAACCAAATCTATATTAACTCTCATAGTTGATTACATGATGTTGGAGTTTCGATTGAGTTTCAGAGTTTCGGGTACAGGTACATCCCAAAACGCCGCGTTCCTAGAAGTTTCGTGCAACATTGTTTGAAACCCAACTATGTCACCATGGTCAGCGTCTTACCTGCATGTGCCCATTTAGAAACTATGGAACAAGGCAGATGGATCCATGTTTACCTTATTAGAAGTGGATTTGCAATAGATAATTACGCTGAAAACTCCCTCATAACCATGTCTTCCAAATGCAGCCAACTACAGAATGCACATTGCATGTTTGAAAAAATTTGTGTGAGAGATGTGGCCTCATGGAATACTTTGATTGAAGGATATGGAATGCATGGACATGCTAAGGACGCCGTTCGATTGTTTACACAAATGCAACAGACAGGCTTGAAGGTGAACCACACCACTTTTGTTTCTATTTTATCTGCCTGTAGTCATGCAGGCCTTGTGGATGAGGGATTGCAGTATTTCAATTGCATGAGTCAACAATTCAACATCATACCCATTATGGAACATTATGCCTGCATGGTTGACCTCCTTGGCCGAGTTGGGCACCTAGATGAGGCAAACGACTTAATCAACAAGATTCCATTTGAACCTGATTCTAAAGTATGGGGAGCTTTTCTTGGCACATTCAAAATCCACTGAAATGTCGAGTTAGGGGAATCGGCAACCAAACACCTTTTTAAGTTGGAGCCTGAAAATCTAACAACACACCCTCAAATACTTAAAGACATATTAATATATAGTTTATATAAAATAGGAAGACAATTGAAGATTTTTGAAGGCCTGGACCAAAACAGAATTGGGATATCATATTGGGACAACACTCAGCGTACCCTCCCAATTCATTTCAATTTCTGCGATATTTCAGCTAAATATCATCCTCAAGTATTCGCCTGCAACTTTTGCAACTATCTTGATGGTCATATTCACGTGCATCATGCAAGGCTACTCACTTATTCCTAAAAATATTTCACCATTATTCAGTTCTTCCTTTCCTTGTAACCATCCTTACCATTGTGATTATGTTCCCCATCTCATTCACAACGTACATACCCATAGTAATGTTGCTATCCATGCAAAGCCTATTGTTCAACAAATTTCACAGTCACAACCCAACAACTACATCATGACTTTGTGTAAGGAGAACAAATTAGAGGAGGCACTGTGTGTTTTGCAAGCCATGGAGGAAAAAGGCATTCCTCTGGATTCAGATGCTTGTTTAGCTCTTTTGAATGCATGTACCAAAATTAAATCACTCACAGATGGTAAGAAAATCCATACCCATATGCTCATGAATGGGCTTCAGGAAGACAAAGTTCTAGGAGCCAAGTTAGTAGGCATGTATGCTATGTGTGGCAGGACGATGGATGTGCATCTAGTTTTTGATAAAATTTCAAAAGAGGGTGTGGATTTGTGGAATGCCATCATGAGAGGGTATGCCAATAATGGACCCTTCAAGAAGCTCTCAACGTTTTCTACAAAATGCAATTGGCAAGCATAAAGCCGAACAGTTTCACATATCTGTTTCTGCTTAAGGCATGTGCTAGTCTATCAGCTCTGCAAAAGGGTAAGGACATTCATGGTAACATAGTCAGAAGTGGTTTTGAGTCTGATAATTATGTTATCTCTTGTAGACATGTATGCCAAGTGCAAGAGTTTAGGCTTTTCGCGCCAAGTGTTTGACAAAATGTCTGAAAGAAACTTGCCTTCATGGAATGCAATGATTTCAGGGTGTTAGGGTCATAGGTTTTTGTCGTCAAATGTATTTGCCTTATCCATTGATTTTCAGTTTTTGAGCAGCAGTTTAGCCTATGACTACTGTTGTTGTCATAGTCTCAAAGCCATTGTCTAACATCATTAAAATTGTGAAAAAGTCTCAGTCAGTGGGAGTTATGAGGTCTCATGTTTATAAAGTCAATCCGGGTTAAAGGGGTTATGTGTTAGTCTTCGTTGATCAGAACCATTCGAAATGAATTTGTGGTAGTCTAAGGTTTTGTTGGTTATGAGGTCTGGTCATTAATATTCTGCCAATTATGGTCTATTCTTTTATTCTTACTTCATTTACCCCCTTACTTTCCTATCCTATACCCTATTTCCTTTCCCTTCATACATACACCCCTTCATATATGTTCCCATCCCATATACATTTGCATACCCCCCCTTCTCTTTCATTCTAAACCTATTCTCTAAATTCTACTACTATATTCCTACATTCACCATCATTGTACACCCCCATACCTAATCATTCACACATGCATCATACCCCTAAACCTTAATCATTTCCCATACTCCCTACACCCATGCCAAGTCAAGCAAGCACTAAAGGACACATCATCACTACAGGAGACCTTAGATCGATCCACAACAAAGACAGTGACACATAGAACAGAGATACAACCATTGTAAACCAGTGCTGCGCAACCCCTATTTTCGATGCCCAGTGTTGCACAAATACTCTGTTTTAGTCATCCTTTTGCAGAACAATTTTTGATCACATGGAGGTGAATTTTGGAAAATGGAAAGAGGTTTTTCTCAAGGACGGGCCAAATAACAATAACCTCTTCCATTTTTTGCACAGGTGTCATGGATCAGGAGATTCAAATGCATCTTCAAAGCATATTTTTCGGACTGTGCAAATTGCATGTTTTAGCCATTGTTTTGCAGAAGTGTTTATGAGGAGCTGGGGCAGAATTTGAAGAAAATGAGAGAGGTTTATCTCCAGGACAAGTTCATATACAATAACCTCCTTCAGTGTTTACATAGGTTCTACAATTTGGGAGATACAAGGGTTTATTCGAGGCATATTTTCACAGTTTTTATTGGCAAAATTGTAAAAAAAATTGGAATTTGGTTTGAGATTGTGGAAATTCATATTTTGAGGATGCCATTTGTGAGGAGGTTGATGGTGGAATATGTTGCTGAGCCAGGAGCTGATACATCACCTAGTCACCAGCCAGATGTCTGCAAATACATGGAAAATCATGCCAACATGGCATGCTGCACAGTTGCTGCGCAGCATAGATTTGGAAGCTCAGTGTTGTTTCTTATTTTTATTTCAAAAGGCATGGTGCGATGATTAGGATAAGACTTTCATGGATTTGGATAGTGTTTAAGATAGGATAGTATGATAAGATCCAAGTGAGTTTTTGTTTTTTTTCCACTAAAAGAAAAAGACAGCAGATATGTTTAAGTTACTACTTTTGTAATCAATTTGACCCACCTCATGGATAAGAGATTCATTGTATCTGGACATGGAATTTTTGGAGGTTGTAAGGCTATTTAATGCCAAATGTTTCAAGCTAGAAGGGGTTGGTTGGTTGTTGATTGATTAGTGCTGAAAGCAAAGACTTGTGCTCTGTATGTTCAAGTATTTTAAAGTGAATAGAAGAAGGCCAAGGGTATTTTGCCAGGAATTCTCGTGTCAGATATCTGTTGGTATGTTAGCTTTGTTACTGTTGTTACTTATGTTTCCATGATGTTAAGATAGTTCTTCATGCTCAGCTAAGGGAATTTGCAGAATTCACTTTGTGCTCTGCCTAGTATCTGCTGAACATTTATTTGTTTCTTGTTCTTCTAAAGGCAATTTGAATTCATCCTAGTTTGATGCTCATCTTGTCACCTCTGATGTTATATTCATCCATTTACTACAACAAAATTTGTTAATTACCAACAGAGTTGCCTACCCTGCCCCTGCTCAAGATATCATCATTATCCCTTATTCATTTAAATCATTAAGAAGATGACGCTGGTCAAAGTGGGTTTTCCTTCCTTAACTTACCTTCAAGCCACCACTTAAACTTATCCTTTGATCATCATAGCTAGCCTGAAATCCAAATTACTCAGCCATTTCATTGACTGAAATCATAAGTGGTTTGAGGTTACCTCTGGGTTTCCTTCCTGCAACCAAAGGAAATTACGGAATGCTAACATAGGGTATGCCCAAAATGAATATGTTGATGAAGCTTTGGCACTTTTTTGTGATATGCATATAGCAGATATCAAACCCAAATTAGTAACTATCCTAAGTTTGATCTGGGCTTGTACCCATTCATCAGCTCAGCGGCAGGGCATGTGGATCCATGCTTACATTATTAGAAATGGAATTGAAGTGGATGATCATTTAGGGTCTTCCCTCATAAATATGTATGTCAAATGTGGGAGTATGGAAATGGCAGGTCGGTTATTTGTGCAATTGCCTAGAAAAGGTAGAAAAGGTGTGGGTTCCTGGACTGCATTGATTGCAGGAAATGGACAAAATGAACATTCTGAGAAGGCCTTGGCAATTTTCCATCAACTGCTACGGGAGGGTTTTGAAACCCAACTATGTCACCATGGTCAGCGTCTTACCTGCATGTGCCCATTTAGCAACTGTGGAACAAGGCAGACGGATCCATGCTTACCTTATTAGAAGTGGATTTGCAGCATATAATTCTGCTGAAAACTCCCTCATAACCATGTCTTCCAAATGCGACCAACTACAGAATGCACACTGCGTGTTTGAAAAAATGCGTGTGAGAGATGTGGCCTCATGGAATACTTTGATTGCAGGATATGGAATGCATGAACAAGCTAAGGACGCCCTTCGATTCTTTACACAAATGAAACAGACTGGCTTGAAGCCGAACCTCACCACTTTTGTTTTTGTTTTATCTACCTGCAGTCATGCAGGCCTTGTGGATGAGGGCTGGCAGTATTTCAATTGCATGAGTCAACAGTTCAGCATTACACCCATTATGGAACACCATGCCTGCATGGTTGACCTCCTATGCCGAGCTGGGCACCTAGATGAAGCAAAGCGACTTAATCAACAAGATGCCATTTGAACCTGATTCTAAAGTATGGGGAGCTTTGCTTGGCGCATGCAAAATCCACTGCAACGTCCAGTTAGGGGAATGGGCAACCAAACACCTTTTTAAGTTGGAGCTTGAAAATGGTGGAAATTATGTTCTCCTTGCAGACATCTATGTTGCAGCCAGAAAGTGGGATAGTGTTGCTGAGATGAGAACTATACTAAAAGACAAAGGTTTGAAAAAGAAAAAAGGACGCAGTTGGATTGAAATCAAGAACAAGATTCATGCATTCCAAGTAGGAAACAGAACACACCCACAAACAGAGGAAATTTATGCAATGTTAGATACGTTAGCAGGACATATAGAGGATGAGGGAATATCACTGAAGAGGAGAACGAGTTTATACCTTGCAACCACAGTGATAAACAGGCCATTGCTTTTGGGCTTATTAATACAAGATCAGGGACATCTATTCGGATCACCAAAAATCTCCGTGTCTGTAACAGCTGCTACAGTGTTGCCAAATTCATTTCCAAGATTGCCCAACGGGAAATTATTATTAGGGATATAAACCGTTTCCATTATTTCAAAAGTGGACCATGTTCTTGTGGGGATTACTGGTGATACTAATCATGACAAGCAAATATTAACTTGCATGATAGCAATACAAACGTGCTACTTGCCTTGTATTTGCAGCCAGGATCTCATTGATAGAGTCAAAGACACTTTGCACATTGGACGATATCTGCATAGCAGTGGCTCCTTAGGATGGCAATATGTTTACATGATGTTTACAAAGCTAACCACTTTTGAGCGATTCAAAGAGCAAGAAAGTTTCGATGTATGCTAATTATCTGTTGAAATTGTAAGTTGAAAGATGGGTTCTAATTATTCACGTTCTGACCTTAGTGCAGGAAGGTTGAACCTGGATGCAAAATCATCCAAACTTTTCCTAACGAGTATTCGCTAGCAAGTTTTCATTATGATTATAACGCTTAGAATTATGTGAATATGCACGCTTTCTGCAAGCAAGTCTTATGAAAATTTGTAACTACTTCGACCTTAGTGCAGGAGGGTTGAACCTGGATGCAAACTTTTCCTAACGAGTATTCGCTAGCAAGTTTTCATTATGATTATAACCCTTAGAATTATGTGAAAATGCACGCTTTCTGCAAGCAAGTCTTATGAAAATTTGTAACTACTTCAATATGCTTGGGATATGAACCGATATAACCTCTGCCTTTAAAAACTATAGACACGTTAATTGACCATCAAACCTTTTTAACATATTGTTTAAACACTACGTTGGAGGAGTTTCTTTGCCCAAATTTGCAGGAAATAGCAGGTTGGGAGTGGCTCTAACATATGTATGTATATACAAGCCAAAAAATGGAGTCTTATAGAAGTTCATGTAAGGTTTTGCGAGTCGAATTTAATGAGCACTAATGATCAAATATTAAAGTCAAAATAATTATATAATTATATGATTTGTGGTCAGGATCGCATCCTTGACTATCATTTGAAGCACATAACAAATCTTCAAAGAGGGTATGAATAATTTGGAGACCGAAGCAATTAACTAAGGCAAGTAAAGTCTACAGTTAGAATCCAGTAGCTTGCAGGTAGAAAAAATCGCTCTTCAAAAATGGGAAGGGGCTGAGTCATGGAGCTACCGCTACATGGTTTTGAAGAGTTTGTTGTTAGAGAGTCCATGTAATTATAGTAAAAATACAAGTCAAACCCCAGACATAAAATGGATAGATGTAAGAGAATTTGCTAGATTTGTAATTGAAATTTAGGCAGAAACAGTGTGTGAGAAAAAGTTTGTGGTTTGAAAGATATAATGTTGAATATTAGTCATTGCTTTGAGACCATAGGGTCAGTCCAAACTCTTGTAATGGGTAGATGTATTGAGACAAATGCCCAAGAAATGGTAATTTATAATAAGACAAAGTGTTAACACACAAAACTGTCCTTTGGGATTTAGTCCCAAGTGGTTCAAATGAAATATATAGGAAAAGTGTCAAATATCACCTTGCATGATCCTTCCAACTTCATAATAGTACTTTTCTAACTTCAAGTGGGGATTCCTAATAATTTGAAATGTAAAATATTTAGGCACACCTCATAACACTTAAAATATGTGAATTATACTCTAGTATTATCATTAAATCAGATAACATCTTAGTAATTAATTTCCTTGGACCAAAAGTACAAATTTAAATCTACATATTACTCAAAAACAGTGTAAATCTTCCCTAACCACTTTCCACACTCAAGCAGATCTGCAGTGAAAAAAGTAAAAATGCAGCAAAACCAGTCTCCTTTTAAAATGTATTAAAGGGTGTCTTAAATCCTATGGGCATGGAATAAAAAAAAGAGAAGGAAAATTGATTAGGAAGGAGAGACACCTGAGGCCAATCAATCTAGAAGATTACATCAATTAATTAAGCTTGTCGATAAAGAATTGTCACCCATAAAATGTTATCTTTATTCCATATCTTTCAATACAATGTATAAAGGGGATGCATTACATGAATACCATGAGAGAAACTTCTAATGCTCACACATAAACCCACTTGATTACATTGGCATGCGAAGACTTGAAAGAATGGACTCCATCAATAAATGATCAAAAACCCCAATCTCCTCTCCATTTTTTCTAGATTGAGAATGGAAATATAAATAGAAATCTTCTCAAATTTGTATGGGGAAAGATAGAAGGCAAATGCTCTAGGAAAATCATCTTCAAGGAAAGTGCACTAGTTACTAGCAAATGAAGATTATTAAAGACTCCTTATGATGCAATAAAAACATGGGGTACCCTTCTCCTACCAAAAATATCTAACATGCATGCCCAATCTAGGAGAAGATAAAAAAAGAAGAAGAGAAAAACATGCTCTGTCTCCACCAACAAAAACATGGACAACTTCATGAAATATCTATATCTATGGAAGGACAGTGAAAGAATAGTGGTCTCGAGGAGGGCAAACCACTTCTCTAGCCCATGACAAGAGGTGAGAGGACCTCTTAAGCAATTTCCCCAAATTGTGGAAGAAAAAACAAAAAGGAAAGCATGCCTAAGATAGAAAAAAAGCAATCTTCCAACGAAGCCACCCTACGTTAACATAGAAGGAAAAGTTAACAAGGAAATTTTCCCTATGTGGAAGGCTTTTGTGTTGGGAGCGAAGTCAACAAAGCAACTTTCTCAAAATTAAAGGCACTTGCTTTCGAAGAGAAGACAAGTCAAAGATTCCCTTCTCAAGTGAAGTGCACTACTATAAATTAATTGTGTGTCTCTTACACTTGCATTCCATGTGCTTGTTGCATTTGCTGGTGTTGATCATGGTTGCAAGGATGTCCACATGTGAAGGTTGATGATGTTGTTGTTGGGATGCGTCGTCATGAGTATATGGTTGTATATGCATTTGTTATGCACATCGGTATTCACATGTTATTAAGTGCACATGATGTGGTTGTTGTTGTTGTCATGCATGAGGTCATGGTTTGTATAGTTGATATGGTCATGCATTCATGACTTGACTCTAGTTAGAATGATGTGTATGTGGTTTGATACTCTTGTGTTATATGTCTATATGCAGTTGTTATGCATGTATGGTATTTGGTTATAATTATGCATGTATAATAGGTCAAACATGCCTTGTGAAGTCATGGTATGCAATTTAGGTCATCATGGTGCTATTGGTTGTTATGATGTTAATGTGTTGGATGAGATAGAATAGTAGACGTAGATCATCATAATGAGGTTGCAGCATTAGACTTTGGGGTAAGAGAAGACCGTCATACAAGTATTGTCTGTTGGGCATGCGGGTAAGTACGTTAAGGATTATTCTATGCATTAGTGTTATATAAATTAGGGTTACGTACATATCTTTTGATGTTGTGGTCACATACATGATAGATGATAGTTGATTAGTATAGTCATAATCACATGTGTTATATAGTCAAGAATGATAGTAACATGTGGTTGTATGCATTGCTATTGTTGTTTCATGTTAGATAACTTGATGATTAGAGTTATTACATTAAGATCTCGACGTTATATATATCATGTTAAATTGGATTGCCCTATGTAGATGGTTAAGGTTATGACACTCAGGTATGAGTCAACTTATTGTGACATTGTGTTATACTAATCTAGACTAATCATACATATGTGATTGTTATGCATGAATGAAAAATATTTATGAGCTTATGATGTGAACATGTTAGATAGCGACTATTATGGATTTCATGATCTTATTTATGTTTGAGTTGATATGTTGTGAAGTTATATCATGCTAACTAAATTGATCGTGCAGACAAGATAGCCTCCCATGAGATACATTAAGGTATGAGTTCACTTATGTCAGATATTTGGTGCTTGATTGTTTGATTATGTCATCTATTTGGTGTTTGAGTGTTTGGTGTCTATTACGCCATCTAGTTGATTTATTTAACATGGTATGTTTGCAAGTTGGTTGAATGTTTGATGAATTGCAAATGATCTTGTTTAAGATGGTCGTACTAACGCATATGTGTTGAGACAGTTGATATGTACTTGAGTATAGTTGTAGCATTGTGTCTAAGGACTATGAGTTGACTATGGATTATGACATGATTGTTAGTCTTGGTAAAGGTTGATTTCAAATTGATAGATATGATTGTCTTGATATTTGGCACATGTGGTTGACACGTGTGATTGAATATGGATTAGGGGCAAAAATTTGCTCAAAAATCAAAGTGCTTAGAATCGATCAAAACCTAAATGACCATGTTCGTCTTGGCGATATGATCCCAACGTGACTCGTTTCACTCAAAACAGAGTTCATATGAGAAAGATAAGGACTTCTGTCCGCTTTGCCAAACAGAGGAATTTTGCAAAAAAAGTACAGTTATTGCCCAGTGAATAGTCTGTACTGCTGATGTGGCAGGTGACTGTGTAGGTCAAAGGTTTGATCAATGGCCAGTGCGGTCACGCCAAGTGGAACTTTTTGAATGGTCAACAGTTTAGTGAGTTGGCATTTTTTTTCCATTTGACGAGGGAGGACCAATGAGAAGGTGACATGTGCAAGCTCGGAGGCCACCACGTGTCCCTCCCTAAAGGCCTGACAGAATCTGTGCGCAATGGTAAAATGTTATGGGCAGGTTGGCAGAATCGAACCTGCAGCCTCACCCGCACAAGCCCCACGCTCCACCTCTATGCCACACCGTGTGTCTTAACATACAACAGACACATTTTGTGTTTAAAGTTTAAGTACGTGGCGGTTGGGGGGAGGAGAGGGCCAACCCCCTCCGCATGTGACCAACCTCAAAACCAGGAGCAATGCTAATGATAACGGTGTGCGCTTAATGCGCTAAGTGAGTTTAGTGGTAATTAAACCATACTTATCCATTAATTAATTTTGGTTTAACTTGGTAGAAGTTTGGCAGGTCCGATAAATTCGGCATTTACTCCATTTTTGGCGGAGTTAACTGGAGTTTCTCTAGATTTGGTGGAGTTTTCCTAGGGAAAACTAAAGAGACCATAACTTCTTCAATTTTTCGACCAATTTTGGCTCAGAAAGAGTCATTCCTAGATGATTTGGATGCTCTGAACATAATGGAACATGTTGTAGAGGTAGAAAGACACTTTTGTACGTGATTTTTCTACGTTGAAGTTTAAGGAAGCCTAAGGCCACCGGGAGAGGAGGTCAAGCTTAGATCATCTAAAGTCCAATTGTAGAGCTTGGATAGTCATTTTTTGGGGTTTTGGGTCTTCTGAATCCAATGGAGCGGGTTGCAAAGCCATTGGAGCACTGCAGGTGCATGTAATCAAAGAATTCACCATTAATCCAAAGAGAGCCCAGCCATTAAAGCAAGTCCAAGGAGATGTAACCCAGGAGGGATGAAATCCTTTATTAGCTTTGTGTTATGAGTTGTTGTGTTTTACTTCTCTGTATTTTACTTGTGTATATGTGTTTTAAATAGCTAATTAACCTCATAAATTTCTCATAAAAGACACTCAACACTTGACACACAATTCCTCACATTTTAGTTAATGTGGGACGATCCTAAACACATTTTTATTTTAACACTGATGAGGTAGATTCCATAGCATTAACAAGTTTACTCAACATTCGGATCAAGTTGGTATTAGAGCATTGTTAGCTCATTTTAACCCTAAGATGGTTTGCCAAGGTTAGCTAGAAAATTAGTTATTGGTTTTGTATTTGTGCAAGGAGAATTTAACTGTGTGCAAGTTTATGTGTGTAAGCTGAAGAAGGTAGATGCTTCTTTGTTGAGAAACTTTTTGAAGCTTTGTGAATCTTTTTGATGCATTACAAGTGTGATGGCAGCTTCAAAAAGTGATGTTTCTAATCCATCTTCCTTAGCAAGACTCTTTGATGTAGAGATGTTGCAAGAGATTATCATCATGAGAGATATGGTGCAAGAGATGAATGAATATAGGAAGGAGAACACTATACTTCAAGAGAAGTTGATGGCCATGAAGGAGGAGAAGCAAGAGCTTCTTGAAAATATGCATGAGATGGAGAACTCCATGATGCCAAGGAAACCCTAGCCAAGTATGTGTATGAAAATGAGGTATGCAATTAAAGTTTATCTTCAATTTCCTCTCAAAATGAATGTTTTGGTGCTTTTAAAATACATGCTAGAGGAATAGGGTCCAAATTATTGATGAAGATGGGCTATGAAGGGAAAGGGTTAGGCAAACATGCACAAGGCATAGTTGAGCCAATTGTTGTTGAGGAAAGGCCTAGGTATTGGGTCTTGGTTATGGACAACATAATGGAGAATGCTCCAAAGCCAAGGAGGCACACGAAAGTGTTCCAAGAAGGAATTTCATTACATGTTCATTACCTCAGGCTTGTGAAGTTTATGTTTATGAGGAATGCAAAAGTTTTATACCCACTTTGCAAGAAGATGATCATAAGCATGCAACTAGTGGAAATGGAAAACAAGAGGATGTTGAAAGCTCTAAGGTCATTGAAACCATTGTTGTTATTCCAAAGAGAGCCACTACCTCATAAAATTCACCTCTTTAAGAAGGAGACAAAGGTGAATGTGTAAGGTATAAATCTGCATTTAATCAAGTTTCTTTTGATTATGATAAACATGGTAAATCTTCACATAAGATTTGGAGAAAATTTACATGTTCTTTTTGTGGTTTGAATAACCATATTGTTTCGAGGTGTTGGAAGAGGATAGCCATACATAGGAAAATTTCAAAACAAAAGAGACAGAAAGCCAAAGGTCCATTGGATAATGGAAACCGTGTTGAAAAGAAGATGCAATTATTTTGCACTCATTGCCATAAGCAGGGTCATCTTGTAGAAAAGTGTTGGACTTTGCATCCAACAAGTCATCCACGACGTTTGAAGAAGGTGGAGAGAGATTTTGGCAAGAATGGAAAAGAGGATTCCATAATTGATGTGGGTCAGGATGATACATATGATGAAGTGCAACTGAAAGAAGCCATTGAATTGGTTTGGAAAGAGATGGTTAGATTTCTTAACCAATTAAGTCCTTGCATTTCTTTTGATAATTGATACAAATTTTGCCTTATTGATGCAATTCCTTGTTATTTGGATGCATTTCTTTTCTCCTGAAAAGTATGTTGCATATTGCATGAAGCAAGATGTTGGAAAAAGTAGAGTTATGTTGACTCAATTAGATACAACAAAGATGGTAATTTGTAACTACAAATTTGCATGCATGTTGCATTCTTGAACTTTCATGTTTATGCCAGAAAGGTGTTCGAAAGTGGAGTACGTTGACTCACTTTATTGTAGCAAATTTGGTCATTTCAGCTCTTTAAGTACTCGTACATACCAATGGGATTCTTGTAATTGTGAGAGAGTTGAGAATTATTATACATGCATAAGAGTTTGTGTGTGTGAACAATGGAATTTTTAATAGTTTCATTGTGCTTGAACATGCATGAGTGATTGACTTGTGTTGGTTTATTTCTTTGTTAACATGTATGTTGTCAATTTGAGAATGTTAACCATTTGCACATGCATGAGTGTCGTCTTGTGTGGTCGATTGATTGTTACATGTATGTTATATCGACTTGGAAGAGTTGATTTTGTCTCCAAAGATGAAAGGGAGATGTGATGAATTGTTTCATGAGAATGTGGAATTCTTGTTGTAAATCATCAAGTTGTTGTACATGTTTTTGCTTGACTTGAAATTCAGTGGTTTGAAGAAGTATGTTTTGTTGACTTGTGTTTAGTCAATGGTTTATACACTAAGATGTAAGAGTACATGGCAATGTTCACATGATGTGACATTTGTTGCTTTGAAGAAGCAAAATGAAAAGGTCGTCAAGTTATATTCTTGCATGAGTGTTTTTCAATGTCAATGGTGTTTCTTGTGACAAGATGTCGCAGGATTTTGGAAGGTCCATGCTTGAGCAAGAGGCTCATGATTAGCCTCCATTCTAAAATAATGACATGAGCAGCATGTTAATACTAGAGATTGATGGAATCAAGAATTGAAAGTGGACAAAATTTCCAAAAAAAATTGCAACCATTGTAGACCATTTGATGTGTTGACGCCAAGAAGCAAAAGAGATGGTGAATGCATTCTTCCAAATGTGGAATTTGGAACCGTGGAGGTAAAAGAATGGTCATTTCTTTTCTTTTTATTACTGATATTGGAACTCATTGTTGTAGTTCACTCAGATGGGCTTAACTTGGAAAAGTGGTTTCCAAGGAGAAGCTTGCATCGAATGCATGTGTTGCAAAGGAGGAACATGATTCTCAGTGGGAAGGCCATCAGTCAGCTTTCCAAGCACCAAGGGATCGCTTTGGTACAATAGGGTGTTTAATCAGCAAGCAACCAACAAGTGTTGGATTGGGTCAACAGCAAAAGGAGAACATTGGTTGAAGTGCCAAGCCATTTGCAAGGCAAGGCATGTCAGTGAACCCAAGTGGTTGTCATGGAGATTTTTCCAAGTAGAATCAATTGATAGAACTTGGGAAGGAGAAGAGTATTCATCTCTCATTATATAACCAGCTTTTGTGGGTCCAAATCCTGTCAGTGGGAAGGAGTGATCAGAATCTGGATTAGGGGCAAAAATTTGCTAAAAAATAAAAGTGCTCAGAATCGATCAAAACCTGAATGACCGCGTTTGTCTTAGCGATACGATCCCAATGCAACTCATTTCACTCAAAACAGAGTTTGTATGAGAAAGATAGGGACTTCTGTCTGCTTTGCCGAATAGAGGAATTTTGCAACAAAAAATACAATCATTTCCTAGTCAGCAATCCGTACTATTGACATGGCAGGTCACTGTGCAGGTCAAAGGTTTGGTCAATGGTCAGTGCAATCACGCCAAGCGGTGATTTTTGAATGGTCAACAGTTTGGTGAGTTGGTGTTTTTTCATTGGACGAGGGAGGATCAATGAGAAGGTGACATGTGGCAAGCCTGGAGGCCACCACGTGTCTCTCCCCAAAGGCTTTGCAGAATCAATGTGCAATGGTAAAATATTATTGGTAGATCGGTGGAATCGAACCAGGGACCTCCCCCGCACAAGCCCCACGCTCCACCACTATGCCACACCTTGTGTCTTAACATACAACGGGCACATTTTGTATTTAAAGCTTAAGCACGTGGCGGTTGGGGGGAGGAGAGGGCCAGCCCTGCAGGACAGTCCCCTTCGCATGTGGCCAACCTCAAAACCAGGAGCAACACTAATGATAACCGCACACGCTTAATGCGCTAAGTGGGTTTAGTGGTAATTAAACCATACTTATCCATTAATTAATTTCGGTTTAACTTGACGGAAGTTTGGCAGGTCCGATAAATTCGACATTTACACCATTTTTGACGGATTTAACTGGAGTTTCTCCAGATTTGGTGGAGTTTTCCTAGGGAAAACTTAAGAGACCATAACTTCTTCAATTTTTCAACCCATTTTGGCTCAGAAAGAGTCATTCTTAGATTATTTGGATGCTCTGAACACAATGGAATAGGTTGCAGAGATAGACAGGCACATATGTACGTTATTTTTCCATATTGAAGTTTAAGGAAGCCTAAGGCCACTAGGAGAGGAGGTCAAGCCTAGATCAGCTGAAGTCCAATTGCAAAGCTTAGATAGTCATTTTTAGGGTTTTTGGGTCTTCTGAATCCAATGGAGCATGTTGAAAAGCCATTGGAGCACTATAGGTGCATGTAATCAGAGAATTGACCATTAATCCAAAGAGGGCCTGGTCATTGAAGCAGGTCCAAGGAGATGTAGCCCATGAGGGGTGAACTCATTTATCAACTTTGTGTTATGAGTTGTTGTGTTTTAATTCTCTGCATTTTACTTGTCGTATATGTCTTTTAAACAACTAATTAATCTCATAAATTTCTCATAAAAAACACTCAACACTTGACACACAATTCCTCACATTTTGGTTAATATGAGACAATCCTAAAAACATTTTTATTTTAATACTGATGAGGGAGCTTGCATAACATTAACAAGTTTGTTCAACATTCAGATCAATGTGTGAGTAGTTGCCGGAAACATGCTTGGTATTAGCGTGACAAGGTAATAGTTGATGTGTTTACATAACTAACAATTGGGTGATGTGACAACGCATAGTAAGACTCTACTGCAACAAAGCAAAAAGGTAAAAAGAAGGAATCGGGAAAGAATTCCTTTGGCTATGTTTGGAAACCCTAATTCCAAGCGAATGAGTGCTTTCATACAGGAAATCTTCTTAACATTGGTTTTGTTTGAAATTATGTGGATATGTGCTATATTTATGAATATGTACTTGACAGGTGTATTAACTAGTCTCTAGTTACAGGTGGATTTTTCAAGGGAATTGGAGTCCCTTGAGAGAGGGCGTGGATGTGTTTAGTTGCAAGCAACATGCTTGGCACAACAAGGTAAGGTAACTAGTATATTTTTATGCTTATTTATACACTGGCAGTTATGCGTTCATGACAATATGATGCAGGGAATTGCATGGCAAAGAGACTGCTATGAGATCTTGAAGAAGGCTCAGGTTGAGCTTTCCTTTGGAAACACTAGGAACCATGGGGATTGAGTCATGGTGTCTGTTGTTAGTCTTGTGCTTTTGGTATTTTGGTGATTTGTTGTGCTTAATTGTGGTTTTGTTATGTCTCGGGTCTTGCCACTTTAGTTGTGGTGTCGTATTGTTGTTACTAGTTTTCATGATTTTCTTCTTGTTTGTTTCTTGTGCTTGAATTTTAAGTTTTGAGTCTTGGGAATTGGAGGAGAAAGAGGAAAGTTAATGGAGCTCGGGGAGAGTTGTGTGGTACCCAAAAGTTAATGTAAGATTCAAATGAAGCTCAGTGCATGAGTAAGCATAGCGGAAGGTGAGACTATGACAGTCGGTAGGATTGGTTTGGTCCATTGGTGTAAATGGACAGTGGTAGGATAGTCATGAGAAAGATAACAAGAAAGGTGAAGTAAATGGATATGAGGCGTCAGATGCCTTGGCTATGTTGGGAACTATTGTTCTCGATGTTGTGCATAAAGGGTGTTCTCTTAACCTTGACCTTATGATATTTGGTAATTATGTTGTAATCATGATTGTGTTGATGTTTATATATGTATACATGTATGTATGTATGTATGTCGTGTCTGATAGCGTCATCATGGATCATGATTGTTCAATGCTGATATATATATATATATATATATATGTCATTGTCTGACAGGGCCATTAGGAATCATTCTTGTGGAGGAATGATTGCTTACACAGGTGAATGACGTGAAGAGGTTTCAGGTCTTACGAGGAATCAATTGGGAGGAGTAGCTTGACAGATTTATGAGGTCAGTATCATGTGGTTAGGAGTTGATATTATGTGATTATATTATGTCTATGGACAAGTAACTTGAGGGATACATCAACGAAATGAAAGCAATGTGGTCTGTGGCATGTTGGGACAAGCATGGATAAGATACTAGAAGCAAGGTTACCTGGTAGAAAGCAAGGTTACCTGGTAGAGAGAGTGTGGTTTGGATGTGTGGTACTATTGTGGTGCATATGTTGTACGTGTTGCATATGTGTTTTTGTGTACATGTGGTGTTGTGCATATATAGTGTGTGTACATGTTGTTTATGCAATGTTATGTACATGATGGTACATATAGTGTTGTGTGAATATTGCATATGCAGTGATGGGTATAGATGGTGCTATGTATAGGTTGTATATGCAATGCTATGTACCTATGGTGTTGTGTGCATGTTGTACAGTTGGTGCTAAGTACATATAGTATTATGTACATGATTGTACCAGTGGTGTTGTGTGCATGTAGTTTTGTGTACTTATTGTACAAGTGGTGTTGTGTGCAGGTAGTGTTGTGTACATGTCGTGCATGTGGCACTGTGTACATGTAGCGTTGTGTACATGTCGTGCATGTGGTACTGTGTATATGTGGTATTGTGTACATATTGTATAAGTGGTGCAATGTACATGTGGCGTTGTGTACACGTTGTGGAGGTGGTGTTGTATACATGTGATGCTATGCACACGTTGTGCAGGTGGTGCAATGTACAAGTGTTACTGTGTACATGTTGTACATATGGTACTGGTGTACGTGTGGTACTATGTGCATGTCGTACATGATGTGTTGCGGGCGTGCGATACTATGTGTGTGCATTGTGTAGTCTTGGTATCGTGACATGTGTATTCCTTATGTTGTACATGTATTTTGTTGTGTTGTACACCAGGTGTAGGTACATGTATTGTGTGGCGTTGTATATCGGGTGTAGATGTATGAGTTGTGTTGTATATCAGGTGTATGTGTATGCATTTTGAGGTGTCGCATGTTGTGTGCAAATGTATGTCTTGTGATGTACATTTTGTACAAATACATGTTGTGTTGTGTCATAAACCAGACGTAGGAGTATGTATTGTGTTTTGTTGTACACTGGATGTAGGCGTATGTATTGTGTTGTGGTCTACATTGGATGTAGGTGTATGTATTGTCTTGTGTTGTACACTGGGTGTAGGTGTATGTGTTGTATGTCAGTTGTAGATGCATGTATTGCATGGTGTGGTATGTCATGTGTGGTTTTATGTGTGGGATGTATACTCTGTGTGTGTGCACACAGTTGAGGAGAAGGCATTAGGTGTTTGTCGGGTGCGGAAACCAATCTAGAGTGCGTATGAAATAAGGACAAAGTTGGAAGCCAAATATTGACATGAAACTAACATGCATGCATGCCGAACACATAGCCCATGTAGTCCGAGGGGTGAACCATGCTCTGATACCAGTTTATAACACCCTTTTCCCACATCTACCTAAGCAACCGACCAATCGGGGTAAACATACGACGAGAGGCCACTATGATATGATTTGACCTCCTAAGTCATGTTAAGGAAGTGGAACCGACGGAAACACACCATACAAGCATTCAACATCAACTTAAGGACCCTCGAAACCAATCCAACACTTTAGACAACTAGCACTTAGGTACCACTGTCTTTTGGACAACTTAAGCCTCAGTTGCTCTCATGCTATAGGCATGACATCGCCCAGAAACCCAGACTCGCTCTCACAGGTTTGCCTGCCAGTGTCCAGAGACTCATTTAGTCAGTGTTATGACAACGTCCTCGGGATTTGAGCCACTTTTTCAGGCCCAAAGCCTAGGTCACTGACCAGAGTTTCATGATACCTTCATAATAGTAAAATAACATGGAAATGATGGCACTAAAGAAAATACTTGTTTAAGACCTTGACTAGACCCCTATTAGCCATGACAGATATTTCGTCAAACATTACGAATATGTAAACTACATGTATAAATAACATATTTGAGCATAGGGGTCTCATACTTATCTGAGATTTGCTATGAAGCATTGATGCCTCAACACATTAACTACCATTCCATCCATCAATCCATAGATACATTGATCATTCAATTACAAGTAAAAACATGATGAGAGTCATACATAGCTGCTTTCGTAAAACACATACATAACCAGCGTAATAGGGACAAAAATACCCATGAAATCGCAGCCATATAAACCACATATAATCAATAAAAATGCTCATATAAATACAAGGAGAAATAGCCTTTTGTTAATGATACAATTTCCAAACCTAGGATGTAACTTCCACGTTCCACCGGACCGTAGAATGGCTGAGCCAAATCTATCTTCATCCATTCACCCCCGTGCCATATTCCAAGCATGAATGTGGGATCTCATAGAACACATCAATCAAAACTCATCCAGGGCTTCCAGAGGCCATCCACCTCAACTCATCAAACAATGATTCCACCTCACGGTCTGACATCACAAAACCATTATCAGATTGGTCTCTATCCAAGCCTTCCAGGGTTCTAGAGCGTTTGTCCAACCAAGGCTCCAGGACTAGTAACTCAACCCAAAGCTTTTACTGGGCTCTAAAGCATTTGTCCAACCAAGGCTCCAAGACTAGTAACTGAACCCACCAAGGGCTCCAAAGTGTTTGTCCAACCAAGGCTCCAGGACTAGTAACTCAACCCAAGCTAAGGAAACATGGGAACTAACCAAAAACAAAACAATGAAAATAAACCCATAATCACCGTGGTTGTCTAGGAAATGGCAAGGCTAGGCAGTCCGCTGTCAATCCTGACAATCCTTCATGCCAATGACAGATCACAACCAATAAACCACATGCATATGCCATGCATGCCAAAAATAGTGAAGGAAACACACATGCAACTCAGTATCTGCAAGTAAATCGGATGTAGTTGTTGATCCTGATGCCCTCTTGCGCTTTCCTGCTCTTCCTTTGCCTTTTTTCTCCAAGAATCCAAGTATTCCACACCTACCAAGAGTGCTCTAAGAAAAATCTTAGTCTCAAGAGTATGAGAGAAAGAGAGAATAATGAGAGAGCTCCAAAACTGAACTGACCAAGTTTGAGCCAAGATCTTAACACTCACTAAGAGCTTCCCAACTGATCCTTAGAAGCCTTTTTATTACTAAGGCTTCTATTTTCTTAATTTTCCATTATTTTCCTTCATTTTCCTCCTCACATGCAACATGTGACCTTTCACCTTCCTTTTCTCCTAATTTCCTTTATTTTCATAAATAAATGTGCCAAAGATTCTATTTTGCCTTTTGAAAGCCTTAGGCATTGCCTTTGCCAATTTCCTAAGCCATAATAAACTGAATCAACACCCACTAGGATGTCTCCCCCACCATTCAACTTGGAAAATGTGTCCCATCACTGTGGCCATATATATTTTTACATGGAATTTTCACGAGGGCTGTCACAAATCCTTTGAGCCCTAACTTCCCTTTCACATACTTTGCAAGAGCTTGAGCATCTTCCTTTCCTAGTTTTTTGATAGATCCTTTAACATGTTCCATCACCTCATTTTCAATGAGATTCAGATCTTTCCTTTTCTTCCATGCAAGATATTTTGAAGCCCCAACCAATTTGTTTCTTTCCTTGCAAAAAGACATTTTGACATATTCAAATATGGACATAAATATACTTACTTGATAGGATGCTCCTTGTCCTTGCTGCTTCTTTGATGTCGACGATGATATAGAGAATAGAAAACTTCTTCTTGATGAAGATAGTTTTCTTCAATAATGATCCTTTATTCGTAGATCTCTTCAACTTGACCTTCTTTTCTTGATGATGGTACCAAGAATTCTTTGTAGACTCCTTCTTCAATCTAGGGTTATAATGCTTCCCTTGTAGATCTTGAATTTAATATGATCTTCACTTTGATACCTTTCTCAAGATTTGATCCTTGAGTGTCTCTTGATAAGATTCCCTTAATTGACTTTGTTACCTTATCTCTAATACCATGTTGACAAATCTAGGGCATAGAGATTAAGTGATTTCTCTTCTATTAGTAACTTCTTGTGAATTCTTTTTAATTTCTTAGATTAGGCTTTTCCTTTACTAAGATTATTAGTGTTCGTTTTCATCAAACATCTACCAATGCATAAACCATAAAGAGACAAGAGACACATAATATAGGCTATCAGTCAGGGCCAAAACCTCTCCTTCTTGAGAGGAAAACCCGAATAAATTCTTCTTCTTATAGAGACTTCAATTGACAAATACCAAGACCAAGACCCTTGTCTTATATGCCACTCCAAGACCAAGACACAAATATTCCCTAAAGAGATCCTTAGTCAATGATAGTCAACCTTATGTTCCTTCCTTTTTCTTGACTTCTCTTCGACTTCGGCTTCCTTCTGCTTCAGACTTCTTGATAAAAAACCCTAAATCAAAAAACCTAACTCATACATAATACCTTCTCTTATGTCTTGTTTTCCTTCGCTTTAGTAGGAGGTCTCTTCTTTGGTAACTCAACTTGTAGCATACCCTTGCTTCCTCCTTGAATTACCCTTCGAATAGGTATGCAATAACTTTGGACTTTTCTGCACTAGAGAACAATCCCTTTACTTTTCACGTGTGAAGGGAGACCAACCGAAAACAATCCTAAAACACTCCTAAAGACTTTGCTTTCCTTCCTTCAATCTTCACTGATGATTAGGCTTCTTCTAATTGACCTTCACACTCCTTACTTAAGATTTTAGCTTGACTGAACTTTTGCTTTTTGAACTGAGGTCAAGCTGCCTATTTATAGTGGTTTTCCCCTCAAATTAGCTGACTTGATGGAGGATGAGTCGACGTGTCAGTTGGAGGATATTATTAATTCCATCTTGAAGCTGACTTGATAGGAGATGGTTTTGCTTGCCTTGGAGGGTCTTTTGACTCTTTTAATGACTTATACAAATGTGTAACATGCCCAATAAGGGTCCTTCATACATGACATATGCTCAAAATGACTTTTATGACTAGATGACAAATCCTAAAGGCTCACAATGGGAGCCATAAATAAAAATAAAATTCCTTGCCCATGAAACCCATGAGACAATCATTACAATAATAATTTTATTTTTATTCTTTACATCAATTACATAAAGTCACAATTACACATGTCATTATGAAAAATAAACCTAGTTACACTTTTCAACAAGAACTCCTTTGTCTTGAACCGAGTCCTTATCTTCTTACCAAATTAGCAAGACTTTCATATTGAGTCATCAAGCCTCAGCAGTCTCAACAATCCTCTTACTGCTCCTATCTTGCTGACCTTTATCAGGTTGTCAAAATTCATATGACCAATTCTCCTATGCCACAACCAGGTTTGATTTGTCTTTCTCAAACAACATCTTACTCTGGAGTCATCAAATATATATACATTCTTGTGAGTTCTGAGTACCATTCCCACTAGCTTTCCATTCTCTTCCTTTAAGATCTCATAGTATTTGGATCGGAAGATAACATTATAGCCATTATTACACATTTGACTCGCGTTGAGCAGATTATGCTTGAGTCCTTACACATACAACGCATTTTGGGCCTTAGTCTTTTCATCAAGGCTGATTGCGCCCTTCCCCTTAATCCTTGTTGGAGTATTGTTTCCAAATGTGACATTGTCTCCTCTGCCTTTTTACTTCAGAGACAAGAATTTACTCTTATATCCAGTCATGTGCTTGGAACAACCACTATATATATACCATCTACCTTCTTGGTCCTGCACAAACAAGGCAAGTCCACACTCCATGGTTTTCTCAGTCTTACATTTCCCACTCTTCTTGTCTTTTGGGAAAGCAGGTTGCCAAGCATATTGAGATTTAGAAGCATACTCAAAATTACTTCTACACTCATGGGCCTTATGTCTGAAATTATTACATTTGAAACATTCAACATCATTCATCAGGGAAGAAAAGGATTTTCTATTCCTAGGAGGAGAGTCTTGAGATCTAAAATTTTGATCCTTCATATATTTGAAATTTACATCTCTTTCAACTTTGACCCTTCTACAATCAATAGCTTTATGTCTAAAGATATGACATTTATAGAAATAACCATAAAACAAATTAGGGTACCTAAAATTTAAATTTTTTTGAGTTTGTGCAGGATGTTGGTACCTCTATTGTCTTGTTGATTAACTCATTCTCCTTTGGCGTGTGTCCTTTGGGACATTAGAAATCATGTTCCAGTGTTGGGTTCCTTTCTGGCTAAAATTTAGTTTGTCCTCATTGAATTTTACTTGAAGCACCTTCGCATAGCTCTGGGGTTCTTCAAATCCTACAGACCTGTAGTTCATCTTTCTCATACGAGACTCCTGTGATACTAAATATCCCAAGCCTCTCTTGTTTTCTGGAGACCTTTGATTGTTCATAATCCGATCTAGCTTCCTTGTCCCTTCTGCAAAATTTTCATTCACATTCTTCTCAGTCTCTAATCTCTCTAGATCAGTTCTCAAGGAGATAATTTATGCCTCAAAACTGATAGTTTTCTTCCCATTCATGGATTAAGTCATTAAGAACTTCTTCCTTTCATTTTTCTTCTTCTAACTTGACTTTCATGGATATAATCTCTTCCTTGCGTGTCTTTGGGATCATCTCCTCCTTTACTTTGATCAAATAATGCTTTATGTGTTTGTTCTCTTCTTCTAGCTTTTCACATGTTTTCTTTTCCTTCTAGTTGAAGAGCTAAGCTTTCTCTACTTTTAATGGCTTCTTCAAGTTTTTCTCTTTGACAAACAAATTGTTCATTGTCTCAGTTATACATACATTCCTCAGCTTACAATAGTTTCTCTTTTAGTTGCTTGTTCTTTATTTTGGCCTTCTTTAACTCATTAAGAGCGCCGATGAGCTTTCCTTCAAGGTCCACTGCTCCTTCTTCTTCTTCTTCTCCAAATTCTGTAATATTTGTTTCTGGGAGTCAATTCCAAAAGCCATAAGTAACCACTCATTTGACTCATCCTCTGAGGAATTCTCGCTGTTATAGTCTGGTGTCGAGATATCCTCCTTAGTGTAGAGCCCCTTCTTCTTGAAGGAATTCCTCTTTTGATGTTATTGAGCTTTGCCTTTGAATTTCTAATAATCTTCCTTTTCTGTTTTTTCTTTGTAAGGGCACTTGGATGCAAAATGTCCAACTCTTCCACAGTCAAAGAATTTGAAGGAAATATTACCCTTATACTTTCCTTAGCCATGCTTTATTTTCCTATCAAAGTGATCCATAAACTGTTGTGGATATTCCACTAGGCAGTTTGTCGCAGCAGATCTAATAATAATATATTAAAATTATGAATTTTTACACTATTACAGTTTTATTAAACTTCTAGATCTACAAATTTAACTATAATTAGTGCATGCGTACGAATGGAAATTATGCACAAAAGTGGAGAATGAAAAAATAATCTCACACACACACATAAGACACAAGATTTGCTCTCGAAAACCCTTTCGGGAGAAAACCCAACTAGAAGGTGAGGTCGCTTCGCTCTCTTTCTTTGTCTAAAAATATGGCTGCAGGTACAAAGAAGTAATGCTTGTTGCCCGTGGGCTGCTATAGTGCATAGATACTCTCTCTGTGTGCTCTACCACCTATCTCTCCTAGCTATCTTTGCTCAACTATGGAGCAAAATGCTCTCGAAAGAATGGAATGCCTCTTCCTCCTAGTGGCTCGGTTATAACACAACCCGATAGCCGACTAGTGTTTAAGTTTGACTACATCAACTCTTAACTAGAGTTACAATATAGAATATTCTAGAGTATTTTATATCACAAACATGTGGCTCCCTTTTCCATGAATAATGGGGGTCGACACGGCATCCTCCTGAACTATAGGTGTGAAAACAAGAAGGTCAAATTCTGGATGGTATAACTTTTGCATAAGGACTCTGACTGACACACTTCTTGTGTCGTTGGAAAGATCTTTGTGTGTAGAACAATAGGTAAATGTGTTATACTAAATAAGCAAGTTTTACCCCCAAAAAACATCGTTTGATTCCTAAAAACGCTCTCAGAAGGTTTCAGACCCCATTTCGCCACACTGGGTTTCGCCGGTAAAAACGACCCCGTGAGTTGATTCCTCCACTTTTTCCATTTTGAATGGATTGAGATGGATGAAAAAAAATATAATGATCCAATCTATATCACACCTCCCCATTTTGGAAGACTTTTGGTCCCACAAAGCTTCTGCTAAATGAGGTGAGGAAATTTTTCCTCCACCTTCTCTCTGGTGTACCATTTAGCTTTGCCTGGAAGTTGTCCCTTCAACCCAATTTGTCAAAGGTCATGTTGCCCATGTCTTGTAGTCTTGGACCTCTTCTACAAAAATGTATGTTCTGTCAACTTTTCCTGAGCATCAGTTGCCAAATCCTCTACTGAAGGTACGGCCTATTCCTCTTCCCGATCTAGCATGGAAGGCTTGTAGAGTTTCACATTCTCCACATTCACAGCTGAGTAAATGTGCATATATGGTGGTAAATTGAGTCAATAGGAATCATCACCCACCTTTTACAGTATCTCAAAGGGACCATATCTGAGAGCCTTAATTTTCTCCCAAGACCCTGCAACCTCTCCTTATTCAACTGTAAACATAATTTGTCCCCCAACTTAAATGATATCTCTATTCTGTGTTGATCATGCCTGGCCTCATACTTCTCCTACGACTTCTGCAATATTTCCTGTACCTGTAGATGGATCTTCTTGATCTTCTCTATAATTTTTTCATCCCTCAAAGCATCTCTTGTAAGATATTCCCTCACTCCTCCTTGTTTCCCATATGCAATATCCAAAGGTGAAGATGGAAAATATCTAAAACAAGTCTGAGAATTTCCAATAGAAGTGTGGACTGCTTTGTTGTAATAATTTTGTATATATACCAAATTTTCATTCCAGGTCTTTGGATGCTTCTGGTTTTAGCCCCTCAGAAGCTGCACCAATGTCTTATTGACAACTTCTGTTTGCCCTGACATCTGTCTATGGATGGAATTTTGTAGATCTCTTCAACTTTGTGTCCATCTTCTCCCACAATGTAGTCCAGAATGCAGTAAGAAATCTTGTATCCCTGTCTGAAACGATGCTCCTTGGTATCCCAAAGCACACCCAGGCCTATCCAAAGAACAAGTTTGTTGCTTCTTTCCCATTGATGGTCTTTTTACAGGCATCACAACACACATATTGTTGAACCTGTCAACTACCACAAACAAGTAGTCATGTCCCTTCCTGGTTGTTGGTAAACCTCCCACAAAGTCCATGAAAATGCTTTCCCAAGGACGAGTAGGTACAGGTAAGGGATGATATAGACCCTGTTTCCCTATTGTTAGGCTTGCTGGTACAACAAATCATGCATCCTCTTATGAACCTAACTACCAACTCTTTCATATTGAGCTGATACACATACCTCTGAAAGTTAGCCATGAACTTCCCTACACCAAAGTGACCTACAACCTTAGAAGTGTGAGCCTCTCTGATCAGCTGCAATTTCTCACTTTTAGGAACAAATATTTTATCCTGCCTATCAAGTAACTCATCTTGGAGATGGTAATCAATGGTGATATTGCCATCGTGCACATGACTATGACTCTGCAACTGCTGATGCACCTCCTTGAAGTCCTCATCCTCTGAATATGCCTCTCTATATGCATCATGGGTGAATGGCTCCATGTGCATAAGAGTCCCCAGAGTTGTGATTTTGGTGTGGGTGGCCTTGAAATCATGTCGACCAACTTGTTTGTTCTACCCTTCTTATACTTGATCACCAAATGAAACTACTGTAAAAAAAACCCATCTACTTGTAATGCCTGGTCTATTGTAGCTTACTTTGGGCCTGCAAGTACTGTAATGGTTGGTGATCGATGTGAATTACTGTCTTCTTTCCCATCAGATAGTGTTTCCACTTCTTCACAACTTCTCCCATGGCATAGAACTCCTTGTCATAGGTAGGGTATAAGTATGGGGGTTTACGCAGTGCATTATATTAGATATCATTTTGGGATTCAACTGCGTTAAGTAAGTCATTCACGTATGACCATTTCCATGAGAGGTAGTCGTAACTGACTAATTTCTCATGATTTTTGAATAGTTCACTTAGCACTCATTGCATCGTGTGATGCTCACAGGGGTGAAGAAGTGGGATTGAAACTAGTGAAATGAATCACGAAGTGATGATTGATGCTATGTGATTCATTTCACTAGTTTCAATCCCACTTCTTCACCCCTGTGAGCATCACTCGATGCAATGAGTGCTAAGTGAACTATTCAAAAATCATGAGAAACTAGTCAGTTACGACTACCTCTCATGGAAATGGTCATACGTGAATGACTTACTTAACGAAGTTGAATCCCAAAATGATATCTAATAGGTAGGGTAGTTAAGAACTTCCCCATGAAATACTTCAGAATGGTAGCATACAAGCCTTCTTCCCTGCACTAAGAGAACTCCCATAGCATACCCACTCGCATATGTCTCCACTTCAAAGGGTATTGCAAGTTTGGTAATGCCAGAACTAGTGTTTGACTGATTTTCTTCTTTAGCTCCTCGAAAGACTTCTGCTAACATTTTCCCCACTGGAAACTCTTAGCACTTGTTGTTATGGCATGGAGCGGTGCTGCGACCACTGAAAATGAGCCTATGAATTTCATCAGGTACTGTGCTTCCCCAATGAAAATCATAACCTCAGAAACATTAGTAGACACTGCTCATTTCATGATGGCCTCCACCTTGGAAGGGTCTATATTTAGTTTTCCTCCACCAATCGCATACCCTAAATACACCAAGGATTGTTGCACAAACTCGAACTTCTTAAGATTTTCTAGCATCTTGTGCTTCTTCTATGTTTCCAGCACCTACATCAAATGTGAAATATTATCCTCCTAGGTAGCACTATATACCATTATATCATCCAAATAGACAATAACAATGTAGCACCCTCCTCCCACATCTACCCAAGTAATCAACCAACCAGGGTAAACATGTGACAAGAGGCTACTATGATCTGATTCAACCTCCTAGGTCACCTTAAGGAAGTGGAACCGACAAAACACAACCACACAAACCATCCACACATCCTATGGAACCTCCAGGAGCTACCTTGCCTTTCCAGGTGACCAACCCCTGAGGCAACTCAACAGTTCAAGGACCTAGAGCCCCAGTTGCTCCCTTCTCCAAGTGACTGAGGGTCCCAGTTACTCGCATGAGCCTACCTGAGTGCGATTGTAGCCTTTTTAGTGCTATTCCAGTGACTGCGATATTTAAGGCTAAATTCCAGGGCTAGGACCCAGTTACTGTCCAGAACTTCATGGAATTCACAAAAATGAAAAGAAACATAGAGACAATGATGCCAATACAAATTGTTAAACAAGGACTTGACTGGACCCCTACTAGCCATGACATGAATTTCATCAAACTGTTGGGTGTGGATCCTGATTATCTTCTATATTCAAAGGTATCACCACATTGGATCCCAGTTCGAAATGGGGGCGGCAACGCCGCCCGTAAAATATTCGCTGCAGGGGGGGTCCGGGGGGGGCGGCTGCGACCTTTGGGAGCCCCCCCCTGGCGGGGGGTTTCGGGGGCAGCACCCCCGAAGCTAAAAACAACTGTAAAATTGCCTTGTAAAAGTATAGTAATTTCTAGTCAATCTGGGCCGTTCATTAGGCGGATGATCTGACGATAGAACTTATGTTTAGTTTAGGGTTTTTTTCCCTAGAAGGCAACCCCTCTCTATGTATGAGGGCATTGTATTTGAGGTTGTGTGATAGATGTGTATTCTGTGAGCGAGAAACAGAGAGGTGAGACTGTGAGAGAAAACAGAGGATATTACAGCGGATTTGTTGTAGGTTGTGTCTCTTCATTTTGCTGGATAATAGAAAGGAAGGACTGGCTGTTCGGGGTGGACGTAGCCCAAACTGGGTGAACCACGTATATCTGTGTCTCTCTTGTTTTGTGCGTTTTCTGTGTTTATATTTCTGCAATATTTTATGTGTTCCATTGCTCCGTAATATATAATTTTCTAACAACTGGTATCGGATCCGAAGGTCTATTTGGCTGATAAACTCGCAGGAAAGAAGGGTTCCTGGTTCGAGTGGGAGCAATGGCGGAAGATGGTAAGTTTAGGGTCGAGAAATTTAACGGCCAAAACTTCTCGCTGTGGAAGATGCAGATGGAAGATTATCTGTATCAGAAAGATTTGTACCTACCATTGAGCGGAAAAACAAATATGCCGACGGGTATGACAGATGAAGAATGGAACCTTCTCGATAGAAAGGCACTCGGAACAATACGATTGTGCCTTGCTGCGTCAGTCGCCTTCAACATTTCGAAGGAAACCACGACAGAGGGTTTGATTCAGGCGTTGTCGAAACTATATGAAAAACCCTCGGCCTCAAACAAGGTATTTCTTATGAAACGGTTATTTAATATGAAGATGTCGGAAGGTGGATCTGTTGCAGACCATTTAAATGATTTTAATACAGTTACAAGTCAGTTAAGTTCTGTAGGGGTAAACTTTTATGATGAAGTTAGAGCTTTGTTATTCTTGTGCTCATTGCCAGAAAGTTGGAATGGTTTGGTAATGGCCATTAGTAACTCCGTTTCTGGATCTAGTACTTTAAAGTTTGATGATGTTGTCGGTGCTATCCTTAGCGAGGAAATGCGACGGAAAAGCTCTGGCGAGACATCGGGAAATGCTTTGAGTGCAGAGTCTAGAGGAAGAAAAATGGAAAGAGGAAAGAGCTCAGGATATCGCAGTAAATCAAGGAAAGACAGATCCAAGTCCAGATCGGGGATAGTGTGCTGGAAATGTGGAAAGAAAGGACACCTAAAGAAAGACTGTAGATCTCAGAAGGGAAAAGAAGGAGATGCACAACAAGAAAACAATCATGAAGAAAATGTGACCGGTGAGGTGTTACAAGATGCTTTGATTCTTTCTTTCGAAAATATTACTGATTCCTAGGTGGTAGATTCAGGGGCTTCATTCCATGCCACACCTGATAATAAATACTTTCATGACTATGTTCAAGGAGATTTTGGACAAGTTCGTCTGGGTGATGATAAACCCATGTAAAATCGTTGGAATGGGTAAGGTTCTTGTAAAACAGCAGAATAGAAACCAATGGCTATTAAAGGAGGTAAGGCATGTTCCAGATCTAAAGAAAAATATGATTTCAACAGGGCAGTTAGGCAGTGAAGGTTGTGTGACAACTTTCACAGATAGAGCTTGGAAGGTCACCAAAGGAGCCCTGGTAATAGCAAAAGGCGAAAAGGTCGGTACATTGTATTTATGCAATGGTATTTCTAACTCTGTTAATGCTTTAACTTCCAAAGGGGCATATGCAGCATTATGGCATCATAGGCTCGGACACATGAGTGAAAAGGGGATGAAGATTCTTCACTCAAGGAATTTGTTGCCGGGTTTGAAGAATGTTGATTTGGACTTCTGTGAGAATTGCATTTATGCAAAACAGAAGAGAGTCAGATTTCTCAGAGTTGGGAAAGAAAAGAAGAATGAAAAATTAGAGCTTGTGTATATAGATGTATGGGGACCTGCTCAGGTATCATCTCTCGGTGGCTCTCGTTATTATGTTACTTTTATTGATGATGCAACTAGAAAAAATTGGATTTATTGTATTAAGAATAAATCTGATGTATTTGATACTTCCAAGAAATGGAAAGCTTTGGTTGAGATTGAGACAGGAAATAAATTGAAGTGTCTTAGATCAGACAATGGAGGTGAATATTGCAGCAAAGAGTTTGATAGGTACTGTTCAGAGCATGGAATTCGTAGAGAGAAGACAGTTCCAAGAACACCACAAGAAATGGTGTGTCAGAAAGGATGAACAGAACAATCATGGAGCGTGCAAGGTGCATGAGATTGCATGCAGGATTGCCTTTACAGTTTTGGGCAGATGCTGTAGATACTGCTGTTTATCTAATAAACAGAGGGCCTTCAAGTTCCTTGGATGGTGACGTTCCAGAGGAAGCATGGACAGGTAAAAAGGTAAACTAATCTATTTTAAAGCCTTTTGGTCGTGAGGCCTTTATCCATATTGATAAAGAAAATAGAACAAAGCTTGAGGCAAAGTCAAAGAAATGTACCTTTATTGGATATGGTGTTAATTATTTTGGTTATCGCTTATATGATTATGAAAATCACAAAATAATTAGGAGCAGAGATGTAATATTCAATGAAAAGGTCTTGTATAAGAATTAGTTGCAGGAAAAGAAACAGGAAAAGGAAAACAAGGAATACGCAGTTCTTGATGAAATCACTGAAAAAGTAAAGGTGCCTGAAAATAATAATAATCAACAACCACAACAACAACAACCACCACAACAACAACAGGCACCCCAAACACCTGAAAGTGGTGTTAAAATATCTACTAGGATAAGTAGAACCCCTGAACGATACTCTCCTTCATTATATTATTTATTGTTGATTGATTCCGGTGAACCCGAATGTTATGAAGAAGCAATGCAGGTTGAAAGCAGGAAGAAGTGGGAGGTAGCCATGGAAGAAGAGATGGACTCCTTAATGCATAACCAGACTTGGGATTTAGTCAGGTTGCCTGTAGGAAAAACTACATTGAAGAATAAATGGGTTTACAGGCTGAAGGAAGAAGATGGAGGAAAACAGAGGTATAAAGCTAGGCTTGTGGTGAAGGGGTTTGCACAGAAGAAAGGTATTGATTTTGATGAAATATTTTCTCCTGTTGTTAAAATGACTTCAATCAGAACTATTTTAAGTCTTGTAGTAGCTGAAGATTTGCATCTTGAGCAGTTAGATGTAAAGACAACCTTTCTCCATGGGGATTTGGAGGAAGAGATATATATGTAGCAGCCACAAGAATATGAGGTGAAAGGGAAGGAGAAACTAGTGTGCAGGTTGAAGAAGAGCTTGTATGGCTTAAAACAGGCTCCAAGGTAGTGGTATCTAAAATTTGACAAGTTTATGTCTGAACAAGGTTATACTAGATGTCACTCTGATCATTGTGTTTATTTGAAAAAGCAAAATGATGGCAGCTATATTATATTGTTATTGTATGTAGATGACATGCTTGTTGCAGGATCTAACATGTAGGAAATAAATGTGCTCAAAAGAAAATTGTCAAATTCATTTGCAATGAAGGATTTTGGAGCTGCAAAACAAATCCTTGGTATGAGAATAACTAGAGACAGAAAAAATCGTAAATTAACATTGTCTCAGAATGAGTACATACAAAAGGTGTTGAAAAGATTTAACATGCACAATGCAAAACCAATTAGTACACCTTTTGCTAGCCATTTCAAACTTAGCAAGGAAATGTGCCCAAAGACCCAAGAAGACATGGATTATATGTCTAAAATTCCATATGCATCAGCAGTTGGAAGCTTAATGTATGCAATGGTCTGCACAAGGCTTGATATTGCACATGCAGTGGGAGTTGTAAGAAGGTACATGAACAATCCAGGAAAGGAACATTGGATGGCAGTGAAATGGATTCTCAGATATTTGAAAGGTACCACAAATCAAGCATTATGCTTTGGTGGTTCAAACATCTCCCTACAAGGATATGTTGATGCAGATATGGCAGGTGACAAAGATAACAGGAGGAGCACTACAGGATATGTATTTACTGTTGGAGGAACAACTGTCAGTTGGGTTTCAAAAATCCAAAGTGTTGTTGCACTTTCAACAACAGAAGCAGAGTATGTCGCTGCTACAGAGGCTAGTAAAGAAATGATTTGGTTACAAAGGTTTATGGGTGAATTGGGTAAGGAGCATGATATGGGCACGTTATACAGTGATAGCCAAAGTGCCATTCATCTTGCAAAGAACTCAGCATTTCATTCCAGGACTAAACACATACAGCTCAAGTACCATTTCATACGATCAGTGTTGGAAGATGGAGAGTTGAAGCTGGAAAAGATACACACTAGCCAGAATCCTGCAGATATGCTAAAAAAAGTGGTAACCAGGGAGAAACTGAGAATATGCTCAGTTTCAATTGGTCTTCAAGGACGACGATGAAGATGAGAAACAACCAGGTCCAAAGAGGAGTCATTTTCCAACAAATGGAGCAGCAGTGGAGTTGCTACAATCAGTCTCCAAGTGGGAGATTGTTGGGTGTGGAGCTTGATTATCTTCTATATTCAAAGGTATCACCACATTGGACCCTAGTTCTAAATGGGGGCGGCATCGCCGCCCGTAAAATATTCACTGCAGGGGGGGTTTGGGGGGGGGGGGGGGCGGCTGCGACCTTTGGAAGCTCCCCCCTGGCGGGGGGTTTCGGGGGCAGCGCCCCCGAAGCTAAAAACAACTGTAAAATTGCCTTGTAAAAGTATAGTAATTTCTAGTCAATCTGGGCCGTTCATTAGGCGGATGATCTGACGGTAGAACTTATGTTTAGTTTACGGTTTTTTGCCCTAGAAGGCAACCCCTCTCTATGTATGAGGGCATTGTATTTGAGGCTGTGTGATAGATTTGTATTCTGTGAGCGAGAAACAGAGAGGTGAGACTGTGAGAGAAAACAAAGGATATTACAGCGGATTTGTTGTAGGTTGTGTCTCTTCATTTTGCTGGATAATAGAAAGGAAGGACTGGCTATTCGGGGTGGACGTAGCCCAAACTGGGTGAACTACGTATATCTGTGTCTCTCTTGTTTTGTGCGTTTTCTGTGTTTATATTTCTGCAATATTTTATGTGTTCCATTGCTCCGTAATATATAATTTTCTAACACAAACATGTCACAAATATGCATTCTACAGGTTTAAACAATAGATCTGAGCATAGGGGTCTTATACTTATTTGAGAATTGCTAAGAAACATTTATGCCTTATCTTATTAGTTGCATTATCATATATTAGGTCATATATTCATTACTCAATCATTTACAAATCAAAACATGATGAGAACCATACGTTTTCACTGTCATGAAACATATTCATAACCAACATATAAACAATAGAAATAATGAGGATACAACAACCATAAATGCCACATATAATCCAGTACATTTGCTCATAAAATACCAAGGAAAGAAACTCTTATTAATGAATGCAAAATCCAACCCTGTATGGGATTACCACGTTCCACCTGACCATAGATTGGCTAAGCCAAGTATTTCTTTAGCCAATCACCCTCGTGCCATATTCTAAGCATGAATGTGGGACTCAAACCAAAAGAACCAATCAAGGCTTCTCAAGGCTAAACCACCTCACCCTCATCAATAGAATCAGGCTTTACCGCAATCCTCACCGAATCATTGGGCCATAAACAATCATGCAATACTAGGCTTTACCGCAATGCCCACCAGATCACTAGGCCCTAAACAAGCATGGATTACACTGGATTTATCCACCTATATCGTGAGGAATTTTCCTATCTCCTAGTCTCTAGGCTTTACCATAAACCATAATCTGATCCAGGGGTCACTAGGCCATAATCGAGACACCACCCTCACGACTATACTATATATCCCGCCATTCACCGACAAGGATTCCTACACTTGATCAAGGGAAACGCCTCTAGGATTTACCGTATATCACGCCATTCACCAGTCGAGGATTCCTAGGCCCACCTAGGCACACAATACCTGACTTTACTGCAACCCATAGTCTGGTTCAGAAGTCACTAGGACAATGGCTTTACCGCAATCCACAGTATGGTTCAGGGATCACTAGGCCATGTGTTCTTTCATTCAGAGATCCACCTCACTCAGCTTTGAATCCATGTAGAAATCCAACTGAACCAAAACATGAGAAACCCGTCTCACCATTGCTATCCGGAAATGGAAAGGTAAGGCTGAAAAACACTGTCACACCTGGCAAAACCCATGCCAATGACAGAAAGAGAACCAATAACACACATGCATAACCATGCATGCCAAATCTATCAAGGAAATCACACATGCAAATCGATACCTGCAAGTAAACCCACTGTAGCTACTTGATCCTACTCTTCCTTGATTGATCTTTGATTCCTCTTTGCCTTCTTTGTCTTTCTTGATCCAAAGATGAAGTTCTCCAAGAAAACTTGAGTGTGTGAGAGAGAGAATAGAGAGAGAGCTCCAAAAATAAACTGACCAAAAGCCATGAACTGATCCTCAAAAGCCTTTTTATTAATGAGGCCTCTATTTTCTTCAATTTCCATTATTTTCCTCCTCACATGCAACCTGTGACCTTCCACCTTCCTTTTCTCATAATTTCTATTATTTTCATAAATAAAATGCCAATTAATGCCTCTTGCCTTTCCAAAGTATTTTCCATTACCTTTTCCAATTTACTTGGCCATAATAAACCAAATGAACACACTAGGATGGCTTGCCCAACATTCAGCTTGGAATAAGTGTCCCATCACTGTGGTTACTATTTTTCCTTTATTAACTTTTACATGGAATTTTCACTAGGGTTGTTACAAACAAATGAATCTATAAAAGGGCACAATATATCATTCATTAATCTCATAAACATAGCTGGTGCATTACATAGGCCAAATGGCATAACTAATCACTCATACAAACCTTGTCTTCTTTTGAAGGCAATCTTACAGGTGTCTTCTTCTTTGACTCGAACCTGGTGATATCTAGACTTCAAGTCCAACTTGGTGAAGTACTTTGCTCACTGCAACTGATCTAGTAGATCATCTATCTTGGGCAGGGGGTATCTGTTCTTGAGCATGATTTTGTTCAATGCCCTGTAATATATACACATCTTCCAAGTCCCATCCTTCTTTGGAACAATGATGATGGGTGATCCACATGTTGATGTACTCAGTCGAATGCTATCTTTCTCCCATAGTTGCTGCAATTGTTTCTTCACCTCACTTGCTTCTATAACAGACTACCTATACAATCCAATATTTGGCGATGGGGAGTCTGGCAATAGCTAGATTTCGTGCTCCACTTCTCTTTTAGGTGGTAACCCTTTAGGCTTTCGGAACACATCCATGTATGCTTGTAACAACTCCTCCAACTGTTGTTTATGTTTCTTAGTACACCCCTCTAGAGATTCCTTTCCTCTTATTGACTCCTCTTTAGAATGAATTTCTCTTAAAAATAATAAAACATACTTCTTGTTGGAACTGATCAATTTATTGGCTTGGTTGGCACTTACCAATGAAATTTCAACTTGCCTTTGTGTGTGTTGATGATGAATTATTTTTCATCCTTGATGAGCCAGTATTGGTTGGCTCTCCTCGTGAATAATGCATCGTGCATGTATATGTATGGACTCCCAAACAAGACTCCACATACATCAAGGGGAATCACATCTAGATCTACTTCATTAATAAAATTAGCACTGATAGCAAATCTAATTTTACATTGTTTTGTTACCTTCAGCTCTGTATCCTTATTTACCCATCCCATTGGATATGGGTTTGGATGATCACGAACTTCCAGCCCCAACTTCTTGACCAGCTCTACTACAATGATATTCACTTGCGTTCATGAGTCAAATAGAGCATCAATCTTTATCTTCTTCACCTGTATCTTTATATGGAAGAGTTTGGTCATTTCTTTCTCTTCATGTTGTTAAAGGCTACTCAGATTCACCTCCTTTTGCATTGGCGTACAAACAATCTTCTCATCCATGTCTAAGTTGCTTTCAACTTTGATGCTCAAATATGTGGCCATGAGATTCTTGTTTTTATTATCTTTCTTCTTGTTCTTCATAATTAGCTTTGGATGCAACTTCCAACACTTCTCCTCTATATGGCCATCAATGTTGCAGTGGTTGCTAGGATCTTTGCATTGGTGTGTTGTGGTTGTCGTATTTTATCTTTTCCCCCTTTTTTCTTCTTATTCCCCTCCTTAGAAGCTTCTTGTTGCTCCTTCTGCTTCGATCCACATGATTGCTCTCTTTTCAGGCTTATGTTCTCTAGGTACTGTAACTATACATAAAAATTTTCCACTAATTTGGACTTGAAAAAATTATCACGTGCTCGCGTAGACGGTGGTGTAGACTCCCCAAATACTTGTGGAGTATATATGGAATCTTCGGAGAGATACCCAACATTATAGCTATCTTTCTGAATTCTGTGGTGTACTCATGCACGCTTTGGCCCGAATTTTGTCTGAAGTAATGCCACTAGATCCATTGGCCCTCCACGTACCCAATAGGATAAAATTGTGACTTAATGAGGGTTTTGAATTCTTCCCACTTAGTCACTGGAGGTTATCCTTCCAACCTCAAGGTTTCTGTGTGGCTCTCCCACCAAGTCAGTGCATTGCCCTCCAATTTCAGTTGTGTAAATTATTTTTTTTGTCATTTTTTAATCTGATGGGTGTTGAAATAAACTTCCAGTTGTTGCAACCAATGGTTCAACTTCAGAGTGTCGATCTCGCCATGATATGGATAGATATAAAAAAATTCTTCCATTTTAAATAGAGGTTGATTCATGACACTCGAACCCGGTTGATCTTTTCTAGATTCTTTGTTCGACTAGTTCTTTGTTTCTCCTCGGTCTTCTAATACCTGTTTTGATTTGTCCTTTGCATTCGAACCCCCATGTTCTCCAAATATCCCTAGCTTGTTATTCAGGGCTTCCATTTACATTGTGGTTGATGTATAGGACTTGTTCTTCCAACCGTGTAGACCTCACCTCTGCAGGATCACAAAGCTCGTTTACAAATTCGTCGACCATGATTAGGGTTTTATGATTTTCGGCCCTGCCGATCTAGATCCCTGCAATCTCCACAAAATGCCCAAAGAAAACTACTCTAATACCAAATGATCCATAAATTGTCATGGATATTCCATTGGACTGTTCGTCACAACAGCCTGATAATAATATATTAAAATTCTAATTTTCAAAATATTACAATTTTATTAAACTTCTAGATTTGTAAATTTAACTATAATTAGTGCATACATGCAAATGGAAATTATGTATAAAAGTAGAGAAAGAAAACATAAGCTCACACACACACACAAGACACAAAATATGCTTTGGGAAACCCTTTCAAGATAAAACCCAACTGGAAGGTGAAGTCACTTCACTCTCTTTCTCATATAAATATGGTTGTGGGTACAAAGAAGTAATGCCTATGGCCCGTGGGATGCTAGAGTGCACATATAATCTCTATGTGCTCTACCTCCTATCTCTCATGGCCATATTTTCTCAAATATGGAGCAAAACTCTCTCAAAAGAATGGAATGCCTCTTCCTCCTAGTGGCCTGGTTATAACACAACCCAATAGCTTACTAGTTGTTAAGTTTGACTACATAAAATCTTAATTATAGTTAAAATATAGACTCTTCTAGAGTCTTTTACATCACAAACACGTGGCTATCCCCTTTTCCATGAATAATGGGGGCTAACGTGGCATCCTCCCGAACTATAGGTGTGAAAACAGGAAGGTCAACTTCTGAGTGGCATAACTTTTGCATACGAACTTCGATTGATGCGCTTCTTGTGCCATTGGAAAGATATTTATGTGTAGAACAATATGAAAAGGTTTTGCACTAGAGAAGCAATTTTTTACCCCAAAAGAACATCATTTGATGGCTCAAAACAATCTCAGAAGGTTTCAGACCATGTTTCACCAATTTAGGTCCCGTTGGTAAAAATGGTCTCGTGAGTTGATTCCTCCACTTTTTCCACTCCAAATGCATCAAGATGGATGAAAAAAAATATAATGATCCAATTTAGATCACAAAGTGAGCTAGCTCTTGATCAAATTCACAACTGGAACAATATTGATGATCTTTGTGCTCCTTAGCCTTCTTGGACACCTTGAAGGTTGCCTCCTTTGGTTCAGTCTTCTCTTTTCCAACTCTCACCTCAAAGGTTGTGAGAGTACGAAGTAGCTAGTCCATTATGAGGTTTTTTAGATCATTCATCTCTTCAATGTCAGAGATTTTAGCACTAAATATCAACCAAGTCCTATAATCATATTGGTTACTTCATCAACTCTGAGGAAGTAATTTACTATGCTTTGTTCTTCACTCATTCTTAAGATCTCAAACCTCATTCTAAAGGTTTGAAGTTTGGCTTGCTTGACCTTCTCATCTCCTTTGTGACTCTGATTGATATTGACCCATATTTCCTTAGCAGACTTATAGTGCATAAATTTAACAAGTTCATATTGACTAAAGAAAAAGAGAATGGCATTTTTGGCTTTAGCATTATTTCCATACACCTTTTTATCATCTGCATCTATGGGAGGGATATCGTGGACAACATAATCTACTACTACAGAACTCCAAAAATATACTCTTAGGGACATAAGGTAGGCTTCCATACTAGCTTTCCAAAAGGCATAGTTTGTCCCCTCAAATATTGGTATCTTGCTTGAATAAGCACCCTGACTCTCTTATCTAGAAATAATTCCTTATGGATCTACCTTCCAGCGGTTAAACTATTTCTTAAGGAACTTGGCTCTGATACCAATTGTTGAACTAACGAAATACTAGAAGGGGAGGGTGAATCAGTAGTTAGTGAGGTTTTTATACTTCAATCTCAATTCTTAATTTCTTCTACTCTAAGTCAATTACTGATGTGAGCATACTTTAATATAGGGCATGTATCACAAAATATATCATTCATCCATTAATACAAAAACATACACATTTTGACACTATAATTTTTATGTGGAAACCCAAAGGGAGAAAACCATCAATCTATTATGATGTAAATTAAGCACCTACTTAATTACATCAAGTTGTTTGTGAGCACCCACTCATAGGAGGCTCCAACCCCCTTAATATAGAAAACCACCACTTTCTAAGAGGCATCGACCTATTATGAATACAGACCACTACTTTCTGTAGCCATTGTTATGCTTTTCATACAATTTTCAAACTAATAACAAAGGGAAATACAAATGTTCAGTTATATAAACTTGATCAGTTGTTGCACACCATGATTTGCCTTATTCTTTGCAGTCCCTCTCTACTTTTTCACACTTCACTACTCCGCACGCTCTGGTCTTGACCCTCAACACCTTTGTATGTGATACGGACTTAAACAGGAACGCAACAAATTACAGAGATAACCATAAACACAAATATGTAGCGGAAATAATACTTCATTTCATTAATGTAAAATACTGAAATATGCTTACAAACAGTAATGGAAATAAACTAGCTAGGGCGATGGTAGCTTATCTCTGAGAAGAGATGTGGTGGCTACATGCCTCTGAACTATGTTACAATGAGGCTCGAAGGCCTATTTATTATTGAGAAACAATGGAAAACCTTTCACATCCCGAAACCTAACCCTAGAAGATGAAACGCCAAATTGTGGGCCCCGTTTGGGTAAATTGGTACATCAATTTCCCGGGGTCGTAACTTTGGCATACGATCTCCGTTTGACGCGTACAATAGCTCGTTAGAAAGATCTATCCGAGCACTACCACTTTGGGAGGCAACATGGGTCCCAGATTTCCCAAAAAACGTCGTTTAGGGCCTCAAAACGGCTCCAGAAGTTCAGGCCCCGAAAAACTGCTAAAAATAGTAAACTGTGCTACAATTTAGGAAACTGAAAATGCTGAAAGAGACAGTTGTGGGGGTCCAAATGGGATAGGTGGGTGGCCACCAACATCCACCTGGATCAATATGGTTGCTAAATCTCAGCACTAGTCACCCTTCAACTCACTTAGTCACATACAACACTTCTCACTAATCACACAACTCTCCACCCTTAAACTCACAATAATGTTGCATTACCCCCTTTTCACAAGTTCAATCCACTTTTACGTTCCTCTATTGCACAAGAAACAATGCAGTCCCTGTTAGCCATTTCTTTGCCTTTCACGTTGCCCTCATGCGTGCATCTGCATGCCTATCCATGTTGTTGTCGCATCAAGTTGTTTGGTTAATACAACTACAATAAACATGAAGATGGGCATCGTTCATTCAACCATCTTCATTAAATCATAGGATGCGTGCTTGTGGAATTCTCCATATAGAGAATTAATTCTTAGTCGAACTGCGGGCTCCAGAAAACTCTCCATGCTTATTAATTACTCACAAATATCAAAGTGTACCACAGGCATGGTTTTTTGAACTATGAACAAAGACTCTACACATAACCATCTCTTCCATTTAATTCTTCATAATGTTCACGAAAGATCAGAGGGGGCTTGTTCCCATTCAAGACAGGCTCCATTAGTTCATTGTAAATCGTGGTCCTTACAACCTTCATTCTTTGTAGTCACCATTAACTTCATTACCCATTTCTGCACATTAAAACTATGCATACATAGTCGTAGTCAACTCGTCCAGTCACTAAACATATGTTCTCAACGCTTGCCCACGATTTGTTTCCATTGTAAATAGCCTATAAGCTCTCAGTCGCATAATGCACGAAAGTGCTCTAAAACCACTGCAAAAGAACTCCTGCGCCCTAATCATATTCAAACGCCCCAGCTGAGCTGGAGCCTGAATGCCCGTAACTTCTTGTAAAAATGTATTTCATACACCTTACGGGCTTCCTGGCTTTCAACCTAGCCCACTTGTCCCTCAATGCCTTTCCCTTGGCTCCTTTACTTGTTTTCAACCATAGGATCAAGTGTTGTGACCTTTGACTGAGCCTCTGAGTGCTAGAACTCTTTGTTGGCTTGTGGGGCTAAATTTCATTTATAAAGTTCTCTACGCCCTTGGTGTCCCATTGCATGAATCCCCATGCTGGTGCTTAGCCCTTAACAGAGCCCCACTCATATATATATGTGTGTGTGTGTATTATTATGGTGTTGGAGCCCGCATGCCTGTAAATTTTCATAAAATGAATTGCATAAGACTTATAGGCATCCGGGCATTGGCCCACTAGTGTGCATTACTTCCAATGAAACCACTACAAAACCTATACATAGGTGCACCTTTTTCCAATTGACGGAACTGTTAACTGCCAGTAAAATCTCTGTCTCCCAACTCTGTTTTCCTGACACTCAATTGAAATTGCATCTGGGCTCAACCTTACGAGCTATCTTCGTTACGGGTTTTCAGGCCTTCCGAGGTCCTAGTGTTTCAGGCCGGTACTGCAACTATGACTTTAGGGGATCGTGACTTTGTTTGTTAATAACTTTTAATCTAGGAGGCCATTTGCAGACTTCAACATACCATTGGAAAGATCCCTCCAAGCACTATCCAAATGTGCCACTTTCACAAGAATTTGAGCTAATATCACGGTGTAGAAATGCCTCCAAATTCTGGGTCTCCCCAACCACCAGAATCATCTTTTTATGACTTCTCCAATAAGCCCTCTACTATGATGATTCTCTATAAGAGACTGCAACAACCATGGGACTCCCCCTTAGCACACACCAAGTATATCAATACCAACATCTGATGCCACCAACCTCAATGCTAATCTGGTTGACATCAATGCCAACATACTTAGTGCTACAAGCCATCTAGACAAAACCAACTGTCCAACATTAGAAACGTGCTCACATATTCCTCAAATGTGCATTTTTTGTAATTTTTCTCATGTATTACTTAAATTATTATGTTATGCAAAAAATCATTTCTTGGATTTTTGAAATTCTATTATGAACCTTGTGTATTAAAAATGATAATAAAAAAACCAATAATTACAGTCATGTTTGAGGGGGGAAGTTTGTTTGACAATAAATACAATGTACATGGCAATATTTGATGATCGTAACAGGTGCAATTATAATAAAATGAGACCATAAGAGGTTCTAACTACATAACAATATAACAATCAATATGTAATCACTCAATATATGGGGGCTTAATAAGGGGTTTTAGGGTTAACATGGGCTTATATAGGGCTTGACATGTCCCTCCCGTTCAAAGAAGTGTTTTCCTCAATACATGACTATCTGCAAGTGTTTCTACATGAACAACTCATCTTCCCATGTTTCTTCTTCCATTGGTAGGTCCTTCGATTTGATGAGGTAGTTAGTGATTGCTCGATTTCTCAATTGCTTAGTCCTTGTTTCCAATATTGTTTCTAGTTCTAGTATTATTTTCCCTTCTTCATTAATCTATGGTAAAATAGCTTGGATTAAGATATTCTCACTTATTATCTTATTTTAGGCAAGAAACATGGAAGATTAGATACGTGAAGATGGAGATAACAATAATTTGTAAATGATACTTCCAATCCTATGCAACACATCATATGGACCATGATATCTTGGTGCTAATTTATTGTCCTTCTTTTGTTTCTTGAGGGACATTTGTTTATATGGTTGTAGTCTCATAAATACTCAATCCTCCTGTTCAAATTCTCTTTCACTATGATTGCTCCAAGAGACGCTCTCTGGTCTAGTATGGAAGAGATGTTGTAATGTCCTATCCTATTATGTTATGTAAACATTTTTGGCTCGGCCAAATTACATAAAAATAAAAATAAATAAATAAAATAAAATAAACAAAATAATAATAATAATTTAAATAAAATAGAGGTAAAATAATCAATTTACCGTTGGCAATTTTTGAGCTTCAGGTTTTGAGAACCTATGGTTTTTCAAATGGTATTCTTATACACATACACACACCAAGTGCCAAGTGGGATCAAATTTCTTTTCACTCTAAAAGAAGTTTGCAACTCAAGAGTGAAAGATATTTGATCCCTATTGGTGCTTGGTAGATTTGGAGTTAAAATAGATCTAGGTTGGTGCTAATATGCTTGTAGTTTTATCCTATTTTGTGCCATAACCAAGCACTTGTCCTTCAATAGTTTGAGAACATCTTTTTGGTGTCGTATGTAGAAATTCCCACTGTAGATCACCTGATAATGCAATATACTAAAGCAAAATACTTGATCTACTTCTACATACAAAATTGCGGAAGCTTAATCGATTTTGAGCAAGATCAAATAGAACACATATAACAGAAAATGAGAAATCAATCACACATGAACACAGAAGAATACTCTGGGGAAAGCCTCATCTAAAACCCCGCTATCTATATAATCATACAAGTGGAAATATCTCCAGATTACACAAAGCTTTAGCTCACAAGCTATCCAGCTCTCAGTACAATCCCTCAATGTTGCTCATAGACTGAATAGAGACAACATATGCCTTCTCTCAGTCCTCCAAGCCTCCTATTTCCTTGAGCAGTTTCCCCTGGTTCCTCTGGCTTCCACTTGTGTGAATTCACCTCTCACACAACTCACCAAACTCAGAAGTAACTGCACAATCTCCAAGGAATGAATTCCTTCTGCATGCAAGAGATATCCTCAATGGAATATTCCTGCAACTGATACTACACTGTCCCATCATCTGATCTCAACTAGGTCTCTGACTGAACTGACATGCATGAGTTATTTATGAGAGAATATTCAGTTATTTGAAGTGCAGTAGTTACATGCATGCATGCATTAACTAATTGAACTCACAATCAGTTCCACAAACTGTTGGAACTAATCTAACTGGACTTAACTGAGCTAACTAATTACAACTCAAAGTACAACTCATCCTGATCTCCTTAATTAAGGGATAACTTCCTCAATCAAAGAGAAAACTGTTGCATGTCTTCACATAGACTTCATGTTTGATTTTCTCCAACTAATTAACTCAAGATGAATTAATTAATTATTTTTCAAACAACTGCTAAGATCAAATTCGAATTTTAATTCTCAATTTTAGTTTAGGGACTAACTAAAATTGGAATGTATCCTGAAATGCTATTTATAGCAATGCCATTTTTAGCACTTCTATATTTAGCATTTCTTGTTGCTATTTTCAACATCGTATGTGGTCATCTACTACATGAACCTTTATAGTGGACCCTTTCAAGGGTGATTTTATGGATGGAGAATGATATCCATAAAGTGCCATAAATGGTGACATTTTTTATGAAGTATGGAAGGATGTATTGTACCACCATTCTACCAAGGGAAACCATTTGACCCATTGTGTTTATTTATCAAATGCAAAGCAACATAGATATCCTTCTAAACATTTATTCACAATCTCATTTTTCCCTTCAGATTGAGGATGGAAATAGTAGTTGTGAGCCAGTTAATTATCGACAAACAAGAAGATAATTCAGTCTATAAATTTCTAGTGAAAATTGGATCTTTTTCACTTACAATAATCTTTGGCATTCCATGTAGTTGTTGGACTATTTTCATGAATGATTTTTCCACTCTACTTGCTTTAAAAGGATGAGAAAGAAAGCTAAAATGGGCATACTTTATCATTCAAACTACCACTACCATAATGATACTCTTTCCTTCAAATTTGAGTAAACCTATAATAAAATCCATTGAAGCTTCTTCCCAATGTTGGCTTAGTATAGATAATGGTTGAAGGAGCACTAGGTTCTTGATTATTTCTCCCTTATTTTGTTGGCATGCCACACATTCTACCACAAACTTTTGCACATCTTCTTTATGACTTTCCCCAAAAAATCTTTCTTGATGCTATGATATATCTTCAAGAACCCTGAACGTCCTCTTACAAGAGAAGTGTGTAATTCCAAAAGGACCTTTCGTTTGAGTTGAGAATTATTACATAAGTATAAGAGATATTGATAATACAACAATTCATTTTTCCACATAAATATTTCTATTGATCGAGGTCCTATATTTGCTTAATGATCGTGCATACCTTCTCTTCTTGTTTCCATTATGTCTTTTCTTCTTCCACCCATTTAGATTGTGGAATGGAAATAGAACACAGTAAACCCTTTGTGTCTTTCTCTTTCTTTAAAAGTGCATCTGCCATGATATTTTGTTTTCCCTTTTACTAGATATTTTTAAAGTCATAACTCAACATCTTTGTGACTCATTTTTGTTTCTCTTTTGAAGATAGTCTTTGCTCCAAGCTGTACTTCAAACTATCATGATTTGTTTTTACTTTGGAGGTAGCCTTCCTATTAGGTATGGACATAATTTCTTAACTGCATATGGTATGGCCAACATTTCTTTTTCATAAATGGTTATGAGTAATTTATTTCTTTTAAGTTCGCTACATTCAAAGGCAAGGGGCTTTCCTTCTTGCATCAAAACTACACCAATTCCATGGTCTGAGGCATCACACTCCACAATGAAGGCTTTTATGAAATTAGGTGTCGTCAAGGCGAGAGTTGTACACATAGCCTCTTTAAGTTCTTCAAAAGCTTCGGTTGTTTCTTTAGTCTAATAAATTGCTTCCTTCTTTAATAATTTTGCTAGAGGTGTTGATATTTGACCATAATTCTTGATAAACTTGTAGTAATATCTTGTCAACCCTAAGAATCCTATGTGTTTTTTCAATGTATTGGCGATTGTTCATTTCCTCATAGCTTTGATTTTGTCAAGTTCCATCTTGACACCCTCATGTGACACAATATGACTCAAATATTTCATTTCTTGAACCCCAAAGGCACACTTGGAAGGCTTTGCATATAGTTTTTTTTTTATTATCTTCCAATAGTTTTAAGACCCTATCAACTTCCATGCCATCTCCTTATTTTGATAGTTGGAACGAGAACTTGCTTCCTTGCCTCTATCTGTAAACTGCTCTCACCAACGTCAAAGCATTGTGCTTTTCATGCTTGTAATGTATTGTCTTTACAACCCTAACCCTCGATTATGATCCGTGGTAGAGCATGGAGCAGTTTACCCCTATTGTTGTTTATCACCTCTCAAGTTAATATGAAAACAATGTTGTTAATATGAAAACAAAGTTGTGTGCTTCGATGAATATGGGGGTGGTCATCATGTGCTCACTCACCCATATCCGACATAGAAGAATTCACAAGATGCTCTTACGAAGTACAAACCCATTTTTCCTCATTATGCTCTTTATCATTTCTACCATTACACTCATCCCCCTGTAGGGAGGGAAATAAATCGTGAATGGAGCCATCGAGAAGCCAAATTGTGATAGTCTAGTGCTAAGCGGCCATGTAGAAGAGGTGAGGTGGTGAAGCCATGCTGGGGAGGTGATGTGGTAAGATGGTGAAGTAGATTATAGGTATCCCGACTATAGTGTTGCAAAGTTCTCTTTTATAAATATTTTCCGACAAAGCAATGAATAAAGTTAATATTAACAATGAATATGGATGAATAAGAAAAAAAACCATTTATAACAAACATAATTAAGTTCCATTAAAAAGAAGATCCTCGAGACTAAAAATAGTCTATGAGACCATTAATTCCTTGTTTTTCGCCTTTTGCAATTCAATCTTTTTCTTATTCAAATTGATGATGAGCTGGTTCAACTTTCCAACAATCCCCTTGCTAAAAAGACAATGCCAAGAAACTGATGCTAACATATTCCCATAACTTTCTTTGATGTCTTTGAATGCATCACATTCCAAAATGAAATGTTTTTCCGATTCCATTGCCCCAGATGTGCAAATGTACACACCCGTTCTTCCCAAGCTTCTTTAGGCCTTTTCCACCTTCCTGTTTCACACCAAAGTTGATCCGAGTTGGTCCTTAATTGAGTGATAAAAACCTTTGCCCTCCATAGAATGTTAGCTCCAATGAACTCTTTTTGTTGTAGATCACACGTAGGGTTGAATTCCTCAATGTAGTACTTCTTCTTTTTATTCAACTCTTTTCCCCATACCCTTTTACGAAACTTCTCCATAACAAAATTCTTTAACTCATTGTTATTTGTGGGACAGGTATTGAGGTAGATATTCCATTTTTGCATCCATGTGTAATTTTGTTTCATCCATGCTTTCTTTCTTTCACTCATGCTTTCATTAAAGATAACATCAGGCCATCTATCTACTTCCATTTGCTCAATTCTTTTTAGATATCTTATTAGCAACACCATAACTATTGCTTTGATAAAAATACAAGCTAATTAAAAAATCAAATTAATAAAAATTATATATGTATTTTTTTAAATAAAGGAAAATAATAAAAATCTTTCGATATAATCACCACGCTGATTGATTTTGGGACTAATAATAATTTCACTAAGAGAAATTGAGGGGTAAAAATCAAGTATCGTCATGAGATACAGCTAATTTAAGCGGCTGTATTTTGGTGAACATATAAAAAAAATTGCCTGCTTCGAAAAATAAAAGTTAATGGGTGTGTAAATACTAGATTCTATCGCGACTGATCTCATCGGACTGTGCTTCAATATTGATCCAATCCCAAACTGCTATGCATCTGTTAAAAATCAACAGTTTTGCTTTTGGGTTGACGAAGCTGAAGTCCAATCTTCATACATTCTTTGGTGCCATAAGCAGAGCAAGCAATGGATGGCTTATAAACTCATTCTCTTTCTACCATTCTAATCTCCATTCTCCTTTTCCTTTTGGCGCTATTAAACTTATCTCTCCGAGTCAATCTAAATCCATCTCACAGAGCAGTCATCGTAAGCCCAACGCTCTATCCAAGGAGAGCCTATTGAAGCAGGCAGTGGCCTCTATGAAATTGGACCCTGAAGCCTATGTTTCTATTTTGCAGGCCTGTATGGACACCAAATCTATTTCCCAGGGCAATCAACTCCATGCCCACATGGTTGTAAACGGGGTCGAGCAAGAAACTAGCTTGAAAACGAAACTTCTGAGCTTCTATGTTGCCTGTGGAAGAATGGATGATGCACGCTTGATATTTAACAGAATGTCCCACCGAAATGTCTTTTTATGGAATGAAATGATCAGAGGATATGCCTGGAACGAGCCCTTTGAGGATGCACTGGCGCTCTACTACCAGATGGAACAGGTAGGCGTTCACCCAAATAATTTTACTTATCCCTTTGTGCTCAAGGCGTGTGCTGGGCTGTCAGCTCTGCAAGAGGGCAGAGATATGCATTATCATGTAGTTAAAAGTGGGCTTGAAATGGATGTTTATGTGGCAAGTGCCCTAATAGATATGTATGCAAAATGTGGAGATTTAGAGAATGCAAGGAAAATGTTTGACAAAATACCTAAACGAGATGTTGTCTCTTGGAATGCACTGATTGCAGGGTATGCCCAGAATGGATATGCCGGCGAGGCTTTGGCACTTTACAATCAAATGCAGTTGGCAGATGTGAAGCCCACTTCAGTCACCATGGTGAGTGTACTTCCGGCATGTGCGCAGCTAGCAACTTTGCAGCAAGGTAAGCTTATCCATCAGACTGTAATTAGGTATGGGTTTGAGTCCCATGTTTCTGTGGGGACTGCACTTATGGATATGTATGCCAAATGTGGTAGTGTAGAGATTGCCCGTCGAGTGTTTGACAGGATGCCTCAAAGAAATGCCATCTCGTGGACTGCTATGATTGCGGGATATTCCCAGAATGGGTACAGCAATGACGCTCTGGTTGTCTTTCACCAGATGCAGCTGGCGAACGTGACACCTGACTCGGGATCGATTGTAAGCGCGCTCCGAGCATGTTCCCTTTTAGGAGCTCTGTGGAAAGGGAAGTGTATTCATGCTTATGTGATTCGGAGTGGAATTGTTGAGGATGTGAATGTAGGGAATTCCCTTGTAGCTATGTATGCCAAGTGTGGAAGTATAGACGCTGCCCTTCACTTTTTTGACAACATGCCTAAAAGAGACGTGGTTTCATGGAATGCAATCATTGCTGGCTATTCCCAGAATGGACAAGCGTACGAGGCATTGAGACTCTTTCAGCAAATGCAAAAGGATAAAATGAAACCTGACTTGACAACAATGGTGAGCGTGCTCCCTTCATGTGCACATTTAGCAGCCCTACAACAAGGCAAATTGATCCATGGACACATACTTAGAAATGGACTTGAGATGGATGTTTCTACAGGGAATGCTCTGATAGACATGTATGCCAAATGTGGCAGACTAGAGATTGCACGTACGTTGTTTGAGAAAATGCCTAAAAGAGATGTCGTCTCCTGGAATGTGATGATTTTAGGGTATGGATTACACGGACGGAGCAAGGATGCTATTGCACTTTTTTCTCAACTAGAACAGACTGGTATGAAGCCAGATGACATCACCTTCATCTGTATTTTGTCGGCGTGCAGTCATGCAGGGCTAGTGGATGAGGGTCGTAAATACTTCAACGGTTTAAATAGAGATCACTGCATTAGGCCAAGGATGGAGCACTATATATGTATGGTCGACCTTCTTGGGCGAGCTGGTTATCTCGATGAGGCGCAAGAGCTAATAAACAATATGCCTTTTGAGCCTGATGCCAGTGTATGGGGGGCTTTGCTTGGTGGCTGCAGAATTCACTGCAACATTGAGCTTGCAGAATATGTAGCAAAACACCATCTTAAGCTGGAGTCTAATAATACAGGATGCTATGTGCTTCTCTCAAATATCTATGCTGCAGCTGGAAGGTGGCATGATGCTGCAAAAGTGAGAACAATGATAAAAATCAAGGGGTTGAAAAAGAATCCAGGACGGAGCTGGATTGAAATCAAGAATAGTGTTCATACATTTGTGGGAGGAGACAAATCACACCCACAATCAGAGAAAATATATGCAGTGCTGCATAGCTTGATTAGAGATATGAAGAAAGAAGGCTATGTGCACGACAAGAGTTTTGTACTGCAAGATGTCGAGGAAGAGGAGAAAGAAAACATCATTTCGACACATAGTGAAAAACTGGCTATTGCATTTGGGCTCCTTGAGACAAGCCCTGGAATGCCTATCCAGATCACAAAGAACCTCCGTGTCTGTGGTGACTGCCACAATGCCTCTAAGTTCATCTCCAAGATTGCCAAACGAGAAATTGTTTTGAGAGATATAAATCGATTCCATCATTTCAAGGATGGAGTTTGTTCTTGTGGGGATTACTGGTGATGCCAATGTAAACAACAATTATAAACTCTTCCTACTTCGCATGTTTTATTTAGTGGATCATTCGAAATGCAGAGCAATGATATGGTCATGGCAATGGTAAGTAAAGCAAACAGCAGTGCACCTTTGTTATGGAAGGAATCAAATGAGAGGTTAACTTTATATTGTAGCCATCCTATAAAGGACATTTGGAGAATATATGTAAATGAGAAGACTTTCTTCCCTGATATTGTGCGGTGTGCTTGAATGATCCATGATCTTACAGTATTAGTTGCTCCAGAAGGTTGAAAATTCGAAATCCTGCTCGGATACAGACCACATCGTATCCTTGAAAACAAAATATACTCGCCGGATTTGTAATGGCTAGTTATTTGGAATGCTGCAGAGAATATAATTTTGTAGAGAGAGTTGAGATAGTGGAAATGGAGATGAAGGGATGATCAGTTTCCTGTAAGCATAATTATATGGGCAATGTGGCAATCGTACTTGAAAGTACAAGTTGTCTATACAATCTTCATAATTCAGGTTGTCTTCCTTATTTTTAGGGTGTCGATCTTTTCATAGAAATTTATCAAATTCCTTCTGTTTCATACTGAATTTGGGTTTTTCCATTCTCATCACAGTTTCTAATAGCATCCCAATCCTTGTACTTGCTGTCAAATGATCACCGATGTTAATCCAAATGTAGATATTAAGATAACAAGAAGCAAGCTCGTGAACCCAGTACGAATGGAGAGCTGAGTAAGAATACAACTGGCGTTTCTCTTCCAGAAATATCTTACTAGATTTGAACATCTCTTTTCCCATGAAGAAAAAGTAACAAATAATAGTCATTTGCTTGCTAGCACCATATTTTCCTCCTTTTTTCCTGTTGACCAAAGCAAAACGACCAAAATAATAAAACACAGCCAAGTCAGTAATTGGTTCCTCTGTATAGATGAATTCTTCTGTGAAATTTGAGAATTATTATTGAAATTATTATAATGTGTGTTTTTCTGGTTGATGCTATTTGCTCTCATTTTATCTGTTTCTATGATATTTGTTTGGATTTTTTTTATTAATTATTAAATTTTCTGTATTTGAAATCTTTGTATTGATGTATATAAAACTTATAATTATTATTGGAAGCCACCTAAACATGAACGAATCAATTTAAGTGAGTCCATGTCCACACTCTTATACTGGATTCGAAGAAGACCATGTTTTGGGAACTTAACATGAATGGACTATTTGATGTAGAACATTTTTGAAATATACATTGACAATTTAATGTCGTGATGCGTTTTGCCTCCGTAATATGAACAAAATAGAGCACTTCTAAATTGATCAACAATTGTGAAAATACAGGATAAGTTTCAAAAATGCAGAAGCAACTTCAGGATCCTTTCAAGCTCATGGTTTTCCTTTCATTGTACAGTATTTTGGAACTCACATTATGCAATGTATTAAGTCATCGCAATGATTAAGGTCATCGCAATGAAGCGGGGTGTATTCTACAGCTAGTGGATAGGCGGGAAAATGCTTCGATATTTTGGAATTCAATATTATGCAATGTATTGATTTGGAATTCAATATTATGCAATGTATTGATCTATGTTTTATCATTTTGAATTTTTTCAATATGTTTTATCATTTGAGTGATTTAAGAGTACAATTTATTGGATTTAAGAGTATGTATTTGCTCCATAAAATATTTTTTTATCATAAATTTTATTCAATATAAATATCTTAATAAAATATAAATGAAAAATAAGATTTGGAAAAAAAATATTTTAATGAAAAATAAGATTGAGAAACATTATAAATTTGAAAGATATCTTCTTCTTATCTTTTAATAATGTGGTATAATGTGGTATTTTGGCAAATTTGACTTCATTATAAATGATGATACTAAATATTTGTAAAGAGGAAATAATTTATGAAATTATGTGTCAATTGGATTTATCGCAGGTGGTTCGAGGGAATGGTTATTATCTTTCCCAGCTAGGGTCAATTTTTGCAAGTGACATGTTGAACTCATAACAAGTATATTATTGAAATGGTTTTGAACTTTGTTGTTGATTGACACTGTGCCTTAAAGATTATAAGGTTTGCATGGGGTACCATCTTTGAAATGAAGGGAAGTACTCAAAAGTTTTCCCTGAGCTTTGTAACTTATAAAAAAGTTATGAAATTATGTGTCTTGGGATTAGCAAGAGCCAAATTTTGAGAGAAGATGGAACTCATATTGACTCCATGGTTAGAGAACAGTGCACCGTGTAATTCAATCGCTAAAAATTTGTTATTGAAAATATGTGTCAATCTATTCAATTTTGTAGCTATATTAATGTTTTCAATGAACATGATATAGGGATTGAAACTTTGGCTTTTAATAACAATACTCATTGTACGTACATGTGAATAAAGACAATCAATACTTAATTGTTTTGTTAATGGAAGATATGTAATCCCTAGTTAACTTGATAAAGTTGTTAAACATCTAACATTACTAGATGTGAATCTTGATCTATATCTTCATAGAGCATAAATGGACAATTGTTTTTTGAGAAAATTTATATTTTAGGAATAAAATTATGGTTCAAAATGGAACTTGGACCATTCTTGGTTTCTAGCAAAACTGAAATAAACTAGAACTTGTAAAGTTTCCCATCGAAGTTATAAAAGTGCTTCAATTTGGTCTTATTTTGTTTGTGGGAGACACACAACCACTAGTTAACTTGATAAAGTTGTTGAACTTTGATAACATGATTAGATCCAATTCTTATGCTATCTTCATAGAGTAAAATGGACAATTTTTTTGAGAAAATATAATGTCTAGCAATAAAATCATGGTTCAAAATGGAATGTGGATTATCTTTATGTTTTTGGCAAAACCAAAACAAATTTAAACTCTCAGAGTCTCTCATGGAAATTGTTGAAGACAACTTATGCTAATTTGGTCTTCTATTATAAATATACATATTTTCACTACAAACTTAGGAACATTTCATATAAAAATGTCAATGAATATGGAATGCAATAATATAGAATATAAGAAACAACCTATCATGTAATAATCTATTTTACCTAGCTCAACATTTCCTCGCCAAATCAACCTTACTCTAATATGGAACTTAAACTGTGCAATCATATAGAATATAAGAAATACCCTATCATATAATAATCTATCTTACCTAACTCAGCATTCCCTTGCTAAATCAACATTATGCTAACTTAATCCACTTCCCATGAAACTTGGCAAAGACACTTGTATCAATGTTTGGTCTTCTATCATAGATACATATCTTTTTTCTACAAAATTAGTGACACTCGATATAAATATGTCAATGAAAAAGGGACTTAAATTTCACCATGGTATAGACTTCAAAAATACCCTACTATACAATAATCTATCTTACCTAATCCAAAATTTCCTACCCTAATCAATATTAGTCTAACCTAATCTACCCAACCTTTAATTTAACTCACCCTTCCCTAGCCTAATGTGTTTGATAATAACCCATATTTAACATAACTTAAAATGCTCCACATGTAGTTTTTAATTCTGGTAAGTTCATAATCCATAAGGCTAATGAGACACATCACATACAATTGAAACAAAATTTCATTGGATGATCCAAACATAGAAACCATAAAGCTATTAAATGTTTTAATGCTCATAAGGGAATATGTTAGGGTCAATAGGTTCTTGTAAATGCCTTCATTATTCTAATTTGCGAAATTATACTAGACTAAGTCAATTTCAATGTCATTATATTGAAGGTGTTCAAGGGAAAATTCCCTATAATTTAAAGTGAATTACTAGCCTTCATTATTCTAATTTGCGAAATTATACTAGACTAAGTCAATTTCAATGTCATTATATTGAAGGTGTTTAAGGGAAAATTCCCTATAATTTAAAGTGAATTACTAACAAAGTGACTAGAAGATAACTACCTAATTTTTAAAATCAATTAGTTAGAATATGTAACTACTTAGGCCAACATGATGGACAAATACCTATGATCAAATGGCTGATTGTTTTATGTTGTTTGAATGCAATCTGAATACTTCTCATCATTCCAATATTTTCTTTAGACCCGCGTACAACACCATAGTGAACCTTCATCACATTGGCATGGATATATAAATGTGAATTATGATAAATACAAACTAATAACATAAATTCACTATGCACTATTTCTAACTAAGATCAAGATATTATTTCATCATCAAATTGTCTATTAAAAGCAAATTGTCCAACTTAACAACAATTCTCCAGAGTTAGAGTTATCATCCTTTTAGAGGTCGTATTGATGGGTTATTTTTACTCTTGATTAAAAAGTGATGCTACTGATAGCACCCCTTTTTGGGGAATGGTTAAAATTCAAACTTATTTGAAATCATGGTCTAGACAAAAATCTTAAAACTATAAAATTGGTATTCAAATCAAAATGTGATGCTACCAGTGACACCAATTTTTGTTTTTATTTTTTGAGTTGAAAATATTACGTAATTGAAATTGAAGCTTCAATAACTACCACCATCATAAATTAAAAGCTCAAATTCAATTCCTAATCATTTCTTTTATATATATATATATATAATTATTAATTTTTATTTCAATTTTAAATGAATTAACAAATTAATTAAAAAAATCTTCACAAACAATGTTTTTTTTTTTTTTTTTTTTGGAAAACCCACCATTATTTAAAACACAATCGAACCTTAAATTTTTATAATTAAGACCATTAAAAAATAAAACAAATAAAACAATGAAACACGTGTATAAAACATATGGTTAAAAGCATGTGTTTCCTCTTAAGAGATCATAAGTTCAAAACTAGAGGGAGGTAGAGTATGTTTCCTTTGTAGACTTAGCAGTCAAATTGTGACTTTGAAACCTTGAACTTAACGATTAGAAAAATAGTGCTTCTAGTGACAACGACTTATTTTAAAATCAATCATTTTTTATTAATGATTATTACCATTACAACCAAAATATTAAAATTAACTCTCAATTAGAAAAATGGTGCTTCTAGTGGCAATTTTTTATGCTTTGAAACCTTGAACTTAACGAATTTTTTATTTTATTTTTTATTTTTTATTTTTTATTATTATTTTATTATTATTATTATTATTATTATTATTTTAAGTTATGCTAATTCTATTAATGAAAAAAAGATATCATACACTGAGGCCTTAGCCTGTACTTAACCATGCCAGAGGAATGGCAAAAACCAACAAAGTCTAGATTTGGACTGCCCAGAAGGGAAACCAGTCTGTAACAGAAAAGAGTTCAGAAAATTAGCTTGCTGCCCACGCAGGGGAAACCAACGAAGCATCCAGTTTGTTATCATTGTATCTAATAAGACAAAAACCAACTAAAGAGCTGAAAACTCTTAGTTTTTTCACCGAAACCCCATTGAAACAAAAAACTAAAAATCAGAGTCCCAAAAAACCTGAGACATGTAGCATGTTGAGTGGCAGACTGTGTGGCGGACGCGTGGCGCACTGAGAGGCAGCAAGGTGGCAGACTATGAGGCGAACACGCGGCAGCGAGGTGGCAGACTAGGAACAGGGTGGCGGGGACGGAGGGTGTTCCTCCACGATGAAGCACCTGTACTCCTCCATGTCGCCACCTGCCAGAAGTGAGGTCTCCGTGTTGCCAGCCTGCAATGCCAGGTGTTCTTCCTCGACGAGACAACAGTAAGGGTCCATTACCTCGACTGCATGCTGAGCCTTGTTCACCTCCTTCCCTGCACGTCTCGTCTTCTACTCCTTGTTCCGCTCCCCTGCTCCTTGGATGCTCGTCTGAGCCGTTTCTGGTATGGCTTTGGTGTGGCTGCATCCTTCTGTGGTGCGCCCACCACCTGCAATGTCCGGTACCCTAATTGCCTTGGTGTTGCCACCACCCATCATTCCCTGCTCCTCAATTACATTGGTGCATCCACCAGCCTCTGTAGCCTGTTCCTCAGTGCTCTGCTCCACCTCGTGAAAGAGAATGGATATAGTGGTCGTGATGATGGGCTTGTTCAGGGTGGAGCGGAAGGTGAATTGGGCATTCTGGGATTGCAGTTGAGGAAGGGGTGGAGTGCCTCTGGGAGACGAGGCAGAAATGGATGGAAAGCTGCTGGGAGGCGAGGCAGGGGCCACCGAGTGGAGGCGTCCTCTTCCACTGCGTGTATTTGGGTAATGCCCAGGGACTTGCTCTGCCAGAGAGGAAGTGGTGTCCGAAGCAGGAGAATGCTGGGGGCGACTCAGGCTCCCTCGGCTCCCGCCCCTGCGGCTGCGCATACGGTGTCGCATTCTTGCCATACTGTCTGCAGGAGTAGGCGAAGTCCTTCCGGAATTGGGCACAATGTGGTGCAACGACACAATTGAGCTTGCGGACTGCTCAGCGGAGGGATGAGCAGCCAGGGCCGAAGGGAAGATAAAATGACAATCTAGGCTATGGGTGAAGTGGATGCTCGGGCCGAAATCAATGCAGCAAAGGAGATGAAAGGAGATGGCAGCGTCTCCTGGTGGTTGTGCGGGAGCTGGGTACAGTCGTGGCTTGAGGGTAGAGGCATTGCAGTGGCAGAGGTTGCAGAGGTTGATGGGCAGAAGTAGAGGTGAAATTCTCCCGAGGATTCATGTTTGCATAAAGCCGAGGTTGGTGACAGTTAACAGGTTGGATACAACACTTGCGTAAAGTGCATTTATGGCTGTTGTAAATGCCAATTTTGGACCACTATGCCAACCTATGGGAGGCCATGTGGTCTTGCCACACACCAACCCAGTGGATTGCCACCTTACTGTCCTGACAACTATTATCACCCAGTGGATTGCCACCTTACTGTCCTTGTAATAGTGCTTCTAGTGGCAACAACTTATCTTTCGTAGGATTAAAATAATATCTATATATCTATATATAATCATAGCCTTCAAAATTGATATCTTTACAACTTAAATCTTAAAATCAATCATTTTTTTATACTTTGAAACTTTGAACTTAACGATTATTACCATTACAACCAAAATATTAAAATTAACTCTCAATTAGAAAAATGGTGCTTCTAGTGACAACAATTTTTTATGCTTTGAAACCTTGAACTTAACAATTATTACGATTACAACCGAAATATTAAAATTAACTCTCAATTAGAAAAATAGTGCTTCTAGTGGTAATAACTTATCTTTCCTAGGATTAAAATAATATATATATATATATATATATATATTTTATACATATATATATATATATATATATATATATATATATATATATTTTATACATATATATTTTATATATATATATATATATATTTTATACATATATATTTTATATATATATTTTATATATATATATATATATATATATATATATATATAATCATAGCCTTCAAAATTTATATCTTTACCACTGAAATCCTAAAATCAATCATTTTTTATGCTTTGAAACCTTGAACTTAATGATTATTACCATTATAACCAAAATATTAAAATTAACTCTCAATTAGAAAAATGGTGCTTCTAGTGGCAACATTTTTTTATGCTTTGAAACCTTGAACTTAGCGATTATTACCATTACAACCAAAATATAGCCTTCAAAATTTATATCTTTACTACTGAAATCCTAAAATCAATCTTTTTTATGCTTTGAAACCTTGAACTTAATGATTATTACCATTATAACCAAAATATTAAAATTAACTCTCAATTAGAAAAATGGTGCTTCTAGTGGCAACATTTTTTTATGCTTTGAAACCTTGAACTTAACGATTATTACCATTACAACCAAAATATTAAAATTAACTCTCAGTTAGAAAAATAAAGCTTCTAGTAGCAACAACTTATCTTTCTTAGGATTAAAATTATATATATATATATATCTCAGTCTTCAAAATTGATATCTTAAAATCAATCCTTAAATAAAAAATGCAATGAATAACAAACAAACAGAAAATATTTTCAAATTTAAAATCATAAAATCATAATCTCAAAACATACAACTATTACAAAAAAAAAATCATAAAAAATCAAATATAAATAAAATTGAAAAGAGAAAACTAAAAAAAATCTAAAAAATAAAATAAACTAAATAAAATAAAATAAAAATGTAATTTAAAGTACAATTACTAGATTTGGTCTTGGACCTCACCCAAATTACTTCAAAGAGATAATGATTCACCACGATAAATTAAAAAAACAAAAACAAAAGCATTTATTTATTTTTTAATTCTTCAATATTGTGTTATTTTAATTATTTATTTTTTAAATTTTGTTATTTTATTTTATTATTCATTTAGAGAATATTGTGTTATTTAATTATTTATTTTTAAAATTTTATTATTTTATTTTATTATTAATTTAGAGAATTTATAGTAAAAAAATTGGTACTTTGATTTTTTTTAATTTTTATTTATTTTAAAATCAGTGTAAAGTATTCTTTCTTTTTCTTTTTTAATATAAAATATAATTGAAAATTATATATATATATATATAGTAATACTTTTAGTTTTTAATATCTAGTTAAAGTTGTAGGGTATTTAACGCTAATTTTATAAGCTTCCTTAAGGAAGCAGGGTTATAAAAAATCCTCTTCCTTCAACCACATTAAAAATCAATTATGAGACTACTATTGTTTTTTTCTCTTTGAGAGCTTTCCAACAATATAAATTTAATCCAAACACATGACAATCCATGCCTACATTTTTCCATTGTATTATGCCACATCACTGACATGTGGTAGCCTTCATCCACATTAGCTACCACTTGGCATGCCACATCAATGTCCTTATCAAGTTTCTACTTTATCGAGAGGAAACTTTGATAGTTGTGTCTTGACCTCTCGGCACCCAATACCCTAAAAGGCCAATATCCAATATACCATAGTCAATTGATGAGAAAACCAATTTATGATGGTTAACATGTGTTTTTGGTTTTGCTATTATTGTGGGGTAAGCCTGATAAGGTCCTTGTAACCACCCCTCCAACATTTACCCAACTTCACAGGCTTGCTAAGGTAAACACGAGACGATGTCAGTATGACATGACCTAGCCTTCCAATTCTAGTTAAAGAAGCGGGGCCTACAAATTGACCACAAATTGACATCCTACAGGGACTATAGATCACCCATGAGCTAAAGAAACACCCCATGTGGTCAATCCCTGAGCTAACACCTTGTTTCATTGACCTAAACCCATAACCGCCCCCTTGACACTTCTTCCATGTGGTTATGAGGCTATAGCTACACTCACAAGCTTACCTCCATGTGGTTATGGTTTAAACTCTTCAGTTCTGAGCATGTGGTCCTGGGATCTGTGCCACCTTTTCAGGCCAACCTCCAAACCATTGCCCAGAATTGCCTGAAACTTTCTAAAATGCAATCAAAGGTACTGACAATGTTATTCAATCAAAACTCAAACAAGAACTTTACCCAAAGATGTCTAATGCATAACAAACATTTCGTCAAGCATATTGAAAACATGTAAGCTATAGGTCGTGACTGCATATATGACCATAAATTGAGAATCTTCATCTGAGAATCATTGAGAAGGCTCTAAACCTTCTCTAGCTAGTTGCAATAACACTTAATAGTCCATATATACATAAACCATTTGATAACTTAACTAATCATGAAAAGATCCATAGATAACATACATCATATAACCAACAAATAACTAGCATAGAAACCATGACAACCTAGCCATAACCTCACGAACATATTCACTACAAGTATTCATAAGTCACGCTAGGAAATAACTATTATTAATATATGAAAATACCAACCAAGTCAGGGACTTCCACGTACCACCCGACCATAGATTGGGCTAAACCAAATCTCTCTTTCATCCAATCACCCCCGTGCCATATTCCAAGCATGAATGTGGGATCTCATGGAATAAACCAAGACTAAACCAAAATAGGGCTTCTAAAGGCCAAACCATCTCAACCCTCAACCACAGTGATTCCACCTCTACAGCTAGACATCACTAATAACAACTAGATCGATCTCTACGCAAGCTACTTAGGGCTCCAGGAACTAGTAACTCAACCCATAACCTTCCAGGCCTTTAGAGTGTTTGTCCAACCCGACTCCAGGGACTAGTAACTCAACCCACCAAGGGCTCCAAAGTGTTTGTTTTGTTGAAAAAAGTGTAACTAGTTTCGATATTCATAAATATGAAATGTACTTTTGATTCTTGTAAATTGTAAAATGAAAGAAAATTATTATTATTGGTTTTTGGAGCACGGGTTTCATGCTCAAGGTCTTTTATTTTATAGGTCAAGCACCCATTTAGTGTTTATAGGGATTGTCTTAGGTCAAGAAGTCAAAATATTCATTGTCATAAGTTGAAGAGCCCATCGGGCACATTGTAACCTGTAAATTTAAAAGTGTCAATATACCCTCCAAGAGCAAGTCGGCCTAAAGGGAAGAGCCACGTTCACCTTGAAGAGCTTATATATAGGAGGAAACTTGACCTCCTTGAGACAACATTCATCCATCACTCATTCAAGTGGAGAAGGAAGAGGATAAAGAAGACTTTTGTTTGGGTTATTTCTCTCTCACACATGTGAAGGAGGATTAGGGTTTCTGAAACAGATCTAGGGTTTTCATCTACATGTTCGATCTTAAAGAAAAGAAGGCAAGAAGGTCAAGTGAAGGTCACTAGAGGTCATCCTCAAGATCTATAAATCAGAGGAAGGCAAGCAAAGTTCTAAGGAAGCCTTGGAAGGAAAAATGAGGCTCACACGTGTGGCAACTACAACTGTAGGAGGGCCAAAATTTTAGGTCTGTTGTGGAGGCCAAAATTCTGCAGCAGAAGGTCAAAGTGGTGCTACTGGAAGATATTTTACTGGGTTTGACTGGATCAAGGTTAGCACATCATCCGAAGAGGTTGGTATTGGTATTGGAGGGTATTGGTCTCAGTCTAAAGGTCTTGGAATTCATCAATTGAAGAATATATAAGGAAGAGAAGGGATTTGTGGGTTTTCCTCAGTAGAGAGGCGTTCTTGTTCTTCTTGTTTTTCTGGTATTTGTTTGACGATATACAAACATAATAATAAGTAACAAAGCTAATAAGTAAAAATACATCATAAGTAGTTATCAAGTAAATAGAAATCACTCTAATCATTTCCTTATATATTTCTCAACATGGTATCGAAGTTAAGGTTGGCTAAGGGCATTATGAAGATCTCTACTACATTGAAGAAGTTCCTCAAGAAGTGTTCGAAGGTAGCGAGCCATCTCAATAAAGGAATCAAGGAAGCATGGAATCTTGTATTTACATGACTGGTCATCATAAGCAATTGAATACATTAGCAAAAGGAAAATCGTCTTACTTAGTGGAACTTGGAGATAATAAGAGCTATCTTGTAAGAGGAATTGGATCAACTTCAATAGAGCTAGAGAATGGAAGCAATATTCATCTCAACAACATCGTATTTGTTCAATTTTTTCATAAGAACTTACTTTCCATTTCAAGTCTAGGAGATAAGGGTGATAAAGTGGCTTTCATTGGTGGAAAATGTGTAGTATGGAGTAACAAATCAAGCATAGAAAACGCTAGAGTAATTGGTATTTGTGAAGGAAGACTTTACATATTGATATCTCCTCTTGCTAAAGCTTTGTTTCACATTGAAATCATCCCAAGTGAACTCTGGCATAGAAGATTTGGTCATCTTCATTTCAAAATCCTTCCAAATTTAAGTTCTATAGTAGATGGAATTCCCGAATTTAAAGGTCATGAAGGAGTATGCAAAGGATGTGCATTGGGTAAGAACACCAAGAGACCATTTGGAAGTAGTGCTTCACGATCAAAGGAAATCTTGGATCTTATTCATTTCGATGTATGTCGTCCTATGAATCCTAAATCTCTTGGAGGTCATCTATATTATGTCACATTTATAGATAATCATTCAAGGAAACCTTGGGTTTACTTGATGAAATATAAGGATGAAGTATTTACCAAATTTTAGAAATTCAAAGTTGAATTAGAGAACTTTACAGAATAAGGATCAAGATATTAAGATCTGATAATGGAGGAGAATATACACCCAAGGAAATCATAGCTTTCTGTAAGTAGTATGGGATTAAGAGGGAGCTGATAGTCCCATATAATCCCAAACAAAATGGGGTTTCAGAATGAAAGAATCGATCCAGAAAGTGTAAAAGCCATGTTTCGTGATCAAGATCTACCAAAATTTTTGTGGGGAGAAGCCATGAAGACAGTTGTATACGTTCAAAATCGAAGACCCCATAGGTCATTGGATAATATAACTCCCTAAGAAGGATTCACTGGGAAGAAACCAACTGTAGATCATCTCTGAATCTTTGGTTGTCTTATATATTCATATACCGAAGGAAAAAATAAAGAAGTTGGATCCTTCAGGCATGAGAGGAATATTTGTTGGCTACAAAAACATTTTTTGGCTACAAAAACTCATCTAAGGCCTATAGGATCTACATAATGGAAGGATACCATATATAAGTCAGTAGAGATGTTATATTTGATGAAAGTAATGCATTTAAGAAATCAAAGGAACTTCCCATGGACTTTGATGATGAAGAACTTCCAGTATTTGAAGAAGAAGTTACTAGGGAAGAAGAAGAATCTAATCATGAAGATGAAGGTCCTAATGAACCTATTAAACCTATGGTCATCCCTGAATCAAGAAAGAGACCTAACTGGTTGAAGTATACACTACTTGATGCAGAGGGTCATGGAGCATCTTAAGGCACATTCAAGGAAACAAAGAAGCCCAAACGATATTATGGATATGTAGCCTACATGAAAAAACTAATATAAGCATAGCCATCCACTTTTAAATAAATTGTCAATCATCAAGAATGGAAGGATTCCATGAATGAATAATATCAACCTATAATGAAGAATGGAGTTTGGGAGATCGTACCTAGGCCTGAAGACAAACTTGTGGTAACTTCCAAATGGATCTATAAGATCAAACATGCGGCAGATGGAAGTATTGACAAGTGTAAGGCAAGATTTATGGCTAGGGGTTTCTCTCAAATAGAAGGCATTGACTATGAAGAGACATTTGCTCCAACAGCAAGGTATACAACTATATGTTCGTTGGTCTCTTTGGTAGCATCAATGGGATGGAACATCCACCAAATGGATGTCAAGAATTCATTTTTGAATGACACAATTGATGAATAAGTTTATATAGAAGAAACCTTGGGATTTTAAGTTAAATATAGAAAGGAATATGTTTTCATATTAAAGAATAAATTATATGGCCTCAAGCAAGCTCCAAGGGCATAGTATGCTAAGATGGATGCATACCTACAAATATTAGGTTTCACAAGGAGTTTTGCTTATCCAAACCTTTATATTAAGGTTGTGAAGGGTGAACTGTTAATCATTCTTTTGTATGTGGTTGATCTTCTCTTGACAGGTGTATAAGGTCGAATTGAAGAATGCAAGAAGCAACTAGCAGCAAGATTTGACATGAAGAATCTAGGGTTAATGCATTACTATTTGGGACGGGAATTTTGGCAAGGACCTAATGAGATCTATCTAGGTCAAGGAAAGTATGTGATCAAGATGTTAAAGAGGTTTGACATGATGGACTGCAAACCAATGACAACCCCGATGATCACAAATTTGAAAAGAATAAGGAGTTATGAATCGAGCCCTGTGGATCCTTCCAAGTATAGACAATTGATTGGCTCATTTATGTACTTGGTGAATACTCGACTAGGCATATGCTTTGCAGTAAATGTTCTCATTCAATTCCAAGTGGAGCCAAAGCATGATCATTGGGTAGCAGCATAACATATTCTGAGATATATGCAGGGAACCATCCACTACCTCTTGAAATACGATAGGAGGAATAATTTCCACCTGATTGGATATATAGATTCCAACTCAAGAGGAAGTGAGCATGATGGAAGGATCAATATAGGAGGATGTTTCAGTTTGGGATCCTCCATGATCTCATGGACGAGCAAAATGCAAGATACATTTGCTTTTATTAGTGTTGAGGTCGAGTGTATTACATCCTGTCAAGTGAGAAGAGAAGCGGTCTGGTTAAGGAAGCTGATATCCGACCTATTTGAAGGAGAAATGGACCCTACAACGATACATTGTGATAACATCGGTTTTATACTATTTTTGAAGACAAAGTGTTTCATGGAAAGACAAAGTGTATCAACAAAAAGTATCACTACATTTGGAAGCTAGTACAAGATGGTGTATTGCAGCTACAATATGTCTCCACTGATGAACATGTAGCTGACATATTGACAAAATCTCTTCCTAATAAGAAGCTAGTGTATTTGAGAGACAAGCTTGGCTTGGTTGATGTATCCCCCCTAGTTGAGAGGGAGACATAGGCACATCATTATTGTCTTCACTCGGGAAGAAAAAATGGAGGATTAGGAAAGCATCTGGCATCTGATACTCTTTGAGGATGGGGTAGGGCATCCAAGATAAGAGTAGTCGTGGAACAATATTTTTTGAGGACTAGATATCAAAGATAAGAATAGTCCATATAAGGTCATACTATGTTAACACTCGGGTGGAGTATGTACCTTGAGAGACAAGGATGGTGGTGTCTATACATCATTGGTCTCATCAGCATTGTGCTTTGATCTTGTGGAGAGATAGATTTGTTAGTCAAAACCTTGATATGTGAAAATGTTGGTTTATATGATGCTAAAAATATGTGTTACCATTCAAAATATTCTTATGAGATCTCTTTAGATTGAGAATGTACATGTACCATTTATGAATACCTCCTTAGTTTAGAGGGAGTTTTGAAAAATGCGTAACTAGGTCTGATCATAAATATGAAATGTACTTTTGATTCTTGTAAGTTGTAAATTGAAATAAAATTATTATTATTGTTTTTGGGGCATGGGTTTCATGCTCAAGGTCTTTAATTTTATAGGTCAAGCATCCATTGAGTGCTTCTAGGGTTTGTCCTAGGTCAAGAAGTCAAAAGAGTCATTGTCATAAGTTGAAGACCCCATCGGGCATATAGTAACTTGTAAATAAAAGTATTTTTGTCTTTAACCTGAGCACCAATAAGAAAAATAAGTGTAAGAAACCCACAACACCATGGCTACCCAGGAAATAGTAAAACAAGGCTAAAACCATTGTCAATCCAAGAAAATATCCATGCTTCAATGACAACACATAACTAGAAAATCACATGCATATACCATGCACGCATAAATCAACAAGTAAATCACACATGTAGCCTATTACCTACCAAGTAATCTAGTTGTAGTGGTTGATCCAATTGTTCCCTTGCGTTCCCTGCTTTTCTTTTCCTTCTTTCTCCAAATCCAATTTATGCCAAGTGCTCCAAGAATGTTCTAATATTTATCTAAGTGTGCAAGAGTGTGAGAGAACAAAGCTAAACTAAAAAAAAGGATTTTGAACTAATCCTCAGAAGCCTTTTTATCATTATTGCCTCTATTTTCTTCATTTTCCCTCTAATTTCCTTTGCATGGAAATATTTGTCTCTTCACCTTCCTTTTCTCCTATTTTCTTCTATTTTCATAATTAAATGCAAATTATTGCATCTTTTCCTTTTCAAATTTCCTTGGACATAAATAAATCGAAAGTGATCCCCACTATAATGTTTTCCCACCATTCAATTTGGAAAACCTGTCCCATGACCTTGGTCTTATATTTTTTTTACATGGAAACTAAACCAGGGATTGTTACAACCCCCCCGCCCCCCGCCCCACCCCCCCGCCCCCCCCGCCCACCCCCCCTAGGGGAACACCATCCTCGATGTTCTATGAAACTTATGACCAAAAAACCGCTGAAAACAAAACATACTACCCATGGAGCTTTATAAAACAACTCGTTGCAGTATTTGTTAATTTCTCATAGAGCTACATTGTTCTTTGCTTTGATAATTGTATTTCATTATCAACACATTAAGTTCACCCCATAACATTATAACATTATTCATATTTACATCATTATTCATCAACATATGAAACTATGTAGAAATAACAATATCATCATCATCAATGCAACAGGGCATAAAGGAACAATAGAAGAAAAGCATGCACACATAGTGACACCAGGGTTGGAGACCGGGGAAAAAACCACTACAGGGAAAACCCTTGAAAATTCTTCTTCTTCTTAGATCGTCATAAAATAATTCAACAAAAGAGAGTACAATGATTAATATCTTCATATATGCAACAAAATAACTATAACATCCATGACATGACCGTGAACATGCTTATACTTGAAAACCATGATCCTAAGGACTGTAATGCCCTATCACTAACTGTAATAAACTGTTGAATGTTGTTGTCACTGAGCATAAACTTCAAAGTATAGATAATTCATATTTTTTTCATGGACGCTCCCTGAGACACTCTATGCAAGCATCTGATACTGACTTGGATGCTCCTAGGTGAACTATATGTGAGTGTCTGGGGCCAAGTTGGACTGCGGAAACTCTAGCCTCCCGAACGCTCTCTGAGACACTATGTGCGAGCGTACGAGACTTCCCAGACACTCCCTTGACCATACTATGCGAGCGTCTAGGGATGAAAAACCTTGGTTACAAGTGTTCTTCCGATAAACATAAACCCTAAACAAGTACAAGCTTTGACCATGTCGCTTCAGATCTTTTGCACGAGCTTTCCTCCGTCAGACCTGTGAAAACCAAACAATAGAAGAGAGAAGAGAGTGATTGATGATTATTTCAAAATGAGATTGAGGTATCTTCTATTTATAGGCTTTAATGAGTGTCCACTTGATTTTGACCCCGACCTATCCAATTGTATATGTGCATAGGGCCGACCTAATAAAATATACATGAGTAAATAAATAAATTCGGAAACCAACTTCTGCTTGTCCAAATAAGGTGATCTTTAGGTCTATTTTAGTCCTCTCGAAAAGAGGAATTCAATGCAATTCTTATATCCACCATGTGAGCTATCCGAAGTGGAATTTTCTCGCAGTTGCATAATTTTAACACTCCCTTCCAACTAGGGAGAATTCCACCTGCCAATATCTGTCCATCGAACTCACGGACCATCTTTCTTAGGTGGTCGTCATGCCATGATCATCATCACAAATCATCAATGCACATCTCAATCCATTCCTTTATTATCTCTTGATCGTCCCTGCTCATATGCTGAATATTCTCGAATCTAGAAGAAGAAGAATTAGAGGGGATCTTAAGCTACCACTCTCTATTCATCGAGCTACTACCCGGTATGTCTGCCAGCAGGCTAGTACCTGGAATATTTATCAGCGGGCTACTACCTAGAATCTTTATCAGCAGGCTACTACCCATAATATAAGTCAATGGGCTACTACCCGAAATGTATATCAACGGGCTACTCCCAAAATATCAGTTAGCGCACTACAACCCAAAAATATGTCATCATGCTACAACCTGGAAATATGTTGATAGGATACTACCTAGAAATATGTGATAATGTATTATCATTGGAGAGAATATCATCAAGGAGAACATATCAACCTAGAACCATATCGGGGAGCTACTATTCAACCTGAAATCTCATGGGGGAGCTACAACTCAACCCATATCGAGCAATAGGTAATATAGGGGAGCTACTACCCCATCCTATCGCCTATTGCTATTCCCGGCAGTGACCCTTAATATTCATGTGGTAGAACACCTGCATCATAATCCTAGCTTGAGAGAGATACCTAACTTACCAAAGGTAAGGATCTAATGCTCCCAAGCCTCCTCACTTGTTGGCCAGACGGAGAGGGATAATCCCAACAAGCCGAGTTTGTGGGTATGATGCCAACTGGGGTATACTCTACAAAGACCAGGATAGGGTGAGCTACTGCTCCAACCCTATGGGTAACAGATAGGGGTGATACCCTATTTTCTGGAGTTCCCTCAACCCCAGGAGACCTCTATCTCAATTCCACACCCTGGGAACTCAGACAGGGGAGGAAGAGTATGGCTCAGTGGCCTCGATCAACATTGCTCTCATCATACTCATATCATCATACTTGTATTAGGTAATCATCATATGTCAATAACAATTGTCTCTTGTTCATACAGGACATGAAATCAAATATCATGTTAGAGCATAAATAATCATACAGATTAGAAAAGGATACCCTATTGATCCTCCCTCTCAAGGAGGTGCCAACCACAAGCCTAAGCTTGTCTCATACAACTACATTATCTCAATATATGAAAGTATCTTAGACCTAACTATATATATGGAATTCCTTTCCTCTCTATGTCATAGCAATGTATCCATGTCATATTCATAACTTTCTCAAACATCTCTTCAAACGCTTCTTCATCCTACTTCATAATTAGTCATGCTTTAACAATATTGTACTCAACATCGGTCATGCTATGGACCTCTCATCATGGAAGATATCATACTATGGAAACACTCATATGATATTATCAATAACGATCCCAATCAATATCAACATATCCATACCATCATATATAATAGGAAGAATATCTCAAACTAAGAATAGATCATCTCATACAAATAACTTGAAGGATGCTTTGTGACAACTCAATGTGTATGAAGCGACTCAATTATGAATCGAATCGAGTTTTATGCATATCATGTATATAGATGGATGTTCAAAGTACTTCAATCAACTATAGGTTTCCAATTTAATCGGAGTGTCCAAGGATTTTCATTTCATATTTCCAATACTTCTTCAATAGCTTTGCAATATAGATTATCTTTTCACAATTTCAGAAATCGATTCATCATGCCATGAGTTCTTATTTCAAGCTTCAAAATCCATCTCCCTCTTACTTAGATCATCATAGGATCATTACCTGTCAGGAGTAGATCATCAGTGTATAAAACCAAAACCAAAATCAAAGCCATACCTTGGAACACATCATCCCGACTTCACCAGATAACAGTCAATGCAGACACATCTGGATCGGGAAGCTTGCTTCATGTAATGCTCTTTGCAAACATAATACTTTACCAAACCAACTTTCTCAACTTTTCACAAATCAATATATTACCATCAACTAAGTTAGGTTATCAAACTCATCAATATCTTAGTATCAATTATGTAGACCAGGTGACAGGTAGAGCTCATATCAAGTCTTGACTTCATTTATTATTATACCAACAAGTTGTCATATATCATGGAATATCAATCAAATCATTTTCATAATCATAATACAAGTCATTCTGTCACAATATAAATTGAATCCTATTGGTTCTTATAAATTTTATTTTGGTTGCACATTTTTCTTAGGAGGCCCATTTTAGACCTCAAAATTCCCCTAATGAACCATAATGGCATATCTATGTGCTTATCTCGGTCAACTACAAACAATAGTTCATATTATAGAAAATATCTAAACTTTTCTTGCTCACAGATCTTTCTGTCTTCATATCCGTAGGACTAACAAGCTTCAGGTGGACATCTGACTTTATGCATAGTACTTCACTTTTTTGTAATCAACAATTCAACCCAACAACTCCATAAATCAATTCAGACTTCATACGACTTCAAAAAGCTTCAGATGATGGTCAATTGTAGTGAAACCCCTAGATGCTCCCTTCAAGTTATTATGAGAGTGTCTTTAGCTACCTAGGCCTTAGTATGCGTGCTTCTAGGTATGAAATTTCCTAGTTATGTTCCTGTAACTGGAACAAAAACCCTAATTTTATATGAGCTTCAGATTTGAGACTTAGCTGCAGTTCATTAATGTCAGATGCACATAAATCATACTTCAAAATTACAGAATGAAAATAGTAATATGAGTAAGAATGTTGAGAAAAGATTCTCCCTCTGAATGGGAATATACTTCATTTGTATTCATTCATGTCATCAAATTGTCTCTGCTAGTGTCATGCAATAACATATCTGCTAGATCATAAACATATATCTATCATGGTAACCGATATCATTTCATCAAGGGTTAGACTTGAATGATTAGGGAAACAGACAAATGTGACATCATATCTCAAGGATCATGATTAATAACACTTTCTATCATCGCATTTTACCGTATGCTATAGTTACTCACCATATCAAGACATGACCACAGTTACACTTTTATCACCATGCTTATCATTATCAACAAGATCAAGTTAGGTCACTCAATAAAACTTTATCAAAGAAAAAAGAGTGTCAACCCTTCCATGAGCATAATCGTATCATGTATAAGAATCAAGGAGCTAACTTTCTATACGAAATCCATCAGGCCTTATGCATGACAAGTATCAAGAGTATCTAGAGTCAAGGTGCTAGCTTTCTTTATGGGATCAAAATATCCATCATCAAGTATATTAAATATCAACATAGAATTCAAGAAGATCAAAAGTGTTCAATACCAGGTGCACCATTTCATCATAAATCAAATCACCTTCATATGTATGTATGGACCATTTTGGAACGAGATATTCTCAACATGGCTTAACAACTGAAACATAATAGTGAAACATTATATGATGCATACCTTGAAATATTCAAGTACTTGTGCACCTTCTAATTAGATATAGCCAACTTGTAGCACTTTGTAGTCTTTTCATGTAGTACCTCTTTACCCTTTTCCAGTTCTATGCACCTTTCTTGCATTTCAAATGATCCTCAAGAAGGATCCACTTATCACAACTCATTAAGGAGGTTAGAAACATCCATATATTCAAATACACATGCAGGAAGTATAGACAATAATCACAATAATTATATCCATAAGTCTAAAAAAAAGTAAGGACATAAGGAAGCATCATAAGTCAAGAAATATTTATCTTCAATGAGAGGTGATCCTCTTTCTCTTGAACCAACCTTCAAGAGCCATCAATATCCATAGTCCATATACCAATTTTTCCTTCAATTATCCAACCAGACCTACTAGGGATTATCCCATCTAGGGCTTCATCAAATATTTCACAAGTGCTCGAGCCTCTTTACATTGACCATACTACATCTTATGACTTTTCCATAAACCAGGGTTTTCTCAAACCTTATCCTCATAATATCCATCAAACCCTAATAATCAAGTTTCCTAGGGTTTTATTCAAACCCTAGAACTATTTCAGATCTCCACCATTCTCTTCTTTCTTCCATCAATGGTGTCATCATCGGGATGATATCCATGGATTTTCTTCAGCCTAGCTCATCGGGATGATATCCATGGATTTTCTCCAGCCTAGCTCTGAAACCATGTTAAATTTTCATGGAGATACATTGTTCTTTTCTTTGATAATTACATTTATTAATTAACACATTAAGTTCACCCCATAACATTATAACATTATTCATATTTACATCATTATTCATCAGTATATGAAACTATGTAGAAAGAACAATATAATCATCATCAATGTAGTAGAACATAAAGGAACAATAGAAGAAAAGCATGCACACATAGAGACACCAAGATTGGTCGAGGACCAGGGAAAAACCCACTATGGGGAAAACCCTTGCAAATTCTTCTTCTTCTTAGATCGTCATCAAATAATTTAGAAAAATAGAGTGCAATGATTCATATATTCATCTATGCAAAAAAATAACTACAACATCCATGACATGACCCTGAACATGCTTATACTTGAAAACCATGATCATGAGGATTGTAATGCCCTATCACTAATTGTAGCCAATTGTTGAATGTTGTTGTCGCTAAGCGGAAACTTTGGAGTACTGATAATTCAGCTTTTGGTCCCGGGCACTCCCTCAGACAATATATGCGAGCATCTGAGACTGACTTGGATGCTCCTAGGTGAACTATATGCGAGTGTCCGAGGCTAAGATTGACTGCAGAAACCCTAGCCTCCCGGACACTCTCTGAGACACTGTGTGCGAGTTTCCGAGACTTCCTAGACACTCCCTTGACCATATTGTGTGATCATCTAGGGATGAAGATCCTTAGTTATAAGCATGCGTCTGAGAAATAGAAACCCTAGATACGTGTGAGCTTCGAACCTATAGCTTCAAACCCTTTGCGAGCTTTCCTCTGCCAGACCTATGTGAACCAAACAGTGGAAGAGAGAAGATAGCGCTTGATGATTATGTCCAAATGAGCTTGAGGTCTCTTCTATTTCTAGGGTTTCATGAGAGTCCACTTGATTTTGAGGCCAACCTGTCCAATTGTATATGTGCATTGGGCCGACCTAATCCAATATACGAGTAAATAAATAAATTCAAAAACCAACTTCTGCTTGTCCAAATAAGGTGATATTTAGGTCGATTTTGGCCCTCTCAAAAAGAGGAATTCAATGCAATCATTATCTCCATCATGTGAGATGTAAAAAGTGGAATTTGACCGCAGTTTCATAAGTTTTACATTATTTACAATGACCACTGATGAAAACATGACAATCATATTGTTTATTGGAGCTTTATAACACAACTCATTATGATATTTACAATAAAAACCACATATATACCCATGCATATTTGCTTCAACAAGAAAATAATCATATTGTCTATGGAGATTTATAACCAGAGCTCGATATAATATTTACAATAATACACACACACACACACACACACACACACACATATATATGAACATTTGCTTTAACCATAAAATAAAAGGATACGGTGCCTACATCAGTCAACAAGGATTCCGGAGGCTCACACCTCCACCCTCAAAAGTAGTACCAAGATTCACCTCCTTCCCAGGAAGTCCATAATCCACTGCCAAAGTCAAAGTCTGCATCTAATGTCCAATGCTACAATCCTTGTGCTACTTGTACTCTCAGTGAAAAGTTATATGCTCATTGTTCCAGGGCACACTCCCAATGTGCTTTTGATTCCATCTGGAAATGCTAATGACTAAAACAAATTCATTCCCTGACCTTCCCTTCTCTGCTACACAGTCCCTCATGTAATCTGGTCACCCCATTTTGTGCAGTCACACACCTTCTAAGTTTCATTGGCATTCCCTTCTCTACTACATAGTCCTTCAGGTGATCCATCCCATGGCAAGGTTTATAATTAGAGCTCGATACAATATTTACAATAATATACACATATACATATGCACATTTTCTTTAACTGAAAAATAAAAGGTACGGTGCCCACATCAGTTAACTGGGGAATCCATAGGCTCACACCTCCACCCTCAAAAGTAGTACCAAGTTTCACCTCCTTCCCAGGAAGTCAAAAATCCACTGCCAAAGTCAAATTCTACATCCAATCTCCAGTGCTACAATCCTTGTGCTACTTGTAGTCTCAGCGAAAAGTTACCAACTCATTGTTCCAGGGCACACTCCCAATGTGCTTTTGATTCCATCTGGAAATTCTAATGACTAAAACAAATTCATTCCCTGACCTTCTCTTCTTTGCTACATAGTGCCTCGGGCAATCTAGTCACCCCATTTTGTGCATTCACACACATTCTAAGTTCCATTGGCATTCCCTTCTTTGCTACACAGTCCCTCAGGTGATTCATCCCTTGGCAAAGTTTCCTCATATCGGAAGGTCCAAAAACCAATGCATATCCCTTCCTCAAAACCATCATACCAATCATAACATGCTCATGTCAATCAATGGACACTATTGGGTACTAGTGTCCCACAAACATGCTCTTGAATGCTTTACCATCATATTGTTGCATGTTCTGACTCCTTTCACTACTCTTGCTAACATTCTTGCAGCCAATTCCAATCACCCAAATCGAGCATTTTCAACCACCCAAACTTGGGCATTTTTCATGTTTTCCTGTACCAAACACATAATTTCCATTAGATTCAAAATGAATTGAAATAAATTCAAATCATACCTCATTGGTAGCTCGCCAATAAGGTACACCTGCAATTCTGTTTACTTCCTATCACAACAAGTCAAACTATCTCTTTGATCAAATCATCATGTATAAACATATGACATTTGGTTAGCTCAAACATAACCATTATAAATCAGAATCATAGATCACATGCATAATAAAATTGAAATAAAATAATGATATTTATCATTCAAATAATTCCTTGCTTCTGTCTTTGTTCTTTATCCTTTCTATACACACTGAATCAATTTTCAATCCTGGCAAGCACCCAGTTCCTTCTCTTATCTTTAATCACATACACACACACACACTGTACATCACGAAACATACACACACATAGTGTACAACACAACACATAGACCTACACCCAGTGTACAACACAAAACATACACCTACACCTGGTGTACAACACAATACATATACATACATAGAGTACAACATAATGAATACACATGTCACAATACAATGACTACACAATACACATAACGCAGTACCACATGTACACAACACCGCACGTACAACATGTACACAACAGTAGTACTGCATATATGGAAACCACACTATCCTTACCAAGAAACCTTGCTTCTAGTGTCTTTCCCACGCCTTACTATGTGGATCCACAATCCAAATTCTAGGTTTGTGGCTCTTTCCATTGTCCATGCTTATCCCAACATGTCACAGATTGTACTTCTTTCATTACGCTGATGTATCCTTCAACATTACTTGTCCATAACATAAACATAGTCATAGTTATAAGCATATAATATCAATTCATATCCATATGATATTGACCTCATCTATCTATCAGGGCTACTTTGTGAACTTGATTCCTCATAAACCATGAACCTATTCATGCCATTCACTTGCATAAACAATCATTCTTTCACAAGAATGATCCCTGACAACCCTGTTAGACAATGGAATATATATATATATATATATATATATATATATATATATATATATATATATATATATATATACACACACACACACACACACACACACACACACATTAGCATAATCATGATCACAACATAATTACCATATCTCATAAGTTCAAGGTTAAGATAACTCCCTTTATCTGTGCACAACATGCAAAACATTGAGAACAAGAGTTCCCAACACAGCGAAGGCATCTAATGCCTCAAATCCATTTACTTTACCTTTCTTGTTATCTTTCTCATGATTGTCTTGTCATTGTACATTTATCCCAATGGACCCAACCAATCCAATTGGCTATCATACTCGTGCCTTCAACTGCCCTTATACATGCATCGAGCTTCATCTGGGTCTTACCTTACTTGTTGAGTTTCATTCATCTCTTCCTGAGCTCCATTAACTTTCCTCTTTTCCCAACCAATTCCCAAGGCCCTAAAAACAGAAAAGGCGAGAACAAGAAGCAAACAAGAATAAAACCATGGAAAAATAATAACAATAAAATACCAGAAACAAAATGGCATGGAGATGTACTAGACATAAACAAAATTGCAAATCAAGTGCAAGAAAATAAAAAAAATACTGAAAGCAAAAAACTAACAACAAACACCATGACTCAACCCCATGGGCTCCCAATGCTTCCAAGGGAAATCTCAAACCAAGCCTTCTTCAATATTTCATGGCAGTCTCTTTTTCCATGCAATCTCCTGCATCATACTGCCATAAACACACAATTTTCAGTATATAAATTAATATAACAATAAACTAGTTACCTTGCCTTGTTGTACCTAGTACGTTGGCCTGTAACTGAACACATACATATCTCATCTCTCAAGGGACTCCAATTCCTTGATGAATATAGCTATAACGAGAAACCAATTGCTATACTTATCAAATACATGTTCATGAATATAGCACATATCCACACAATCTCAGACAAAATCAAGGTTAAGAATACTTCATGTATTCATGCAAAGCACTCATTCATTTGGAATTGTGGTTTCCAAACATAGCGAAAGGAATTATCACCAATTTCCTTTCTTTTATCTTTTTCCTTACCACAATTGAGTCTTATTATGTGTTATCACATCACCCAATTGTTAGTTATATAAAAAAATTAACTATTACCTTGTCATGCTAATACTAAACATGTTTCCCTGCAACTTTTTAGACATGTCAGTTACATGTTCCAAAGATCAATACATCATGTATATTAATTTGGAATCAACCTTTACGAAGACTAATAGCCATGTCATAATCATCTCATACACATTACTCATAATACTACAACTAGCATCCACTTGCACTCAATTCCATATCAGTTGTCTCAGTACACATTGTGTTAGTACCACAGTTAGTACAAGCGTCTTAAAAACAAGGCTATTCATGCAATCTTATAGACACATACTCATATCATGTAGTTAATCAAACATTCAAACAACATGTAAACATATCCCCTTACAATTCATGGTCCACAGTAAGGTAGAAGGAGGAAACTACTATAATGGTCTGATCTTCAATGGGATCTATAAAGCTCTACCAAATTTAACCACACTTTCCAAAACTTTATTTTCATTTCTCATACATTTTGTACTTGAAAACATACCACATAATCATGCCACTTTTCCATTTCGTAGGTTTTATGTCATTGCTGTAAGGGGAGCCGTGTGAAACATAATCGATTACTCTGCTCTTCATCCATGATCTTCTATCTCCTACAAATATACCATGTTAGATAAACCAAATATACGACATAGTCACACTCATACCTCAATGTATCTCAAGGGAGGCTATCACATATGCATAAGTCAATCCAAATTAGTACGACACAATATCACAAATATATTGATTCATACCTGAATATCATAACCATAACCATCTACATAGGCCGATCCAAATTAGCATGATACATATAACATCAAGATCTTAAATGCAATGACCATAATCATCATGTGTATGACTGCAATGCATATAACAACAAGTTAACTACCATGAATGACTATCCGACGCATGTGCATATGACCACATTGACTAACTAGCATCTATCATTCATGTAACCATAATAACAATAGAATGAAAAATAGGTATATAACCATAATTCATGTAACAACCATTAACCATCATACTTGCATGCCCAACATACAAACATGTATGGTGATCTGCTCTTACCTTGAGGTCCAGTGTTGCAACCTTGCTCTAATAATTTGCATCTCCTTCTCCATCTCAGGCAGCTATCAACAAGATAACATACTAACAACATCATGATGACACAAACTACATAATGACCACCATGATACGTGTCTGACCTATTATGCATGCATAACCATATACATTTAGCCCATTCAGTCCAAGTGTTTGAACCTAGAAGCTCTAATAGCACCCTATGGTATCAGATATCACCCAAAGAGAATGGAACTCGCTTTGATAACACCCTTTGGTATCAAATATCACCCAAAGAGAATGGAACCCACTTTGATACCACCATGTAACCACCGCTCCCACATTTACCCCATTTCATAGACTCGCCAGGGTAAACATGAAATGAGTGCCACTATGACTAACCAAAAAATGACATCCTACAGGGACTACATATCCCCTAGGAGCTAAAGAAACACCCCAGGTGGTCAATCCTTGAGTTGGAACCTTGTTTCACTAACATAAACCGACAATTTCACCCTTGGAACTACTCCCATGCGGTTATGAAGCTATAACCGCACTCACAGGCTTACCTCCATGCGGTTATGGCCTAAAGTCTTCAGTTTTGAGCATGTGGTCCCAGGAATTGTGCCATGTTTTCAGGCCAATGTCTAGACCACTGCCCATAATTTCCTGAAACTTTCCAGAATGCAACCAAAGGTACTGAAAAAGCTAGTTAATCAAAACTCAAGCAAGAACTTGACCCAAAGATGCCTAATCCATAACATATATTTCATCAAGCATATGGAAAACATGTAAGCAACATGTCATGAATGCATATATTATCATAAACTGAGATTCTTCATTTGAGAATCACCGAGAAGGCTCTGAACCTTCTCTAGCTAGCTGCAATAACACTTATTAGTCCATATATACATAATCATTCGATAACTTAACAAATCATGACAAGAGCCATATATAACCTACATCATATAACCAACTTATAACCAGAAAATAACTAGCATAGAAACCATGGCAACCCAGCCATAACCTCACGAACATGTTCACTACAAGTATTCATAAATCATAGTAGGAAATAACTCTTATTAATATATGAAAATACCAACCAAGTCAGGGAATTCCACGTACCAACCAACCATAGATTGGGCTAAACCAAATCTCTCTTTCACCCAATCAATACCTCTGTACCATATTCCAATCATGAATGTGGGATCTCATGGAATAAACCAAGACTAAACCAAATCATAGTTTCTAGAGGCTAGACCACCTCAACCCTTAACCATAATGATTCCACCTCTACAGTCGGACATCACTAACACCAAACAAACTGGTCTCTACCCAAGTTGTCTAGGGCTCATAGAACTATTAACTCAACCCACAACCTTCTAGGGCTCCAAAGTGTTTGTCCAACCTAACTCTAGGTACTAGTAACTCAACCCAAGTTGTTCCAGGGCTTCCAAAGCATTTTTTCCAGCCCACAACCATCGAGAACCTGAGCACCAATCTTAAAAACAAGTGGAATAAACCCACAACACCATGGCTATCCAGGAAATGGCAAGGCAAAGATAAAACTACTATCAATCCAGGAAAATATCCACGCCAATGAAAACACATAAACAAAAAATCACATGCATATACCATGCATCTAGAAATCAACAAGGAAATCACACATGCAACCTATTATCTGCCAAGTAATCCAGTTGTAGTTGTTGATCTAATTGTTTCCTTGTGTTCCCTGATTTTATTTGCCTTCTTTCTCCAAATCCAATTTATGCCAAGTGCTCCAAGAATGCTCTAAGATTTCTCTAAGTGTGCAAGAGTGTGAGAGACAAAAGATAAACTAGAAAAAATCTTGTGAACTGATCCTCAAAATCCTTTTTATCATTGATTCCTCTATTTTCTTGATTTTTCTTTAATTTCCTTTGCATGCAAATCTATGTCTCTTCACCTTCCTTTTTTCCTATTTTCCTTTATTTTGGCAATTAAATGTCAATTATTGCTTCTTTGCCTTTTCCAATTTCCTTAGCCATAAATAAACTGAAATTGATCCCCCACTATAATGTTTGCTCACTAGTAATCTTGGAGTATGTGTCCCATGACCTTGGTCTTATGTTTTTTCTACATGGAAAATAAACCAGGGGTTGCTACAGTCCCAACCTCTCAAAAGTCTAACACTAGAAAATTAATCTTCCAATACACCAAAGGATGATAAGGCTACAATGATTAGACGAGAAAAATTATTGAACAAATAATAGACATGTGAGGATCCATCAATATCAAGAATTTCTGATAGAATTTTCCCATTAATTGAACTTGATTCTAACCTCAGTTATGTTACTCCACTAGTCGTGGAAGATTGTGTTTTATAGAGAAAATAACATGCTAAATTGTGGCTAGTTTAGTTGGACATCATAGTAAACAAGAAGGTGATCGGTTATGTTAAATTGTGCCAGTTTGAAAAGATTGGCTTGGTTACAAAATCCACTATAAATATATCTTCCTTGGGATCACATGACCTGATAATTGGCATGGATTGGCTTGAGACACATTGGGAAAAATTGGACTATCATAACAAAACATTGGAATGCAAGAATGATAAGGAGAGAAAATGTTGTTGCAAGGAGTGCGGAAGCTTTTCTCCATGAGATAGATTTTAGCTCTTCACTTAACGAAATATATCAAAAAGGGATGTGCTCTGTATGTTATTTAAGTGACCAGTTCAACAGAGGAAATTAAGCTAAGAATTGAATACCATCCCATACTATAATAATATGATGATTTGTTTCCTAAAGATATGTCAGGACTACCACCTGAGAGGAACATCAATTTCTCAATAGAGTTCATTACAGGAGTAGTGCCTGTGTATAAGACATTCTACAAAATGGGCACACCAAGTTAGTGGAGTTGGAGATACCTGAAGGAAATGTTGGAAAAAGGGTACATTAGATCCATCGTGTCACCATGGGGAGCTCTAAAATTATTTGTGAAGAAAAATGATAACACCCTTAGGATTTATATTGACTATAGACAACTAAATGAGGAAACTATTAAAAACAAGTATCCATTTCCTAGGGTTGACAATTTATTTGAATATATGAGAGGATACATAGTGTTTTTGAAGATGTATTTATGGTCCAAGTATCATCAAGTTTGGATCAAGGATGAAGATATCCACAAACTAAATTTAGGACCAGATATGGACACTATGAATTTGTAGTGGTGCCATTTGGGTTTATAAATGCACTAGTCATATTTACATCCCTCAAGAATAATATTATCAACAAAAACTTGGATAATTTTCTGCTAGTATTTATTGATGACATATTTGTGTATTCATAAACCAAATAGGCACATGAAAAACAGCTCAAGACTTTGTTACAAGTGATACGAGAGCATTATCTATATTCTATGCTCAGAAAATGTGATTTTTTTCAATTGCAAGTGCAATACTTGGGTCATGTTATCTCCAAAAAATGAGCGGAGGTTGATCCTAAAAATATGAAGGCCATAGTAGAGTGGCATGCTCCTTGCAATGTAACGCAAGTTAGATATTTTATGGGACTAGTAGGATATTACAAAAGATTCATTCAAGGATTCTTGAAAATTTGGCAGCCAAATGTAAGAATGGTGTGAGATTTAATTGGAAATTAGAGTGCACAACAAGTTTTGAATAATTGAAGCAACTTCTCACACATGCCTCTATTCTAAATATTACATACTTGAATAATGATTCCTTGGTTTGAATGGATTCTTACAAGGAGGGACTTGGTGGATATCTCATGCAGGATGGACATGTGATGAGTTATGAGTCTTGGAAATTAAAGGATCATAAGAAGATATATGTAACACGTGATTTAGAGCCTCTACCCATTGTGCATGCTCTAAAAATGTGGAGGCTCTATTTTCTTTGGAGAAAGTTGATATTAATGATAGATCACAGCGTGATGGGGTATTTTTTTATCAGTCCTAATTGAATGCTAGGCAAGTTATATGGATGGACCTTATCAGTGAATTTGGTTTTGAAATCAAGAACATTAAAGGAAACAAAATTGAGTGGTTTATGCACTCAGTAGAAGCATGCAAGTGATCCACATGGAAACCATAAGAACATGTGAGACAAACATCGAAGTAAGAATATGAGAAACATTTTAGGAAGGTGAGAAATTTCAACATGTAAGTAAGTACTTGTAGCAAGAGCCCAACGGGCCAATGGGAGAAAAATAATCATCTAACCAAGGATGGATCATTGATATTTATAGGCAGGTTATACATAGCTGACATGGTTGAATTAAGAAGCTCATAATGGATGAGTTTCACAAAAGACCATATGTAGGTCACCTATGATATCAAAAGATGATAACAACCACTATGAAATTGTATGATTGGCTAGGGAAGAAGAAAGACATTATGGAATATATTACTAAATATTTAGAATGCCAACAAGTTAAAGTGGAATTCAAACACCCAACAAGATTTTTGCAACCAATACCAATTTTAGAATGGAAGTGGGAAGTCACGTCAATGGAATTCATCATTGGATTAAAACGAACCCCCCAACATCATGATGTGATCATGGTGATATTAGATAAGTTGAGTAAGACAAATAATTTTATCCCTATAAATTACACATATAAGGAAACCAATATTACATAGATTTTCATGAAGGATCTTATCAAATGCGACATGGTATTTCCCAAGAATATCATATCCTATTGAGATGCCAAGATTACCTATAACTTTTGGAAGGACTTATTTATAGGATTTGGAACCGAATTAGCTTTCAACGCAACATATCACCCTCAAACTAATGGATCGACATAAAGAGTAAATAAAATTTTGGAAGACATTATCGATATGTGTGTCATGCACCAACCCAAGAAGTGGGAAGAAATTATACCTCTAGTGGAATTTGCATACAATAATGGATGTCAATAACCACTAAATATGAGCCCTTTTGAAGCTTTGTATGGAAAAAAGTGCAATACCCCAATCAGTTGGGATAAAATGAAGCCAAAGAGAAGTTTCTTAAGAGTGGCATCATGTGCCAAGTTAACTCCAAGATATTGTGGACTCTTTGAAATCTTGGAGAGAATGGGATCATTAGCATGCAAGCTTGCCTTCCCTCCCATAGGGAAGGCACATGATGTGTTTCATATCTCATTGCTTAAAAGATATATACATGATGTTAATCATGTTATTAATTGGAATTTGACACATGTGGAACCTGAGAGATAATTCTAGCCAATACCATAGTGCATACTCGATGAGAGGAACCCCCCACTCCAGAGCCTTGTCATCACGCAGGTCAAGGTGAAATGTAAGCAGTTTGGACCATATGATGCAACATGGGAGTTGCAAGGTGTTGTGAAAAAGACATATTCGTTCTTGTTTTTTGTATAAAAGATTAGTTCGACATACAATAAAGCACTCATGATGATGTTCCTTTAAGGGGTGATGGGGGGCAGGGGGTGTAACATCCCTTTTTCTAATCCCCAAGTTTTCTAATTTAATTAAAGGATGATAATGCTAGAGAGCTAACATGGATATAATGGTAAGACTATCTAGTGTAAATATTTCAATTTAATTATGAACTTCTAAAGCTAAAGAAAAAGAACAAACTTGTATGGATCTTGATGTTTGGAAGGATAGTTTTCTTAGGAATTTGTAAGGGGGATTGGGAAGTTTCCTATCTTCCCTAAATTTAATGTTTAGACTCCCAATGTTCTCGTTGACGTAACATCTCCTCCCAAATTTACCTACTTTCACCAGTTTTTCAGGGTAAACATGAGATTAGGGATACTATGACATGATTCCAACTCCTGAGTACAGTTAAAGAAGTGGAATCGACAAACTGGAACCTTACTGACCTTCCTCATGAGCTATAGGACACCCAAGAGCTAAATAACCACTCCCAATGCCCAAACCCTGAGCTGGAATGATTTTTCAGTGACTTGGGCCCCCAACCGCATGCATGACAAGGTCTCCATGTGGGTGAGGGCCTCCAACTACATGCATAAGACTACCAGGTAACAGTTGTGACATAAACTCTTAAGTTCAGAGGGTGTGGTCTCAGATTCTGAACCTAAATTCCAGGCCAGCCTCCAAACCACTACCGATAACTCAATGAGATTTTCTAGAATAATAAATACTATCAGGGCAAATCCATTCATATAGAACTTGATCAAAAATTGACCTAACTAGGCCTAACCATGACAATCATTTCGTCAAACATATTGAGAACATGTAATCTACAAGTCATGAATGCATATATGAACAATGGGATTTGATAATTAACTGAGAATCATCAAGAAGCTATAATTCCCTCTCTTAATATCTACAATAGCATTTGTTACCTCATGCATTCATTAACCATTCCTCAACTAATCAAAACATGTCAAGAGCCATAACTATAACATGTCATGAAACCATGCTAATAACCAACATATAACCAAAATAATAACCATGATAGAATGTTAGGTCCCTATAATACTAGTGTAGCCCCTTATTGTTATTGTTAGTGTAGCCCCCCTTATTGTTACTTTTGTTCTCATGTCCACCATATTGTTATTGTTGTGCTCCATTAAAGCTCACTATTGTTATTGTTGTGCTCCATAAAAGCTCACTATTGTTATTGTTGTGTCGTTACATTATTATTGTTCTATAGGTTCTAATTATATTGTGACCCCTTAGACTCCTATATATATAAAGGATGTTTTATCATTTGTATCATCCAAGAATTGTTCATTTATGTAATGTAAAGTTTCCCCCTCGAAAATGATACTTTTTAAGTCGTTAATCTATCTTTTTGTGAGTCGGTTGCATAACATTTGGTATCAAAGCCTTGGATTCTAGGGTTTCTCTTCTTCAAATAGGTCACCTTGGAATTTTTAGTATAATTTCTTTTCTATGCGGCTTCAAAATCTGAAATTTCGACCACATGAAGCTGAAATATTGGTGAACTTTGTGTCCAAATTTCATATCTTGGTGCTATATTTTCAGAGATATGATCCGAGGAAGTTAGGGTTTTTGCAGGTTCCAAAACATGTGACCTATGGAAAATTGTCATAACTTTCTCTCTGAGCATCGGATTTAGAATTTTGTAATATGTGGCTAAAATTGCACGGACTTTAGTTTTTTTTATATCATTTTCAGGCCCAAAGATCAAAACAGTGACAAATGGCACTCCATACAAGTTCGCTCTATTGAACTAGTCAATAATCAGGCCATCGTGGGAGATTGAGAATAACTATTTCTTGAAGAATCCAATATCAGTATGACTTGTGGGGTTGAAAATATGACTCATAGGGCTACCATAGGATGAAATTTAAGACCTTGGAGATCCGAAATTATAGAGATACAACATTTGCAATATCGAGCTCCTAAAAAGCAAGAAAAAGTGTGTATTTTTAAATTTTGCATAACTTTTGTTTCAAAAATCAGTGTGAAGTGATTCAAAGGGAATATTGAAGCATAGATATCAATATTTGGTTCTAAAATGCCTCCCAAAAAAATCAATTCTACACCCATGTTGTAGTTGTAACAACACTCATTTTGGCTTGGTGTTTTGCCGATAAATGGAGACCCTTTTTTTTTTAGATCAAATTTCTTCTCATTTTACTTTAAGTCTGATTTTGGTTTTGATTTCATTTCCGTAAAGTGTCATTCTCCACTTCGTGACCCTTTACTCACATAACGATGCTTGTGTTACTGTTCTTATTTTGCCACAACACTTTTTGCATTGAATTTTGATTGTTCACGTTTTCTCATGGCTTGACACAAACTTGCATTAAAACACCAAAAAAATATATAAAAAACAACTCATTAATTTCAATACAAATACATATAATGTAAATAATTATATTTAAATATTAATATTAAAAAAACTAACATTATAAACTTATATTTTTAAAATATTAATATATTTTAAATATTAATATTGACAACATATATATATAGATATAGATATATATATTAAACACAATACAATGTATATATAAATAGAAAATACAAGACACTATATATTAAATAAAATTGTATAACACCATAAATTAAAGAGTATAGGATTGTATATAAAAATGAAATTATATTTAAAACAAAAAAAAGAATTAAATGACAAAGGGCCTTTTGACATATCTCATCGCTTTTGTTATGTTTTACAAGCTCATTATGGCTCTTTAACACAAAGAACTTCATTGAAATTTTATTCATAACTATGCACCAAAGGAAATGATTTAAGCCTTCCTTCATACCAAAACATAATCATAGAGACAAATATCATTTAATTTATTATTTACTAGCCGACCACAAATAAAAAAAAAAAAAAAAAAGCTAAATTTTTTCCAAATAACTATTAGTAAGCTCCGCATGTTCACGCTCTCTCTTCTCAAACACAAATCTCATTGCCCTGAAGATGGACTCACTAAGTTAGTCCGAAACGTTGGTTTCAAAACTGCTCACATGTTTTTCCTCGCAAATAAAAAAAAAATGTATGTAATTTGTTGCATTCATGTTTAAGTTTGGCTCAGTGGTATCAGAGCAGTCTGTTATTTCTCTGTTTTTCTTTGCATGTCCCCGACGAGGTCAAGGTATAAGGAGTTAGGGCTCGATCTAGTTGAACCATTGCAAGATCAGTCTTGCAAACCCCAACAACCTCCCATGGCGGAAGAAAAGAAATACGAGTGGGCAGGTCATCCTTTCAAAATGTTGCTCAAGGAAGCGCTCGAGCGCAATAGGAACGCGACGATGGATAACTTTGCCCAAATCTTTCGACGGCTACTCACAGGCAACGCATCTCCATTCTGTAGCCACTCTGGAAGCATCACTCCTTTTAAGGTACAAAATAACTTTGATATTTCCATATTTGAAGGTCTGATAGATGCAGACGTCATAGATAAATGGTTAAATCTATTGGAAAGATATTTCATGACTTTTCCAATCGGGAAAAGATTACTTTTGCACTTCTCAAAACCGCCCCACACGCCAAGGACTAGTGGGAAACCTACTGTGAACAAAAGGACAAGAGTGAACCCTCGTTGTTTTCATTTGCGCCCACTTGGGATTCTTTCTGAGATGCCATCAAAGGACAATATTACCATGTTGAGAGCTATGAAGATAAATACATAAAGTGGGTCACGCTACGGCAGGGAAGGGACCAAGATATGTCGGAGTTCACAAATATTTTCCATACCCTTCGCATGAAGCTGGGTATCAAGGATACTGAGCGACATTTGGTATTCAAGTACCTCAGTTTTCTCCACAAGTACATCTAGGATGAGATGGTGTTCCTGGACATTTCCTTGCTCAGAACAACGTACTGATACGCTGTCAAGATTGAGCAAAAGTTTAAACAGAAGAAGCGAGACTTTGGATTTGCGAATCCAAAGTAAGGAAAATGCGCTCCCAAACCAAAGAGAAAAGGACAGAGCCAAGGCGGGGCTGCCCAGGATAACCCGCAAGAAAAAAACAGCACAAAGACAAAGAACACGGGAAAATGGTGTGAGTTCCATAAGACCTCCACTCACAACACAAGTGAGTGTAGGGTCAAGCAATCACTTGTGGCCAAGCTGAAGGCTTCCAAATCAAACTCATGTTCAGACTCTGAATAAAAAGCCGATAAGGGGAACAAAAAAGGGAAGCATATCATTGATGCAAAGCCCAGTGCCACCATGGCCACCACCAAGATCTAGAGGAGGGGGAACGCCTCTTCCACTTATAGATGTGGGTGAAGGGTTCTCCGCTGTAGTTCAATGTCGACAACGGGAGTCAAAAGAACCTCATTTAGTAGAGGTAGTGAAGCGGTTGGGCCTAAAGACTACAACACATCCACCGTTGTACACCATCGGGTGGCTTCACTAAGGACGAGATCTTCACGTCAACCACTAGTATCACCTTCCCTACAACATCAAACCCTTCACGGATGAGGCACTGTGTGATGTTGCTCTTCGTGAAGTTTGTGATGTATTGTTAGGGCAACCATACTTGTGGAAGCAATATGTTATATATGAGTCTAGACCTCGCTTTGTGATTATTACTTTGGCCAATAAGTTGTATAGGATACCGGAGGTAGCCTCGCTTACGTCCATCTCTTTGATCATTGCAAAGAAATGCAGTAAGAAAGTTTTCCTAGACCAGGAAATTTGTTTTCCTTATCATTCGTCCTCACGGCAAGAAGAAGGTTGTGGCCACAATTTCCAAGCAAGGCTCCTCTACACAACAACAACATATGGATAAGGTCGTGGAGGAGTATAGGGATATTTTTGCCTCACCTACAGGGCTACCTTTGCATTGTCAGGTCAAGCACTCCATCGATCTGACCACGGGCGTGTCGTTGCCTAATGGACCGATCTATCGACGCTCTGTTCTAGAGAACGATGAGATCAAGAGGCAGATTTAGGAACTATTGCAGAAAGGGAACATCGGGCTAAGTTCATCAGCCTGTGGGAGCTCAATTATATTGGTACATAAGAAGGATGGGATCTGGAGGGTTTGTATTGACTATCGAACGCTGAACAAGATCATTGTTTGAAATAGGTACCCAATCCCATAAATTGATGACCTTCTGGACCAACTCAAGGGACCAAATATTTCAGCAAGATTGACTCGAATTCAAGTTATCACCAAGTGCATATTGAACCCTCCAATGTGTGGAAAACTGCCTTCAAATCTAAAGAGGGTTTTCTAGAATGGTTGGTCATGCCATTTGGATTAACGAATTCCCCTGCAATCTTCATGAAGTTGATGGACGATATCCTATGACCCTTCACCAATGCATTCGTGGTGGTGTATTTAGATGACATCTTGATCTTCAGCAAGAGTTAGGAAGAGAACCTCCACCATATTCGACAGGCCCTTCAAACCCTGCGAAAACACAAGTTGTGTGCTAACTTGGAGAAATGCACTTTTGGCTTGACCCATGTTCAATATATGGAATACATCATTTATGAGTAGGGTGTACATGTGGACCCAGCCAATATAAAATTCATTTGGGATTGGGTAGCCCCAAGCACTCTAACAGAGCTCCACAATTTTTTTGGGTCTTGCCAATTTCTACCGCAGGTTCGTGTTGGAGTTCTTTCATATCACTTGGCCTTTAAGTCAAGTCACTAAGGGCGGAGCAAAAGAAAAGTTTTTTTGGTCTGAAACCAAACAACAGGCGTTTTCCGAGTTGAAACACCACCTCTGCTCTGCACCAGTGCTCACATTATCAGACCTGCAATAACCATTTGAGATTGAGACACGTGCCTCTGATTGGTGCGGTTTTTACTCAACATGGGCATCTAGTGACTTACCACAGTGAGACACTTTCAGACACAGTCCAAAAGTATCTTACTTATGAAAAAGAAATGTACTCCATTGTGCAGGTCTATCGTCAATAGAAGCATTACATTCTACGGAATGAAACGGTCATCCACACAAACCACCGACCCCTGTAGTTTACACAGACACAGGGGAAATTGCAGAACGATCGCCATTAGAAATGGTCCACCTACCTACAACAATTCCATTTAAACATTAAGTATAAGAAGAGAAGCACCAATAATGTCATTGATTTCTTCATACGACCACAAGTCATGGCTCTGATCACTGTGCTTGACTCATGTGGGCACAAGACTTCGGGGTGGCTGCATCTTTAAGAGTGATCCATAATTTGGTAGCACATACCAGACACTCCTAGAAGGGAAGCAAGTTCCAAATTTTCACCTTCAAGATCCATTGTTATGCCACTTGGGACACATTTGTGTTCCTTCAGGTGAGCGTGCCAAGTTGATTTGGGAGACACTACAATCGGGTCGTTGGACATTTCGGAGTAGAGAAAACGGTGGCAGTATTGCAGAAGTATTTTTATTGGCTGAAACTTCGTCAGTATGTTGGGAAGTACATTAGATCCTACACCGCTCGTGTCATTGTCAAACCAACCATCAAGAAGCAAGGCATGTATACTCCTCTACCTCCTCCTAGTCGGCCTTGGAAATCTGTCTCCATGGATTACATGTCAGGCCTTTCTTTTACTAAGCACGACAACGATTTTGTTTTTGTGGTCGTCAACAGATTCTCCAAGATGTCCATCATAGCGGTCTGCAAGAAGAGTATCACAGCATAGATCACTACTAAACTTTTCTTTGAGCGAGTGTGGGTACACTTTGGGAACACACGGTCCATTGTCTCAGATCTGGACAACGGATTCCTGAGTGCATTTTGCTTTAGTCTCTGGTCGATGTTGGATACAAAACTTACTAAGTCCACGACTTTCCATCCCAAAATTGATGGCCAAACAGAGGTTGACAATAGGATGATTGTACACATTGTGTGCATGGACAACTTGAAGCATCCACGCATGTGGGATGAAAGTCCCCCTTATTTCCAACACAGCTACAACAGAGCTCTCCACGTCTCAACAGGCCACAACCCCTTTCAGGTAGGGTTGGGATTTCAGCGATTATGTACCATCGATGTGGCCATACCATTTGTAGCCACTCAGGCAGATTCAGCTCACATCCAGTTTGAAGCTGAAAGGGCTAATAGCTTCATTGAGCACATTCAACACATCCACTAGCAAGTCCATGATATATTGGACATGGTCAATGCTAAGTACAAGTAATGACATGATCAACATCGAGTGTCGCACGAGTTCAAAGTGGGCAACAAAGTTTGGCAACATTTGCAGAAGAAGCGCCTCGCTGGACCCCACCGAAACCTTCACTTGCTTTGATATGGACCATACACCATCACCAAGGTTGTCGGTGACAATACCTTCGAGCTCAGCATCTCAATGTTCCTTGATCTACACCCAATGTTCAACGTAGAACGCCTTCGACCATACTTTCCACCATTGTTGGACACATCTGACATTGCAGAACAACTCATACCAACAAAGCTCAACTCGGACTGCATGGAACATGGCATAATTGATCAGATCATGGACACAGATACCAATAACACTCACCAACAAAGGATACAAATATATCGAGTTGTCAAAGCAGGACAACTCTTTCACCAGGGAAAGTGCTTCACCAGGGACCAGGTTCAACAGAAAATTCCTCACCTCATGGAGGCTCTGCGCACAATGGGGACCATTGCTTCCTAAGGGGGGAGGAATGATCCAAGTGGATATTGGTGGCCACCCACCTATTCCACCTAGACCCTCTAACCAATTTCATATGTTTCTTTGTTTATTTCAACATTTACTATTTTTAGTAGTTTTTCGGGGCATGAATTTTCGGAGCAATTTTGACCCCCTAAACGATGTTTTTTTGAGGTCTAAAATGGGTTTCCTAAGAAAAATGTACAACCAAAATAAAATTTATAATAACCAATAAAATTTAAGATAATGATGTCAACCATGAAGGATGATTCACCATTTTTGGGTAAAAAAGTAAAAAGATTAGAAAATAATAAAATAATAAAAACTACTTTTTCAACTTATATCTCGAAGGTTTTACTCAAATTTCGAGCAGGAGTACCCGTTGGATGCAAAAATTAATCCCTCATCCAAAGAGTACTCATGTTTCATACTTTCGATGGACCCTACCACATGAAAAAATGAGAAATACATGGAAAATTGTGATTGCAATCATGTTTTTCATGTATTACTCATTTTTTGTATAGCAGGGTTCATCGAAAATATGCAACATAAACACTCCATGGATGAGGAATCAAATTATGCATCCAACAAGTGTTCCTGCTCGTAATTTGAGTAAACCCATAGGGAGATAAGTTGAAAATACAAGTTGAAAAAATAGTTTTTATTTTTTTCCTCTAAACTTTGATGATGTAGTGTAATTTTATTTTATTATTTCCACTATTATTTTATAATTTCCTTAGGAGGCTTAATTTAGACCTCAAAATTCTCCTAATGTGTAGGCAAGGGCCTGCGGAAAAACCTGTAGTACTTAGAGAGACCTTTCCAACAAGGTATCATACATGGCAAATGGAGATAATATGACCAAGTTATGACCCCGTGAAGTTCACTGCCCAAATAACCCCAATAGGGCTCAAAAACTCTTGGCGTTACATCTCTTGGGGTTAGGATTTTGGTTGTTTATAGTTTTCTCATGTTTTTCAATAATAAATAGGCCCTTGAACCTCACGGTAACACATTTCAATTGGCATGTCGCTGCCACATCTCTCCTCAGATATAAGTTATCATCACCCGAGCTTTCTTATTTCCATTTTGTTTGTAAGCATAGTTCAATTTTTTTCTATTAATGAAATGAAATGATTTTCTGTTGCATCTTTGTATTTATGATTATATCTGTAATTTGTTGTGTTCTTGTTTAAGTTCGGATCAATAGAAAGAGAAAAAAATAAAGAAATTGGAAGAAGGCAACACACAAAGAATACACTGACGGAAGCGAAAAAAGAACAGAGAAATTGGGAGGAGAAATGGAGTTTATATATATTTTTTTTCATTCTGCTACACGAAGTGACATTCACTGTAACTCGTTTTCCCTAACTCAAGTCTCTAAAATAGTCCACTCATAATTTAGTTGAGCGTTTGCACGTTTGTATGTCGACGTTCTTGGCCAACACAATATCGTAGCATTGTTCACTAAGGTTAATCCCTAACCGTTGGACACGCAGGGATTTTGTATTTTTGTTTCTATGATGAGCTTTCGTCCATAACAAGTCAGCAAGGTTATATATATATATATATCGATCCCCTTTGTTTTAGATTAACATTTGCATCGAAATTTTTATTTGAATTGCCATGCTGTGTTTTGTTTAAATTCATATGATATATTCAAAACCTTTTTTAATACGTATGTATTATATATAATATAAATATTATAAATGATACATATTAATTGTCATTTGCGTTGTATTTTTCATTTATTAAATATGCGTTTTTTATAAATGATAAAGGGATATTATTTTTTGACCTTGTTATTTTCATATTCATGTCATAATTGTATGGACCTTGTCAAATTTTAGAAGTTAAGTTAATTTTTTTAACTTTCCTTTATGAATGGGCAAGGTTAGATTATAGGGAAATGAGCTCATTGAGATTTGTTTGTAAATATCAATAATTGTTTATTTATTTTTACAAATTCTTCTTGTGTTGTCTTGAATCGAGTTGAAGAAGATTATTCTCTTTGCTTGTATAAAATTTATAATGAACTCATTTTATAATTGATTTCAGATATGTTAATAAGGTCATCTTGGTAGTTTTTTATCAGGGTTTTATTTGCGTTTGTGCTAAAGACATTCATAGATCAACAAATTGTTTTGGTATTTGTGAAAGAATCTTCATCCTAAGATTAAACACAATTCTTCTCTTTCCTATTAGAACACTTTAGCTCTTGACTAGGGACGAGGCTATCCTCTACTTAGTCAAGATAGGTTTCCTTTTATGTTCTTTTGCATCATAAAATTAGCTGCATTTAATTAATTTATTCTGAGTCCCCTTGTGAAGAAGCAAGCCTCGCAGTGGCTAGGCTAAGCCCTGGTTTCAGCCATAGCATAAAGGATCATCTCACTTAAATGATATCATAATGATGACTCTTTTTTTCCCTTCAGTTTGTTAATCTTGATAACCATCACCCATAAACACACTGAAGATTTTCCTTGTGCATATTGTACATACTAGTTTAGGTAACGTAGACTAGGTTAATTTAGGCTAGTTATAGGACAAGGGTAACTAGAAACCCATTTGAACCAATCAAGATTTCTATCACAATGGAAAATAGTTTAATTGGGATTTTGACCGGGAAATTTCTCACGTGTTGAGCTAGGACATTTCCAGGCATCAACAACCCATTAAGCCCTCAGAAAGCTCTACTATGATGCATGAAGAGGAAGAATTGCAATATGATATATCAAAATTACAAGACCAAGTGCAAAAAAAATCGCTCTCACAAAGAGCAACCAAAGATGACATGGATGGTATAAAAGGAAACATGGAGGTTTTTAAATTATACATGGATGCGATGAATGTCAAGTTGGAAGGGTCAACAAAGTTGTTGCAAGAAAGACTTCCCGATGGTGACAACGTAATCCATGAAAATCATGACGAGGAAAAAAGGAGTATGAATTATGATTTTAGAGACTCCAATGTGATGTTTGAGAACCACCACATTCTAAAGATAGATATGAGGAATTTTCATGGCAAGGATCTGGTTACATGGATACTACAAATGGAGCAATATTTTGATCTACAAGATGTGCAACCCTCACAAAAGGTACATATTGCATATTTATATTTAGAACTCAATCAATTTGTATGGTATAGATGGCTTTGTTCTCGTAAACCACTTGTCACCTGGTCATTTTTTACGGAGGAAATGATAGCATGTTATGAAGATACAAATAGAAACACCTTCTTTAGCCAATTGATAAATCTCAAACAAAAGGGTTAAATGGCGGAGCACATTGAAGATTTCCAAAAATTGAATAGTAGGGTAATTGATATTCCAGAGGAGCATAGGATTGATGTCTTCATAGGGACTTTAAAAGATAACATCCAACATGAGGTTCTCCTCTCGGAACCTGATTCTTTGGAGAAGGCATTCAAGGTGGCAATAAAATTTGAAAGCAAAACTATGGCAACAAGGAAGTCTACTACTCACAACTACAAAGATGGAAATATTGTTGCTCGTAGTCTTCCACAACCTACAAGGTTGAAACCACAACAATTGGAGGAAAAAAGAGCAAAAGAGATTTGTTACAGTTGTGACAGAAAATAAACTAAATGTCATAAGTGTGTCGAGAATAATTTTTTTCATAGATTGTGAAGAGGAGGAAGAAAAGGAACAAAAAACATCAAAAGACGAGGATATACACTAGGAACCAACCCCAAAGAAAGAATAAATGAATCCAACCATATATTTTAATGCATTCGCTGGAATTACCACTCCTCAAACTCTCAAGATAAAAGGATATATCGATAATAAAAAGGTAATAGTGTTGATTGATTCGGACAGTAACCATAATTGTATTCGTTGTAAGATAGCCAAAGAATTGAATTGCTTCCTATATCTAGCACCAGAGTGTCAGGCTATGGTTGCAAATGGGGGAGCTATAAATTTCTCTAGAAAGTGCCATAATATCAAGCTAACCATGGGGGAATATGTATTGAGTAGTCCAATGTTTTCCATTCCAATTGGTGGTGTTGATGTTGTACTAGGAGTCCAATAGTTATAATCTTTTGGGATGATAGCTTTCAATTTTTAAGAACTTTTCTTGAAATTTTTTTTGGGAAGGAAAAAAAGTTGAATGAAGGGGTATCGCACGGAAACCAAGAAAGATAATCAACTCTAATGGCATGACAAAGCTTTTAAAGAAAGAAAAACATGGCGTAATTGCACAATTATTCTCACTAGAGGTTCAAACATCGAAATCATCTATTTCTCCAGATCTCCAAAAAGTCTTGGATAATCATTCCAAGGTGTTTGTGACTCCCAAAGTCCTCCCACCTATTTTTTATCATTATCACACTATTCATTTGATTCAAGGAAGTGTTTTTTCTCTGCTCCAGTAGTATTGGTGCACAAGAAGGATTGATCAAGGCGTATGTGTCTGAATTATATGGAGCTCAACAAGTTCACTACTAAAGATAAATTTCCCATTCTTGTCATTGATGAATTGTTGGATGAATTACATGGAGAAATTTACTTCACCAAGTTGGATCTTTGTTCAGGATATCATCAAATTATAATGAAGGTTGAAGACATTCTGAAACAATATTAAGAACTCATGAGGGTCATTATGAATTTTTGGTCATGCCTTTTGGCCTTACTAATGCACCTTCCATATTTCAAGCTTTGATGAATTCCATTTTCAAACTCTTCCTTAGAAAATTTGTGTTAGTATTTTTTGATTATATACTAATCTACAACAAGTCTTTGAAGGATCATGTTCAACATGTTGACAAGGTGCTCAGACTATTGGAGGAGAAACAATTATATGAAGAAACCTCCAAATGTTTCTTTGGAGTACAAGAGGTGGAATATTTGGGTCATATTGTATCTCATGAGGGTATTAAGGCAGACACTAACAAAATTAAAGTCCTTAACGAATGAAAAATCCCCACAACCATAAAGCATCTTCGAGGATTTCTCAGGTTGACAAGGTATTATCGCAAGTTTGTTAGGAATTATGGGAGAATAGCAACACCTCTAACATCATTATTGAAGAAAGATGAATTTTCTTAGATTCCAGAAGCAATGAAGGCCTTTGAACATCTTAAAGAGGAAATGTGCCAAGCATCGGTCCTAGCTACACCAGACTTCACAAAAACTTTTATTGTAGAATGTGATGGCTCGGGAAATGGAATTGGTGCTATTTTAATGCAAGAAGGAATACCCATTGCTTTTAAAAATAGTCCAATCAAAGTAAAGTATTTACACAAACCTATTTATAGAAGGAAATGTTGGAAATACTACATGCACTAAAGCAATGGATACCTTACCTAATGGGAAGACAATTCAAGGTAAAAACTTATCATGATAGTCTTAGGTACTTTTTGGAACAAAGATTATCTTCAAAAGAGAAGCAAAAATGGGTGACATATATGTTGGGTTATGACTTTGAAATCATCTACAAAAAAAGGAAGCAAAATGTTGTTGCGGATGCACTTTCAAGAAATGATGAGTATGTGGAAGCATTTATTTGTGCCATTTATATTATCCAGCCTAAGTGGATAACCGGAGCAAGGGATGAATGGAAGAATGATGAAGAGGTGTGGTCGCTCATTCAAAAGTTGTAACAAGATCCCAGTACATCTAATACATTTAACAGGAAAAATGATTCATTATGGTACAAAGATCACATATATCTTTGTAAGAATTCTCAAATCAAACAAAAGATAATTTTGGAATTGCACACCTCTCCCTGAAGAGGGCACTCAAGATTTTTAAAAGCTTACCATAGGGTCAAGAAGGATTTTTTTTGGGATGGCCTTAAATCTAATATTCAGAAGTTTATGGTATAATTTTTGGCTTTCCAACAAAATAAAGTTCATGCAATTAAGACCCCGGGTTTGTTACAACCTTTAGTAATTCCAAGTCAACGTTGGGAGGAGGTCTCAAGGGATTTTATCACAGGTTTACCCAATTCTAAAGGAAAGAGTTTCATCATGGTGGTAGTTGATAAACTTACCAAGTATGTATACTTTTGTGCATTATATCATCATTTTAAATCCAATACAATTTCTATTGCATTTATGGAAATAATTCAAAATCTTCATGGAACCCAAAGTTTATAGTAAGTGAAGAGATCCCATTTTCACTGGAAATTTTTGGATGGAATTATTTTCTTGTCTTGGTAGTCAATTAGCTCATAGTTCATCTTATCATCCTCAATCTGATGGGAAAATGGATTTAGTGAACAAATGTTTGGAAGTATATCTTCATTGCTTTGTATCTGATAAACAAACACAATGGGTTAAGTGGTTACCTATAGCTAAATGGTGTTGTAACACTTCCTTCCATACTGCAACAAAAATGACCTTATTTATGGCACTTTATGGATATCATCCACCATCCATCACATCATCTTGAAGATAAAATTCTAAGTTTCAAGCAATGGAAGATCACATCGAGCATCAAAAACAAGTTCTCCAACTCTTAAAGGATAACCTCACTATGAGACAAAATCGAATGAAACAATAGGTAGATTAGCATTGCAACAAAAGAATTTTTGATGTAGGTGACTGGGTATTTTTACGATTACAACCATACAAACAAATGTCTCTCAAGCAAGCTAAGAAGCATAATAAATTATCACCCAATTACTACAATCCTTACAAGTAGTTGCAAAAGGTTGGTACTATGGCATACAAATTGGAGTTGTCTGCATCTTCCCGAGTACACCAAATTTTCCATGTTTCATGCTTAAAGAAGGTTATCAGTGACAAGCTTCTAGTTCAAACAGTGTTTCCAGAACTTGACGAAGAATGAAAAATCATATTTGAGCCTGAAGTAATCATAGAAACAAGAACCCGATAGCTACGAAATCGATCAATTTCAGAGCATCTCATTAAGTGGAAGAACTTACCCATTGAAGGTTCCACATGTGAGGATGAGAATTTTATACAGAAGCATATAGAACCACTCAAGCGTTGAGGAATTTTTTTTTTTTTTGAAGGAGAGGGGCATGTTAGGTCCCTATAATACTAGTGTATCCCCCTTATTGTTATTGTTAGTGTAGCCCCCTTATTGTTATTATTGTGCCCATGTATCCCCCATATTGTTATTGTTGTGCCCCATAGAAGCCCACTATTGTTATTGTTGTGCCCTTACAATATTATTGTTATGTAGGGTTTGATTATATTGTGACCCCTTAGACTCCTATATATGCAAAGGAGGTCTTGTCATTTGTATCATCGAAGAATTTTTCATTTATGTAATTTAAAGGAGGTTTCCCCCTCAAAGATGATACTTTTTAAGTTGTTGATTTCTCTTTTTTGAGTTGGTTGCATAACATAGAACGACCATCAAAGCCGCATAATAACAAGTACAAGTACTCATGAAATACAATAGGAAAATATATATTATTAACATATGCAAAATCCAACCAAGTCAGGGACTTCCACGTACCACCTGACCATAGATCGAGTTGAACCAAATATTTCTTTCATCCAATCACCCTCATGCCATATTCCAAGCATGAAAGTGGGACTCAAGACAAAAGCAACCAAGGCTCCCTGAAGATTAAACCACCTCCACCCTCATCATCTTGTGATCCTACCAAAACCGGTCAAAAGATCACATAAGCAAACCAATACATAAACAACCAAGGATTCCCAGAGATTAAACCACTTCCACCCTCAGGCCTTACCGTAATCTCACCAAAACTAGTCAAGGAATTACTAGGCCCAAAAAAAGCTTAGATGACTCAAAATTTCTTCACCAATACCTTGAGGAATTTGCTTGTCTCCACCCTTAGGCTTTACCACAATCCTGCTAAAACCGATCAAGGGATTCTAGGCCCTATGGGAATTTTCCTAAGACCACCTCACCTGGTTCCAAAACCATTCATAAATCCAAAACTAAACCAAATAAAAGAACCCCATCACACCATGGCTATATGGAAATGGCAAGGAAGGTTGAAACCACTATCACGCCTAGAAAAACCCATGCCAATGACAAAAGGAGAACCAAATACACACATGCATGTACCATGCATTCACAAACCTACTAGGAAATCACACATGCAACCTATTACCTGCAAATATTCATGTTGAAGTTGCTTGATCAAAATTTTCCTTGTCCCTTTCTTTCCTTTGCCTTTTTGTCCTTCCTTTACTTTCCTTTCTCCAATGATAGTGCTCCAAGAATGCTCTAAGTGTGCAAGAGTATGAGATAATAGAGAGAGCTCCAAAACTAAACTGACTAAATCGTTAACCAACAAAAAGTTGTGAACCGATCCTCAAAAACCTTTCTATCATTGAGGCCTCTTTTTCCTTCAATTTCCTCTATTTCTCTTCAATTTTCCTCCTCATGCAAGCCTGCGACCTTTCATATCTCATTTCTCCTATTTTCCTTTATTTTCAGAAATAAAATACCAAATAATGCCTCTTTTCCTTTACCAATACCTTTTCCAGTTTCCTTATCCATAATAAACTGAAAGTGACACCCACTAGGATGTTTTTTCCCAACATTAAACTTGGAATACGTGTCCCATGAACTTGGTCTTATTTTGTCTTTACTAACTTTATTACATGCACTTTTAACTCATGGTTGTTACAATTGAATTGCCAACTTCCTAAGTAGTTATATGAGGATGGGGGCGGGGGGCACTAGAGTCACCCAAGCATGGGCCATGTACCTCACTGCAAATTATGGGTTGACTTTGTTAGCACCTAGATTTACCTCAGGCTGAAAAGGTAGGATCCAGGGCCAACATCAAACCACGCTCAGCCTTGTAGCTAGCCCTACGAGGACAGGAGAGGGCTCTCTCTGGGTCTATCTCAGCAAAAGATAATCGATGGGGCTTGAGATGACTGAAATATCTTCTGATTTTAGGCTAGGTATGAAGTGCAAGGATTTGATTTGATTTTTTTTGGGGGTTTTGTTGGAATCAAGGGAAAGGCAAATTTGGGTCCGGGGATGAAGGCCAGTTTTGCAGAGTTCTGATTGGGGAAAGAAAGGCAATCGTTTTGATGCTTTGATTTGTAAAGATGGAGGGCTCAGACTGGTGAGAAGCTGAAGAGGGCGAGAGGGTATCAAGAATCCTCTTCAAACTGAAGAAAACATTGAAAATTAAACAAAACTATAAGGCAGAGCATAGCAAGCTAATGAATTCTACCTTTGTCACTCATTTGTTTAATTTCAGAAGAAAAAGAGAAAGGAAATGGTACACATAAATATCAGTGAACTCAAAAATTACATAGAGAAGAACACCATCAAAACACAGAGCCACAAGGGTCCCAAAAAGTGCTGCAAACCCTGGTCTTTCCTTTGCCAAAAATGCAGAAATCAGATGTACAATGGAGTGCCAAGCAATCCCAAGTGTCCAACCCTGAAAATGACTGAGAAATTACATGATATAGACAAGATTAACTCCTTCCCATGCCTCTAGGGGTCGAGCTCATCATTCTAGGAGTTGTTTCAACCATATCTAAACAAGGAACTGAAAAATAAGCAATGAAACGACTTGCCTCTATATAAAAGGAAACTGATTCATTCATTACCTTTTCACTTTTTAGTGAATGAATCTACATGGATGAGTAACAATGTGCCAAAATTACATCAAAGTCATGAATTTACATCAAGATAAATCAAGAGTTACATGAAAAAGTGAAACTAGTCAAAACTAGGTGAAATTCTAAGTTGCTGAGTGAAAAATAGGCCAAATTTCCCTATGCGACGCGCCTGAAACCTATATGCATAGCACACCTTTGAGGCTAATTTTGAGGGCCTTCCTAAAGTCCAAATCGAGCTCATGATAGTTCGTTGGAAAGCCCCGCCTGTCTACTTTCCAACCCAAGTGGAATTTCTAGATTTAGTGTCCATTTGCCCCTCCAAAAATCCAATCTCCCAACACTACTTCCTGTGGGTGCAAAAGGTGGCAGAAAGGTCATTTTTTGTGTGTCTTTGACCCCTTAGGCAACCCAGAACTTGATGAAATCCTTATGTAATTCATGAGCATGCATAACTTTTCATAATAAATCCAGAAATGCAAATTTTTCCTCCAGAGGATCTCCCAATTATAAGCGCGCACCAAGTGGTGCTACACGTTGGGCAGGGAAATCTGTTTTGAAGCCAAAAAAATTCAAAATTGACAAAATTTTCTCCAAATTTGCTGAAATTTGGGCTGAAGGTCCATCATCAAATATCATGCTAAGACAAAGAAGCTTCAGCCATGATTTGGATCCTATCATGCCCTTTACGTCATTTTATTTCCCTCCTTAGTCTTGCCTTCAAGATTTTGATCCTCGCTTTGCAAACATAAGTTCGTGCCCAATCATGGTTTTTCATGTGCCTGAGCATTTGAGTCAATGAGGTGGGCTCTTCTCTGACATGTTTTCCACCTTTATAAGGTCTCTTGGGTACATGTACTCCTATTGGTGAGTCATTGTGTGTCTCCTCTTCATACTCATATGAAGAATCAGTTGCCATCTCTGCTGGTCATTGAACTGTCTTGATGAAAAATAGGTGACTTTATGATGTATCTTGACTTTGGCACCAAGGGAAACAATGATATAAGGGACTGTGGAGGGGAAAAACAGTGAGGGATTTAGGGATGGCTAGGGGTAGGGTTTAACCAAGGGAACATGGTTTATGGGAGTTTTTAGTATGGGACATAGGGTTTGGGAGTTTGAGTTTGGGGCTTTGGGAATGGGGAGAGGGGATTAGTAAATTTGGGGAATAGGGAAATCAAGGGAAAATGGAGTAGGGAGTGATTGAGGTGAGGGGATGAATTGGCAGCCACAAAAAATTAACACAAAACCCTAATATTGTTTTTTTGGAGAGAGACGTAGGGCTTTTTTTTTCTTTAAACATTCACCATGCAAAACATACCATCAAACAACCATCAAATTTGGATGAAAAGCTATGAAAGAAGCTCAACCTACTTGTACAAATGATGATCCAAGCATATTGGGCGATTTTGGAGCAAATTTTTGAAGTTTGTGGGCTTGCTAGTTGTATGCACCGCGCATCAAACCCAACGCGCCGCACCTTCTCTATGCGCCGCGCCAGTGTAAATTTCACTGGAAATTGGCGTCGTGCCAGTTATGTGCGCCGCGCCACCTGCCCAATGCATCGCGCTTTTTATATGAGACTTTTGAAGGCCTTCCCGATGTCCAAATTGGGCGCGGGATAGCTCGTTTGAAAGGTATTTGAGTCTACCTTCTAAAAAAACTGGAATTTTTCAATTTGAAGTTCATTTTCCTAGTCAAAAATCAAATCTCCCAAGACTGGTCAAAATGTGCAAAATGAGGCTGCCTAAAGGCAAAGTGCTGTTGTAGTCAACTTTTGAAGGGCTTCCTCAACTCCAAATTGAGCTCATGATAGCTCATTGGAAAAATATTTGTTTCTAGTTATCATTTGACTCATCAATAAAGTCATTTGGCCAACCAAGCTAGGAGAAAACTTGATTTTCCCAAGGTCACTTCAGAGGTGCATTAATTCTCCTGAGGCAACTGTATTTTTGACATTTCTATAAAACCACGACACCTGTGTAAAAATTGAAGGAGGTTTTTATTCCTTGGCCTATTATGGACAAAACCCTCTCTCAGTTTTCCCAAATTCATCTTTTATTTCTCAAAAAAATCATTGGAGTAAAACCTATCCCGATGTGTGGAACAAGGGATTTGTTGAAATGAAGTGAAATGAAGGGGATAAGGGGCTTCTAAATTCTTGAGAAAATTTTTCAAAGTAGGGAGGGATGTTAAGAAGTAGAGGAAATTTGAATTTCAAATATTGAGTGAGGGGAAGGGGTCCAAAAGGGCTAAACACATGCCCAACCTAGAAAATTGTCAAGTTGTAGCAAGAAACTAGGGTTTGTGCAAAAATGAGGAATTCGGGGGATCTCAGTGATGGGAAGTGTTTAATAAGGTATATTAAGGACAGGGGAAGGTGTATGAACATCTGGATACAATTTTTTCTAATGATTTTATCATCCAAGAGAAATTACCTTCAAAACCCTAGGAGAGGGAAATGAACTTTACCCAGGCGCAACTGAAGCATGAACAAGGTGTAAAATGACCCAGTGGAACTTGAAATGATGATTAAAACCATCTGAATGATGGTACACTTGGTTGAATGGTGACATGGACCGAAATTTGGACAACTTTGAAAGGAGTAAAAGCAAACCCTAGACCTAATGCCTAGTGACCAAATTTTGCTTGAAGACTCACTGAAATGACAAAATTTGAACTTGACACCTTAAAATCACTTTGTAAGAGCATGTTTGATCACTGGAGGAAGGCTGCAAAGACCTACACTAACATTGGCTCCAATGGGGATGGTAGCTCCTTGGAGGTGCCAAGAACTATAGATCTTTGGAAGAGTAGACAAGTGCCTTCATCCATTGAGCAATGGAATGAAAAACTCAAGCTGAAATGCATAACTGAAAACTGATGACTTGATGACACAAACTGACTCTCACTCAACTAAAAATTGACTCGATACTTAAACACAACCGACAAACTGGAAATGGTGCTCAAAGTAGAGCTTATTCATCAAAACCTACTTTAACAGTTTCATTCATCACCTGATCAAGTGAAATGAAACAACCAATGCAACCAAGTAAGTATTTCGGCTGCTGTTTGAATTCTTCGCAAGCGCTCAATTATGAACAACAAGAGAGAACCACTGAAAGGCAACTCCCATGAAGACTTGTGAACAAATCTGTTGAATACTATGGATTCTCTATCCGCCTCCAAAAACACTGCATAAAGATCTTGAAATTCATGCACACTGGGACTTAACTCATCCAATGGATTACTTCTCTTTTCTTCATACCATAAATTCAAACTTTAATCTGAGCTTTGTGACGACTCCTGCTGAAAATGATAAAGAAATCGGCTGTCAGATCAAGTTTGTATCAATACACATTTCAAGCTCACATGTGGTCAATGGAGAAGGGCTTCGACTGCAGACATCATCCAACACATCAACTATTGGATTGTGAAAAACATGAAAAGATTGTTGCAACCCATTTTCTATTGTTTCTGATGAGATTACATGATTTTCTACAGGCTGCTCATTTGAAGATATACTATACAAATTTCCCTTCAAAAACTGAAATGATTCAAAACAGAAAGGTACAAAATCATCTTGCATCATCTAATCATATGTGCTAGCTTCCAAGTCTTCATTTGCAACTTAACAATCAATGGCATTCGGGGGCTGCAAATCTGGATATGAGAAGTCTTGAACAAGGTTTTCATTGCTCTTAAGATGGTCCAAATAAAGACTTGTCGACAATTGATTTCTAATTGCATGAATGTTGTCTCTGATGAACTGAAACGAAGCAAAACAAAAAGGTAAAGATTCTTCACTTACTTCAAAATTTGCTGCACTTTTCTCGTCACTGTCATAGCTGATATGCATCAGTTGATCACTGTATTCGAGCTGTTGTAAGTGAACTTCCTCCTCCCACAAACTAGCTGATGATTTGTCTGCAAGACTAGCTTCGGTTTGGAGAACATAATCATCATCATATTGATCAAATTGAGGCAAATCGTCAGTATAAAACACATCATCAAGCATACATGTCATATCAATAGATCTCTCTTCTCCAAGATGATCTACAAAACAATCATTATCAGATCTATGACAACTAGGATAAGAAAAAAGATGTTTTGGATCAGCAACTTGTTCTTCTTCAATCGACGAGCCATGGGTTTGAACATTATACTCATTCCTTGTGATGATCCTTTGCATCATCTCTTCCACTGCACTTACCAAAATTTCAATCTTTACCTCTAGTGATGTTGATTCCTCCGGATCTATGTTTTTCATCTCTTCTTCCTTCAGCTTTGCCCTTCTGATCAGCAAATGAGCCTCTACATCTACTGCATTGTTCTGCATCTCTTCAAGTGTTGAAAGATTCCTTTCCCTCAACTAGAAGTCCATTTTCGGATTAAAGGCACCCGGGTAGTGCAAGAGCGCGGATCCAGGAGGAGGTCTTATATTAACCGGCATCGAATAATAAACTTGGTTAAATCTGGTAGAAAATTGTTGTATTGTCTCCCCTGGCAATCTTTTCAGCTGGTTATACTCTTCTATAATCAAGAAAGGGTTCTGTCTGACCACCCACCTGTTAAAGAAAACTTTGACGAACTATTGGAAATCTGAGATGCTCGCATCAGGCAAGGTTTTGAACCAACTCTTGACTTTGCCTTGCAAAGAAAGAGCAAAAGGCCTAACACTGACATCTTCTTCATCAACTTCAAAAAGGTCAAGAAAAGACTCAAAATTCAGAACATGTCTCTCATTGTCGCATTCACCATCAAATCCTCGTAGATATAGGTCATGATTTTTAGGGGAAGCATGGGATATAGGAGGTAAAATCAGAGGCTTATATCGATCTGGAATTTTACAAGGTGTAGGGGTATGTACAGAAGGAGTAGAATTAGTCTTGGTCTCTTGAGGCTCATCATTTTGAAGACGGTTATCACAAGCTTTAGAAAAAGGATCTTGATCAAGCTCAAAGGCACGCAAATCTTTGGTATTTACAATCTTCAAAGGGAAGGAATCAAATGCAGGCCGAGGATCTCTTCTCAAATACAGTATACTTTGCAAAGCATTCTTGACATTCTCGGGAAAAGAGAAGAAATAATTTATGACAAAGAACAAAATGTCTTGGATGAAATTCCAACTTGAATACCTCATCTGTCCATATTGTCCTTTCATGTTTCTGCTGGTTAGGATCATCCTCCAGTGGAGTCTTTGGATTTGATCTCAAAACTAATTTAGAGTTGCCATGTGAATGATTTCAACCTTGCTGTGTCTGATCATTGTCCACCATCAACAATCAAATCTTACTTGATACATGTACTAGGGAAAGTTGCAAGTCAGATGTTCAACTTATAAGATTAGACCGGAGATTGACTGAAGCAACTTTTATCTACTTATGCACTCTCTAAGCAATGTGCAGTTCAAAGGCTTCCTAGCATAACTTCAGGCTCCGTCTGTAGTTTATAAAGCAAGAACACTAACAAACAAATAAGCTTTTCTTCCCCGGTATGGTCACCACTATGTTAGCACCTAGATTTACTTCAAGTTGAAAAGGTAGGATCCAGGGCCAACATCAAACCATGCTCAGCCTCGTAGCTAGCCCTACGAGGACAGGAGAGGGCTCTCTCTGGGTCTATCTCAGCAAACGATAATCAATGGGGATTGAGATGACTGAAATATCTTCTGATTTTAGGCTAGGTATGAAGTGCAAGGATTTGATTTGATTTTTTGGGGGTTTTGTTGGAATCAAGGGAAAGGCAAATTTGGGTCCGGGGATGAAGGCCAGTTTTGCAGAGTTCTGATTGGGGCAAGAAAGGAAATTGTTTTGATGCTTTGATTTGTAAAGATGGAGGGCTCAGACTGGTGAGAAGCTGAAGAGGGCGAGAGGGTATCAAGAATCCTCTTCAAACTGAAGAAAACATTGAAAATTAAACAAAACTATAAGGCAGAGCACAACAAGCTAATGAATTCTACCTTTGTCACTCATTTGTTTAATTTCAGAAGAAAAAGAGAAAGGAAATGGTACACATAAATATCAGTGAACTCACAAATTACATAGAGAAGAACACCATCAAAACACAGAGCCACAAGGGTCCCAAAAAGTGTTGCAAACCCTGGTCTTTCCTTTGCCAAAAATGCAGAAATCAGATGTACAATGGAGTGCCAAGCAATCCCAAGTGTCCAACCCTGAAAATGACTGAGAAATTACATGATATAGACAAGCCTAACTATTTCTCGTGCTTATAGGGGTCGAGCTCATCATTCTAGGAGCTGTTTCAACCATATCTAAACAAGGAACTGAAAAATAGGCAATGAAACAACTTGCCTCTATATAAAAGGAAATTGATTCATTCACTATCTTTTCACTTTTTAGTGAATGAATCTACATGGATGAGTAATAATGTGCCAAAATTATATCAAAGTCATGAATTTACATCAAGATAAATCAAGAGTTACATGAAAAAGTGAAACTAGTCAAAACTAGGCAAAATTCTGAGCTGCTGAGTGAAAAATAGGCCAAATTTCCCTATGCATCGTGCCTGAAACCTATATGTGTATCACAACTTTGAGGCTAATTTTGAGGGCCTTCCTGAAGTCTAAATTGAGCTCATCATAGCTCGTTGGAAAGCCTTGCCTGTCTACTTTCCAACCCAAGTGGAATTTCTGGATTTGGTGTCCATTTGCCCCTCCAAAACTCCAATCTCCCAACATTGTTTCCTGTGGCTACAAAAGGTGGCAGAAATGTCATTTTTGTGTGTTTTTGACCCTTTAGGCAACCCAGAACTTGATGAAATCCTTAGGTAATTCATGAGCATGCATAAATTTTCATAAAAAATCCAGAAATGCAAAGTTTTCCTCCATAGGATCTCCCAATTATAAGCACGCGCCAAGTGGCGCTACGCGTTGGAAAGGAAAATCTGTTTTGAAGCCAAAAAAATTCAAAATTGACAAAATTTTCTCCAAATTTGCTGAAATTTGGACTGAAGGTCCATCATCAAGTATCATGCTCAGCCAAAGAATCTTCAGCCAATATTTGGAGCCTATCATGCCTTTTGCATCGTTTTAGTGCCCTCCTTAGTCTTGCCTTCAGGATTTTGATCCTCGCTTTGCAAACATAAGTTCGTGCCCAATAATGGTTTTTCATGTGCCTGAGCATTTAAGTCAATGAGGTGGGCTCTTCTCTAACATGTTTGCCACCTTTATGAGGTCTCCTGGGTACATGTACTCCTGTTGGTGAGTCACTGTGTGTCTCCTCTTCATACTCATATGAAGAATCAGATGCCATCTCTGCTGGTGATTGAACTGTCTTGATGAAAAATAGGTGATTTTATGATGTATCTTGACTTTGGCACCAAGGGAAACAATGATATAAGGGACTATGGAGGGGAAAAACAGTGAGGGATTTAGGGACTGCTAGGGGTAGGGTTTAATCAAGGGAACAGGGGTTATGGGAGTTTTTAGTATGGGACATAGGGTTTGGGAGTTTGAGTTTGGGGCTTTGGGAATGGGGAGAGGGGATTAGTGAATTTGGGGAATAGGGAAATCAAGGGAAAATGGAGTAGGGAGTGATTGAGGTGAGGGGATAACTTGGCAGCCACAAAAAATTAACACAAAACCCTAATATTGTTGTTTTGGAGAGAGAGGTAGGGTTTTTTTTCTTTAAACATTCACCATGCAACAAATACCATCAAACAACCATCAAATTTGGATGAAAAGCTATGAGAGAAGCTCAACCTACTTGTACAAATGATGATCCAAGCATATTGGGTGATTTTGGAGCAAATTTTTGAAGTTTTTGGGCTTGCTGGCTATATGCGCAGCGCATCAAATCCAACGCGCCGCGCCTTCTCTATGCACCACGCCAGTGCAAATTTGCACTGGAAATTGCATCCCAATGCATTGCGATCTTTCTAGGAGACTTTTGGAGGCCTTCCTGGTGTCCAAATTGGGCGCAGGATAGCTTTTTGGAAAGGTATTTGAGTCTATTTTCCAACCCAACTAGAAATTTTCAATTTGGAGTTCATTTTCCTAGTAAAAAATCAAATCCCCCAAGACTGGTCAAAATGTGCAAAATGAGGCTGCCTAAAAGCAGAGTGCTGTTGCAGTCAACTTTTGAAGGGCTTCCTCAACTCCAAATTGAGCTCATGATAGCTCATTGGAAATATCTTTGTGTCTAGTTATAATTTGACTCATAAAGCAAGTCATTTGGCCAACAAAGCTAGGATAAAACTTGATTTTCCCAAGGTCACTTCAGAGGTGCATTAATTCTCTCGAGGCAACTGTATTTTTGACATTTCTATAAAACGACGACACCTCTGTAAAAATTGAACGAGGTTTTTCTTCCTTAGCCTATTATGGACAAAAAAATCTCTCAGTTTTTCCAAATTCATCTTTTATTTCTCAGAAACATCATTTGAGTAAAACCTATCCCGATGTGTGGAACAGGGGATTTGTCGAAATGAAGTGAAATGAAGGGGATAAGGGGCTTCTAAATTCTTGAGAAAATTTTTGGAAGTAGGGAGGGATGTTAGGAAGCAGAGGAAAGTGGAATTTCAAAGATTGAGTGAGGGGAAGGGGTCCAAAAGGGCTAAACACAGGCCCAACCTAGAAAATTGTCAAGTTGTTAGGAAGCAGAGGAAAGTGGAATTTCAAAGATTAAGTGAGGGGAAGGGGTCCAAAAGGGGTAAACACAGGCCCAACCTAGAAAATTGTCAAGTTGTAGCAAGAAAGTAGGGTTTGTGCAAAAATGAGGAATTCGGGGGATCTTAGTGATGGGAAGTGTTTAATAAGGTATATTAAGGATAGGGGAAGGTGTATGAACATCTGGATACAAATTTCTCTAATGATTTGATCATCCAAGAGAAATTACCTTCAAAACCTTAGGAGAGGGCAATGAACTTTACCTAGGCACAACTGAAGCATGAACAAGGTGTAAAATGACCTAGTGGAATTTGACATGATGATGACAACCCTCTGAATGATGGTACACTCGGCTGGATGGTGACATGGACCGACATTTGGACAACTTTGAAAGGAGTAAAAGCAAACCCTAGACCTAATTCCTAGTGACCAAATTTTGCTTGAAGACTCACTGAAATGAAAAAAATTGACCTTGACACCTTAAAATCACTTTGTAAGAGCATGTTTGATCACTGGAGGAAGGCTGCAAAGACTGACACTAACAGACTCCATAACCCAAGAATTGGAGCCTAGATCTCTCCTACATGAAGCAACACCCACGGGGAGAAAATAAGTCAATTAGTTTTGAGTTTTCCATTTAGAGAGAGTTTGGAGTATTGTAGAAATTGGAGAATAGAGACCAAAACTATGTTTAAACCCATAACCATTATGAACTTTTAATGTAGTAACCCTATGTACCTATGTTTAGAAACTAGACCATAGAGTCTAGGCTTGAATTGTAATAGTTGAGGCAACCAATGAGACAACCCTCTGCCTCAGTCTAGTACAACGAGAAAAAGTCTACTATTTGGTTGTGTTTTTTCATGGGAAGCACTAGAAAGAGGGAAAAACACCAATGGAACTATAGGAAGCGGTGAAGGGGTCTCCCTTTGTGTTGTGCAGGACTCTAGTGGTGATACCCTATTGTGTAACCAACCTAGACTCAGTGCTTGAGAGTTGGCATCCATGTTTCCCAGGTAGTGAAGGAGATTGGCCATCATTATCTATACCTTATATTGATCCTTTGGTGGAATACCTTGAGTGAGGCCTCCTTTAGAAATAAAATCTAGCTTGGGGTTGTCCAACTACAAGAAATTTGTAGTGTACTTGTGCCTATAATTGGGTGGAGAGTAGAAGTCCCTTCTTCAATTTCCAATAATTTAAAGAGGATAGAGAAGTATATTTCTTCCTTATATATGAATTGTAAACTTAGTCAATAATTCATGTTTAGGCATTATGTTAGATTCATTGTGTCTGTGTGCATTGGTAAGTTGAGAGTTATTGTATGGTTGTAATGAATATGCATGATCATGGTGCTAAGAAATTAATATGGATTTAGTAACTATTGAAATGCATTATTTGATGAATATGAAATGACGTGTGAAATGGAACCATTCCTCTATGTTAAATGAGAATATTATGTTACGTATATTCATAAAATAAGAGGTTAGCCTTGGTTGTGCTAACAGTGCTAATTTTACATGTTTGTTAGTAATCATTTACGAGCCTTTGTGATGTATGGTGTGTTTACAAAGGGAGAAGAATGTTAGTTTTTTGGCCCTAGTTGTCATTGATTTTTTTATTAATTCCTTATTCCCTACGAATTGTAATTAGTAATCTTAGGCTACCCTAGACAAGTCAGAGGAGTCTTATGTTCATTGTGAGGATGGAAAAGTCCTCTTACTGATGGGACCTAGAATCAAGAGTAGAAGCCTTGATGAGAAAGGAGAGATTCAAGACGACAAACTATTCTTAGAATATCTAATGTTCAATATGGAATATTTCACCAAATAACTCTTAGTTTGGTTTAAATCTTAGAGAATAAACTCAATTAGCCAAGGAAACTCAAGGTTTGAGCCTTTATTTTGGCTAAATGGAAAATTTGGGGTTTGATCCTTATGCTTCAAGTTATCAAGAGAATTTGTGGATGGAGCCCCATAGTGCTTTGGTTCATCAAAATTTTGGGGCCAATATTCCCCATTGATATGGTAGAGTATTAGAAATTTTAGGTTTGAATAGCCCTTGGCCTTGGCCCCTAGTCATTGGTTTGTAAAAGGAACATGACCCAATGCTAGTTGAAAAGGAACCACAGGACTATCGACATATCAAGCTATAGAATAATTTACATTGCACCATTATGGGAAAAATATGGTATGCCACATCCCTAGACAATAGGTTGTCAGTTGATGATAGTAGTTTTGTTAAATTGATGGAATCAAGACTTTAAAACCTCGAAAAATCATAGAAATCAAAGTTTTGAGCACCTACAAAATTTGATAGGTGACATCACAATGGCATCACCATTGGTGATGTGGTGATGCCATATGTGTGACATGTGTAACCTATAATTAGTCCTTTTGACATGTCAAGCCTACAAATAAGAGTGACCCATGGCACACATCAATAGTTCCACATGTCAGTGGACTCATCAGCATGTGTCATGTGTCAAGTGGTGATCGGTTGCCAGCAATTAATGTGGCATGTCGAACTTTCATATAATCATATTGGCATATCAAGAGTTCTAGAGTGATACATCCAGGAAATTTTTGATATCTTGATATCTCAATATACTTGTTAGCAATGCCACATTTCTAACAAGTCAACTTTCACCACATGGCAATTTGTGATTGGATAATAGAGTTATAAGGTGGAATTCAATGCTAGCCACAGGCCCATTGGCTTATTGGTGATCTAAATCTTGTCGAGGATTATAATCTAAGTTTAGATGTATAAGTCATAAAGTTATATTTTATGTAAAATGGAATTTGATAGATATGTAACTTATAGAGTAAGCACTAATTAAAATTTACTTCGTCAAAAAGACCTTAGAAGAAGGAAATAGGAAGAGAGTGGAGGTCAAGAAGGAGAGGTACCAAATTTGGTCACATTACATGTAATGGTTCTTCATAACAGAATTCTTCTTCTCCAATTCTCGCTCTACCTCTCTCTTCATATTTTTGTGATGTGTTTAGTTCTTGCATTTTTATCAATGTTATTGTGATTAGTTTCATGGTAGATATGTATGTTTTCTCTCCTCATATCTCAACATTCATGCCTTCTAAATATTAGCCCCCAAGATCTAGATCATTAGTATCAAATTGGGTTACCACTCCATGGGAACCAGGTGTTTAAAGCATGATTAAGTCTCAAAATTTTGTCACTGTCTCCAACCTCCTTTTGGCACCTTTGGAGTCCATTTTTTGGGCCATACAATATAAGTATCACAGTTGGTCCATAAACATTACAAGGTATTCTACCCTCAAATATTGATTCACCATTGTGGGAGAATTTTTACATGGATTCAGTACATCCATTGGTCTACAACAAGAATGCTCCATGACCTCTACAACAACCCATTTTTCTCTACAAATCCTTGGCATCCTTTCTAGCCCTCTTCACTTGGTGCTACCACATTAATTATTATTGCAGATTTATACAACCATGCCATAGGTTAAAAAAATTCTTGCAACTCCTAGAATCTTGGGTGACCTCATTTCAGCCATTTCTTGGTTTTCCCACATTGGTATGGTTGCCATAGAAGAAAAGTAACGGATGGAACACAAGGCAACAATCTTCATCAAACTTCATGTAGGTGACATGACCTATACAAAGAATTTTAGAGGGTGAAAAATAGCTTATTTGAAATTATTTTTTGTTAGTTCAAATGAGTTTTTATAGAATTTGATTTTCTTTCTTGGTTTGAGAGATATCATCGATTGAAGTTACACCTGTTTATAAAGCAGTGAGACTGCACATACCTTGAGATTCAAAAAATATTTTCTCACTCCAAAAATCATTAAAGAATAAGTATAATATATCAATGGAAAGGTCACTTCAATACCTTAAATGGTTATCTGACATAATTTGATTTCATCATCTGTAGCAAGATTTATCAACAAAGTTGCAGTGAGACGTTCATCCACAAACTTGCAGTTATGGGTAAACCACAAAAAATCCTTCTCCAAGGCTGTCATTTCCAACATGGTTATGGGTCATCCACAAACCCACGGTTATGGATTTTCCACATAAATCCCTACTCATCAACCCTTTCTCTTTATTAGCACTTGACACATTGTAATCATGATGGTTATGGGTCATCCACAAACCCATGGTTATGGGTTAACGACACAAAACCCTTCTCTTCATTGGCTCATTGCATATTGTAATCATTATTGTACATTAAACATAATATGGTCCCTTTGTTTTAGCATATTTGAATGATGGGGACTATCATTTCTAAGGGTGGAGGATTGATGGTTAATCTAAATCTTGGGGTCTCATAGTCTAAGCTTGGATATATAAGTCATAAAGTCATATTTTTATATAAAAAGGAACTTTATAGATATGTAACTAATGGAGTAAACACCAATTAAAGTTTAAAAAAAACAAAAAACAAAAACAAAAAAAAAAACAAAAAAAAAACACCTTATAAGAAGATAATAGGAAGAGAGTGGAGGTTAAGAAGGAGAGGTCACAAAATTGGCCGCATTATGCGTAATCTCTCTCTCTCTCTCTCAATATATATATATATATATTTGTAATGACCCCTGAGCAGGCTCCCAAAGGGGATGCACACCCAGTGGACTCAACAGATGGAGCCTGACCCTAATGGACCCAAGGAGAATTGAAATTGGGCTACCTATCAAGGCTCTCTCTCTCTCTCTCTTTATATATATATATATATATATATATATATATATATATATATATCTATATATATATATATATATATATATATATATATACATATATATATATATATGATGTATTCAGTTCTTGCATTTTTATCAATATTCTTGTGATTAGTTTCATGGATGATTTGTATGTCTTATATCTTCCTCTCTTACCATTCATGCATTCTATATCTTAGCCCCCAAGATTTGGATCAACCTATGTTTTGAAAAGGTTTTCAATTAATAAGAAATTTGCCAAATTTCTGATTTTCCATGTTGGAGTAACATTATATCATCCATACTAGAATATTGGATGGTTCACGGCCATATCAACATATCAACGGATCAGAGGATTTGTTCTATATTTCACATATTGACCAGGATCAACCTATGTTTTGAAAAGGTTTTCAATTAATAAGAAATTTGCCAAATTTCTGATTTTCCATGTTAGAGTAACATAATATCATCCATACTAGAATATTGGATGGTTCATGGCCATATCAAGATATCAATGGATCAGAGGATTTGTTATATATTTCACATATTGACCATATTATCATATCGAGCCCTTGAAATATTAGGACCTTGGTCCATACTAGTATATTGGCACACAAATGCTTCAAAAGTTTGGACAGTGCGCAGTTCATAAAAAAACGTTGATATGGCAAGGCCCAGTATGACATGTGGGCCAAGGACATGGAAAGCACAGGGACGACATATGGCCAAAGGCCACTATGTGTTAGCCTCTTGGATGCTTTTGGATGATGATGTGGCACTAAGGAGCAAGACTTCAAACGTGAATAACTTTGTGCTTGGAGCTCAAAATGAGATGAAATTTATACCATTGGAAAGTTCTTGACAAAAAAAAGATGATGGTGGTATCAAATTATGATTTGAGGTGATGAAATAAAGAGGAAATTTGATAACCCCATCTTCATAATAAACCTTGAAATTCAAGTTTAATTACACCATAAATCCCTAATATTGCATTAGGGGGTTGGGTGTGTTATAAGAGAGATACCCAACATTATTTCTATCTTTTTGAATTATATGGTTTACTTCGATACACTATGCCCTTGTCTCTTCCTGAATTAATACCATTGAATGCATTGGTCCTCTACATATGTGATAGTGTAGGATTATGACTTTATTATAGTCTTAAAATCCTCCCACCTAGTCACTGGAGGATCTCCCTCCAACATCAAGGTTTTTGTGTGGCTTTCCCACTAGGTTAGGGCATGGCCCTCTAGTTTGAAATGAGCAAATGAAATTTTCCATTCCTCCTTTATGTGGTGAACGCTAAAATAAACCTCTAACTATTGCTGCTAGTGATTTAATTTAAAAGTGCAATCTCACCTTGATATAGATTTATCTATAGCTTATCTTCCATCATGAATAAGGACTGTGAATGGTTCATGGAAATCGAACTAGGTTTTTCTTTTTCAGGTTGTTTCTTAGACTCCTCCTCTAGTTCTTCCCAATCCCCTAATTTTCTCTTTGATCTGGCCTTTAAGTTAGAATTTCCATCTTCTCTAATTCCAAGATTGTTTTCTAGAGCTACCATAAGGAGGTTCATATTATGGTTGATATCAATGACCTTCTCTTCCATCCTTGACAATCGCTCCTTTGTCATATCACAAGGGTTACTAAAAATAGATTTGTTGGCCATTGTTGGAGTTTTATGAATTTTTGTTCATACTAATCTGGATCCCCTCCAACTTCCCAAAAAATACCCAAACACACCTACTTTGGTACCAATATGATCTATAAACTATTTTGCACATTCTATTAGGTATTTCTTCAAAATAAATATGATGAATGATAGAGTGAAATCTAAAATCTATACTATGAGGGTTAATTTTTCTTATTTTTCTATATTTAATAATTATGGTTTTTTTGCTTATGCATGAAATAGATAAAATGTTGAAATAGAGAAAAATGAAATAAAAACATACACTAATCACAATTAACACCAAGATATGAGCTAAGAAAACCTTTCCTGAGAAAACACAACTACAAGATGAAGTTGCTTAGCTCTCTCTTTCTCTAAAATGGAAATAATCCAAGTACAAAGTAAAATGCACTCTTTATGGAGTCACATGAGATTTATGGCTTGATAGGCTGCTACAGACACTAAAACCCCTCTATTATGTTCTCTCACTCCCACTCCCAAGTTGTTTTTCTCTACTATGTAACAAAATAAAATAGAATGAATGGAACCCCTTTTTCTCTTATTGGTGTGGTTATCACATAATTTGATATCCAACTAAGGATTATTTTTGGCCCATTCAACCCTCTGTATGATTCAAAATTCAAGCCTTCTAGATTCTTCTTCATATTCCACACATGGATATCCATTTTTCCATGAGTAATGAGGGTTAATGTGGCATCCTCTTGAATTATGTTGGTCAATCATGATAGGTCAAATTATGGGAGGCATAAGTTTCTCATATGAGCTCTGATTAAGGCTATTCTTGCATCATTAGAAAGATATCAGTGTGTGGATTGTGAAATATAGGTCCATAGTAATTTTGGGACCACAAAAATTTATCATTTAAGGCCTTAAAATGGCTCATGAATTCTTCACCCGCAATTTTTTAAACATGGACTGTCGATAAAAATGATCCTGCAAATTTCTCCATTTTTTTCACTCTGAGATCATTGATATGGATGATATTTATATTATAATGATCCAATATAGATATATTCTCAAGGTGTTGGGCCCAACTTAAGAACCCCAAAGGAATTTTGATCCCTAAATGAAGTTTGGATCCTAAAAAATTGGATAATTTGAGGAAAAATAAAACTTGTTGGCTATTCATATTGAAATCTCAGGCCCTCTTACAAACTTCTTGCATCAAATATAAATTATCAATGTAAGTATTTAAATGCACCACTTTATTAGAGGTGTTTTTTATCACATTGTAGAAATCACATACAATTGTCCATAGATAACATAACTTCCACCTAGCAAAACATGGTTATAGATTGTTGCTCTCATTGCTTTTGTTATGCAAATGTCTCTAGAATAGGTAGGAAAACTAAGAAGAATGACCATACATGACCATAGCATTTTAGATTTGATAATATGTAGTAATAAATGAGAGAGATCTAGACAATATAATTTTCTATAAAAGCATAAATAAACAGTAAATAAACAATGAAAGACAAATGAAGGGAGGGGCAAGGACATATGTAGTAAAACTCTAGTGTGGGGAAACATGACTAAAACTACTCCTTTATTCTATGAGTAAACTCCCCAATTATTCATGGTTGCAACCCCACATAAGAATTAGAGAACATTACACATGTACACATCACAATCTATTATTGCACATTTTCAAACCTATTCCATAGAGCCTTGTTCACCTTCATTATATATGAGAGGGTGTAAAGAGAACAAATCTCATGATGCATGTGGGATAAATCGTTTTTACAATATTGTGAGTTATTGAATAATAACTTGGTGAAAAGACCACCAGGAAATCATTAATATATTCACATTCTAACAAAATATTCCTCAAATCCACATGGCCATATTCTAAATGTGAATTATGATAAACACATATATGATAAAACAAATTCATATGCATTAATTCTCACTAATATCGGGATGTTATATGATCCTCAAATCTTCAATTAAAAGAAAATTATCAAATATATTTCACCATGAATGGGGGCGACAATGAGAAGAGGGATCTCCATAAATATATTAAATAAGAGTAGAAAATATAACCTTGATAAATATTACTAATGCCTTCATCCGGAGAGTTTTGGTTTCTTTTGCATAGACCACTTAATTTCTTACATTCCACTTATACTCTCCAACTTTATTATGATTGAGAAAACTTTGAGATGCTTTAACCTAACTGAAAGTTAGAAAACAATTCAGAACCAAGGGCTCTAAAAGAGGAAAGAATTAAAATTGAGAGTTACTCCTCCAAGAATTACTCTAACATATCCTTGCTCTCAATGGACTCTTGCCTCCATGTGTCTTTCTCCTCCCTTGAAGCTCTTATTTATATGGAGAAAAGTAGATTCATAGTAGTGAGAACTTGATATATGTGGTGTACATGTGTATGGTCTTTGCATATACCTCTCGAAATCCATATTTTTGGTGCATTTTTATATTTTTTAGGCCATTCTAAAGGTTCCCATGTTGATTTTTTTGGTTCGAACATGAACTTCTACACGAGTTTTGTGTGAAACATGTGTGAAGTCATATGAATTTATTTCTATTTTTTAATTCACTTTATTAAAGTATATTATCAACGTGAAGAGCCCTTTTTTATTTTGAGTTATATAAAGTCTAATAAAGTATAATTCCCCCACACCCCCCCAATAGGTGTGAGTATGTGCCAAACATCATTCTAATGATACAATTCAATGTTGATTCCATCCACCTGTCTGAACACATGCACATTCCAATGCAACGTACCATAAGTTAACTTCTCACACATTTGGGGCATTAACTAATTCAATGAGTAGGTATGCTCGTTCGACTCTAGCTTAAAGGGAAATGATGGCTAAGTATTATGGCATGGATTAGCACTTTGAGCTGCGAGCATGAGGTCATTGCAGAGCACGACAACTTTCTTATTTAGCTCAACAAAGGTTACAACCTATTTGTATAGTTTATTCCTCTCCTTCTCTGGTTTTTGTTAGGTTGGCAGGTATGTCTCCCAATGCATCTCTTATTTCACCTCCAACATACTTCTACATCTGCATGGGAACTGTGGGTATCAGGATGGTCAATCAGCCTCAACCTCGCGGTCTGTCTCTTGCCAAAAGTATCTTGTCTTCTCTCTATCCATCAAATAAAATAAATCACAGTCACAAAATTGTGGGGGTATCCATTCTCCGTGGGCAGTGGACCTCACAAAGGAAGCTAACTAGCATCCAAACAGGGGCGGGTTTTGGATTTTCTCAATAATTCTATCACCCTATCATAATTGGCCCTCAAATGTCCCACCTACGTAGCTCTATTGGTTCTAGATGTTCTCAACAATTCTAGCACCCTATCGTAATTGGCCCTCAAATGTCCCACTTGCGTAGCTCTATCATTAACAGTTTCTTCGCTCTCAACTACACATGGAGGAGCATCGAAACAAAGGAGGCATTATTTGTAGGCATAGTCGTTGAGGAGCTTGTTGTGCAGGTGCTCATGTCCAGGTTGCCTAGGTTCAAGATGCTTATGGTCATGGTTTCACTACTAGGGGTTGTAGCACTTATGGTTGCGGTTCTCATGGTAGCATTGTTTACTGAAGCCATATTCGAGGTCGTGATGTTCATGGTTGAAGCTAATTTTGAAGTTGGGATGTTCGTGGCACTCATGGCCTAAGGTTAGGGGCTATCTAAGTTCTCGGTCTTGCATGTCTCTTGCTCCTCCAGTTTTTTTTTTTTTTTTAACACAAGGTGAATTGGCAACTGCCAGGCCTAATCTATGGGAGACCCAGGATCAATCCTCTTAGCTACCACTATAACACCAGGAGTACATCCAACTACCTGCAAGTCGGATATACTAAGATCATATGATTTTAGCAAGAGCGAGACTCATGTGCTGCCAAAGCGGGGGTGGGGAATCTGCTCCTTGAGCCGCCACCACAGCAAGTCAATGTACTCAATGAGATTTGAACTACGGTCTCTTGAGCTTCGCCCAAGTAGACTTACCGTTAAACCACACATCACTGTACCTTGCTCCTCCTATTAATAATAGCATGTATTTTTTAGCTAAGTACAACCTTGGGACACTCTCTTTGTTTCAAGCATATGAAGTCCGTAAACAATTGCGAGCTCATTTTTGTAGTTTTTTATGACAATAGATTTTCAGAAAAGACAATGTATTCTCGGAACTTATTCATTATGTCTGATAATTTGGTTAAGAGAGGTTTTCAAAACCTAAAGGTCATCTACTTGTCCTATTGGTCTGGTTTCCACACGGAAAACCACTAGGGCAGAAAACTCTCTTTTGTAACATCTTTTTGAACTAATGAAAATTTGAGCCTTCAAACAAACAAACAAAATATAAATTTTACACTAATGTTTTAGATGTATCTCAACCATTGATCTCAAGGGAAATTAAGATTTAATCTCAACCATTGATCTCAAAGTGATATTAGTGTAGGAAGATTCAAACTCAAAGTATAAAGGAAGAATAAGGTAGAAGCAAATAAGACATAATAACTCTTAGTTGCACAAACTAAAAAAGTATTTTTTCTTAGTGTGCAAGCCAAGAGAGAAAGAAAACAAGATTACATCAACGAAATAAATCTCAGCCTATTCGTGAGACCATATGATCTAGCAAAGAGAGAAGTATCATTTAGGCATAGGAGGAGAAGATAGGTCATACAATTCAACTAAGGAACTTGGTTGAACAATTTCAATTAGGGCCATACTTAGCTACAAGGAGGCCATATGTTGTACGAAGAACGGATCATGAACCGTAGGGTGCAAAACAGCTTCAATTCAATCGTATAGGGTTGTACGACCACACCATATAGCCAACAATTTTATTGTGGGTTTATCTTTCTTAGTCAAAAATTTGTTCTAGTGTGGGAAGCCCTTGTAAGTTTGGAATAATTTTTAATGAAAAATTATTTGAAGGGAAGGAAAAATTATGTGTACTTGGAATTTATTTTGATTCCACTCATTTATATTTTGAGCAAATGTGTGATAATTCTATGGTTTGAAGTTTTTCTACATAAAAGAATAAATTTTAGCAAGTAATTTTACTTGAGACTATAAGGATGTTACTAACGTAGGTTGGGAAATTTTTAATAGCCCATTGGTTGCATTAAGGAAAGTAGTAAGTAGTTGTAAGTTGCATGAAGGAAAATAGCAAGCATAAGGAAAAATACTTAAAAACTTATCTAGAAGATCTACAAACTAATGAATGAAAGCATGAAGGATATCTAGCTCAATTTAATGGTCAAGGGCAACCAAATATAGCTATATAATTATTAAGAACCAAATATTTACAGTTTTACACTATGAATATGAATGATCACATTGGCGAGTGTATTGTTAACCTTTGATACTTCATAATAATATTATGTAAATGAATATAATAGGTTTATTATTAACCTTCAATATTTCAACACAATATTATGTAAATGAATATAAAGGTGTATATGTTATCCAAAAGATTATGGAATATTTCATCAAATATATTAAAAATAAATATAGATTTAGATCTATGTTGTTTTACATTGTACTCTCTAATAAACATTGATGAGTTGGTGTAGGTAAAATATAGAATTTGAAATATTGTATCTTTTTATTTAAAGAAAATGTGAGTTAGTTTGTTTTTTGTTTATTTTTTGAACTAAGTGAGTTTGGGTCGAGGCCAACCCCAATGTTGGATAGATTGTTATCACTGGGATTGTGTGAAGCTTGATCAAGCATGGGTGCCCATGGGGATAGCTTAATTCCCCCAAAGGTGGCTCCCATCCTCAACCCCTCCCCATGAGATTTGAATATGTGACATGGCAGATACTAAACCCTACACAAACCAATTGGTTTACACGTCATGGGTTTGAGTTAGCCTAGTAATAAATATTATCACCTCGTGATTATAAAGAAGATGAATAATAAATGATCATATAATTGTTTTAGGTTAGATGAAAAAAAAATTTATTACTAAAATAAATATTCAAAGTAATAAAAAAACAATGATATATAATATTCTAATCGAACAAGTGATAGTATTCAAGGATCTAAGCTCAATTTGTTTGGTGAACAATTATTTTCCCTAGTGGCATGAGTTCAAGTCTTCAGAGACATGTTGTAGTTGGATCATTATGGTATTTATGAAATAGTTGTATCTAGTGTAATCTTAGCAACCGATGTTTCGAAGTTATCAATTATCTATAAATTCTCATTCTCATTAAAAAATAGTATAAATGATGATATCAAGTGATAAATAAACAAAATGAAAATATTGATCCATAAATAAGGACTACAAATAGAATATGCATAGCCATGCCATGACCATTACCACTACCCTTATCAAATCATTCATAAAAATATTCAAGGTCAAAATTTTCTATGCATTTGCAATTTAAAAACAAATTAGTTAAATTTAAACACAATTTATGCTAACAATATATTTAAAATAAGTGTGCATTAAATTATATGCATATGGGAAAAGGTAAATTTCTTGGCAAGGAACTCAATCTACAGAAGATGAACATATATGCCAATGGCCACAAAAATTGGAAAACATAATTATAAAAAGACATGATTATCATTACACTACAAGGAAAATACTCTTTAGCTGAGGTTATAATGGAGGTTTTTAGTGTTATAAAATTGGAAAAAAAATTCAAAAAAACCTCCACTAAAATATCTGTTTGTGGTAGTGGATGTTTCAGCGAAGATTCTAACAAAACTTCATCACAATTGAAAAAATTTGGGCGAATAGAGGCCATGAGGGAGGAGTATTCTTCTATCGGGGGGGGGGGGGGGGGGGGGGATGTACCTCGATTGAGTCATTATGGAGTGGTAGAAAGGATGAACAAAACTGTTCAACAAAACTGGAATCTGGAAAGCCATTTGATGAGGGAGGCGTTTTGGCGGTGTGCTTCATGGAATTATATCACCATCGTGCTAAATATATAAAAGCATCGAGAGTGCATAAATAACTAAAATTATCGAGGCATTGAATGCAAAGAACATTGATGCCTGAATGGGTGCTCTTTTCAAGAATGGAACCAAGGCAGGGAAAAAAATACTGCAGACCCGGTGCATTTATTGAAACTCGCACGTGTGATGTGTATGATTGTATAAAAGCACAGGTGCACTATTGATATAAAATAACTGGTGTTACTAATTTGAATAATGCACCAGGGATGGCAATAATAGTTTGTAGCACTAGGACATTAATTCTATGAAAGCACTGGTGCTTTCAGAATTACAATGTACTGTGACGTTAAATGCAAACAATATCAGTGCTTAAAGAATATAATGCCCTGCCATTTTCATTTTTGAGAAAGGCACCATCCATTAAAAAACCTTGTCATAACAGTGCTTTTGGATAAAATAATGCACCAGTGCGTGTTTATGTTATAGACACAGTGTTTTTATGTATAAGATTTTCTCTTTTTTAGAAACATTGACATCTAATAGTGCAATTATTGTGACTTTTTAAATTCGTTATTCATTGAAAATCGAGATATATATTATAACAATATTCATATAAATTAAATTTTGATTAGAGCATGTGTATATGATGTTTAGATTAATTTGTTATAATATTAGATTTCGCATCTCTTCATTATAATATTTAATCTTCCACATATTTAAGCAATGGTGTAACATTTCAAAGAAACATTGGAAAATGCAATAAAATAAATTAAAATCAATTTTATTATATATCAATAAGAGGCTCTTTGTGATACACAATGGGATAGTTATTGGTAACCCCTTGTCTTTCAATTGGGATGTTATGTCCATTACAGTAAAAAAAATGTTTGATTTTCATAGAAAATTATTTCAAAAAATACAACAAGTTGCATTGATATCGAAATAGATCGTCATTCTTCACTCGAAATGTTGTCAGTGCTCGAGCTACTTCCATGACTTTAGTTATTTGGATGAATGTTTTGTTGATTGCATGGATTGATTTCATGTTCTTGATCTTGTTCCATCTACATACATAAAAATAAAGTGTAATGAGTGTGTCTACATTTGTGAGAATAATGAAAATTGAAATAAATAATATACATGAGTGTAAATCAAATAGTAATGTATCATAGCAAGAAGTGACTCATGAACTGTACACATGGTTTCAAAACCAAGTCTTATGCCTTATTGAAACAACTCTTCTATTGGTGCAGTTCCATACTTTGTTTCTTGTAATTTTTATACCCCATTATAAATCATAGATTTAATATAAAGGATTTTTTTGTTCTATTAATTGTAAACTCAAAGAAGTAAAACAACATAGATATTGTTGAAAATTCAGCAAGAAAGTCTCAATTTTTATTGTTTTCTTAATTTAAATTGAGAAAATTCAAAATTTCATATCAACAAACAACTTGGAGGAGTTAACTGAGGTGACATGGCTCTTGGCACTCAATTTGAGTTAATGAGTTGAAGTTCAGTTTACTTGAGTTGATTCCTTAAAAATAGGAGTCTAGCTCAATTAATTCGAGTTAGGGACATTAAGTTCAGTTGTGTGCAATGGGTTCCTAAATTTTAGGGCCTAGGTTGAGTTAATTTCAGTTGTAGCAATTTAATTCAATTAAATTGAGTTATGGTCAGTCAAACTAGTGCTAACTGTTGGAGGAACTAGTGGAAGGTCAAGTTGTGGAAGTGAAACTTCAACCACACTCACTAATCATCCAGATAACTAATCAATCAGCTTAAATTAGCTCATGCATGCAGAGAAATCGAGTTACCCAGATGAGATGGAGTTTCCAAGGCAATGTACAATTAATTAATATTATATTGAGTTTATAGCTATTGTATTTGTTAGGTGATCAACCTAAAGGAATTGTGCAAGAAAATAGGGGGAAATTCATAAAGAATAGGAGTCTATTTCCTCAAGGAACGATGCAAGGAAATAGGAGCTTGGGAAGGCTTGAAATTGGCTAAATGTTGGGCCAAGTTCAATCAGCCAGGTAGAGAGATAGTCTATACTAGTGTAGGGTGTGCTCAGGCTTGAGTAAGCATTGTATTTTTTCTCTATTCTTTGATTAATGTAATACAGATATTAAGGGGTTTTGAGCAGTTACTTTCCCTTAGATAAATATTTGTGCATGTGTGATGTTTCCTTTTGCATGTCAATGATTCTTGGTTTAGATGGTAAATTAACTTTAGTGGAGTAGCTTCAAGTCTTGTGATTTAATAAATTTCATGAGCATTTTTGAATCTACACATTAATTTCTACATGGTATCAGAGTGGGATTCACATTAAAAACTAGTCATTGAAGTCCCCATGTACAGTGATCATTGAATAAATAATGAGATATTAGGAGAATGAGTTATGGAGCACAAGTTCAGGGCAGATCTAGAAGACCCTATCTACAAACTTCTTCATGGAGCTAGAAGGTTGTTAGTGGACAGATCAATGAGCCAATGTTGAGTGAAAAAAATGAGTTGTGATCATTAATATTGGCAAATTGAGGGACACAGATATTTCCCATAGGGAGATCGAGACTCAAAGTGAGACTAGTTTCAGAGGGAGCAACCCTATGGAAGCTAGAACTTTAGGATCTCGGGAGATTAGACTCATTCTTACAGTGGTTGCAGAAGCAGTAGAAGAGTAGTAGCAATTGTAGTATCAGTAGCTTATATTTCGCAATGCATCCAACTATTCCTCCAGGAGTGAGGTGGATCGATGTAGATCCCCAATAAGAATTGCATAAATTTGGGTTGAATCATGCAACACAATAGTCTATTTTCAGAACTGGAGTCCTCATCATATTTTTGGCATGAGTACAGCAAAGGAACCTTTTTCAGGGAAGAAACCAGATATGTCATACTTCAGGATCTTTGGATCATCAGTTTATTGTCATGTTTTTAAGGAAGCAAGGAAAATTATAGAGCCGATAGTAGAGTTGGGAATATTTTTGGGGTACACGGATACACATCACAACTACCGTGTGTATGTGTCATCCCTCGGGATGACAATGGTGAGATGGGATGTGAAATTTGACGAGGGGAAAGCAATGAAGTGTTCTCTTGAGACATAGCTTCATTTGTAGGTTGAACAAGAGCTTTTGGTAAGAACCTTATTAATTTGTGGAGAAACCACAAGAAGAGGAGCAGAGAGTGGAGACATCCAAAGAAGGAAGGAAGTGAACCAAGGAAGATGACAGATTATTGCAGGATGCTAGAGAGAATGTGGGAGAACCCACATCACAGCACAGGTAGAGGAGATCTACAGATTGGTACACTAGATACATGGATCTGATGAGTGAGATTATAGAGACAGATCCATCCTCTTTCGAGGAAGATGTAGAGAAACTAGTATAGGTTGATGCTATGGTAGAGGAATATCATTCCATTGTCAAAAACAGTGTTTGGGAAGTTGTCCCAAGACCAGCAGATAAATAAATGGTTGGTTTGAGATGGATTTACAAGGTAAAGGATGTATTGGACGAGAGCATAGAGAAATACAAGGCCATATTTGTGGCCAAGGGGTTCTCTCAAGTGGAGTGAATTAGCTATGAGGATATCTTTGCTCCAGTAGCAAGGCAATTATCCATCAAGTCAATTCTAGCACTGTCAGCACAGATGGGGTGGAAGGTCCGCCAAATGGATGTGAAGACATCAATCCTTAATGGATTTATTGAGGAGGAGGTGTATATTGAGCAACCATAGGGGTTTGAGACCTTTGACAAAGAGTCGCATGTGTGCAGACTCAAGTGAGCATTGTATGGACTCAAGCAAGCACCATGTGCTTGGTATACCAGAATCGATAACTATCTCACAGGTTTGGGCTTCACAAAAATTGAATCAGATGTAAACCTTTATCACATTGTCGTAGAAGGTAAATTATTGATTTTCGTTTTAGATGTCGATGACTTGATCCTTACTGGTGATGAGCAGTTGATCATACCTTGCAAGAGAGTTTGAGATGAAGGACATGGGCCTCATGCACTACTTCCTTGGTTTAGAAGTATGGCAAGGAGATGGGGAATTGTTTGTCTCTCATGGAAATTATGGAAACGAGATACTTCAGAGGTTCTGCATGGACAAGTGCAAACCCACATAGACTCCTCTAGCAGGAAAATGGAGGAAAGAGGATGCTACTTCAAGTGGAGTAGTGAAGGCTACCATTTACAGGCATCTTATAGGTTCACTCATGTATTTGGTGAACACACGACTGGACATGTGTTATGCAGTTAACCAGCTCAGTCGAGAAATGGTTAAGTTAACCAAACTGTATTAGAAGGCAGCAAAGCATGTGTTGAGATACGTCAAAGGCACTACTCAGTTTGGTATTCAGTACAGATGGACAAAGGGAGTGAACCTGCAAGGCTTCACAGATGCATATTGGGCAGGCAGTCCATCAGACAAGAAGAGCACATCAGGAGTAATTTTCAGTGTTGGGTCCACAGCAGTTTCTTGGTACAGTATCAAGCATAGATATGTGGCACTCAGCTTAGTAGAAGCATAGTACATGGTTGTAAGTCAAGCAGCATGTGAGGCTGTCTAGATGAGAAATATTAGTGTTGGTTTATTTGGTCAGAAGATGGATCCTACATTGATTTATTGCGACAATCAGAGTTGTATCAAACTCTTTGCGAATCCAGTATTTCATGATCGATCCAAGCATATTGACATTTAGTATCACCATCTATGAGATTGTGTGCAGAGGCATATTATGTTGTTGTAATACATTCTGATAGAGGAACAAGATGTAGATATTTTGACAAAGTCTTTTTCAAGAGGAAAATTCGAGTTCCATAGAAGTAGGATTGGGGTATATTATAATCCCTTTCTTGCTGGGAGGGAGTGTTGAAAATGCAACAAGAAAGTCTCAATTTTGATTTTTGCCTTAATTAAAATTGAGAAAATTTGAAATTTGACATCAGCAGACAACTTAGAGGAGTTAACTGATATTCCATGGCTCTTGCCACTGAGTTAAGAACACTGGTTCTCATGCTCTAATCAGTTGATACATCATTATAAATCAATATACTTAAAGTTGGACATACTTAAACATGTTATGCTGAGGGGGTAACTCTAAAGAGGGGGAGAGGATGGACACGCGCAAAGGTAAAGGCTAGGGTTACAGGCATATGCTAGGGTTCGGAGGGCATCTGCACAGACGGTTTAACAGGGCGGAAGCATCGACAGCTACACGACAGCTCCTCGACGGTTACGGTCACGGACTTAGCTTTCGCCTCTGCTACAGCTGCACCATCGAATTTCTCGCCTATCCCTTTCTGCCACTGACTCTGTTCAGTTATGGATCGTTGGGAGTATGAAGAGGTTGATTATTCGGCGGATCCCTCGCCGGAAAACGTCATTTTTGGGACTCCACAGTTTATCACTCGCTCACTGAACCCCCATTCTGCTTCCTCATCTGCTCAGCCGCATCAACCTCCACCTGCATCTGCGCCATCCTCTGCTGTCGTCCACCCTCCTGTATCGCCGCCGTTTGAAGTTCCTCCGCTATCGCCTGGGTCACTACAATTTCTGGCCTCCAATACTCCGCCATCACCTTCATTTGACCCTCTTGCTACTATACCATCGGTGATCCGCCCCCCGCCGAGAACTACTCCTGCTTCATTCGCTCCTGCCTCTGATATCCGCCCATCGGGTTGCTTTGAGACGCCGGCGGTATCCTCCTTTACCACTAACCCGTCTCCCCGGGAGGGCATCACAAACCCCCTGGTTGACCATCCGTCGGCCCCTCGCTCTGGTTCTAAGAAGGTTAAGTGCATCAGATCGACGGCAAGAGATATCTCCATCAAATTTGACGAAGCAAAACCGCTTGGCGAATATATGGACATTGCAAACACTGTTTTGGTTGGGCACGTCAGGGGCCGATCATACTCGAGGCAGCGACTTATTCTTTGGGTCAAGGAGATCTGGGGTGGAGTACTATTTGATCTTCCTGAAGTTCATGTCCTCCCCAGAGGTTGGTTCTCCCTAAAATTCTCCAAGGTCTGCCAAACAGATCTTGTTCTGGGTCGATATTGGCACATCGAAATGGCCCCTGTTCTTCTAAAGCGTTGGAACCCTCTCTTCGACCCAGAACGAGAGCAGCTAGGAGCCGGTCCAATTTGGGTGAGACTCCCTGGATTACCAATTCCTTTCTGGGATGAGGAAGTTTTCATTAGGGTTGGCAATGCCCTAGGGACATACTTGGACTATGATCGCACCTATGTCGAATCTGGGCATCGTACACTGGCTCGGATTTTGGTTCATTTGGACACTCGAGAGGGGCTCGAGGAACAGATCACGCTACAGTGGGGCAGGTGTATTCGTGTTCAACTGTTGGATTATGAAGGCGTACCATATCGTTGCAGGCGATGCCACAAAGTGGGGCACCTCGCAAAAGACTGCCCTCTCAATAAGAAAGCTGCAGAATCAGTGAAAGGCACCCCGGCATCTACAAGGACGGCTTCCCCCATCATATCTCGTCCGCCATCTGCTGGTCCGGCCCTATCGACTTCTCCACCCGCGAGCGACGCTGAGCTCCGGAGATCCTCGCCACCAAAATCGAGGGCTCGCTCGGCGGCAGAAGCGGGTATGTCCTCTGTTTCATTTACTTTGCATGCATCTTCTAATGAATTTCATGCCTCGGGTTCATCTGCTCATATCCCCATGATCCCCTGTTCTCTATCCCAGCCCCTCACTTGCACCGACCCTATTATCTCTACATCTCTTGGGTCCTTTACCTCCCCGTGTCCATCCTCCCCGCCCCACCCGTATTTCCTTAGGTCTCGGAACACATCAAAGGATCAGGCTGTTGGACACTCGGGATTGGGCATTATCATGCCTGAGGGGTCATCATTGAATTCTAGAGGGCGAAAATCGCACCTTTCCAAAGCCATCAAACAAGCAGGGGCTGAGGTGGTCTCTGGCCGTCAAGCAACCATAGATGGGGTCCTTAGAGCAGGACATACCCCGAGAGGTGTCCCCCCATGAAGTGCCTTTCATTTAACTGCAGAGGGCTGGCTAGTCCCTCAAAAAAACTAGCCATGAAGAGGCTCATTGCCACTGAGCCGATTGACATTATCATGCTTCAAGAAACCCTTTGCTCCATAGATCAAATTATTGGTGTTATGCAATCCTTGATCCCTGGATGGAATTTCTTTGCAAATGATGCTGTGGGCCGATCCGGTGGCATTTCCATTGGAATAAATCCTCGTTCCATCAAACCCACCTCAACCTGGGGAGGTGCTGGTTTCATTGGCCTGGATTTCTTCTCGGCGGAACTTGGTAAGGATCTAAGAATTGTCAATATTTATGCCCCATGCTCCCAGAGAGAAACGTTTTGGCGGAATACACTACAGATGCCCCTGCTAAACGAGGACCATGTTATTATAGGAGGAGATCTCAACTTTTCTCTGGGTTACAGGGAGTCATGGGGCACGGAGGCTCAAATTGACTCCATTACTGATTATATGACAAATCTCCTGGAACAATCAGACTTCTCGGATATACCAGTGCAGCGTCTGCTACCTACTTGGCGGAATCGAAGGGTAGGGGATGTTGCGCTTGCACGAAGGCTGGATAGATTTCTGTTAAAGGGTCCTCTTCTGCAACAACTTCATCTATACAGGCAATGGGTTGGCTCGGGGGGGATATCGGATCACAATCCGATATACCTGGAGATTCAATCCTTCTTGGCTGAAGGATCCGGCATACATACAGATGATCAAAGAGTTCTGGGCCTCTCATCCCATCAATGGAATTGTTCCCCTGGCTAAAGGCTTCTGTAGGAACCTATCAGAAATTAAGCATAGTTCTATTAAGTGGGCGAGGGAGAAATTTGATCAGGAAACAGCGGTACTATCCCAAATTGAAGCGGACTTAAGTTCATTATCAGATGACAGAGGACTGGGCTTCCTGACTGCTGAGGACAAAATTAGGCTTATTGACCTTGAAAATCAAAAAGCAAAGATCCTCAAAGAGAGAGAGGAATCCATTAGATTAAGGAGCCGAGCCTTATGGATTCAAGCCGGGGATGACAACTCAAAGTTTTTCCACAACTTTGCTAAATGCAGGAAGGTATCCAATACTATCTGGAAATTACCCACCCCGGATGGAGACATCGCGGACAATTTTAATAAACTGGCACAGCTGGGCATATCACATTTTAGGAACCTCTACAGGAGTCCGCGAGAAGAAAGCTTACTTGATATTATTAATATTGCTAATCACTTCCCGAGATTTGTGGAAGATGAAGATGTGGAGACCCTTACTGACCCGGTCACTACAGAGGAGCTAGAAGGAGTTCTGAAATGGTTCAAGAAAGACAAGAGCCCAGGGCCGGACGGATGGACTATTGAATTCTTCATTGCCTTCTTCGACATTCTGGGTCAGGACTTGCTTCAGGTGGTTGAAGAAAGTAGGACATCTGGATCTATATATCATGCCATCAACTCCACATTCATCGCTCTCATCCCCAAATCTGACTCGCCTGCATCCTTTGATGACTACAGACCCATCTCTTTATGTAACTGCCTCTATAAAATCATTTCGAAGACCATTGCAAATCGTCTTAGACCGATCCTCTCTCGTTCCATTGGCCCGCAACAATTTGCATTTCTAGAATCTAGACAGATCCATGAGGCCATTGGACTAGCTCAAGAAGCCCTCCATTCCATCTGGTCTAAGAACTTAAAAGCCATCCTTCTCAAGATCGACCTATCCAAAGCATTTGACCGTGTCAGCTGGTTATATCTCAAAATGCTCCTCATTCATCTGGGTTTCCCACATGCTTTCATCTCCTGGATCATGGCCTGCATTACCACACCATCCTTCAGCATTCTTATCAATGGTTCGGCCACTGACTTCTTTCACTCAGAAAGGGGTCTAAGGCAGGGATGCCCTCTATCGCCTCTCCTCTTCTTACTGGTCATGGAAGGTCTCAGCCGTCTCATGGAATCAGCTATGCGATCTGGAGACATTAGGGGACTCCGCATCTCGGATCACTGCTTTCTCTCTCATCTACTTTTCGTGGATGATGTTCTTATTCTCCTTAATGGCAGTGTGCGTGACTCTCGATCTTTCTTAAAGATCCTACAACTGTTTTCCTCTGCTACGGGTATGGTACCTAACCAGCTGAAATCTACCATTACCTGTACTCGCACATCTGTTCAGGAGACCCAGACCGGCCTTCAAGCATTCCCATACTCTGTTCACCCCCTGGATCGAGGTCTCAAATATCTGGGATTCAACCTTAAACCGACTTGTCAAAGGATTGCAGACTGGGTCTGGTTGGTCGCCAAATTGGAGAAAAGACTTACTAGTTGGAGCTTCAGATATCTCTCCAGGGCTGGTAGGCTTGTGCTCATAAAGTCTGTATTAGAAGCTACCCCTGTGTTCTGGATGGCTTTAGCCTGGATCCCTAGAAACATCCTGGGACGTCTACAACAGCTCTGCAATAGATACCTCTGGAATGGGAGACAGGATAAAAGAATTTTTGCTTGGGTTGGATGGAAGAAAATCACTCTGCCTAAAAAATGGGGTGGCTGGGGTCTAAAGGAACTACCTGAATTTGCAAAAGCACTTGCTGCCAAGATGGGGTGGACTCTGCTTACCGGACAAAATCTCTGGACACAGGTAGTCTATCATAAATACATTTGGCCCCTCAATATATTGGATTGGGCCCGTCTCCCATCTTGGTCAACTTCGGGATGCTCATCGGTATGGAAGGCGCTGATCCTATCTCTGCCTCTCATACGGAACAATCTTGCTTGGCGCATAAATGATGGCTTGACAGGTCGCATTGGCCTTGACCCTTGGATTAATTGTGGGGGGAGACACATCCTTTCTCCAGATCTTATCCTACACCTACAGGCCCGGGATATCCGTCATTTTGCTCATATAGCAGACCAGCAGCGCACTGATATATTTACACAGGCTTGGAAATCCGCCCAGCAATTGAACCTTCCATTACAATGGCATCAGGAGTGGGATCATTTCACTGAGGCATTAACTGATTCTCACATCCGTATCAAGCAAGGCCCGGATGAGCTCATATGGTGCGCTGCTGAACATGGGGTATACGCTCCTAAACTTGGATATACTACTCTTATTTCTCACAGAATGCCTGACCAGTTGCAGACATGGTGGCACGCCATATGGAAACTAAAAGCCTCTCCCCGGTCAAAACTTTTCTTTTGGTGCGCTCTCAAAGGCACTGTTCCCACTGGGGAATATCTCACTCGCAGAGCCATATTTGGCCCCTCTTGGTGTGTCTTCTGTAAACAGTCAACAGAGACACAGGATCATCTATTTCTCTTTTGTCCTATCATCGTCAACCTCTGGATTAACATCTGCAATTTGCTGGGCATCGCTGTCGATTGGACTGGGCATGACATAGGGAATGCATGGGATAACTGGGCTAGCCGTCATCCGGGCACAAAACTAATAAATCTCCCACCTGTAGCTACCTGGCATGTATGGCTTGCGCGGAACCGGTCTATCTTCGATGACAAAGTGATTATTTGGGCTCGGGTTGAGGCCTCCATCATAGCAGCATATCACGAATTACCTGATCCCCCTCCCCCGAGACCGCGTACCATACAACCCATGCCCGAAATCGACAGAACTGTCCCGTGGGCATATTTTGACGGAGCCGCAAATCAGGAAGGATGTGGAGGAGGTTTTATTATTCACTTAAATGATCACCACCGTTTCCTTTCCAAAATTGGATTTGGCATTGGATCGAATAACTTTGCTGAGCTATCTGCTGTACACAATCTACTACAATTTGCATTATCACATCATCTTACAAGCATCAATATATATGGGGACTCATTGGTGGTTGTTAACTGGATTAACAACATTACTACATGTCACTCTCATACTCTCAGCAATTTATTATACGATGCTCTCATTCTCAAAGCTGCTTTTAACGTCTGCACATGTTTTCATATTTACAGAGAGCATAACAGCGATGCTGACAAATTATCCAAAGAGGCCACGCTACTTCCCAGAGGCGAGGGGATAATAATAGAACAGAATGGAGCAGAGGAGTACCAATATTACCACAGGCCATTCATAGAACAAAGGGAACAAAGGGACAACAGTCCCAACAGATGATTGATGATGGCATTTTTGTTTTTTGTTAACAGAAACATATAGATCACGGATACTATGTTATATAGCAGAGTCCTTTAATGGACATTGGACAGTTTGTACAGCCTGATGATGAACACAGAAATAATTTTTTGCATATTCCTACAGAACAATACCTTGAAAAAAGGATTTTTGTATGAACAATACAGCAATGCCTCGGCATCTACTTATGTAATTTTCAAATATAAATGAAAGTTACTGATTTTTCCAGTGGAAAAAAAAAGAGTTAAGAACACTCAATTCGAGTTAATGAGTTGAATTTAAGTTTACTTGAGTTGATTCCCAAAAAAATAAGAGTCTAGCTTAGTTAATTCCAGTTAGGGACATTATGTTCAGTTTTGTGCAGTGGGTTCCTAAATTTTAGGAGCATAGCTTCAGTTAATTTCATTTGTAGAAATTTAATTCAGTTAAATTGAGTTATGGTTAGTTAAACCGGTTCTAATTGTTGGAGGAACTAGTGGAAGGTCAAGTTGTGGAAGTGGAACTCCAACCACACTCAGTGATCATCCATATAACTAATCAATCAACCTAAATTAGCTCATGCATGCAGAGAATTTGAGTGACACAATTGAGATGGAATTTCCAAGGCAGTGTACAATTAATTATATACTATATTGAGTGTACAATTATTATATTGATTAGGTGATCAACCCAAAGGAATTGCGCAATAAAATAGGGGGAAGTTATGAAAGAATAGGAGCCTATTTCCTCAAAGAACAACGCAAGTAAATAGGAGCTTGGGAAGGCCTAAAATTGGCTAAGTGTTGGCCAAGTTTAGTCATTTGGGAAGAGAGAAAGTCTATACTAGTGTAGGGTGTGCTCAGGATTGAGCAAGCATTGTATTTCTTATGTATTCTTTGATTAACGCAATACAGATAGTAAGGGGTTTTGAGCAATTGTTTTCCCCTATATAAATCTATGTGTATGTGTGATGTTTCATTTTGCATGTCGATTCTTATTTTAGATGGTGAATTAACTTCCGCATATCATTAGAGTAGCTTCAAGTCTTGTGATTTAGTAAATTTCATGAGCAGTTTTGAAACTACACATTAATTTCTACAGATACTTACAAATTTCACAATTAATTTTTGATATGCCAACATATACAGACAACCATATTTAACCCAACGTCAATCAATTCTTTTGATGGCTCTTATTTGTATGTTAGCACCTACTTGAAGACATTCAATAATGGTTGTTGTAAAACAACTTAAAATATACTAAAATGAAACCTTGAGTTGTTATAAGGAAATATTAGTAATTACTCACAAAATTTGATATCAACCCTTTTCTTCCTTGTTGGATTGCTTTATGTGTTGAACAAGTTCCATTTTGTTTAATTTTCCGCAAGAAAATACTTGAAAAATAATATTTAATGCTAAATTATTTGTTTATATGTGAAAATTCAATGATTACACATATTTGAAGCACATTTTTGTTAATATGGCTCATCTTGTGATGCAATTATATCCATTTTTTTTACCATCTCGTTGTACACTTTTTTTGACATTCCTACTAGCATGTTTCGCATATCAGCTCATTCACCTTTTGAGATTTTCATAATCTTCCTGAAAAAAAGTAATAAATTATTTTTATGTTGATATATGAAAACTAAATATAAAAAAATTGATATTAATAAATGAACGGCTTGTAGTAATATATACATATAATTCTGGAAAATAATTTCAATTAGGAATATTACCTTTTAAATGATTCCCTTTTGTTGTATGTTTTTGCTATTGCCAGTCTGACAAGTCTCATTGACCAATGCTCTAAAAACACTTTCTGTAGTTTATATATAACTTTGTTCTTGGAATCATTGAATTGATTTTTGTATTATAAGTGGAAAGTATGTCTATATGTTTGATCCACTATATCCCTCATAGTTTTGTAAATTTTTTCCCCTTTCATTAACCTCCAACACCAATCCAAATGAGCTAAGGACCAATTCATCGTCATTTACATGTTCTATAATTTTTATTTTCTTAAAATGACATTGATATTTTCCTTCATTGTTGCTCCCTATAGAACATTAAACATATATGAATTAATAGATTGTTTGAAACATGTTATCTAATATTCTTAAGTATATTATTAATGAAAATTCAAAAGAAAAAAATTGATATTGAATAGTGTTTGGGCAGTTTTATCACTCCTAAAGTAATTAAACCATAATCATTAATTATCAACCACGGTAAGTATTTTTATTTCAAAGGCATCTGCACTATCTGTGTTGATACATGTAACAACCACGTAAAACAGAAAATATGCCGTTGAACATGCTTGTAGGAATTAAAGAACTCTTGCAAAATGGAAATACAAGCTTGCAGGAATTAAAAGGCACACTGCAAAAATAAAACACACTTGGAAAGGAAAGAATCCACACTTCATAAAAACTTTAGAATGAAGATAGGCATGCCATACACTATCAGCTAAAGCTATAACAACAATTAAATAACATGGAATTGAGCAACCTATGTAACAACACACCATAAATTTGAAAGCAGAAGTGTATCTATCCCACAAGGAAATGTGTGCAACAGTAATAAGAAATCTACACTAACACATGAAAAACAAATATCCTATTAACACTACGATCCCTACTAAAGAGGACCTTCCCTCCTGGCAGGGTGCAGGAGTAAAACAATAACTATTTAAGAATTCAACATAGAAATTACAGTAACATCACCAGATATATGCTTGTATTAAAATAGTTGAAGAGTACAAGATCAAAATGTCGGTATTATCTTTGTTCCTTCCACTTCACATGAGACTAAGCTCTTTTATAAAGTATTTAATAATCCCTAAAATTAGAAAAATGAATCAGCCATGAGAATCTGTGATTCTCATGTTGATTAAGATAACATAAATAATAAAATGTTATGCAACCAGCTCACAAAAAAATAGAAAAGATAGAGCAACGACTTAAAAATCAGCCTCTTCGAGGGGGCGACCTCTTTTACATTACACAAATGAACAATTCTTCGATTATTCAAATGACAAAACATCCTTTCTATATATAGGAGTCTAAGGGGTCACAATATAATCATAATCGACATAACAATAATAATGTAAGGGCACAACAATAACAATTGTGGGCTTCTATGAGGCACAATAATAACAATATGGGGACAACATGGGCACAACAATAACAATAAGGGCTACATTGATAATAATAATGGGGGAATACACTAGTATTATAAGGACCTAACATAGAAAGATAGAAATTGTTGTAAACTGCTTTTAATAAATATTTGTTATGGTTACACCACTCTTATTTAGACACAATTGTAATTTCTCAGATCTTCTTAACTGTTCACATGAAATTACTTTATGCAACCCTTGATATTTGTCTTTGAAAATGGTGGCTAAGGTCTTGACAATTCGCAGTGTAACAAAAGAAAATGGCAAACAAGGTGTAACAGCAACCCACACTATGTAACAAAAAGTAACAGCAATAATTGTTCCCCCATGGCTATCAGTAGTTATGTCAACACCTGAAAGAAAAATATCCAAAAGAACTCTTCCAAAGATACCTTGGTTAGTCATCCCAAAGAAAGCATTCTTTCGTTCAATACTTAGTAGAAAATAGCATAAAAATACGTCAAAGAAAAAGGTTGCTTCTTTATAAGAGGGAGTGACATTGTACTAGGTAAATTGTAGGTTCAACGAGGGAAAATGACCAAAAATGGGGAAAAGGATGCCTGAAATATCCTCAAATATTTCACCCAACAAATAGTATTTTTTCATTCACCACATTCATCATTCTGCAATTTTTCTATCGGGATTTTACGCTCTCTGCAATTAGATTAGAAATAATATTATCGAGCTTCCTCATTTTTTGGCTATGCATGACACGCACAAACCCATACATAATAGTTAAACATACATATAGTTCAAACATATTAATTTTGTAAAGAATTTACAAAGAACTTATATTTTCTACTTTTTTGGATGTCCTGTCATTGTGTCAGTCATTATTTTTGTTACTTGACAACTTCTCAAATATTTTTTATCAATATACAACCTATATTATTCAATACATAAGTTAGTAAATATATTTTATACCTAAATCAAATAATTTTAAGCCAAAAAGAGTTTTGGAAACCAGTGCGGTTATTTTAAAAAACACTCTGGTGCGTTTATTCTATTAAACACACCAAACATTTAATTGTTTAGCACTGACAACGATTTATTTTTTAAATGATTTTAAATTATGACGGTACAATTTCCAACGATAAAGCATTGCCATCATAGTAAAAAAATGAAAACATGAAGAATTAAATACAATCCACTTAATGATGTTATTTGGCAGAAGTGATCTAGTGTGTTATATTACACTAGGCACACCAATAAACAACCTACATTTTTTTTAAAAGGACAGGGTTGACAAGATTCAGTGTAAAATGTAACGATAAAAGCACCGCAAGCACCAATGTGTTACATTACACAGGGCGCAGTATCAAACAAACATCGTTTTTCTTTTTTAATGAAGAGGGCCGATAGGATTTAGATCTAATTCAATAAGTGGTCCCCCTACTTTACATGTCAAACACCTATATATAGCAAGTACATAAACCCATCCAATCCAAAATGCCTAAAATGAAAAACCCTAATTGTGAAGTGGTAGAGGGAGTTAAACCCTAAGGTGAAATTTGCAGTCACATAAGCAAAAAGAAGCAAGGGTTTAAGGCAAGTATTGATTTTTTTATTTTTATTTTCTGAATTTTAATTAAATCAAAATAGGAACAGATGTCGTAAAAAAATTTACTAGTAAAATCAATAGTACAAAATTTATTCTGGAGGGTTTTTATTTTATTTTTTCTAAATTTTGAATAAATCTAACAAAAATCTATAAAAAAATATAACATTAAAATCGATAGTAAAATTTAAATTTTATGTTATGCAGGGTTTTGAGCGAATCACTATACCTTTCAAATTATGACCTTTATGCAGCTCCAAAATATTTTTTTGCTCCACAGTGCTCCCAGTATGTCTCTCTTGCAAATTATCTCTCTTTTAATTAAACCTAACAGAAATTGTAAAAAAAATTATTAGTAAAATCAACAATAAAATTAAAATTTTTACTATGTAGGGTTTTGAGTGAATCACCATATCTTTCAACTTCTGATCTTCTGAATAGTTCTGTTGTTCCAAAGTATTTTGTTGTTGCACAATGCTCTCGGTATGTCTCTCTTTCAAATCTCTCCCTTGAAATTTTGGGAAAAATAATGAAATAGTGAATAACTTATTACTATTTAAAATATTTTATGAAATTAGATTTTGAAAAATCAATTGCCACTCATTTTTCAATTTGAAAAAAAAAATTCACTTTTTTTTTCACTTTTTTCAAACATAGGTGTGTTTGATAGTAAAAAACCCCTGCATTAAAAGTAAAGTGCATCAATAAATTACTGGTGCTCTAATTTTTCTAATCACACTCACATGATAGAATTCCTTTTCTTATTTTCAAAATCCCGAAAAGAGTGAGGTTAATATTTTAACGCAATGGTGCAGTTTTTATTTAAATGCATCGGTGCGGTAGTTGTTATAAGAGCACCGAAATGATAGAATTGTTTTTTATTTTCAAAATCTCGGAAACAGGTGCGGATCAGTGTTATTATTATTTAAACGCATCAGTGTTGTCTTGTTTACAAGAGCACCGATATGATACAATATTTTTTTTTCTTCGAAATCTTGGAAACTAGTGTAGTTATTATTTTAACACCTAGTGTTGATATTATTCAAATGCATCGAAGTCGTTAATTTCATAAGAGCACTGATATAATAGAATTCAATTTTTTAATCGTCGAAATCTTGGAAACAGGTGGGTTTTTTATTTTGAAGAATCGGTGCGGCTTTTATTTAAACGTGTCGGCGTGTGTGGTTTTATAAGAGCATCAATGTGATAGAATTATTTTATGTTTTTCAAAATCCCGGAAGTTGGTGTGGTTATTATGTTAACACGTCGGTGTGTTTATTATGTAAACGCATCAATGCCATCAGTTTTGATAAGATCATCGATAAGTTTTAAAATTTATCTGAAATTTTCTTTTCACATAAAATGGCATATTCATCTCAAATTATACTTTAGGACGCATCCACATGAGTTATAGTTGTTCATGCTATACATTTTCCACTTAAAGTCGCCTTATTCTTGAAAAATGGTTTGAAAACTATATTGAAATTCAAATTGTGGTTATATGGTTCGTGAAATTAGTTTTAGTTATGCACACAAAATTTTATTTCTGATTTTGCTCAAATGTGGGGATAAAATATCATAATATCAAATGGTCAATTCATCAAATTCCAGCTCATTCCATATTGCTCAAAGTCCTTCGCAAAGCTATCCCTTTCCATCTCTAATAAGTTCAAATTTTATTTCTATTTTGATTATCTAATTGAATTGAATTTTGTTTATCCATGTCAATTTGAATAGAAATGTATCCAAATTTACAGGATCCTGATTCATAATCAAGTTCAGATGCAAAAAATATTCCTCCATTTTGAAAACATCAGAATCTCTTATCAATAGTAGCATATCATAAGCAGTTGGTAGATGAAAATGGGCAGTCGCTTCACATTACCAATTGGAATAGGGAATTTTCCAGTCGCAATCCTGGATCAAAGATGGTGTTTTGGGAAGTTTTAGTGTGTACAGATAAACACTTAAACTCGTAGACTAGTAGCTAATTCTAGAACAACAGTGCAAAGCATTCTCTACTTTTTCTATAACCAATAGATTAAATAATACAGTAAAGAAGCCTACTTGAAGCTTCCGCTTACTCCTTATCTCCCTTTACCAATTTTGTCGCTCCTTTCCGTACTTAATCTGCTTGAAAAGTACCTACACACAGACATAAGACAAAAACCGATCAAAGCATATGATAATGATCTATTGATTAAACATAAAATGGAATCAAGTGCATAATACACATATGAAAGCATCAATGAACAATACAAGCATATGGAAAAAGCTTTGAACACTTCATTAGTAAAAGGAAGAGTTACAACCCAATTTTCCTGATTCGGTGTCACTCCTCCAGTTCAATCCCATCCTCTCCTCATAAAAAGCAAGACATTTTGACATTATTAAAATACTTGAAACCAACTCAAGTCTTATACTAACAGCATCTCCCTATAATTCAATGATTTCCAACCCCTGATCACTTAGATGAGTGGTCTTTTTATAGGTGAATAAAGGAAGTTATGCCATAAATGGTGATAATGAATGCCCTTCCAAACTTAGGATTTAGTTCCATGGAGAAGGGGATAAAGGGATTGATGTTCCTTAACTCCCTCCCTCATCCAATTTTGAACCCAAAGGAGTGGATAGCCTTAGGAAACTTCTAAAGGCATCCTATGGATAAGAATATTCTAAACCCCAATGCATATTTTGCTCAAATTCGCCCAACATAGGCCAAAGAGGGCTCAAGTGCATTGCAATGCACCCTGGCAGTGTACTGGGTTGCACTGCAGTGTACCCTGATAAAGGCTTGCCTGCACTGATCTTCTTAGAGGCAGTTTTTGCATGATTTCAATCATGTAATCTCTTGGGAAGGAGGCATTCTGATGGTTGACTTCATTTAGGGCATGTAACAACTGAATTAGGGTTTGATGGGCCCTAATAGTACTAATCTGTAAGTCGGGATTGATGTGTCCAAATGGATCTGTAACAGTTTCCCCCTAAAGCATGAAGTCGTAAATATGTATGTCAAGTGAAATGCTTTACTATGTGGAGAGGAGGTTTCGAAGTAGAAGGTGACCTACATCAATTACAATACATATATCATGATAATTTTATTTTTTCTCATGAACTTGTTGAGGGAAGGGATACCAATGCTCAGCTTATAAACTTTCATTACATGTACAAATATAGTTGTCTACAGATATAGACCCATGAATGGATGACCATGAATGTAAGTCCATTGTACATTTGATTTAGTACTCCTGAAAATATCTCAGCTCGAATGGATGAAACTAGATTCAGGGTCTTCATTCTCATTCAATATTTCGCTCAAGTACAAGTCTAACCATGTGAATAGATGATCTGAAGTTGAACATGGGAAGACATCGTCTGATTACCAGCCAATGATGTAAGCCATTAACAAACACGAGAGGAATCACTGATAATGATGATGACCCTCAAGGTACTACAGTACATCTCGCATGGTGTGAATAAATGATTTGATGTCGAACAACATACAAAATATTTCGGTCAAAGGCCGATGATGTCAACCTATCACCGGAAGCGAGAAACCTGCCATTGATGTATGCAAGCCTCAAGGTACTGAAGGGGTGTTTCTAAGTCAACTTCTTGTATAATGTGCTGATGTCAACAAAAAGAGACTCATCGCAGGAGATCATTGATGTATCCCACATCAACGACATGAAATGAAGTAAATGATTTTGGATATGAAAATTGACTGACGACAGAAAGTTCAGGAATGGTGGTCATGAAAATGAAGGTTTACCGTATTGCAAAGCATGAAGTTTGAACTGAATTACTTCTCTTGAACATGTCGGTGACACTAAAATGAATTGGTAGCATTGACCCAAAACAAAGTAATGGATGGTATGATAGACCAACGGTGTGATAACCATCAAGCTGAATGACCCAACCCACATAGTCACGGTGATGAGGCGAAAGTGTCATGTTCAAGAGCAACTTGCTACCATGAAGTGTTTTCCCCTTTTCCAAATTTTCCCCAGTCATTGTTGACCAGTACCTCTTTATTTTTATCAAGCTTGAGGAGGATAACATATGCTTGTTGTATAATTCCACCCTTCGGGTGAATCCATCACTATTTGTTGCTTTAACGAGTCTAGCGAAGGCGAAACTCGGTCTTGTCTAGATGGACAAGTTTGTCGCTATTTGATGTTTTTAACAAGTTTAACGACAAAGATAACTCGGTCATTTTCATGTTTAGAGAGTTTGAAAAGGGACAAAAAGGAAACTCCAAAAGTTCTTTTTCGTAAATTTGTCTCTCAAGTCCAAAAATGCATAAAACAATACGAGAGAGAACCTATTGATCATGTTTGATCAATGTATTCATTTTTCGTAGTTAATCTATCTCAGTTCGAAAAAGGGTTACACTTATACTGAGTAGATATCAATTCCAATCCATTAACGAGCTGGAAATGACAAGCACTTGGTAACCTTTTCATGTTTAGAGAGTCTGAAAAGAGCTTAAAGAGGACTCCAAGGGGGTTCTTTTTTCATTTTTAACAAGGCTCGAAAAAGAGATAAAAATTTGCTTTGTGGTCAAAGATGTTCAATTTACATTTGAGCACGTCAAATTTTGCATGTCAGTTGTCAAACTTACTCAAAACACCATCAAAATATATTAAAAATACTTGTTTCATGGATAAAATTAATAAAAACTAATGTTGACTCGATTAGTGTGCAAGAAATAAACATAAAAACAAGTTCTACCATTTATTTTTTACCATTTCACATTTACCCTTTGATTTTGGTGCTTTAGAGCAGTTTTTACCTCGAAGTTCACCAGCTGATTGCGTAAGATTCAGTGGACCATTCCTCGTGCCATCCGGACCAAGTAGGAGCTATCTTTGTTCTCTTTCATTTCATATCATTCATTTTCAATTTCAGGTAAAAAAATTGAGTTTTTGGGGCCCCTAGGGTTTCAATTTTCCAAGATAGGATCAGTGCAGCCTTTCATCATCGAAAGGTGCATTGTAGTGCACTTACCTAGAAGGTTACCTGTATTGTAGCGCACTATCCCTAAGTTTGGGCTACGCTGAGCGCAAAACCCAATTTCATTCAGCTATTTTTACCCAAAAATTCTTCTACTTTTTGCAAGAAATGGATCCTAATTTGCCTTATGGTTGTATTTTCAGGTATTGATCGGATCAGAATGACGATTACATGGAAGGAACAAGAGCACGAAAAATAGGATATGATTGCCTAAATAACCAAGGCACGGTTGAGGCCCTAAGGAATTGCGGGTTACTCAAATATTTTCGATTATCTGGTATGAGGCAGTAAATTGAGCTTTTGCAGTTCCTTGTTCGTTCATGGGATCCTACTGATCAGGCATTTCACATTAGAGACAAAGTGGTCTCAATTACCATCGTTGACATATACTTTCTTACCGGACTATCGAGGTGGGGTTCCCCCATCTCACTTTCTGGATTTTCCAAAGGGGGTGAATCAGTGAGAGATTACATTCGATAGTTCTGTCAGCTAGGTGCACAACCTAACAGGAACGGAAAGATTAACATCAGGGATGTTAGTGATTTACCATTGAGGACGGTCCTCTTTACCATTTCCAAATTGGCTGGCAGCGCGACACTAAATTTGGCAAACAAATCATACATGCAGTACGCATTAGAGTGTTTAGAGCCAAAAGCGTTCAACTGGGGCGAGGTAATACTTTCATCCTTGAAAGAACAACTGACCAAGGTGAAAAGCGAAAAGACAAAGAACTTTGGCTATGGGTTGATCCTAATTTCTTTCTCCTTGGAGAGAATTCCACTTATGCAACCACAACTTGTTTCACTGGGTGTATCTGGACATAGGGATCCATGGATGCAGAGATGGGTAGATTTTATGGCTAGGCATGCTGGTCAGCCATTGATTACATTTACCTCTGCATTCTTTGAGTGGCTTGATCAACAATATATGGCCATCGTAGAGTATCCATATCTAGGGATGGATTTCCGCAGAGATCCAAACTTGATCTTACCAGCTGGAGCACAGTGGGGTGTTATAGGTAAATTGTTTGACCAAAGTGTTTTTTTTATTTTAAAGTTTCTACATTTTTTGTGTTTTTTGATTATCTCCAAGACTAAACAAAATCATTTTTAAGTATGTAGACATTGGACTTGTTTGACCTGTGAGGTACCAACGAGTGGCAGGTGGGCCAGCACAAAGACCTGTTGGGAGAGCAATTCTCTGAGACTTAGATTTAGCTGAGACACTGGCTGAACTATAGGACCACATAGAGGGTTTGACCCTAGGAACTCCAATTGTCTGAATTGAGGAGTTGCCTATGTGACTGCAGCGCCACACTATTGGCATTCTGAGTCGTTGGATGAGACTTTTATGCATGATAACACAGGCTGTGACTTGTTATCATGAGCACCACTAGTCTACTTAGATGTTTTCTGCATACATTTTGAGTTTTTGGGTCAGATGACCAATTTTGTCTTGGACACAAAGTGTTTGTAAATTTTTTTAAAACAACTATCTATTTTACTTTCGGAGTTTTATTATGGTTATGTGATGCAATCCTATTCAACTGATGATGTGAATTGAAAATATTTTCTATACATATGTCGCAAATGTCTATTTAAAACATAATTTGCTAGAGAATCAGTCAATGTGTTTAGATTTCTACAAATGTTCTGATATTGAATGAAATCAAAATACCTTTCCAAAATATGAACTCTAAGGAACATGTGATGAATTGTTAGGTTTCAGATGATATAAACACCAGTAAGTTGTAGTACAATGAGTTGAGTCTAGCCTAATGATGATTCGGCGTATGCCAAGTGAAATGGCATCAGAGAGAATTTAAATCAACGCGCTATACTCAACGATATTCTTCATCAATCGACCAATACAAATCCCTCTAAAACTCACTAACTCGCCACTTGGAGCGAAAATGGCCCATGCTGCAAAGGATAGGTTCTGTGTACTATGACTAGCCCCATTGGCATAACCAACAAATGGTTCTAAAAAGTTCGACATCTGCAACAAATGCAAAGTGGATTACTTAACCAGATAAAAACTCTAAAAGAAACACACACACACATGCAATCAAAGCATATAAAAAGTGAGTTTTACTACACTTAATTAATAATAGTAACGTTTAAGGTACAACCTGTTTCAGGGCTGCGACAATGGAATCCCATCATAGTCTACTAACTCAGACACCTTTCGTCAAAACATGCTTAACAATATAAGGGCCCATCCATAGCGGTTCGAATTTTCCTGCTCCAAGTTTATCAGACTCCTGATCGTAAAGCAAGACCAAGTCACCTTCTAAGAAGACACGAGGCTTGACATTTTTATCATATTACACCTTAATAAATTTCTTATTCGCTTCGTTAGCCAATGTGGCATCACGACGGGTTTCATCCAGATGGATTAACTCTAAGAAATGCGCTTCCTCTTCAGAAGTGTCAGGTAATAGGTCAATCGCGAGTTTGAGAGACGAGATTTCACATTGAATCGGTAAAACTGCTTCCAAACCATACACCAACTGAAAGGTTGTGAATCCAGTCGCATTTCTCACCGAGGTTCGATATTCCCACAGAGCCAAGTACATGACTAAATGCCAATTTCTTTTATGAACTCCAATCATTCTTTGCAACATGCGCTTAAATACTTTGTTGATGGCCTCAAACTGTCCATTAGCTTGCGGGTAGTATGGAGTAGAACTATCATGTGACAGTACTAACTTGGTGGTCAACTCAACCATCATGTGATTGCGAAAATGCGATCCATGATCTGTAACTATGGCTTGTGGTACACCAAACCTGGCAACCACATGGTTGAAGAAAAATAAAGCAACCATTTTGCCACTGTTGTTCAATGTTGGCATCGCCTCAGCCCATTTGGTAAAATAGTCAACGGCGACTATAATATACCCATGCCCCCTGGCTGAAGTGGCGTTACATGTCATAAATTCAATGCCCCATTTGGCGAATGGGCCAACAGCAACGACTGGATGCAAAGCTGCAGGTGGTAATCTAGTTTTTCGATCATAAATATGGCATGCATGACAGCTTCTGACAGCGATAATGCAATCTTTGAATATGGTTGGCCAGAAGAAACCAGCACGGAGAATTCTTTGTGAGAGTCCACCACAAGCACCTGAATGACATTCATTCAAAGCTTTATCTGCTTCCTCATGAATGAGGCACCTATCTAAAATCATATCGACACCACAACGATAAAGCGTATCACCAAGGATCAGATGATCTTTGGCTTGGTATCAGGTAAGTCATTGTTCAGAGTGAGAGATATTAGGCCGGAAAGCTTGGGTCTGGAGATAGACCAATATATATCCATACCATGGACCACTTAACGAGATTAGAAAAAAAGACTCATCCAATATTGATGCTTCTGATGTTGAATCAATGGAGGATGAGGGAAGATCACAAAGTAACTTGGCGAAAACAAGAGATTTCTTTGATTTAGATTTGATGAATTCCAAATCAAATTCCTGCAAAATAACTATCCATTTTGAATATTTTCCCCCCAGCAATTGATGTGACAAAATGTATGTCATAGGGTTGCAATCCGAAAAAATAGTAGTTTTACGGAGGACGTAATGACAAAATCTCTGCAAATTTTGAACGGCTACCAAATCTAACTTTTTGACATAGGAATACTTACTTTTTGTATCATTGAGATTACAACTCAAGTAATAAATAGGATGTTCAATTCCACTTTCTTCTTGGACTAAAACCATGCCAATGGTTGTATCTGCAACGGCGAGATACAGGTAATAGTATTTTTGATAGTTTGGGGCATACATTAATGATGCTCTAATCAAGGAATCTTTAAGAGCATCAAAGGAAGCTTGTGCAACTTGATCCCAATGGAAGGGTACCCCTTTCTTCAATAGACATCTAAAACCTTTAGCTAATTCAGCATAGTTTGGAATGAACCTCCCCATAAAGTTTTCCTCCCCTTGAAGTCTCTGTAACTGTAACAAGTTTAAAGGTGGAGGCAAGTCAAAGATTGCCTGAACCTTAATTGGATCGAGTCGAATTCCATTTTTGGATACCACAAATCCAAGAAATAGACCAGAGCTGACACAAAACACACACTTGTGTGGATTGAGTCATATCTTGTAGTGTCGACACCGTAAAAATATTGCTCTCAAATGTTGTGGGTGATCAGTCTGCTTTCATGAATGAGCAGGAAAATCATCAAGATAAGGTTGAACAATGTGCTTGATGTCATGGAAGGCATAATTCATTGCCCTCTGAAATGTAGCCCCTGCATTCCTAAAACCAAAAGGTAACTTTCGATAGGCGAATGTGCCCTATGGACAAATAAAATTTGTTTTAGATTGGTCTTGTGGGCAGATATTGATTTTATTGTAGCCAAAAAATCCATCCATGAATGAGAAGATTTCACATCCAGCACATTCGTCAATAATCTTGTCGATAAAGGGTGTAGGATAATTGTCTTTTGGACATGCTTGATTTACATCCCCATAATCGACGCACACTCGAATTGTCCCTTGTTTTTTTATAACTGGAACAATGTTAGATACCCAATCAGTAAGAGGTACAGGGAAAATGAAGCCATCACGCAAAAGTTTTTCAATCTTTGCTTTAATGGCAATGACTTTATCTGGATGAATAGGTCGAAGCCGTTGTCGTACTGGTTTGACATCAGAGTACATTTTAATCTCATGTTCAACAATGCTTGAGTCAATCCCTGACATCTCCTCGTAAGACCATGAAAAAATATCTCTAAATTCACGAAAGAGAGTTTGGTAATTATCAAGTTCCAATGGAGAACAAGATTTGTCGACATGAATGTTTTCCACAATGTTAGGCTTGGTCGAAATGTTTATAAAAATTGTTTCTTTTATGTTTGACAAATTACGCTCAGAATCTACAATATCTACTCTTACAGATTTCAACAGGAAATCAACTATTGATGGGTGGTTTAGCTCATTTGAATAAACTTCGATTTCATCTAGAAGATGGGAATGATGATGATAATATTCCCATAGTTCCTCTCCTATCATCATTGATTGGATGATTCCTTCATCCGTAGAATGTATACGTGAAATAGCGCCGAAGAGGTACCATATTCTAACGACTTATCTACCCATACAAATGTTGAGTGTGGATTTGGGTTTTCCGCACAAGCTCGAAGATTGATTGCTATGATGATTCAATGGGGCTTAATGGCATCACCTCAATATTACTATCAACTTCAACTTGGTTGGTAATCCTCCTTAAATCAGATGAGCTGGAAGAAATCATGTTGCAAGCTCTACTCTTGCCACTTCCGCCAAATCAGATGGTGACGGGAGGGTAAAAGTACCCATTAGGGAAGGATCTTTAAAGAGACCTACTCCAACACTTTGAGGTGACAGCAGGGGTCCATGTACCAACGGAATGCTTCCCGTAACCTGTGAACTATTGGCAAATAAGGCTAGCTGATCAATGACTATGATTCCACCCTTAAAAGGGAATGAAATAGTATGAAAGTACGTGGAAACCACAACAGCCATAGCATATACCCAAGGCCTTCCCAGCAAAATGTTGTAATTGAGGGGTCCGTCAACTACCTCAACTTCAACAGTAACCGTTTTTCCCCCAAGTTCGATTTGCAGGTTACTCAAAATCCCACATGGAGTATATGTTCTTCCATCAAAAGCTTTCAACGTAGTTGGTGATCGTGACAACGGCGGTGAACCAAGTTTTTTCCAGTAGCTCATGGACATAATGCAAGTAGATTCCCCCTCATCAATAATAGTTCAGTGAACATTCTTATTGAGAGCTTTTACTTGGATTAGGAAAGTTAATTGTGCTGGTAACTGTGGTGAATATCCCGCATGGTTAAAAACCACAAGATTTGAATCCGTAGGATCTATTCCGCCTATTGCTGACAGTAAAACCTGCTTTTGGGAGGGACCGTTTTGCAGCACCTCGAGTGTCGACATAGCATAAGGCAATTGAGCAAGATCTTCCACTATGTTATAATTTTGAGCTTCTCAAGCCTGAAGGTTGAATGTCGATTTGTGCACAACTCCCTTTGGTGGTTTTATCGTCAATTCAGGTAAAATGGGTGGAACAACTTTAGATGAAGTTGAAGTCGAAGGATTAGGTTGTTCAGTGACCTGATTATTCAACGATGATGGATTTCCATAATCTTTGTTTCTTGTTGACACAAAAACTTCTTTTTGTGGCTTTGTGATGGATAACATGAGTACTTGGGATGTGGAAGCATGGTCTATTGCAACCAAATGTGTCTCTGGGGTTGGAAATGGATCAGTCAACATTGCTGATGTATTTGAAGTATTTAAAAGTTTAGAGACCTCAGAGCGATGTGGACAATCTCTTGTAAAATGCTCGTCATTACATATCAGACATGAATAACGAGGTTTCCTTGCCAAAGTAGAGGAATCAAATGATTTCTCTGGAGGGGAATTTTCTTGTTTCTTTTTGTTTTTCCCCTTTTTCTTGCTCCCTGGTTGCTTTGGATTTTTTCCCTTGTCGGATGACACGACATTAATCTCGGAGGCAAAAGTATTTTATGATGCATTGGTAGTTTGATTGGAAACAACAAGAGTTTGACCAGATGGTCTTCTTGTTGTTTGTGTGCTTGAAAACTGATCACACCGTCGCTGACATGAGAGTCCTTACTCGATTGTGCAGGTGGAGGAACAGTGAAAGCTGGTTGAGGTGCATTGGGAATTTTATCATAAAGCGTGCCGAATTGTGTTTAAATCAAATCTAAGTATTGGGCACGAGCAATAACTTTCTCTTCTATGACAACTCCACCTTGTTCCACATCCTCGGTGATTGATGGCAACAAGGATTTTATGAACCACTCAGCTAAAAGTTGATCGGGAACATATGTCTTAACCATTCGACGACGACGCCACCACTGATGAATATGATCTGATATATGAGTAGCAGTAGTCTATTTAAATTTGGTTAGGAGCTCCGTTCCAGTCTCGTATCTGATAGGTAATTGGAATTGGGTCAAAAATGTAGTGGCTAAAGTGGTGAAATTATTGAAAGAAGCTATAGGTAATTCAATGTACCATTTAGCAGCTGGACCAGTAAGTGTTCTTTAGAAAAGATGAAGTCTGACCGAATTGTCATTTAAGGAGTTTGATGAACACCACAAATGAAAGGTCATAACATGATTTGATGGGTCTTCTCCTGGATTTCCGTTAAATTTTGGAATGTCAGATGGTAACTTATGTGGAATTACCGGCCACCAAGGTGCATATAAGATTGGATCATTAGTGAGCCGATTTAAATCTGGTAATTCTAAAGTTGCTACAAACGGCAACTGTCGATTCAAGTCGGGTTGAGAATACCCAGGATATGATGGAATTGCCTGAGCAATAGGTCTTTGCATACCAACATAGAGCATCTGCATTTGGTAACCTTGGTATGGTTGCTGAATAAAACCAATATAAGGTGGTTGTTGATAACCAGGTTGAATGTGTGGTTGTCCATAACCTATAAAGCCTTGTTGACCAGGACCTTGGTAAGCTTGAGATTGACCAAAACCAGGTTGAGCCTGTGGAACAAGTCCAAACTGGGGTTGGAATTGCTAGAATTGGTGTTGTTGAAATTGAGGTTGCCACAGTTGTTGAATCAACTGTTGTTGATTTAACGGTTGTTGTTGTCTAGCAATGAAAGGTTGGCTAGGTTGTGAATAAAATATACCAGTGTAAGCTTGGGTCAGTCCAAATAAGGGTATGCTAACCTGAGGTTGTTGCTGAACTCCAGAAACAAGTGGTTGTTGTACAACAACTTGAGGAACTTGAACTTCTTGACTTGAAACTTATGATTTCAAGGTAGAAGGATTAGTTTGTACCGGTTGAGATACAACAGTTTGAACTTGTGATTGTGGTTCAGTAGTAACAACAGGTGTAGTGGGAATAGCTGACACAGTTTGCATTGGTTGTGTTGGATACACAAGCCTTGGTTGAACTGGCATTGTTGGTTTCCATTAACAAAATCTAATTCCAGATTGACCTGAATACTATGGGATATTAGCATATGGTAGTCCCCTGGAATAAGGAGGATATGGTGAATAAGAATATTTCTCTCCATATGGTGGCAATCCAATATTTAATGGATACATAGGTCTTTGTTGACCAAATTACTTAGCTTGATACTAATATGCAGGATCAAACTGTTGAGTTCCCATTAGAGAAGAACCAGGTAAAATTCTAGTTGAGGACATGGGTGATGACCATGGTGTAGAAGCAACGCCTCAGTGGGTTCCAGACAATGATTGGTAACCAACCGGGATGGACAATTCACCATACATGTGTGACTCAGGTGCGGTAGAAAACATTGAAGAGGTTACAACAGAAGATTTTGCTGCAGCTACATCATATGATACAGTTTGAGATGTTGACGGTTGTTCAGCCATAGTTAACTGACCCAAAATTTGTCCTAAAGAATCGACGGGTACTTGAAAAGAAGCAGGATCAAATGAAGCGAAAAAAACAGGAGTATTAGGGTAAAGATAAAGCCCAGTTCCAAAGTGAAACAGGGTTCTAGGTGTGGAATCTTCTTCCAATTCCTCCTCTATAGCAATTAAACCTGGTGGAAGAACTTCACCGTCAAGTCCGTAAAATATTTCTGGTGTTGATGAAGTTGAAGTTTCAATAGTTACTAATGTCTGAGGGGTAACCGGTTGATCATCTTCCAGTAAAGTAACAACTTCTGAATGTTCAAATTCGAAGTCCAGATGTTCGGGTAAATGAACAATAGTTTCAGAAAGAGGTTCCTAAACAACTTCAGGTTCAGATGTAACTTCTGTTTGAACTGGGATAGATTCTAGATTAACTTTTGGTTGAACTGATTCAAGTTCAGAAGTACTTTCTTGTTGAGAAATTTCAAGTTGAGGATCAACTTGTTGTTGAACAACTTCGGTTACTGTTTCACTAGGATCAGTGCTAATGTCCTCAGGTAATTGTGAAACTTCTTCTTCAGGAACAGATGTACCAGAAATAGTTGGAGTAACTAGAGTCTTTGTACTTACCGAAATAGATGATTCAGGTAACTCAGATGAAGAACTAGGAGTTCTTGATGTACTAGACTCAGTTAAGCGAGACCGCTTTGCCCGAATTGGTGTCGCTTCAAGAGGAAAAGGCGGTTTGCTCGCTGTTCTCCGCGAACGACGGGGTATGGGTTGATGTTCCTCCATGATTGCTAATTAATTTTATTATCAAAAAAGAAATAAACAAAAAAGGGTATACTAGGCAAAAGGTTTACCAAGCAACTGTGAACTGCAAAATACCTCCTGGCGAACCAAGAAGTACGGGTAGGCAATCTCCCCAAATGTTGTGTTCGATGTATCACAGTTTACAAGGCAGCTGACTCGGTTACTTAAGGATGGATAGCAACCTAGAGTTGTCCTCCCATATATACCCGAAGGTACGTGGAGGCCCAGTCTGTATAAGCGTTGTCTAATGCAAAACCACATAGTGAGAGCATTCTTATATACTTTACGTACTGTAACACCGCCCTATATACCCAAAGATACGTGGACGAGCTACGATATACTCACGTACGTGGAATGAGGTACCACACTTGGGATGTATTGCAGACAAGTTAGTGACAGTTACTTTTTTTCACGACACTGGAACACGTCTCTAGCCTAGAACCACTAATTGTTCGCGTTAATGAAAATGCTCCATTAGATAAATTGATGTTTATTTTAAGTTGATCTTGGTTAGGAATTTGCCTTTCAAGTTCACCACGTGATTGGAAACTGGCACAAACTTCAGCACCTAGATGGGAAATTGACCCTCAAAGGATCAGTGCAGGCTGTAGTGAGAGACAGTGTGCTTCAGTGCACTAGCTCTATGCGGGAAGTGCATTGCAGCGCATTGTGTCCTTCATTGGGTCGCGCTGGTGACAATAAGCCATTTCTGAAGGCAATTTTGACACATTTTTTACTCAATTTTCGAAGAAATCAGACTAAAATTCAATCAACAACCACAAGTAAAATATGTAAAAATGTCTTAAGAGGATGATAAGTTACTAAGATGGATAATCGCTCCCCAGTGGAGTTGCCATTTTTTTTTTGGGAAATTTTAGTGTCTACGGATAAACGCTTAAACCCCTAGACTAGTAGCTAAGTCTAGAACAATAGTGAAAAGCATTCTCTACTTTTTCTATAACCAATAGATTAAATAATACAATAAAGAAGCCTACCTGAAGCTTCCGCTTACTCTTTATCTCCTTTGACCAATTCTGTCACTCATTTTCATACTTAATCTGCTTGAAAAGTATCTGCACACAAACAGAAGACAAAAACCGATCAAAGCATATGATAATGATCTACTGATTAAACATAAAATGGAATCAAGTGCATAATACACATGTGAAAGCATCGATGAACAATACAAACATATGGAAAAAACTTTGAACACTTTATTAGTAAAAGGAAGAGTTACAACCCAATTTTCCTGATTCAGTGTCACTCCTCCAGTTCAATCCCATCCTCTCCTCATAAAAAGCAAGACATTTTGACATCATTACAATACTTGATACCAACTCAAGTCTCATACTAACAGCATCTCCCTATAATTCAATGATTTCCAGCCCCTGGTCACTTAGATGAGTGGTCTTTTTCTAGGTGAATGAAGGAAGTTATCCCATAAATGGTGATAATGAATACCCTCCCAAACTTAGGATTTAGTTCCATGGAGGAAGGGATAAAGGGATTGATGTTCCTTAACTCCCTCCCTCATCCGATTTCGAGCCCAAAAGAGTGGATAGCCTTAGGAAAAATCTAAAGGCATCCTATGGATAAGAATATTTCAAACCCCAATGCAGATTTTGCTCAAATTCACCAGCACAAACCAAAGAGGGCTCAAGTGTGTTGCAATACACCCTGGCAGTGTATTGGGCTGCACTGCAGTGCACCTTGATAAAGGCTTGCCTACGTTGATCTTCTTAGAGGCATTTTTTGGATGATTTCAGTCATGGAATCTCTTGGGAAGGAGGAATTCTAATGGTTGACTTCATTTAGGGCATGTAACAACTGAATTAGGGTTTGATGGGCCCTAATAGTACTGATTTGCAAGTCGGGGTTGATGTGCCCAAATTGATCTGTAACAGATGGTAATAATTATTTGGTATAATTTAATTTCAAAAAACCAATTGCATTGTGCTTACTAATATCATATATGTAATAATGTTCAATATTTTTTGAAATTAGGATTCTAGTGATGATGAGCGACCCACCTACCATATTCTGGTGCACCCCACTACAACGTCAACTTGAGAGAAGGTTTCATTAAGAGCAAGACTTGGAGAGGAATCATACAAAGAATGGTTGAATCAACCATATATTCAATTCTTGCTACGTCCAGATTTGCCAATTAGGAATGACTACGATAATAGTAGTTCTTCATCACAAGTTGGAAACAGAGGCAATCAAATAGAGGTTGGTATGGATGATTACTTATGGGATACGACTTCCATGGAGGCAATGTTGTTAGATGCATTCCAAAACGATGAGCTAGGGGATGATGCTCATATCACTAATACCTTATTTGAAAGCCTGAAATATGCTTCCACCACCCTTCTCTTTAGAATTGGCGTCCAGTCAAAGTCTACTCAGTTGGAGACAACGATGTTACTATAAGACTTGAAAACAAATTTTGGCATGTCGAATGCATGTTTCTCGGAAATATTGAGGTGATTGACATGTATGATCGATCAAGTCCCTTATATTTGAGAAATTTTGTCACACAATCAACATTAAAAATGGTTTTATGAATGTTAAATATTGACATTGTACATTTATATTTCCCACCAACTGCAGGTTATTCAAAGATAAGGTTCTTTTGAGTGATTATGTCTTCTCGGGTAGCTATGAAGAGGCAAAGTTGTTAGGTCTCTATAATACTAGTGTATTCTCCTTATTTTTATTGTTAGTGTAGCCTCTTATTGTTATTGTTGTGCCCATGTATCCCCATGTTGTTATTATCATTCCCCATAGAAGCCCACTATGTTATTATTGTACCCTTACATTATTATTGTTATGTAGGCTCTGATTATATTGTGACCCCTTATACTCCTATATATACCAAGAAGGTATTATCATTTGTATCATCCAAGAATTGTTCATTTATGTAATGTAAAGGATGTTTCCACTCAAAGGGGAGAATTTTTAAGTTGTTGACCTATATTTTCTTCTGCTCTTTGAGTTGGTTGCATAACATTTGGTATCAAAGCTTTGGATTCAAGGGTTTCACTTCTGCAAACATTTCATCTTGAAATTTTTGTTACAACTTTTTTTCTACAAAGCTTCAAAAGTTGAAATCACAACCACGTGGAGACAAAATATTGGTGAACCATGTGTACGAATTTCTTTCAGCTCTTATTTCACTATATTTTCAGAGATATGATCAAAGGAAGTTAGGGCTTTTGCAAAATCTAGAATTCCATCTCAAACATGTGACCTAGGGAAAATCATCATAATTTTCTCTTTGAGCATAAAATTTGAATTTCATAAAAAGTGACAAAAATCGGATGGACTATAGTTTTTTGGGTATCATTTTCAGGGCCGAAGCTCAAAACACTAACACGTGGCACTCCGTACAAGTTCACTCTAATGAACTAGTCTATAATTAGGTCATCCTAGGAGATTAGGAATAACACCTTATTGAAGAATCCAATATATGGCTGACTTATGGGGTTTGAAAGAATATTCAAGGGCTACCAAAATATGAAATCTTAGATCTTGGAGATCCGAAATTATAGAGATACAATAGTTTCAATATCGAGCTCCTAAAAAGAAATAAAATGGTGTGTATTTTTTTTAATTTTGCATAACTTTTGATTGAAAAATCAATTTGAAGTGATTCAAAGGGCATAGTGAATTATAGATATCATTGTTTGATTCCAAAATGCCTCAAAACAAAAAATGGACACACCTAGTAAGAAACTAGAAATCTCTTCTATGACACATGAAGAAGAGGAAGAAATGCAGCATGATATATCAAAATTACGATACCAAGTGCAACAAATTTCGCTCTCGCAAAAGTAACAAAAAATGAATTGGAAGTCATGATGAATGTTAAGATAGATGGTATAAAAATGGACATAGGAGTTTTGAATGATGGTTTAAAAGCATACATGGAAGCAACGATGAATGTCAAGATAGAGGGGTTGAAGGAAGGTTTGGAAAAGTTACTATAAGAAATGGTTCCAAATGGTGACAAGGTAATCCATGAAAATCATGATGAGGAAAAAAGGAATATGAATTATGATTTTAGAGACTCCAATGTTGGGTTTAAGAACCACCACATTCCAAAAATCAATATGAGGAAGTTTGATGGCAAGGATCCGGTAACATGGATACTACAGATGGGGGAATATTTTAATCTCCATGATGTGCAACACTCACAAAAGGTATGCGTTGCAACTTTATATTTAGAACCAAATCAGTTTGTATGGTATCGATGGATTTATTCTCATAAACCACTTGTCACTTGGTTAATTTTTATGGAGGGAATGATAGCACATTATAAGGATACAAATAGAAACACCTTCTTTAGCCTCCTCATAGTACTTAAGGAGGCCTACATTCCTCAAGAGTGTTTGGGTTGTTGCGTAATAAGGTGAAGGTATAAATCCCTCTCGCTCTCTCTTGTGCCTCCCATGGTTGAACCACATTGTATTGGTCCATCATTTTCTCCTGCTCCTGTTGCTACTCCCTCTATTGATGTCTATGCTACATGATTGATATATAAAATACATCAGCCCCATACATAAACCGTATTTTTTTTTATTAAATGAAAATTGTATTTATAAATATGGACATATAACTTTCAACTAAAAAAAAAAACCATCTTTGGTGCACCCAAAAATCAATAATGCACCGAAATTGATGCGCCATCGAATAAGAAAGCACCGAAAATAGTGCATACATACATATAACGCACTGCTTTTGGTTTGCATACATACAAACACATTGATTATTTTTTATTTTCAATGTGGTGCATCGAGACAACATTGCACACTGGTGCATACGTATAACATTTTCACACCGAAACAGAACATTCAAGTTAAATGCACTAAGCTATATTTTTTTAATATTATGTGTGGGGTGTGTTTGGTAGGTATAAACGCACCAGGAGTAACTTAAAAACGTACGCACCGACGTACAAATTATAGCATTTTTCGGTTTGTTTTAATTTACCAAACGCACCGACAACACTGCGGTGCATTAAGTTCATGCACCAGAGTGAGGTGAACCATGTAAATTTATAGGGTGCACCTCTACTAGTGCGAGCTGAACCTATCGAATGCACTGCGCAGGAAAAAAAACAAAACAAAAACAATGGATTTTTTTACCTAATTTGCAATTCTAATTCGCTAAAAAAGTAATATAGATAGAAACATAGACATTACCTGGACATTTGATCGTCAGGGAGGCATAGTTGTCACGTAAATGAGAAAAACAAATTTCACTACCGTTTGAGAAAATTTGAAAGTTATGCACTGAGCGCAGGACAGAAGGATGGTGACCAAGAGAAGCAACTACGGCAGGGCGCTTGAGTGAGGCAAGAGTGGCATTAGTGCTTCGGAGCTCTACAACACTGCAAATGGTAAAAATAAAATTTAAGGCTGGTAGGTTTTTTTATTTAACTTTGCTTCGGTGTGTTATTGTAATTGCACCAATGTGTACTATTTCCAAGCACACCGCATTTTTAAACAACACTGTGGCGTTTTAATACATGAACAACACCGATGCATCGTGGGCATATAGTACCAAAATGGTGAAAATAATTTTAAGACTGACATTTTTTAAATTTAACCTTTGTACGGTTCTATCGAGTAGTATAACCATCGGTGCCTTGGTAGTTATACAACGGGGCGTTTTAATACACGAACAACACTGGTGTTTTGTAGGAATATAGCACTGAAATGGTAAAAAAAAATTACAACCAACATTTTTTAAATTTAACCTTTGTCTGGTGCTATCTAGTAGTGTACGCATTAGTACATCATATATAGGTAGCAAACTGTTGCTTTTATTTGTATAAAAAATAACGTTTTAACGATGCATCACTCTTTATTAAATACTTGGGTTTTTAGTGTGTTATATTGTGAAATTGTACGCACTAGGGTGTTAGTGTATTAGTTTAGCAGTGGGTCGTTGTCAAAATATAGCATCAGACTCAGAAAAATGAATTTTATGACAGACATTTTTGTAAATTTAACCCTTTTACGGTACTATCGAGTCGTATATGCACTGGTGTGCTTTATGTACTTAGCACACCATTATTTTTTTATTATTATAAAATAAATCTACCACGGTGCAATATGTGCTATTAGGCGTCGGTGCGTAAATGTATAGTAACGCACCGTTGTGTTAGTTTATTAACGACGCATCGTCAAAAAACATCTGCTAAAATATCCTCCCACCCAACTCTACTACAAACAGATTTTGGGTTATTTTTATAGGAGCTTCCGCAAAAAATTCACCTAGAGGGTATTTTCCTTGTAGTGTTAGAAATTAAATCAACACTTCAAGTTCAGATTATATATATACTTATTTTTGTATTGATTCATATGGCTATTTAAAAGGACTTCTAATAAGTGTCTCGCTGGTATGCCATAAGGCTTAAATATCACAATACAAATAGACCATAAAGTACATTCTCATCATATGAAATGTTGTTAAAAAAAATGTTCAAAATTAAAATTGTAATCTTAAAAGCCTCCTACACAAGGGAATTGTACCACCTCTATGTGGAAAAATGAGTCACCCCCTGAGTTAGAGTGGTCATTCAAAGAATTGCCAAAAAACTTAGTGAGAGACAAGCTACTTTGAGTCCCGAATGTGCAAGCCCAATGAAGAGACAACACAAAAACCCATCCTTGTAGGCATGGGTTCTTTGGATTTAGTTTAATGCCATAATCACACTACAATCAATTATGTTTTTATAATAAATGAGATACAAATTTGAAATAATCCTCAGATCAAAATTACATCTCAATTTTTTTAAATAATACTTATCATACATTTATTAATCTAATTTAAAATTTAATATCCTCACATGAATGTCCATGTATAAGGGACTATCGATGGCACTATCATGTGGGCACATCAATGGGATGATACAATTAGGTTGTAGTATACCTAGGGGGGATAATATGGGGTACAGAGAGAGGTACCCAATGGAATAATGTAATAATGTAAAGGCCATATTGTTATGTATTTCTAGCTTTTTGGTTCTCTTGCGGGTCAAGTGCATAACAAGTGGTATCAAGGAGATCACTCCATAAGCCATATATTTGTCAATACACAATACTTGACATGTTTCAATGGAGAGTCTCTAGCCTCTATATAGGCTTCATACATACAATACCATGAGCCTTTCAATACCATACACCTAATACAATGGGCTTACCACATTATTCCTTTACTACTTATGGTCATGTTGATGCCTCAAAATTCGTTGCACCCACATGGGGGGGAACCACTTGGTACAGACCTTAAAGTAGCTCATTTTTCGTATGGAGTAGTAGCTCCGACTAGTTAAATTAAGTCCAGTTACCTTTTCTCAATCACTATCAGTTTTAAATATGTCTTTAATTGCTAATCGCTAGAGACATCGGATCAATTCTTCTAGTTGATCAGGGAAGAAGAATGGCCCTTAAGTTGTTTTTGTGGAACAACCAAACCAATCTAAATCTTTGCCTCGAAGAGAGGACTTCTAAGATAGCACATGCATGATTTAACTAGTATGTAATTAATCTATCTTATCTTGATTGAAGGAAAGAAAAATCCTTCTCCCAATCAAGAGTTGATTTACTAAAAGAAAACATGAAGGAATCGAAATAAAATGAAGGAATTAGATCAAGGAGATAGCTCTCGAGATCTCACTCCTTGTTAATCTAAATACTAACAATCAAGCACTTAGTAAATAGTTACATAAGTGTTTGATGGAAGTATATCCAATTCCTAAATTATATGCATATAAAAACTTATTTATTTCCCAGGTTTACTTGTTATTTGAATGCGATCTAAAATGGTTGTCTTTAGTACATGGTAATAAAAATTAATCATATACTAAAATAAATGAAAACTTTTAAGTTAATTCTTTTAATTAAATAGTTAATTAAAAGAATTGTTAAAGCATATATCGCCATCCAAATAAAATAACAATTTGTTGCTAGATGTATTAAAAATTACAGCACTGGCATATTCAGAAATGAGATGATGTTGAACTGTGTTAATAATATACATATAACAAACAAATTGGAAGAAACAATGGTTGTGAATTATACTAAAAAGAACATGAAAAACATTGATAAAAATACCCGATGTATCACGCTTCTTTTGTAAAATACATAGTCCCGGTCCTTTTTCCTTTATTCCAAAGCTTCCCAAAAGTACATAAATGCGACTCTTTGAAGCCTCTTTAAACAAAAAAAATAAGAACCTCGATCCAATCATTTTATTAAGATGAGCTTCTGAAAATACAAAAATGTAATCTCCACTCAACTTTCTTCATAAAATTCAGGACCCGACCCAATCTATTAAGATAGACTTCGAGATACAAAAATGCAAGCCCCAAAGGTCTTCTTTCTCAGATTCCAGACCCCCTATTCATTATGATGAACGGGTTTTTATAGCACATGGAGGATGCAAAAAATAAATGATTGCACACAGCGCTAGGGAGTTAAACAAATCCCTTATTATTTGTGAAGATAATGTAGAAATGGAAATGGTTTTCATAACAATTTGTGGAATGTCGCTCTGTCTCTTTTAGCATTGTTGATTGAGTCTGAAATATCTAACAATGGCCAATTTCGTGGAATGACATGTCCCTTTTGCACAATTTTCCTTCTTCTTTTGCACCTGAAAGCGAGAAAACAGTGAGCGGATTAGCCATAAAATCAACGCTAAATTTCTAAATCTTAACTTTTTCGAACTGTTGAAAATAAATCTGTAAGTTGTGTCAAACAAAACGATGAATTGTCATTAATTAAGAAGACAACAGGGTTTTCTTTAAGAATAAATCGCAACCGCATTCGGGACAAGGCTTTGATTATGAAATAAATTGCAATCGCATGTAATTGGGGAGTCATAATAATCACATTCGCAATTAATCGGGACTGTATCACAATCACAAATTAAAAGGAGGTGGAAATAGCGTGAGGCATGTGGATCTTGATATTGTAATATCGCAATAGCAGAAGACCAGGGATGAGCTAGTCGTAATCGGGTCTGTGGAGTGGCACAACACTTAACGGTGCCTCTTGAAAGTTGCGATTGCAATGTACAAGGATGATGTCGCAGTATATGACACAGCAGGTGACGTGGAGCATAACGTGGCAGATCACGTGGAGGATGACGTCATGGGTGACGTGACATAGGAATGGGTCTCGCATATCGCAATCACATTTGATATGGGCTGGGAGGTATGGATTTTGATAGTCATGGATGCAATATTAATTTAACTGTGTTTTATAATCACAACAGAGCTGGAGTTGGTCGCACATCGCAATCGCAATCGCGGAATATGGGATCAAGCCTTTGGTTCTTGCGTTGCGCAAACGCAACGGGGGCTTATTAAATGGAGTGAATGACTCGTCAGGTCCGGGCAATCACAATCGCAAAAGGGTTAGGCCACGGGAGTTGGGCTACGGGATTTGCAATCTCCATGGATGGGAGATCTTTATGAAGTGGAGTTCACGACTCCATCGGGTCTGGGTGATCGCTAAATCGCATCGCAATGAGCCAGCGGAGGGGTATTAACCATGGTATGTTATTTATTTGCGATGCGGGGGAGCAGTAAGGAGTAAACTCATATGATTATTATTTTTTTATTAAATAACCCATGTTTAATACTTAATGCTTTAAAAGCCTAAGTATGAGCTTTGGTCTCGGAGGCTATTTGGATTTTTATTTCTATGAAATAAAATCAAATGGTTTTAAAACTAAAAAATGTTTTGCTATTTTTTATAGAAAAATATTTCTAATTTTTTGTGTTTTGAAATTTTTAAAAAAGGTCCACATTTTTAAATAATTAATTTCATAGGAAATTCATATAAAAAAAATTGGGGGGAGGGGGGGGGGGGGGGGGGGGGGCGGGGGGCGGAGGGTTGTTGAACAGTACAACAGGTCCCTTGCATAATGTAGGTTAACCATTTTATTTACTAATTATGGCCCTTACATTATTACATTATTCTCTTGGGTAGCTCCTTTTTGTACTCCATATTATCCCTCTAGGTATACTACATAGGCTTCCTAGTGAGGGCATGTTGAGAATCCTATTTATTGCAAAGGTTTCTCTATTTTGTTTTTTCTCAATGATGTTTTCTCTAAATTCTTGGGTATCTTATAATCATAATTTTTCTATTTTTCACATTTATTAAATTTTGTAACCCTTTTATTTTAAATAATGATTTTTTTCACACACACATATATATACCCTATTGGTAGCTATTATTTATTTATGCATTTCTTCCTTGTCAATCATAACACTTCCACTATATTTGTCAATCTTCATATATCTAAGGATGTCTTCCAAGAGCCTATTGTAAGTTTGGGTTAAAAACATGTCAACATGAGATAGAATTCAAAATTATAGAAGAAGAGAACATTAGGAGCGTTGCCGATGCAATTTGTAAGAAGGTGAAGATGTCCTAAATACAAATGAAGTCATGTTAGAAATGCAATTTGTAAGAAGGTGGAAGATGTCCTAAATACAAATGAAGTCATGTTAGAAATGCAAAAGAAGATTAAAACAAGATAAAAATTTGATAGAGAACACTAGATTTAAGCTTCAACATGAAAAAATTATATCATAATAAATAGTCAAAAGAAAATATTAATAATATTCTCTCTAAAGAAAATAAGAACAAAGGATAAACATCAAGAATAGAGCGTGAAAAATGCTAAAACTGAAAAATGAATTTTGAACATAAATAGGTCAAACTTACAAGTTTTAAGTTCTATCAACAACCCAATTGCAAAGAAAGTTTGTAATCAAAGTAACAAGGCAATTTTAAAAAAATGTAAAATGATGAATAAACATGGAATCAAAAGGCCAGTTGCATAATAAATATTATTCATAAATGGAAATATTGTAAATATAGATGAAATAAAAGAAGCATATGGTACAAAGATTATCCAGGGACCATGTCAATTGAGTGTATCTTGAATGGTTGTGAAGAAAAGTTGTTGTACTTCCCATTAGAATAAAAATCTCACTTTTTGACATATTTGCTAATAAGTGAATCGATTATTGATCATCAATATACAATCTATTCATGATTGTATATTCATCTGTTATTGAGAAAATTATATATACAATTCCAATAAAAGATCTTACAAATAGTTCTTATCCCTATGTTTCAAATAGTTCTTATCCCTATGCTTCAATGGGAAGCATCTTAAGAAAGATATGTTCTCCATAATTTATGTACTACACCGTTTAATTAAATGTTCAATTTTGAGGATTATCAGTGTTGAATCCTACCAGCAAAATGTTGGATAAATTGTTATACAAAGGTCAGTATTGTATCAATGACACACATAGTTAGTTAAGAGATTATAATAAGGAATTATTATCTTATGTAGATGTGTTGCGACCATATGTTAATCTATGGATTGTTGTGCCCAAACATATTTAATATAGTTTAAGGCAATTTTAAGTAGCTTGAAACATTACAAATCAAATATGCTCTTCAGACAAAAGAGGAATTGGTAACCTTACACTACGGGCCAAATTGGTTGTTGGAAAAAAAGGAATAAGGACGAAGACCAACCCAACCTAGTAAATGATTACAAAAAATCATTGCATTACCTTGAAGGGAAAGTTTAAAAGGTTTCCCATCAAATGAAACAGAAAACAGACACTACCATTGCAATGTGCTAAAAGAAGAGTATAGAAAACAAAACCATAATCTATTCGGTGTTCATTCCTAAGTACTTGTTTTTTGGTTGCAACGTGATATAGAACTTTCAACCAAAGTGCCTTGGGTGATTGTGCTTATACACTAGTTACAAAGAAGAAGAATAAACAACTGGAGCAGCATCATGCAACAAGTGGCTAGAGATTTCAAAAATTGCAAAGTTGATTATGTAAAGGAGACCAAAATAAATTTTAGAGTCTAAACAATCCTCCAAAAGAATTACTGAACTGAAAAATTCTTGAAGACTGCTAAACATGAGCACTAGGGTTATACATAATTTTGGGACAACATTTGATCTGCTATGTGGAGATAATAATTACGAACATCGTTAAGGGATGGTTCGGATCCAACCATTTCAAATAAGGCTCTTCTTTATCACTTACAAGCCATGCAAGATTCAGGTCCCATGCATGGTTCTGAACAAAAGAAGGCGTGAGGGATCCTCTTTTTGACAACTCTCTTGTTACCGTTGTTGTTCTTTCGCTCCAAAAGTCACTGCTCCTGCTTCAGCCATTCGAATTAAATTTACAGTGTTTGTTCCTATTCTTCATCAAACAACCGCATACCTATAAATATGCCAGTCTAGCCACCTTCTCTACTTCACAAAAGTACATATAGTACAGCACTTCATAAAGCTTATATGAAAAGGTGATAATTAATCAACTCTATCACTAGGGCTCAATGGCGCATATACTACACAATTTTGGGAACAAGTGGTGCTATGTAGCAGAAAAGAAACTGCTAAAAGGAAAACAAATGAATATTTTCGTAAGAACACCACAACCCAAGGATTTAGGGGCCATTCCTTAGCCCTTAGTGGGATGACAGTGCCGACTTAAGCTCTTACCGTTACTGGCACCTGCAATTCGTCTACTGCATTAGTTATATGATGCAATTTATCATCGATGTTTAAACGTCTCAAATAACATCGAGCTTAAAGGAAGCGAGAATTCATGTGACCACTTGCTCCACTTTTTCTAGGTTTACTTGATATTCCTTAGCAACTATTTTAATAAAAACTAGAAGAGTAGTCCATGGAATCCTAGTGTAAGGAAAAAATATTAAAGCACTCAATCTTGAACGGACATAAAAACAATGTCCAAATAGCGTATAACATCAGACAAGTGGTGACTAGTAGCCTGCGAGAGTGAAATGATGGACCAAACAAAGACAAACGGAGGATATGATTTGAAGAAATAATAAAACACCAAAATACATACTTTTTCACTCTTTGCGGTGTCCGTGACTTGTCAAAAATACTTGGGTACATGTAGTTAATGTGTGTACAGCCATATCAAAAACTGTATGTTTTTAACCTTTTGCGTATGCGGCGGTCACATGGCAATTAATTTTTGACAAAACAGTATACATCCTGATAAATGCATCAGAGAGTTTTCATGCTTTGAATCTGGAAATAATATTATAATAGAAACAAATCAGCACTTAGAATCTGCCTGCCAATGGTAAACACTATGCAAAATCTTTGCAATTACACTTTTTTGTTTGTTGTTAATTTTGGTGAGCTTCACCAGTAATCCCCACATGAACATATTCCATCTCTGAAATGATGGAAACGGTTTACATCCCTCAATGTAATCTCTCGGTTTGCAATCTTTGAGATGAATTTTGTAGCAGTGTGGCAGTCACCACACACACGGAGATTCTTGGTAATTTGAATGGGTGTCCCAGGGCTTGTGTTTATAAGCCCAAAGGCAATGGCCAACTTCTCACTGTGGCTGCAGATGGCATATCTCTTCTCTTCCTCATGTACATCATGTAGCACAAAGCTTGTGTCAGCAACATACCCTTCGGCTTTCATCTGCCTTTCCAACTTCTCCAACAGTCCATAGATTTCCGATGACTGTGGGTGTGATCTGTCTGCTACAACGAAAGCATGAACCTTGTTCTTGATCTCAATCCAACTGCATCCTATGCTCTTTTTCATCCCCCTGCCCTTGAGCATTGTTCTCACCTTTGCGACATCATTCCACTGTCCAGCAGCGGCATAGATGTTTGAGAGCATTACATAATTTCCAGCATTATCTGGCTCTAATTCAAGAAGCCATTCTGATACACGTTCTCCCAGATCCACATTAACGTGAACCCAACATGCAAAGAGCAAGGCTCCCAACACACCCGCATCAGGTTCCAAAGGCATGTTCTTGATCAAGCTGTGTGCTTCCTCTAGATGCCCAGTACGACCGAGAAGGTGAACCATACAAGTATAATGCTCCACTCTGGCTGGAATGCAGTGATCTCGCCTCATGTAATCAAAATATCGCCAGCCCTCATCTAGTAGACCTGCATGACTGCATGCAGACAACACACCAACAAAGGTGATGTAGTCTGGCTTCATGCCTGCCTCTTCCATTTTCTTAAAAAGCACAATGGCATCCCCACCATGCCCATGCATCCCATAGCCTGTAATCATTGCATTCCATGAGACCACATCTCTTTGAGGCAATCTGTCAAACACTTGGCGTGCAGTTTTTATACTTCCACTCTTTGCATACATATCAATCAGAGCATTACCCACATTACCATATCCCTCAAATTCATTCCTTATAACGTAACTGTGAATCTCCTTACCCTGTTTCACGGCGGCTGAATCTGCACATGCAGGAAGAATACTCACAATGGAGGCACGGCTGGGTTTCACAACCACGACCTGCATTTGATGAAAAACTCTTAAGGCCTCATTGGCATGTCCATTCTGAGCATAACCACCAACCATTGCAGTCCACAGTACCACATCTTTTTGAGATATTTTGTCAAACACTTGGCGTGCATCCTCCAAACTCCCACATTTACAATACATATCTACAAGAGCAGCACCCACGTATATATCTGACTCCAACCCCTCCCTCACTACATGATGATGGATATCTTTTCCCTCTTGCAGAGCTGATATGCCGGCACATGCTTTGAGCACGAAGGGAAAAGTAAAATTATTGGGGTGTATGCCAGCTTCTTGCATTTGATAATAAAGTGCAATGGCTTCAGCACCAGGCCCATTCCATGCATATCCTCTGATCATGGCATTCCATATAAAAACATTTGGTTTCTGAATTTTGTCAAACACTTGGCGTGCATTCTCCGAACTCTGGCACATGGCATACATGTTGACAAGTTTGGTTCCCAAACATACATTTTGCTCAAATCCATTTCTGACCATGTGGGCATGGACTCGCATTCCTTCTGCGAGTGCTTTCAATTGAGTACATGCGTTAAGGAGAGAGGAATAGGCAACAAAATCGGGTGTTTCGCTCCGGTGATCCGCTGAATGTAAAACTAGGAGAGCCTCCGTCAATCGCCCCTGGAAACATAGCTGGTGTATTGTGGAACTAGCGGCACATGGAGGGTTTTTTATTTTTGATTTTGGTGGGCTGTTAATTTTTGAGTGGAGGAGATTTGATTTGAGCGTTTGTAATCGATTAATAACAAGGGCATCAGAAGAAGAAATGGATAAGAACGTTCTGGTGCTTGCATGAAAATAAAAATAGGCCATGCAGTAGCACTACAGCTCCGCCATCGCAATCACAACCAGCAACCCGATCTATTCATTCAAATTTAAGAGCCGGGCGCATTCAAACCATTCAGCTCGAGTCACTCTGATATCAAGCAGCTTCTTGCATAAATACAGTGTTACAATGAAGTAACTATCTTTCTAAAATGTCAATTTTATACACAGAGAGATGCTTTGGCTGACGGAGATCTTGCTGAACATCAATTTTATTTGACGCAGAAAATATCAAAATTTGACCTAAAATTTTCTATAAAAAATAGTATCAATTATTATCAGAATAAATAAATTTATCAATTACCATTCGAATACATAAATAAACTTATCCCTCAATCAAATGACAAATCCATTTATTGTGTCTAGTTGATTGGGGACTGAGTTTATAATTTGAAGATTGTCTAAATTTATCAATTACCATTCGAATACATAAATAAACTTATCCCTCAATCAAATGACAAATCCATTTATTGTGTCTAGTTGATTGGGGACTGAGTTTATAATTTGAAGATTGTCTTTATCATAGGTTAAACTGAAAAATACTTGAAGATTGTATTATTATGGATTAAATTCAAAAATACGTACACAAGGCATCAAAATAAGTGTCTTTCTTACCTTTATCACTTAAAAGTAGTTGATTAGTGCAAAGGGAAGCAAGTGTGGACTTGCACAAAATATTTTCCATATTTGATCTAAAAAGTTTAAGCTCCAAAAACATAAAGAATGAAAACTTAAGTGATTGTGGTGGTGGAACTCTAGACATTGTTGTTATTGCTTTATTGGGCCTTCCTAAAGCCATGGAAGCCTTTCTACTTAAGATGATTAGTGGAAATAAATTGGGTGGTTATCCACTTACATTTTCAATATTCACTAAAAAAAATTTGGTGTGGGGTGAGGTGGATTATTTGAAGATGCCTCCCTTCAAGCTATATTTTTTTTATTGTTTCTTCACATAAGGTATTCTTTGCACCATTGTAGCCACCTAATGTGTATATAGTCAATTAAAATAGGATTTGGGAAATACTTTTGGATAGTTCAATTGAGCATGGTATGGAGGAGGATACGTTGATTTTGCAACACTCCTCCGTGGTGGTAATTCACTTTAGCATCCAAGGTAAGTGTGATGCATGTCAAGTGTTTGAGGGAATGTTTGCTCATCAATTGTTGTTGACATTTATTGACGGTGTTATACCCGCTAACATTCAGGGGATCTCCCTGGTATGAAGTCCCAACTAGACCTCGCATCGTTTGGTGTAGGGGTCTCATCAGTACGATAGCCCGGTTGCCATTATCTTAAAGATATGTCTTAGCTCTTGCTTTTCAGCACATGAGAGTGGTTTACTTAGTCTTCGAACAACGAGGTTCACGTGCCTGGTGAGTGCTTAGTGTAACTTGTGTCTAAGTTCTTTCACTGCAGAGGGTGAGAGTGAGTCTCAACTCGAAAGGGAATAGTCTCAACTCTTTTAGAGACACACAACACAGCAGGACATGCGCAGCTTCCAGCAGAGTAGTCCACACGAATGTGACAGTCACAAACACAAAGTGAATAGATAGCACGTACAACACCTAGCAGAATAGTCTACACGAGTGCGACAGTCGTTATAACAAGTTTACAAGAATGAATATGTTGAGTGTCTGGCAGAATAGTCCATGCGGGCGAGACAGCATTAACAACTAATACAACACTTTTCCAATAGCATATGCACTAAAACAATTGAATAGTTCAACTATCTTAATATAGGTTAAAGCAACATGCATTACAAATATCCAAAGAATAGTCTTACAAACGAATACGATACATGTGTGAAAACATGTTGACCTTTTAACAGGCTTCTAAATTAAGCGAAAGTTCCAAGACATCCATACACCATACATCACTAACCTCGATAGCTAGGCGTTGGAGCCACTGCTCACTCCTCAAAGAACAGATTACAGACTCTCAAGGCTATGTGGAAGGAGCCAAGGTGAAAAGTCCTTTGCATGTACAAATGAGGGGTATATATAACCAAGGGTGAAACTGACCCTTGTGACTATTCGACTTCCCTCATGATTGTTTAACTCACATGACTCTTCGACTTACATGATTCTTTGACTTCATCCGTGGGTCTCTTGGACTTCCACATTATATTACATTGATTATACAATTATGACCCAGATTAGTGATGTGGCCGAGGCGACTCATAACATAACTCGACATGATGTTGCAAGTATGCACCTGGTGGTTGTGTTGTTCATGTCGAGTAGTTGTGTTGTTGAGTGATGAGCGTGCCTGTGGTGTACCATAACTTCACCTCGCAGAGTGCGTGGAGTCTTCAATGGTCTTGGTGTTCGCCTGATAGTTCATGCATGCACATGTGTCTCCTTCGCTTGCTACTTGGTATGCTTCGTGTGTTCATCCAACTACGAGCAAGTCTTCTAACATGCGCTCCTTGTTCATCCCATTCGTCGTCGCCATGTCTTATCCATGTACATGTTTCTATAATCATTCATGGCAAGACGACATCAAATCCAAAAATCCCCTAGTCTACCATCATGCATTGTATTTTGTTTCCGAGTGCATGTGACCGGGAGAGAGGACAAGGCTCTGAAACAGCGCAGAGCACATGTCAAGTCGGGATGCAAGGCTCTTGGGCACTGTCAAGAAAAATTGCGCATAGATCACTGGGAGGATAGGATGAGTAATCCGGAACAGCAGTGACATTCTGTAGGATCTAGCTTAGCTGGGAAGCAGAACTACACAATTTTTCCCGGGAAGGCAGTGCGGGCAGTGAAAATTGCGCAGATTTTCAAGGGAGGCTGGTAGTGGGTTGTGGGAGCTTGCTGAAAAAAAATTGCACAGAACTGGGAGGCAGTCATGCAGGACATGTCTGCAATTTCTGGGCTGAGCGGGGTGTCGGGCAACTGGTGGATAGTCCAAGAAAACTGTGCAATTTTTAGGAGCAGCAGATCGGCTAGTAGGGGGCACTGACTAACAGAACTGCGCAATTTTCAGAGGCAATGCAGTGAAAAGCAGTGGGTGCCTATCCCTCTTGTCTGCACAATTTCTTCAGTCAGCGGAGGCAAGCATACTAACAGCTTTTGCGCAATTTTTGGGAAGAGTGAAGCCTGGGGTCACTGCCCGGTCAAACTCTCTGGTTGACCAGCAGGAGGCTTGATGGATAGGCTTGCAGGAAGCGTGGACTGAGATATCTTCTTGGTCAACTTCTGAGTTGTTCTCGGTGACAGTTCGTCGAGTTGATTCCAGGATTGCGCAATGCAAACTGCCTAGGAGGCAACCTCAAGCTCTATGCAATTCTGGGCAATAGTACTTGGTCACTGAGCGTTGAGACTACGCAGCGTAGCTCTGTGGAGGTTCGGCTAATGGAGGGTGGTTCGGTCGATAGACTTTCGAAAAAATGGTTGTGTGTGAGCGAGTGAACTCGTGAATACATGACCTTGCGAACACACACTCAACATGACGATGACAAGACACCTCAAACCAACAAGATAACATGTCTCAATGTGACTGACTGCGCGATTGTCTAATGGTGAAAGTGACAACTGCAATACTTCGAATAGACCTTCGAACGACCATGACGACACTTACACGACAGTGCTTACAACATCATGTGTGAGGGCGATAAATATTTTCATAGCAAACATAACTCAAACACAAACCTTCAACATCACCAAAACAAGGTCGCAAGCAAGACATAGCAAGCAACATGCCGAAGATGACAATTGGTCAAATAAGCGAAAAGGAAGCAAGTCATGTAAAGGAAGTACATGAAATGACTTTTTGTGTTTGTGCACATGCATATTACTGAGGACATGATGATAAGCAGTCTCACAAACTCAACTAAGAGGTGTACTTCGAAAGGTGTTCTTCACTTACCATACTTACCCTCGAGATGATCATGCATCTGACGGAGTTTGCATGTGGTCCCAATCTTTTCCATTACTTGGTCTCTTGGTCTTTCTCCTAGACTCCTTAGGAGTGATCTCACTGTGTCATCTTTCCCTGTAGTCACTAAGCAATGGATCTACGTGGTTTCAGCAAGAAGTGATTGTTGCCAAGATGAGGCCATTGGAGGCCCATTTGCGCAGTTTCTAAATGCAAGACAAATATGGCAGCTTGGACAACAGTGCGCATTTTTTAGGCATGAGACATTGTTGCGAGATGGGGGCCCTAGGAGGACACCTCTACGCAATTTCTGAGTGCAATGCATCTCAGGCAGCTGAGAGGCAATACTATGCAATTTCTGTTGACAGCGGGTTCTCGCTGGGGAAGGACACTTGAGGAAACCACTGCGCAATTTTGGATGCCAAGGGATGTTGGGGTCTCCGCACATTGCAGGGTTTCAACAGGCAAGGGAGGAAGCTTGATGGTTGAATAAGCAAAGTGAAAAGTTCCAAGAAGCTGGATGAGGCTAGGTTGCTTGAGAAATGGCTAAGTGTGAGATCAGTGATACATATGTAAACAATGATAGGACTCGATTGTAATCGCACAGGGATACTTAGTCACACAACGTAGACCATTCAGAATGCATAAGACATACTTTGCTTGATGCAACAACCTTCGTGACAAGAGTACGTGAAGTGAGTGTGAAACATGTCTATGTGATGACAACCACTCATACGCACACAATTCCCTTGAAGCAAAACAACAATCCCTTTGTATGCCAAACAACAACCCCTATGCCCAAAGGTGACACATGCAACATAAAGGTGAGAACATGAACAACTCTTAAGATCAAGGAGGGGAAGCTTGAGATCATCAGCTTACCAGCAAGTGACCAAGGATGATCGATTGCAGGATTCAAGGTGGGCTCCGAGCATGCAAGCCAAAATTTTGGAGGGTAGTTGTAGCCACTACAAAAAATTACAAGCTTATTCTTAATAACTACTCTAAAGGAGAAATGGGCAGGGGAATTTTGGATCATAGTCAAACTCTTCTATAACAAATCATGTCTTTTGTGGATGGTTGTATCAAATTATGTGGTAGGAATCAAGCATCCACTAGAGGATAGGTAGGGGTTTCCGGTGGTTTAGCAACATTGCCTTTATGGGGGTAAGCAACTAGAGGACTTTCCTACGCTATATGATTATATAATATGCAAGGATTCAACTATATTGACATTGCATTTATTTGGAAGCACAATGGGCTCTAGGAAGGGCTCTTCTTCAACATCGGTATCTTTCTTGGATGCAGTTAAATCTTGGCTTCCACTTCAAGCAAGTCAATCCATAGCGATGCCTAGTCCATATAGAAAAGAGAAATATGATAATGTGCCAAATCTAGATGACTCTCATCTAGAAGTCATTGATATCAATTCTTATTATAAAAATTATGTAGTTATATCTTGATTCAATGGTTTTTGGCCTCACTTAGCATATCTGTATTAATGAATTTTTTTGAACTAGACCAAAATATGCAAGTGTCACTTCTACTCCAAAGATTTTTTTATTGTTCTTAAGTGCCTAAATGATAAAGATTAGTGGAAATTTATTTAGGGTTCCTTGGTTTTAGCAAAGAGCAATGTTATTTATGACCCCACAGTTTCTCAAATTTGACCCCTCCAATAAGACTAGGGAAAAAATTTACAGTGATGTGTGGTTTGACAGTAAGTCTACTTGGGCGAAGCCCAGGAGACCGCAGTTCAAATCTCATTGAGTACACTGATCTGCGGTGGTGGTAGCTAAAGGGGCAGATTCCACAATCCCGTCTTGGCGGCGCATGAGTCTAGCTCTTGCTAAAATCACAGGATCTTAGTATATCGACTTGCAGGTAGTTGGATGTACTCCTGGTGTTACAGAGGCAGCTACAAGGATTGATCCTAGGTCTCCCATAGATTAGGACTGGCAGTTACTGAGTCAACATGTGGTTAAAAAAAAGACTAGGGAAAAAATTTAATATTTTATTAAACCCATAATTGATATTGTTGACAAAAATGGAATTACATGAGCTTCATAATGGAAGCCACATCGCATTACGTGAGCATTTATATATTAACATTGTGTTTTTGGATGGTTAGGGGGATTCCTCACTCATTCTTTCTCATTCTTCTTGTTCCTATTTCTTGGAGAGAAGGAAAGATTATTATACCAGAGACTAATTGCTAGCTGGTTGTGTGTTAAGACTAGTTATCATGAAAACTGTGAAGATGCTTGGGGCATGGATGTATTTGCATGTCGACAAAATTGTCCATGGAACAGAATCTTTTGAACTTCCAGCATTAAGATTTCCCAACCAATAGCATTGGAGCCTTGGAGGGAAATTGAATAACATAAGGGATTGCATTATAAAGAAGAGAATTCCTTTCCTTGGGTTGTGTATGTTGAAGGAGAAAAGAGCTAGAAGTTGAGATCACTATGTGACTGAGTAAATTGTGATAGCATGACAATTTTCACTGTTTATGTGAAAGTAGAGCCAACCTAGGCACCTGTCCTTATGGATTCATAACCTTGACTCAAGGGTGACATGTTGCTAAGAGATTTGAAGCAACAGAGTCTATGGTCGGGTGGAACATTCAACGTCTATAGCCAATCAATAGAGTCATTTGATAAAGATAAGTATTTGTTGTATATTGAACTCATAGTGTGTTTACTCTGTTCTTGGTCATTGATTAATGTTGTGTATAATTGTTAATGCTATGCATTGTGTAATAAATAATGTATTTCTTGTTTAATGCATATGTTCTTGATGGTTTTCATGATTTTCTTTTTTGTTGCGTATTTCTTGAATCAGGAAACAACACCGGAGCTTGTAAATTTGTTAAAAAACGCAAGTTCTTGATGTACCCTTTGATTTCGGTACATTACATTCAATATCAAAGCACCCTTTGATTTCGGTACATTACATTCAATATCAAAGCAAACAATTTGTAGTAACATGTCCCGACATAGGATAAGGTATGCGACAATAAAGAACTAGAATAGCAACAAAATGTTATACTTTTATTACCGCATGTAGATGTTTACTTGCCTCCTTTAGGTGGCAACTTCCAATTGAACAAAGCTCCAATTACAAATAACTTCACAAAACATCTCATTACATTCCTTCTACTTCTTTGTATAGTACTAATTACTTCCTAGGAACATTCTAGAGCAAGCCCTTTCTAGTAGGTCGAACCTTCTAGCAAGCATTTTTACATTTATTGCTTTCACACTGTTCCATGTGCACTATTTAATAGAGATAGCCTCCATATATAGAAATACATAGCAATGCATCTATCTATTAGGGTATAGGGGGGATTAGAACCCTAACACCATCTTTGGACTTGTTTATCTTAGATCCCCTAACACCATCTTTGGACTTGTTTATCTTAGATCTGTGATCCGCTTTCCTGAGCTGCCAATTCTCTCTTGCTATTGAGTTATCAAAGCTCTCTACCTCAAGCTATCCCAAGCTTCCAACTATTGAGCTACTCCACACTGTCAATTGTTCTGTTACCAAACACGGCACAAAAATGTATCTAAATGCTCTTTTTGTAGGCGTTGGATCTTTCAAAAATCTGCTAATCAAAGTCAAACATATCAACTAGGTCTACATCATCATTAACTTATCATAGTTGACATTATCATAGTTGAACATGTCAACTAGAGCCACAATATAACTAACAACCCCTGGATTTATGCATCGTGCTCCACATTGTGGTCCCTTTGGCCTTTGTTAAATAATAGGCAGTTATCATTGGACTTCAACAAACTCGAAAACCGACATGGAAATATTTTTGGATGATGAAGGAGCCCATAAACAAGGATGCTCTTGCATCACCTTTGGTAGAAAGTAGAATGAGGATGATATTCATTAGTATGTAAAAAGTTACTTTTAAGTTATTTTTGCATATAAAGAATTCATTTAAGTACCTTGAAGTTGGATAGAAGTTTGAATTGATGCCATGAAGAGTTAAGAAAAAGGCACTCCCCCGGCTGAAAAATATTAGCCTAGTCAAATCTAGTCAGTTATATTTGGAAATATTTTTTTGCTTTCAATAGAGTCCAGATTCCTCTTCCAAATTCAACTTCAAATGGAAATTGGGTCCAGATGCATCATTTTGCTCATATTTCTTGCATAAGAGAGGCTAAGATGCAACATGCCTCCATCCTTAAAATGCATTCAAGGGATCAGAAGCTGCAGCCTGGGTCATGCTTTGACTCATGACAAGCACCTGTAAATTTTCATGGAGTCTCTGCAGAGGACATTATGAGTCATGACACAAAATTGTATATGAATCTCATGAGTTCAACCTTACCCATCTCTTTATACTACTGTTTAACAAATGCAGACAACCGCTTGCTTTAACACACTATTTGTAACATTGTTCTCAAACCACTCCATCGCCAGATGCAAAAATAACCGAGAGGACCATGTTGCCAATGTCATGCTAATAATGTGAGGAAGCATGTCCTTAAGCAACTTTTGCCCACTCCTCTGATTATGTAGCATCACCAGTAATCCCCGCAAGAACAAAGTCCATCTTTGAAATGATGAAAGCGATTAATATCCCTCACGGTTATCTCTCTCTCGAGAATCTTGGAGATGAATTTAGTGGCAGTGTGGCAGTCACCACACACACGAAGGTTCTTGGTGATCTGAATAGGTGTTCCAGGAGCTGTGTTAAGAATTCCAAAAGCAATGGCCAGTCTCTCGCTATGAGTAGAAATGGCAAATTCTTTCTCTTCCTCTGCCACATCATGTAGCACAAAACTCGTGTCAGGCAGATAACCTGCCTTCTTCATTTGCTTGCCCAATTCCTCTAACAATGCATATATTTTCTCTGATTGTGGATGTGATCTATCTCCTCCAATGAAACCATGGGCTCTGTTATTTACTTCAACCCAACTACATCCAGGTCTCTTTTTCAAACCCCTTTCCTTCAGCATTATTCTTATCTTCGTAACCTCGTCCCACTTTCCAGCATCAGCATAGATGTTAGAGAGCAATACATAATTTCCAGTATTATAAGGCTCTATCTCAAACAGGTGCCCAGCCACATATTCTCCTAATTCAATGTTCCCATGAGTTCTGCAGGCACTAAGCAAAGCTCCCCAAACACTAGGCGAAGGTTCAAAAGGCATCTCTGCAATCATGTCTCTCGCTTCATCCAAATGCCCAGCACGGCTAAGAAGATCAACCATACAGGCATAGTGCTCCATTTTCGGCACAAGGCCATAATCTCGACTCATGGTATGGAAGTACTCCAAGCCCTTATCTACTAGGCCGGCATGACTACACGCAGACAAAACACCAACAAACGTGACATCATCTGGCTTCACGCCTGTTTGCTGCATTTGGACAAAAAGAGAAACCACAACCTCGCCTTGCCCGTGCATTCCATATCCTGCAATCATTGCGTTCCAAGAAATAGCGTCCCGCTTACACATTTTGTCAAACAATTCATGTGCAACATCTATTTGCCCGCATTTAGCATACATATTTATAAGGGCAGTTACCACAGACACATCTGTTTCAAGTTTGCTTCTAATTATGTAATCATGAATGGCTTTTCCTTGTTGCAGTGCTCCGAGATGGGCACATGCAGGAAGCACACTCACAAAAGTAACCCTGTTTGGTTTGAATTCTGTCTGCTGCATTTGACCATAAAGTTCCAACGCCTCGTGGAAGTGCCCATTCTGAACATATCCTGCAATCATAGTCGTCCATGAGATCACAGTTCTTTGAGGCATTTTATCAAATAAATGACGAGCAACCTCCAATTTTCCACATTTTGCGTACCCAGCAATCATTGCATTCCATGAGACCACATCTCTTCTCGACATTTTGTCAAACACTTCACGTGCATCCTCTATGCTGCCACATTTCGCATACATATCTATCAGAGCAGCAGCTACATAAATATCGGACTCAAGCCGTATCCTGACTATGTGACGATGAATCTTCTTGCCCTCTTCCAGAGCTAGTAAAGTAGCACATGCTTTGAGAACTAATGGAAACGTGAAATTGTCTGGCTGTATCCCTTCCTGCTGCATTTGATAATAAAGGGCAATGGCTTCCTCATGGGGTTCACCCTTAGCGTAGCCTCTAATCATGGCATTCCATAAGAGACCAGTCCGTTGCTGTATTTTGTCAAACACTTGGCGTGCATCGTCCAAACTGCCGCAGACTGCATACATACCCACAAGTTGGGTTCCCAAAAATGAGTCCTGATCAGAGCCACAAATCAGCATTTTGGCGTGTAATTGCTTGCCTCCGGCCAGAGCTTTGGAGACGAGACAGGCGCGCAAGAGAGCAGCATAAGTTTCAGGATCAAAAGAAATATCATGGTGGTCTGCGTTTTTGTGTAAAATAGCCAATGCCTCCTTTAGTCGGCCCTCCTTGCAAAGATCGTTGACATCGTACCAGCTTGATACCTGCGTTGATGGTTGTCTAACAGCAAGAGACTGAATAAATCTCCTGGCTGTACAAAAATAAGTCATGTTAAACTTATCACAGCATGCAGCGCCTTCTGCTTGTGAAATATGATGGAGAAGCCATCAACTTTGAATGATGCATCCACAATATGAATAATCCTATTAGCAGAGCTTTGCTTCTTATCGACACCACCACCGTATTCATCTAGGTTGACTGTTTGAATTTCTGAAACTTGTATGGCACAACATTTGAGAAAAGAATTATGTCCCTACCCTACCGTTGTCTAAGTGTTGACAAAATTATCTCATTTTTCCATATTTGGCACGCTCTGTTATATATGCTGGTCCTATCAATTCGTTGTCCACGCAAGACATTATAGCTAGATTAAAAGACCATGGGAAATCTTGGAACGCAGTGTTTAATTGATAAATCTGCAATTTTTAATTGTTAAAGCTTTTGGTCAGACGTCATTAATGCTTACCCATACTCCATGTTGGTCCATGAAGTCTTGATCTTTGTCAAACCAACAACTGTTGTGGAGCGGAGCCCTTTCAGCTCAATGCTTAGGGCTTGATATGTGGAGTTTTGGGACTCAAAGCTTTAAACAAGACCTCCTTCAACGGTCATCCAAATATATCTTAATTGAGTTTGATTTTGATTAGTTATATACACATACAAATTTGACTAGATTATGATGTGATAAATAAAATAAATGAATTAAGATTAATAAAGGAATATAATAACATATCAAATAAACACATTGATGTAATGATATGAGTAGCAACTCAAATAGAGAGGTTCATTAATATATACAATGAGATATGAATGACAATAGGATTATGGATCAATAGACCCATTGAATTCTTTGTTACATGTTGGAAAGGTATGAATGGTTTAATTAAGAGAATATAAATTTATGTATTTTACATTTATATATTTTAATTTATATAAATTTTGAAAAAAGGGATAAAAGAATATAATAGTTTAGTGAATAGAAAAATATTGAAAAATTCTAATTATTAATAAATAATATATATATATATATATATAAATGGTTTTGTGATGGTATTATTACTAGTTTAAATCTATTTTAATGGTGGATTTATCAAGTGTTTAGAGATATCAAATCTCTTTTTATTCTAAAAGAAGTTTGTATCTTCATCTCTACATAGCTTTTTGCTTTTACCCATAGCGCTAATTCTAAAAATGTGACAAAATAAAATTAAAATAAAATATTTTTATACCCGTAGCTTTTTGTTTTTAAGTTTAATTTTAAAAATGTGACAAAATAAAATTAAAATTAAACATTTTTATTTTTGAAATGAGTTATGGTTTTCGGGAGGTATTGATAATGTTATTGACTCATGATATTGTAACAAAACATATTCACAAGTTAATAATCTCCATCTATTGTAAAATGGGGGTGAATATCTATGGTTAAGAATCATATTATATTGTATGTTAGTGTAAGTATTATGTTTTAATTTAAAAAATGTTATAAAATATTTATAAAAAAAAAAAAAAATGAGTTATGGTTTTTGGGTATGCTTTATTGATAAACCATAGTTATTGTAAGAAACCTATTTAAAAGTTAATAATTTACATGATAAAATGAAGTAAATAATCTTGTTATATTGTAAATATTTATTTTTGATATATGTATTAAAATTTTCTTTTATTTACAAATTTGTTCATAATTTTATTAATAAAAAAAAATACAATATAAAAAATATAAATTTAAAAAATACAATATAAAAAATATACATTTAATAAATATTTAAATATAAGATATTTACAAATTTAAAAAATACAATATAAAAAATATACATTTAAAAAATATTTAAATATAAGATATTTACATCTAATCTCTAAATATAAGATATTTACATCTAATCTCTAAAGCCAACACGTCTAATACCTCTACCTCTAATATTTATTTATTATGGATTCTAATGCCAACCCATCTATCTATACCGGATTGTAAACACTGGATTCTATTGCTAACCCATTTATCTATACTGGATTATAAAGCGCCTCTACCACAATGGAATCTATTGCTAACCCATTTATCTATACTGGATTATAAAGCGCCACTACCCCAATCCATCCCATCTGTTCTATTGCTAACCCATTTATCTATACTGGATTATAAAGCACCTCTACCACAATGGAATCTATTGCTAACCCATTTATCTATACTGGATTATAAAGCGCCTCTACCCCAATCCATCCCATCTGTCTATCCCATCTGTCTGTACTGAATTGTAGTAGAACAACCCATCTCCCATCGGCAATTGCTATTTCCACCTCTATAGCAATATAAATGCACCGTCCTTACAGCCAAATCCATGTATGTATGGGATACTGACGCGACAGCTACATGCAATCCCATGATTTTCCGGCAACTATGCTCCATACCTTTCCCGGCCGCTCCCTTCCAACCTGTCACACGGTGGATATGATAGTACACCATACTCATTCAATGCAACCTCTATAGTCATTCAATGCAATCGCCCAATCTTGGTGCCCAAAATTTCAAAATTCAAATGTTATTTCCGCGCCCAAACTGCCCATGAAATTTCTGAAACGAAGTGAAACGAACACACCACAGAGATTTCGAATATCTACAGGGGTCTCTCCTCGCATCATGGTCTTCCAACGCTCTTCCGGTACTGGTTCCGCCATACGAGAGGCCGAGAGTTGGAGGTGCCACTCTCTCTGGTTTCCCAGATTGGATCATCCATTGACCACATAAAGCAGGGATTATTTGTGCGCTCTTATATAAATGCATCTTCTGAATACAGAATGATCTCGCCGATTCACAACATCTGAGGAGCTTGCTTATATTGTCTTTGGTGTATCTGCAGAGGAAAATAATAGCACAGCGGAGAGAAATCTTCAGGGACATAGAAGACTTTGCAGTTAGTAGTTTCTTCTGTGACCTTCCTTCTTCCTTACAGAAAATGGTTTTCTAATAAGTTGCTGCGGGGACTTTCGGTTTTTTAGGGAATTTTCGTTAGCTCACTATTGAGCAATCTTTCTGTTTTGATTTGATTTCAGGGTTGTGATTGATAACGCCGTCTGTGAAAACGCAACATTGGTGAGGGTGAAGCCCTTGGCTTTCTCAGTCTGAATTTCTTGAATACATCCTATGTGGGGTAGTTTTTCAGGGAACACTGCCATCTGACAATACGCATTTTAATGTATAAGACTCTGATCGCATTGTCAGCGTTCCGTTAATGTTGACTAAACGAGAGACACAGAACGCTTCTTTCCTGCAATTTGCAAGGTTGGTTTATGCTCCCTTGTTTATTATTATGATTTAGATGTGCCTGATAACTACCACATCAACCTGTTAATTTCAATTAATTTATATTTCTGCAGATTCCGTTATGAGTTTGACTTCATATCACATATTCCTGCACTCCCATCTTTAACGGCCTCGTAAAGTAAAATAAAATATTTTGCGAGTTCAAGATATCCTAGGAATAAACCTGCGTTATAAATTCCAGTTTCTTCAATTTTATCTATTATAAAAAATAATATAAATATTCCCCTTTAATGGTAAAGCTCGTTGAAGTTCCGAAGAGTAATTATAAAATCTAGATTCTGATAAGATAAGTTGAACCTAAATCCCATATACTATATGCAATCATACGGAATTGATCGCTTTGATGCCTAAACAACATTATATAGAGCATGCGCATGCTTGTAGAACTAATTTTTAAAGGACAAGATCCTCTTTATGTAAAGCAAATGCAGACATTTCAAATATATAAGAAAGGAATATGGGCATCGGAAGGAGATCAAATCCCTCATTGAACATTGAACAATCATGAACTATAATAATATGACAATTGGAAAGAACCTGCGTGGACAAAACCTCATTGAACACTAAAAACAATCATGGATAAGAGGCAGTACGGCAGAACTTTTTTTTCCATTAACTAGATTCTGGATTTGAGGTAAATTTTATTTGAAATTCCATAAAAAGAATTATAAAAATTATAATTGACTGGTTGAAATTATACAATATTGATATTCTAAAATTATTTTATTACTCTACTATTTTATTATATTGAGAGAGGTAGTTTATCTATACTCTATTATTATATTGAGAGAAGTAGTTTATATAGCCTAGTCTAATTAGATTGTTTTTTGCCTTGAAAATCATGAAAATTTTGGTAATATTTTGATAAAATTTTGCAGCCAATTTTGTAAAGCAATTATCAAACTTTAAGATTTTAGGTGTCTAGAAGTTTTTTGATGACGCTAAATCCATTTCCACCATCAAAAACATGATTAGAACAATACTACTCCAAGGTTTCTTGAATTTTGTTTATCCCATTTCTACCATTTTGATCATCCCCTAATTCCTCAGCCATTTATATATGCATATAAAAAATATATATAATTCTTTTAATACTCAATCTAGTCACATTATTATTTTCAAAATAAAAATAAAATATTAAAAAATAACAATTAAATAATCATAAAGGATGACAACCACAGAATCAGATATTCACTTCCGTCTAATAGAGTTTGGGAATCTGGACCAAGTACCTGCCACAGTTAATTTTCCCTCTGTCAGCATTACGTATATCCTTAAAAAGATCATTTTTAATAAAATCTATTTTTAAAATTAAGAAATCTAAAATTAAGGGAAACTGTTTTGATTTCATGAGAGCATTTTATTAATAAAATATAATTTTTATGAAAAAGAAACTTAAGACGAAGGAAATTAGTTTTTAGAGTAAATCTATTAAAACATCATTAACCAATTGTAATTATAAATATTTTTTTTGTTAAATAATATATATGTGTATTATAGAGGATATTTTAATTGGCAATTGTGATGATATGAAGTATTTTGCAAATTAAAAGATCTAAGATTTAAATTTCCTTGAGTAATGCAATCTATATAGAAGAGGAAGATAATTACAATATGCCCGAAAATATAAATATAAAAGCTGTAGGAATCAACCCACCCACTATGAGACTAAGGCTAAAAAAAAAAAAGAGTAATAAATACTATTGTTTTTTTAAGAGGTAATCTCTTATTTATTTTGATTAGGATTATGATTAAACACATCATGTGTCAATATTAAATAATTGATATTTTTTTGTAAATTAATATTTTTATTGTCTCCTAATGAATTCAAAAATAAATTACAATATAAAGCCATAAAGCCATGGAGTGCTTATTCATAGTACTTTATAGGTCGTTTCACTTGTTTCAATAGAGACGAAAAATTTTAACCCCTTATTCATTACACTTAATCTCAATTAACAAACATTCTTAGTATACCTTGACATTCCAAAACATAACATTAATACAAAACAACCACCAAACATTCGAGGAAGACAGACTTGTTGGGTCCTTTGTTGTAGAACTTCGAGGAGTAGCAGGATCAGATTAACAATGAAATTAGCCTTCGAGATGTGTCAGCGTTACATCGAGTTTATCCAAAGAAGAAAATTTGATTTCTCAGAGCTCTCTCAGTGTCTTCCAAAGAGAGAAATACATTGCATCTTTCCATCTATTTATTTTTTAGTACAATGTCGAGCAATGTCTTCATATGTAAGTGTAATACTATAGAATTAAGATATTGTTTCCTTCGTCCCCTCCTATGACTAATATAAGGAAAATAACCAGAGACCTTTTCCAAAAACTCAAAATTAGAAAAGGAAGGCTTGTTGCTCTACATCAACCATGGATTCTAGTTTCTTGATTTTTTAACTGGTCTCAGGGAAAGATCATGCATAAGGAGCCCTAAAAGTTTCTTGTACATGTAATTGTTCCTAGTTTCAGTTTTGAGGCCCCTACCAGTAAACTCCCCTCCTGCTCTGCATATGTTGTATAGGCGGCATATCGTGTAGGAGTGACGATCTCTCGAAATTCTCAGAAAAGATCAAACAGATAGAGGAAGGAAAATTATACAAAGGTATACCATACCCTCTACCAAACCCCAACCCACTGTCTTTGGAATTAAGAAACAAACGTGAGGGAGGAATGAAACACAAACAATAAGACACAAAGCAAAACTCATAAAAATTTGAATTACAACATGTACCTCCACGAACATGGAGCCAAAATCACACCCAACCCAAGAAATTACCCCGCCAATGCTTGAACCACCTTTGCTATAAAAATTACCCAAGCCAATAGGAACACACCACATAGTAGCAAACACAACACTATCAAACTCACTAATAAGTAGGTCCTCCAACCCCTCGTCAAAGAGAGATATCGACACAGTGAAAATCAAACCTTTAGAGAAAAACCACACAATTCGATACCAATTGATACACAAAAGGAAGGGTAGCAAAGATACTGTGAGTAAGACAGGTGAGAGAAAGAGGACATACAAAAACTGCGCCCATCGTCAGCTTCCAATGGTTCATCACCTCTACAACTCCAATGAGATTCATTGCTTCCCCACCTACCTTAATCCCATGCAGCTAGGTAAAGTCTTGCAGCCACAACATGGCTTGTTCGGATTTCTACAAAATACTAATGTTATTTGATCTACACCTGAACCAAGCTCTCCACAATTAGAAAAAACTTCAGATTTTCCCTCATGTAGGTGGGGCTTCTACTCCTCCCCGTCACCCAGCCTCAATTGCTCTCCTCCCGTGTAGGTTCTCATACTAACCATCTCTTCCCTGTTTCACATATTTAAAGTTACTTGTGTTACTCACACTTGTGCATGCATAGACCAAGTCACTCCCCCCTACCCACTCCTCCCCTATAGTTTCTCATACTAACCATCTCTTCCCTGTTTCACATATTTAAAGTTATTTGTGTTCCTCACACACTTGTGCATGCATATAGTAAGTCACTACCCCCTACCCACTCCTCGGTGAGCTTAAGTCGATTGTAAATTCCCCGAATATACGGGAATCCGACGGACATGGGCGCGGTCAAAAAATTGATCGTGCCCAGGTCCGTTGGATTCCCGAATATTCGGGGAATCTGCAATTGACTTAAGGATGCCCCACTCCCCTCGTCCACTCCCTGCCCATCATAAATTTCTATCTTTTTAAGAGGTTAACAAGCTCACCTACCAAGCCCCTATGTCACTCTCTATTCGCACCCATCATGAAATATTAAATATTAAAACAATAATAACATTCATTTAATATGGGCTAATGTGTGAAATGAAAAAGTATCTACCTATAGAATTCTTCCATATATGCACAATTTCCGTATATGCACAATTTCTGTATATAGAGATTCTTCACCTGGATCCCAATACTGTTTACCTGAACCATGGCTATGTGTCTAAGGAACACCTTTCCTCTACCTCCAAATTATAGAGATTCTTCACCTGGATCCCAATACTGTTTACCTGAACCATGGCTATGTGTCTAAGGAACACCTTTCCTTTGCTAAAAACCACATCATAGCCTCTATCCTCCAACATGCTGACGATACTAAGTTCTTCTTCAACTTAGTCACATACATAACATCCCTCAAGGTGAGAGTAGCTTCATGCTCCCTCAAAAGTAATCGTGCCCAATCCTATAGCATATACCTCTCATCGTCACCCATATTGATATCTATATGGAGATCCTTCTCCTTCAGCTCGTAGAACAAATCCTTGTCACTAGCCATGTCGAATGAAGCCCCACTGTGAAGGTACCATGCACTACCAATCATTGATGACACCATGCATGCAATGAGAGTAAAGTCCAATTCGAATTGAGAGGCCAAAGCCTCACCCACCACTCCTCCTGAGGACTTCTTCTTGGACTTCTTGAGTGGAAAATTTGTAGCACACTGACCCAACTCATGAAAATGAAAGCACTTAACTTTTGACATATCCTTCTTCTTACCTCCATCGCAAGAATCTGATTTCAAATGGGAAGCCTTTCCTTTCCCCTTCCTTGCCTTACCTACTAAGGCACAATTTTCCTCATTGTTAGCCTTAGATGAGGAATCATCTTTGGTGTTCGTTCTGATCTCCCCCTGTATCAAAGCCGACCACAGTCGTTCCCAATCTACCCATATATGTTAAGATCCATGCAATCATGACCCAGTGAGAAATGTAGCAAATGGCGAAGTGTGATAAGTTCTGCAAAGTTATTTGTCCCATATCCAAGCTCCATCTTAACCTTAAAGTAGTGATGATTAGTAAGGTATTGAATGAAACCACCTCCACATCCTTGGTTTTGTGCAGCACCATCAAAGAATTCCCAGGGAGTATTTTTATCTATGGGAGCAGGGGCTAGCGGTCTCCTAGGCCGAGGTCTGGTGGGCTCGGGCATATCGTGGAAGGCAGATATAATCTGGGCCGAGATATGCATCCATCTAGTTGCTCTGTCATTAAAAATAATCTGGCTTTGAGCCAGCGAGATATGCTAGCATATAAGAAGGGGAAGGCATAACTATTTTGTACCTCGATGCAAACTACACCAATTTTCCTAGGCTCGGCAAATATTTTCACCCTCCCATTTACTAGATAGTTGAATCCAGGAGGTGACAATCTACCAGAGATTGCTCTGAGATTCACATTGAAGAAATAAGTGTTGAGTCGATTCAGAACATTGTTTGCATAAGACACACCAGTGAGGGCCTTGGAATGAACGATGTGATAGTGATTCCCCGTGGGGACCTTGTTTCTGAGAACACACCAAGAGAAAAGTCTTGTTCACGGGGGAGAACCAAGCTTTGAGATGCTCTTCCACTGTTCAGGTGTCTGCTTAGGTTGTTTGTGCGACATGAGACTGAGATAGCCAGCTTTTGGGGTATAAATTCCGTTCTCTGCTAGGCACCAAACAAGTTCATTAGGTCCCTCCTTAATCCTGATGTGAGATTCACTCATAGCGCACATCTTCTGTATATGCTCAGTTTCCGTATATGCGCACATCTTCCGTATATGCCCAGTTTCCGTATATGCGCACATCTTCCGTATATGCCCAGTTTTCGTATATGCAAACATCTTCCGTATATGCCCACATCTTCCGTATATGCCCAGTTTCCGTATATGCGCACATCTTCCGTATATGCCCAGTTTCCGTATATGCGCACATCTTCCGTATATGCCCAGTTTCCGTATATGCGCACATCTTCCGTATATGCCCAGTTTCCGTATATGCACACATCTTCCGTATATGCCCAGTTTCCGTATATGCGCACATCTTCCGTATATGCCCACATCTTCCGTATATGCCCAGTTTCCGTATATGCCCAGTTTCCGTATATGCCCAGTTTCCGTATATGCGCACATCTTCCGTATATGCCCAGTTTCCGTATATGCTCACATCTTTCGTATATGCCCAGTTTCCGTATATGCACACATCTTCCGTATATGCCCAGTTTCCGTATATGCACACATCTTCCGTATATGCCCAGTTTCCGTATACGCCCAGTTTCCGTATATGCACACATCTTCCGTATATGCCCAGTTTCTGTATATGTGCACATCTTCCGTATATGCCCAGTTTCCGTATATGCGCACATCTTCCGTATATGCCCAGTTTCCGTATATGCACACATCTTCCGTATATGCCCAGTTTCCGTATATGCGCACATCTTCCGTATATGCCCAGTTTCTGTATATGCCCAGTTTCCGTATATGCACACATCTTCCGTATATGCCCAATTTCCGTATATGCGCACATCTTCCGTATATGCCCAGTTTCCGTATATGCTCAGTTTCCGTATATGCGCGCATCTTCCGTATATGCCCAGCTTCCGTATATGCACACATCTTCCGTATATGCCCAGTTTCCGTATATGCGCACATCTTCCGTATATACCCACATCTTCCGTATATGCCCAGTTTTCGTATATGCCCAGTTTCCGTATATGCGCACATCTTCCGTATATGCCCAGTTTCCGTATATGCTCACATCTTCCGTATATGCCCAGTTTCCGTATATGCGCACATCTTCCGTATATGCCCAGTTTTCGTATATGCGCACATCTTCCGTATATGCACACATCTTTCGTATATGCCCAGGTTCCGTATATGCGCACATCTTCTGTATATGCACCATGTTCCTTTCACCATAAATCCGATGTATGATACTAATTACCAATTAGAATGATATCATAATAGTCAATTGATTCATATGCAACAAACACCATTAGCCTCTATCATGCAAAGCATAACTTATACTAGTTAATGATACCAATTCTCAATGCATAATCTCATACTCAAATATTGACTTGAGTATACTCCCCTTGTGGTCATGCTCCCTCTTTGTGTTAGGAATAAGACCTCTTTGTGTTAGGTCCCTTTTGTTGGCACCTTTCCTGTTATCCACCATAAGACCGAGTCATGGCGACCATTGGCTTAGGCCCTAGGCACTAAGCCCTTTTAAGTCCTATAGGAGGCATTTTTCCTTTGTTAATGGCTCCACGTCATTGGTCACGTTTTTAGGCGAAGGACCACCCATCAACCCAAAGGACGGAGCTCCCTATTTGATAGCCCCTTTGTTTATTATGTGTTTCACTCCTTCCTTTCTACGCGAAACAATCCAAGGAGCTAGTGCTTAGATGCTCCTAGAGCCTCTGCGACTCTTTTCTCTATGCCCAAGATATTATTTCTATGTGAAACAAGTCGAGGGTAGTGTCCAGGTGCTAAGCTCGAAACTCCCTTATCCACGCACTTCCCTCTTGTGCATGTTAACAAACTCATCGGGGTTTGCCTTCCGATTTGACATGTCCCATGGGGACCGCCCGAAACGCTCCCCATTGGCCATCATTGTTGCCTGTTGGTGCTGACGTATCCCAATGCCCTTTCTCTTGACACTTTCATTTTCATGACCTCCATACCTCCCTTGGGGTCGATCTGTGGGTCGATGTGTCCAATGGAGACCGCTTGGTGATATGTGATTGGTTGTCTCCCTCCGTATATGTCAATTGTCGTGTTTGGTTATTCTGCCAACTTTGGCTATGCGCTAAAGGATCCTCCATTCACCTTTAACCATGTTATTTTACTTTGGGTTCATATAGCTTTGGCTCGCTCTATCTTTCAATCCAAGAGGCCATTTTAGGGCTTCCAAACCACTGGAAAGCTCCTTAGAGATCTATCCAACTTGCTAGGTTACACCTGCATTTGAGATGATATGGTGCTAAAAAACTGGCTCTGAAGTATATGTACTATTCCTTTGCCACCAATGATTACCATGCTTTCCTCTGCCTTTGCTTTGCCTATGCCACCTCTACTATTGCTTTTTCCACAAATCTTTACCTTGATCACTAATGAAAAAATATTTACCAATGCAATTTTCTTTACCAATCTTTGCCATTTCCTTTGCCTTTGCCTTTTCCATCAATGACAACATATGTCCAACAAAGGGAGGACCTGGTTAGAAGGGTAAGGAAAGGACCTGTTGAGACCACCCCAAGTTAAGGAGTTTCGTCTCCAAATTTATTGAAGAAAGCCTCAAGCAACGTGTAGAATCTTAATGAGGCATCCATCGATGACTCACCATTGAATGTGATGGAATGGACAGGATTGTTGTGGGATGGCTTCTGCGTGAGCATAGTACTGTAACCCATTACTTGCCTTGGTATATCTCTTGAATTTCTTGTTCACATGGGTGGCCCACTATGGCAATGAATGTAGAAAAGGCATGTCGAGTGGCACCTTGCAATGACAATTTTGTTATACATCGCTTAATTGCTATCCAGGGGGCATGTTGTCATGCCCTACCAAGTCGTGGGCAAGTGGGGGTCTACCTGGATTCCAACGCTAGTGTTTGTGGAAGAGGTGGTGCTCCCGTTCCTTTGCTCCGGCAAATCACAATCCTCACGATCTCCGTTACTCAGTTTTTCCACCCGGCGACCTATGGTACATTCCCTCACTTTCCAAAACGCAGATTGGTGCGGGACCTCTATGGGTTCGCTTGCCCGGACTCCCTCTGCAGTACTGGTGTGAGGAGGTCTTCGTCAGAATTGGAAATTCTCTCGGAACATACTTGGACCATGATAAGACTTTCGTTCAAACCAAGAATCGAACCCTAGCTCACATTCTAGTCCACCTGGACACGCGTGAAGGTTTGGAAGAAAAAATCACCCTTCAATGGGGGAAATACACTCAGGTGCAGATCTTGGACTATGAAGGAGTCCCATTTCGCTGTAGAAGATGTCACAAAGTGGGGCACATCTTCAAGGATTGCCCACTAATAAAAAAACCAAAGGCTCCTCTGAGTGCACCATCTACATCAATTACAATCTTCGCTTCTGTTCACACCTTGATGGTCATCCATCTCTCCTCTCAGGATTGGGTCTCTCCCTTCCTGGATCTGTCATCCATTCATCTAGGGGGAGGAAATCTCATCTTTCAAAAGCCATTGAAAGGGTTGGGGCAGAGGTTGCCTCTGGTAGACAATCCACTTTGGAAGGGGTACTTAGAGCACTAAACACCTTGGGCAGGGTTCCCCCATGAAGTGCCTCTCATTTAATTGCTGAGGCATGGCCAGTGCCTCCAAAAAACTAGCCTTGCACCGGTTATTTGAAGTCGAACCAATTGATATCATCATGCTGCAAGAATCCCTAGGTGAGGGCGAAGTTATCTCCAGAACACTAGCCTCCCTTAAACTTGGATGGCAATTTTATGCCCTTGATGCTATGGGGCGATCGGGGGGTTTCGCCATAGGGCACAATCCTCGCACCATCAGAGTGTTAGCATCTTGGGGAGGATCTGGGTTTATAGTATTGGATATCTTCTCGGCAGAGCTTGGCCTGAATCTTAGGGTTATCAATATATATGGTCCATGTCAACAGTGAGAGAACTTTTGGCAGCATTTGCACTCCCTGCCTACAATCAGAAACAATTTGGTCTGGAGAATAAATGATGGATCAAAAGCTCGCATAGGACTGGATTCCTGGATTGGGGGGGGAGGAAGATTCCATCAAGCACCTCAATTTACAAGATATAAAGGTCTTTGCACACATAGCTGATCAGACGAACACCACCATTTTCTCACAAGGATGGAAATCTGCCCAACAGCTTGATATTCCTCCTCAATGGCACCAAGAGTGGCAAGATTATATAAATGCTATGAGTGAATCTCACATCAGGATTAAGGAGGGACCTAATGAACTTGTTTGGTGCCTAGCAGAGAACGGAATTTATACCCCAAAGGCTGGCTATCTCAGTCTCATATCGCACAAACAACCTAAGCAGACACCTGAACGGTGGAAGAGCATCTCGAAGCTTGGTTCTCCCCCGTGAACAAGACTTTTCTCTTGGTGTGTTCTCAGAAACAAGGTCCCCACGGGGAATCACTATCACATCGTTCATTCCAAGGCCCTCACTGGTGTGTCTTATGCAAACAATGTTCTGAATCGACTCAACACTTATTTCTTCAATGTGAATCTCAGAGCAATCTCTGGTAGATTGTCACCTCCTGGATTCAACTATCTAGTAAATGGGAGGGTGAAAATATTTGCCGAGCCTAGGAAAATTGGTGTAGTTTGCATCGAGGTACAAAATAGTTATGCCTTCCCCTTCTTATATGCTAGCATATCTCGCTGGCTCAAAGCCAGATTATTTTTAATGACAGAGCAACTAGATGGATGCATATCTCGGCCCAGATTATATCTGCCTTCCACGATATGCCCGAGCCCACCAGACCTCGGCCTAGGAGACCGCTAGCCCCTGCTCCCATAGATAAAAATACTCCCTGGGAATTCTTTGATGGTGCTGCACAAAACCAAGGATGTGGAGGTGGTTTCATTCAATACCTTACTAATCATCACTACTTTAAGGTTAAGATGGAGCTTGGATATGGGACAAATAACTTTGCAGAACTTGTCACACTTCGCCATTTGCTACATTTCTCACTGGGTCATGATTGCATGGATCTTAACATATATGGGTAGATTGGGAACGACTGTGGTCGGCTTTGATACAGGGGGAGATCAGAACGAACACCAAAGATGATTCCTCATCTAAGGCTAACAATGAGGAAAATTGTGCCTTAGTAGGTAAGGCAAGGAAGGGGAAAGGAAAGGCTTCCCATTTGAAATCAGATTCTTGCGATGGAGGTAAGAAGAAGGATATGTCAAAAGTTAAGTGCTTTCATTTTCATGAGTTGGGTCAGTGTGCTACAAATTTTCCACTCAAGAAGTCCAAGAAGAAGTCCTCAGGAGGAGTGGTGGGTGAGGCTTTGGCCTCTCAATTCGAATTGGACTTTACTCTCATTGCATGCATGGTGTCATCAATGATTGGTAGTGCATGGTACCTTCACAGTGGGGCTTCATTCGACATGGCTAGTGACAAGGATTTGTTCTACGAGCTGAAGGAGAAGGATCTCCATATAGATATCAATATGGGTGACGATGAGAGGTATATGCTATAGGATTGGGCACGATTACTTTTGAGGGAGCATGAAGCTACTCTCACCTTGAGGGATGTTATGTATGTGACTAAGTTGAAGAAGAACTTAGTATCGTCAGCATGTTGGAGGATAGAGGCTATGATGTGGTTTTTAGCAAAGGAAAGGTGTTCCTTAGACACATAGCCATGGTTCAGGTAAACAGTATTGGGATCCAGGTGAAGAATCTCTATAATTTGGAGGTAGAGGAAAGGTGTTCCTTAGACACATAGCCATGGTTTAGGTAAACAGTATTGGGATCCAGGTGAAGAATCTCTATATACAGAAATTGTGCATATACGGAAATTGTGCATATATGGAAGAATTCTATAGGTAGATACTTTTTCATTTCACACATTAGCCCATATTAAATGAATGTTATTATTGTTTTAATATTTAATATTTCATGATGGGTGCGAATAGAGAGTGACATAGGGGCTTGGTAGGTGAGCTTGTTAACCTCTTAAAAAGATAGAAATTTATGATGGGCAGGGAGTGGACGAGGGGAGTGGGGCATCCTTAAGTCAATTGCAGATTCCCCGAATATTCGGGAATCCAACGGACCTGGGCACGGTCAATTTTTTGACCGCGCCCATGTCCGTCGGATTCCCGTATATTCGGGGAATTTACAATCGACTTAAGCTCACCGAGGAGTGGGTAGGGGGTAGTGACTTACTATATGCATGCACAAGTGTGTGAGGAACACAAATAACTTTAAATATGTGAAACAGGGAAGAGATGGTTAGTATGAGAAACTATAGGGGAGGAGTGGGTAGGGGGGAGTGACTTGGTCTATGCATGCACAAGTGTGAGTAACACAAGTAACTTTAAATATGTGAAACAGGGAAGAGATGGTTAGTATGAGAACCTACACGGGAGGAGAGCGATTGAGGCTGGGTGACGGGGAGGAGTAGAAGCCCCACCTACATGAGGGAAAATCTGAAGTTTTTTCTAATTGTGGAGAGCTTGGTTCAGGTGTAGATCAAATAACATTAGTATTTTGTAGAAATCCGAACAAGCCATGTTGTGGCTGCAAGACTTTACCTAGCTGCATGGGATTAAGGTAGGTGGGGAAGCAATGAATCTCATTGGAGTTGTAGAGGTGATGAACCATTGGAAGCTGACGATGGGCGCAGTTTTTGTATGTCCTCTTTCTCTCACCTGTCTTACTCACAGTATCTTTGCTACCCTTCCTTTTGTGTATCAATTGGTATCGAATTGTGTGGTTTTTCTCTAAAGGTTTGATTTTCACTGTGTCGATATCTCTCTTTGACGAGGGGTTGGAGGACCTACTTATTAGTGAGTTTGATAGTGTTGTGGTTGCTACTATGTGGTGTGTTCCTATTGGCTTGGGTAATTTTTATAGCAAAGGTGGTTCAAGCATTGGCGGGGTAATTTCTTGGGTTGGGTGTGATTTTGGCTCCATGTTCGTGGAGGTACATGTTGTAATTCAAATTTGTATGAGTTTTGCTTTGTGTCTTATTGTTTGTGTTTCATTCCTCCCTCACGTTTGTTTCTTAATTCCAAAGACAGTGGGTTGGGGTTTGGTAGAGGGTATGGTATACCTTTGTATAATTTTCCTTCCTCTATCTGTTTGATCTTTTCTGAGAATTTCGAGAGATCATCACTCCTACACGATATGCCGCCTATACAACATATGCAGAGCAGGAGGGGAGTTTACTGGTAGGGGCCTCAAAACTGAAACTAGGAACAATTACATGTACAAGAAACTTTTAGGGCTCCTTATGCATGATCTTTCCCTGAGACCGGTTAAAAAATCAAGAAACTAGAATCCATGGTTGATGTAGAGCAACAAGCCTTCCTTTTCTAATTTTGAGTTTTTGGAAAAGGTCTCTGGTTATTTTCCTTATATTAGTCATAGGAGGGGACGAAGGAAACAATATCTTAATTCTATAGTATTACACTTACATATGAAGACATTGCTCGACATTGTACTAAAAAATAAATAGATGGAAAGATGCAATGTATTTCTCTCTTTGGAAGACACTGAGAGAGCTCTGAGAAATCAAAGTTTCTTCTTTGGATAAACTCGATGTAAAGCTGACACATCTCGAAGGCTAATTTCATTGTTAATCTGATCCTGCTACTCCCCCAAGTTCTACAACAAAGGACCCAACAAGTCTGTCTTCCTCGAATGTTTGGTGGTTGTTTTGTATTAATGTTATGTTTTGGAATGTCAAGGTATATTAAGAATGTTTGTTAATTGAGATTAAGTGTAATGAATAAGGGGTTAAAATTTTTCGTCTCTATTGAAACAAGTGAAACGACCTATAAAGTACTATGAATAAGCACTCCATGGCTTTATATTGTAATTTATTTTTGAATTCATTAGGAGACAATAAAAATATTAATTTACAAAAAAATATCAATTATTTAATATTGACACATGATGTGTTTAATCATAATCCTAATCAAAATAAATAAGAGATTACCTCTTAAAAAAACAATAGTATTTATTACTCTTTTTTTTTTTTTTTTCTTCCAGTAAGAGTATTTATTACTTATATAAATAAAAAAATTCACACATATGTATATAATGTATTAGAAGAACTGGTAAATAGGTAGCCTTAGTCTCATAGTGGGTGGGTTGATTCCTACAGCTTTTATATTTATATTTTCGGGCATATTGTAATTATCTTCCTCTTCTATATAGATTGCATTACTCAAGGAAATTTAAATCTTAGATCTTTTAATTTGCAAAATACTTCATATCATCACAATTGCCAATTAAAATATCCTCTATAATACACATATATATTATTTAACAAAAAAAATATTTATAATTACAATTGGTTAATGATGTTTTAATAGATTTACTCTAAAAACTAATTTCCTTCGTCTTAAGTTTCTTTTTCATAAAAATTATATTTTATTAATAAAATGCTCTCATGAAATCAAAACAGTTTCCCTTAATTTTAGATTTCTTAATTTTAAAAATAGATTTTATTAAAAATGATCTTTTTAAGGATATACGTAATGCTGACAGAGGGAAAATTAACTGTGGCAGGTACTTGGTCCAGATTCCCAAACTCTATTAGACGGAAGTGAATATCTGATTCTGTGGTTGTCATCCTTTCTGATTATTTAATTGTTATTTTTTAATATTTTATTTTTATTTTGAAAATAATAATGTGACTAGATTGAGTATTAAAAGAATTATATATATTTTTTATATGCATATATAAATGGCTGAGGAATTAGGAGATGATCAAAATGGTAGAAATGGGATAAACAAAATTCAAGAAACCTTGGAGTAGTATTGTTCTAATCATGTTTTTGATGGTGGAAATGGATTTAGCGTCATCAAAAAACTTCTAGACACCTAAAATCTTAAAGTTTGATAATTGCTTTACAAAATTGGCTGCAAAATTTTATCAAAATATTACCAAAATTTTCATGATTTTCAAGGCAAAAAACAATCTAATTAGACTAGGCTATATAAACTACTTCTCTCAATATAATAATAGAGTATAGATAAACTACCTCTCTCAATATAATAAAATAGTAGAATAATAAAATAATTTTAGAATATCAATATTGTATAATTTCAACCCGTCAATTATAATTTTTATAATTCTTTTTATGGAATTTCAAATAAAATTTACCTCAAATCCAGAATCTAGTTAATGGAAAAAAAAGTTCTGCCGTACTGCCTCTTATCCATGATTGTTTTTAGTGTTCAATGAGGTTTTGTCCACGCAGGTTCTTTCCAATTGTCATATTATTATAGTTCATGATTGTTCAATGTTCAATGAGGGATTTGATCTCCTTCCGATGCCCATATTCCTTTCTTATATATTTGAAATGTCTGCATTTGCTTTACATAAAGAGGATCTTGTCCTTTAAAAATTAGTTCTACAAGCATGCGCATGCTCTATATAATGTTGTTTAGGCATCAAAGCGATCAATTCCGTATGATTGCATATAGTATATGGGATTTAGGTTCAACTTATCTTATCAGAATCTAGATTTTATAATTACTCTTCGGAACTTCAACGAGCTTTACCATTAAAGGGGAATATTTATATTATTTTTTATAATAGATAAAATTGAAGAAACTGGAATTTATAACGCAGGTTTATTCCTAGGATATCTTGAACTCGCAAAATATTTTATTTTACTTTACGAGGCCGTTAAAGATGGGAGTGCAGGAATATGTGATATGAAGTCAAACTCATAACGGAATCTGCAGAAATATAAATTAATTGAAATTAACAGGTTGATGTGGTAGTTATCAGGCACATCTAAATCATAATAATAAACAAGGGAGCATAAACCAACCTTGCAAATTGCAGGAAAGAAGCGTTCTGTGTCTCTCGTTTAGTCAACATTAACGGAACGCTGACAATGCGATCAGAGTCTTATACATTAAAATGCGTATTGTCAGATGGCAGTGTTCCCTGAAAAACTACCCCACATAGGATGTATTCAAGAAATTCAGACTGAGAAAGCCAAGGGCTTCACCCTCACCAATGTTGCGTTTTCACAGACGGCGTTATCAATCACAACCCTGAAATCAAATCAAAACAGAAAGATTGCTCAATAGTGAGCTAACGAAAATTCCCTAAAAAACCGAAAGTCCCCGCAGCAACTTATTAGAAAACCATTTTCTGTAAGGAAGAAGGAAGGTCACAGAAGAAACTACTAACTGCAAAGTCTTCTATGTCCCTGAAGATTTCTCTCCGCTGTGCTATTATTTTCCTCTGCAGATACACCAAAGACAATATAAGCAAGCTCCTCAGATGTTGTGAATCGGCGAGATCATTCTGTATTCAGAAGATGCATTTATATAAGAGCGCACAAATAATCCCTGCTTTATGTGGTCAATGGATGATCCAATCTGGGAAACCAGAGAGAGTGGCACCTCCAACTCTCGGCCTCTCGTATGGCGGAACCAGTACCGGAAGAGCGTTGGAAGACCATGATGCGAGGAGAGACCCCTGTAGATATTCGAAATCTCTGGTGTGTTCGTTTCAGAAATTTCATGGGCAGTTTGGGCGCGGAAATAACATTTGAATTTTGAAATTTTGGGCACCAAGATTGGGCGATTGCATTGAATGACTATAGAGGTTGCATTGAATGAGTATGGTGTACTATCATATCCACCGTGTGACAGGTTGGAAGGGAGCGGCCGGGAAAGGTATGGAGCATAGTTGCCGGAAAATCATGGGATTGCATGTAGCTGTCGCGTCAGTATCCCATACATACATGGATTTGGCTGTAAAGACGGTGCATTTATATTGCTATAGAGGTGGAAATAGCAATTGCCATCTCCCATCTATCCATCTCTCTGTACTGAATCTCTCTGTACAATTAGAATTGTAGTACACTGACCCATCTCACATCTATCCATCTCTCTGTACTGAATTGTAGTACACTAACCCATCTCCCATCTATCTGTATTGAAATTCAGTACACCAACCCATCTCCCATCTATCTGTATTGAATTTGCAGAGTGCCTCTAGGCACACCAAAAAAAATCATCAATTCCGAGCCAGCCATCATCATGTTTTACCAAAATATTGAATTTAGCCTTCCAAAATATGACTCTTTAGTAAATTTTCCCAACCATATAAAACATATAACATATGCCTATTGTAGACTCTATTATATACCCTAATGGGAGTTTCCATTGTTTGTTCAGAATCCTTATCCTCGTTCTTTTAGTAGCTTCCCCTGTCTCGTTTAACTCCTTTCTGCTCAGGTTCCTTGAGCTCAAATCTGCCTCTGCAAAGATGGCATGCAGATGTCATGTCATGTATTCTCATGCCAAGCTTGTCTTCCAAATCTAACAGTCAAATCTGCCTCTGCAAAGATGGCATGCAGATGTCATGTCATGTATTCTCATGCCAAGCTTGTCTTCCAAATCTAACAGTTTGATTGATTTCAATAGCAGCTAGTTCAGTCTTGCATTCCAGATTGGATTTTTCAAAGAACCCCCTCAACCATACATTTTTATCTCCAGCATTTCTAGTTTTACTCGAAAGCCGCCTTCTTCCAAGTCTGTCTTTCTTGCCACCGCTCCCAATAAGCCTTCTATTGTTGTCAATTGATGATCCAAGGGTGCCTTTAACTTCATAAACACTTGTTGTCGAGTCGCAAATCCGCCCTCTTCCATTGTTACTCAACAACAAAGGAAAAACCCAAGATTTCCCCTGAATTGTAGAATTCTCCACCCTCTCGTTCAGTTCTCGTAGAGGAATATTGGTAAAACTTTGCAACACAAATCCAACTAATATAAGAGAATGCACACCTCAGAATCGCCTTCTGGACGCCATTGATTGCTCATCAGCCATATTTGTGTGATCTTCACAACCAGGATTCGAGAATGAATGCAGAGGGAGGAGGAGAATGAGGAGGCAGAGGAAGATTAAGACCTCGCCCACTTGAAGTAAAACCCCATCTCCACCTGTTTGCACTAGGATTCCTTTAATGGAGTTAGAGCCTGTGTACACCTGTGCATTCCCAATAGTGCATGAGAACACCATCTGCCCTCACCATAACATTTGTGTGCCTCCACCGTCGAACCAAGCGTTTGAAGTTTTATACGGAGCCATCGGATATATGTCGGAATTAATTTCCATAATTCTCCAACTGTCATTGCAATACTATATTTCCAATTCTTGTCGCTGACACATTTTGTCCGAAGTTGTATGTCGGATTTTTTTTTGAGAACAAATCCTTCTCTCATTTTTATATTCCCCCTAAGCTTGTGAATTTGTTGAATGACTAATATTGAGTTTCCAAATACCATAATCTTTGAAATCTTATGAGTTATTGTGAATTTTAATTATTCTCATAGTGTTAAATATCATGCTTGGTTATTGGTTGTTGTGAATTTTAATTATTCTCATAGTGTTAAATATCATGCTTGGTTGTTTTTTTTTTTTTTTTTTTTTCAAAAGGTGGAAAAACCTATCAAACTCAGTTTTGTCAAACCAACATTGAGGACAGCCATCTCTGGCTGCTATCCGCGAATGTCAGTTGACACATCACTGTTATCAAAGAAAACCACGCCACCTGAAATAACCCGCTGGTGGTCCGTAAGAGAGCAGGCTATCACTCCTGCCAGATGCCTCTGGGTCTTGGTTATTGGTTGTAATGTCCAATTTTTATGTAAATTGGATTTTTTTGTGGCGAGCCTTATTTCCAACCTTGTATGTTATTTAATGCTCTTAGAGTACAAGTTCCCGTCCATCCATCCATCGATATCCATAGCTCGCTCCGGGTTGCATGAGGTACGTTACATTCAATGCGCCCACAGCCCATGCCATACATCCATGGTATATTGAATCACACCCCATCTTGCATCCATGTCGTATCCATACAGCCCATGCGTACACAGCACTCAAATCACATTGAAGGCCAGATATCTTAGTAAATCTGGAACGCCGCCATAGCTATTTATGCCATTTACTCTTCCCACCTCCTAGATTTACTAAAATATACGCATTGGCTGCAGCGAAATCCACTGGTTCAAAGTTTGGCATTGGCAGCAGCGAGCTATTTCCTGAACGTTTTTTCCTGAGACTTCTTCCACTTCTCATGTAGTTGCATCACTCCTTTTATCAGGGAGGCTCGCCTTTTATCACAATCTCTTTTGGTACAGATATTGTCAGTCACTTAAGAGAGAAAACATCAGGGCATCCAAATATTCATTCTGGGTAGCATTGCAATTTTGATTTTAATCAATCAATTGCATATATTCATTGCAAGTGTAAATATATTGTTAAGACTGCTTCAAACACAAACTAGAGTATATTCATGGTCGAACCAGAACGTACGTATCTGTCAAGTTTCAACATTGTATATTATCATTCATTTCACAATGTAGCAATCTATGTGAATACTCATACCTATGCCAGATGCATGTGTAGGACTAATCAATTAGCTCCATACAAAGAAATATGTAGTCCAGACATTACGTTTCAAATAAAATCATTAAAAGCGGTTTTCATTAAGTAAAACAGGTGCCTCTTATTTTAGAAATTCAAATTACAATTCTCAAATTGCTACAAGGGCGAAATTGTCCCCTCGTTATGCAAGTCCAAAAAAATATTAACTCCGTCCAATTAGGGCTCAAATGGTGAATGGTTTCTACAGTCAAAAGTCGAATTTTAGAACGTAAAGCCCACAACGGGCTTTCAACAGGATTCCTTTTCCCATGGCTTTTCAGCGGTTTCTCTGTCACAGCTTCTGGCGATAGAGAAGCCAAAGTTTTCTATTAAGAGGATGGCATGCGCATTGCGTACTCATAGTTACTGGTTGTCTGCCTACTCCTCGTCCCCTCATTATGCAAGTCCAAAAAAATATTAACTTCGTCCAGTTAGGGTTCAGATGGTGAATGGTTTCTACAGTCAAAAGTCGAATTTTAGAATGTAGAGCCCACAACGGGCTTTCAACAGGATCCCTTTTCCCGTGGCTTTTCAGCGGTTTCTCCATCACGGCTTTTGGCGATAAAGAAGCCAAAGTTTTTTGTTAAGAGGATGGCATGCACATTGCGTACTCATAGTTACTGGCTGTCTACCTGCTCCTTGTATCCATGTGACCACTCTCTTCCTGCTAAAACCGCAACAGGTGCCTCTTATCCTGAAGCATGCCTTACAATTTAAATAATTCCATGTTGTGGCGGTTTATGGTTGAACTTTTGTGGTCATAGGTGTTCAAATTCAAATTTTATTTTAAGAGAAAGTATATAAATAATTTTTTTCATCATTATTGCATCAAAAGTAGTAAGGTGCTTTACAGTACAGTGTGGGGAGATGATGTCACATAACATTATATAATGTTTCGTGACTACAAAATAAACAAATACATATACATTTAGATGACAAGAATCTAAAAAAATACATCAACATAGATCCGTCTTAATGTAGATCCATATTTTTCAATGTGTCCCATTTATATTTCTTAGTAATTAATGTCATAAAATAATTCATTTTTATTCAATTAAATAATCATATTTCAAGCACTCCCTAAAAGTGGATAATTTTCTTATGAACTAATACCACCAAGGAATCCAGTTATAGTTTCCTTGGTCTAGCTTGAAATTTGGAACGTTGAGATACTAGGGAGTAAGGTCTTAACAACCTTATTGTGCACCCTTCAATGATAATTTTGAAATAAGTACTCCACCTCTTTATTCCCATGATAGAATGACTTAAATTAGGCAAGTTAGGCAAGCCAAGCATGTCTACTCTTTGATAGATTGGTGTTGCCAAACTATCAAGCTTCCTTATCCAACACATTCTATAAGGAGACTCAACATCTCTCTTGGGATTGAGTGGGTACATTGAAGCACCACTATCTATTCCAATACAACAAAGTGAAAGCCTTCTAACAAACTATGCACTTTTTCTTGGTATGAAGTGGGTAAGTAAAAGCACCACTACTCATCTCAAACAATGAAGCAAAGTCTCTTGATTATGTTGCACACCCATATGTTGGTAACTTGGTAAGTCGTTTCCTTATCTCTTTCACATGCGTGAGCCTCTCATACACACATCAGGTAGATTGACAAGACATATATAACATAATTCAAATCAAAATGCTTAAGTTCACAAGCTTCCCTCTATGGGTCTCACTTTAGACTCCAAACCTAGAGTTCTCCTAGATTGTCAATCATCAAAAGTTACCTTCCATGAACCTTATTGCCAAATTCCCAACTTGGAGTTATTCTAGATAATTAATAACCTATTGTTTGCATCATCAAGATCAATGAACCATAACACAACATATGCATATGGGCATGTAAGATAAGCAAACATCATCATATGAGGTTGATGTCAATTAGGCTTCCTCAACCTTCCAAATGTCTAAACAAGAATGGGTTATGGAGCTCTAACTAACCTACAACAATTCACACTTGCTCAACAACATCAATGATAATTTATTATCATATAATTTCTTTTCAAGTCATAAATAAGATTAATGATCAAGTCATCCTAGGACAAACATCCAGGTCATAGACTAACATTAGTGATCAAGTGGTACAAGGACAAACATCAAGGTCATAGGAAAACCCAAGCTAAGTAACATGGGGCATCGCAATCATGCTCTACAACACAAGTACATATTTTGAAAGATTCAATGAAATTATGCTCCACAAGATAATGAAATATTTCCAAATATTAGATGGGAGAGCTCTAAGCTTGACATGAAAAGATTTAAAAGCATCTCTTTTCTCTCTCATGCCAACATTCCCCTCTTGTTGGTTTGAAACCCTCAATTTATAGTTGTTGTTGAAAAAACTTCCATGCCTTTTAGTTCTACTGCCATTCTATCCTTGCCTCTTCCACCCAATCAACTTTTAATCAAATGCTATGCTTAGTACCAAGCCCTTTCTTGATTATGATTCTCTAATCGAAAAATGTACTAAGCCCTTTCTTGATTATGTTTCTCTAATCGAAAAATGGTTGTTGTTTTAATCAAATGTTATGCTTAGTACCAAGCCCTTTCTTGATTATGATTCTTTGATCCAAAAATGTACTAAGCCCTTTCTTTCACCTCCAAGTTACCGACGTGAATTTTACTACTGAAATCAATTTAATCTCTGTCTCCTATGCCCTAATTAAACTGTCACAAGCTTGCATTTCTTGATTTTTCAACTATGTGTTTTTCCAAGGAGGAACAAGCTTTTGTCTTTTGCTTCATCTTTGCTTTCCTTCACCTCAAAGTTACCCGCGTGAATTTTACTACTGAAATCAATTTAATCTCAGTCTCCTATGCCCCAATTAAACAGTCACAAGCATGCATTTCTTGATTTTTCAAATTTACTTATTAAACTGCCACCAACTTGCATTTCTTGAACTTTCAAATAAAGTAGTCATTTGAACTTTCAAAAATGGCTTAATTTAAACATTATATAATTTATATAATTTTGGTTAAAACAAAACCATTAAAGGCTTATAGAGGTAAGATATTAACGATGGATGTTGCATAAAATAATCTCTTCTTATTCATTGGAAAATAGTTTTTAATTGATATCAGAATGATTTTTATATATTGGACACGGCCATTTTATTTTTTACTATAAAAAAGCATTGTCCATGATAGATAGGTCACCACTAATACAACTGACAATCATGAAAAGCTTAGCAATATGCAATTTTGAGTAAAACTTCCCTCGAGCTACATTCCTACCATAAATATCCACTCATTTCCAAAGTTTTGAGAAAAAATATTACATAAGGCATTTTGGATTGACTAATAACATATAATTCGTATAATTTTTTATCTCTACATTTGTTTTGCATAGTACTTTGATATTTCTTTCTACTCTACTTTAATTTCCTTCCACAGGGCCTTGTGTTATTGCTTAGGATGTCATTTAATTTAACTGAATTTATGATAAAGGTATAAATTTTGCCTTTAGTTCTTCAATACTAATTTTTTTAGTGAGATTGTAAATTTTAATTAAATTATTTATAGTATAGTATCATTTATAAAATACGTTGTTCCCTAATCATATAAGTTTTAATCTAGAACATTGATAATGCATATTGCTTATAATCATTCTCACTCTTAATATCTATAATTTTTCTTAACACTTATCATTTTATTGCAGACTGACACATGGTTCGCTCGCCTGTGCAGAGCCTAACCCGCACGGTTTACAGAGAACAAAAACAATCATTGTAATTTTTCTTTCGTGGGTGACTGACAACCTTTAGTGAATTGCCTTCACCTCTGCAATTTTTTCCAGATAGTTCAGATTATTTAATTGTTTTACTAATCAATATTAGTAGGGCAGTTACTTAGCCTTTACTTTAAAAAATTTACATTTCACACATAGCTTAATTAAGGGGAAAAGTAAGTGGCCATAATCCACACATCTTTTTCAATTTGTTTTGCTATTTTACCCAAGTCACATAGCTTAATTAGCAAAGGAGTAAGTGACCCATAATCCACACATATTTTTTACTAACCAAAGAATTTTTACTTCATTAGCATTGGGACTAGGAACTGGGTGTTATTAAATAAAGGGAGTAGCCCCTGCGTCCCTTGTGTCTTTTAGACAATCCTGGGCTTGCATCTGAAATCTTTCTCAAAGCACTCAATTTTCCATCTCCCTTTTTAGGCTCACATAGTGTAATAGGAAGGAAGTAAGTGATCCATCAACCACACATTATTTTCTTTGCAGGTAAGGAACAAACATAACTTAGTGTAAGTAGACGATTTTGTAAAGGATCATCGCATATCCACATCACTACAAACTGTGTATGTCCACTTTGTCACTTGAGACACTAAGCTACTCTAAGCTTTGAACAAAGGGAATCAAGTTTAAGGACCTTTTGTACTTAGTTTATTTAAGCTTAATTTTTCACACTATAAGTGAAGGAAGACACCTAAAAGAAATCACAACTTGAACAAACTAAATTTCCCCACATGGGCCACAAAATAATTTATAGTTTAGGTTAGAACTGTTGGGGGTAGGCATCAATAAGCCGCCATGGTCATGTTACATTTTGAAACATAGAAGTTGTCTTTTAGGGTGCTTCAAATCCTTCAATCATCCCACAGAAAAGACTACCCGGGCAGCACAGAGAATCGATTCAAAGGGGGTTTGGCTTAAGCTCAGTGTGTGCGGTACTATATGGGGCTACCCCACCTGTATAGTGCTCTGTATTGATAACCAATTACCAAGAAGCTAAAGACTTAACTGCCCGCGTGAGACGAAGGTATCCTATTGGCCAAATTTTAGAGCATCTTTCCCTATAGGTGGAGGTATGGGAAGCACTAAAGTCTCATTCAATACCTTGGTTGATTCTTTTGGCCGCTGGAAGCATCACCAGTTCTTTCAGGACGTAGCCCCAGTACCCGTCATAAAAGATATCTCTGCAAGGCCCAGTTACTTGTACAGTGGAAAGGACGAATAGGTCTTCATAGGACCTTTTATCATACGCAAAACAAACTAAAACCATTTTCTTTGTTTGATTGATCACATAGCTTAACTTAAAGGGAAAGTAACTATTTATTTTTCACTTTGTTTTATGTATGTAAATTTTTTTTATACATATGTCTCTCCTCACCACAAAAGTGACACACATTCCATTTTAAGAATACATAAATACCCTACTTTTTCATATTAAGAATAATAAGACAATGATACATAAAACATTTCAATTCCTATTTCACCTTAATATCCATTAAAATAAATTCTACAAATAAAAATTAAAACGAAACATTTAAGTTTAAGAAAAAAATATTTTAAATAATAAAATTAATTAATCAAATTATAATTAATTAAGAAAATTGAAACCATTAACTATATTTAATTCACTATAATTATAAATTCTAATTACTATTAAAACACACAAACATATTGAATAAATAACCTACCAAATTCGTCAAATGAAGTGACAAAAATAGGACTACAATTCTCATAACTAAAAAAATTAGTTGCAAAGCTTATGTTTGGTTAGAAAATTCAAAATAATAAAACTAGTGCAACCATATAAATGAGATGACTAATAAATATTCGTAGACATCAATTTGTAATTAATAACAAAACACATCTTTTACTATATCTCATATTATTAAGATTAAAAAAAACATTAAAATTAACTAAATTATAATTTTATTTTAAATTATTATTATTATTACTATTAATTATAATGTAAACAATAATCATTGAGATTTTGAAATTTGTTACTAAATGATATATAACCGGTTATGGTTTATTAATTTTTATGTCTTAGGAGCCAAACCAATGTTCTTAACATTTGTTTATAAGTGGAGAAAGAAATATAACTAACATCGTTTAAAAAAAGCACGGTATATTGAATAAATAACCTACTGAACTCATCAAATGTAGTGACAGAAGTAGGACTATAATTCTTAGGAGACATGCCTTTCTCTCTATATATATATATATCAAAGTATAAATTTTACTTCCAAAGCTCTTGTTTTTGAAAAAAAATGTTTGATTAGAAAAGTTCAGTAAAATTAGTGCAACCATATAAATTAGATGACTAATAAATATTGATAGACATCAATTCATAATCAATAACAAAACACACTACTTTAATATATCTCATATTATTAAGATTAAAAAAATAACTAAATTATAATTTTATTTTAAATTCTTATTATTATTATTAATTACAAAAAACAAGTAATACAAAAATTAAAACTATATACATTTAGAAAAACATGTAACAAGGTTTTTAGTCATGGAGATTCACACTCACTTTACCATGGAGATTTGCTAATGTAAATAAGTTTTTTTACAATATCAAAACTTATCAATACTACATGACCAAAAACCATAACTTGTTTTATATGACACTTGGTTATGTGGCATTTTTTTTAATTAGTCAATTTAATTAAAAAGACAAAAAGAACATAAAAATTCTAGAATATTAAATCCTTACCATTAATAATTATTAATGATTCAATTAAAATTCTAAAAACTCTACTAATTTTCTTAACTCACTAATTAGCATGTTATAAAGTGGGGTGGTGGGTGATAGAGAGGTTATTACAAATCCTATAGGATTAATTGAAAGTGCATTTTTTTGGGTTCTTGATATTTCAATAATTAATTATGTTGAATCTTGTGCACTATTTGAAGTTTTGAAGGCTTCATTCTACTTTGGTTTTCAAATTTTGAAGGTGGTGATGAATTTTTAGAATGTAACAAGGTGTATGGTTCACATTACTCCATTGAACACTCTTTTGGCTCTAATACTAAAGTGGGTGAAGGAGGTATCCAAGACCTCTCTAGGGTTAACTTCTTGGATGCTTTAAGGGAGAATAATGCTTTGATCAATATATATGCAAATCAATGCATTAGTACTAAAAGAGAGGGGGGATTGATTATTAATGATAAGTTGGGCATTTACCGCATTCCCTAAGTTTCTCATAAAGGACAAGACATGTATCTCTTATTTATGGAGGCACACAGTAAATCTAATAATCATATTGCGGGGCATGTAATGTGAAGATACCCAAATCCCCTCATTGCTTACATGAGCAACTATTTGGTTCCACACAATTTTGATTTGGTGAGAGGTTCCACCCTTTATTCTTCAAGGATGATGGTTATAGGCTTTGGCTTTTTAGCTAGAGGAACTAGATTGCAAAATGAGGTGTGGTTTGGTGAGTCTTGTCTTTTTGAGCTAGTTGATCCTATTCTATCCTAGTTGAGTCCCTATCCTATTCTATAACATTAGTAAGTCACCACCACTGTGTATTTTTTTCTCAAAGAAGATTTAATAGAGGGGATTTCCTCTTGTCTTAATTCACAAAGTTTTTTAGTGGTTTTACTCTTGATATTGGGGGGTTTGTTTGTTATGAAACCAACTCACAAAAAGATAGATCAACGCCTTAGAATTCAGCCTCTTCGAGGGGGCAACCTCCTTTACATTACACAAATGAACAATTCTTGATGATTCAAATGACAAAACCTCCTTTCTATATATAGGAGTCTAAGGGGTCACAATATAACCAAGTCAATAATAATATAAAACAAAAATAACAATAGAGGGATTCTATGGGGCACAATAATAACAATATGGGGACAATAAGGGCACAACAATAACAATAAGGGATACAACAACAATAGTAATGGGGGAATCACTAGTATTATAGGGACCTAACATGCCCCTCTCCTTCAAAAAAGTGTTGTCCCCAACGTTTGAGTAGTTTTGGATGCTTCTATATAAAACTCTCATCCTCCCATGTGGAATATTCAACGGGTAAGTTCTTCCACTTAATGATATACTCTGAAATTGATCAATTTCGTAGCTGTCGAGTTCTTGTTTCTTTGACTGCTTCAGGTTCCAATATGATTTTTCCTTCCTCATCAAGTTTTCGCAATATTGTTTGAACTGGAAGCTTGTCACCTATAACCTTCTTTAAGCATGAAACATGGAAAACTGGGTGCACTCGGGAAGCTGCAGGAAGCTCCAATTTGTATGCCATAGTACCTATATTTTGCAACACCTTGTATGGACCATAATACTTTGGTGATAATTTATTATCCTTCTTAGCTTGCTTGAGGGACATTTGTTTATATGGTTGTAGTTGTAGGAATACCCAATCACCTACATCAAAACTTCTTTCGTTGTGATGTTGATCTGCATGTTGTTTCATTCTATTATGCGGCAAAGTGAGGTTATCCTTTAAGAGTTGGAGAACTTGTTGTTGATGCTCGATGTGATCTTCCATTGCTTGAACCTTAGAATTTTCTCTTAAATATGATGTGATGGATGGTGGATGATATCCATAAAGTGCCATAAATGGAGTCATTTTTGTCGCAGTATGGAAGGATGTGCTATACCACTATTCAGTCAGAGGAAACCATTTGCCCATTGTGTTTGTTTATCAGAGACAAAGCAATGAAGATATCCTTCCAAACATTTGTTTACTATCTCAGTTTGCCCATCAGATTGAGGATGATAAGATGAGCTATGAGCTAACTGAGTACCAAGACAAGAAAATAATTCTGTCCAAAAATTTCTAGTGAAAATGGGATCTCTGTCACTTACAATAATCTTTGGGTTTCCATGTAGCTTTTGAATTGTTTCCATAAATGCAATAGAAACTGTACTCACTTTAAATGGATGAGATAATGCACAAAAGTGTGCATACTTGGTAAGTCTGTCAACTACCACCATGATAACACTCTTTCCTTCGGACTTGGGTAAACCTATGATAAAATCCATTTAAACCTCCTCCCAACGTTCGCTTGGAATTGATAAAGGTTGTAATAGTCATGAGGTGTTAATTGTTTCAACTTTATTTTGTTGGCAAACCAAACACTCCGCCACAAACTTTTGAATATCCGATTTAAGGCCATCCCAAAAAAAATCCTTCTTAACCCTGTGGTAGGTTTTTAGAAATCCTAAGTGCCCTCCTAAGGGAGAGGTGTGCAATTCCCTATGAATCTTTTGTTTGAGTTGGGAATTCTTACATAGGTTTCCTTGTACCATAATGAATCATTTTTCCAGCTAAATGTATCAGATGTACTGGGATCTTGTTGTATCTTTTGAATGAGTGCCCACACTTCCTCGTCATTCTTCCATTCATCCCTTGCTTCGTTTATCCAATTTGGTTGGATAATAGAAATGGCGCAAAGAAATGCTTCCATGTCCTCATCCTTTCTTGAGAGTGCATTTGCCACAACATTTTGCTTCCCTTTTTTGTAGATGATTTCAAAGTCATAACCCAACATCTTTGTGACCCATTTTTGCTACTCTTCTGAAGATAATCTTTGTTCTAAAAAGTATTTAAGACTATCATGACCTGTTTTTACCTTGAAGTGTCTTCCCATTAGGTAGGGTCACCATTTCTTAAGTGCATGTAGTATTGCCAACATTTCCTTCTCTTAAATAGCTTTGCGTAAATACTTTCCTTTGATTGGATGACTTTCGAAAGTAATGGATCTTTCTTCTTGCATTAAAACAACACCAATTCCATTTCCTGAGGCATCACATTCCACAATAAAGGTTTTTGTGAAGTCCGGTGTAGCTAAGACTGGTGCTTGGCACATTGCCTCTTTAAGATGTTCAAAGGCCTTTGTTGCTTCTGGAGTCCATGAAAATGCATCTTTCTTCAATAATTTTGTTAGAGGTGCTGCTATTCTCCCATAATTCTTAACAAACTTGCGATAATACCCTGTCAACCCGAGAAATCCTCATAGATGCTTTATGGATGTGGGGATTTTCCATTCCTTAATGGTTTTAATTTTTCTAGGGTCTACCTTAACACCTTCATGAGATACAATATGACCTAGATATTCCACCTCTTGTACTCCATAGAAACATTTGGAGATTTTTGCATATAATTGTTTCTCCACCAATAGTTTGAGCATTGTGTCAACATGTTGGACATGATCCTTCCAAGACTTGATGTAGATTAGTATATCATCAAAAAATACTAACACGAAATTTCTAAGGAAGGGTTTGAAAATGGAATTCATCAAACCTTGAAATGTAGAAGGTGCATTAGTAAGTCCAAAAGGCATGACCAAAAATTCATAATGACCCTCATGAGTTCTAAATGATGTTTTTGGAATGTCTTCAGTCTTCATTCTGATTTGATGATATCCTGAACGAAGATCGAACTTGGTGAAGTAAATTGATCCATGCAATTCATCCAATAATTCATCAATGACAGGATTGGGAAATTTATCTTTAATAGTGAGCTTGTTGAGCTCCTTATAATCTGGACACATGCGCCATGATCCATCCTTCTTGTGAACCAATACTACTGGAGCAAAGAAAGAACTTTGACTAGGTTGAATTATACCAGCCTCTATCATTTCTGCAACCATACATTCAATTTCACTCTTTTGGACATAGGGATATTTGTAAGGCCTGATGTTTGGAGGAACACTTCTTGGAATCAAATTAATAGCATGATCATGATCACGAATAGGTGGGAGGCCTTTGGGAGTCTAAAAAACCTTGGAATGATTGTCCAAGACTTTTTGGAGATCTGGAGAAATGGATTATTTCGATGTGGGAACCTCTAGTGAACATAATTGTGCAATTATGTCTTGGTGTTCTTTCTTTAGAAGCTTTGTCATTCTGTTAGAGCTAATTATCTTTCCTGATTTCCCTGCGATACCCCTTAATTCAACTTCCTTTCCTTCTAAAGATAATTTCATGAAACGTTCTTGAAAATTAAAAGCTATTGTACCTAAGGATTGTAGCCATTAGACTCCTAGTACAACATCAACGCCACCCATTGGAATGGAAAGAATTGGGCTATTCAATACATATTTTCCCATGGATAGCTTGATATTATGGCACTTTCTTGAGCAATTTATGGTTCCTCCACTTGCAACCATCACTTGACTCTCTGGTGCTAGATATAGGAAGCAATTCAATTCCTTAGCTATCTTACAATGAATAGAATTATGGGTACTTCCTGAATCAATCAACACTATTACCTTTTTCGTCTTGATATGACCTTATATCTTGATAGTTTGAGGAGTGGTAATTCCAACCAATGCATTATAAGATATGGTCGAATTCATTTCTTCTTTTTCTAGGGTTTGTTCCTGGTGTATATCCTCTTATTTTAACGTTTATTGTTCCTTTTCTTGCTCCTCTTCACAATCCATGTAAAATAATTTCTTCTCGATTGATCCAGGTGGATATTCAGATACAATGGCATGGAAAAACTTAGAAAATCCAAGTGGGAATAATAAAGTCAACCCAGGACCAAAGCAGAGATCTCGTCTTCCTGATTCCAATGACGCAAACGGTACTCCAATCCGAGTCTAGATGATGAATTTATCGCCCGAAGAAGGATGCTTTAGTCCTTAAGAAAATGAGGAATTTCCTTTGAAAAGGAGTCTTAAGCCTTTAAGGCCAAATCGCAATCGGAGGTTGCATATGGGCAGACTTAAGTTTTGGGCCATGGAACTCCAATCGCCGATCTCTGATCAGATCGGATTGGTGGATCGAAGGCAATCGCAATTGGAGGACTTACATGTATATCGGCAAGCGGGCAGTGTGATCGGCGATTAATCAGATTGGTAGAACCCTTATCGGTCACCCAAGGCAACATATGTGGGGGATGCCGACGCGATCGACCGACGCCGATATCGGCGATCAGTCATTCCTGATAACCAGGACAGAGACACCCCGATATGCCGATTTGTGACCCCAGCGCAGACCCGATAGGGAAAATAAGCCCGATTTTATGTTTTTTGAAGTCCAGGTGTATGGTTTTTGGGTGGATTTCAGTGTTTTTCGGGATTTATGGAGTTTTGTTGTTTCAAACAATATAAGGCCATTTAGAGAAGTGGTTGCGCCCGCCGATCCTTCCACTCTACCAACCTCCATAGTTAACCAGGCAAGCCCCAATTTAAATGGGATCCTATTCAAGAACCCACTATAAAAGAGGATTGTTGGAAAGAGCAGGGAGGAGGCATTATTTTGGTGGCAGCATGCTGTTTCGCAGGAGGCAGAGAGCATCTATTGATATGTTTTGGATAGTTTACATACTCCAGTCCCTTTGATTGTTGCGGGAAGCTTTGGTGCTGCATACCACTCCATCATCAGGCATCCATTTCATAGGCCATCTTACAAATTGGAGGTATAAGCCTCTTATGGACAGTTTGATGAATGTAATTATGTTATTTCATGCCATTTAATAAGAAAGGCCTCCCCATTGTTGCGTTGGGCCCGGAGACGTAGTCCGAATTGGATGAACTCCGTTATCAAGCCTTGGTGTCTTCTTTGTGCCTTTTATGTGTTTACTTCTTCTCTTCTTATGTGTACATTTTCATGTTAAGCTGCAATTTTACATGTAATTCTTTTCTATACATCTATAAGCGAAAACATCCTGGATCAAGTGGTATCAAAGCAGGGCTTTTTAGATGTGAATTGTATGTTTGTATGCTAACAAGAGGCAAACTTCAAAGAGGTGAAGGGAATTTAGAACCTTTCGTTCCAGAGGCAAGGCATGCACCTCGGAGAAGAAACATGGCTGAAGAGGAAGCTCGTATTGAAGAGGAGCGCAATTTCAGAAAGACTTTCTATTCAATGGCAGAGAATATTAGTCAGCTGGTTATAAGACTGGAAAAAGCAGAAGAGAGGAACCTAGAAGGACAAGGTTCAGCACATGGGAATGATGGAGAAGAACCCCTTCCTTCTCCTTCTGGTGGTGAAGGTTCTTCTTCCCTCACCACCATAATCAGAGAAATCCAAAGGATGCATCTAAGAAACCCTTTTTTAAATTAGATGTTAAATTTGATCTTCCCGTGTTTAATGGTGAAAGTAACGCAGAAAATCTTAACAATTGGATCAAGCAGATTGAGGTTTACTGCAGGATTCAACAAATCGTAGAGGATGAGGCGAAAATCCAGCTAGCCTCTCTACAGCTTGGCAGTACAGCTCCCGTTTGGTGGGAGAGCAAATTGCAGAGCAGTAAAAATGTGGGTAACCTCTTTTCCTCATGGTCTGATTTTACTTCTGCATTAAGGGAAAAATTTTATCCCTTAGGATACAAACAGAAAGCTTTGATGAATTGGAAATATTTAAGGCAAGGGAAAGGGAAAGATGTTCAGAGTTTTACAAAAGAATTTAGGAAGCAAGCACTGAATTTGGGTATTGCACTTGATACACCTGAAGTTGTAACTAAGTATATTGGCTCACTGCATAATTATATTCGGCATTCATTATTGTTGTTTTAACCAACCACTATTGACGCAGCTAGTGTGAAATCAATTCATATTGAGAACAGGGACAAGAATGAAAGAGAGGACCAATCCAGAAATCCACCGTTCAAACCTCCCAATGGCAAATCCAAAGTGAAATGGAAAGGGAAGGATAAGAAAAAAACAGCAGCCAAAGAGGGAGAGCGGCCTTATTGCAATCACTGCAAGAAAGAAGGCCACGATGATGATCATTGTTGGAAGCAGCACCCAGAAAAGCGTCCAAAGAAGTATGGAGGAAAAGGGAAGCAGAAAACAGTGGCAGTGGCACAGCAAGACCTTGGATCAAATTTGGGAGATGAAGCGCTGGTCATAGCAACGGGAACAAAAGGTACCCTTACACCTCCTGTTGATTCTAAATCACAGGGAAGCACCAGTTCTGTAGATGAGTCCCTTTCAAATGATAGAAAAAGAATTGAATTATTTCATATCAGAGTTGTAGTAAATCACACCAAAGTAGAAACTCTGTTTGATACTGGGTCCCAAGTGAATTTAATTGTAGAATCCTTGGTAAAGAAGCTTGGCTTAGAAACAAAACCACACCCAAAGCCTTACTCGTTGGGATGGATACATGATAAAGCTAAATTGAATGTAAAGTAAAGTAAAATTTGTGATTGCGTCTAAGCTAGTAGACGAAGTAGAAATGGATGTAATCCCACTAGATATCTGTGGCATGGTATTAGGGAGCCCATACCTGTATGACAGGAAAGCAGTCTTTTTCTGCCATGAGAATAAATATCACATCACCAAGGATGGGGTAGAATACATAGTGCGGGCTCATCAAAATAAGATTAACACCAGCCTCGTAAGCGCTAGGCAGATGAAACGGCTAGTGAATTCCAGCAAAACATGCATGCTTATGGTCGTAAGGGAGAAAGAGGCCGAATTTGCAGATGCGTTCTAGGGTTGCGATGGGGAGCTTAAACAGGAATTAATGCAATTAATTTCTGATTATACTGAATTGTTTCAGGAGCCACGGGGACTACCTCCAAAGAGGGAAATCCAACACGAAATCCACCTGTTGCATGACGCCCCTCTGCCGAATATCGGCATGTACAGGATGTCAACAGTTGAAATGGAGGAGATCAAGCGGCAAGTGCAGGAATTGTTGGACCAAGGCATAATCAGGCCAAGCTCCTCTCCATGTGGTTCGCCGATTGTTCTAGTGCCCAAGAAGGACGGCAGCTGGAGGATGTGCGTGGACTACCGTGTGCTCAACAAAATATCAGTAAAAAATCGCTATCCCCTCCCATGCATAGATGATTTATTGGATCAATTAAAAAATGTTGTATATTTCACAAAGTTGGATTTGTGCAGTGGCTATCACCAGGTCCGAATTGCGGAGCAGGACGTGTGGAAAACTGCTTTCAAAACCAAGCAGGGGTTGTTCGAATGGATGGTAATGCCATTCGGGCTTTGCAACGCTCCAGCCACCTTTATGCAGGTTATGAATAATATATTTCAGCCTTTCATTGATGAGTTTGTTCTTGTATATTTAGATGATATACTAGTTTTTAGCAAGAATTGGTTTGAACATATGAGTCATGTAAAGAAAGTGCTTGATGTGCTGAAAAAGGAAAAACTCTTTGTAAAATTGTCAAAGTGTGAGTTTGGGAAAACCTCTTTGGGTTACCTAGGTCATATTGTTGGTCATGGTCAGTTAAAAATTGATCCCACTAAAGTTGAAGCAATTGTAAATTGGTCTAAGCCTACTAGTGTAACTGAGGTCCGTAGCTTTCTAGGTGAAGTCTAGTATTGGAGGAGAATTATTGCTAATTTCTCTGTTATTGCAGCACCTTTACACACATTGAAAAGTGTGAAACAAGTCTTCCAATGGGGAGGAAGACAGCAGAAGTCCTTTGAAACATTGAAGGAAAAAATTAGCATCGCGCCAGTCTTAGCCTTACCCGATCTCCAACAGCCATTTGAGATCGAAACCGATGCCAACGGTTATGCCATGGGAGTTGTACTAATGCAGCAAAAGAAGCCAATTTGTTACCATTCTGAGAAGTTTTCTCAAGCTGTGATAAACTATCCCACCTATGACAAGGAGCTTTATGCCTTGGTGCAGAGTGTGAAAAAGTGGAAACACTACCTGATCGGCAAGGAGACCATCATCCATACAGATCATCAACCCTTGCAGTACCTTCAGTCACAAACCAAGTTGCAGCAAACTCGTCATTTCAAGTGGATGGGCTTTCTTCAACAGTTTCATCTGGTAATAAAGTATAAGAAGGGCACTAGCAATAAAGTGGCTGATATGCTATCTCGCCCTCCTATTTTTGCTTCTGTTATTTTGCATAATGCTTCGTTGTCTTTTGAAAGTTATGTTGAACAATATGCTAACAATGATGACTTTAAGGAGGTTTATGCAAAACTAACCCATGGTTCACAAGTGGACAACTATCACTTGCAGGGGAAATTGTTGTATCACCTTGGTAAATTGTGTATTCCCACAGGAGAAAGAGTGCATGTAATTCGAGAGGCCCACACCTCTCTTGTGTCTGGACACTTTGGTGTCGAAAAGACTTTATGTCATGTACAAAGATTTTGTTTTTGGCCTCATATGAAAAACATTGTGACTTGCTATGTAAAGGGTTGTGTGATGTGTTCTGTTTCAAAGCCCTCTAATAGAAAACTTGGGCTCTACACACCACTCCCTATTCCGAGTCGTCCATGGGAAAGTGTGTCAATGGACTTTGTAGGAGGTTTACCTTTGTCTAGGAAGGGTCACGACTATTTGTATGTCGTCGTTGACCGTTTTAGCAAAATGTGTATTCTTATGCCTTGTAAAAAGCATATTACTGTAGAGCAAACTGCTTCTCTTTTCTTTCAGTATGTTTGGGTCCACTTTGGATTACCCACATCAATTGTGTCAGATCAAGACTCTCGCTTCCTTGGGGAGTTCTGGACCAGCTTGTGGAGGATGATGGACACCAAACTGAAAAGAAGCACGGCATTTCACCCGCAGACCGATGGACAGACAGAGGTTGTTAATCATACCATGGTACACTTATTACAAGGCTATTGTGGGAAACATCCCAAGTTGTGGGATGAACATCTCCCCTATATACAGCGTTCCTACAACAAAGCAGCGCATTCATCGACATAGCGTTCACCATTCGAGAGATGCTTTTGTTACCTACCAAAGGACCCTCTATACATGGTCTTTGGAAGGGAGGATGGCTCTAGTGGATGTAATGATAAAGACAAAGCTCAACAGTTCATTCAACAAATCCAAATGATTCACCAAGCAGTGCAAGAGAAGTTGGAAAAGGGTCAAGCCCATTACAAGGCTCAACATGATAAACACCGAGATGACCATAAATTCCAAGTGGGCGACAAGGTGTGGTTCCACATCACCAAAGACAGGATGAAGGGAGAAGGAAAGAAGTTGCGACTAATCCGGTATGGACCATTCACCATATTGGAGAAGATTGGGAACAATGCCTTTCGTCTTGACTTGTCGGTATATATGCAGATGTAATCAGTAGCGAATGTGGAGAACCTAAATCTATTTGAACCACCTTTGATCATGGACACTAATGAGGTGGGCACAGTTCCTAACATCGATGATTTTGCACCAGAATATCTCGATGAGTTGCCCGAAGACATCATCCTCGACAGAAGAACCAGGACTTCATGGCGAGGAGATGTAGAGTACCTTCAAGTTGGATTCAAGGGAATGCATCCCAATAAGGCCAGATGGTTGGAGAAAGAGAAATTGAAGGAACAATTCCCTCACTTGCAAATTGACTATGAAAAGCTTTTGGCGGTCCAGAAGCTCCTCAATGGGGAGGATTAATTCAGGTGGATCTTCAGATACAATGGCATGGAAAATCTCAGAAAATTCAAGTGGGTAGAAAGAATTCAACCCAAGACTAGAGCATAGGTCTCGTCTTCCTGATTCCAACAGTGCAAATGGTACTCCAATCTGAGTCCGGATGATGAAGTTATCACCCGAAGAAGGATGCTTTAGTCCTTAAGAAAATGAGGAATTTCCTTTGCAAAGGAGTCTTAAGCCTTTAAGGCCAAATCACAATTGGAGGTTGCATATGGGCGGACTTAAGCTTTGGGCCATGGAACCCCGATCGCCAATCTCCGATCAAATCGGATCAGTGAATTGGAGGCAATCACAATTGGAGGACTTACATGTATATCGGTGAGCGGGCAGTGCGATCGACAATTAATCGAATCAGTGGAACCCTTATCGGCCCCCGGGGTGACATATATGGGGGATGTCGACGCAATTGGCCGACGTCGATATCGGCGATCAGTGATTAGTCATTCCCGATAACCAGGACAAAGACACCCCGATATGCCGATTTGCGACCCCAGCGTGGACCCGATAGGGAAAATAAGCCCGATTTTATGTTTTTTGAAGTCCGGGTGTATGGTTTTTGGGCAGATTTCAGTGTTTTTCGGGATTTATGGAGTTTTATCGTTTCAAATGATATAAGGCCATTTAGAGAAGTGGTTGCGCCCACCGATCCTTCCACTCTACTAACCTCCATAGTTAACCAGGCAAGCCTCGATTTAAATGGGATCCTGTCCGAGAATCCATTATAAAAGAGGATCGTTGGAAAGAGCGAGGAGGAGGCATTGTTTTGGTGGCAGCACGTTGTTTCACAGGAGGCCGAGAGCATCTATTGATCTGTTTTGGATAGTTTACATACTCAGTCCCTTTTATTGTTGTGGGAAGCTTTGGTGTTGCATACCACTCCATCATCAGGCATCCATTTCATAGTCCATCTTGCAAATTGGAGGTATAAGCCTCTTATGGATAGTTTGATGAATGTAATTCTGTTCTTTCATGCCATTTAATAAGAAAGGCCTCCCCATTGTTGAGCTGGGCCCGGAGACGTAGTCCGAATTGGACGAACTCTGTTATCAAGCCTTGGTGTCTTCTTTGTGCCTTTTATGTGTTTACTTCCTCTCTTCTTATGTGTACATTTTCGTGTTAAGCTGCAATTTTACATGTAATTCTTTTCTATACATCTATAAGCGAAAACATCCTGGATCATCGGCACACTTATGACCTTTAGTGTATTTGCTATCACAACTGTAACAAAGCCCTTTTTCTCTTTTTTCTTCCAATTGTTGTGGTGTCAACCTTGTAGGTTGTGGATGGCTAGGGGCAGCAACACTTCCATCTTTATGATTGTGAGTGGTAGGCTTCCTTGTTGCCATAATTTTGCTTTCCATTTTTCTTGCCAACCTGAATGCCTTCTCCAATGAATCTGGTTCCCAAAGGCGAACCTCATGTTAGATGTTATCTTTTAAAGTCCCTATAAACACATCAATCCTATGCTCCTTTGGAATATCTTTTACCCTTATATTCAATTTTTGTAAGTCCTCAATGTGCTCCAGCATTAAACCCTTTTGTTTGAGATTTATCAATTGGCTAAAAAAAGTGTTGCTTTTTGTATCCTCATAATGTGTTATCATTTCATCCATAAAAATAGCCCAAGTGACAATTTGTTTACGAGAGCAAAGTCATCAATCCATACAAACTAATTTGGTTCTAAATATAAAGTTGCAATGTGTACCTTTTGTGTGTTTTGCACATTATGGAGATCGAAAAATTGCTCCATCTATAGTATCCATGTTATGGGATCCTTGCCATCAAACTTCCTCATATCGATCTTTGGAACATGGTGGTTCTTCGATCCAACGTTAGAGTCTATGAAATCATGATTAACATTTATTTTGTTCTCATCATGAGTTTCCTTTACTACCCTTTCACCATTAGTAAGCATTTCTTGTAGAAACTTTTTCAAATTTGTCTTCAAATATATCTTCAAATCTTCCATGCCTTTCTTTAAATCGTCCATCTTAGCTTCCACGCCATCCATCTTAGCTTCCACGTCATTCATCTTAGCTTCTATGCCTTTCTTTAAACCATCCATCTTAGCTTCCATGCCTTTCTTTAAACCATCCATCTTAGCTTCTACGTCTTTCTTTAAACCATCCATCTTATTTTTTGTTACTTTTTGTGCGAGTGAAATTTGTTGCACTTGGTCTTGTAATTTTGATATATCATGTTGCATTTCTTCCTCTTCTTCATGAGTCATGCTAGAGCTTTCAGGTTGCTTACTAGGTGTTTCCATTTTATTTCTTCGGGGCATCAATTACTGATAATAATGCTTCACTATGCCCTTTGAATTCCTTCAAACTAATTTTTCAAACCAAACTTATGCAAAAAAAATTAAAAAACTACACACATTTTTTCACTTTGTAGGAGCTCGATATTGAATCTGATGTATCTCTGTAATTTTGGATCTCCCAAGTCTGAAATTTCTTCCTGTGGTAACCCTCTGAGTAATCTTTCTAACCCCACAAGTCTGATCAAGATTGGATTCTCCAATGAAGAGTTATGCCAAATCTCTCACGATGACCCGAGTATAGACTGGTTCAGTAGAGCAAAGTTGTACAACATGCCGCGGGTCATTGTTTCAACCTTAGGTTCTGAAAATGATACCCAAAAAAAACTATAGTCCGTCCTCTTTCTGTAGCTTCTTATGAAAATTCAATTTGATGCTCAGAGCGAAAGTTATGATGATTTTCCCAAGGTGACCTGTTTGGAATGTAATTCGGGGGTCTGCAAAAACCCTAACTTCCTCAGATTATATCTCCGAAAATATAGCAAGACAGGATCTAAAATTCGGAACCAAGGTTCAGACCGATTTCTTCTCAAATGGGTTTTTTTTTTAGCTTTTGAAACTTCATAGCGAAAGAGTTATAGCGAAAATTCCACGATGACCTGTTTTAGATGAAATTCTGGAGCTTGCAAAAACCCTAACTTCCTCATATCATATCTCCGAAAATATAGCGAGACAAAATCTGAAATTTAGACCTGAGGTTCAGCGCAATTTTGTCTCAAATGGGTTTTTTTTTTAGCTTCTGAAACATCGCAAAAAAAATAATAATAAATAAAAATAAAAATTAATAGTGAAAATTCCATGATGACATGTTTGAGCAGCGAAACCCTAGAATCCAAAGCTCTAATACCAAATGTTATGAAACCAGCTCACAAAAAGATAGAAAAGATAGATCAATGCCTTAGAATTCAGACTCTTTGAGGGGGAAACCTCCTTTACATTACACAAATGAACAATTCTTGAATGATTCAAATGACAAAACCTCCTTTCTATATATAGGAGTCTAAGGGGTCACAATATAACCAAGCCGACCTAACAATATTAATATAAAGGCACAAAAATAACAATAGAGGGATTCGATGGGGCACAATAATAACAATATGGGGACAATAGGGGCACAACAATAACAATAAGGGATACAATGACAATAGTAATGGGGGAATCACTAGTAGTATAGGGACCTAACATTGTTGGGGAGAGGTTTTATGTCTCTTCATTTCATCCCTATTTGAAGGGCCCCATTAGCAAACCATCTCATGTGTTAGTGTTAGGCAGTTCCCTTTGACCCCTTCCACCTCAGTGACTCATCACAAGTTGCCCCTTGATAATAACATGGTGGCACCACCTCCACAAGGAATTCATATGTCATACATGGTTAATCTAAATTTGTCAAAAATATTTAAGCTTATTAATGACCCAATATCTTATGATCTTACTTATCGTACAATGTCATCTAAGATCCCCTCAATATTACTTAATCCCAAAGTGGTTTACGTGAAAAGTATAAAATATTTACCTAAAAATGAGACTTCCATGCTTAGTACGCTATGCATTAATCAAGACCATAATATTTACTCAAACTAAATTATTTTCAATGCAATTTGTATAGGTATTTTAAGAATGACTAAGTGGGAGAGGATTAACGAGTTGGAAGTTGAAGACCCGGAAGATATGATACTATTTTCGGTAGAAGACTTAACATGGACAAAGATTGATGGGGACCAAGTTGCAGTTATTCCATATTGTCGACTTGATGATTTCATAAGTGGAGAGGAATCAAATGAAAGTGCACCCACTCAATTTCTTCTTAAGTCTCATCGAAGTCAAAAAATAGAGGATATCAAACACACCTATTACTCAACATATCTGGAGTACGCTATGTGAGTCTCTATATACTTTTTCAAGATACATATAATTTTTTCAATATGCATAAATATTATATCTAATTTGTAGTAATTTTTTTACGTACAATTATTGGTGTGCATATGGTCCACAATCAAAAAAGAGAATTAGGAGTGCATCCTCAGATCAAAAGATAGACCGCAATCGACATGAAAGTATTAAAGTTGGTTGCCAATGTCACTTCTTTGTGCGACGACTTCAACTTAGACCAGATGATGTTGTAATAATATATATTGCATGTAGGCATATTGATAAATCCAATGTTATTTGTCATGGGACAGATGCAATCGGTAGGCCTATGAGATTAAATTATGCACCACATTTAACAAGGGATATGTGATCTAGTGTCCAACATTTCATTCAAAGAGGTTTTAATGTTTCAATGATATGGGACAAGTTCATCTCTAATGTGAAGGATGGATCTAATGAGTTATACATAGGGATATCTCAAGATACATACTTGACAAGACAAGATATATTAAACATTTACAATGATACCATAAGGCTAGAGTATGTTAAAGATCAAAGTGATCCAAATAGTGTAGAATGTTGGTATAAGGAACACCCTGAGAGTTTTTTCTTCTACCAAAAACAAGATCTTATTGAAAATATCTCTTTTATCAGCAGCATACAAACAAAGTGGATGTGTTCAATCTCAGATCAAAAGATAGACCGCAATCGACATGAAAGTATTAAAGTTGGTTGCCAATGTCACTTCTTTGTGCTACGACTTCATCTTAGACCAGATGATGTTGTAATAATATATATTGCATGTAGGCATATTGATAAATCCAATGTTATTTGTCATGGGACAGATGCAATCGGTAGGCCTATGAGATTAAATTATGCACCACATTTAACAAGGAATATGTGATCTAGTGTCCAACATTTCATTCAAAGAGGTTTTAATGTTTCAATGATATGGGACAAGTTCATCTCTAATGTGAAGGATGGATCTAATGAGTTATACATAGGGATATCTCAAGATACATACATGACAAGACAAGATATATTAAACATTTACAATGATACCATAAGGCTAGAGTATGTTAAAGATCAAAGTGATCCAAATAGTGTAGAATGTTGGTATAAGGAACACCCTGAGAGTTTTTTCTTCTACCAAAAACAAGATCTTATTGAAAATATCTCTTTTATCAGCAGCATACAAACAAAGTGGATGTGTTCAATGATGCTGAAATACTCTCACAATAATATTATCTCAATGGATTCAACATTTAGTACAAATAAGTATGGGGTGAGTACATATTTATCCTAAATCTGATTCATTTATTCAACCTCATATTAATGCATGTATCTTATATAAATATAATTATGCACATTTTTTGTAATGCAGTATCAACTTTACACCTTAATGGTTTTCAACGAACATCACAATGGGGTTCCAGTAGCTTGGGTGATATCATCACGCAATACTATAGTTGATCTTTCTAAATGGATGTTGGCCTTATTTGCAATTGGAAACAAAGAGTGACCAGATTGGCATGTTCTTGCCTTCATCACAGATGATGCTACTGCTGAAATTGAAGCGTTAAGGTGATGTGTTTATTATTTTTATAAGAGGCATAAAAAATATTGTTAATGTATAATCTCTCTAAAAATTATGTTATTCCAGGTCTTCAATCAAGTGTGCATGGTTTAAGAATGTTGGAAATAAGGTCCAAGGAAGGGAAAACCAAATACGCTTTTTTCGTGGTTTAGGAGAAATCATGCACACGTGTAAAGATGATGAATTTGTAAAAAATGAGGTTGAAAGCTTATTCGAAGAATTCAGTGAACAAAAAAGGTTTTTGGAATATTTTAAAACTACTTGATTAGCCAACAACAAAATATGTAAGCTTCTTGTGGGTGGTTTTAATGACTCTATTTTTCATGTCATATGTATACTTATTAATATATAACTAATAAGTTTCGTTCTACAGATATGTGGGCAAAAGCATACAGAAATTTTCCACATTCCAATCAAGATACGAATAATGCAATTGAATCTTACCATCAGTATATCAAGGAAAGGTACCTAAGTGAGAAGAAAAATGCATGCCATAGAAGGGTTGATTGGTTAATCTATGTTTTGTTGACAAAGGTTGTATTATATTACAATCATATGCAACGTTTAAAAGAAGCTGGTTTTGTATGACCCAGAAAAATCCAGGAACAATTGAATTCATCCAAGTGTAGAGCTAAGAAAATCCCAAATGAAGATTGTGTGCCTAATGAAAAGAGTAATGATTATTGGGTTCGTAGCCAAAATAAGGATACTCGTGACATTTGGTACAATGTCATATATAAGGGTTCTAATCTACATTTCTGCAATTGCAATTGGGTCTTGAATGGAAATATTTGTAAAACATGTATTGAAAGTTGAGATGTTGGTGAGTAACACTATTTTGGGTGAAAATGTACTACCTGGTGTCACTGATCCCACTACAGAAAGGCCTAGAATTTTATTTGATTTGAATGAAACACCTGTATTGGGCCCAGAAATCCCAATAGATCTTTCTCCATGCTTTGATTCTCCTCCCAATCTGAATTATCATAATGAAACAAGCATTGATGATTTAGAGTATTTCTCATGTAATGTTGAATCAACCAATGTATGACAAGATAGTGCATTCTCTGAAGATGATGAGATGAAACGTGTTAACTCATCAACTCATGAGAAATTGAGATCCATAATACCTACAAATTTTGAACAGACATATGCATTGAACAACTTGGTAGACAAAGCATGTCAAGAATACAACAAAATGGTTTTCAACACTATAACTCCATCCAAGATCACTACCAAGAGAAAACATAGTTTCTTGAGTCCAGTCAATAAAAAAAGTTGATGTGGTCGCAAGTCAAAATTAGGGACAGATAAACTACAATTTGAAAGGGTTGGACGAGTTCATGCAAGAAAAAAAAAGCATGGATGAATAATTGGAGTTATCTTCTCAAAAACAAAGAAATGTGGACCACATGCCTGAGATAATGCAAGATTCTATTATACCCAAAATTGGTATGGAAATTTCATGCTATGCATTGTTTTATGTTAAATGCGATATATTATCATGTTCAATACATTTGCATAACTATATGAACTTTTTATTGTTACAGTTGAGAGACCCACATCTCACAACATTCCAAATTGTCGAATTCGTTTATTTAATGAACATGATATTGAAAAAGGATCTAGCATTGGGAACACTTCTTCAGCCATTAACATCCCAATTTCCTCCCCAAGGGTGCTTCCCCCTATTGTACAACCAATGAGGATGTATCATCGCCCACACCCACCACCTTTTTCCTTCATAAATTCTTCCATGCCTATAACCACCTCTGTAATACCTTCCCAATGCTCACCCCTACCCTTTAGTCATCCACCATTCTCATTGTTTCAATCATCCACCCTTAACATTCCAATTTCCCCCCTAGGTTAATCCCCCGGCCTACAGTGATTCCCACTATTGTACAACCAGTGGGGGTGTATCATCGCCCACACCCACTACCTTTTCCCTATTTCACTTCCACCATGCCTTTATCCATCACCCCTGAACCATGCCTATATTCGTCACCAAGTGCTCCACCATCTACCCAGGAAGGGCAGTCTTCTCCATTGCCTCAGATCCTCACGGTGAGAATGAGTATTTGATCAAAATCTCATCATGAATTAATGAAATTGATTCTATGCCTTTCAATTTTTACAACTAATTGATTATTGTAATTTTTGCAGAAATATCAATTTGGAAATCCACCTGGGAGTGCCAAGAGGGGCGAGGGTGACTTATAGACCCATATTTTAAATCGATCATGATGTTGTTTTTCCATTATGTCATTAATGGGCATGAGCTTCCATTATCTATGTTGGAAATGAAGTTTTATTGTGTAAAAAAGAAAAATGTACAATTGGACAAATTTTGAATAAAAATACATAAATTTAGGCTTGTGTTTATGACAACATCTTCATTGAATTTTAAATTCATGATGTGGATTCGATGTTATATTCTATCAATGTTACATTAATTTTGATGAATGTAGTTATAATAATTTTTTTTTTATTTACAAATTATCAAGTTTGCAAGTTAAGTTACTTTTATATTTATATCTTATTTGATGTTGCATGCCTGGATGAACATATCATTACCATGGAACTTTGCTTACTTATAATAATAGATTTATCATGTACATGATGTTGATGTAGATGTATCATGTACATGAAATTAATTTTATGCATTTTTTTTACAACTAATTGATTAATTAATTAATTAATGTAAACTAATTAAATCATTATTTGTACAAAATAAACAATATGGAAATAAATTATATCAAACCACATAATATAAAAAAAGGGCTTAATCGATCCCTATGGCTCGATTGAGCCTTAACGCTCGATCGAACGCTATGGCTCGATCGAGTGTTATAGCTCGATCAAGGGTTAGTTTTCAACCCTTGATCGACCTTTTGTTTTAATGCCTAAGGAGAATACACGAAGTATAGGGCACAAAACGTATGTATAGTGAGAATACAAGAAGTGTGTAAGATTTTTTTGAGACATGGAAGAATAAGAGCACAAAAAGTATGTATGGTGAGAATATCGATAAGCAATATGCATAGTGAGAGTGCACCAAAGAAAATGTACACTAGTAAAAAGATGAAATATCCATGGTATATGTGCATATATTCCATATATGCACAACTTTTGTATATGCGTAGATCTTTTGTATATGCACAACTTCCATATATGCACATATACAAAAGCTAAGAATATATAGAAGTTGTGCACAAGTTCCACAATATGCATACACAATAGTCTCTATATATGCACAACTTCTGTATATGCACATATTTTTCGTATATGCGCAACTTCCATATATGCGCATATATTTCATATATGTGCATATCTTTTGTATATGTGTATCTTCTGCATATGCACATATCTTCCTTATATACTCATATTTAGAAGATATCTACATATACAAAAGAAACGTATATACAAAAGTTACGCATATACGGAAGATATGTGCATATACAAAATTGGTGCATATCTCATGTGCATGTGCAATTTCCATATATACGCATATCCTCCATATATGCATATACGACAACCTCCATATGCGCATATCTTTTGTGCCTATCCTAAAGAAGTGCATATACGGAAGCACATATATGGAAGACATGCCCATATATGGAAGTTGTTCATATGTGGAAGACATGCACATATATAGAAGCTAGAGTTATGCACAACTTCCACATATGCGCATATCTTCCGTATATGTGCATATCTTTTGTAAATGTGCATACCTTCTCTACAATGCACAACTTTTGTATATGCGTATACACAAAAGTTGTGCGCATATGGAAAATATGCATATATATTGAAGTTGTGTATATATGAAGGTTGCAGTTGTACATGTGTATGTGCATATACGAAAAATATGCACATATACAAAATATATGTGCATATACAAAAGTTTCACATATACAAAAGATATACGCATATACGAAAGTTGCGCATATACGGAAGATGTGCACATATATAGAAGTTATGCGTATTTACAGAAGATATGAACATATATAGAAGATATGTGTATTTACGAAAGAAGCATAAATTTTATATACGGAGGTAGCACAACTTTATATATGTGCATCTTTTGTATCGCATATCTTCCGTATGTGCACAACTTATATATATGTGCATATCTTCCATATATGTACATAAACAAAAGATGCACATATATGGAGGTTAAAGTTGTGCATAGATTTTGTATATGCACATATATGAAAGTTGCGCTTATACAGAAGATTATACGGAACCTGCACTTTTATAGAGACTGAAGTTATGCACAACTTTTGTATAAGCACATATCTTCCGTATATGTACAACTTCTATATATGCTCGTATATTCCATATATATGTGAAATTGACATGTTATATACTTATTGAAGTTGAGTATATAAGAAGGTTGAAGTTATTCTCAACTTTTGTATATGTGCATATACGGAAGTTACGTATATACGAAAGTTGTGCATATCTTCTGTATATGCGCAACTTATGTATATGCGTATATCCTTTGTATATGTGCAACTTCCGTATATGCACATATAAATGCCCTTTTTTTACGTATATGTGCATATCTTTTGTAAATGTGCATACCTTCTCTACAATGCACAACTTTTGTATATGCGTATACACAGAAGTTGTGCGCATATGGAAAATATGCATATATATGGAAGTTGTGTATATATGAAGGTTGAAGTTGTACATGTGTATGTGCATATACGAAAAATATGAACATATACAAAAGATATACGCATATACGCAAGTTGCGCATATACGGAAGATATGCACATATACAGAAGTATGCCTATTTACTAAAGATATGCACATATACAAAAGATATGTGTGTTTACAAAATAAGCATAAATTTTATATACGGAGGTAGCACAACTTTATATATGTGCATCTTTTGTATCGCATATCTTCCATATGTGCACAAGCTATATATATGTGCATATCTTCCCTATATGCACATAAACAGAAGATGCACATATATGGAGGTTAAAGTTGTGCATAGATTTTGTATATGCACATATATGAAAGGTGCGCTTATATAGAAGATTATATGGAACCTGCACATTTATAAAGACCGAAGTTATGCACAACTTCTGTATAAGCGCATATCTTCCGTATATGTAAAACTTCTATATGCGCTCATATATTCTGTATATATGTGAAATTAATGTGTTATATACTTATTGAAGTTGAGTATATAAGAAGGTTGAAGTTATTCTCAACTTTTGTATATGCGCATATATGGAAGTTACGTATATACGAAAGTTGTGCATATCTTTCGTATATGCACAACTTCTGTATATGCGTATATCCTCTGTATATGTGCAACTTCCGTATATGCACATATACAAAAGCTAAGTATATAAAGAAGTTGTGCACAACTTCCATAATATGCATACACAACAGTCTATATATATGCACAACTTCTCTACCTGCACATATCTTCCGTATATGCGCAACTTTTATATATGTGCATATCCTCTCTATATGTGTATCTTACGTATATTCACATATCTTCCGTATATACGCATATTCAGAAGATATGCACATTTACTTGAAACGTATATATGAAAGTTACACATATACGGAAGATATGTGCATATCTCATGTGCATGTGAAACTTTCGTATATACGCATATCCTCCATATATGCATATCTGACAACCTCCATATGCGCATATCTTATGTGCCTATGCTGAAGAAGTGCATATATGGAAGACATGCACATATATGAAGGCTAGAGCTCTACACAACTTCCGTAAATGCACTTCTTCTTTTTTCGTATATGTGCATATCTTTTGTAAATGTGCATACCTTCTCTACATTGCACAACTTTTGTATATGCGTATACACAGAAGTTGTGCACATATGGAAAATATGCATATATATGGAAGTTGTGTATATATGAAGGTTGAAGTTGTACATGTGTATGTGCATATACAAAAAATATGCACATATACAAAACATATGTAAATATACAAAAGTTTCACATATACAAAAGATATACGCATATACGGAAGTTGCGCATATATAGAAGATGTGCGTGCACATATACAGAAGTTATGCGTATTTACGGAAAATATGAACTTATATAGAAGATATGTGTATTTACGAAAGAAGCATAAATTTTATATGCGGAGGTAGCACAACTTTATATATGTGCATCTTTTGTATCGCATATCTTCCATATGTAGACAACTTATATATGTGTGCATATCTTCTGTATACGCACATAAACAGAAGATGCACATATATGGAGGTTAAAGTTGTGCATAGATTTTGTATATGCACATATATGAAAGTTGCGTTTATATAGAAGATTATATGGAACCTGCACTTTTATAGAGATCGAATTTATGCACAACTTCTATATAAGCGCATATCGTCCGTATATGTACAACTTCTATATATGTTCGTATATTCCATATATATGTGAAATTGACATGTTATATACTTATTGAAATTGAGTATATAAGAAGGTTGAAGTTATTCTCAACTTTTGTATATGTGCATATGGAAGTTACGTATATACAGAAGTTGTGCATATTTTTTGTAAATGTGCATACCTTCTCTAAAGTGCACAGCTTCTGTATATGTGTATACACAGAAGTTGTGCGCATATGGAAAATATGCATATATATGGAAGTTGTGTATATATGAAGGTTCAAGTTGTGCATGTGTATGTGCATATACGAAAAATATGAACATATACAAAAGTTTCACATATACAAAAGATATACGCATATACGGAAGTTGCGCATATACAAAAGATATGCACATATACAGACGTATGCCTATTTACTAAAGATATGCACATATACAAAATATATGTGTATTTACAAAAGAAGCATAAATTTTATATACAGAGGTAGCACAACTTTATATATGTGCATCTTTTGTATCGCATATCTTCCGTATATGCACATATAAAGAAGCTCCGCATATATGGAGGTTGAAGTTGTGCATATATTTTGTATATGCACATATATGAAAGTTGCGCATATACAGAAGATTATATAGAACCTATGAATATCTAGAGACCGAAGTTATGCACAACTTCTGTCTATACCTTTATCCAATCAAGACTATTTGAAATGTTTACAATACATCGTACTCTTCACAACTTAGATGAATAAAAAGATCAATTTAATTATCAAACAATCTTTCTAATATCTATAAGAAGAAATAATTAAAATAAAAGCTACTATCTTTCACTTACCTCCATTCTGATTTCCCAACACCACCCCTCCCCTTCAATTTTTTTCTTGGAATTGACATCCCAAAGGAGAGACACATCAATATCAAGCACTACTTAGGGTAAATACCACTAACATACAATGTAAATTGATATGCCATATGGACTAATGTTAGGGTGGTTCAGGTAAACTTAACTTGATTAAGTTATCAGTGGTTTTAGGGCTCCAAGTATATGAGCACCCATGGTTTTTCCCATGGTATTATCTTGAATGTAGTCTATGTAGAGGAATATAAGCTCCATATTAAGTGGTCTTAGTGGCCAGAGGGGACAAATAAATGGTGTATTTAGACACCGCCACTTCTCTCGGTGCTTTGACTAGTTACCCATGTAATCTGGTATGGAAACTTCTTATATGGACTTCAATAGAAAATGATTAGGACCAGGTCAATCTCCCTGACTCAAGTTTAAGGATGAGGATTGTTAGGGTGGTTCAAGTAAACTTGACTCAGTCAAGTTATCAGTTGTTTTAGATCTTCCTATGTATAAGCACCCATGGTTTCTCCCATGGTATTTATCTTGAATGTATTTTATTTAAAGTCAGATAAGATCCATGTTAAGTTGTCTCAGTGGCTAGTGGAAACAAAGCAATATTGTCTTTAGACACCACCTCTTCTCTTGGTGCTTTGTGAACCTAAAAAATTAGACAATTAATTCCTATGGACATGATCATTGTTTAACAAGGAACCTTTAATGCCTTCATGTGTCTCTCCACCAACCACATTTCCTTGCGTAACACATATTTCATTCTCCTTCACTAGATGTATGAGATAATGTTCAAGTAGATACTTATGTATTTCACAAATTAAATAAGAAATTTATCTCTTCCAATCTCTAATATCTTCTTTATGTATTTTTTAAATGACAATCACCTACACATGTAAAATTACATGTGTCAAATATATAATGTATATAAATCAAATATCAACAACTTGTACAACTAACATTTCAATTATAACATTCTAGTTAATTCATGTACTTCCACTTCCATATTTGTGTGGTTTCCATGTGCTTTTAAAATTTCCAATCCCATGTAATTGCTTCATTTGTAGTTAAGTGTGCAAGTGCAGTGACAAAAGTTGTTTGATTTGCACATAGGGTTTGCAAGTGGAGTAAGAGCAATTACCTAATTTGACATAGTGTTTTCTTGATTTTCATGTAAAGTTTGAAAGCGTTTATTCTAGAAAAATGATAAAAATATTTTTGTAATTCCTTCAATTGTAAAACCACCAAACCAACTAATCAACACTCAATAATCAAAAACTTGATAAATTCAAATTTAGATATACAAACATCCTTTTAAGCACAATTTTGAAAGCTAATAAAAAATTAAAATCTACACACCCTTAAACACAACATTTTAAACTAATAAATTTAAATGTTACCCACCCTTAAACTTAATCACTACTTTGAAAACTAATAAAAAATTAAATGTTACACACCATTAAACAAAAACAAAAAGTTACACGATTTGTGTTGTCGTAATATTATATAAAGTTGGAGAAAATACTTTCAATAAGCCAATTGATTACAAAGGTTGTGATGACCTAGCACTTAGTCAATATTGATTAACATTCAAATGCACTTTAGAGTTAAGGAGGTCCATTTAAACAATAAATTATTGACTGAGGACACTTCAAAGTCATTGTGAAAAGTGAAAATTTATGCTCAAATTAGAGTGTTTTATATGGAAGCTACTTTGATTCTCACTCTTTCAAGATAATTTGTCGAGAATGCAAATATTTCGCAATTAATGTTTGAATATGATGGCGTAAAGCCAAAAGATGCTCTAAGGTGATGAAAGTCATTTTCACACAAGGATTGCATCCTTCAAGCGATAGATGGAAACTGTAAGGAAATGCAATTAAGAGATAAAAGTAAAAGAAAAGACCAGTGATTGGCATTTCAACATAAAATTAATCTTTATTAACTTGAGAAACCTTTTTGTATGATAAGTGCACGTTGATTTTAGGATATTGTATTCTACCACAAATGAAAAAAATTAATGAAGAAGAGAAAGAGATCGTGACCAAAAGCAGAGATGAAATGTGTGAAGGAATCTTTTCTAAATGTATAGGTATGGGAGGATCATGAACCTACTCTAACATAAGGTAGGTGGGATGCACCAAAGCTATATATATATATATATATATATATATATATATATATTTGTTTAAATAATAAAAAAGAATGAATAAGTGAAAGAGTTATTAACTAAAAATACTTTTAAATGTAAAGTATTATTTTTCAAAAAGAGAATAATTTGATGGAGAAATAATTGATGGAGAATTATTAGTTCACTTTTCATATTGATAGAAGAAGATGTATTAAAACTAGATAAAAGGGGATATATCAAAACTAAATTTGGGATATATCAAATTCTAAGTAAGCATGTCCATTTTTAAGTTACAATTTTATTTATTTACAATTTCAAATAGTAAAGCTCATGCACATATATTAAAAATTACAATTTTTTTTATTACCATAAAATATGCTTTATTAAAATATTTTTATAATACATTTAAGTTATATCTTTAAAAAAAAGTTATAACTTAATTACAATTATAACTTTATAAAGTGAAATCTCTTAATTTAATTGAAAAATAGATGGTCATTTGTGAATGATAATGAGGCATATGCCTATGTATAAACTAGAATGGCCATATCAATTAAATTGTTAGTAAATTTTGGTAGACATTTCACATGCTAAAAAAAAAAAAAAACTTTATTATTATTAAAATAATTAATATATAAATAATATATTTAAAAGAACATGTAATAAGATTATCAACCATGTAGATTCAACACCACTTTACCTGTAGATTCAACACAATATATTTTGTTACAATATTATGGACTAATACCATGGTATGACATTTTTTTTAATTTATTAATTTACTTAAAAGAACAAAAAAACATAACTATTTTCAAGATAAATCTCAACCTTTGATTTATGAATATTCTAATATATTTTTAGAGATTAAATCTTTACCATCTACTTTATAGTTATTGATATTTAAATTAAAATTTTGAAAATTATATTAAAAAATAAACATATCTATTAAATAATAATGCATATCAATTTATTATAATAAACGTAAATGACTTAAATTTAAATAATTACATACATTTATGAAAAATAAATATAAAGATATCACTTGTTATCTCTTTGGATAAGTCCATTTTGATGGGTATCAAGGTTTGTAAAACTGATTTGTAAGTGATATTTGAATACCCTTTATTAAAGGAGTGTTGAGATTAAAAAATAAAAAAAGTGATGTAAAATTGAGTCTTTCTCCTTTTCTTTTTTTCTTTTTTTTTCTTCTTCTTCAATTTCTTGTTTTGGCCTTTTCGAATATTCTTGGAAGAAATTTGACAAATGATTCCTATTAGAGGAATTAAAGTTTAAAATGCAAAGCTTCTCACCAGCCCTGGAATTTGACGTTCTGTAAGACATATTTTGGGTTTCAAGACGTATTTGACGACAAGCTAAAAATTTAACCCGTCATATATGATGTCTTTTTTATTTCTGCAACCCATCAGAATGACATTTGATTTTAAATTTAAACCGTCAAAAATTATAATACCAATACCATTTAAGGGATTTTCCACTTAGCATAAGTTTAAATACAAGTAGTTGGCTGCACTCTCAATCTCTCTAGCGTGCCCGTATTAAATCCACAACTCCGCCATAAAGCATAATTGCATTGAATATTTATAATTGGGAATTCAGGGTTCCAACAACTGTTCTGCACTCTCAAGCTCTATAACTGGGATTACTCATAAAAATTTTGGTAAAATATTTTTATTTTTGGAAACCAAATGCAATTGACTTCAATTTGTTATATAATGCAATGTCGTATAACACTCATAATTATTTCTAGTTAGAATTTGTGTGTTTATAACTAAATTGGTTAAGGGTTCAAACTTTGTACAATCCTAATAACCAAATTGTTGTCTCAACTAAAAACTTTCTGGAATAATATTTTAAGAAGACACCATATGATTATAAGTTTTTAAAATGATTATTATATAATAATATGATTGATTGCATATATCAAATTCCAAATTTGATATGTTATTTATTTGTGTGAACTTATCATATGCATTTTGAAACTTCACATATTCAAATTTAAATGGATTGAGATAGCATTCATACTATTGAATGCACCCAAAACTTTAAATTTATTGACACAAGTGTATATATGCACTTCACACTTCTTCAAGAGTTGAGAGGCCATCCTGATCCCACTCGCATGCCCAACCAGGGTTTAAAATGTTTATAGTTTACATCATTGCTATCAATGCAGTAAAGCACTGAAGTATTTTGAGGTGTTTTTGACTTGTTAAAGAAATGTTGGGACTTACTCCCAATGTGATTATTGAGGTTGTATGTTTGATTGAGGCGGCTAGTTTTATGAGTTTTATGAATGTACATGGTTTGAGGTTAATAAAAATTTAGTTGTTTCAGCTAGTGGTATGCACTTGAGTTGGAGCCTTTTCTTATTTTAAAAGAAAAATCAAAATGCTATTTTGTATTTTTTTACATAATTTAATTGTATTTTTTGGTGGACTTTTAAAAATTATTTAATTGTTTTTCTTAGGTTTAATGTTGATTTAATTAGTTATAATATATTTTGGGTTGTTTTATAAATTAATTGTTTTAATGATTAAATGAAATTGAAGTTCAATTTAATATAATTATAACACATAACTCTTTTTTTTAAATAAGAAGGATTAGTTGTTTTGCTTATATTTTCAAAAGTCTGAAGAATTTATAATGCTTTGTATGAGTAAGAATAAAAATAAATTATGGATATCTCATTAGTATAAATCTTTTAGTCAAAATCATTAAGTATGAGTCTTAGTAGTTCTCTCTCTCTCTCTCTCTCTCTCTCTCTCACACACACACACACACACACACACATATATATATATATATATTAAATTAAAATCATATAAAATTTAAAGATATAAAAATTAATGGAATTAAGGTCTAATTATTTTTCATTATATAAATAGAAAGTTATCATATGAATAACAAAATCTATATCTTTAAATCCACTTTGCAAATTGAAATAATTTTTAATGTCAAATATTTTATAACATAAAATAAAATTGAGAATGAAATAACTTATTCCTAAAATTTGAAAATAAGAGACTATATGATTAAAAAGAGAGAGAATTAAACAAAGGATATCACTATGGATTAAAATTGCAACAATTAACATGTGTATGCTAACTTAGGAAAAACAAGGCACTTTTAGAGGAAGATTAATGAAAATTGAGATGCAAAAGTAGTTGAAAGAGAGTTTCGAGATAAGGGGAGGTTGACATTCACAAATTTTCCTAGAACGTAAAATGAAGGGCATGAAAAATACAAAAACATAAACAAATTTCCATTTGACATGGAGAGAGGATTTGAAATTACAGGCCTGCTTCTCACTATATAAGTGTATCTATTAAGGATTCATCACTATCTTGTGAGAGCACTACATGAAGGACATCATCAAGCTACTAACAAGCATGTAATCAAAGAAAGAATCATGGCCATATACCTCATTTACTAATTATAATCATGGACATTTAAGTCATGAACTTAAGGAAAATTCCAAAGAATATATCACAAGTATAGTTGATATGCAACTCTTTTAAAGTGTATCATTCATATAGGACAAAATGCATATACAATTTCAAATGTGAAAAACACTTCTCTAATACACCATTCTATATCGAGACAAAGTTTAGTCTATCATTCAAAAATATAATATTCATTACAAAATGAGAAACTTCTTTTTACACAAAACACTAATTATATCTCTAAACGTGTTCAAGTTACCTAAACATGGTGAATTGTTTTAGTTCTCAAAGTGGTAAGCCTAGTGGGTTTAGTAAGAGCAATACTAGTTGAGCATATATGCTCTATGTATTGTTTTCAAGACTTGAACCCTCGTGCTTTCAAGTCTTTTGGTGTAATTTTCATTCTTTTCATCATCCCAAGATCATTTTCCCTTTTTGCCTTCTGCAAAAGTTAGAACATAATCAATAATATGCAAATTGATATCAACATAATAGAAAAATGGGTTAAAAAAATGTAATATAGTATGGAAATAATTAATAGATGGGCACCATGCAAAATGGAAGAAGACACAATGCATTGAAAAGCTATGCAATTATAATGTATGATAAATTATATGTCAATATATTATGAGTTATGGTATAGGGTATACAACTTCTCCCAAATTCCCTTGAAGATGAGGTGAACATCGTAATTGTTGCGAACAATGTGGCTTTGGATGCAACACTTGCTCGCTATCTATTATATGTGGATGGCTTTGAGGAGATGCATATTCTTTATTCTAGACACAAGAGAGTAAGTAGAGATATATAATTATGAATCTCAAACCAAATTAAATGTAAAAGCTAATTAACAATCATAAAGAATTATTTAAATAAATACTTAATCCATCTCACTTACGTTCTTTTCAAGACCATTATCATGTTCTGGTGTTTCAAATGATTGTAATGGTTCCAAAAACAATACCTGCATCCATTTTCCTTATTATCATCCTAGTAAAATATAATAATAAATAAGAAAAGAAATCTAAAAAATAAAATATTTGTTTTCTTGCTTGTCATCCTAGTAAAATACATTAATCTGTATGCTAATGTTGATGTGAAATAGTTTGTATGGAAACAAAACTTACTTCTTCCAAAACCTGTTGAAATCTAGGTGAACGTCGCAATGGTTCACAACTTGATGTGTGTTGGGTTTCCGAGTTACTGGATTTAAAATCAGTGGCCAAATAATGTGGAGATATCTCTATGGAATTATGTTCATTATGCTAAAAATATCAATAAAAATGGGAAATTAGTATACAATTGATAGTAAAAATAAACATGTCATTTAGTGTGAAAATGTCTTGAAAATAAAACCAAGCAAAAATTATACTTATGTGAGTGTGCATCTACCTCTTCTTCCCCTACATCATTAAAAATCCCTTCTCTTTATTTTTGTTGCAAAGCAATTTCTATGCGCTTATTCGTGTCCATACGTCTACGAGGTAGACTTTGCTCCCAACGATCCATTTTCTCTTTGATTTTGAGTTTTGAGGCATCATCAAACTCATCGATCGTAGAAACTGACTGTATAAAACATTCAACAAATTTAACATGTAATTATAAATTCATGTTATTATAACAAGACACACATAACCATGCCAATAAATACTTACAGTAGAAATAATTTCTTCATGAACGAATATTTTATATGCTTGTTTGCACGCACGACATAACCTTGCATCTACATCATATTGTATCTTTTCATTCTGTTTTCTAATCTTGCTTGGCGACTTGACCCCGCGTCTAGCATTCTGGTCTCTTTGTCTCCCTCTTGGACGTGGAGGAATAGGAAGGAGATTGTGCATCATTATGTGATGGTGATTAAGGCCACTTAATTTCGATCGAGTGAATATACCGACACAATCACCAATTAAACAAGAAAAAATATATTTGGTACCTTGGACAATGACATTCCATTCATGTTTATTTTCCTCCATATTCTCAATTCCCTACACATACATAATCAATTTTTGTTTTAAACAAAAAATATTATAAACTTTCTTTAAAAAAAACCATAAAACACAAGTATATGATAAACAAGGCACAATATATCATATCATGGCAAATGCAGTTTATTGTATAAATAAAAAGAATTTATTGTTGAGAAACTCTTTGCAACATGGCTGATTTTTCTTGGGTTTGTGTGGCTACATCTAAAGATTATAGTGGTAACATTTGGAATCAACTCCATATTGTGCACCTACAAACCCAGATTTCACTAGGAATGAATGTTGTATATGTATGATAATAAGTCCTACTCAATTTTGCACTGTTATACAAGTGGGTGTTAAATGTTCAATGCATTAAAGAATTTGATAAATGGTGATAGAAATCACATCTCTTTTTGTGCAGTGTAAAAACTGCATAGAGTTGCATTGAAATCCGGTTTATGTGCGGTTGGAAGCTCTAGTAGAAACCCCAAGATGGAATTATAGATGCATTTCAGTCAATATTCAGACCAATTTCAGATGATATTTTGAATTTCAGTGAAGTGGGCACCCATGCATACACTAAGTCACTCACAAAGGACAACGACCTCTACATGAGCATGCTTTGAGCCCAATTCTATTTCAGACTTGTTTTCCCAATTTTATTTCAGACTTGTTTTTACACAATGAAAAAATAAATACATACGACCTCTACATGGGCATGCTTTGAGCCCAATTCTATTTCAGACTTGTTTTTACACAATGAAAAAATAAATACATGTTGGGCCATTCACAAAGGGCAGTGACCTCTACAAGGGCATGCTTTGAGCCCAATTTTGTTTCATACTTTTTCTTAAACAATGACAGATAAATAAAGTATGATAGTTATGTTAATTTCCAACAAATAACCACAAAAAATAACTCAATCAGACTGCTAAGTACAAAAATGTCAATACAAAGCAAGAGTACTAAGAAGTCTCCTTTATAAAGAACAAGAAGTAAAGTAGAAACATGAAGTCTATATGTGAAAACATAAGAAAGCCCTCAGATCCAAGTGCGGGCAGCCAGAACAAGAGGGGGATCTGCAGAGAAAAAGGATCTAGGGATTGTGTCATGACCCAATAGATCTACCTCTCCTAAGGCCGAATGAGGAAAACTCAAGATTGGATGATACTCTGAAGAAGAGCTAGGGGAAGATCTAGACACGTTGTTGTGTTATTGCTGGGCCACTATAACTCATTATTGTTGTTTAGGTGATCTATTAGGCCTTGCAAGTAAGGGATCCAGGCTGGCAACATCTCTAAGGTCTTTGGGTAGGGGGAATGGTCCGTATAGTCTTCACTGATCTAGAGCTAAAGGCAATGTTATCTCTCTTAGTGCCCCTAGTTGACAGAGCATTTTAGTTCCCCTAGTTGACTAGAGCACCATAAAGGAGGAGGTAATCCACTAAACAGAATCCATTATAAAGGAGGTACTCCACTAAACAGAATTCCGCTTAGGAGGAGGCTAGAAGGTGTGCATACTTGAGGGCCTCCACATGTAAAGGGATAAATATCAGTACTCCACTGAACAAAATTATGCTTGGAAGGAGGCTAGAAAGTGTGCATACTTGAGAGTGCTTCCTACATGTAAATATTTGTGGTCTGATTATTGGAGGAAGCTGAAAACAATCTGATCCCTTAAACAGGCTATGAATAAAAACATGTTGGGCTACTCACAGAGTTTATTGCAAGAATCTTGTGGTTAAGAAAGCCATGTTTATTAAAGTCATCACCACTTGCACAGTGTACTAAAGATTCCGTAAAAACTAGAACCACCAGCCTGCATGGTCAAGATTTCTTCTAATATTATAAATTGATCTAAGCAGGTTGGTAATGATATGTCAGTTCTTAAATTTCTAGACATATAAATAATTTGTAAGATGATCAATAAGCTAACTGCATATTGTAATAATGTATATGGAAGGAACTTTAAGATCAGTTTTGTCCAAGTATTAGTCACCTCACAAGGAATACGATTAGGTAGTTGGTTGTATTAGGGTTTACATTTCTGCTCCAGTCTCTTCCTAGATCATTGATCTATTGTTTCAATTTGACACCGCGTCACCCATCTGCATTAACAAGCTTATAATGGATCTTCAATAATTTGATTAAATTGCATATCCTTGCGATTATATTTTATTTGAAACATAATGCCTGGACTGCATATTTCTTTGTATGGAGCTAATTGATTAGTCCTACACATGCATCTGGAATAGGTATGAGTATTCACACAGATTGCTACATCGTGAAATGAATGATAATATACAGTGTTGAAACTTGACAGATACGTACGTTCCGGTTCGAACATGAATATACTCTAGTTTGTGTTTGAAGCAGTCTTAACAATATATTTACACAAAGTCTTTTGATAGAAATCACATGAGAGAATTTTTTTGGCCGATGCGTTTCGAAACGCGTCGACCAAAAAAATTCTCTCATGTGATTTCTACCGAAAGACTTTGTTTAATTCATTATGGATCATAGAAGCTTGAATACAAAAAACATATTTACACTTGCAATGAATATATGCAATTGATTGATTAAAACCAAAATTGCAATGCTACCCAAAATGAATATTTGGATACCCTGATGTTTTCTCTCTTAAGTGACTGAAAGTATTTGTACCAAAAGAGATTGTGATAAAAGGTGAGCCTACCTGATAAAAGGAGTGATGTACCTACCTGAGAAGTGGAAGAAGTCTCAGGAAAAAACATTCAGGAAATAGCTCACTGCCGCCAATGCCAAACTTCGAACGAGTGGATTTTGCTACGGCCAATGCGTATATTTTAGTAAGTCTAGGAGATGGGAAGAGTAAATGGCGTAAATAACTATGGCGGCGTTCCAGATTTACTAAGATATCTGGGATTCAATGTGATTTGAGTGCCGTGTATGCATGGGTTGTATGGATACAACAGGGATGCAAGATGGGGTGTGATTCAATATACCATGGATGTATGGCATGGGTTGTGGGCACATTGAATGTAACATACCTCATGCAACCCAAAGTGAGCTATGGTTATCGATGGATGGATGGATGGAACCCTGTACTCTAAGAGCATTAAATAACGTATAGGGTTGGAAATAAGGCTTGCCCTCTTTTGCCACCCCAAAATTGAACTAACAACATTTATAAAAGAAGTCTATGATTTCCCTATTAGCAGCACTAAAACTAGTTAGTCATATGGACAACATTTGACTTTGCATTTCCAACAGTCAACAATAAGCATTAAACATAAGAAAAAGACCCAATTAAACTCTTTCCTATTTGTTATTGAATAATCCTTCAAGTTGTGAACTATTCTAAAAATAATTGGAGAACTTTGCTATTAAATAATCTCTCATAAATAGTCAGTGAAAGTGACTAGAAGTTTTGAGATATCTAAGAACTAATTCTAATAAGAAGCATTATTCTGTAATAACCTTCAAGAAACATAAAGTGTAGAAAGAGGAAACCTATGTATTCTTAGAAGATAACTCTTGGAAATAGTGGGTAGAAATAACTATATATTGTAATTTGTTTTTCTAAGAAATAATTCTATAAAAAAATTCAACTACAGGAGTGCTCTCAAATCACACAACAATTTGCTATCTAATCCATCAATGATTATAAAAATAATATTATAATGATTATTGTACTAAATGACAGAACAATCAACCAAGATTACAAAAAAATAATAATAATAATAAAGTATGTTAAAAAAAACTCTTAACAATTTATCCAATTATGCAAGATAACTGAGTAGAATTGAAACTCTTACTAAATGCATATACATTGATTCCAAAATAATCCATGAATAAGGACTAACGCATAGAGAAAAATTCAGCCAAAATATTTCTTGACTCCAAAAGAATTTTTTTATTAAATTTGAAATAATAAACTTGTAAAAAATTGTTGTTGTAATATTTTTTAATCATTCCAAAGCCAAAAAAAACCTTCAATGAAGTTATCTCTTTATTTATATATTAAAACTTAACTAATGGAGGAAAACAAAATTAGTTATATAAAAAGCAATGCAATATGTTCATGTGATCTATATTTTTGTGAACAAAAATCTTGAAAAAACAACCATGCAAAAAATGCATGCATCAACCGCGTCTACAATAGACTAAAAGCTTCAATTCACACATGCTTAGTCACCAAAACTTTCCTTAATTAACCAATTCATTGTGTTATTCTATTTTTCTAGTAATTTTATGCATAGACTAAAAGCTTCAATTCACACATGCTTAGTCACCCAAACTTTCCTTAATTAACCAATTCATTGTGTTATTCTATATTTTTCTAGTAATTTTATGCATATCTTTCCATTTTATTAGGCCGATAGGCCTTTCTTTGAAAGGGACCTTTCGTCGTCCTACTCCTTCTGACGCTGACACCTGGCGAAATTCGTCTCTGTTCAGGAAACTACTATAGGTTGACACCTGGCGAAATTCGTCTCTGTTCAGGAAACTACTATAGGTTGACACCTAGCGAACTTAGTCTTCGTTCAGGAAACCACTACCTCAGACACCTGCCGCTCTTCGTCTTTGTTCAGGAATATCGGCCTGCATATCGGCCTGCATATCGGCCTCATCCATCCCTTGGACGCCTTCCCTTACAATCTTTTCTGAGCTGCTGGAGATCCGTTATCCGTTTCTTGACAGAGACTATCAGTTTCTTGACAGAGACGAAAGAAAGGGCCTGGATTTGTATAATAGATGGGATTTGAGCATCGGATTTACGTTAGATGACGGTGTCGTGCCTGGCAGATCCGAAGGGTTTATTTTTGGCTGCTATTTGATATCAGAGTTCTGTTTTTGCAGGGTTGGGGTGTAGCCGTTTTAACAGGGGTCCCTCGTTCAGACGCAGTCTTTAAAACGAATCCTGTAAACTTTCTGAGCGAGAAAACGTTGAAAGGAACCTTCTTTGGAAATTATAAGCCTCGTACTGATTTGCCAGGCCTTGTAGAGATGTATTTGAATGGGGTACCTGCTGTTACTTTGGTTTGGTATTTGGATTGGAATAGCGATGAAGAAGCGGTACCAGGAGAGTCCTCCTCGGCATCACGCGAATGAGAGTGATGGCGGTTCCAACTCCAAGAAGAGGCAGAAGCAGCAGCAGCAGCCCTCCAATGGAAGAATTAGGCTCCCACCAACCAATTCAAAGCAGGCATCTTTTGAAGATTCATCTCTCAAATCAGCAACCCCAAGGGCGGTTAGTAGATTCAACTGCTCTCGTATTGTGTTTTTTTGGTCTCTCAGCTTTGTTATTCATTGAATACAGCATTAAACCGTTTTCTTGTATTTTGCAGAAGTCCAGCAATCACAGTAAGCACAGGGCTGCCAAAATAGCCAAGGTGTGCTTTGCCTTACTTTAACTACATTTGATTTTTGATTGTTCTTATCAAACATTTGCTTACTGTATTGGGGCATTCGTGGATGATAGGGGAAAGGATTGAAATTTTAACTTTCATCCATTTACACAATAAAAATCATGTATTTGCATTGAAAGTGACTGCTAATGAACTTGATTGGAAGGACTAAAACTGGATGTCGGGGTGTAGACAACCAATCTACATTTTGTGCACAAAGGTAATTAATTTCTTCTTCCTTCTTGACAAAGAAACCCAGCAAATAGGCTTGTGCAGTGAACTGTTATAATCCCCACCCAACGGTTCATACTGGTCAAGGGAATCAAGTCTAGCAAATGATAAGTCCTAATGAGGTAATCAATGTTTTGGATTAATACTCCTTTAGCAACATAAAAAATTCCAGATTTTGAAGACTGATCAGTTACCAAAATTAGAGGAGATGCCCAAAATATTTCCTTATTTAATTATGAGCTGTTAAACTCATAGAAGCATAACAGTTGAGACAAAAGCAACACAGGATTAAGTTGAATATTGGTGGGACTGGAGGTTACACACGTGATACTCTGCGTAACACATAGAACTTGCTTTTGTTTGTACAAATGTTGACAATTTTATGGATCCTCCAGTAGAGAGGCATGAGTGATGTCGATATTCCTTTGCATCATAGGTGGATACTCAACAACTGGGAACCTGCCTTTTTACCTGCTTGGGGGATCTCAAGCTTACCATGATTTGTTCTACTACTAAAAGATGGTATGCCTGTCGCTCATGATCATGCTTGTATGCTAAGGTTTGATTAATGCATGCAGATATCCCCATCAAAGCAGGAAGTGGAAGTTGCAGAAACTTTATATGATCTTGCAAGGATGTTTGTAAATCAAGCAAGACCTAATGAGCCAATTCGTGAAGTTAAAGGTGGATCCAAAGCTAGAGTGGCAGCCTGAGGTGAAACCTGAACCAGCAAGTGCTACATCATTATTTCCTGCATCTGATGCAACATCAGCTCAATCTATACAGCACGCTCCATCATCTGGTCTTGGACCATCTGTTGCTGCTGCCAGCTCCCCATCATCAACTCAGACTCCTGTTCACTCAGGAGGTATGATTTTGATGCCTATTCCTGTAGATACTGAATCCACATTGTGAAGACAATTCTTTCTTAATCTACAATTAATTGAATTAGGTTATAATCCCAGCTTAATTCCCATGCTCTGTGGTCCCAACACTGCAAGTGTGGACTTGATACATTCAAAGCTATGTTTTAGCTGTGTTATTTTACTTCCAAAATCTTCTTTCATTTCACTTAACTACTTTCATTTCACTTAACTATATTGGCAGCACCCAAAAAGAAACGGCCACATGGCTCAAAGGTGAAGGTTGGGGGAAAACCAGTGGCATCAACTGCTACTAGCCCATGCATATCGGCCACTTCATTGGGAGTTGCTACAGAGTTTGTTGATGCCAAACAAGTTCAGCAACAGACACAGTCTACCAGAATACCTTCAGCAGGATCAATAGTAGTCCCAGAGATATCATTGGCAACTGGCTCCTCTACCTCAACTGTTGTGCCAGTATCATCTTTGCCAACTAAACAATTGCAAACGGTGGACAATAACTCTGCAACGAGTGATAAAAAATCATATAGAATTGAAGTCAGTGGCCATGCACTGGTGGACAACACAAGTATCAAAGAATCTGTAGCTGTTGTTGACAAGAGCGAGGATGTTGTTGGGAGCTCTATTGCCAGAGAAGACATGACTAAAGTTGAAAATGAGGAAAGGTAAGTTTAATTTCTGGCCTTTGTAATTCTGAATATGTTGGTCTAGCATAAATGCCACTGATGTGCTATTCTAACAATGTTATCCATGTTGCTCACAGATCAATGCCATCACCCCCAGTTGAAGTTGCTTGTACTACAAAAGTTGAAATTGATTTGATGGTAAGCTTTAGGGTAGTCGCTTTTGCAACTTACGGATATATTCATGTGTGTTGGAAGTTAAATGGGCAGTCCTAAATGGGTTGCTTGTGTTTAATTTAAGAAAGGCCGGGAACAATCTTGTAGCTTCTGATCATGTATTATCTATTTTGAATTCTTTTTTGGACATATTGTACACATAATTGTGTCCAACCTGGATATTGAATTGTATTTATGTGACGATGGCTGTCTTTGGCTTCTTTGCTATTAGAAATAGCTGTTTTGATCACTTTTTTCATGAGAGTTAAAAGTTGTATGGTTTATTCGTTATTTTACAGGTCCTTGCAATTTTCTTTTACATTTCCCTGCATGCATCTGCCCTTTTTTCTTAAAAGAATGTTCAAAATTAATTTTTGTAATTCTCAAAATTTCTATGATGTGTTGTACCAATCAATTTAAGTGTCATAGTTACACTTTCATTTGAGGGAAAAACTTTTTTTTTGTGATTTTTCCAAATTGTTGAAATGTTCATCTTTTTTTCTTTTTAAAATAGAAATATTGAGAAAATAAATTAAAAATATGTAACTACATATATGTAATTTTTTATTTCTAAGAAATATAGTGAAAATATATATATATATATATATATATATACACTCTCACATGAAAATAGTGGCTGTAAATATCATTCCAATTAAAATTGGACAAAAAAATTTCACACGTTTTCTTCTTCACTCTAAACTTACTATCATCGAGGGATCTGTTCTGTTTATATCAGCTTATAACTATTTCATGATAGCGGATATATTTTAGTGATTGAATTATATATTTTCAAAATTCAATCAATATAAACAAATCAAATAGTTGAATTTTGCAATATCAATAAATTGACTTTTCTTATATCTATAAAATGAGCACTTGATTTCTAAGGCGGTGGAGGCCTTTTATGAACTGGACGTGGATTCCATGAGGGCGGCGTCTCGGATGGAGAAGTTTAGTCAACTGCCAGAGGTCCATGATAATAATGACTAGAACTGCAATACTCCTCGGCATCCTCTACTATTTTGCAGATCCAGTATTGATTGCCATAGGGCAGAGTAAAGAAATCTCTGCTGCAGGAGGTATTTTTGCCAAAGGTCTTATTCCTCAGTTGTTTGCTTTTGCCCTCAATTGCCCCATGCAGAGGTTTTTGCAGGCTCAGAACATAGTGGCCCCTATTGCCTATATTGCTGTTGGGACATGTCTATTCCATACATTGATCACCTGGGTGGCAGTAGACAAGCTAGGATTTGGCCTGCTAGGGATAGCCTAATAGTGAGTTTGACTTGGTGGGTTCTGGTCATTACTACTGCGTTGTATATATTCTATAGCCCATACTGCAGGCATACATGGACGGGCTTCACCTTGAAGGCCTTCACAGGACTCTGGTCATACTTCAAGTTAACTCTGGCATCGGCTGTTATGCTAACGTATGCCTTAATACTCTTTGGAAGATACACAAACTATCTAAATTATATCTGGGTGTTTACATAATAGCTTAGCCTGTTTTGACAAGTTTTGTTTTGTTCCACACCTGATTTTGCAGTTTGGAAATATGGTACATTGAAGTATTGGTGCTTCTATCGGGTTGGCTGCCAAATGCAGAGGTCGCTCTGGATTCCATTTCTGTTTGGTATGAGACTTTCCCATTTAAAGCTAACTAATTTAAAGCCAAATACAAGCTCCATGCCTATGCATTGTCCCAACTTTGTTAGATAGCTATGCCAGTTAATATATCTCTAACGTGCCAGGTTTTGAACATATATGCAGCATGAATTATTACAACTGGGAGTTGATGGTAATGCTGGGTCTCAGTACAGCTGCAAGGTATACATTTATGATTTATAGTAATATATTGTTTTATTGGGGCATTTTTATGGCTATTGCAGATTTTGGGAATATCTTTAAATCTGACCATCGCCAGAGGGGTCAAACAATTGACCCCTCTCCTGGAGGTAGGATTCTCCAATATTGGGCAAAACTGCAATTCACATAAATTCAGCGGTTTTATATAGCATGGTATACCTTTTTTTTCCCATTTGCTGTATCTAGAAATTGGTTTTCTTTATTGTGGTATTTATATTATTTGCAGTATAAGAGTGGGTAATGAGCTGGGAGCCAGGAGACCTAAAACTGCAAGATTTTCAGTTATAGTTGTGGTGGTCACTTGCTTCATAATAAGTGTCATACTTGCCATTGGGATTCTGATACTGAAGAAAGAACTCGCCATGGCATTCACAAGCACCAGTGTGGTTATACGCGCAGTCTATGCATTGATACCTCTACTTGCAATATCTGTTCTCTTGAATGGCACCCAACCTATTCTCTCAGGTTGGAATTTTCAGTATCAACAATTTGTTTGCAGCAGAAAGCTGGTAGTTGATGTTTGCTATATTTAGGTTATATTTTCGTTGACATCATAAAGGTATTGTGATTGCAGGGGTGGCAATTGGAAGTGGATGGCAAGCTGTGGTGGCATATGTGTTACTTTCATGCTACGATGTATATAGCTCTTTACCTGATCTATTCATTGGCAGGTGGGCTCAATAACTGTTCCAGAAGTTATTGAAAATGCATCGTCAAACCAAGATAATGATAATCATGAACCAGTACCCAAAGCTAAGAATACCGAAATTTACGATGAAACTAAGGAATCTATTGTAGAGACAGGGCATGAGCAATGCAAAGATTGGTATACTCAAAATAACAATGAGAAAGTTGGGGAGACGGGAGAACCAACAGATTATTTGAGCAAGAGGGAAAAGGAGGATGTGGATAAACAAATGCTGGAGGGAGCTGCCAAAAAAGTTGTGGAAGATTCAATGGATCAGACAGTAGATGGATCTGGTAGGTGGAATGCATTTCAATAAAATTGAAATGGGTTCTGTAACTCAATATATTTTCTCTTTTTAAGTTGCTAGTGGGGATTCACTTATTTTCCTTAATTTCTTTTGTTTCAATGCATATTTATTGTTTCTGTCATTTCTTGTGCTTTATAAACAGATTTAGCTTTATTGCCTTCCATGACAACCAGAACAGAAAGTAGCGCTACAAGTCTACCACTATCCGTTTCTTTGGGTGTCACTGGTTGGCCTGGCGGGGTTCCTTCATCAGGGTATTTGCACAAAACTTTGGTTGCCTGTTTAGTGTCTAGAGAAATTTTGATATGCTGCATCAAAGCAGGGTATATTCACATTTTATTTGAAATCTTTCACAGGTATCACTCACTTGCAAACCATAATTGTAGATAATACTGTGTGGTCATATTTCCCAGTTTTTTTTTTTTTTTTGTCCGTACCATGACGGGAGCAATCTATGCTTATCATATCTAATTAGAGTTATAATTACGGTTTTAATCTTTCCTTCCTTGATTGTTAAATTTGCAGGAGCTTGAACTGGATAAATTTGTTACAGACAAGGTTTCTTTTGCTGACATCAACAAGGCATTTGATCACATGCTTAAAGGAGAGGGTCTGAGAACTGTAATTAAAGTCATCCAGGATTAGTGACAAATATGAACACAGTTGGAATATCTCCAATGTTATGAAGGCATGCTGAACTATTTCAAACTGTTATGTGATTAATGTCGTGGCTTTTATGTGTAACTATGGTATGCAATTAAAGTCCTGGAAAGCATGTAAACAGTTATAATAATTTTAGGGTAAGTATGATGTTTAAGTTTTGACACTGCTTCCAAAACAGCCATCCAAAAGGTCATTACTATAATAGCTTGATTAGAAATAGATTGAATGAGAAGGTCCAGATGGGGTATTCAATCATCTCCATCCATCTGTTCTACATCCTCAGTGCTTACTTGAACAATATATCAGCCTTCATATTTATCCCTTGCAGACATGCTGAAAAGATAATGACATGGAATTTTTCCTTGCTTCTCTGATTCCGTCCAATGATGGGCCAGCTGCAAATTTTCCTGATTGAAATTTCCATTTGACCTCTCTGCAATGTGTTTGGAATCTCTTATCACCTGTAGACAATTTAAACCTTTCTCTATTGCTATTTTCAGAATCTACCAAAAAGCATAAAGTTCTGCTCTGTTGTTTGATCCATCTCCTACAGCTCTGCTTTGAAACTGATCTCGTAATTGTCTCTTAAAGTAATGCCTCATGATCCACAATAGCTGGGATTACCTTGACAAGCCTCGTTGAAATAACTCCACACTATTGTTATATATCTATTCTTGTGTCAAACTTGATTAGGAATAACATCTTTGTTTTGAATTCTTTTCATTTCTTGCTAGCCAAATAGCTTAAGTCACTGTACAAGGACAGTCTGATGCCCACATGTAGTTAATACAGAATGTATTTTGAAAACTAGGATTTAGCTTTGTAGTGCTTGAATCATCATTTCATGTTGGTTTTCATTTGTTAGTAGCCAGATCATTTCTCTTAGAATATGATTGTAATATCTTTTGTTTCTCTTACAATATGATTGTAATATCTTTTGTTTATCTTCTGTGGGAAATTTTGTACAGGAGTTCAAACAATGTATATAAATAGAAAGATGCAGAAAATGACAGTCAAATTTTGTACTCAGAATTATGACAAGAAAGCCCCTGCTGGGTTTGTGAGGAAAGAGAGCTTCAACACCAGTTCTGTCTCCAACCGCCAAGATGATCAGTGCGCTACTAACATGTTTAGTGAAGAATTTCTGCTATTCTCTTGTAATCTATAGGCCCCCAAAGCTCCTCATAGATGAGAATATTTGCAGGATGTTAATATTGTTGTAAGTTTGTAGTAGTTGTGGAATGACTTACTTTTGTGCTGCTTCTCATCTTCAACAACAAGAGTTTCTGTGGTGAATAAGCAGAATCCATGTCCTGCCTTGTGAAGCAGCTCTCCACTGTGATAGCGTTCTTTGTAATGTCTCTGATAAATCCTTTAGACTTCTATTTCATTCTGTAATATGATGGGATTCACTCTACAAGATTAGGGCATTCACTCTCCAGAGTCCATGTCATACCTTCTGAATCAGCTCTCCACTTATGTTAATTTTCTCTGTAATGACCCTAATAAATCCTATATAATGAGATTTCATTTTGTAATATGATGGGATTTCACTCTACAAGATTGGTTTCAGTTTTACTTGTATTGTGGTATATGAAATTTCTCAGTTTTACTTGTAATAGGATGGGATTTCATTCTGTAATATCATGGGATTTCCCTCTGCAATATTTGCTACTAAATTTTACAATTCCAAATTAATAATCTTATCGGCCTCTCTTTGTACCATATTTTATTAAAAAATAACTGAGCATTAAGAAATGAATGTGGTATGATTTATAACACCAAAACCTAGAAAATTAGATATGGTAGATTATTTTTCAGTCTTGTATGGATTTGAATTCACTAAATTATCTATTACATTGATAATACACAGTGTGCAAGAAGAACTACTCATCCCAAAACACTCTGGTCCCCATTTTTAGTTACGCTGTTGTTTCCCATTTCTGTAAACATGGAGTCTGTGTGAAGCAGCCCTTACATCAAAAACATTCTTTAAAAGAAATGAAGAATGCCTTTGGCACTGTTGGCGCATCAAGCTTCGAATCCAAATGAAAGCTACTGAACCCAAAGAGGAAACCTTAGGTATAAGCCCGCAAACCATATAATTTAAGAGATAAATGTACAGGAAAATTAGCAATGGGCATTGGTTAGCTAATGCAGGGACGTAGTGTGATGTTTTTGGAGTATCGGGATTGATTCAGATTCTGCTGATTAGACTCTGTTTCCTCTTAAAACATAGTCAAACTCCCGACTCCACTTGGACTGCGAAGAGTCTTATAACACTGCCAAGAGCTTCGTATGGCATAAATTGCAGTTGAAAGGGTAAACAGTGTTGACTCATTCATCACACTTTCTTCAGCAAGAAAGTCTTCCTACAGCGGCAGCAAGCACTCCAAGAAATGGAATATTGGGAGCAAGTTTTAGGGCATTTTCAGCAGGAAGATTATTACGGGCAACGAGGATGTGAGCAACAGGTTGATTTGGTGACCAGATCTGTTTAGTGTTTATGCAGCATTTGTGGTTTTTCATAGTCATTTTCTAGAGCCTCTCAAACACAAAAGCAGCAAGCACACTATCATATTTTTAAGTATGTTACCAAGCTCAAACAAACGAGTGTTGGGGGCTCATGTGAATGGAGGTGCATTATATGTAAAAATGACAAGACCTACACAAAGGCTCTTAAACAAGACTCAAAGCTCGCACCTTAGTTGAAAGGGTAAACAGTGTTGATGTTTGTGCACATACCAGTAAATCAAACAAAGAAGAACCCCCAAAAAAACCCGTTAAAAACCTATTTCAGATTCAGAGATTATGAAGCTAGACATTAAAAGGCAAAAACTACATACCTTGGATACCGGATATCGATGCAGTGAGACGTCTGAGGAGTTCAAATTTGCTGTGGCAGGCTTCAGGTCGAGGAGGAGCACAAAGATGCGGAGAAAATATGAAGTTTAATATCGCAGGGGATCATTTGTTGCTAGTCTGAACCAAACAAAGACGATCGGATTGGAACCGAATAGGGAAATACGAATAGGGATTTAATGGTAGCGGGGTGATGTCGCTTCTCTCCACGCCTCATCAATAAAGAAATGCTTTAAGGCGCCTCAAGGTGGCGTATGGAAGATGATAGTGCGAACGTGACAAGTGGTAACCGGGTGTTTTCTGTTCCGCCAGGCGCGGGCGCATCCTTCAACTATGCCAAGGCTCAGTCAGTGGGGCGGCGGCATCCATGAATACCTCCGCCCCTTCTTTGCAGAGAGGCCGATATGCAGGCCGATATTCCTGAACAAAGACGAAGAGCGGCAGGTGTCTGAGGTAGTCGTTTCCTGAACGAAGACTAAGTTCGCCAGGTGTCAACCTATAGTAGTTTCCTGAACAGAGACGAATTTCGCCAGGTGTCAGCGTCAGAAGGAGTAGGACGACGAAAGGTCCCTTTGAAAGAGAGGCCGATAGGATTATTAAATTAGAGTTGTTGAATTTCTCTATAGTAAATATTAGTGGATCTAAGTTAAGTTTATAACAAACAAACATTCTTTCACGACCTAAATTTGATAAGAAGATTCCAAGTAGACGACTAAATTTTTTCTCTCATATATTAATAAAATGATTAAACAAATAAAATGACAACAAATTTTGAAAGAGTTTTACTTTTTAAGTTTTATAGGTTAAAGTTTTATGAAAATTTATTTATTTATTAAAATATTTAAAAAATTATAGTTTTTATTAATTAAATAAAATTATAACAATATTTAACATATAAATACTTATTACTTTTATAATTACAGATTAATAAATTTATGAATATAAATTAATATATTTATTATTTTTAATTTAAAATGAATTTAATAATTCTGGATCTCTCAAATACTGAAAAGGATCAGATCTCTATATACAAATTTTTCTTCAAATTTTACACTCAAAAAAAAATTTACGCTGAAATTTGATCCCTCCCAACAATTAATAAATCTCAAATTAAAATTAATCTCACGTTAAAATTAAAATTAATCTCAAATTAAAATTAATAAATCTCAAATTAAAATAAATCTAACGTAATTATAATAAACTTAACATTTTAATCATTTTTACCAATAAAATCTCAGACACTGCTTCAAATATTAATATAGAAAAAATCTAAACTAATTATAATAAAATTAACATTTTAATGACTTTTACCAACAAAATATCAAACACTACTTCAAATATTAATATAGTCCATACGCTTTAGCACCCTCCCAATTATTGGTAAAAGTCAAATGCAGAAAATTAGTGAGTTATTGGACCGTTTCACAAACGGCTATATTACTTATAAAGGGTCTCATGCACCCATCAATATTGTATGCTAAATTAACGCTTAACGGGTGGGTGACTCGTTACACCAGTCGCTTTGTCCCATCTACAGAGCAGTACCTGATATTTCCAATGTTATGCACAGAGTATTGTCTCTGACATGTTCACAAACTACAGTTTTTTTATCATAGTGCAAATGAACAGTTGTGTAAGGCCTTAACAGTTGTGTAAGGCCTTAGCCTCATTGTACTTTTGCAGTGTTTATTAGTCCCTCATTGCATTTTGTATGGCTGCCATTGTCAGCTCCCCTGTATTGGGTTCCTACAGATCCCCTTCACTGCAGTGAAGTGGAATCAGGAAAAGAGATGCATGCAGGGTCACCAGTGATGATATCTCCATTGAGCAATGTTACAGTTTCTCCAAGCCTGTCTCAGGCAGCAAGTTCAGGAGAATCTGGGCTTGAGCAGTGCCAACCATGGTCTTTCACCTTCAAGGAGCTCTACACTGACATCTCGGCTTCGTTCTAATCGTGATGAGGATCACCCACCAATGCTTCAGTGCTTCAGTGTTAGATATATTTATAACTTCTTGTTAGAACAAAACAGTCAATTGAATTAGCTCTCCTATATACAAAACTCATGGTGTATCCAACCATGACAACCTATTAAAAACATCCAACGAATTACACAAATCTAAGAATGGGAATTTTATTATCATACATCAAATGTGCCAACACTGGTCCCTTTGTTTCTTATTTTTTCCTGTTATTCTCAATTTCTTTTTCCTCTTACCGCCTGACTTTGAACCAGTCCAACCTGTTGGATTTGTAATAACAATATGACTAGTGAATCAGCTTCAGGGATGGAATAGAGGGCCAATATAGTTAAAAAATTTGCAAAATCTTCCAGATCTTTTGTTGAAAGTGTGAAGATGGGTGGGGTTGTGTGAGAACCGTCAAATTTGACAAATGGTTTTGTTTTGAAATTCCAACCATGATCAGCTTAGCAGAGGGTCTTTGACATGGGGGTATGTGCAAGATGGTGTTGAAAATGGTGCATTAAGCGAACATTTGGGCTCCTCTTACATCAGCCACTTGGGCAGAAATGCCTGAGGTCAACAATCATTACACTAATGTCATCTCGTGTGCCTCTAGCTGCAGAAAGCTCCACAAGCTCTTTGCATGCTGCCATGGGACGTCGCAAAGGCATGTACTGCAACCCGGGGCTTTTTGTATTCTCTTTGAAATATTTGTCATAGCATCCCATAGTGTTAAAGTTGCCATCCCATAGACTCCTGACTTTCATGACCTTAGGTACGTCTCCCAAAGAAATTTTCCTTGCCTTAGGTGGTGGGCTAGCATCTTCATTCCATGCTTCTCCTCCTTCGAAAAGTTCAGCAGGACTAATAGCTCCTTGCTTTTTTTCTGTGCAAACAGTCCTGACAATGTCTACTGCCTCCTGATTAGTGACCTGATAGAAGTATTAGGGGAAACAGAATCAGCTGATTGAAACAGTCATGCTTACAATTTAGATGAAGAAATACATTTAAAAAGTTCACTGTTTATGAAAGTACAGAATTCAGAGGAAAAAAAATACTTTTTTGTGAAGTGCTCAAGTCCACTACAGAATTCAGGGGAAGAAGATACAAGGGACTCCATATTGCGAGTATGTGAAGATAAAATTAACGTGTAAACACAATCCATGAGCTTAGATGATGAACAAACATTACTAAAAGAGAAAGCACGGAAACAGGCAGGATACTTTCCTACAGTGCCCTGATTATGCAAATATACAGAATTAATGGAGAAATGTGTCAGTTCTAACAAATTTGTTGGTTTGAGCTGGTGAAACTCAGGGTTCAAAGATAGCTTCGTGCTTACTGGGAACGCATGTTCCCATCAAGATCTTAGATGGAGAATGTGCAATACTAGGTGCCCTGCCTAAGAAGTACAAAAGGCAGCTAGAGTTCATAGACAATTAATGGAGAAACGTGTCAGTTCTGACACAACATTGTTTTGGTTTTGAGCTGGTGAAGACTCAGGGTTTCAAAGGTAGCTCATGTTACTGGGAACCCATGTTCCCATCAAGATTTAGATGAATAATGTGCATTACTAAAGTGCCCTGCCTACGAAGAACAAAATTCAGCTAAAATTCACACAGAATTAATGGAGAAATGTGTCAGTTCTGATACAATTTTTTTTGGTTTTTTGGTGGCGCAACTCTGTTCAAAGGAATCCATGCTTACTAGGAAGTTGGGAAACCACGTTCCCTCCAAGTGCCAGTTTTGAAAAAGCTCCATGAGCTCCTATTTCTAAATTGGTCCCTTTTGAATGTATGCAAAATCAAAATTACAGAGAGTCTGTTCTGAAAAATCCACTTGCAGTGTTTGACAATTTTGTTTCTTCATAGAAAATTCATAAGAGTGCAAACTTTGAGGCCGGATTAACAAGCTTTCATGTGCCTTGAAATTGAAACATAAGTGTGAAAGCAATTTGAAAAACTTAAGCATACCTTCTCCCAAAGTCCATCAGATGCCATTATTAAAAATTCAGAGTCAGATGTAATGGGCAGCTTTCTAATCTCCGGTTCTGCTGATATCCACCGTTTCAAGTGTATATCTCCTATACTTCTCGACACAGCTAAGGTTCCCTGTACTCGCCAAGCTCCATCGTGAATATCCACGTAACCACCCTGCCACAGCCCCAAAAGTATATTAGTAAACCCGTTAAAGAATGGACGAATAGATTAATGATGCGTCTAGCATTTGGTTGAGTCATAACCAGATTTTCAATCCTCTCCCTCTCTTCCTGCCTTCCAGGTCTATGATCACAGGTAATTGATTCCAGTTTTAGGTTTTTAATACTTAATGAAATTTAAGTTTCGTGAAAAAGCTTTTGGCCTTTTCTTTTGTGCACGCAAAGCTCCATTTCATGTAAGTTGTGTAATTGCTTTCATATTTTGCTCAAATTTAGTTTTTTGTTGATACATATAAGTCGCGACTAGTCTCTCTGTGCATTCGATTACTTCATTTTCTTTTGCCATTTTTGTTCGCATGTGGTGTTTAGTTCAAGCCACGAGTGGCATGTGTTAGGGTATGGCCTCTTGCTGGTTGAAATGAGAGGCATATGATTTTTCATATTTACGGAAAGCAGGCGAAAATGCATCGATTAAAGATTCTGATAGAAATTCCAATACGATGTTAACCGTTGGCATAATTGGTTGGATATGGCTGAGTGCATTGGTTAAATATATTTGTGTTTTTTTAATTCCATTGACGGGCTTGACAATACTGGTGCTTAGTATTTGTTTTGAAAGTGCTTCCTTTAAACACCCGAAGCATTCCAATTAGCCCGAATAAATCAGGCACAACCAGTGGCCCGTTCTCACTAGCAAGCAGCCCTCAAGGGGAGGTACATTTCTATCAAAGTTACCCAGTTGTTTCACCTGGTCCCAATTACGTATCTCTGTCTCCAGTGGATTTGAACCTGGGTGGGTAGCTTGACATATCACTGCCTTTGCCCACTGAACCAGGACCCCATTGGCAAGGGAGGGGCTATAGTTTTCGATTGTATGTGAGGCCGATAAGATTATTAATTTGGAATTGTAAAATTTAGTAGCAAATATTGCAGAGGGAAATCCCATGATATTACAGAATGAAATCCCATCCTATTACAAGTAAAACTGAGAAATTTCATATACCACAATACAAGTAAAACTGAAACCAATCTTGTAGAGTGAAATCCCATCATATTACAAAATGAAATCTCATTATATAGGATTTATTAGGGTCATTACAGAGAAAATTAACATAAGTGGAGAGCTGATTCAGAAGGTATGACATGGACTCTGTAGAGTGAATGCCCTAATCTTGTAGAGTGAATCCCATCATATTACAGAATGAAATAGAAGTCTAAAAGATTTATCAGAGACATTACAAAGAACGCTATCACAGTGGAGAGCTGCTTCACAAGGCAGGACATGGATTCTGCTTATTCACCACAGAAACTCTTGTTGTTGAAGATGAGAAGCAGCACAAAAGTAAGTCATTCCACAACTACTACAAACTTACAACAATATTAACATCCTGCAAATATTCTCATCTATGAGGAGCTTTGGGGGCCTATAGATTACAAGAGAATAGCAGAAATTCTTCACTAAACATGTTAGTAGCGCACTGATCATCTTGGCGGTTGGAGACAGAACTGGTGTTGAAGCTCTCTTTCCTCACAAACCCAGCAGGGGCTTTCTTGTCATAATTCTGAGTACAAAATTTGACTGTCATTTTCTGCATCTTTCTATTTATATACATTGTTTGAACTCCTGTACAAAATTTCCCACAGAAGAGAAACAAAAGATATTACAATCATATTGTAAGAGAAATAATCTGGCTACTAACAAATGAAAACCAACATGAAATGATGATTCAAGCACTACAAAGCTAAATCCTAGTTTTCAAAATACATTCTGTATTAACTACATGTGGGCATCAGACTGTCCTTGTACAGTGACTTAAGCTATTTGGCTAGCAAGAAATGAAAAGAATTCAAAACAAAGATGTTATTCCTAATCAAGTTTGACACAAGAATAGATATATAACAATAGTGTGGAGTTATTTCAACGAGGCTTGTCAAGGTAATCCCAGCTATTGTGGATCATGAGGCATTACTTTAAGAGACAATTACGAGATCAGTTTCAAAGCAGAGCTGTAGGAGATGGATCAAACAACAGAGCAGAACTTTATGCTTTTTGGTAGATTCTGAAAATAGCAATAGAGAAAGGTTTAAATTGTCTACAGGTGATAAGAGATTCCAAACACATTGCAGAGAGGTCAAATGGAAATTTCAATCAGGAAAATTTGCAGCTGGCCCATCATTGGACGGAATCAGAGAAGCAAGGAAAAATTCCATGTCATTATCTTTTCAGCATGTCTGCAAGGGATAAATATGAAGGCTGATATATTGTTCAAGTAAGCACTGAGGATGCAGAACAGATGGATGGAGATGATTGAATACCCCATCTGGACCTTCTCATTCAATCTATTTCTAATCAAGCTATTATAGTAATGACCTTTTGGATGGCTGTTTTGGAAGCAGTGTCAAAACTTAAACATCATACTTACCCTAAAATTATTATAACTGTTTACATGCTTTCCAGGACTTTAATTGCATACCATAGTTACACATAAAAGCCACGACATTAATCACATAACAGTTTGAAATAGTTCAGCATGCCTTCATAACATTGGAGATATTCCAACTGTGTTCATATTTGTCACTAATCCTGGATGACTTTAATTACAGTTCTCAGACCCTCTCCTTTAAGCATGTGATCAAATGCCTTGTTGATGTCAGCAAAAGAAACCTTGTCTGTAACAAATTTATCCAGTTCAAGCTCCTGCAAATTTAACAATCAAGGAAGGAAAGATTAAAACCGTAATTATAACTCTAATTAGATATGATAAGCATAGATTGCTCCCGTCATGGTACGGACAAAAAAAAAAAAAAACTGGGAAATATGACCACACAGTATTATCTACAATTATGGTTTGCAAGTGAGTGATACCTGTGAAAGATTTCAAATAAAATGTGAATATACCCTGCTTTGATGCAGCATATCAAAATTTCTCTAGACACTAAACAGGCAACCAAAGTTTTGTGCAAATACCCTGATGAAGGAACCCCGCCAGGCCAGCCAGTGACACCCAAAGAAACGGATAGTGGTAGACTTGTAGCGCTACTTTCTGTTCTGGTTGTCATGGAAGGCAATAAAGCTAAATCTGTTTATACAGCACAAGAAATGACAGAAACAATAAATATGCATTGAAACAAAAGCAATTAATGAAAATAAGTGAATCCCCGCTAGCAACTTAAAAAGAGCAGATATATTAAGTTACAGAATCCATTTCAATTTTATTGAAATGCATTCCACCTACCAGATCCATCTACTGTCTGATCCATTAAATCTTCCACAGCTTTTTTGGAAGCTCCCTCCAGCATTTGTTTATCCACATCCTCCTTTTCCCTCTTGCTCAAATAATCTGTTGGTTCTCCCGTCTCCCCAACTTTCTCATTGTTATTTTGAGTATACCAATCTTTGCATTGCTCATGCCCTGTCTCTACAATAGATTCCTTAGTTTCATCGTAAATTTCGGTATTCTTAGCTTTGGGTACTGGTTCATGATTATCATTATCTTGGTTTGACGATGCATTTTCAATAACTTCTGGAACAGTTATTGAGCCCACCTGCCAATGAATAGATCAGGTAAAGAGCTATATACATCGTAGCATGAAAGTAACACATATGCCACCACAGCTTGTCATCCACATCCAATTGCCACCCCTGCAATCACAATACCTTTATGATGTCAACGAAAATATAACCTAAATATAGCAAACATCAACTACCAGCTTTCTGCTGCAAATAAATTGTTGATACTGAAAATTCCAACCTGAGAGAATAGGTTGGGTGCCATTCAAGAGAACAAATATTGCAAGTAGAGGTATCAATGCATAGACTGTGCGTATAACCACACTGGTGCTTGTGAATGCCATGGCGAGTTCTTTCTTCAGTATCAGAATCCCAATGGCAAGTATGACACTTATTATGAAGCAAGTGACCACCACAACTATAACTGAAAATCTTGCAGTTTTAGGTCTCCTGGCTCCCAGCTCATTACCCACTCTTATACTGCAAATAATATAAATACCACAATAAAGAAAACCAATTTCTAGATACAGCAAATGGGAAAAAAAAGGTATACCATGCTATATAAAACCGCTGAATTTATGTGAATTGCAGTTTTGCCCAATATTGGAGAATCCTACCTCCAGGAGAGGGGTCAATTGTTTGACCCCTCTGGCGATGGTCAGATTTAAAGATATTCCCAAAATCTGCAATAGCCATAAAAATGCCCCAATAAAACAATATATTACTATAAATCATGAATGTATACCTTGCAGCTGTACTGAGACCCAGCATTGCCATCAACTCCCAGTTGTAATAATTCATGCTGCATATATGTTCAAAACCTGGCACGTTAGAGATATATTAACTGGCATAGCTATCTAACAAAGTTGGGACAATGCATAGGCATGGAGCTTGTATTTGGCTTTAAATTAGTTAGCTTTAAATGGGAAAGTCTCATACCAAACAGAAATGGAATCCAGAGCGACCTCTGCATTTGGCAGCCAACCCGATAGAAGCACCAATACTTCAATGTACCATATTTCCAAACTGCAAAATCAGGTGTGGAACAAAACAAAACTTGTCAAAACAGGCTAAGCTATTATGTAAACACCCAGATATAATTTAGATAGTTTGTGTATCTTCCAAAGAGTATTAAGGCATACGTTAGCATAACAGCCGATGCCAGAGTTAACTTGAAGTATGACCAGAGTCCTGTGAAGGCCTTCAAGGTGAAGCTCGTCCATGTATGCCTGCAGTATGGGCTATAGAATATATACAACGCAGTAGTAATGACCAGAACCCACCAAGTCAAACTCACTATTAGGCTATCCCTAGCAGGCCAAATCCTAGCTTGTCTACTGCCACCCAGGTGATCAATGTATGGAATAGACATGTCCCAACAACAATATAGGCAATAGGGGCCACCATGTTCTGAGCCTGCAAAAACCTCTGCATGGGGCAATTGAGGGCAAAAGCAAACAACTGAGGAATAAGACCTTTGGCAAAAATACCTCCTGCAGCAGAGATTTCTTTACTCTGCCCTATGGCAATCAATACTGGATCTGCAAAATAGTAGAGGATGCCCAGGAGTATTGCAGTTCTAGTCATTATTATCATGGACCTCTGGCAGATGACTAAACTTCTCCATCCGAGACGCCGCCCTCATGGAATCCACGTCCAGTTCATAAAAGGCCTCCACCGCCTTAGAAATCAAGTGCTCATTTTATAGATATAAGAAAAGTCAATTTATTGATATTGCAAAATTCAACTATTTGATTTGTTTATATTGATTGAATTTTGAAAATATATAATTCAATCTCTAAAATATATCCGCTATCATGAAATAGTTATAAGCTGATATAAACAGAACAGATCCCTCGATGATAGTAAGTTTAGAGTGAAGAAGAAAACGTGTGAAATTTTTTTGTCCAATTTTAATTGGAATGATATTTATAGCCACTATTTTCATGTGAGAGTATATATATATATATATATATATATATATATATATATATATATATATATATATATATATATATATATATATATATATATATTTTCACTATATTTCTTAGAAATAAAAAATTACATATATGTAGTTACATATTTTTAATTTATTTTCTCAATATTTCTATTTTAAAAAGAAAAAAAGATGAACATTTCAACAATTTGGAAAAATCACAAAAAAAAAGTTTTTCCCTCAAATGAAAGTGTAACTATGACACTTAAATTGATTGGTACAACACATCATAGAAATTTTGAGAATTACAAAAATTAATTTTGAACATTCTTTTAAGAAAAAAGGGCAGATGCATGCAGGGAACTGTAAAAGAAAATTGCAAGGACCTGTAAAATAACGAATAAACCATACAACTTTTAACTCTCATGAAAAAAGTGATCAAAACAGCTATTTCTAATAGCAAAGAAGCCAAAGACAGCCATCGTCACATAAATACAATTCAATATCCAGGTTGGACACAATTATGTGTACAATATGTCCAAAAAAGAATTCAAAATAGATAATACATGATCAGAAGCTACAAGATTGTTCCCGGCCTTTCTTAAATTAAACACAAGCAACCCATTTAGGACTACCCATTTAACTTCCAACACACATGAATATATCCGTAAGTTGCAAAAGCGACTACCCTAAAGCTTACCATCAAATCAATTTCAACTTTTGTAGTACAAGCAACTTCAACTGGGGGTGATGGCATTGATCTGTGAGCAACATGGATAACATTGTTAGAATAGCACATCAGTGGCATTTATGCTAGACCAACATATTCAGAATTACAAAGGCCAGAAATTAAACTTACCTTTCCTCATTTTCAACTTTAGTCATGTCTTCTCTGGCAACAGATCCCCAACAACATCCTCGCTCTTGTCAGCAACAGCTACAGATTCTTTGGTACTTGTGTTGTCCACCAGTGCATGGCCACTGACTTCAATTCTATATGATTTTTTATCACTCGTTGCAGAGTTATTGTCCACCGTTTGCAATTGTTTAGTTGGCAAAGATGATACTGGCACAGCAGTTGAGGTAGAGGAGCCAGTTGCCAATGATATCTCTGGGACTACTATTGATCCTGCTGAAGGTATTCTGGTAGACTGTGTCTGTTGCTGAACTTGTTTGGCATCAACAAACTCTGTAGCAACTCCCAATGAAGTGGCCGATATGCATGGGCTAGTAGCAGTTGATGCCACTGGTTTTCCCCCAACCTTCACCTTTGAGCCATGTGGCCGTTTCTTTTTGGGTGCTGCCAATATAGTTAAGTGAAATGAAAGTAGTTAAGTGAAATGAAAGAAGATTTTGGAAGTAAAATAACACAGCTAAAACATAGCTTTGAATGTATCAAGTCCGCACTTGCAGTGTTGGGACCACAGAGCATGGGAATTTCATATGAAACAACAACAAAAAGAGGTCAATATTTCACTTCAAATAGTTCCACCTTCTCAGCAATTCAAGGAGAAAAGATACCCAACCCAGGGGATAAGTATACACAAGGTGGTTTGAATATTTATTAGTCTTACCTTGGCTACAGTGAGTTAATAGGTTGCAAGACTAATGTACACCCTTTTAGTCACTATTGGGTTTCACTTGTTGGTTTAGCCACCAAGAGGACATGTCAAGTCTACACTGCATTCAAGCGTGAATTGAAGACTTATGCCAGCTAGTCCCTAAAGGATTTACGAATTCCTCTGCACCAAAGGGGTGATATATGTCTCCATCTTATTTCCTGCCTTCTTGGATTATCACTTCCTAATTGCAGTCTTATTCTATTGATAATATGCAAACACACCCAGTCATATGGACAAATGTGTTTGGGTGCTCATAGAGTTCTATCTGTCATACTGTCTTTCCATTTCGGTTCCAAACCTTTCCTACAAAAGTTGTTTCTCAGCTTATATCACTGCCCTTAGAAAATATTTCTCTCTTTGACATAAATGCATAAAGAAGGCAACCCAACTTATATCATTGCCCTTAAGAAATATTTCTCTCTTTGACAAAAATGCATAAATAAGGCAACCCAACAACTCTTGGCAGTTTTACACGTGTAGGGTTGAATGTTAGTTTTATGACTAGCTCCTCCCATGGATTTTGTCACACACATCATTTTACATGACATCATCTAGGCATTACAAAGGCATAATTATTGATGGCCATGCCTCAACTGTAGGAGCAACCCCGTCACATATCACACCTCATACCTCATTAGCATCAATTCAACTCCAATAGATCAAACATGAAATTCATTATACATGTCAATGTAGGGCTAAGGATGTCATGCTTATGTAGTGACTGCAACTTGGATAATTCCCTGAACCTCCTTTACATCTCTTTATTCAATTTGTAATTTTTAATTTATCATTGGTGATTCAGACCATGATGATTATTCACCTAATTGTATTCCAAGTTTCTCCATCTCTGAGAGTTGGTCAAAGATGGTCATTCTCTTAATTATAGGGTTAAACCTTTAGTTCTCATTTCTTTTGCGATAAATCCCATTAGGTCCAAGTGTTGAACCCGGGAGCTCTAATACCACTTGTAACACACCCCCTTATCACCCTCACAAGGTGAGGTGGTTACCGTGAAGATTCAATTCCTAATGTATTGTCTTGCGAATGGAATCTGAGGTCTTGGGAATGGAATCTGAGGGCTTTTAGAAGTGTTAACAAAAGTTGATCTCATCCTACATGCTTGGTCACTTTTTTTTGTCAGCCATTATGTTGAGTAAGCTTCGCAGGTATGATGGCCATCATGACACATTTTTTTATGTCTAGTCACATGACTCCAGTTCTTTGTAGATGTAGACAGGTATGTCTAGTATCTATCCAATTTGACTTGCGAGTGATGGATCCATGAAAATATACCTTTGCATATGTTCTAGTGATCGGTGGATACGCTCAATTACATTGTCTCGTGTCAGTCTCTTTAATTGAGCTTTATGTATTAATTTGGTTGTTGGATATATTGCCTACCTATTGAAAAGGCAATATCTTGTAACAACTTTTACGTATGTTATGAGTGGTTTAGGACAGTCATACCCGGCCCAGGATATATTATGGCCATGCCCTATGTCAATATAAAAGCACGACGACACCTAAATCATCCTCGAGGGAAGGGAAAGTTCTAAAGCGTTGAACATTTTAAGCATTTTAAAATCATTATTTTTTTTGTTGTCATATGAATTTGTACTAATAAACTATAACCATTATTGGTACATATTGATATTAACTTCACAACCTTGCACTACCATCATATATTTTTGGGTTTAGGAAGGTTGGGGAAATTATGCCAGGGTTGGTACTTTGCCATCTTAAAGTGAAGGAAGGAATACCTAGGCAACATTGGTGATTCTTCCTAACTCCACTTGGTATTCTCCACTAAAATTGCACTCATTGTGAGAGATCAAGTGGCTATACTTCCATTTGTAACATACCTCCTTGCAACATACCCCTAATTTTTTATTTTTTTTGGGAAAAGAATCAATTGATTCACATGTTTAAATAGACCAGAGTCAGTGTTTAAAGTTGTTGTAGAGTTTGAGATGGCAATTCAAGAAATAATATTGACTCAATGGCTTGGTTAAGCGTGAGTTTTTTGGTGACCAAATCATTGGGATTTCTTCAATATTTTATTTTAGGCGTAGAAAGCTCTAGCTTAGTTGCTTGGTCACTTTAGTAATTAGCCACTACTATTATTAGAATGGTCATGCACCCAAATAATAATTCCTCCAGCTATGCTCTCGTTCTTTTGTCGATTTGCTAACGAAAATATACTAGTTTGCACGATACAATCTTGAAATCTGCTTTCCCTGCTATATGAAGTCCATTGCTTGTACTTAATATATATATTAGGACTACAAACCTCTTTTTAGAACAAAACTAGTCAAATAAAACAATCTATTGATATTAAAACAAAACATCTAAGTCACTTCTATAAACTCAATTTTCTTTCTTTCATAAATCTAAAACAAACAAAGTTGAATCCAAAGACGTATAATAGCAACATTGTAATTATTGGTTATACATTTTCAATGGTACAAGGAATTCTTATTTTTTTCAGTGGAAAAAATCAGAATGTATTATATTAAGGTGATATAATGATCGTCATTACAGTTGTCTCAGAGGAGACATGTCACTGTGTGCATATAAAAGATGTTATCCCCATGAAGGTGGACAGAGAAATCATATAATTGGACCAAGGAATTCTTAAAACAAGGATCGGAAACCAAAGTTATTGCAAAAATATTGAATTTTTTTTCCTATCATAACTTTATTTCAAAAATCTAAAACAAATAGTGCAAAATCAAAGAAAACGTATAGCTATAAAGTTGGAGGGATTGATAAGACCTTTCATTAAGGCATGCCCCAAACAAAATTCAAAATAAGAAGTTATCATGAAAATATCAATATATTTTTTTAATTGACCAACATTTTAAATTTTTCTCATTAGCACTCATGAAAATTTATATATTAGAGATTTCTAAAAAGTTTGTTTTTAGCGAGCACTTTCTAAAAACATTCTTTTTTATTGGTTCTTTCTTAGGAAAAAATATTTTTAGTCAGTGTTTTCTTAAATGTGTCCCTTGTATTGATGTTTTTCCTCTTTCTTTGGTTATATTAGTGCATTTAAAAATTGTTTTGTGAGCACTTTTAAAAATATATTTATGGTCAACTTTCTAAATTCTTGTTAATCCTTTCAACATTATGTAGATTACCATTTTTTTTTTTTAAATTTTTGCATAGGATTTTATTAATTAAAAGAATTTTACATGGAGTTTACAATACCCACTTGAATGCGAGGTTTCCACATAGAGGTCAAAACCAAATTGTAAATATAGTAAAAGAAACAAAAGTATCACCCACCTTGGCGTTGATTTTCAAATTTACTTTTTTTTCCTTTTCTTTTTGGGTACTTCCACCCACCCATTTAGCAAAGGAGTAACCACTGCTTACTGAAGAATTGTCTGACAGGTTGTTATTGCGTCCTTTTCTAATTCTAAGGAAGTTGATTCGTAGACACGCTTTATCGCTCCCAATGAAACAGTCGTATTGTATCTTTCTGTGTGAAGTGCTAAACTTTTATTCTCCCTACTCTCTTCGTGATCCTCATCTAAAGAGAGCATTTGATCATTTGATTCACTGTCCTTCTGATCTGAAGATGAGGGTTCTTCTTCCTCCATGGGGGCATGCTTCATGGCTTCCAAGCCTTAGATTTAGTATTCAATTTTATTTTCTTTTAAGCACAGGAGTTATGTAGGTGTCATGTTTAATGGCAAAGGCGACAACAAAGAGTTGTGTTCTCATAGTCCAGGAGATGGATCCTGTGGAAATCACCTACTTTCAAGTTGATTTTCTCTGGCAAGCCTTTACTGATGTCAAGTTCTACACAGATCCTATCGAAAGTATAAACTCCACTTTGGCCTCGCGTAAGATCTGTGGCTAGGAAGCAACCCAGGGTGTTTATGATTCTTGTAAACATTGAATCATGCCATAGATGAGTTAGCGAGTTTGGAAGTCAGATCCAAATGGGGAGCTTTGTAATTACTGTCGTAGAGGGATCAAATTCTGGGAACCAAGGGGTCATGAAAATCCTCGCTTTTCCTGAGAATCATGGGCCCTTATATAGGGCACTCTGGTAACCTTCCTGGCAGGCAAACACAACTATGAAGAATCCCTTAGAACATAAGAGAACCCTGCAAGATCTGGTCCAATTAGAGTGTATCCATTTGTAAAGATTTGTTGTTTGAGGCCATAACTCATTGAAACGGCAGATCATGCCATGCTCTGCCATTAGCTCGTGAAGATCTTCTAGATCTAGATGGGAAATGTCAACAGAGGGAATATCCTTTGATTTTTCCACAATAAACGGACTAGGTGCATCCTGGGAAGGAACTGATTTTCCTGGAGTTTGAGTGTTAGTTGAAGGAGGATGAACACCCTAGGGAGTCTGATTACAAACTACATCTCTATATGAGAAAGCCTAGGAGGAGGAGGGTTTCCCCAAAGCACCCCCTCGCAGATGGAGAGTCAAAAGCATAATGGAATCCTTACAAATATGATAATCAGAGATAGGAAGAGGATCTTCTAATTGCTTACCTTCATAAAGGAGGCATTGAACCCCATGAAGAAACCCTAATTTGAGCTCCAACAAAAGTTTGAGGTCCCTTATGAGATTCGTAGATCTCACCCAAAAAATCAAAGAGTGTCCAAACACCATTTTGACTGAGATCTGGAAGGGATTCTCTTTCATAAACAACCCCTTTTGAAACATAGTTTTTAACAAGGACGCTTTCTCTACAACTATAGCCTCTTGCATCGTAACCTCATCTTCTCCTTTACAAGGTTGTTGCTCCATAGTTATGGCTTTTCTTCCATTCATGAGCAAACCATCGACGGGAAAAGCTCCAGTAGTTACGCTTCCAACTTTTTTGTCAATAGTGATTATACTATCTACAGCATGTGGCGAAGAAGCAGTTTGGTGCTCACCCTCAGCTGGACCCGAACGCTCCTCTGCAATGACCGAATTCTTAGGGTGTCGGCAGATATGGCAGTGTTGTTCCATTTGGGGTTCAATGTATCGCGAGTTTCTATTCTATTATGTAAATTACCTCATTGCTTGTATAAATGAAACTTTTTTTAACAATAATTGGAGGATTTATATCAATCAAAATCTACAACCAAAACATGAAATTGTACTACAATGAAAGAGAAATTAATGAGTGTTTGCTAATATGCCAAAACATAAATCTTTAATTTGGATTCATCCATAAGCAACAAGCAGAGAAACAAAGTGTCATAGTAATTCCTAGTTGTATAAATTCAATAATATATACTTAGTATTCTACAAAATTTGTAATAGATCCAAGTCACCTTGAGTTATAATGTTTATTATCCTTTTGAGTTGCCTCTTGGTCCTCCTCTAGTGCTTGCACATGAAAATCCATTATGTATTGGTAAACTTTTCAACTCTCCGTTAAACTTTGCTTTCCACATAAATTTTTGGCTTTTGATGACACACATTTGCAACTCATTTTCAACAACTTTAGATTTTGTGTTTTCTTTGTTTTGGAACCATTCTAAAAGTCAAATTTCCCACCTTTATTAAACTCCAAAATTTGTTGTTTATGACTGTTTTTTACTACACTCTCCAACCCAGTATGCAAGAGATGTTGTAATGTCCTGTCCTGTAAACCTTTTGACTCGGTCAAAATACATGAACATAAAAACAACAATACAGTAAAATAAAAAGATTAATGTAATGTAATGTAAACATTTTAAACCCATCAAAATAAAATAAAAATAACTCTACTCTTAAAATAAAAAATCTACATTATTATTTTTTTTTATCATTTTTTGTTTAGTAGTTAAGATAAACTTGACTTGGTCAAGTTACCGGTGATTTTTGAGCTCCAGGTTTATGAGAACCGTGATATTCATGTGGAATATAGCCTATTTAAATGGGGGAATTAAATCAACCTAGATCCATATTAACTCCCATCGGATCTACCAAGCATCGAGAGGGATCAAATCTCTTGAGATGGAAATATATTAAGATATGGAGATTTTATCCCTCACAGTGCTTGGTAGATCCAAAGTTAAGATGGATCTTTTAGTTTAAAATGGGTTTTGGGATTGAGATATTTTTTAGTTTTTCTTAAGGGTGAAGACATTTTCTAAACCAAATGCAATGCATAATTTTATCAAATTAAAAATCACAAAACTAATCAAAATGCACAAAATGATTTAAGAAATCAAAGAAAAAGTAGTACTTTTATTTTTTTTTTAGAATTTGAAGATGCGTTGTGTACTCAATAAATGGTAATTCATTGAAGTAATACAACACCTTTGCCTTGATCCAGGTGGATATTGGTGGTCATCTACCTATTCCACTTGGACCCCAACATCGTCTTCTATCGGTTTCCTATTTTTCAACACAGTTTCCTATTTTAGCAAATTTCTATTTTTGGCAGTTTTTTAGGTCCTAAACTTTCAAATCCGTTTTGAGGCCCTAAACGACGTTTTTTGAGGAAAGAAGCAAAGATACATGCTTGCAATCATTTTTTTTTCCTTCGATAGACCTTTTTAACGGGGTATTGTGCATGCGAAACGAAGATCGTATGCCAAAGTTACAACCTCGAGAAGTTGACGTTCCAACTAACCCCGTTGGGGCCCATACCTTTTGACACTTCATCTCATAAGGTTAGGTTTTTGGATGCTTATGGATTTTCATTGTTTCTTCATGATAAAAAAGACATTGGGCCTCATTGTAACACAGTTCAGAAGGCATGTAGCCATCACATCTCTTCTCAAAGTCTATCTACCATCGTCGAGTTAATTTGCTTTAATTCTGCATGTAAACAAATTTCAACATTTGTTATTTATTAATTGAAGTTTAGTTTCATTGTATCTTTGTGTTTTTGGTTTAAATCTATATTTCATTTTATTCCTTCATAAATCTGGATCAATGGTATCAGAGTGGTCTTCTCTTTCTTTGTTTTTATGTGCATGTCCCCAATGAGGTCGGGGTATAAGGAGTTGGGAATCGAACTGCTTGAACCCTTACAAGATCGTCCTCACTAACACTGACAAGCTCCCCTGGCGAAAGAAAAGAAAGGCGAGGTAGCAGGAGATCTTATCTATTTGTTGCTCAAATAAGCCCTCGAGCAACAGAGGAATGAGATGATGGATAATGTTTCCTAGATCCTTTGGCAAATACTAATGGGTGAAGCATCTTCATCCAGCTTTCACTTCAAAGACATCGCCCCCTTTAAGGTATAAGTTAATTTTGACATTCCCATATTTAAAGGCCAAATAGACGCAAATGCTTTAGATAAATGGTTAAATTTGTTGGAAGGCTATTTTTCGGTCCATAATTTTTCTGATAGAGAAAATATTACTTTTCCACTCCTTAAGGTCACCCCCCATGTCAAGGACTAGTGGGAAAATTACTTTGAGAAAAGGGCCGCAGAGGAATCCTCACTATTTTTAGCCGCACCCTCTTAGGACTCTTTCTGAGATGTTGTTAAGGAGCAATATTACGCTATTGGGAGCTATGAAGATAAGTACATAAAATGGACCACACTACGACAAGAAAGGGACCAAGAAGTGTCATAGTTCACAAATATCTTTCATAACCTATGCATAAATATGAGTATCAAGGACTCTGAGTGGCATGTGGTGCTCAAGTACCGTGGATGTCTACACAAATACATCTAGGTAGAAATGGAGTTCCTAGACATCTCCTTGCTTGGTGCAACAAACCAATATGTTGTCAAGATTGAGCAAAAATTTAAACAAAAGAAGTGAGACTTTGGATCTACGAATCCAAAATGGGGCAAAGGCACCCCAAACCATAGAATAGAGGAAAAATTTGAGGTGGAATGACCAAGGACAACTCATCAAAGTTGCAAGAAAAGAATAGAAATGGGAAGGCAAAGAAAGACATAGGAAAGTGGTGTGAGTTCCACAAGAGCCCCACTCACAACAAGTGAATGTCGTGCAAAGAGGTCATTGGTGGATGAGCTAAGAGCTTTAGAGTCATAAGCATGTTCCGACTCTGAGCCAAAACTCGACAAGGGGAAACAAATCATTAATACATAACCCAGCGCAGCCGTTTCCACCACCTATATTAAAAAAAGTGAGCCTGAAGATTCAAAGGAGAATGAGCACCTCTTCAACTCACAGATGTGGGTGAAGGGTGCTTCACTATAGTTCATTGTCAATAATTGGAGTCAAAAGAACCTCATATTAGAATAGGTTGTTAAGCGGTTGGGTCTTCCGAAAGCACTACACCTATAACCATACAACATCATGTGGCTTTACCAAGGGCAAGATCTCCATGTCAGCCATTAGTCTTGCCTGCCCTACAGCTTAAAGCCTTTCATAGATGAGGTATTGTGTGATGTTTCTCCCCTTAAAGTTTGTGATGGTTTATTAGGCCAACCATACTTATGGAAGTGTCATGATGTGTATGAGTCCATACCTCATATTATTATTATTACTTTGGATAGAAAACTATATAGGATATCAAGGGTATCCCCACCTTTCTCTATTTATTTGATCTTTGTTAAGAAATGCAATGAGATCATCTCCTGGACTGAGAAATTTGTTTTCTTCCTTATTCACTCTCAAAGTAAGGGGAATATTGTGGCCACATCTATGGCCTCCAGAAAGGGCTTTTCCACACAGCAGAAGCAAGTCGGTAAGGTCATGGAAGCATATAGGGACATCTTCTTGTCACCCACAAGGGTACATTTACACTATTAGATCAAGTATTTGATCGATCTGGCCCCTCATGCACCTCTACCTAATGGGATAATCTTTTGTTTCTCTCTTTGGAAAATTAATAAATTAAGTGGCATATCTAGGAGTTGCTACAAAAAGGGCACATGTGACCAAGTTCCTCACCTTGTGGGAGACCAATTGTACTCGTGCAAAAGAAAGATGGGACCTGGAGACTCTACATTGATTATCGAGCAGTTAAAAAAATCACATTCAGGAATAAATTCCCAATCCCATGGATTGATGACCTTCTTGACTAGCTCAAGGGGGTTAAGTACTTCAACAATATCGATTTGAAGTCTGGATATCACCAAGTTCCAATAGAACCCAGGGATGTATGGAAGATTGCCTTCAAGTGCAAGGATGTTGGTCATGCCCTTCGGATTGAAAAATTCCCCTACAACTTTTATGAGGCTAATGGATGACATCTTGCGACCTTTCACCAAATCGTTTGTGGTTGTATGTATAGATGATATCCTCATCTTCCACAAGAGTTGGGAAGATCACTTTCAACATATTCGACAGGTCCTTCAAACTCTGCAACATCACAAGTTATGTGTCATCCTAGAGAAATTCATTTGTGGCATGGACCAAGTCCAACATCTGGGCTACATAATTAATGAGCAACGTGTGCATGTGGATCCAACTAAGATCCAAGTCATTCGGGATTGGTTGACCCTGACTACTTTAACAGAGTTTTGAAGCTTTTTGGGCCTTACTAATTTCTATCGGAGATTTGTGTTGGGGTTCTCTCATATCACTTGGCTCTTGAGTCAAGTTACCAAGGGTGGAGAAAAAGCAAATTTTTTCTTGTCTGAGTCACAACATAAGGCATTCATTGAATTGAAACATCGTCTTTTCTCTACACCAATTCTCACCTTACCAGAACTGCAACAACCATTTGAGATTGAGATAGATGCCTTTGAGTCTGCTATTGGTGAATTCCTCACTTTACAAGGGAATATAGTAGTTTATCAAAGTGAAATGCTCTCTAATATTGTTCGAAGGTACCCCAACTATGATAAGGAAATGTATTCTATCATGCAAGCCTTTCGGTAATGGAAACATTATATTCTGGGGAAGAAGAAAATCATCCACATGGATCACCGACCTCTTTAATTTATGCGGACATAAGGGAAGTTATAAAACAATCACCATTATAAATGGTCCACATACCTGCAACAATTCCATTTTAACATTAAATACAAGAAGGGTAGCACTAATAACGTCACAGAATGCCTCAACCATCCCCTGATTGTGGCGCTAAGCATAGTTCTTTACTCTTGTGGGCATAAAACCTCTGGATGACCATAATTATATGAAAATGAATCAAAATTTGTTGCCACCTACAAGATGTTGATGGCTAGAAAGCTAGTTCAAGACTTCCACCTTCAGGATGGATTGTTGTGCTATCTGGGACATCTTTGTGTTCCTTCAAGAGAGAATACCAAGCTGATTTTGGAGGTGCATTACAATCAGGCTGCAAGACACTTTGGTGTGGAGAAGATAGTGATATTACTGTAGAAGTATTTTTATTTTCCAAAACTCCGATAGGATGTTGGAAAATATATTAGATCTTTCACTTCTTGTGCCATCACCAAGCCAACCATTAAGAAGCAAGGCTTGTACACTCATTTTCCTACTCCTATTCGGCCTTGGGAATCCATCTCCATGGACTAAATGTCTAGCCTTCCTTATACGAATCATGGTAACAAATTTTTGTTTGTGGTCATTGATATATTTTCTAAGATGGCTATATTGGTTACTTGCAAGAAGAGTATCACAATAGAAGCGACTGCCAAGCTCTTCTTCGAATGAGTATGGGTACATTTTGGGATCCTGCAAACCATTATTTTAGATCGGAATAACAGGTTCCTAAGCGTATTTTGGACGAGCCTCTAGTCATCATTGGACACTAAGCTCACTAAGTCAACTACATTCCACCCCCATACTGATGGCTAGGCAGGCGTCGTCAACATGATGATAATGCACATATTATGCATGTACAACTCTAAGCATCCACAAACATTAGTTGAGAATTTCCCCTTTGTACAACACAACTACAACATAGCTCTCCATAGCTCAACTAGCCAAAACCCATTTCAAGTGGGCCTGGGATTTCAATCATTGTCCACTTGATGTTGCAATGCCTCCTGAAACTACACAAGAAAAATCTACACATGTTTAATCTGAAGTTGATAAGGCCATCAAATTTATTGAACACATTCAGCACATCTGCTAGTAGGTTCATGGTATATTGGATAAAGCCAATACTAACTATAAACGATGTCATGATCAACAACGGGTGTCACATAAGTTTCAAGTGGGTGATAAGACTTGGTTGCGTTTGCAAAAGGAACACCTTGTCAGAGCCCATCAGAAGCTTCGACCACTCTGATACAGGCCTTAAACCATCACCAATGTTTGGGTGACAATGCTTTCAAGCTAAGTATCCCCCCATTCCTTGGCCTTCACCCAGTATTCAATGTGGACCACCTTCATCCATACTTTCCACCATTGTTGGACACATCAAACATTGTTGAGTAGTTGACACCAACAAAGCTCAATTATATTGCATTGAACATGATACAACTGATTGAATCAAGGACACATAAGTTAATAACACTCGCCAACAGAGGATTCAATTGTCTTGGTTTGTCAAAGCGGATCAGCTCTTGCACCAAGGCAAGTGGATCATTGGGGACCAAATTCAACAGAAGTCTCCTCACTTCATAGAGGCACTCAACGCAATTGGGATCAATGCTTCCTAAGGAGAGAGAATTGATTCAAGTAGATATTGGTGGCCACATGCCTATTCTTCTTGGACCCCCAACACTATTTTCTATTAGTTTCCTATTTTTGGTAGTTTTTTGGAACCTTAATTTCCAAAGCCGTTTTGAGGCCCTAAATGACATTTTTTGGGGAAATAAATAGTCAAAAGTTTTTTCATCGGATATACCTTTCTAACAAGCTATCACATGCGTCAAACGGAGATCGTATGCCAAAGTTACAACCCTAGGAAGTTAACATTCCAACTAACCCCATCGGGGCCCATATCTTTTAGCACTTCATCGTTTAGGGTTAGGTATTTGGATGTTTATAGTTTCTAATTTTTTCTTCATGATAAAAAGGCCATAGATCCTCATTGTAACATAGTTCAGAAGGCATTTTCTATTACATCTCTTCTCAGAGATAAGCTAATTTGCTTTCATTCTGCATGTAAATAGTTTTTAGCATTTTCTATTTATTAATTGAAGTTTATTTTCATTATATCTCTATGTTTCTATTTTAAATTTGCATTTCATTATGTTCCTTCATAAATTCATATCATGCCTACACCTATTATCAATAACAAATCAATTTCAAGTAAAGATGAACTTAGAAAAAAATTGGAAACCAAAAACCACTTATAAATCCTTTTATATGTAATTTAGAAATAATTGATTTCCCTTCCATGGGAATTGAGCTTTAAGAAAACCATAAAAGGAACATATTTGATAATTATTGATCTCTGGGATTATAATATTTGATCCATGAGGATATCGGTGGCCATACACCTCTTATGTTATCTGGACGATTCTCTATATTCTTGGCAGTTTTTCTATGATCTTTAGTCCCAAACTTATGGGGTCGTTTTGAGGCCCTGAACGATGTTTTTTTGGAAATTTGAGGGGTCAATGGTTGCCAATGCCTAGCATCCCCTTGCCCCAATAAAAATTCGTAGTCCTTGAATAGTTCTTTCCAATGAGCTATTGTGCACCCCAAATGGATATTGTATGCAAAATTTGCACCCCTTGGAAGTTGATGTAAGAACTAACCACTTCGAGGCCCATAAACCTTTTAGTGTTTCATCTTTTAAGGTTACGGTTTTGGACATATAGGGTTATTTCTTTATGTTAAAATGTCATTAATTTATGAATTTGCAATAACTTTTGCCAATATGTGTAGCCACCATCTCTCTTTGTTCATAGATATCTGCCACCGCTCTAGCTAGTTTGTGTTCTACATTATTTTGATATTTCATTTATTAATAGAAGTTGTGTTTTCACCATATCACTGTGCTTTGTGTTATATTCCTTTATGTGCGTTTCATTTCCTTTCCTACCTTCCATTTCATTCCTTGTACAACTCGGATTAGTGGTATTAGAGAAATCTACTCCTTGTTATTTCTTGATGCATATTCCTAACAAGATCAAGGTACATAGAGTTGGATATCAAGCTAGTTTCACATGGGAACAACCACTCTGGCCCACCTTTTGCTCAAGGAAGCACTCGAACAACATAGGGATGAGATAATGGACAATTTTTCTCAGCCCCTTTGACAACTTCCAACAATAGCCAAGGCATGTAACAATCCTTTCAAATACATTTCTAATTGCTTAGAGATCCAACCAAAATATTTTTCATTTAATTATTAACCCGAGCTTGGTAGGGAAACTTGCAAACTGTCGTGCATTGTATATGCTAGAACAATCATGTATGTATGAATTTGTAGTAGCTAAATGATTGTCACATTTCAAGATATAAAGATGTCTTTACAAGTCTCTAAGTAATCTAAATCACACCACACTTGCAGGAATGTAAAGGCACACTATCTAATCTATGTTATATGAAAGTAAATTGAAAGAAAGTAAACCACACGAGCATCTAAAGGTGACATGCTCAAGTATTAAAATGATCTTGGTTGTTGTAACTAATATGCAGTTGCACGTGCAATGAAATGCATTCAATCCCAAACCATTAATTCACACTTGCTTTTAACGAAAATGTGATCATAAACCAAATGTTTGATAAAATAACCAATCCAAATTTTTCAGGCATCAGATTTTGGGATAACATAGATGGATTTCTTTTGATGTGTTATTTATACCTAATGAAAAATCATAACCATAGATCACAAATATTCATCCACCATCAAACATCGACTGTGTGATATGGTCACTTGTAATTGACAACAAAGTTTCCATTCAAATTAATTAATTTCCTCATTTATAATAGTCTTTTGAAATAGATGGAAATCTCCAAATATTTGAATATGGTAAAATAATGAAGACTTGGAATTTTAATTGAATGTTGGAACGATCGTGCAGTTATGGGAAAACTTTTGAGTTTTGAGATTTCTATGAATTACCTCACACTTTTATTGGCCAATTGAAAATGATCTACAACATATGGTTCTTACTAGGGATGGGTTCTCCCTACAAGAAGACAAGAACATAGACCACATGCCTTATCCGATTGTGTGATGGAGTTAAGAATTTTCAAAAAATGATAGAAATCTCCCACATTCAAATCACATGTGTGATTAAATTTGCTTGTATCAAGGATCCCTTTTTTTCTCAAGATCTGTATAACCTTTTGGTCAAGTCCAATGTCATTGTATGGTGGGAGACATGCATGTAATATATTTTTCTCTCACTCAAGTGAATATAGTTTGCTCGAATACTTAATTAGAATTTTGTGCATTTCAAATGAGGAGGGATTCATAGCCATGGACAAAGGGAAGCAGAAAGTAGAGGCCAGTCTATCCCAAGTTGGTACTTTAGGAATGAAAAGGTGGTCGCGAGAGACCTGTTATGGGACTTTATCAAGATTTAGCTCTTGAGTGGCAGCCTGAAAGTATCATGTTCTATTATGATTGATCTACAAGTACTACAAGTTCAAACTATGTTGTAGAGTCAAAGCACTCTACTTTATGTAAAAAATTTAGCACTTTGGTTCAATGCACCTTTGAGTATGCTAAATTTTACCTGTTAGGCTGAAGAGACTTCCATGGAGATGAAGAAAGATTAAGTGGATGGTTAGTGAGCTACTTATAGGTCCTAAGGTAGGAAAATGGAATTTTACTTTGTACAAAAGTCGCATTTCTTGGGACATTTCTATGCATGCTCCAAATAGTCCCACTTTTCCGAGATGTTTTAATATAGAGTTGAATTTCATCTTTAATCTAACATATTTGGGGTGATGACCATATTTTTCTAGTAATATTCCTTGTTATCTGGTGGAGTTGTGATCATGAGGCATAAGTTGGATTTACGGTTGTATTTGTTGAAGAATCATTAAATTTCCAAACACATTTTATTTTATGCTTATCTCGATGAGGTTTTGGCAATCCCTTAGATAGTTGATCAGCGAGATTTTGGATAAGTAGTTTTCTGGGTGGTCGTTCTGAGATATCCATTATCATTTGTAAGGGTGTTGCTTTGAGTTTAGGGTCTTGACAGGGTGGCCATACATCCATTCTAGGTTGTTTTTCCTTCTTTGGTTTTTGTTTAATCTATTTCATTTCAAATACTTATAGTATCTTTCATCAGGATTTAAGTGACTGATAGACCATAGAATATAGATTGTCTGGTTCATTTTGCAGGATTCTATCATTGTTACAAAGGTAACTTCACATGTGCATAATCTTCGTAGCATTTCAAAATCAAGATAGTGCTATCTCTCGAAATGCTCCTTTGTTTAGGGAGACCCCTAGAATGTGGTTTTTAGTCATTATTACAGGTGACATTTAGTAAGTCTCTAGTTGGTGTGATTTTAAGAAATGTGTCACACCATATTTATTATCCCTGTCATTGGTAGGTAAATAACACATTGGGCGAGCCTTTTGACTATCAAATAGTTTGCTTTTTTACTAAAAATTAAATAGTATTGTCTAAAGTTAACATTATAAAACAAAAAATTATTTATTTTTTATAATATATTATTTTATTTTTCTTGCTTTTCATTGGCTATGATCTCCATGATCTTATTATGCAATGATTTCTTTTTGTGAATGCAATGTACATTACTGACTTATCAATACTCGAAAGTGTACCATCAAATAAATATCACTTTAAATAAAGTCATTGTTATGTCCCAAATGGAACAATTTGGGGTTTTCTTCAAATTCTAACTCAAAATTTCTTCAAATAAAACTTTCATTCATAAATTTGCAGCAATCGAACTCAACCCAAATTTCACCATTAATTTATCATTCATTTAACAGAAGATTGCCATGTAAAATAAAAACAAATAGGGCAGTGCAATCCAATGACACAATGAACAGGAAATTCTCATATTTTATTATAATAGATAAACTAGGGTTACGTGCATATACAACCTAAATAGCTGAGATGAAAAGCTGGCCTCCAAGATAATCTGCTACACTGCTATGCTGGCCCTCCAAATTGAACTAAATTGTATTGTTGAGCTCTCGTGTGAATTCTGGATGAATTCACCAAGGGGAGATGGGTACCTGCCCAATCTCACTGAATCACCTGAGGATTTTCGTCCTGGCACTACCAATGGAGTAGAGAACAGACTTCCCAACCTCTCATACAAGAAACAATATCAAATCCAAGATGTCTCCAAATGACCTCCTCCTCCTCTTGTATAGATCTGAGGGATGGATATCCAAGCTTCTAGAAGCATCTTATTTTATTATTTTATTATTATTCTAGAAGCTCCTCCATTGACTTTATCTTAAGTGACCTTTTAATTTAATTTTATTTCATTTAAGTCACTTTTGGCCCATAACTAATTAAAGTCATTTTTAATTAAGGAAAATGGTAAATCTCCCACCATACTCTCTTCGACCACTAGAAGTCACTTCTCAACATCCCATCATGTAGATCTTCTCATTTCAGTTCCAACAAGCTATTACATTAAGGTGTTCCATCAATTAATCTCCTCAGAATGCCACCTCGAGCATAATCAATTAAGTTAGGTCCCATAATAATGCTAATTTTTTAAAGTGGTCGGAATGCAATGGAACGAAAGGCAAACTGTGTGGATGATGAAATATGCCAAGCGAATGCCATTAGATCCCATAAAAACTCCTCAAAACTCCATCAAAACCCTTGATGACATAAACCTGCTCCACTGACCTAACAATCCCTTGCCCTGGAAATCCACCCTGGTTGTACTATGGAGGAAAATAAAAATGGGGACATTGCAAATCCTCCTGCCCCAAGATTGTTTGCCCTCAAGCAATCCACACCTGTCCATTATAGAGGCATCTACAAACTGATACCAAGATCCCATATGAAACACTGGTCCACATCATGCCTCCAACCAATCCAAACATGACTAGATCCCCGAATACCTGGATCCCATGCCCATCTCTGACTCAGCCTACTACTAATAGATCCACCTGGATCACAATGCTACCATGGCCAATCATCGCCCAAGTCCCTTGGCTCAGTCTGTACTCTGTCTCTAGCTATAGTTGTTACTCCATCAAGCGAATACCAACTCATCACCTCTCTCCAATCCAACCTCAAGCATAGGCCAAGGTCAATCCCACTTTGCTAATGTTGGGCTAGTGCTACTGAAATACTGATGAATTGTTGGTCCACATCCCATTGCCCACTGAAACATATAGTAACCCCCTCATTTAAGTGCTCCTATTGTACGATGCCTCAAACTAAGGTTGATACTCCATCAAAATGATACCAACTCATGATCTCCTACCAAACTAAGGCATGGACTCCAGTGTAAGGAACAAGCCTGTTGTGTTGATCTTGTTCCACGCTCATCTCGTGCTTCTCTACATGGTCAATCGACAACATCCGCTGAGAGAACCCTACCTCTCTCCCTACAATGGGTACAAGTCGCTAAATTGTGTTGCACGCCCTGTCTATGTACTCCTAGAGAGGGCTATTTCTTGAAAATGTTGCAACTTTTCCAACTAGCACTACATTTGTTTGCACCTCATCAATGGGTAGACCCAAAGATGGATGCACTGCGACCTCCCTCGTCTGATAGGAAACTCTACGCTTCTCCAATCCATCAATATCTTGCAAAATGTTTTGTCATACTCCAACATCTCCTGAAGACATGTGTCTGCAAATATTGCCACCCTACTAGCTTTCTGTACATCTTCTTGCTCCTCATCAAGGGTTGACCACAAGGGTGGTTGCTCATCCTCCAGCATCACATGCTCAGTATGAACCTCCAACTGGCTCTCCCCAGAAGGCTCATCATGCATATTGCGCACATCATCCTCCTTAGCTGAATCACGCTCCACCATATGCTGCTCATGCTGAATCACCACTGGTGACTCATCATCCTGAATGTCTCCCATAGGATCTGTTGGGCCTCCAAAATGTCTTCAAAATGACATCCACTTTCACCTTTATCGCCACCATTTCACTCACATGTCACAACTCCATAACCATATAACCTTTCATCAACCACCATTTTCATAAATATATGGGTTAGGATCTTTATTTACCAAAGTTATTTATTTTATGTGTTTAAAGTGAATTTATGATTAAAAACTAGGAAATTAACATGGCTTCATGTATCTATAAATGTGGTTTGAGTTTCATGACATGTGTAGGTCATTTGGAAGCTTCCAAGGCACCCTTATGTGGCCTCCAATGCTCAAATTCGAATTCCCTTCAAAGGAGATTTGGATAAAGGTTAAAGAAGGATATGTGTCCTATTTGGATTGTAACTCTATGAGGTGTCTTATCATTTCTTATTTGGATTAGAACTCTATGAGATACTTAGGGCATATGTGTCTCATTATGAGCCATTTGGTTGTAACTATATGAGATTTTAGTGGAACTTCATTAAATAAGGTAGCTTCTTATGTTTTTGTATAAATATGAGAGTCTTCTCCTTTGAAAGACATGTGTAAAGTTGGAGAAATTCTCACGTTTTTAATAGAAAATTTGGAGCTCATACTTGAAGATTTGAAGATTTAGTTTTGCTTGCATATGGAGCTTCTTCACTTGCCATCCCCATACACCATTGGAATGGCCATCTAATGATTGTGAGATTTAATTGCTTTTATAGATTAAATTTCATTTGCTTTCTTAATATTAATTTTAGAATGACTATGTAGTATTTGCTTTTCCAAAAACATTTCAATAGGGAAGATTTATGTATTTTCTAATTGGATTAAGTTTGAGGCAAGGGCTCATAGTTATTTAGTTTCCTTTCATGTTCTGTTATTTACTTTCTTAGATCAAACCATCAATTCATTATATGATTGAATAAAGGATCAGGCCAAGAAGGTAACTTCAAATTGGGTGATTGAATGTTCAACCTATGCAATCATTAAGCTTTACTTTTTCATGTTTTTAATTTTTGCTTTTAAGATCCTCATTTAATTGCATTAATTGATATTCCTAAAGATCATTTTAAGAAATTGATTTAATCATATTTCAAGATTGAATAATTGAATATTTAATACATGCAATTACTGAGTTATTTTCTGCACACTTTACTTTTTTTTTTAGGACATTAGAAGTTAAAGTATAAATAGTTGCTTACACATCATCTCAAGAAGATAACACTTCATAATTGAATGCTGTTGTAACTAATTATACATTAGTTGTTTTTTATTCACAGGTTAATTGAATTTCATTTTCATTATTTGATTTCATAGATTAGATGAATTGGTTTTCGTTATTTTGTAGTTAGATTCATCTAAACTGAAAGACAATTTCTAGCACAGACAATGCACGCATGCTTCACAAGTTTACGAAACCCCCGGGTTGACAAATTAAATGATATGCAATCACTTTGCCCCAACATTTTGGCGCCGTTGCTGAGGAAGTGTGCATAGGAACTAACTTCCAGTTTAGAGTGTATTTTATTTGATTTTGTTTCTACTAACCATTTATGGACAAATGATCTAGAATGCAGTCCAAAGACTACATTGAGGAATGGTATCAAGAAGCAGTTACGCCACAATATTCATCAATTCTTCAAGAGATCCTTGCGGCAAATCTAAAGGTTAAAACGATTTTTCATGTCCTCATACACAATCAGGTACATTTCACAAATTTGGATATGAACATTTTAGAAAGTTTAATCCGTAAATGACCTAATTGCAAACATTCATATACTTAAATAAATAAATCTTTCAAGTAGGATAAACTAGAAAATAAAATCAAGCTTGATTGCATTTTTTTTGGGGTTCTTGATTGAATTTTTTTTAAGTTTTTAGACTTTAAAATCTTCTAGAATTTTATTTATTTTCTTGCATTTCTTCATTAATCTCACAAAAATATTTTCAAAAAAAAAAATCATGTTAGATTTTCAATTAAAAAAATAAAATAAAAATTCTTCATGTTTTTGAATAAGGGAAATGTAGAATTTTAAATAAAAATGATCAATTGATAACTGGCTCTAATGCGACCTGCAAAGAAAAAAAATTGTTAGCTTGGAATCCAAAATTAAAAAATCCATCATAATAAAAAAAATCATGCTCGAAGAGGCTGCGGTTTGTGCAACATAGCTCAAAAACAGTTCTAAATTCTAATATTCTTTGCATGTGTTCTGAACTGTATCATATGAGCTAGCTGGTTTGGTCGTTCACACCAAAGAGGAGTCGAATTAGATTGGTAGGGTGGTTCTGTTCTGATCCAACTGCTTTGGTAGGTTCAGCCGGCCAGATTGACTAGTTATGGTTTGTAGTGACCTTCAAAATGCTATGTCCTGTTTATGTTTTTGCTATTTGAATAAGTTTTTGCAAATTAGCTACAGAACGCAACCTATTCTGCAGCTAACTGTGTGTTCCGTAGCTACTTCCATGGTTTAGCAGGTTACAGGTGTCAAATGAAGAAACCGGCCACATGGGCATCTCTGGAATCGTCTCGACATGGATTTTGTCCTAGTCACCCAACCTAGATCGATAAAAAAGCTAGCTCAAGACCATAGTCAAAACCCTGTTTTCAGGTTCCACTTTGAAGCCTTAGTTGCCTAAAATTGAGAACCATTAATCATTTCTATAAAAATTCACAATTTCAGAAATAAGAATCGAAGCTACCATAATCTGTTTGAAGAATAACAGTCGAACCAGACGCTGGGGAGAAGCTGATCAAGCTCTTCACAATGGATCTACTAGACAGTAGTTTTGTGGCTTCCATTCATGGCTTTGATGAAGTTTTTCATGTGGCCAGTCCTATCGACTTCGTCCCTAAAGATCCTGAGGTAAGTAACTTGGCCACTTCAATTTTCCCAAACAAGATGCCATTCATATATATGCATCTAAGTATTAATACTTAGTAACTTGAAATGATGTCATCTAGCCGAAAGTTGACAGAACGCTAAATGTTCTGAAGGCTTGCACAGAGGTGTCTGTATCCATGCTTATGGAAGAAGCAGAATTAGTGCATTGATGAAATCCATTAGATGTGTATCTCCTTAATACACAGATACATAACTAGCCTCGAGAGCCACCACACAGCAAATCGAACCCAGAAAGCCCGAGTGCAATACTTGCAGAGGAAATGCGTAACAATTGAAAAACATCAATTTTTAAACACGATTTCCAGCCAAATGAAAATGAATTTAGGAAAACCAAGACATGGGTTTTTTCAGGAACAGGGTGAATTAGATAACCCAGAAACGATTTCCTCAATTTTGCAACTATTTGAGAGAAATATGAGATTCTTCAAGACCCTATTTTGCGGACTACGTGAGGAAAAACAGTTTTAATTAATGCATAGTTGCGGCCATATTCCGATTTCTCTGAGAAATATCCACCCAGATCTGATTTCCTTGGCTAAATTCTAGCTTGAGACAGTTGGAGAAAATGATTTGAGTTTGGGTGCCCCAATCGCTTGTACCAAGTCATCCACTGTGCTTTGGCATTGTTAATTTCCTCCATTGAAGAAGCCACTGTGAAATAGAATGAGAAGGGATTTTAAGACATCGAATAACGGTTCAATGATATTCAATATTTGATACCTCATGCAGTTAAAGAATGAACAAATTAATTGATAAGAAGGTCGATTATATTTCATTACAACCTCAATACACATTTGAACATAAGAAAGAACAGGGATTCTCTAAAGCAGTAATAACACCTTCCTGTTATGATCATCCAAGTATCTTGGTTTCATTATCTTGACGTTGTATTTTGAAGGGGACAGTATGTGAGAGGAACCAGATATCTCATATCAAGTACTATGGAAGCTTTGATGTATCCCTTGGAAGGTTCTTGCGGGATAAATTATCTAACCAAATTTCCAGCCAGCAAATGCACATAGCCTTTGCCTTTGCTAGCGGTTTTGTAACCCTTGCTTATGTTGATTGGGTTTGATTGGGTTAATAGATTTCTGCTAAAAATTATTTATACAAGAACGATCACGTTTCTTTGAGTCTTGCAGGTGAAAAAGACAAAGGCATTACAAATGAAAAATCTTATGCCATGGCACAGCCAAAGAAGATCGACAAAATTTTAGCTACAGAAATTGTGCACATTCTGCAGCTGAACAACGATTCTGCAGCTAATCGACAATTCTGCAGCTATGCATTTAACTCAATGATTTATTTGTCAAAAAATGTATTCTAACTAGAAATTCATGATCAACATGCCATTTCATCTGCTTACATCATCTTTCACTGTAGCATCATGTTCCCATGCCACATTTTACATGACAATTTTCACTATTTCATAAAAATTTCAAAACAGTCTAACTTTCTCATACGACATCGGAATTCAATGATTCAAGTGTCGTTGGAAAGATCTCGACGAGATCTACAAAATGAGGAAGCTATTATCAGATTTTGAAATAGTAAAGAATGAAGAAATTTCTGAAAAGAAACAACAGGTAACTTGAGGCACTACTTTCAACACAGGTATAAACTCTTTTGGTTTTCTTTCATGAACTTGTTTAATAGTACTGATTCTTATTTTTTTATGTAAATATCATTAACAGAGAAATTGATCACCTCTCTATTTTGATAACTTTACAATCCATTGGAGAAGAAGTACTAGTTTTTTACAGGTTCCAAGAGGAAGAACATATGACTATAAGCAAATAATGTCTCTCAAAGACCACATTTATTTCACAAGAAAATGATCAGAATAGCAACAGAGATGAAACATCAATGCATGAGAACATGCTAATGCATATCAGATCTAGCAGTTGCAAGCCTTTCAGATGCCAGTGTTTCCATTGCATCCATACTCCTTCAGTCAATAAAACCTTCATCTCATTTCCTTTGCAGTCGCATTGCATTTCACTTAGTCAATCAATAAAATTCTCATCTCATTTTCCTTCACTGCTCATTTTTATTCATAGAAACTATATTTTCCTGCCTTGCTTTCACTAACTCATAACCCATTTTCATAAAGACATTCAGCTCGCTTACATGTTGATTTGTCCTTTTACTTTCCATTCACTTGTCATTTTCCTTTCCGTTAAATAAACCTTGATCCACTGCAAAATTTTCCATTCATAGTCCTTCAAAATCATTGTTTCATGCTCGCGTTAGATGATGGAGGATTCCTTAAGGCCTTCCTTCTAACAAGCCTTGGCCTATTGACATCGACACATTATCTAGGTCTAAGGCTAGAGTCCTCATTAGTACCTTGAGGCTTGTATGCCTTAATGACAGGCTCTCTCGCTAACAATCATGGAATACATCAATGTCCCTTGATCGTTGGATCTTGCAAGTGGCTCGACATCGGCTCATTTATTCGCCCTTCGCAAGATGTACTTAGATACCTTGGCACTCGTTAACATTAATGACGAGTTTGCCCCGCATTGGTTAACGACATTCATCAATGGTCGGTAATCCAATGACCTCTCTTCATGCTCGACACCGACATATTTATTCGCATGACTAGAGTTGTACCATATGTTTTATAGCGACTAAAGACTATATCATTTCAGCATTTTGCAGCAGATACAACAGATTTAGCAGCAGAAATAAAGAACCTACTTCACAACCTCATCCACCATTTATGCAACCAAGAAGTAGATGAATTCTACATTTCATTCCATGATCTAGAAGCAGCCACACTCTTCAATTTCCATAACTCATGCACATTGCAGGTAAGTGAAGGTATGTGGTTTTCTAATTTTTAATCATGTAATTCCTTAAAATACTAAAATTGTAACTTTGGGAAATTCCTCACTTCCTCTTTCACATTGTCATATCTTTAGTTGGGGGGAAGGGACATTATTTCATATTCATATAGCATACACCATCACACATTTTCATTTCATCTTAACATACTTGTCCTAATCAACTATGATTGCATTATGGTTCAAAAAGTTATATGATTTGAAAATAATGCCTAAATTATGAGCACACTATATGGCTGGTTTTAAAGATGCATTCTTAAATATGTTCAATGAATCTTGCTGCAACAAAAAGAAACAAGGCATTGAAACACAAGAACTAATACCAATTAAAATTTGGTTGAAACACAAGAACCAACCAAACATGTTGCAATTCAATGTATTATAAGGAATACTTTGGCAAAATGAATAAAATTGTCAAATGCAAAGTTTAAGGACATATGATATAAGCCAAGCTCATTCAAAAGGAAAGGCGTTGCGAGCAAATCAAAGGGAATTAATGCAATATTTGCATGAGGACATGCAATTACTCTAGTTGGGGGGTATGTTGGGCCTCCAAAATGTCTTCAAAATGACATCCACTTTCACTTTTATCGCCACCATTTCATTCACATGTCACAACTCCATAACCATATAACCTTTCATTAGCCACCATTTTCATAAATATATGGGTTAGGATCTTTATTTACCAAAGTTATTTATTTTGTGTTTAAAGTGAATTTATGATTAAAAACTAGGAAATTAACATGGTTTCATGTATCTATAAATGTGGCTTGAGTTTCATGACATGTGTAGGTCATTTGGAAGTTTCCAAGGCACCCTTATGTGGCCTCCAATGCTCAAATTCGAATTCCCTTCAAAGGATATTTGGATAAAGGTCAAAGAAGGATATGTGTCCTATTTGGATTGTAACTCTATGAGGTGTCTCGTCATTTCTTATTTGGAGTAGAACTCTATGAGACACTTAGGGGATATGTGTCTCATTATAAGCTATTTGGTTGTAACTATATGAGATTTTAGTGAAACTTCATTAAATAAGGTAGCTTCTTATGTTTTTGTATAAATAGGAGAGTCTTCTCCTTTGAAAGGCATGTGTAAAGTTGGAGAAATGTTCATGTTTTTAATAGAAAATTTGGAGCTCATACTTGAAGATTTGAAGATTTAGTTTTGCTTGCATATGGAGCTTCTTCACTTGCCATCCTCGTACACCATTGGAATGGCTATCTAATGATTGTGAGATTTAATTGCTTTTATAGATTAAAATTCAGTTGCTTTCTTTGTATTAATTTTAGAATGACTATGTAATCTTTGTTTTTCTAAAAACATTTCAATAGGGAAGATTTATGTATTTTCTAATTGGATTAAGTTTGAGGCAAGGGCTCATAGTTATTTAGTTTCCTTTCATATTCTGTTATTTACTTTCTTAGATCAAACCATCAATTCATTGTATAATTGAATAAAGGATCAGGCCAAGAAGGTAACTTCAAATTGGGTGATTGAATGTTCAACCTATGCAATCATTGAGCTTTACTTTTTCATGTTTCTAATTTTTGCTTTTAAGATCCTCATTTAATTGCATTAACTGATATTCTTAGAGATCATTTTAAGAAATTGATTTAATCATATTTCAAGATTAAATAATTTAATATTTAATACATGCAATTACTGAGTTATTTTCTGCACACTTTACTTGTTTTTTTTAGGACATTAGAAGTTAAAGTATAAGTAGTTGCTTACACATCATCTCAAGAAGGTAACACTTCATAATTGAATGCTGGAGTAACTAAGTATATATTAGCTGTTTTTTATTTCACAGGTTAATTGAATTTCATTTTCTTTATTTGATTTCATAGATTAGATGAATTGGGTTTCGTTATTTTGTAGTTAGATTCATCTAAACTAAAAGACAATTTCTAGCACATACAGTGCACGCACGCTTCACAAGTTTACGAAACCCCCAGGTTGACAAATTAAATGATAGGTAATCACTTTGCCCCAACAGGTTCCATTGACTATAGAAAATCACGTAGATTCACAAGATCATGTAATGAACTAAAGCAAGAGACAAGAATTTACTTCTACTCTTTACAACGGAAGCACATAAAGGTCGAGCAAAACAATAATCGAAAGAGGAAGAGAATCAAATACATATAACATAATAAATATCTGGGAAATCCACAGCTCAAAACCCCATTATCTGTATTGTATATATCAGAAAATCAAGATGAGATTACAATGTTTGTTCTCTCAAGAACAATCCCAACACTTAATAAAACCAATCTCCAACATACAAGCAAGCACTAGGCCAATACTTAGCTAATTCACTGGCTCTCCAAGTCCCTATTTCCTTGCACAATTCCTATGGCTGATTAACCCATCCTAAAGGGAAATCAGTGCACTCAAAACTGCGCAATCCCTTCAAAGATCAGTTCCTGATTTCATGCACTATTAGTGCAACTTAGAAAAATCTAAAACAAATAGTACACTGTCCCTGCACTCTAGTCTCAACTGGGTCTTTCTCAGAATCAACATGCATGAGTTTCTGATGAGGGAATATTCAGTTAACTGGAGTATCACTAGTTGAGTGCACTAATGCATCAACTAACTGTTAACTCACTATTAGTTCCTCAAACAGTTTGGAACTAATTTAACTGGACTTAACTCAATAAACTGAGTTAACTAATTACCACTCATACTTAACTCATCTTGGACCCCTATAATATAGGGAGAACATATACATGACTTCAAAAAGACTTCCAACTTGAAATTCCTAAGCTAATTAAGTTTAATAAACTTAATTAACTATTTACAAGTTGCTATGAGAATAGAATTCGATTTTAATTCACAGTTTAATTCAAGGACAAATTAAACTGGAATTTCTTGTTGCCATTTTCAACACTCCCTCTCAACAAGAAAGGGATTATCAGCTACCCCAATCCTGTCTCTGTGAAACTCGAATTTGCATCATGACAATGCCTTTGTCAAGATGTCAGCATCTTTCTCCTCTGTGAGAATGTAATCTAACAACATGATTTGCCTCAATACTTAATCTCCGAGATGATGATATCGAATATCAATATGCTTGGATCGATCATGAAAAACTGGATTTTCAGAGAGTTTGATACAACTTTGAATATCACAATAAAACACTGTGATCCATTTGTTGACCAAACAAACCAACCAGATTTTCCTCATCCAGATAGCCTCACATGCTGCTTGACTTGCAGCCATGTACTCTACCTCTATAGAACTGAGTGCAATCGATCTCTGTTTCCTGTTGTACCAAGAAACTGTCGTTGACCCAATACTGAAGATCCCTCCTGATGTGCTCTTCCTGTCGGATGGAATCCCAACGCAATTTGCATCGATGAAGCCTTGAATCTTCACTCCCTCTGTCCGTCTGTACCATAATGCAAACTGAGTAGTGCCTATGAAGTATCTCAACACATGCTTTGTCGCCTTCCAATACAGCTTGGTAGGCCTAACCATCACTTTACTAAGTTGGTTAACTACATAGCACATATTTGGTCGTGTGTTCACCAAGTACATGAGTGAACCCACAAGCTGTTTGTAAACAATAGCTTCCACTACTTCCCTTGAAGTAGCATCCTCCTTCCTCCCGTTACCAGCTAGAGGAGTCTCCATGGGTTTACTGCTCTCCATGCAGAATATCCTGAGTATCTCATTGGCATACTTGCCATAAGATACAAACAACTCCCCATCTCCATGCCATACCTCCATGCCAAGAAAGTAATGCATGAGCCCCATGTCCTTCATCTCAAACTCTCTTGCAAGGTCCTCCTTGTAAGATTTGATGAGCTTCTCATCACTTGTTAGTATGAGATCATCAACATAAAGTACAATGATCAACAACTTACCTTCCACCACAATGTGGTACAGGTTTGCATCTGCTTCACTCTTCGTGAAGCCCAACCCAGTGAAGTAGCTATCTATCCTGGTGTACCAAGCACGGGGTGCTTGCTTCAGCCCATATAATGCTCTCTTGAGTCGGCACACATGTGACTCATGATCAAAGGTTTCAAAACCTTCAGGTTGCTCTATGTACACCTCTTCCTGAATCATGCCATTGAGGAAGGCAGTCTTCACATCCATCTTATGGATTTTCCAACCCATTTGTACTGATAGTGCTAGTATAGATCTGATTGATGAGTACCTTCCAATAGGAGCAAAGGTCTCATCATATTCAATCCCCTCTACCTGTGAAAATCCACGGGCCATAAATCTAGCCTTATGCTTCTCCACACTACCATCTGCAACTTGCTTTACCTTGTAAAGCTAATGGGAGTTCACAACTAACTTGTCCTCTAATCTCAAGACCACATCCCAAACATTGTTTCGAACTATGGAGTCATACTCCTCCATCATCGCATCAACCCAAACTGACTGCTGCACTACTTCCTGAAAGGAAGATGGCTCTGTCACAACACATGCACCCATAAGAGCCATGTATCTAGTGTACCTCTCAAGTGATCTCCTCTGTCTGCGCTGAGAAGTGGGTGCTCCCACATTCTCCCATGCATCATCCAACAATTTGTCAGCCTCTCTGGTGCGCTTTCTTCCCTCTCTAGAAGACTCTGCCTGAGTGGATGTCTCCACTCCTAGAACCTCTGCATGTGGCTGCTCCACATCAATCTGAGGCCCCTCAACCTTAGGAGCTAAAAGCTCCTCATCCGCATGTAGCTCAAGCTCCCTCTCAAGGGAAACTCACATGGCCTTCTCCTCATTGAATCTGATATCCCTGCGAACCACTGTCATCCGACTAGTCGGCATGTACACTCGATAGTTGTGAGGTGTATCAGTGTACCCCAAAAATATCCCCAACTTTTTTGTCGGGTCAAGCTTCTTCCATGCATCTTTGGTCACATGGAAATATACCGATGACCTAAAAATCCTGAAGTGACCAACATCTGGCCTCTTACCAGAATAAGCCTCCTCTGGTGTCTTCATCTCAAGTATCCGATGTGGGCTACGGTTCTGAACATAAACCATTGTGTTGCATGCCTCAACCCACAAGTGTAGTGGTAGGCCCTGATCATGCAACATTTCCCTCACTACCCCTACTATGCTTTTGTTCTTCCTCTCATCCACCCCATTCTGTTGAGGGTTATGGGGTGCCATCAACTCTCGTTTAATCCCTTCCGCTACACAGAAGTTCTTAAACTCATTTGAGACATACTCACCACCGTTATCACTCCGTAGAGCTTTAACCTTCTTGCCTGACTCTTTCTCCACCAATGCTTTGAACTCACAAAACTTTGTGAAGGTTTGATCCTTTTTCTACATGAAAAATATCCAGCATTTATGAGAACAATCATCAACAAATATAACATAATACCTGTGTTTGGTCGTGGATGTTATCGAGAATGGTACACACACGTCTGAATGGACTCTCTCTAGAATAGACTCTGCTTGACTTTCTTTGTCCCCAAAATAAGACTTGGTGTATTTTCCCAAGTATACCCCTGGCATGTATCAACTTGCTCAAGCATACCTTTGGGAAGACCGGTAGATATTTGTTGCAATATCTTCAAAGCCCCATGATGCAAGTGGCCCAATTTCCTGTGCCACAACTCGCCAACATCTTGGATCTACATCTTTTCTGCTTTTGAACTCAAAGCAACACACTCCTCTACCTCCAGCTTATAGAGATTCTTAACTCGAATCCCTATCTTCTTTACTTGACCCGTGGCTATGTGTCAAAGGAACACCTTTCCTTTTGAGAAGATCACATCATAGCCTCTATCCTCAAGCATGGAAACGGATACCAAGTTCTTCTTTAGCCTGGGTACATACATAACATTATTCAAGGTGAGTGGATTCCCATGCTCCCTCTAAAAAGCAATCGTGCCCAATCCAAAAACACTATACTTCCCATCGTCACCCATCTCGATATGCATCTAGAGATCTTTCTCCTCCAGGTCACTGAATAATTCTTTGTCGCCAGTCATGTGGAATGAAGCTCCACTATCTAAGTACCATACACTTCCCAACATAGATGACACCATGCATGCAATGAGGGAAAAGTCCAATTCGAATTGAGAGGCCAAAGCCTCACCTGCCGCTCCTCTTGAGGACTTCTCCTTGGACTTCTTGAGTGGACAATTTGTAGCAAAATGTCCCATCTTATGACAATGAAAGCATTTAACTTTCGTCATATATTTCTTCTTACCTCCATGATAAGAATTTGATTTTGAATGGGAAGCTTTCCCTTTCCCCTTCCTCGCCTTAATCACTAAGGCACAGTTCTCTTCACCATCCGTCTTTGATGAAGAGCCATCCCTAGTGTTCCTCCTGATCTCCTCCTGCATCAAATCCGACCACAGTCATTCCCAATCTGGCAGTTTCTCCCAACCATTAACAAAGTCCTGATAACTATGTGAACTCTTTGGGAGTCCTAGAAGAGCAAGACTCATCATATCCTCTTCGACAACTGTGATTCCAACACTTCCAAGTTCATCACGACATTGAGTGAACTTGGTCAAGTATTTGGAAATAGTCTCGCCTTTCTCCATTTTGATTTTTCGAAGTTTGTCCTTAAGTGCCAATTTCCTTTGGTCACTATCATTATGATACAAATCCGTCAATGTTTTCCACATAGCATGTGGAGTTTTCTTTCCATGGAGACTCGAGACAATGTGGTCTCAAACTCCATCAAGGATTATCTGCCTTGCCTTCGCCACACACTTCTTCCATTCAACCAAGTTATGTGCATTCGTAGTTGCTGGCTTGGGGACTTCTTGATCAATGCATTCCTTTAAGTCATTATCTTCTAGCACAACCTCCATCCTATCCCTTGAGGCTATAAAATTCAAGTTTCCTTCCAAGGCATACTCGAGTCGCAAAATGTAGGACGCCATGTGTCGATCCTGAAGTATGAAATGCAAATTCGAATTTCACTTGTAACCTTGAACTCAAAAACTTCGAAATCTCCTCTAGTATACTGTTCTTAGCTCCGACACCATGTAGAAAATCCTATAGATTCACAAGCTCATGCAATGAACTAAAGCAAGAGACAAGAATCTACTTGTACTATTTATAGCGGAAGCACATAAAGATCGAGCAAAACAATAATCGATAAAGGAAGAGAATCAAATACACATATCACAATAAATATCCGATAAAAGCCACAACTCAAAACCCCACTATCTATATTGTATATATTAGAAAATCAAGATGAGATTACAATGTTTGTTCTCTCAAGAACAATCCCAGCACTCAATAAAACCATTCTCCAACTTACAAACAAGCACTAGGCCAATACTTAGCTAATTCACCGGCTCTCCAAGTCCCTATTTCCTTGCGCAATTCCTATGGCTAATTAACCCATCTTAAAGGGAAATCAGTGCACTCAAAACTACTCAATCCCTTCAAGGATCAGTCCCTGATTTCATGCACTATTAGTGCAACTTAGAAAAATCTAAAACAAATAGTACACTCTCCCTGTACTCTAGTCTCAACTGGGTCTTTCTCAGAATCAACATGCATGAGTTTCTGATGAGGGAATATTCAGTTAACTGGAGTATCACTAGTTGAGTGCACTAATGCATCAACTGACTGTTAAGTAGCTATTAGTTCCTCAAACAGTTTGGAACTAATTTAACTGGGCTTAACTCAATAAACTGAGTTAACTAATTACCACTCATACTTAACTCATCTTGGACCCCTATAATATAGGGAGAACATATACATGACTTTAAAAAGACTTCCAACTCGAAATCCCTAAGCTAATTAAGTTTAATAAACTTAATTAACTATTTGCAAGTTGCTATGAGAATAGAATTCGATTTTAATTCACAATTTAATTCAAGGATAAATTACACTAAAATTTCTTGTTGCCATTTTCAACACTGACTATTCATTATATGAATCTAGCTTGTTGTCGACGACTCTGCATGACTCATGCTCCTCGAAGGCGTCCTTGTATGAACCCATGGACTCGGCCAAAGAAGAACCCTCGCCCTTAAGGTTAGAAGGAATCTCCACCCGCTCTACCTCTGTCATCTCCTGAGTGTCACTCAAGCATGAGTGTTCAGGTCCCCAAGGTCCCCTGCAAATGACGCAAAGTCCCTTCCTCCTCAACTCATTCCTATTGCATGATCCCCCAAACCTGAGTAGCTCCTCCCTGGTCAGTAGTAGCCCTAGGACTGAAAACCTCAGGTGATTCAGTGTGATTGGGTGAGTACCCATCTCCCCTTGGTGAATTCATCCAGAATTCACAAGAGAGCTCAATAGTGTAATTCAATTCAGTTTGGAGGGCCAACATAGTAGTGCAACATATTATCTTGGAGGCTAGCTATTCATCTTAGCTATTTTGGTTGTATGTGCATGTAACCTCGTTTTATCCATTATAATGTCCCCATTTTTATTGTCCTCCATAGTATAACCAGGGTGGATTTCCAAGGCAAGGGATGACCTAGTTAATGGAGCAGGCTTATGTCATCAGGGGTTTCGATGTAGTTTTGAGGAGTTTTTATGGGATATGATGGCATTTGCTTGGCATAGTTCATCATCCGCACAATTTGCCTTTCGTTCTGCCGCATTCTGACAACTTTCAAAATCAACATTATTATGGGGCCTAACTTAATTAATTATGCTCAAGGTGGCATTCTAGGAGATTAATTGATGGAACACCTCAATGTAATAGCTCGTTGGAACTGGAACGAGAAGATCTACAGGATGGGATGTTGAGAAGTGACTTCTAGTGGCCGAAGAGAGTATGGTGGGTGATTTTCCATTTTCCTTAATTAAAAATGACTTTAATTAGTCATTTAATTAAGGAAAAATAATTAATTGGAGGAAATGGGCCAAAAGTGACTTAAGTGAAATAAAATAAAATTAAAAGGTCACTTAAGATAAAGTCAATGGAGGAGCTTTTGCAATAATAATAAAATAATAAAATAAGATGCTTCTAGAGGCTTGGAGATCTATAAAAGAGGAGGAGGAGGTCATTTGGAGACATCTTGGATTTGATATTGTTTCTTGTATGAGAGGTTGAGAACCCGGTTCTCTACTCCATTGGTAGCCCTAAGACGGAAACCCTCGGGTGATTCAGTGAGATTGGGCGAGTACCCATCTCCCCTTGGTGAATTCATCCAGAATTCACAGGAGAGCTCAACAGTACAATTCAATTCAGTTTGGAGGGCCAGCATAGCGCTGTAGCAGATTATCTTGGAGGCCAACTTTTCATCTCAACTATTTGGGTTGTATATGCATGTAACCCTAGTTTATCTATTATAATAAACACCGGGAATTTTCCTGTTCATTGTGTCATTAGATTGCAGTGCTTTGTTTGTTTTTATTTTACATGAAATCTTCTGTTAAATGAATGATAAATGAATGGTGAAATTTGGGTTGAGTTCGATTGCTGCAAATTTATGAATGAAAGTTTAATCTGAAGAAATTTTGAGTTAGAATTCGAAGAGAAAGAGAAAATTTTGAGTTAGAATTTAAAAATGCATATCATAGAGCAAGTATTGCTTTCTTTCTTTTTGATATAAAATACATTTCATCAATCATAAGCCTTTGTCTAGTTATTTCTAAAGCAAAAATATAAGGAGTAATGAAAGCAGGTAAGAAAAATGGTTCACCTTCAAATCCATATATCGTTATGACTGTGTGACTTCTAAAAAGAAACCAATCTCCTATTTTTGTCTCTTTACTCAAATGTAAAAATAATTTTATATTCTTTTACATTATGGGACGTGTCTAATTTGTTATGTGAAGATGGAGATTTTCCAAGAAAATATTTGCATATTCTAAATAATACCCTTTTAATTTCCTTGAGTATATGATATCAATCCAATACACTACATTGTTCTCTTTGCCTTCATTGTTGAGAACGTTTAGATTTAAAGCACACTTTTTCAAAAAATCTCGATAATTACGTAAAACTGTATGCACCAAATATGTTTGATATGAAAAGAAAAAAGGTGATAATAGTGCTCAAGTGAAAGTGAATGACATATGTAATATAGCTTGGAAAATTGAAGACTATACCGTTACGATTAGCTATTATTTCTTTTACGCAAATTAATACCACTTCATCCATTTCTTCATCATTACATCCTAAAACAATTGTTAGGAGAGAGGCCATGTTAGGAGAGAGGCCATGTGCTAGACTTTGGTTCTCAATGTATTGGTCTTAACCGAAAAATTAGCTTTAGCAATACTAGCAGGATTTTCTGAAATATCTTTTAGAACTTGTAATTTATTTATTTATGTCCAATTTGAAAAATTTTGTTGGCATTCTAGTTCACTTATGACTTTACCTAAATTAGATAACCCTAATTTTTTTGCTACGACTTCAAGGGCTATTTGGATAATAACTCTAGATTCATTAGGAGAAATTACACTCTTGCTTTCTGGGTCGTAATGCTTTGCGAAGAGCATAACTGTATCTGAGTCTCGATGAGTTGGAGGTAAAACGAATTTATATAAACGAAAGTTTTAAAATATGAATTCTTTGGTCCTTGTTCAAAATGACATATTGGTTTTACTTTTAAAGCTCTCCACGTCAAAATTCTTCACTTGGGTATCCCTTATCTCTATTAAATTGTTCAATACAACATCATCCTATCTCCTTGACACTCCCTTCCGAGTTATAAAGGTAACTTTAATGTTTGACATAATGAATAAGCTCATTCCTAGAGAGAAAGATTGATGACACTTCCCTGAAAGTTTACGTTGCTAAAACTGTCAACAAACTAGCACTACTACGATGATTTCCTTTTACCATGAGAAGTGGTTTTGAAGCATATTCCTTGAAAATATAGTAAAAATGACCATGGAGTAAATGATGAGTATGTACTTTTACAATTAATGTTAGTACCTATCACATTTACACAAAAAGCATAACCTCTCACTTTTGCCAATTGATTGAAAATGATCTACAACAATGAGAACATTAAAAACCTCCAAAATTCATTTTTAACTAACAATGAGATCAAATCAAACGCATATAAGTCAGAAGATTTGAACCTTGAACCTTTTGCTGCATAACGCTTCTTTTTCATAACACTTACCAATTACACTGTCTTAAAAACTCATTTTCATATTATTATTAATAAAAAATTAAAATATTATTAAATTAAGAAAAATATTAAAATTTATATCATATATAAAGTAAATATCCATATTAATGTGATTATTATTGTTTATGCTATATTGATAATGATAAGTCTCGTCTATATTGATAATGATAAGTCTTGTTTATAGTACAACCAATCTGTTATATATATATATATGTATATATTCAAATGTGCTTTTATTTTATGAATATCACACACTTACCCAACACATTATATGTAAATTATTAATAAAGTTCACTCTGCTATAGATATTAAAATTTAAGTAAATAGTTCTTCCAATTTATTGGGTTGGGAGTTTATAGTAATCCACATTAAAACATATAAACAAACAATAATAATAATTTAATTTTAATATTATAACCAAATTAAACTGATTTGTCTTTAAGCAAGATTTTTTAAAAAGTTTTTTGATTTATGTTTGAATCTAATTTGTCTAGAATCCAACAGAATTTATTGAAATCACAAGTTTGAGGTGAATTCTGCATAATTGAAGTGCCCCAAGAGTTTTTTAGGGTGTTGAATCCATATATGCACTAAAAAACTAGTATAAACAAAACAAATCAAGAATTAACCACAATTTTTTTTTCACCGGATTCCAGCAGAAATCTATTGAAAACTCCAAAAAATCTCACTTAAAAAAAACTCCGAACTAAACACCGAAATTAACATACAAAATTCCCTTATAACAAAAACCCTATTTGAAGGCAACATTCTTGAAGAAGTAAATGAATACAAGTACCTCAGGATTGATTTCAACAAGAAGCTTAATTGGGAGGACTGCAGAAAGAAGAGAATTTTAGGAGGGTGGAAAGCATTATATGCACTTCAAAACAGATGTAGAGAGGCAAAGTTATGGGATTGGAAAACAATTAAAGTGTTTTTTGGACTCCTAGTTTGTCCAGTGATATTATATGGGTGTGAACTGTGGGCTAGTAGCATCCCTATTTCAAAATGGAAACAAATTGAGAAAATCCAAAAATGCTTGATCATGAGCAAGTTCAAAATAAAAAGTTCGGTTCCTTATGAGATAATGTTGAGTAAAATAGGAGCAACTCCCATCGAAGCAATTGCTACGGTGCGTCTTATAAGGTATCTAAAAAGAATTGAGCAAATGGGAGTAGGTAGATGGCCGGAAGTTATCTTCAATGGAGGCATGAGATAAAGAAAGAAATCATGGATGAGACAAAACAACAAATGGATGCAAAAATGGAATATTTACCTCAATGCATGTCTCACAAATAGCAAGGAGTTAAAGAATTTTATTATGGAAAAGTTCCATAAGCGTATATGGGGGAAAGAGTTGGGTAGAAAGAAAAAGTACTATGTTCAAGAATTCAACTCGACTTGCGATCTCCAACAAAAAGAGTACATTGGAGCTAGCATTTCGTAGAGAGCAAAGATTCTTATTGCTCAATTAAGAACTGACTCACATCAACTTTGGTGTGAAACAGGATGGTGGAAGAGACCTAAAGAAGCTTGGGAAAAACGGGTGTGTACTTTTTGCACTTCTGGGACAGTGGAATCAGAAAAAACATTTCATTTTGGAATGTGATGCTTTCAGAGATATCAAGGACAATTATAACAACATGTTAACATCAATTCTTTGACATTGTCTTTTAAACAAAAAAACTATTAAAAAATTAGGTCAACTCATTATCAATTAGAAAAAAATTAATTAAACCGACCATTCTTCACTCCTAAATGGGTTAAAAAAGCATTGTAACTCCATCGCCAAAAACCCGGATGGAAACCTCACTCTCTATTTAAAAAAAATAAAAAATTTACCGATATTGTTCCATTAACACTTCGCTATTAGAACTTGATGTGAGGTGTCGCTTACGGTAACTACTTTTGACCTTGTGTTCACAAGAAATACTTTGAATCCATATGAACCCTAGCCGGTCTTAATCTCAATGCTCGTTCGAGCTCTGTTATAGTTTCGCATGTTCACTAACGGTAGGTTTCTGAATTTTGTGTGAAAAGCCAAGTCGGAGGAGAAGAAAGCAGAAGCGGCAGCAATGGCCAAGTCTATGAGGTCAAAGAGGAAAAGGAGACTGAGAACACTAAGGAGGGAGATAGCAGAGCCATTCTATGAAAAGAAAGAGCAGGCTAAACTTGCAGCCCAGGAAGCCGCCCTTGCTGCTCCAAAACTGGAGATACCTCCTGTCAACAAATCTCAAATGGGTTAGTTGTTTAGTTTTCCTCAACAGTTCTCATTCACATCTTATTTTAGAAAAAACTCGTCAAGAGATATTCTATTTTGCATTTTTTTTGTAGGATTAGTGGTTTTACACCGGGGACTTGCACCTGTTTCATCCCTTTGAACTCACGTTATTTGGGTGCACATATCATAATGACGTTGGAACTTTGGTCGATGGCTTAATATTCCATTGACCTCGCTACTGAACCAATCCCTGCTAGTCTTTGCCAATGCTAAGCGTGCAAATCGAACCTCTAGTAGTTGGTCTACAAGTAATATGAATCCAAAAAGATGAATGATTAATAATTTCCCAAAGATTATTGGTAGGGTTTTGAAATTTTAACATGCTTTAAGTGCCTTCTCGTCTAAACTACTCACCAACGAATTTGCTTTTCAGCATATACTTATGCAATGATGACTTAAGCCTACAAGGCTCATGACACCATTTATATTACATTTGAAATTTGTTTTGTGGTCAGTTAGGGTTGCTTTAGTATTGTCTTTTTGGGTGTTTGTTGCTGTATTGTTTGAGGGCTGGTTTCAGTGGGTTCATAATGTTCAGGGTGTTTAGGCCATAATTTGAAATTCAGAGCTGAAATTGTTTTCTGAGTTATATCTGTGTGTTGTTTCTTTCATACAATATTTTCTTAGATCAAGAAGGATTCAACATTTCTCCTCCCCTATGCATTGGGCTATTTTGCTTTTGTGGCATATAGTCATAGAGGCAGTACTCATGGCGAGGTGTCCTCTTATTTGGCATCCCTTGGATTCTACTAAATTCAAACACCAAAGGTCATGTGTCAATGTAGAACTTATTCTGTATTCATGTGCTGTGAGTTTTGGAGGTTATATATAGGTGATGTTCCATTGGATGGCTTCTACTAGTTAAATACATGCCATATCATCCTTAGTTCCAAAAGAATGAATTTTCACTATGTTTGAAGCAAGGATTCATATTGAAGGGTTCATGCGAAGCAATATTGATAGTGTTAAGAACTTTCTTCTTAACCCTTCTGACTTTTGTCCGATGTCTGATTTTCTAGTTGAATATATAAGATTTTGGTCCATTAGGTTAGCATTTATATTAGTGGATTTCACTGCAAATACGACCATTTTCTTTAAATTTTTCTAAATAGGTATATAAAAAAAGCACAGCATTAAATTATACCATTTTTCTAGAGTACGACTATATATATAACAAAGTTAAATATATATGCACACAGAAAACAAAGTTAACTATATGTGTGAAAGTTCTGGTGGTGTTAATCTAATGATTATGACCCCATTGTTAATGAAATCTAGATTAATATTTCACCAAATGGACTATAAGCATCTTGTAAACAGGCCTATTCTCAAAAACGTGCAAACATCAATAAATATCAGTGAAACATGAATCTCCAATCACTCGCGATTAATCGCGAGTCAAACTCTGCTCTTCCCTCAAACAATCCGATTCAACTCTGGGCGAGTCAAACTCGCATTTACCGAGTTTGACTCATGGTCAACATAATTTTGACTTGCAACTCACTGATTAATTGTGATTTAAGCGAGGCGATTTTCAGCCCTCAACTCGGCGAGCAAGGGTTTTAACTTTTAGGGTTCCCGCATTTTTAGTTGCATGGTTTAGTTAGGTTAAAAATTAAACGTCGGTCCATAACTCTCTTCTCACTGCTCAGGCCCACAACTCATACACTGAGAAGGTAATAGAGGCATGGTTTCAGTTTCAGTTTACGCTGCGTAATATAGTCGTAGTGTGCAATGTGCTCCAGTGTTAGCTTCAGCACGTGCTCTGTCAGATATTTCAATACCAAACCATTATCGTATCATTTCAGCAGCAATCAAGAGATTTTAGTTACTGCTTTTTAACTGATTAGTATGCAGTATTTTATAAACTTTTAGAGGCAGATGCTTCTGGTTCTATGTAGTCATTGGTTAGGAGTCAGGACTCAGTGCTTTGGATCATGTTTGGACTCATAACATATATGAGATATTTATTCATTCATGATATTTTGGACATCTATTGATATTATGCATTGTTTGGAGTCTTGGACATGACTTTATTGAATATCAATGAAAAATGATTTTTTTTAATTCGATATATGTGTATATCTTTAATTATTGAATTCACCGATTTTTTCCCGATCCGATTAAAACTCTTCGCTCTTTTGCCTCGCCGATTTATTGCCGATTCCGAGTCTGGTAACATTGATAAATATAGAGGAATTTAGACGAACAATCATCTCGATTCCCAATTTCCCACCCATCCTGTCTCCATAAAGAATGAAAAAGGTGAAGGAATATAGGATGGAAACGAGTAACGACAAAGAAGCTTCTTGAAGCCAAAACCCTAAAATATGTATTTTGGTTTGGCAGACACTGTGTAATGTGCTAGGGCAATTTTAGGGTTTTAGAACATCAGGGTTTCCAATAATTCTTTTGCTCATTAAATGGTGAAGCATTCAATAGTACAAAATAACATGGTCCACAACACAATATAGCAATATAATGATAACACTGTTAATTTGGACATGAAATCTAATCGTACTGAACTTCAAATAATCCACAACTAATCCCCAGTCCAATAAAATATAGCCTATGAAATTTGCAGCTACAGAAAATTTAATAAGCCACTGTTTACACAATTGAAATGAGATATGTTAATTTGACCATCTATCGTGCATGAATCTCTTGGGCAGGAGCATGATTTATTCTAGATACTTTCGATCTTGTTTGAGAAGATAACAATTGCTCGGGTTGCTTGAAATCTGATTCACCGCTGTAGGGGTGCTCTTCAGTCAGCGGCGGGGTTTTGGTGGGCCACGATGCCTAGCCACAGAGTGTTTTGCGCAAATATTACTGGAGAACTCGTCTACACACAATATTTTTGCTGCCGTGAGTGTGCAATTCAAACGATCGTGTCTTCATGTGCTAAGAAACCGCAAAACTCGAGCTTCGATCCAAAACTACAGATCTGCGAAATTTGCTTTAGGAATGCCCCTGCTTGAGATTACAGGATCCATCCTTCAACATAAAACCGTAGCAAGTGATCCACTCTACTTCAAGGCTCCATGAAATGATCACAATGAAAGACCCACTTCAATTACAGAGATGTCGCACTTTGCCAGCGAAGTCACTACATAAACTTATCTGCCACAGGGACTCTGAATTTGTCCTCACTCAATTTCAATACCCAATCTGTCCAAAAATAATCATAGGTCAATTCGCGTGCTTCAAGAGTAGTTTATTAGAACTTCACACAGCCAAACATTTACCAATTTGTCCTTGACTTCTATCCGCAACATGAATAAATAGCCTATCTAGAATTCCGTTATTCTCCAATTTGATTGCATAGCCTAGGGGTGAATTCAGATGGGTGGATTTGCCCTAGACGAATCTAATTGACTTGATGAACCTCCTTAGACCAGAAAATTCCCTTAGTGATCCTGTGCCAGAACAGAATAAAAAAAAGAAAATGTGTCAACTAGGGCTGAATCTTTCACCACTGAAATTGACAAGGAGAAAGGGGTCTTAAAACCCTCAGAGCCTTAGGCTTGAGAAAAAATAGAGATAAATAATCCAATCCAATGATGATCCAAATGAGTTCATCCCTCTTGTATTTATAGATTTCCTAGAGGGGTTCTTCCTCTTCATTGATTGAGTAAAATACACTCCAAACCCAAACTTTGGGTTTCTCTGCCCATCTGCCTCAAAACTTGCCCAGACATTGGGTATTTTGCAATTTTCCCCTTTATCAATGACTAGCCTACGGGGATCGATCAGCTACTTCTATTGGACAATTAATTTCTTGGGAACATTACGGTGCCCCCTTCCTGACATTGCTTGTCTTCAAGAATGACAATTCCTGCTGCTGCCCACTTTGCCCCTTCTTCCTTGATATTCAAGGTTAGACTAGGTAGATATTCAACCTTTTGGATGACCTTTGTCGTTTCTTCACTAACAAGTTGCAGTTTTCCATTTTGGGTTTTCCCTTTTATCAATGACTATAGCCTACTGGGATCAATCGGCTACTTCGTCTCTTGGACAATTAATTTATCGGGAACATTACAGTCCCCCCTTCCTGACATTGCTTGCCCTCAAGCAATGATAATTCCTGCTGCGCCTACGGGGATCAATCGGCTACTTCGTCTCTTGGACAATTAATTTATCAGGAGGAACATTACAGTCCCCCCTTCCTGACATTGCTTGCCCTCAAGCAATGACAATTCCTGCTGCTGCCCACTTGGCTCTTCTTCCTTGATCTTCAAGGTTAGACTAGGTAGATATTCAACTTTTTGGATGACCTTTGTTGCTTTTTCACTAAAAAATTGCAGTTTCCCGTTTTCAACTGAGAATACCACGATTCAGCCTCTCATTGGACCATTATACTTACAGATTGCCCCCACATAATAATATGAATTGCTGTCATTTGTGAATGAACAATTAGGATGCAAACATTTTCAAATCTTTTATCATCAAAGAGACACAAAATTGTGTGCTCTTTTTTTCTGATCATAATTATGCTTCTCAGTGAATTCAGTGAATGAGTGAGACTGCTTTTGATAGCAAATGCGATAATCCTGTTTCCCAAGATGTACGGAGGGGACGTGAAGCCTTTGAAATTTTTCCATCGACCCAATAACAAACTTGTCTTCCTTTACAATTGCAATGGTTTCCTTGACAATAAGGGTGATGAATTTAATGAGAAATGAAGGGTTCTTAAGTAGGGAAGGCTAGAATGAGTGTATGAAGTTGATCAACAATCGTTTGATGTGGGCATTTTCATGATCTTGATCTGCCATAATCGTTAGACTGTCATATTCCTTTCCATGCTGCAGACCCAGGATTTGCTTGATATTTTGAATCTCTGCACTTTTCAAATACATAAAGCGACCAACATTTTCTTCATCAGCTAGTAAAACATAGCTATAAATTATAATCAGTGGAGGACCCAGAGTTCATTTCTGTTCTTCTTCCACAATTTTCAAAATTATGAACTTGTAGAGTATTAAAATAGGTATCAGCAACACCGTTACTACCATTCAACTTCTGAATTCTGCAACATGATTAGTCTGGTCATTTTCTGCTGGAACTGTTACTCTCACTTCTGCTTTATTTTTGTTTTTCCTAGACCTTTTCTGAGAACATAACATCTTGTCTTTGTCTTCTTCAACTGGGAGTCCACCATCTGTCCAACTTGTTCCTCCTGCAACCAGGCAGTACCATTCATTGAACAATGTAAACCTGTACCATTTAGGAAGCCTTTCGTTGTTAAGAATAGGATGTTGCCAATCCTCAATTTCTGTCTCCCACCTCTGATAGTCCATCAGAGCATCATGTACCAAGTTTGTAGCTGCATCCTCAGAGGTACCATAGACTTTTGTATACCTCCTGCAATAAGTACTCCCTTTCACAAATTTCACTTTAGGAGAGGCCCTGCTAAAGCGAAAACAACTCAGCACGTTCCATGAGGCTCCACTACTGCAGAGGCAGAAACTGCAGCACAGACTCCTTCTCCATGTAGGGAAGCAATACTGCAACCCTCATTCCAGTTCTCTTCATCAAAATGTCCTCGCTCTTTCATAGTGACCCGTGTATCTTTAGCAGATGTATAACTTTTGCATGACAGTCCAGAGTAAGGTAAAACAGTCACATCTACATTCTCAGTTTGGAAAGAAGCAATTGCAAAAGTTACTGGTGGATAACCTTCTACGGTCTTGTGGTGTAGAAGCATGCCTTGCACTCCATCATCACTCCTGAAAGGCTCGTTGACATGGCCTCCAGAAAAATGTGATGTTCCACCATTCGAGTTTGCCCATGTAAAAGGTAAGCTCACATTTGCCCTTTCTTTATCTGTATTTAAAGGGGTGTATACAAAAGTGCATGTGGGCAAGCTACTCTTTTGATAATTGTGTGGGACGAAAGGTGAGATCTGTTGGCATGATATCTTCAGCTCTGGATCTGGCTCACCATCATATGTTGTCCAGGCTCTTGGAAATAGTGCATGATATGTTGAATCTTGACCATCCAATGACCAATCCCAATTAGAAATGCCAAAATCATCTCTTTTTCCAAGCTCTTCAGGTCGTCCTGGGGCCAAGACAGATGCATACTTTTTCCATCCCCCATCACGAGAAACAAATATCTTGATTACGTCATCAATAGCTGAGTTAGGAGCATCCTGCATTTCTTGCCTTATGGCCCCCACTAAAACTTTCTCCATGGCTTGGCTGAGATGAAGCTTGGCTCCATTAGGGATTTTAGGTTCCTGAATGAGAATTAACTGCCAGTCAGATTTATCCTGCATGTCCTTTTTGTACTCCTTAGAATGCTGCTGGGTGGTATCCAATTTATGGCAAGCATGGAAAAACTCAGTGATTGAGGAATTTGCCACAAATTTCTTTACTGGAGATGTCTGTATCCCTATATCAACATTCTCAACTGCGTGCAGAGCCTTTACATCCAAAGTTTTGAATGAAAATCTTATTTATGACTTCCTTAGTGATGAATTTTGCTGGTGATGATGAACAATTTGCAGGCCATGATGGAGACTAGCAGCCAAGGAATCAGTTGGAGAAGTGAGAGTTTTATTACACTGATCAGAAGACTAAATAGGGGAATTGTTTTGCAGGGACTGCCCAAGGGAGATGCTTAGTACTTGAGGTCCCTGGTTTGAGTTTCCTTCCTGTCATGGAGAAGATACAACTGATTTCCGGATTAATTTATTCAAACTGCTGTTATCTTTGATTGGAGGTGAAACACTCACATTTGGGCGTTCAATAGTAGGGAATGATTGGCAAGGATTCATATTGGAAGTAGGCCTAGTAGGGGAATTGCACAGTAGGTGATTTTTCTTCATTGTTGGTTGAAACCTGAGTATCAAATGTAAACTTTGGAAAATCTTTATTTGGATCCAAACACTGGTCCTTAGTTGCTGCTTTACAATCATCGCCATCTGTATCCATGGCATGTGGATCTAACTGTAAGCGAACCTCAGAATTATTTCTGAAAACACCTGTTCATTCGATTGGGATCCAGGGTCAGTATCTAGAATTGTAGCATCTGCCACTGTTTCAGTTTTATTCTTGTCATCAACACCACCAACAACCATTGACTTGCCATCAATACTATTAGCACCTTCTGACTGCTCCATGGAAGATCCTATAATATTTGTAGTGGAAATGTCAGTATCATTATCTGATGTCTTTGTGCTCTTATCGTCAGGTTTAAGAGATTAATCCCCATCATTTTCCTTGGACGCTGCAACCCTTTTGTTAAATTTTTCTAATTTCTAAAGAGCCCTTTTGTTCGAATATTGAAGTTTCTTCATAGTTTCCGCTTGCTTATCTTCCAACTTCCGCACAAACTATGCTTACTCCTTCCAAAAATCTGAATTATCGTTATTCTGTTGTGGAGGTCCATGATTCCCTGTTTTCTGTCCATCTAGGAATTGGGGGAACCCAGGTCTGGGAGTCTTTTGATTTACTGTCCCGGAGCTAGTCGGTCTAGGGGTATTAGGTTGAATAGGAACAGGTGGCATAGGAACACCTACGTTATTCCAAAATTGGCCGAGAAACTGAGTCAACAACTATTGGTTATGTTTCCCTTGAGTAGCCAAAACTTGCCTGATCTTTTACCAATCATCTATTGAAAACTTCTTGAAGGTCCCAGGTTTGCGACATCAACATTACTCACAGGCTGGCAGGGTGACCCAGCTTTGATACCACTGTAACAGTCTAGGGCAATTTTAGGGTTTAGAACATTAGGGTTTCCAATAATTCTTTCGCTCATTAAATGGTGAAGCATTCAATAGTACAAAATAAACATGGTCCACAACACAATATAACGATATCACTGTTAATTTGTACATGAAATCTAATCATATTGAGCTTCAAATAGTCCACAACAAATCCCCAGTCCAATAAAATATAGCCTATGAAATTTGCGGCTACAGAAAATTTAATAAGTCAATGTTACACAATCGAAATGAGATACGTTAATTTGACCATCTATCGTGCATGAAGCTTCTGGGCAGGAGCACAAATTATTCTAGATACTTGTGATCTTGTTTGAGAAGATAACAATTGCTCGTTTTGCACGAAACCTGATTTGTTGCTGCAGGGGTGCTCTTCAGTCAGCCGTGGGGTTTTGGTGGGCCACAATGCCTAGCCACAGGATGCATTGCACAAATATTCCTGGAGAACTTGTTTATTCACAGTCTGTTTGCCACTGCGAGTGTGCAATTCAAGTGGTCGTGTCATCGTGTGCTAAGAAACTGCAAAACTCGAGCTGCGATCCAAAACTACAGATTTGCGAAATTTGCTTCAATGAAGCAGTGCCTTCACTTGAGATTACAGAATCCATCCTTCAACGTAAAACCCTAGCAAGTGATCTGCTCTACTTCAGGGATCCACGAAATGATCACAAAGAAAGACCCACATCAATTACAGAGATGTCACACTTCACCCGCGAAGTCACTACAGAAACTTATCTGCCAAGTAAATTCATCGAGTTGCTCTAATGGATCGAAATGGCCAATTACTAATGGAACCTCTTGTCGACTTTCTGTGAAATACTCATTTGGCCGGGGGCTCTCGAACACATCATAAGCCAAACCCGTGCTGACAAATAACCAACCTGCAATGAATAGGAAAGCTATGGTAATGCTATGGATAACACTCTGAATTCGTATTCACTCAATTTCAATACCCATTCTGTCCAAAAATAATCATAGGTCAATTTGCGTGATTCAGGAGTAGTTTATGAGATCTTCGCACAGCCAGACGTGTAAAAATTTGTCCTTGACTTCGATCTGCGACAGGAATAAATAGTGTGTCTATGTCAATGTTAGCCTATCCAGAATTCCATTATTCTCTAGTTCGATTGCATAGCCCAGGGGTGAATTCGGATCGGTGGATTTGCCCTAGATGAAGTTTCTTGACTTGATGAACCTCCTTAGACCAGCAAATTCCTTTAGTGATCCTATGCCAGAACAGAATTAAAAAAGGAAAATATGTCAACTAGGGTGGAATCTTTCACCACTGAAATTCACAAGGAGAAAGGGGTCTTAAAACTCTCAGAGCCTTAGTCTCAAGAAAAAATAGAGATGAATGATCCAATCCAATGATGATCCAAATGAGTTCATCCCTCTTGTATTTATAGATTTCCTATAGGGGTTCCTCCTCTTCATTGATTGAGTAGAATACACTCCAAACCTAAGTTGCAAGAAACGCCGAAACATTTTGGAGTTTCTGAAACAGAAACGTTTAGAAATGCCACCTCCCAAAAATGGAAACGTTGGCCGAAACTTTTGCTGAAATGTCATATATGTATATATAAATAAATAAGTGAATAACACATTATTTTGCAAGAAAAAAGGGAATAAGACCCATAGATTACAATATAGAAGGAAAAGCAAGTCTATATTAACTCTAATAGATGATTACATGATGGTCAAGTTTCGGAATTTTGGGGTACGGCGCAAAACGCTGAGTTCCTAAAAGTTTCGTGCAACATAGCTCCAAACCCAAACTTTGGGTTTCTCTGCCCAACTTGCCCCAAAAATTGCCCAGACATTGGGTATTTTGGGGTTTTCCCCTTTATCAATGACTATAGCCTACAGGGATTGATAGGATAGGTTATGTCGTCTCTTGGACAATTAATTTCTCGGGAACATTACAAACCTTATAGTATAGGCTTGAATAAGCAGTACATTTTAATTATATTGAAAATGTGTTTCTTTGATGCATTAACTTGTTATGTGTTATGCCCATTATTCCCCTGCTTCTTGGTTTGCCAGAATATACTTTTTGATTATATATATATATATTTTTTTAATGTAGCATCCTCCAAGTTTTTTTGGGTCTGATTGATGGAGTTATTTTTGAGTAATGGTTTTTGCAGATTCTGTTCATGCAGTCACAAATGCTTTGGTGATAATAGGATGCACTATGTCCAGAATTCACTCACATCTTGAATTCCATCATCCAAGCTCTTATTAAACAGAGGATGCAGTGTATCCCCAAAGCATTCATGATAGTGGAGTTATTAGTTTTGTGACTTTGATAGATCACTTGAGGGGACGTCACATGAGTTGCTTGGATTGCTTGATTTTTCTTTACAAGTCTTTTAAAACCATATTTGTTCTTTCTTATAATATTAAGCTTGGGGAAGGCAATTTATGGTTGGTGAAATTAACATTATTTATATCTGTTATGCCATGTTGAAGACTTTTGTCTCTGTAAGACTTTGGATTAATTATCTGTGTGTGCCAAGGAGTATGCAATGCACATATATTTGTTTATTTCTATTATCCCCAGGGTCAAGGATGTGGCTCGAATCAATTCCAGTTAGTAGTCTGTTTTGTTTTTTAAATGAATGGTGTACTAGGCAGTTTGAAGAGAGAGAGGCAGGACAGGCTTTTTAAGGAAATTATGAGATTGAGACTGCGTGTTTCTGCAATTTGGAACTTTTGTTCCTATAATATAACTGCTAGAATTTTTATCTTTATGACAACATATAGATTTGTTTTCTCACATACTTCAATGGGGGCTTGCAATCCATTAAATGGACTGATGATGAGTGTATTGAGTACTGCAGAAATAGAACCTGTTGATGGAGAAGATGAGAGGGAACCAATGGCCATTGAAGGGAATGACAGCAAAAAATTCAAGCTTAAACCTGTTGGCGGTATTGAAAAGGAATGGAAAAGCAACAAAAAACTAAAGAGAGAAAAGCGGCTAAAGCGTAAGCGGAAGAAGAAGCTAAGCTTCTAAATGCATGGGAAACATCCATTCTGGTTTCCTGCTTAGTAGAATTGCAGCATACTTCACTCAAAAGCTCCATTGTACTGAAATGAATGCATGGACAACATGCATTCTGGTTTCCTGTGTAGTGGAATTGCCAGCATACTTTTTTGAAAAACTCTATTGTACTAATCTGTACTTCTTAGTGATAATACTGTAAGAGGGTTTTAGATTTCTTCTCACCTAGGTAGCAGCAATGGATGTGAGTAATTTTTTAATTTAGTTAGATTTCAAGATGTTATTTGTCTTTACTTGGAATCTTTTTGTTTCAATGGAGTAAATGTTGAAGATCATGACTACCTTGAAATATTGTCAACTATCTAAATCTATAAATAGATTGGATTGCAATGCTGCTTTGAATCAGGACATATGGTACAATTTCATCCTCTGCTCCATTTTTTTTATTAGAATGAAAAAGAATTCATACCAACACTAATTAAATGATTTTGCGAGGATAAGCGGAAATATCTGGAAACATTAACACTAGTATGTTATTAGAGACTTTGACATCGGTTAAAATTAAAAACTAATATATATATATATATAGTGTTTTGTTGTTGTTGTTGTTTTCCGGAGTAAAAAAAAATGGGACATATTTCATAACAGAAAAATGTTTACATCATATGATCAACATGTTCATATCTTCCAATCCCCATTGACCATATAGCATAGTCTTTCCACAGCATATACACAGCCTCCATAAACATATACCCACATATTCTGTACTAATCTAATCACCCAACTAAATAAAACTGAAAATGCTATCACAAATTTAAAGTGCTTGTGGACTGGATATCCTCCTAAAAGTAGCCAAATTACCAAGCCTACACAATTGGGAAGAGAGGAATGTCCCCCCTGTCTAGTAATGTTTTCATATGTTAAAATTGTCAATTAGGGCCAAACTCCATGTGGGTCATCTTATTTATGGCTGTTGATATTTTTCTTGGATCCCTCTCATCAAGAGGTGTAGGATTGATCTAAAGATCATCTGATTCTGATAAGTTTTCATGCAGATATGAATTTATTTGTGTTATGGGACAATTCGTCAAAGTCGGCCAACAATTAAACTGCCCCCTCTTGTGCTCCACGTTTTGGTATAAATACAAGTGCCTTGCAAGTCATTTGTACATACAACTTTCTTGAAAAGAATCTCTAAGGTATAAACGCTGTCCTAAAAAGATGCCCTAAACGTAGTCCTAGATGATGCCCTAGCAGCTCTACGCATGACCTAGATCTAGGATGTAGTCAGCCCTAATTTTCTATGCTGTCAAGGAAGAAAGCCTTCATCTACTACGCTGTCTCAACAGTGACCCTAACCGCAGTTATGGAGATGCCTTAAATACACAACCATGGAAATGAAGGTAGAAACCCTAGCCGCATGTCTAAGGAGGAGAGATGCCCTAATCTTAGTTGTTACACTGCCTAATGGAGATGGTACCTAAACACTGCCTTAGAAGAGAAGTTTTACACAAGTAATGCCCTTGCTGTCATGGAGCTCTCACACTTAAACGTTGAGGTAAAGAAGCCACCTCCAGCTATCCTTAACGCTGTTCTCCAACCGCTGTTTTGATTGTCATAAATTGCTGTCTTAATGGAAGCCTATTGCTGTCACCTAAATGCCAAGAGGAGAAGACATTGGCATTGCTATCTGCTAGGCCGCAGGCCATAACACTATCGCTAGTCACCTTGAATATGACAACTGGATGTATAGTGCAGCATAGTGCACAATGGGACAACAATGGTCAATGGCATATAGTGCACAGTGGGACAACAATGGTCAATGGCATATAGTGCACAGTGGGACAACAATGGTACAATGGTACAACAATGTGACAACAAGGTACATGGTGCTGCAAATTCATTGGACAACACAATGATGTGACAACAACATGTTGGGACAACACAATGATGGGACGGAAAGGGCTAACGAGCCTGCTATCGGGCATTAAATGCCCGCTTAGCTGCAAGCTCGATAGCAATATGGGACAACAACATGTTGGGACATCACAATGATTAGGATAGCTATGACATTGTGCAGTGGTGGCACAATAGGACAACAACAACAACTAGTACATGGTGGCTGTACATAGTGGTATGGTACATGGGACCACTGTATTTAGTGCAACAAGTTCATGGTGCTGCAATAGTATGGTACATGGGACAACAACAACAACAAGGTGTAGCAGGCACATTAGGACAACAATATGGTACTTGGTGCAACAAGTACACAAAGCAGCAATGGTGCAGCAAGCACATGGGTGACAACATGGTGCAACAGTGACACAAGGTACAACCGTGTTAAACATTGGGACAATAGTGTTAGCATAATGTGCAGTAGTATGATGTGTACAACATTGTCATAAGGTCCAACATTGTGATGATTGGTGCAGCATGGTGCATCATGGTGAGGTGCATCATGATGACGAGATGCAACACAATGATAGGTGAAGGAGTCACCTTGGAGAATCAGTGGAAGCAATATGTTTTCAACTGATCTCATGTATTATCTTCTTAGAGATGATTTATGCTTTTATTTAGATAAGTCAAAGTGTTGACTTTTGTTGTAAATGTACTCTCTCTCTCTCTCTCTCTCTCTGTGCTGAACTATTGAAGAACATATAAGAATTGATCAAGGGTTTCCCACATCGGGGTTTGTCCCTGGGTAGCGCCACATCTTGTGTCCTCTTGTTTTGGCTTGTCTTCTGCGATTTATGTTTATGTTCTATCTGCAGTTTACTTTAATGCTGATGTGATTGCTAATTTGGAAAAGATATTGAACTAACTGTGAAAATTGAAATAAATTGCTCTAAGCATAGAACATACCTAAACTTAACATGGTATCAGAACTGAGGTGAAGATAATGCCCAAGCAAGAGTGAAAGAGCAATCACCAAAGATAGTTGGGAAATGACAAAAGGATCAATGGATTCCTCATCCCTCTTCAAATTCACCAAGGGTGAAATCGAAGCAGAGAATATTATCAGAATGGCGCAGCGGAAACTTCTAATGGCCTACTTAAAGATCACTTCATTGGCAAGTTCGGATTTAAGGGTGGAAGGAAAGGCTGATGCCTTGTTTGTAAATAAGTTCGGCCATTATGCGAAGGAGTGTCTGAATGGCAGGGACACATCACTTGATGATGATAAAAATCATTCCAGGGACATCTTCAATGATCAGAGGAATGACAGGTAATGTAGGTCATCAAGGAAACGACTGACTCTTCAAAGAAAGCAAGGAACCCCAGGTATGAAGAATCAAATATTTTTTCTGATAAGATAAAGAAGCGTTATCCTGTATTGGCCCTCTCCTTCATATTCTTTGGGAATCTGGCTTATTGATCGTAGTGCTTCAAGACACTTCATCGGATAGAAGGGTGCTCTCTCTAATTTAGTAGAGATGGAAACAATCGTGGGATTATACTTGGAGCCGATGCCACCTATCCCAAAAAGGGTGTAGGGAATGTTACCCCTCAATTCAATGAGGGTAACTCAAATCATTTACAAGAATCTCTTTTGTGTAATTGATCGCTAGAAGAACCTAGTGTCCATTTCGACAATGGAAGTCAAAGGTTTCAGGGTGGCATTCATCGATGGAAATGTACATATTTGAAAATAGAATTTTCATAGATGTTTTTACTCATGGGTTCAGGGTTGGCAATTTGTATCAAGTTGCAGGATGGTCGATTGGGGACCATGTCAGTGGACACATCTCATCTCTAGCACTGGAGGTCTACTTATGATGGGGCCCTACTCGATGTGAGTCAGATGGTGACACAGATGCGTGAATTCAAAAAGAGCATGAAGGTACATGTTTGAGATGTACTGAAGGAAAATCTTACAAGGGGACCATTCCCCTCATGTAGCAGGGCCATATGTTCGGAACACCCCGAGGGTTTTGAGATTCATGAATGGGAATCTCATGTATGCAGGTGGAAGAAAGCCCTCTATGGCTTGAAGCAAAACACCCCGGGCGTAGTATGAGAGGATTGATAGCTGTCTGATGAAGCTGAGATTCACTAGGAGCGAAGCTAATCCAAACCATTGCTTGAAGGTTGTGGATGATAGACCTCTCATACCGGCATCCTCTGAGGACGACCTATTTCTGACAGGTGTAGACCCTCTCATTTGCAGAAGTAAGAGGGAGTTGGATTTCGGATGTGGAATGGTAAACTGCAAGCTCGTGACTACCTCGAGGATCTTAACTTTAAGAAGTTAAATGGTAGTGATGTTGGGCCAGATTTGGGAAATGCTTCTTAGTTTCATAAACTCATTTGCGTTGATGTTCTTGGTGAACTTCTGTTCAGACATATGATTTGCAGTTAGTATGATGAGCTCATATATGATTGAGCCTCACTAGATTGGTGCCAAGAATCTTCTAAGATATCTTCGGGGCACAATCTCTCATGGATTGAGATACATTGCCGGAAATATGACGCTGCATGACTGTTCGAATGCTGACTAGGCAGGCAGTGTGGAGGATCTCAAGAGCACTTCTGAGTGTTGATTCTCTTTGGGTTCTGTTCGATATCTTGGATGAGCAGAAAGCATAAGACAGTTGCTTTGAGCATCGCTGAGACAGAATAGATAGCTACTAGTCTGATCTCGTGTGACGCTGCTCGGTTGTGGAAGCTCCTCAGTGAGCGATTTGTACACATGATGGATACCACCGTGATCTTCTGTGTCAACCAGGGCGGGAATTCGATTGTTGAGGAATCTCGTATTCTATGATTGCTCCAGTATATAGACATCAGATACTACCTTATCTGGGATATGGTACGTCAATGAGCAAGGAGGCTCTATCGCATTGAGACTGATGTACAGGTCACAGACATTCTGTCAAAGCCCCAGGGAAAGGTCAAATTTGTGGCTTTCCCTAACGACTTGGAGTCGTTGAGAGACCTTCTTATGAGGGTCTTGCATGTTGCATGCATTGATCTCTGGGAGCTCCGGGGGGCTTGGGGTACTACTGGAGCAACATGCGACCATAGGGCGACTCACCCTCCCCTAATGGTGCACTGTGTACAGGGTGAATGGCTCAGCCTTCCCCTATGATATCTCGTTGCGACTTAGGGACAAGATGAATGGTTCTCCTGTGGAGGCATCCTACCCATGCAGTCTAGGACTCATGGGAAGTACCTCTCATTTGGCCAATGAACAGGGAAATGGGGTTAGGGCCCATAGTAGTACTATCGAAGGATGCATCGTTGTATCTACCGTACTCTCTATGCTAGGATGACCTCCATTGATCTGGGATCAATGAAACTGATCTGGGATCAGTATGAATGGTTTGAGACACTCTCTTGTGATATTGATTTGAGATCAATAAAACTGATTTCGGGTAAGTAGAGAATGGTATGAGACATTCTCGATCAATTCTTCTTCTTCATGGTTCAACAGAGTAGAGCTCAGCAGAGCAGAGCGGAGAGGAGCAGTGCAGGGCATTGATCGCAGAGATAGTACGGTCGGACATATGGATCAACGGATGGAGTTCTCCCTAGTTGAGAGAGAGTGTTAAAATTGGCAACTAGGGCCAAACTCCATGTGGGTCATCTTATTTATGGCAACTAATATTTTTCTTGGATCCCTCTCATCGAGAGGTGTAGGATTGATCTAAAGATCATCCGATTATGATAAGTTTTCATGGAGATATGAATTTATTGGGGTTATGGGACAATTCGTCAAAGTAGGCCAGCAACTAAACTGCCCCCTCTTGTGCTCCACGTTTTGGTATAAATACGAGTGCCTTGCAAGTCATTTGTACACACAACTCCCTTGAGATTTCTTCTTCTCCATTTGTTTTGGGTTTTAGTGGAAAGAAGAATATCTAAGGGATAAACGCAGTCCTAAAAGGATACCCTAAACGTAGTGCTAGATGATGCTCTAGCAGCTCTACGTATGACCCAGATCTAGGACACAGTGAGCCCTAATCCTCTACGCTGTTAAGGAAGAAAACCCTCATCTACTACGTTGTCCCAAGGGTGACCCTAACCGCAGTTATGGAGATGCCCTCAGCCATGGAAATGAAGGCAAAATCCCTAGCTGCAGGTCTAAGGAGGAGAGATGCCCTAATCATAGTTGTTATGCTGCCTAATGGAGATGGTACCTAAACGATGTCTTAGAAGAGAAGTTCTACACAAGTAATGCCCTCGCTGCTGTCATAGAGCTCTCACACTTAAATGTTGAGGTAAAGAAGCCACCTCCAACTATCCTTAACGCTGTTCTCTAACTGCTGTTTTGATTGTCATGGATTGCTGTCTTAATGGAAGCTCACCTAAACGCTGAGAGGAGAAGACATTGGCATTACTATGTGCTAGGCCGTAGGCCATAGCACTATAGCTAGCCACCTTGAATATGATAGTTGGATGTATAGTGCAACATAGTGCACAATCGGACAACCATGGTCAATGGCATATAGTGCATAATGGGACAACAATGGTATAATGGTACAACAATGTGACAACAAGGTACATGGTGCTGCAAACTCATTGGACAACACAATGATGGGACAACAACTTGTTGGGACAACACAATGATTAGGACAGTTATGACATTGTGCTGCAGTGGCACAATAGGACAACAACAAGAAGAAGTACATGGTCGCTGTACATAGTGGTATGGTACATGGGACAATTGTGTTTAGTGCAGCGAGTTCATGGTGCTGCAATAGTATGGTACATGGGACATCAACAACAACAAAGTGCAACAAGCACATTGGGACAACATTATGGTACTTGGTGCAGCAAGTACACAAAGCAACGATGGTGCAACAAGCACATGGGTGACAACTTGGTGCAACAGTGGCACAAGGTACAACAATGCTAAACACTGGGACAGTAGTGCAACATAAGGTTCAACAATGTGATGTGTACAACATGGTCATAAGGTCCAGCATTGTGATGATGGGTACAACATGGTGCACCACGGTGAGGTGCAGCATGATGACGAGATGCAACACAATGATAGGTGAAGGAGTCACCTTGGAGAATCAGTGATTGCAACATGTCTTCCACTGATCTCATGTATCATCTTCTTAGAGATGATCTATGCTCTTATTTGGATAAGTCAAAGTGTTGACTTTTGCTGTAAATGTACTATCTCTCTCTCTCTCTCTGCTGAGCTATTGAAGAACATATAAGAAGAATTGATCAAGGGTTTCCCCACATTGGGGTTTGTCCCTGGCTAGCGCCACATCTTGTGTCCTCTTGTCTTGGCTTGTCTTCTGCAATCTATGTTTATGTTCTATTTGCAGTTTACTTTAATGCTGATGTGATTGCTAATCTGGTAAAGATATTGAGCTAACTGTGAAAATTGAAATAAATTGCTCTAAGCATAAAACATACCTAAACTTAACACCATATATTCTTCATGGTACATGATACCTGCTGTAGCAACAACTCCTCTCTTCGATAGGTGCTCTGCCTCTATATTCATATCTCTAAATACATTTGGAAAGTGATATGCCTGAAGTAAAGATGATACCATTAATCCTATTTTTCCAGTTTGCAAGGGATGGTGCATACAACTTGGCATCACCATTACCAAGCACAAATTTCAAGTGCTTGTGGATTGGATATCCTCCTAAAAGTAGCCAAATTACCAAGCATACACAAGTGGGAAGAGAGGAATGTACCCCTGTCCAGACATGTCTCAATATATTCTTCATGGTACAGGATACTTGCTGCAGCGACAACTCCTCTCTTCGATAGGTGATATGCCTCTGTATTCATATCTCTAAATACATTTGGAAAGTGATCTACTTGAAGTAAAGATGATACCATTAATCCAGTTTTTCCAGTTTGCAATGGATGGTGCATACAACCTGGCACCACCATTTATAAAGTCAATGGTAACCTTGGAATCTCCTAAAACATTCAAATATGAAATATCTTTCATCCTAGCAAAGTATAAGATGCATCATAAAGCCAATAACTCAACTTTTTGATTTGTGCCTCTTCCATTGTTCCAAAAAAGTTTGTATCTGTGAGAGTCGGACAGATGGAGAGCCCCTACACTCCCACAATCAAGATTCACTGACACCCCATCAAAAAAAGCCATGGGATAAATCCTTGCATGTCCATGCAATTGTTTAGCTCTGTGTTTGTGTATCTTGTTTGACCCATATGTTTCCAAGTAATATCCATCCACTTGTGTGCAACAAAAAGGAAATGAAAGAATTCTTCCCTTCAAATAATTTGACATTCCTCCTCTTCCAAAGACACCAGAATATAAAAAGAGGAAATGCCTTATGTGTGTGATTCCTTTATGCTCATTCCACCAGTGAGTCACTAATGGAGGGCTGATTCCAATTTGAATTGATTCCCAACATCTCATTCACCTCATGCCAAACATACTTGGAAAAATTGCATTGCAGATATATATGTATGGCGGATTCATCTTCAGATTCACACAATGTGCACATACCAGGTCCAGAAAACCCCTTCTTTTTAAATTATCCCATGTGAGTATATTGTCTTTTAGAGTCAGCCAAATGAACAACTTAATTTTTAATGGTGCTTTCCATCGCCATATCTTAGTAAACCACCACTGTCTCTCCTCTGGTGCATATGTTTTTGCTATATGTGAATATGCATCTTTGACTGAAACAACACCATCAACACCAAATCCTTTCCAGCCAAATGCTATCTGCATGATGGTTTAGGAAAATCTCAGCATGTGATAAGCCCTAGGTATATGTCTGCCACTCTCGAGCCGGTTCACCTGATAGTTCGATATCTTGCGCTGACAACCATCGTGGAACACATCTTATAGGATTAGTTAGTTTATAAATTTGACATTAGTAAAATATACCTTTTGACCTGAGTGTTGTTGAGAAATCTAAGGGCTTGATATGTTAATGATTTCTCTATCTTAGATAACTGCTTGTGAAGTATTTTTATCCTTTTACTTATTCAAACAGGGTCTTTTCATATGTGTATGTTTATTAACTTCATCAACCAGCTATCATGCTTAATAAGCAAAAGAACAATAACAGAAGATATAGGCAGCCAGGGCAAAACCTCTCCAACTTGAGAGGAAAACCCATGGTAATTCTTCTAAAAAATCTCCAAGACCCATACAAAGACCATTTGACCAAAGTGTCTCCAAGATCAAGGCTAGTACCTTCTGCTACTGCTGTCCTTTGACCTGCTGTACCATAGATCAGATGTGCAACTATAGATGGAAATATTAGCTTCCCTCTCCATTCCTTCTTCCTCCAAGCTTCACTTGTCCAAAATAGTTCACTTGTCAAGCTTGTTGTCCTCATCGCTTGCCTTTAGACAAGATGATCTGCGTCATTGATGTGAACTGTTCAGAGACCCTAGCAACAAACCTGAAGATGTCACTGTCTTCGCACGTGTGAGTGAGCTACTTGATCTTGTAGCCTCCTCCTTGCCTCGGTATACTTGGAGCTTACTTCTAGACCAATAATCGAACTCTTTAGGCCTCAAATCAACCCTTTTCATGAAGATGACCTAGGACTGTAACGCAACCGTAATTGTGACCTGTTCCTTCACACGTGTGAGAGGTTTAGGGCTCTTCTAGCCCTCCTAAACCTTCGCTCTACTTGTCTCTGCTTTTCAAATAAATATGCCCTTCAAATAGACCCAAGATCGAACTCTTTCCTTGCTAATGAGAGCATATAAGATGATGCCCTAGCCTCGCACGTGTGGACAGATTTCCTGCAGTTATAGATGGCAGAACAAACTTCCTTCTTGTTGACTTGCGACTCCTTGAATTGACCCTTTCTTTGCACCCTTGGACAAACTTCTTCACATAGGAGAGAGACTGAATTGATGTGATGAGGGTGTGTTCGAATGAGGGAGGAGAGGCCCTTTTCTATAGTCCTCTCAAGGTTGCGCATTAGGCCGACATGACATGTCTTTAGGCCGACTTACATAATTGATTTAGTTGACATGAATATAATATATTTTTGCCGAAATTATGATGCCTTTTTATCTTCGCTTGGAGGAGACTTTTACTAGCCATTTGTACTTGAACTTGGAGGAGATATTCCACATGCTTTTGCCCTTGATTTTGGAGACAAACTATATAATTTACGAGTGCAATTGTATACATCAACGACACAAACCTATCACCTAGCCTAGAGCTTAACGCTCAGTGGGAGCTACTAAAACAAATTTTGAGCATGAAACCCATGAATTAAATTTACAAAAATATTTTGCTAGATACAATTTCATCATTTACACTGGAATGTGTCATTATGAACACTGAACTTAGTTACACTTTCTTCAACACTTCCTCTTAACTAGGGAGGTATTCATGCATACATGGTACTTGGACAATTATTCAAGTTCACAAAAGAATTCTCATAAGAAGATCAGATTTGCATTCCATCTGTTATAGCATCATTTCAACCAACATCGTTTTCATATAGCAAGGCCTTGACTAACAGCGCTATCTCCAACTTAGATCAGAGCACAATGTTGATGCAACCAATGATTGATAGACACAAATCATCATTGGCTCTCTTAGGGTCATACCCACCTAGGTGTTCTCTGAGTATGCCCTACTAGGACTATTCTCATCTTAGGTTCCCAACGCTCAAGAATATCGGTCCTCTTGCCCACTCTTGTCTTGGATGCCCTACCACATCCTCAAAGAGTGTCAGATGCTAGATGATTACACAATCCTCCATTCTTTCTTCCGAACTAAAGACAAGAATGTTGTGTCTAACTCTCCCTCTTAACCAGGGATGAGTTCCAAGTTTCTCGTTACTCAGAAATTCACTCATGCTCCTTTACTCATAGGAACCTTCCAAAGCTCCCTCAGATGCGAGATGATTACACAATCCTCCATTCTTTCTTCCAAACTAAAGACAAGAATGTCGTCTTTAACTCTCCCTTTTAACCAGGGATGAGTTCCAAGTTTCTCTTTACTCAGAAACTTACTCATGTTCCTTTACTCGTAGGAACCTCCCTCTGAAACAGGGACTCTATCATCAGTACTTTATAGGGTCTTCTAGTTCACTGATGATCCAACACCTCGATGTCATCAATGTCTTCATATGTAGGGTTCAACCATTCATCACTTTCCTCCATCATGTCATTCCTTTTTTCCTGGAAAATATCCTCCTTGAATTTACATCTGGGGCTTCCTTCATAGGGCCATCTATCTCCACCTTTCTTTCAATAGTGATTGCTCTAGATCAAGGAACATAGTTGTGACATCCTTCACAACTCTTCTTACCATGTCCCTGCACACATACCCAGACTTATCCCAAAGGGTCAGAAACCAAAAAAAAATCACATATTACCTTTTTGGTGATGACCTTTTCCAGTGACATCTTCTTGTAGGTATCAACACCCTGCATACATGTTGACACATCTTCCAAATATATCTGTTGTCAAGGGTCTTCATATTTTCAGACTTCCATTAGAGTCTCCATATCTTTTGGGGATATTTTCTAGTCAAATCTTCTTGATTCTCTGGATGTTGATTGCCTTCATCATGGTTGCATATTTCATGATCTCTACCATCCTCACACCTTCCATTTCAAGAGCTTTCAATCAGAGTTTCTACGTTGTAGTCAGCGACCTCATACTCCATATGATGACATATTATGTTGATTTCATCTAGTGTGACTTAAGCCTTCCTTCATCCTTTCAGAGGAGGAGATCCTTTTTCTCTTGATCATGCTTGATCCATGTTACCTTCAACCATATGACATGATATTATAATATTAAACACAAGTATACATACCTCATTTGTCTTGAATCATACCATGATTCTTGCAGCGAACTTCTTGAGGGATCTTTGACCTGCAACGAAGTTGTCTTGATCCTTACAGGTTCTCTTAGTACCATCGTTCTGACTTATATGAACCTGGATTCTTCATAGAGGATATTTGCCTGTAAAAACTCTTCAAAGATTCAGAGAACCAAAGTGTTCTCATCTTAGGGTTTCCTACACATAGCAATTTCATTCCTTCCTAGAATCCTTACATAAAGAAATACAACATACTTTAATCATAACCATTAACAGTATTTCTAGAGGATTCAACATATCCTCATACATCAATTGTTCATCCATGGATGGTACAGAATACATAATCAGTACATCCTTTAAAAAGTTACTTAAACAACACACAAGAATGTTCATGAATCACAACATGTCACAAAATGCTATGCAATCTGCTATACAACTAAGAACTATGAAAGAAAATAGGAGGTGATCTTTTAATCATAGTAAAGATCCTGTGGCTCCTCCTTCTTCAACTTCTTTTCATTGTCGTGTATTTCTTGGGCGACATGAGTTGTTTCATGTTTCTTCTTACCATTATTCTTTCGCTTGGGACAATCTCTTTGGTAGTGTCCATATTCGTGACATTCAAAGCATTGAATCTTTGACATGTCTTTCTTGGGATGTTGCTGGTGACCAGATCTCTCAAACTTTCCGAACTTTCCTTTTCTCTTGAACCTGGCAGCAAATGCTTGCTCCTTGGATCCAACTGCAATATCTTCCTTGGCCTTTAATCTGGTTTCTTCTACTTTGCATATTTCCCACAGATCATTGAGTGAGGACGCCTCCTTTTTACCCCATATGTTGGCTGTAAAGTTTCCCCATTCTCAGGTAGTGCATTGAGCACTATAGTAGTCATCTCTTGATCAGACATGATTTCTCCTCGATCCTGTAATTGATCTCTTATTTCAGAAACTCTTTTGAATTATGGAGCTATACCCTCTCCTTTGTTGATCTTCATCTTGTACAACTCATTCCTTAAAGAGATCCATTCTCCTGCAGTTTTGACAGAGAATAGGTCTATCAATTTGTCATAGATTTCCTTGGTTGTTTCAAGCTTGGCTACATAAGGAATCTTTTATTTTAGAAACTCTTATGAAGTATGGAGCTATATGTTCTCCTTTGTTGATCTTCATCTTGTACAACTCATTCCTTAAAGAGATCCATTCTCCTGCAGTGTTGACAGAGAATAGGTCTATCAATTTGTCATAGATTTCCTTGGTTGTTTCAAGCTTGACTACATAAGGAATTAAAGAGTCATTGATAGATTCTATGAGAATCTTTTTAGCTCTAAATTCGTTCTTGTTATACTTAGCCAATTCTTGAGTATTAGTAGGAACAACAATTTTCTTTTTCACATGTTCAATAACTTCTTGTTCTTTCAAATTGAGGCCAGTTCTCTTCTTCCAAGCAAGGAAGTTGGCAACTCCAACTAACTTATTTCTTTCCTTGCAAGAAGACATCTTTTTCAAGACTAGATTTGCTCAAATAAATAAGATACTTACATGATGTGATGATCCTTGAAGCTTTGACTTTGGATGGCTGCCTTGTATGAGCTCGAGGAAGCTCGTCTATTTTTGAATGCTAGGCAACTTGATATTTTATCCTTGAGGATCTGCTCTTCAACTGAAGTGAGGATTCTTGATACCTTCCTCTTATAGATCTACCTGAATAGTAGATCTTGTCTTCTCTTTGATAGATCTTGGAGTTTCAGAATGTGGATCTGAATCTAGCTTTGCCTTCAACTTCAATTGCCTTGCCTCTTCTTTAATGTTCTTTATCAATGCTTCCTTGATGTACTACCAAAGCTCTGATACCATGTTGAGAAATCTAAGGGCTTGATATGTTAATGATTTCTCTATCTTAGATAACTGCTTGTGAAGTATTTTTATCCTTTTACTTATTCAAACAAGATCTTTTCATATGTGTATGTTTATTACCTTCATCGACCAGCTATCATGCATAATAAGCAAAAGAACAATAACACAAGATATAGGCAACAACTAGGGCAAAACCTCTCCAACCTGAGAGGAAAACCCATGGTAATTCTTCTTATAGAATCTTCACTTGAAAAATTTCCAAGACCCATACAAAGACCCTTTGACCAAAGTGTCTCCAAGATCAAGGCTAGTACCTTCTGCTACTATTGTCCTCTGACTTGCTGTACCATAGATCAAATCTGCAACTATAGATGGAAGGATTAACTTCCCTCTCCCTTCCTTCTTCCTCCAAGCTTCACTTGTCCAAAATAGTTCACTTGTCAAGCTTGTTGTCCTCAACGCTTGCCTTTAGACAAGATGATCTGCTTCCTTGATGTGAACTGTTCAACAACCCTAGCAGCAGACCTGAAGATGTCACTGTCTTCGCACGTGTGAGTGAGCTACTTGATCTTGTAGCCTCCTCCTTGCCTCACTATACTTGGAGCTTCCTTCTAGACCAACAACCGAACTCTTTAGGCCTCAAATCAACCCTTTTCATGAAGATGACCTAGGACTGTAATGCAGCCCTAATTGTGACCTGTTCCTTCGCATGTGTGAGAGGTTTAGGGCTCTTCTAGCCCTCCTAAACCTTTGCTCTACTTGTCTCTGCTCTTCAAATAAATCTTCCCTTAAAATAGACCCAAGATCGAACTCTTTCCTTGCTAATGAGAGCATATAAGATGATGCCCTAGCCTTGCATGTGTGGACAGATTTCCTGCGGTTATAGATGGCAAAACAAAATTGCTTCTTGTTGACCTGTGGCTCCTTGAGTTGACCCTTTCTTTGCACCCTTAGACAAACTTCTTTGCATAGGAGAGAGACCAAATTGATGTGATAAGAATGTGTTCAAATGAGGGAGGAGAGGCCCTTATTTATAGTCCTCTCAAGGTTGCTCATTAGGCGGACATCACTTGTCTTTAGGCCTACTTACATAATTGATTTAGTCGACATGAATATAATATATTTTTGGCGAAATTACAATGCCTTTTTATCTTCGCTTGGAGGAGACTTTTACTAGCCACTTGTACTTGAACTTGGAGGAGATATTCCACATGGTTCTGCCCTTGATCTTGGAGACACAAACTATATAATTCACAAGTGTAATTGTATACATCAAACACAAACCTATCACCTAGCCTAGAGCTCTCAGTGGGAGCTACTAAAACAAATTTTGAGCATGAAACCCATGACTCAAATTTACAAAAATATTTTGCTAGATACAATTTACATCATTTACATTGGAATGTGTCATTATGAAGACCGAACCTAGTTACACTTTCTTCAACAAGTGTCTCCTTCAATTGTGGAGATAAGTTAATCTGCCTTGATGTCCCAATTATGTTATCATCTCCCACCCATATAAGTTGTCCTGAACCCGCAATCCATTGCTTGATGGAAATTAAGCTTCTCCATATGTAAGGATAGTTCCCATTCCACTGGTTCTGAGACGTTATCCAATCATAAACACCCAAGTCATTGAAGTATTTGTCCATAATTATATCATGCCATAAACCCTCCTTAAACAATACTTTCCACAAAGATTTAATTATAAGAGCCCATCCAAACCAGAAAATATTTCTTAGACCCCATCATCTGTCTTCAATCGGCCTGGTAAGATCATCAAATTTAGCCAAATGGAATTTGTACCGATCTTGACTAAGTAAAATTTGCCATAATGGCTCTTAATCTTTTTAATATGTTAATAGGAACTTTTGCCACCATCATCCAGTAAATTGGGAGATTCTATAGAGAGGCCTTTGCAAGCATCAACCTACCTCCAATAGAGAGCCACTTTGAAGATCAATTGATCAATTTATTTTCAAATTTCTTAATGAGACAAACCCAATCCTCAATTCGTTAATTATTAGCTTTGAGAAAAAAACCAAGGTAAGTAAAGCCACTTGATGATGGCTGGCTCTTCATAATAAAGAATTATGTGATAGTCCTTTTTGTATCATCTTCCACCTCCGAATCAATGGAGTGAGATTTCAACTCGCTGGTCTCCAAGCCAGAAGATCTACTAAGACTTGATGATGGCTGACTCTTCATAATAAAGAACTATGTGATAGTCCTTTTGTATCATCTTCCACCTCCGAATCAATGAAGTGAGATTTTGATTTGCTGGTCTCCAACCCGAAAGCTCTGCTAAGACTCTCAATTACCCTAAGTAATTGAGCCATTCCTGTGATTCTCCTTTTCCAAACTAAAGAATGTCATCAACAAATAAGAGATGAGTGATAAATATATGCCTTGTGACCATGATCCCAAAGATATTTTTAGCTTGCTTTTCTGCCAATATCATCCTACTGAAACTTTCAACAACTAGGAATAACAATGGTGAAATATAACAAATCCTGTCTTAATCCTCTTGTAGCCTTGAAGAAAGTAGATGGGATACCATTGATGAGGATAGAAAAATGTACTGACAAAATACAAGCCATGATCCAATCCACCACATTAAATGTTAGTCCCAATCTATATAAAGCCAACTTCAAGAATGTTTAGTCAATACAGTCATAGGCTTTCACAAGATCTAGTTTCAACATCAAGGCTTTAATATGTTTTGAGCTATAGCAATAGCATCATGTATTTGAAAATTCTTCAGGAAACCAAATTGTTCTAGAGAGAAATGTACATCTAGTTTATCTCTTAGCATTAGCGCAATGATTTTGGAAATCAATTTATATAAAAGATCACAAAGAGAAATCAGACGAAAATCATTAAAAATCAATGGTTTATATTTCTTCGGAATTTAAGGCACCTGTAATCTTCAGAGAAATTCTGGACAACTCCACCATATGAAGGTCCCTGCCCATCTAGTCAAAAAAGAATCATTTCCACCTCTTCTAATGTCACAGGTCGGCCAACTTCTTCATTTTCTTCATTTGAAAAAGTTTCTGGGATATACTGTCTCACCCTAATCTTCAATCTCTAGATCACTCCTAGCTGTATATTGTTCTTGAAAATGTCTGAACAACTTCCTTATGTATGCCCTCTAATTTGTATACCACCTCTCCATCTTCTCGATTCACTTCCCATATACCATTATCCCTCCTTTATGTGGCATATCTGTGAAAATACTTATGTTCCAATCTGTTGCCTATAACCAAATTGTTTGGTTTTTGAGTTGCCACCCCTCTTCTTGAATTATCAGTTTATATCTCTTCCTATTTTCCAGAATTTGGCATTCATGTAAAACCTTCCAAGAGAAGATATCCACATGAGATGGATCTGCCAGGTACTCCAACTTCTCATCTATTAATTCCAATTCATCCGTCAGCACTTTCTTCTTCTTCCTCTCCCATTGTTTGACTCTTTGTTTTAACTGCCCCAATTTCTCGCAAACCCTATTCATGTGACTCCACCTCCTTTGAAGAGTTGCTAGTCCAACAAGAATATACTAATTGCTGAAAACCCTTCTCCTTTAGCCACATATTATTGAATTGAAAAGGAAGTTTATGACATACTCGAGAGTCGTTCCATTCTAAGAAAACCCTGTTAAGCTCTTTTATGTTTTCCCAACTGCTGTCTACAATTACGGAAGTAAACTACAGTGATTTCCTTAATTTCTGGAAACCAACTGCAGTAATTTCCTTAAATTACAGAAATCAACTGCAGTTAATTAATTTCTTGTTGGGAGCTTCTGGAGTGGTCCATTACTCCCTCTGCAGTTCTCTACCATGATCTGTGGAACACTTGACACATAGCCAACAGAAGCTTGATGGAAGCTTGGCTATATATACTTCTGTTTGGTCCCCAAGCTCACTAACTCAATCCCCTTCAGCCTTACACCATCAAGTTGAGTGAGCAGAGCTTGGAAGTGCCACACGGATGAGAGATCTTAGGTAGTCGCTTTGTTGTTCACGCTTGTTCAATCATCCCTTTGATATCTTTTCAAGGTTACGCATATTTTCTGGAATACGAAGTCATCGTTCGTTGTTGTTGACCGCTGTGGCTACCCACTTGGTTTGCGCAGCCAGAATACTTGAGTCCTCCTCTCTTAGATATTTTGGTATCTCGAAGTTCATGTGTTTAGCAGGACTACGTTATTAGAATACCACCCCGTGATCGCGCACTATATATATAGACAGGCTCACTCTTCCCGTAATAACATTTTGGCCAAAAGTCGTTTGGCATCAAATATCATTCCAGCAAAAGAAATCTGCCAATCTATAGCTCGAGCCAACGCCATCGTAAACACATCAAAAAATAAAAGAGGAAGAGACTGCTACGCTTGAGGCATCAGAGTGTGAGGAGCATCAATGGCCGGAGGTATTTTTCTTGGGCATTAAAGTTTTATTTTACAATTCTTTTAAGTGTTTTATTCCGCATTACAGAATCGTTATTAAGCTTACATTTGGTATCAGAGCCATTTTTATCTCTACCTTGGTGTTTATAGACATGCTCTATTTTGCTAATGCCATATTTAGAGAATTTTATGAATTAAGACATTTATTTGGAAATATGTTTAATTTTTGCTCATTTTTTTTTGCTTATAATATTGGTTTAATTATATGCAATTTGAATAATTATTGTGCAAAATTTATTAACTATGCTCGTTATTTAATTTGCATGAATTGATTATTTCTGTTTTAAATTAAAACATGCTATTTTGGATGAGTATACGAGACCCATCGTTAAATATTATGCATGAATTTTGTAGTTTTGTTTATGCAAATTATCATTATTTTCATATCAAGTTAATTTTTATGCATAAAAGAAATAATGTCTAATGATCCATCTAATTTTAATTGATTAGATAATAGCCACAACATCTTTAATTAAATAATATTATATATTATGATTAGTTAGGATCACGTAAAGATTATTTAGACTTTAAATTGTAATTAATTATACTAAATATAATAAATTTTATCCTACAAGAATTTTTATTATATTTTTATTATTAATTAGGATAAAATATTCATAACTTACCCACATGAATTATGAATTAATAGTTTTATCATAAAGTTCAAAACTAAGATAGAATTTATATCAAATTATAATCATAATATACCCTTATAATTATGAATTAAGTGAATAATTTGGTAAATTCTATTATAAAGAATAATTGAATCTGCTTGAATTGAAAATTTAGTCCACAAGCGATTTTATGTCATTAGATTCAATTTTAAGCATGGTTTACATTGGTAAAGCATGAAATTTTATTTAGGACTCAAATTTAACATAAGCACATGATATTTAATTTTATGCAGTTGTACAACCTGCAAATTTCTCTGAAATTCGTTGTGATATCCCTGAATTTAAGGGAGATAACTATAAGGTTTGGAAGGAGAGGGTTCTCCTTCATTTGGGGTGGATGGACATAGACTATGCTATTAGGAAAGATAAACCACCGACACTTACTAATACCAGCACTACAACGGACATCATGTTTTATGAACAATGGGAGAGATCTAATCGCCTAAGCATGATGTTCATTAAGACTAAAATTTCAGCTGGTATTCGTGGTTCTGTTGATCAGCATGAAAAGGTCCGAAACTTGCTGAAAGCCATTGATGATCAATTCGTCACTTCAGAAAAGGCACTAGCAAGCACCCTAATCATGAAGTTCTCATCCCTAAGGCTCACCAGTGTGAAAGGTGTGCGCGAGCACATCATGCAAATGAGGGACATTGTGGCTCAATTGAAAAAACTCGAGGTTGAAATATTGGAGTCTTTCCTGGTGCACTACATCCTGAACACCCTTCCGCACCAATACGGACCCTTCAAAATTTCATACAACACACATAAGGATAAATGGTCAATTAATGAACTCATGACCATGTGTGTTCAAGAGGAAGAGAGACTGGTGATGGAACTGGGAGAAAGTGCAATGCTAGCAACGCGTGGAAATGGCAAATCTCAAGCCAATCGGAAAGGGAAAGTCCCTCCCCAAGCTGATATCAAGAAGGATTCCAAATGTTTTTTCTGTAAAAATAAGGGACACATGAAGAAGGAATGCGCCAAATTTCAGAAATGGCTTGCGAACAAAGGTAATTCAATCTTGTTTGTTTGTTATGAATCTAATATGGTTAATGTCAATATTAACACCTGGTGGATTGATTTTGGATCAACAATTCACATTTCGAATTCCTTGCAGGGTTTGCAAAACCCAAGGAAGCCAATGGGAAGTGAGCAAAGCATCTTATCAAGAAACAAGATGGGCTCACATGTGGAAGCTATAGGAACATGTTATTTAACTTTAAGTAGCGACTTTGTTTTAGAATTAGAAAAGACCTTTTATGTTCCAAGTTTTTCTAGAAACTTGATTTCAGTTTCAAGACTTGTACCTTTTGGATATTTCTTTAACTTTTCAAAAACATCCTTCAATTTATTTTATAAATCTGATTGTGTTGGGAATAGTATCTTGTCTAATGGTCTTTACTGCATTAATTTACAAAACAATGTCACTTATGATTCAATGCATGTTCACACTGGCACTAAAAGATGTGTTATTAATGAAGATTCCTCTAAATTATGGCATCAAAGACTAGGTCATATCTCCATAGAAAGAATTAAAAGATTGGTAAATGAAGGGGTACTTAATACTCTAGATTTTACTGATTTTGACACTTGTGTGGATTGCATAAAGGGAAAGCAAACCAACAAGTCAAAGAAAGGTGCCAATAGGAGTTCAGACATATTAGAGATCGTACATACTAATATATGTAGTCCAGAGATGGACTCACATGGTCAGAGACACTTCATCTCCTTTATAGATGATTACTCACGATATATGTATCTCTACATGCTTCATAAAAAGAGCGAAGCATTAGATGCCTTTAAGATCTTTAACGCTGAAGTAGAGAAACAATGCGGCAAGCAAATTAAGATCGTGAGATCAGATAGAGGTGGAGAATATTATGGTAGATACACAGAAGATGGACAAGCACTTGGGCCATTTGCAAAATTTCTTCAAGAGCATGGGATTGTTGCCCAGTACACCATGCCTGGTTCACCTAACTAGAATGGTGTAGCAGAAAGAAGAAACCGAAAATTATTGGACATGGTGCGGAGTATGCATAGCAGCTCCAATCTTCCTAAATCCTTGTGGACTGAAGCACTTAAGACGACAATGTATATATTAAACCGAGTTCCAACCAAGGCTGTTCGTAAAACGCCATTTGAATTATGAAAAGGTTGGAAACCGAGTTTGCGACATATGCGCGTTTGGGGATGCCCGTCTGAAGTGGGAATATATAATCCACAAGAGAAGAAGCTGGACCCAAGGACCATTAGTGGGTATTTCATTGGATATGCTGAAAGGTCTAAAGGTTACAGATTTTATTGTCCATCTCACAGCACTAGGATTGTGGAAACAAGAAATGCAAAGTTTCTTGAAAATGACTTGATCAATGGGAGTGATCAAACCAAGAACATAGTTTCTGAGAAGGATCATTCAGAATCTCAACCTTCCACCTCAAGTGATAGATTGGTTATTGTTCATAGCACCCCTCAAGTACAAACTAGTGTTGAACAACCAATTGTTGAAGTTCCACAAGCTGCTGACGACATTCTAGTAGATCAGGTAGTTCAAGAGTTTCCAAGAACTTTTGAACAACGAGTTGAACCACATACTTCTCAGGAAGATGGTTGTACAACATTAAGAAGATCTACTAGACCAAAGAGATCAACAATTCCTGATAATTATGTTGTGTATCTGCAAGAATCTGACTATAACATTAAAGCCGAAAATGATCTCGAATCTTTTTCACAAGCTATGAGTTGCAAAGAATCAAAATTATGGTATGATGCCATGAAGGAAGAGATGAATTCTATAAAGAGTAACGAAGTCTGGGATCTTTTTGAGTTCCCTAATGGTGCAAAAGCCATTGGATGTAAATGGGTCTTTAAGACAAAGAAAGACTCATTGGGCAACATGGAGAGATACAAGGCAAGACTTGTTGCTAAGGGATTCACTCAGAAAGAAGGGATCAACTACACTGAGACTTTCTCTCCTGTATCTAAGAAAGATTCCTTGTGCGTTATTATGGCATTAGTAGCCCATTTTGACTTGGAGTTGCAACAAATGGATGTGAAAATGACATTTCTCAATGGAGATCTAGAGGAGGAGGTTTACATGAAACAACCTGAAGGATTCCCCTCTAGTGATGGTGAGAAATTGGTTTGCAAGCTCAAGAAGTCATTATACGGTTTAAAACAAGCATCCCGCCAATGGTATTTGAATTTCCATAATGTAATTTATTCTTTCGGTTTTGTAGAAAATATTATGGATCAATGTATATACCTGAAAGTTAGTGGGAGTAAAATCTGTTTTCTTGTTTTATATGTGGATGACATTTTGCTAGCAACGAATGATAAGGGTTTGCTGCATGAGGTGAAACAATTCCTCTCTAAAAATTTCGATATGAAGGATATGGGTGAGGCATATTATGTCATTGGCATTAAGATCCATAGAGACAGATTTCGAGGCATCTTGGGTCTGTTACAGGAAACCTATATTAATAAAATTTTAGAGAGATTTCAGATGAAGGATTTTTCACCAAGTGTAGCTCTCATTGTGAAGGGTGATAGGTTCAATTTGAACCAATGCACGAAGAACGACTTTGAAAGGGAACAAATGAAGAACATTCCATATGCTTCTGCTATCGGAAGCCTAATGTATGCTCAGGTCTGCACAAGACTTGACATTGCATTTGTTGTGGGAATGTTGGGACGATATCGGAGTGATCCAGGTTTAGACCACTGGAGAGCTGCAAAGAAAGTAATGAGGTACCTTCAAGGAATCAAAAACTACATGCTTATGTATAGACGGACATACAATTTGGAAGTAATTGGCTACTCAGGTTCTGACTTTGCTAGATGTATTGATTCATGCAAATCAACATCAGGATACATTTTTATGATGGCCGGTGGAGCTGTATCATGGAGGAGTGCCAAGCAGACCTTGATTGCCACTTCCACTATGGAAGCTGAGTTCGTCTCCTGTTTTGAGGCTACTTTACATGGTGTATGGCTTAAGAGTTTCATTTATAGGCTTAGATTTATGGATTCTATATCTAAGCCATTGAAAATATATTGTGACAATTCAGCTGTTGTTTTTATGGCTGAAAACAACAAAAGTGGGAGTCGAAATAAACACATCGACATTAAGTATTTAGCTATAAGAGAATGTGTTAAAGAAAAGAAAGTAGTCATTGAGCACATTAGCGCTGAGTTGATGATCGCTGATCCTTTGACTAAGGGCATGCCACCATTTAAATTCAAGGATCATGTAGTGAATATGGGACTTGGTTCCATTATGTAGTTTCTCATTGTATGGACAATGTTATTTTAATGAAATTCTTAATTATTGTGATGTTTTTCTCATATTTATGTGCACCTTAATTTGATTTGAGAAAATTCATCTGTGTAGGACCAAGAATAAACATAAGGTTTATTCATTAAGAAATTGTTGCCACATAAATTATAATAATAATAAATACCTAGTAATACATGAAAGATAATACTCGTCATTAGAGGACTTATCGCCATGATTCATGTATCTATTACTTAATACAGATTATCAATGGGTTTTAAGATGAGACATTAAGATTGGAAGTATGGACCAAGTGGGAGAATGTTAAGCTCCTTTACGTTTTCCCAACTGCTGCCTACAATTACGGAAGTAAATTGCAGTCATTTCCTTAATTTTTGGAAACCAACTGCTGTAATTTTCTTAAATTACGGAAATCAACTGCAATTAATTAATTTCTTGTTGGGAGATTATGGAGTGGTCCATTACTCCCTCTGCAGTTCTCTACCATGATCTGTGGAACACCCAACAGAAGCTTGATGGAAGCTTGGCTATATATAATTCTGTTTGGTCTCCAAGCTCACTGACTCAATCCCCTTCAGCCTTACACCATCAAGTTGAGTGAGCAGAGCTTGGAAGTGCCACACGAATGAGAGATCTTAGGTAGTCGCTTTGTTGTTCACGCTTGTTCAATCATCCCTTTGATATCTCTTCAACATTACGCATATTTTCTAGAATACGAAGTCATCGTTCGTTGTTGTTGACTGATGTGGCTGCCCACTTGGTTTGCGCAGCCGGAATACTTGACTCCTCCTCTCTTAGATATTTTGGTATCTCGAAGTTCATGCGTTTAGCAGGACTACGTTATTAGAATATCACCCCGCGATCGCGCACTATATATATAGACAGACTCACTCTTCCCATAATAAAATTTTGGCCAAAAGTCGTTTGGCATCAAATATCCTTCCAACAAAAGAAATCTGCCAATCTGTAGCTCGAGCCAACGCCATCGTAAACACATCATAAAATAAAAGAGGAAGAGACTGCTACACTTGAGGCATCAGAGTGTGAGTAGCATAAATGGCCGGAGGTATTTTTCTTAGGCATTAAAGTTTTATTTTACGATTCTTTTAAGTGTTTTATTCCGCATTACAGAATCGTTATTAAGCTTACAAATCCGCAAGTGGTTTGATAGCCTAGACGCAGCCACCCATGTCCTACAACCACCTTGTTGAAAATTGAAATAATAGATTATCCTTTATCAAAAATCTATCCAATCTTTTGCCTATGCAAGACTCACCCATTCTTCCATTTGCCAATGTTGGGAGAGTTGGAACTGGAACCACATCCACCAGATTATGTTGTTCAAAAAACTGTTTGAAATATGCAACTTTTGGATCCACTTTTCCTTTTCCAACACAAACCTCACATATCAAAAGTATGAGGTTTAGGTCACCAACTAAAATCAACCTTTCAATACTCAAAAGACCACTCAAAAAAACATTGTCCCATCAAACTCTCCTATCTAAATATGTTGCATAGCAATTAAGGATGTGAAACCCCCTGTTTGTACCTCGAAACATACCAGTCAACAAAATACTAACCAAAGTGTAGTATGGAATGAACCTGACTCTCAAGGGGTCCCAAATAGCTACATGACCCCCAGAATGGCCCCGCACTTCTATTGCACAAAGGTGCCACTCAGGGAACATGCTTAGAGAGAATCTTCTTACCTTCATATGAGAGACATTGTTTCTTGTATAAGAATTAAGATTGGGCTATGTACCTTAAATATATACTTGATATTGGCTAGCTTATTTTTGTAGAGATTGCAAGAAATTTTCTATTGCTAATGAAATCGAATTGAAATCAAAAGACAAAAATTTCTTCTACTATTTTGCAGAAAGGAAAACACACGATAGAAACATATGCAATAACATGCAACCATCAAAACACAAGGAACAAAATGATTTTATAGGGGAACCCAACTAGGAAAAACCCCTCCACTGCTTTGCATTAATTCAGATGAGAAAGAGAATCAATTACAATGTCTTGCTTCAACTTTGAAGCACACCCTGCACTGTAAAATTGTTCTCCTGCTTCTTGACTTGCTCTGGCCAACACTTAGCCAATTCAAACCTCAGCCAACCTCCTATTTCCTTACGCAATCATGGAGGAATTAAGCTCCTAAAAAGATAGGGAAATTCCCTATTTCCTTGCGCAAATCCAAGGGGAATTGATCACCTGCTCAATGCAAAAGCACTGTACACTCAACAATATACAATTATAAATATAAATGTGCCTTTTCCATCCACTCAACTAGGCAATTCGAATTCCATGCATGATTAGGTCTATTTTTAGTTGATTGACTAGTTAACTAAGAGATCAATGAGTTAACAACAATCATAACTACTCAACTGACCTTCAACTGACTCAACTAATGACTAAAGCTCAGTTAACTGAGTTCAACTAACAATAACTCAACTAGATTGCTAGATCTTAGCAATCAACTCATGCACAACTCTACTTGTAGCCACAAACTCGAATTTACTGACTTAACTAGTAGGCAATTCCATGTCACTTCAGCGAACTGTAATCCAAGTCATCCTGTTGTTGTGGAAAATCGAATTTTCTCCATTTGACTAAGGCACTAGTCAAATGAAGCCTTTTCTTGCTACAATTCCAATGCTCCCTCTTAGTAAGAAAAGGGTTCTGCACAACCCCAATCTTGCTCCTGTAGGAATGTACTATAACGAGACTCCCTCTCATTGTTGTTGCTTAGCAACAATTGCAACTGAGAAATATCCGAAATATTGAATCAACTATGTCTCTAAGATGCAACTGTCTCCTGAGCATTTGACTGCTACTAGTCTCTGCACTGTCTACTGCGAAAATTGCACTGTTGTTGATTCTGCACTATGCCTCTTGCATTGCTATCAATACCGCTATGTGCTCCTCAACGTCTAATTGCAACTAGTCTGCAACTGTCGCTCAAGATCTGACTGCATCAACTGAGACTGATCCTTCTGCTATTGAATACTGTGGGCCCTTGTAGCAAGGGTAATGATCCATGAGAAGAGTATACTGCTACTTCTCTCCTATGGACCCTGCCCAAATCTTTGCAACTCTGGGACTAAGGCTCTACATCGCCCCACCTCACTCCTGGAGGTATATTTGCATGCATGGCGAAATCTACCTCTAATTTATAGATTTTTTTCACTCTATGTCCAATCTGTTTCACTTGTCTAGTAGCAACATGATTTAGAAAAGCTTTGCCCTTGCTGAACACAATATCATAACCTCTGTCCTCCAATACAGCTATAGAAGTCAATTTTTTCTTCAGCCCAGGCACATACATTACATTTTTCAAGTAAAGATGGGAACTTGACTCCCTCTTAAAGGTGACAATACCAATTCCTTTGGTACTATACCTCTCATCATCTCCAAATTCTATGTACAATTTGAGATCCTTCTCCTCTATGCTATTGAAGAATCCCTTGTTTCCTGTCATATGTTATGAGGCACCAGAATCTAGGTACCACTCACTCCCTCTTACAGTGCTTGCTATGCATGCAATCAGGGTGAAGTCAAATTCGAATTGGGAGGTGAGAGCATCACCTCCTGCTCCTCCTGAGGTCTTCTTATTGGATTTATTGTGTTGACACTTGGTTGCATAGTGTCCATAATCGTGGCAGTGAAAACATTTTATCTTGCCATTGTTCTGACTGGATTTTGCCTCTCCTTGGGCCTTCATGCCTTTGGCCTTCTTTCCTTTGCCAACTAGAGCACAATCTTCTTCCTCATCTGCAATGGATGTGACACCATCTCTAATGTTTCTTTTGATCTCCTCTTACACCAAATTAGACCAAATTCTCTCCCAATCTAGCAGTTTGTCTCTTCCATTCACTGAATCCTGATAGCTGTGTCCAGATTTCAGAAGGCCAAGGAGTGCTAAACTCACAAGTTCAGATGATGGCACTGTTATGAAACCAGCTCAAGAAAATATAGAAAAGATAAATCCACGCCTTAGAATTCAGCCTCTTCGAGGGGGCAACCTCCTTTACATTACATAAATGAACAATTCTTGGATGATACAAATGAAAATACCTCCTTTCTATATATAGGAGTCTAAGTGGTCCCAATACAATCAAAGCCTACATAACAATAATATTGTAGGGCACAAAAGTAACAATGATGGGCTTCTATGTGGCATAATAGTAACAATATGGGGGTAATAGGGGCACAACAATATAAATAGGGGGTATAACTACAATAGTAATGGGGTAATCACTAGTATTATAGGGACCCAACATGCCCCTCTCCTTCAAAAAAGTGTTGTCCTCAACGCTTGAGCAGTTTTGGATACTTCTGCATAAAATTCTCATCCTCCCATGTGGAATCTTCAGCGGATAAGTTCTTCCACTTGATAAGATACTCTGAAATTGATCGATTTCGTAGCTGTCGAGTTCTTGTTTCTGTGATTGCTTCCGGTTCCAATATAATTTTTCCTTCCTCGTCAAGTTCTGGCAATATTGTTTGAATTGGGAGCTTGTCACCTATAACCTTCTTTAAACATGAAACATGGAAAACTGGGTGCAATCGAGAAGCTGCAGGAAGCTCCAATTTGTATGCCATAGTACCAATCTTTTCCAACACCTTGTACGGACCATAATACTTTGGTGATAATTTATTATCCTTCTTAGCTTGCTTTAGGGACATTTGCTTATATGGTTGTAGCCGTAGGAATACCCAATCACCTACATCAAAACTTCTTTCACTGCGATGTTGATCTGCCTGTTGTTTCATTCTATTTTGTGCCAACACGAGGTTATCCTTTAAGAGTTGGAGGACTTGTTGTTGATGTTCGATGTGATGTTCCACTGCCTGAACCTTAGAATTTTCTCTTAAATATGATGTGATGGATGGTGGTTGATACCCATAAAGTGCCATAAATGGGGTCATTTTTGTTGCTGTATGGAAGGAAGTGTTATACCACCATTCAGCCAGAGGCAACCATTTGACCCATTGTGTCTGTTTATCAGATACAAAGCAACGAAGATATCCTTCCAAACATTTGTTTACTATCTCAGTTTGCCCATCAGATTGAGGATGATAAGATGAGCTATGAGCTAACTGAGTACCAAGACAAAAAAATAATTCCGTCCAAAAATTTCCAGTGAAAATGGGATCTCTGTCACTTACAATAATCTTTGGGTTTCCATGTAGCTTTTGAACTGTTTCCATAAATGCAGTAGAAACTGTACTGGCTTTAAATGGATGTGATAATGCACAAAAGTGTGCATACTTGGTAAGTCTGTCAACTACCACCATGATGACACTCTTTCCCTCAGACTTGGGTAAACCTGTGATAAAATCCATTGAAACCTCCTCCCAACGTTGGCTTGGAATGGATAAAGGTTGTAATAGACCTGGTGTCTTAATTGTTTCAACTTTATTTTGCTGGCAAACCAAACATTCCGCCACAAACTTTTGAATATCTGATTTAAGGCCATCCCAAAAAAATTCCTTCTTAACCCTGTGGTAAGTTTTTAAAAATCCTGAGTGCCCTCCTAAGGGAGAAGTGTGCAATTCCATAAGAATCTTTTGTTTTAGCTGGGAATTCTTACAGAGGTATAAGCGATCTTTGTACCATAACGAATCATTTTGCCAGCTAAATGTATCAGAAGTACTGGAATCTTGTTGTAGCTTTTGAATAAGTGCCCACACTTCTTCGTCATTCTTCCATTCCTCCCTTGCTTCGTTTATCCAATCTGGTTGGATAATAGAAATGGCACACAACAATGCTTCCACATCCTCATCCTTTCTTGAGAGTGCATCTGCCACCACATTTTGCTTCCCTTTTTTGTAGATGATTTCAAAGTCATAACCCAACATCTTTGTGACCCACTTTTGTTGCTCTTCAGAGGATAATCTTTGTTCTAAAAAGTATTTAAGGCTATCATGATCTGTTTTTACCTTGAAGTGTCTTCCCATTAGGTAGGGTCGCCATTTCTTAAGTGCATGGAGTATTGCCAACATTTCCTTCTCATAAATAGCTTTGCTTAAAAACTTTCCCTTGATTGGACGACTTTCAAAAGCAATGGGTCTTTCATCTTGCATTAGAACAGCACCAATTCCATTTCCTGAAGCATCACATTCCACAATAAAGGTTTTTGTGAAGTCCGGTGTAGCTAAGACCGGTGCTTGGCACATTGCCTCTTTAAGATGTTCAAAGGCCTTTGTTGCTTCCGAAGTCCATGAAAATGAATCTTTCTTCAATAATGTTGTTAGAGGTGCTGCTATTCTCCCATAATTCTTAACAAACTTGCGATAATACCCTGTCAACCCAAGAAATCCTCGCAGATGCTTTATGGATGTGGGGATTTTCCATTCCTTAATGGCTTTAATTTTGCTAGGGTCTACCTTAACTCCTTCATGAGATACAATATGACCCAAATATTCCACCTCCTGGACTCCAAAGAAACATTTGGATCTTTTTGCATATAATTGTTTCTCCTCCAATAGTTGTAGCACCTTGTCAACATGTTCAACATGATCCTTCCAAGACTTGCTGTAGATTAGTATATCATCAAAAAATACTAACACAAATTTTCTAAGGAATGGTTTGAAAATTGAATTCATCAAACCTTGAAATGTTGAAGGTGCATTGGTAAGGCCAAAAGGCATGACCAAAAATTCATAATGACCCTCATGAGTTCTAAATGCTGTTTTTGGAATGTCTTCAATCTTCATTCTGATTTGATGATATCCCGAACGAAGATCCAACTTGGTGAAGTAAATTGATCCATGCAATTCATCCAGTAATTCATCAATAACAGGAATGGGGAACTTATCTTTAATAGTGAGCTTGTTGAGCTCCCTATAATCTGGACACATGCGCCATGATCCATCCTTCTTGTGCACCAATACTACTGGAGCTGAGAAAGAACTTTGACTCGGTTGAATTATACCAGCCTCTAGCATTTCTGCAACCATACGTTCAATTTCACTTTTTTGGACATATGGATATCTGTACGGCCTGATGTTTGGAGGAACACTTCCTGGAATCAGATGAATAGCATGATCATGATCACGCATAGGTGGGAGACCTTTGGGAGTCTCAAATACCTTGGAATGATTGTCCAGGACTTTTTGGAGATCTGGAGAAATAGATGATTCCAATGTGGAAACATCTAGCGAACATAATTGTGCAATTACACCTCTTTGCTCCTTTTTTAGAAGCTTTGTCATGCCATTAGAGCTGATTATCTTTCCTGGTTTCCCTGCAATACCCCTTAATTCAACTTCCTTTCCTTCCACAGAAAATTTCATGAAAAGTTCTTGAAAATTAAAAGCTATTGTACCCAAGGATTGTAGCCATTGGACTCCTAGTACAACATCAGCACCTCCCATTGGAATGGAAAGCATTGGGCTAGTCAATACATATTCTCCCATGGATAGCTTGATATTATGGCACTTTCCAGAACAATTTATTGTTCCTCCATTTGCAATCATCACTTGACACTCTGGTGCTGGATATAGGAAGCAATTCAATTCTTTTGCTACCCTACAATGAATAAAATTGTGGGTGCTTCCTGAATCAATCAACACTATTACCTTTTTCTTCTTGATTTGTCCTTCTATCTTGATGGTTTGAGGAGTGGTAATTCCCGCCAATGCATTACAAGATATGGTCGGATTTATTTGTTCTTCATCTAGGCTTTGTTCCTGGAATATATCCTCTTCTTTTGACCTTTCTTGCTCCTTTTCTTCTTCCTCTTCACAATCTATGTAGAATAATTTCTTCTCAGCACACTTATGACCTTTTGTGTATTTGCTATCACAATTGTAACAAAGCCCTTTTGCTCTTTTTTCTTCCAATTTTTGTGGTGTCAACCTTGTAGGTTGTGGAAGACTATGGGCAACAACACTTCCGTCTTTATAGTTGTGAACGGTATGCTTCCTAGTTGCCATAATTTTGCTTTCCATTTTTCTTGCTAACCTGAATGCCTTCTCTAATGAATCAGGTTCCCAAAGGCGCACATCATGTTGGATATTATCCTTTAAAGACCCTATGAACACATCAATCCTATGCTCCTCTGGAATATCTTTTACCCTTATGTTCAATTTTTGGAACTCCTCAATGTGCTCCATTATTGAACCCTTTTGTTTGAGACTTATCAATTGGCTAAAAAAAGTGTTTCTTTTTGTATCCTCATAATGTGCTATCAATTCTTCCGTAAAAATTGCCCAAGTGATAAATTGTTTACGAGAACAAAGCCATTGATACCATACAAACTGATTTGGTTCCAAATATAAAGTTGCCATACGTACCTTTTGTGTGTTTTGCACATTATTGAGATCGAAGAATTGCTCCATCTGTAATATCCATGTGGCAGGATCCTTGCCATCAAACTTCCTCATATCGATTTTTGGAACATGGTGAGTCTTCGATCCAACATTAGAGTCTATGGAATCATGATTAACATTTCTTTTATTCTCATCATGAGTTTCCTTTACTACCTTTTCACCATTAGTGACCCTTTCTTGTAGCAACTTCTTCAATTCATCCATCTTATCATCCATGCCATCAATTTTAGCATCCATGCCATTCACCTTAGCTTCCATGCCATCCATCTTAGCTTCCATGCCCTTTATCTTAGATTCCACGCCATTTACCTTAGCTTCTGTTAGCTTTTGTGAGCGTGACATTTGTTGCACTTGTTCTTGTAATTTTGATATATCATGTAGCATTTCTTCCTCTTCTTCATGAGTCATGCTAGAGCTTTCAGGTTCCTTACTAGGTGTTTTCATTTTCTTTCCTCGGGGCATCAGTTACCGATAATAATGTTTTACTATGCCCTTTGAATTCCGTTAAACCAAGCTTACACAAAAATTAAAAAAAAAAACTACACACATTTTTTCACTTTATAGAAGCCTGATATTGAATCTGATGTATCTCTGTAATTTCGGATCATCCAATTCTGAAAATGCTACCTGCAGTAGCCTTCTACGTCCTCTTTCCAATGCCACAAGTCTGAGCCAAATTGGATTCTCCAAGGAAGAGTTATGTGAAATCTCCCACAGTGACTTGCTTTTAGACTGTTTCAGTAGAGCGAACTTGTACGACGTGCCACGAGTCACTGTTTCAACCTTTGAATCTAAAACACACATACAAGAAACTACAGTCCGTCCTCTTTCTGTACCTTTTTACGAAATTTCAATCTGATCCTCAGAGAGAGAGTTATGACGATTTTCCCCAGGTCACCTGTTTTTAATGTAATTCAGGAGTCTGCAAAAAGGCAAACTTCCTCAGATCATATCTCAGAAAATATCGCGCGAAAAGCTCTGAAATTTGGACCCAAGGTTCAACGCCAATTCTTCTCAAATGGGTTTTTTTTTGCGACTTCTGAAACGTTACAGAGAAAAAGTTATAGTGAAAATTCCACGATGACCTGTTTGGAGCAGCGAAACCCTAGAATCCAAAGCTCTGATACCAAATGTTATGAAACCAGCTCAAGAAAAGATAGAAAAGATAAATCCACGCCTTAGAATTCAGCCTCTTCGAGGGGGCAACCTCCTTTACATTACATAAATGAACAATTCTTGGATGATACAAATGAAAATACCTCCTTTCTATATATAGGAGTCTAAGTGGTCCCAATACAATCAAAGCCTACATAACAATAATATTGTAGGGCACAACAGTAACAATGATGGGCTTCTATGTGGCATAATAGTAACAATATGGGGGTAATAGGGGCACAACAATATAAATAGGGGGTATAACTACAATAGTAATGGGGTAATCACTTGTATTATAGGGACCCAACATGCACATTTTCTCCTACTCCTCCAAGCTCATCTCGAACTTGAGTGAATTTGGAGAGGTATTGTGGAATGATTCCATTTTTTTGCATTCGAATGCTCTTGAGTTTATCTCTCAATGCCAATTTTTTGGCATCACTGCTGCTCTAGAATAAATCTATGAGAATTTTCCACATTGCAAAAGTTGTCTCTTTTCCATGCAAGTTCGAAACCACATGATCTTTGACACTTTCCAGAATAATCCTCCTGGCTCTTACTGTGTCTTTTTTCCACTGAGCAAGTGCTTGTGCATCTGATGCTACAGGTTTTGTAATATCAGTTTGTGTATATTCCCATACTCCATTATCATCTAGGACAACTTCCATCCTATCTTTCCAAGCACAAAAATTCGAGGTGCCCTCCAATGCATATTCCAACCTCAATCCGTTGAAAGACATTTTTCCTGCACTGAAGAGAATCTGCACCAAAAACTCTGCAAATAAAAATTTCTCTGAGAGAAGATCTGGAACAAGGTTTCTATGTAGTCTTTTGAGGCTTTGATACCATGTAGAAATTGCAAGAAATTTGCTACTGCTAATGAAATCGAACTGAAATCAAGAGACAAATTCTTCTACTATTCTGTGGAAAGGAAAACACATGATAGAAACACATGCAATAACATGCAACCATCAAAACACAAGGAACACAATGATTTTACAGGGGAACCCAACTAAGAAAAACCCCTCCGCTGCTTTGCATTAATTCAGATGAGAAAGAGAATCAATTACAATGTCTTGCTTCAACTTTGAAGCACACCTTGCACTATAAAACTGTTCTCCTACTTCCTGACCTGCTCTGGCCAACACTTAGCCAATTCAAGCCTCAACCAACCTCCTATTTCCTTGTGCAATCCTAGAGGAATTAAGCTCCTAAAAGATAGGGAAATTCCCTATTTCCTTGTGCAAATCCAAGGGGAATTGATCATTTTCTCAATGCTTTTGCACTGTATGCTCAACAATATACACTTATATATACAAATGTTCCTTTTCTATCCACTCAACTACGAAATTCAAATTCCATGCATCACTGGGTCTATTTTTAGTTGATTCACTAGTTAATTGAGAGATCAGTGAGTTAACAACAGTCATAACTACTCCACTGAGCTTCAACTGACTTATTAATGATTAGAGCTCAGTTAACTAAGTCCAACTAACAATAATTCAACTAAATTGATAGATCTTAGCAATCAACTTGTTATCACTGAAAATTCTGCTGCCAAATTTTTTTAACCTAGCTTAAAGATAGGGTGTTTTCGCAGCGCATGAGTCCTTTAGCAGTTTCGTAGCGCAACCTGTTTTAGTGATTTCGTAGCGTGCTACGAAATGGGAGATTTGTTTGAATCCATAGTAGCTGTCATGCAAAATAGTTCTGGGGCGGATACATTTTACAGGTGGCATGTTCTCAAGAAGTCATCATCAATGCTTGTCATTAAGTTTGGTCAGTGTGAGTTTCTTAGAAAGGGTGCAATAATTGGTTCATTGATGGATGCATGACCAATGCCTATCATACAGCCATTTGGGCAGCAATCTTTGTTCAATAGATATGTGGACAGCTATTACAATGATGCTAATGGATCTGTTGGTTCTTCATATCATACAAAGACACTTAAACTCATCCCAGCATGCAGAGGCATAATTTTGTACCTATGGAACCATCATGGACAAAGAATATTAACCTCAATGTACTTATTTTCTGTGTTTTGGTTTATAATGATGCGCATACATGAACCAGTTGCTTCTGTTTGTTTCAGTCCAGGAAATGATGATATTTTGTATGCAGCATATGCAAACACAGTTACTTGCTTGGATGTGCGCATGGCACCTTCCAGTGGACAAGTGCAAAAGTACACATTCAATACAGAGGACATAAATCAGATTACTATGAACTTTAAGTCATCTTTTCTTGCGGCTGCAGATGACAGTGGAGAAGTAAAGATTATTGACATTCGTCAACATTGCCTTTACAAAACACTCAGATCCGTACACACAAATATTTGCAGCTCTGTGCAGTTTCATCCTTGGCGGCCATGGGAAGTTATATCTGGGGGATTAGATTCAAAAATTGTAGCATGGGACTTTTCAAGAGGAAGGCAACAAATGGTTATAGACGCTGCAGTTCCCACCACAGAAAATGCAGAAAATGCCTCGAGTACAAATCAAATTTGTAATCCTCCTTTTGTTCATGCTTTGGCGGTTCCAGAGGAAAATATGGATAAAAAAAAAACCAGGTTGTTGCTGCAGCAAGAGGTCTAGGAGGTCACAGTACCACTGCTTCCTGTATGGCGTTCTCAAGGTTTGGTGAGGCAGGCAAGTTTATTATTTCTGGCAGCAATGATGCATCTGTCAAGCTATGGAATTGGACAAGTCGGGTTGGAAGTAGCAGCAGGAGTGAAGGTCCTTTAAGTTTCAACATCAACAACTTCTAAACAAAATTCTAATAGTCAACAAATAATCGATCATTTATCTCCGTCAGTGCCTTCTATAACATTGTCTGACACATCAAAAGTTTCAAGTGCGAAATCTGTTGTTGAAGTTTCTCAGGTTCCCACTGAAACATTGAATGTAGACTTGTCAGTTATATCTCCAACTAAGAAGCGTGGCAAATAGAAACAACATGAGACTCTGAAGTTGATTGAAATGCGTGGGAATATGGAAAATAGGTTTAAAACAGAGAAGGAAAAGGTAATCTGGGAAGAGATTTCGGCATCTTTGTTCGAGCATGGAGAATGCACGTAAACTGTTTGACAATATCAGCATTAGAATTTTCTCTTACGGAATGCAACGATTAAATGCCATGTGTCAAGTGGTCTTTATAAGGATTTGATTGCCACAAGGCCGCCACTATTAGTGACACCGGGATAGAGATGTGGCACTTCTGATGGCCACCTGCATTAGTGAAATCACCAGAATCACAACGCCAGAGGCTACTTATAATGATGATGTGTTGAGCGATGTCTTTCATTTGATTGTTACAGCTTTCCGCGGTTTAGATAATGTAAATAGTCCCCTTGCAAACTGCCTACTATGCGATTATTTATGATATATATCAGTGTGCACCCCGGATGCTGCAGGGTGTTATTCCAAATAAGACACGGGAGGTGCGCCTACCACTGAAAATACATCTCCAGAAAAGAATGAAACTTCATAAAACCAAAAAATGACGAGAAAAACCTCATGCTTTAGGCATATTCATTCTCTCATTCTACCGTTCGCGCTACAAACTTTTGAAAGAGCCATCTAGCTCTATGATACTCCCGAGTCCCGACGGATTTGAACTTCGAAACTACTGCAGTGATGGAAGGCGAAAGCAAGCGGCAGGATGTGATTCTACAGACAATATCTCAGGCTTTCGCTCATAGGCTTGTGCTCTATGCAACTTCTCCAACTCTGTTGGCTTTTCCTCGAGAGAATGGTTTCTGTGATAGTGCCAAGGAATTGGGTTCCGTGGAATCGGAATACAATGGGCCATGTTTGGTTCTGCTGCGGAATTGTAGAGTACCACCTCAAGAATTTGAACAACATATTTTATGTACTTTTCTTCGAGGGTATATTATGAGGATGTACTGGTGCCAATATGTTGTCTCTAGTAAAGTTCAGATGGTATCACACATTAGGTCATTGATAAAACTTCTGAGTCCGAGTTCTAAACTTTGGGCATGCAATAAAAATGATGAAGAAGTGCAGGAAAATGTCTTTTCTGGATCTGGTGGTGCATTTGATTCTCAGGATTCAAATTTATTGGATTGCAAAGCATTATTAAAACTAAAATTCAGATTACAGACCCATCCTAGAGCACTTGCAGAATCTTTATTGGATGAGCTGCCAGAACTTAAGTGCAGTCTTCATGGGTTTACACACACTATATATGTGGTTGAGATTGATGGAACCCTTCACTATGGATTAGGCATTGGCTCAAACATGTATCTACCAGGATCCAATAGGGAGGCTCTTTCAAAAGGCTGTGTATCCAGAGCTTCAACGAAAATAGAGGAGGCAATGCATGTTGCTGACTTGAAGTTACACCGAAGCATGCTTGTGCTTGATGTCGAGTTGCATCAGGGGTTTCACAGTCAATAAGATATGTATGCAGGGCCTCACGAAAGGGTAGGTGCAATTTGCATCAGTCAAGTACAGTGAGAAAATAGAAATAACAGCACTTTTGAGCCGAAAGAGTTCAAGGAATGATTCAGACTTGTGTGTATGGCAACAGAAGAAATTGATAAAGTCTTTTTGTTGATTGTATTGGATGGGCAGACCAGCATCATAACATACAACTTTTATGCCTTGGATAAGACAGAAAATTACATTAACTGTAAGAAATAGCAGCAAAGGGAGATGTAGGGTCATGATGTTTCTGTGCATACATCGGTTTTGGGAAAACCACATATTCTATATGATTATAATGACAGATCTCAGAAGGTTGATTAAGACACTCAGGCTCTCAGAGTTATAGCCAAAGTTATATTGGACTGCCTTGTTTATATACCTTCAGAATTCCGCACCTTTGCTGCAAATATATTTTGGTCAGGGTTGAGTACTTTAACAGCAAATGCATCTCAAGTACTATTACAGGAATGTGCCGGCTATCATGAATGTGTTATGCTGCATGAACTCGGTTTTTCCATGGGTACTATTAATTGGATAAAGGGTTATCAACTTTGTTCACTTGATGCAGAACATTCTAGCATGTCTGAAGAATGCCGTGAACTAAACAGTACACAAGCAAAGGTTACAGCAAGAAATGCAGAGCTATTTGTTATTACAGCAGAAACTGAAGAATGGCAACAACAACTATTCAATTTTGTGAGGAGTTTAGAGGAAGACTGTGTTTTTTAAATCACACAGCAGTTTCGTAGCGCGCTACGAAACTGCTGTAGGTGATGTTTTCAATGCAGAATAAACAGTTTGACCGGAAATGTTAAAAGAGAGACACCTGTACATCAATACAGCCTACAGCTCATCTGGAGACATGGTATTTGGTAGCAGCGTTCAATACTTTGAGTTATTAAAGATTTGGGAACATGCTGCTACATTTTCGGAGAATGTTGGGAGACAGAGACCGTAAAAACAGAGCACATCTTTTGATCAATTAATGAGCCATCAGCGCTTTCAAGCATCCAAGGTTAGCTGGTTTATTGCATCTTTAGCTCAGCCATCTCAGCCTAACTGAAGGAGGACAGCTGTCAAGGATCCAAGAAGAATCATGTTACGAGGAGAATGGAATTAGTGTTTTAGTTTGATTAGGATTTTGTGTAATTACAGCTCAGCACTTTTGTAATTAATGAATTAGTTAAATAGCATATAGGAGTAGTTAATAGAGCCTTTGAGCTCGCTCTAGAGAGGGAAGAATGTATTCCTATAAATGGATCAGACTAGGATGTAATAGGGGTTGGAGATTTATGAAAAAACAGAGTTTTTATCAGCTTGTGTAAGAAGACTTTTGACAGTAATATAAGAATTACTTTTTCTTCCCAAGATTCATCATGTGTTCAATGCTCAGAATATGTATGGTTTTGTTATTATCCTTTATGTATTTTACAGCTCACTAAATATGCAATCACTCTGAATTCACCTAGTGCTCAGACTTCCTGTGTATATTTATGAGTTGAGGTTCTTTTTGAGAGATGTTTTGAGTGTTAAACATTATATGCCTTGGCTTCTATGATTGAGTGGTTAATAGTTTACTGCAGAAGTGTTTGACTCCATGAGCCCAATGGAAGAAGTGTTATTTTGTTGTTCCAACCAGCTTGTTTTCATAAACTGTTTGAAGAGTTAGCCATCTTTTCTTGTTAATATTTCCTATCAAAAATCAGTGAGAGAGCCCTCTCTGACTAAGGAGGCTAAGCCTTAGTCTAAAGCCTGGTTGAAATAGTTACATGAGATCTTGCTAGGTAGCAGCCCTTAGTACTGATTTTGTGATAACACAACTCATGCAAAACTCTACTTTTAGCCTACAAACTCGAATTTACTGATTTAACTAGTAGACAAAGCCATGTCACTCCAACTAACTACAATCCAAGTCATCTTGCTGATATGGAAAATTGAATTTTCTCTACTCCATTTGACTAAGGTTCTAGTCAAGTGAAGCTTTTTCTTGCTACAATTCCAACAATTTTTGATAAAGAATAATTTTTTGTGTAATATAAATCTCTAAAAATGAAGATGTACATGTACATCGGGGAGCTTGCTTACAGATTCTGAACATACTGAAAACAGGGCTCCCACATATTGCCCTCATCTAGAAACCGGAAACAGTGCTTAGTAGACTGCTCCTTATAAAACTTTAGAAAATTTAACAGTGGGACAGAGTTTTATCACTCGTGACATATATTCAACATTTCCATACAACGCAGAGGCTAAGACCAGATCAGCGACACACAAAATTTAGCTTTTGTCCCAATACCAAAATATGTAGAACATCATTAAAGACAGCAAAAAAAAGCTGATGCAGGTTTGTGTACGAGAGTGGTGCTTTTTCAAGCTCACTGGCGCTGGTTCCTTCTCCATGTAGCATGGATTGAATTTGCTGCTTGAGCACATCATCCTTCTGTTTTTTCTTGTCTGAGGTCCTGTACAGGACCACCAGTTTCTCCATGAATATCATAATTCCTCTGATTTTTGTCTGTTTAGAATAATTCCTTTCATCTTTGGCCCAAAACTGTTGCTAAACTTTACATGGGGCATAATATAGCTTCTCCAGTAAGTCCTGGAATTTTGGGGGCTGGGGGTATTTGCTTTGATGAGCTCCCCAGGTTGTCTTGCTGCTCCATGAAGGCTCTGAACCAATCCTGGGATTCAAAAGGGTCACCCAGGTCTTGCTGCCTCTGCTGTGGTTATTGCTCAGGTATGAGGTTCTTATTGTCCACTAGATCCACCATACTATATGCTTCTGAGAAACCAAATTGATATGGAAAACAGGGCATTCTGGAAAGCTTGTTTCTCTATTGCCTTAAAAAACTGTTAATAAATAATAAATGGTGGCTTAGCTAGGGTGCCCAGAGAGCCGGATTTATCTTTGGAAACCAGAGCTGTCACAATAGCTGGCATAAGTTTTCCCAATTAGGCCTGATATATGTTATATTGAGCGAATGCTTTAGGCACACAATTCATGGATCATTGTACAATCCTGCAAGAGATCATGAAGTTAGTATTGTCCATCGTTTTGGGTCATGTTGAGTGTGTGAAATGGGGCTGCTAGGAGGATTCAGATTGGTTTTGTACGACTTAGATATGGTCCATACAAGCTTCAAATTTTGCCATGACCTCTTAAACGTATAAGTATCTATATTGACATGAAACTCCAAGAATACCAATCAGATTAATTTTTAGATGATAAGAGCTTTTAAGCTATGATACTAGTGATTAGAACACTATGTGGAATTAGGTCATTACGTACATGATATCCTTCAATTAGAGAATTTGACTTGGGTCCTTTTGTTTTTAAATCAATTCGAGGAAACCAATGTACGAGGATTAGTATCATAGATAAGCGTAAGACGTTTAGAAAATTGCAGTAATAATACTAATCTAAGTTTAATGTCACAATAGTGAGACACTAGGTGTGTGGGAGATGAGGGATTCCCTTGGCACAGTGATGGTAATTTGTTTGCTTAGAATATGGAGGTGTACATGCCTCACACCACTTTGCATTTCACTTAGTAAACTCCAAGGAAGAAACACATTCTTAATTGTGAGGCCCATTCAATTTTTATGAACACTCAAAGTCAATAGGATATTACACAAATATATACTATAGACAATCTCTATAACAAACATAGCAATAAAAAAGAGATCATATAATGAAATATTTAATCACACAACACTTATAGGTTTAAGGCTAATGCAAAATTGAACAGAGATTGTAACACAGTGAATAGTGTGATGTGCCTTAATGCAAAATTGAACAGAGATTGTAACACAGTGAATAGTGTGATGTTTTCGAGTCATGTATGGAATTTGACCACAGAGCACAATCTCATAAGGCACAATGATAAAACATTGTATAGCGTTCTTTAAGAATTTTGTAAGAGTACAAAATGTTGTCAATAAGGGCATGCCAAGTAGGTGAAAGTGGGTAGTTAATATAGCCTCTATCGTGGTTCAAGTATTACGAAGAGACATGCTGGTGCTTGTGCTCATACAAGTGGATGACAAATTATGCACACAACAATGTTTGGGTTAAGTGTGAATCCTACTATAATTGGGGGAATATAGATCCTTAACTTGCTACTTTTGAAGGTAAACAAATTCAATGTTTCAATTTGTTTTTTTGTAATGATAAGTCTAGGTGCATTAGCCTCAACGTGATAATAGAGAACCAATTCAAAGAAAAGAAAAATAGAAGATGCATATTTATATATAAAAAGGATTATATAATGATCAATCAAGGTGGTCTCTAATGGGTAACATTGGGTATGGTGAATGAGGATGATCATAGCCTTGTTTCTTAACATAAAACCACCTTGTTTATGTATTGACTCGACCAGATTTCATCATTGATACATTTTCTAAATTCATTTAGTTAATTTTAATAATCCAACTTTTTTATCATATCTCCAAATTGTGACATGACATCGTTGTGGATTACTAAGTTATCAATTTAGTATTACAATGAATTGTTAAATCAAACTTAATGTCGAATGATCACTAGACAAAGTATTGTTGCAAAATGATTAAAACCATTGTTAGTCTTCTCTAAGGGTTCAATAAGAATGATAAATTGGAATTAATAACACCAGAAGCAAAATAATGAGCATTGACGAAATATTATCACAACTTCCTTCTCATGTTCAAAAACTTGGTGCAAATTAAAACACTTGTATCAATGCACAAATCAATCATTTTTCTGGCTTATCTTCCGGCCACTCTTAGTTTCCATACCCAATAATGCGAAATTGAATCTATTTCAAACTATATAATTTATTGCCACTAAGGCTTGTCTAAATTAGTATCCATCAATACTAATGTATCTCTTGCTTATTTCTTGAATCAAGCACTTTATTGGGATATGTCACTTCTGCATATTTTCAACTTTGCAATTTGCTTCACTTATTAGGTTTTCACTTCTTTTATCTTCTTGGTTTTACTACTTGAGTTTTCACATCTCTCTCCTCTAGTCTAAAAGTCCAACGTTCTCAATAGTTTTTTAATACAATGTCTTCAAAATTTTTATGCAGTCGGTGTTTGCACCATCAATACCATCTATTTCAAATTCAACTTCTTTGAGGTAATATTCATTTCACCTTGTTTCCAGGTCTGTTTGACTTCTTATTGTCTTTGTTAAATGGCCAAGTTTTGTTGTGAAACATTCATTAAATCTCACATTTATGCTTTTTGATTAGTTAGACTCCTCAATATCCTAGAGTATTTATGATTTTGGTCCTTGTATATAAGAATGAAACGTTTGTGTGACATGTCAAAGATGTATGTGTTAGCAGACATAAGGAGTGCTACCAAACATCAAATTCCTAGTTAACAATGTTTTTCCAACCCATGCTTATTTTAGTGGTAGGTGGGACTCCTATCAACATATTTTCCCTGCTGCATATTTTCAACTTTGCAATTTGCTTCACTTATTAGGTTTTCACTTCTTATATCTTCTTGGTTTTACTACTTGAGTTTTCACATCTCTCTCCTCTAGGTCTAAAATTCCAATGTTCTCAATAGTTTTTTAATACAATGTCTTCAAATTTTTTATGCAGTCATGGTTTTACTACTTGAGTTTTCACATCTCTCTCCTCTAGGTCTAAAAGTCCAATGTTCTCAATAGTTTTTTAATACAATGTCTTCAAATTTTTTATGCAGTCATGGTGTTTGCACCATCTATTTCAAATTCAACTTCTTTGAGGTAATATTCGTTTTTAAAGACACCTTGTTCCCATGTCGGTTTGACTTCTTATTGTCTTTGTTAAATGGTAAAGTTTTGTTGTGAAACATTCATTAAATCTCACATTTATGCTTTTTGATTAGTTTTACTCCTCAATATCCTAGAGTATCTATGATTTTGGTCCTTGTTAATAAGAATGAAATGTTTGTGTGAGATGTCAAAGATGTATGTGTTAGTAGACATAAGGAGTGCTACCAAACAGACAAATTCCTAGCTAACAATGTTTTTCCAACCCATGCTTATTTTAGTGGTAGAATTTAGCGGGACTCATATCAATTGGGTAGGCAATACAATATATCACTTCTGTCCCAAAGATAATCAAGTATATTATTATTCCTTAGGCGTGTGCCAATTCATGTTCCAAATGACTTTGTATTACACTCAACGACACCATTATGCTCAAGTGTGAAGGATGTGGTGAAATGGTTGCAATGCCTTTTCTTCTTTGTAGTATTTATTGAATGTTGAGGATTTGCATTCTCCAAAATTCGATCAAAGTGTCTTCATCTTCATGTCACTCTTCTTTTTATATTTATTTTGAAATTTAAAAAATAATTAAACACTTCTTTTTTCTGCTTTATGAAATACATCCATGTCTCCCTACTATAATCATGTATGCAAGGTTATCATGTATTTTTCTTCAATAATGAATGATTTTAAAGGGTATATATATATATATATATATATATATATATGAATGAATTTGAATATGAGTATGAATGGACTCTTGTGTTTTGAATTAATTGATTAATCAATAACAACATAAAAAAGATAACTGCAATAATAAAATAAGAATAATAAAATAAAATCACTCACAATCAAGGTATGAATAAAAATAAAATTTCACTCCCACAACTGCACACATAAAAGTGTTCAACATTGACCATAATAATAATAGAGGATGTATCACCTAATAAAAAAGAGTTTGCATCATTTCAAAACAAATATTTCACTACTTTTTATTGAATGTTTATAATAATTTATTTTGGAAAATTACATTATTTTCACAACTCTTTGAATTTGACAAATATAAAACCAAAATAATACAAACTAAAATAAAAAACTTTGTATACACAAAAACTACAAACTACAAGCTCTTTTTGGAAGCCTATGAAGAAGCAAGAAGTTAATAATGCCATTGCTGATATATTTTTTCAAATATGCAATTCCATTCAATGTGGTGAGAAGCCCTTCATTAATATATGTAAGATAGTAGCAAGTTTTGGGAAATGATATGCACCTCCTAGTTTTGAAGCTATAAGGACAACTCTTTTGAAGAGGTCAAAAGAAAGGCTGATAAACTGTAAGGTAGTAGCAAATTTTGGGAAACGATACACACCTCCTAGTTTTGAAGCTATAAGGACCACTTTTTTGAAGAGGTCAAAAGAAAGGGTGACAAACAGATTGCAAAAGATCAAAAAGCCTTCGAAATAATAGGGTGCACAATTATCTCAGATCGTTGTTCATATACGATTCATAGACCTTTGATTTATGTGTTGGTTTATTGCCCTAAAAGGATATTATTTTTTAGGGTAGTTGATGGATTAAGGCAAAAAAAGACTCGTGAATACATTTTCAAAATTTATTGTTGAAGTTGGGGACAAAAATGTGGCCCAAGTTGTCACTGAAAGTCCCTCAAATTGTGTGGGAGATGGAAATACGATCATGTATAAATACAAAAAACATTACTGGACACCTTGTGCAGCTCGTTGCCTTGACTTGTTGTTGCTTGCCTAAACTAGAAGACTTTTTATTTATTTACAAGATTTGATCAAAAGGGAAACCTACCTATAGAAGCGGGTAAGGTAAGTGAGAATAAATGCCATGAAGGAGAAGACCCAAAGTTGCTGAAGTGTGGTGCCTATAGTGTGAGGTGCCACCTTGGTATCAATGTCTGACCTGTCGCTGTGAAAATGCATTAGAATGCATGGGTATCGAAGTATTGTGATGTGAAATAACATAACAAGTTATCAAAGTTGATAAAAGGACTTTAGGAAGGCATTGGGAGGTGGTAAGGGTTCAATACTTTCATTATATACACTACCTACCCAGTAAGGACGAAGACTTCACTATATTGGATATTTAAAAAATCGACTGACAAACTCACTTAATGCTAAAAGCTTAATTAAATTGATCCAATGCAATGCCGATGATTTGACAAAGTTTCCATGGATTTAATGAGACAATTGAGAAGGAGAAACAAAATTTTCACTTCATATTTAACTATCAACTCGCATTGAGCTTGTATAGGAAGCAAGCATCTAGAGAGCTACTAAGGCCTTGTGACGCCATATTTGCCACATATTAGATTATTCTCAAAAGACTAGCTGAAGAAAAAAACAAGTATAAGAGGTATTAATTTCAACTATGAGTGGGAAAACTCCCACATTTCAAAAGAAGCTAAATGAAAGGAGTTGGAACAAATGATTTTAGGGAAAGCTTTTTGGGAAAGTTTTGTGAATTTTTTAAAAGCATATGAACCATTATTGATATGCTTCACATGGTTGCATGGTTGACATTGACACCCCTTCTATGGGTTTTGTTTATGAGGGCATGGACCGTGCTAAGGAAGTCAATAAAAAATATTTTAATAATAAGGAAAATGAGTACATTGCAATATGGGGGGTAATAAATGAAAGATTGAAAATGTTGCATAGCCCTTTGTATGCAACAACTTGTTATTTGGATCATAGAAGTCATGAATGGCCTTTATGCAACTATTGAACAATTGGCTCATGATTTATAAGAATCATGGAGGATTAGAAAGAAACTTTGGGCATACATGTTAGAAAAGAGAATATCTGCAAAGATTAGTGACATACAAGATAGGCCCAATATTCTTCTAGGGAAATGAGGGTAGTTTTATGGATCAAAGTCCCTTGAATTGCAATCTTTTGCAATGTGTGTTTTAATACAAGGATCAAGTGCCTCTACTTGTGAAAGGAATTGGAGTAGCTTTAACCATATTCAATTCAAGAAAAGAAACAAATTGATGTCTTCAATGTTGGAAGACCTTATTTATGTAAGCAATAATTTGTAGTTGGCCTTGAGTAGTGTCACCAAATATACATCTAGTTCCTCTTAGCCATGGTCTGAACCTATTCCAAATGTAGAAAAATATAATGTTAGCATTGATGGTGACTCTATGAACCTAGTGATGAAATTCCATGCCTTGATGAGTTTGATGATCACAATTACAACGGATTTAATAGGCCTTGTTCTCTTGATGATTTAGAGCTTTATGATGTTACAAATACATTGCCACAAGGATAGTTAATCTAACAATTTATAAATTTGAAATTTGAAAATTACGCTATTTTTTTGCAATTTACATTTACAAACCAGTGTTGACACACACTCACACACACACCAATCTCATCGAAATAATTCAAGTTCAAATTGAACTTAATCATTGCCAAACTCGAATTCAAACCCAAACTGTGTGACATAGGCTAGGAGGGGTGTTATGAAGGTTTCTACTCTCTTATATCTCCCTTTCCTTAATCATGAATGTTTTCTTTCTTTACCTTACTCATGCCTTTTCCTACAACAATGAATCGATGCAATGTGATCTTTATTTTAACTAGTAGTTGATCACATCCTTGTTCATCTTTTAGCCTTTTTTATATTTTACTTAGATTTATGCTTTAGCTATGCTCCTTTTTGCTTTTTCTTTGTTGGGAAACCTAAATCACTTCAACTATACATGCATATTTCTCTTTTGTTAGAAACGTGCATCTTAACTCACTTTCATAATAAGCTCTTGATATGTCATTTCAATGTTGGTTACAAATGGCCAAAATTTATCTATTAAACCTTTGATTTTTAACACAAGAATGCCTTTCACTTTAATATTGTCTTTTACAATAATCTATTGATCCCACATATATTGTATTTGTGGCATGATGGTTTCATCTCCATCATCTTTGAGGTATATGATCCATTGCCAATGTTGAAAGAAATTGTCATTGATGTCAAAGAGTGAATGGGATAGCACTTGTTTTGATGATATGCGTGCACTTGGATGCCATAACACTTTAGATTGGTATGCCTTGTCACTCTATTTCATTTGATAGATGGTACCATAACACTTTAGATTGGTATGCCTTGTCACTCTATTTCATTTGATAGATGGTACGCCTTATGGGTCCTCTTGGTTGGAGAGATATTCAAGTTTGAAGTTTGATGCCCTAAATGAATGGGTGTAACACCAACTTTTTTCCAACAAATTCATGGCCTTAATATTTCATTGCTGCCTTAGAAGGAGGTCAAAATTGTAATTTAAATTGGCCTAAGTTCGGATTCATTGTCCGAGACATCCCTGAAAGGAGTAATCATGAAAAGCAAAAAGTATTTTTTTTTATAGGAGTCTAAAGTCTCCTCTTACAGGTCGACCTGATAAAGTTCTTTAAATAGCAAATCCTTCAAGTCGGATCCTGCCAAAACATGTATTTTCAAGGGAAATTTTATAATTTTATAATTTTCTAAGTTCACGTTGACTCCAATTTTAGCCCTCCCTCCACATGTATAAATATGCATGTGTCGTGGGAATTTTGGGCAAGGAATTTAGAGCATATTAATATGCATGTGTCGTGGGAATTTTGGGCAAGGAATTTAGAGCATATGTGCATGTATATTTCTAGAGCAGTCTAAGGCCTAAAGAAGAAGAAAATTCATGACATGAAGAGTAATGATGAAGGCTATGAGAAAGAGTGTTTTCTGATATGAAGTATAAGGTGCAGATTTGTTTTGTGTGGGAAAAATCAGACCCTTCCTGAGGCTGATTCAGACCTCCCGAGGTAGAAGAATTCGACCTATTATGGGGCCCTTCCTCACACTAATTTGGATCTTTTGAGGCAGAATAATCCAGTCTGTTCTGAGGCCCTTCCTCAGGTTGTTTCAGACCCTCTGAGAAAGCTCAATTTGGGACCGTGACAAGGCTTTTTGAGGCAACTCAGTTCAGCCTCTAAGTAAGCTTCATCTTTCCTTTGTCTAAGCCTTAATTTAGATTATATTTCGGCCTTGTAACAATGATATATTCGGCCTTGCAGCAAACCATTATTGGAATTTCCTTGCAACCTATCTTGACCTATCTTTAAGCCAATTCTTGGAGCAGATTTTGATGATGTCTTGAAGCAGACTTTGATGAAGTCTTGGAGCAAAATTTGATGAAGTTGTGGAGAAGAATTTGATGCCCGATCTGACTGTAGAGAAGAGGAGCTTCTAGGTCGTAGTCCAAGGCAGATTAAGGGCACCTTTGAAGTCAAGCCTAAGGACAAATTTCAGGGCACATCACTGAGTAAGAAGACACATACACAATTCTAAAGTTCTACTATAATATTGATGAGGTATGAAATGGAATCTTTCTTTTGTTATTGGATTGTGCATTCTTGGAGATCTCTACATATTGCAGGTTTAAAGTGAGAGTCACAACAATATGCAAGTAGGGCATGACAAAAGGGCAGACTTAGAAGTTATAAATGACTTAGTAGAGATATGAAATGGAATCTTTCTTTTGTTATTGGATTGTGCATTCTTGGAGATCTCTACATATTGCAGGTTTAAAGTGAGAGTCACAACAATATGCAAGTAGGGCATGACAAAAGGGCAGACTTGAGACTTGGAGTTATAAATGACTTAGTAGAGATAATAGTGTTTGTGTGTTGTTGTAATTCCCAGTCATCATCCATGATTATCCATGGTACGGGAACCCATAAGATCTTGTTCTATTTTTTTTACTAAGGTTGGTAGGCTGGTGATAGGCTGTAGCTTCTTTTAGGAGGTTGTCACCTCCTTCCAGTGAAAGCTGGTAAATTTGGGGTTGTAGTCCTTCCAATAGTTGTAGCTTCTATCATGATATAAATAAATTGTTTATCTATATATATATAATAATAAATTGTTTATCTATATATATAAAATATGTTATACTTAATGTGATTTTGTTGATTAATGCTTTATAATATTAAATAGTAAAAAACAATGAAATATTGATTTACCCCTCTCTATGTATTTACCCCTCTCTATGTATTTCTAACCACCAAAGAATATGATACTTGTATCTCCAACAACCAAAGAATATGATACTTGTATGATTCACTGTTTCATTCAAATTATATAGTGTGACCCAGATTTTATTTACTAGTTCTTTGCTCCTTCCATGCAGTGTTTTGTGGTTTGAAACATGACATACATCGCATCATCATCTCTACTTTCCTGCTTCTCTGATTCAACTTAATCCTTAAATGGTCTCGCGTCATGAACTTTGACCAACGAATTTCAACCAACTTTGCAGGTTTCCAGCGATGAACAAATTGTAAAATATTAAATTTCTCGATCCAATAATTCTTCCCATTTTTTTAGGAAGAGGTATGGCACCCATTGTGAGTGGTCTGATTTATCGTAGTCATTCTCGTTGAATCTTCCCTTAGCTTAAAGTTCTATGCTTCTAACAAAATTTTCAAATCTCCAAACCATAATATCTTTCCTCCCTTCCAGCTCGAGCCTCTCAACTAAGTATCTCTAGCCACTACTATTTATTATTTATATTCTTGACCGAACAACCTGTGTCTCTTTGTTGCCATGCTGGAAGATCTGCTTATTATAATGAACAAATAGATTTTCTTTGCTTGGTCACACTTAATAAAAGCCTTCAAGCTCAGGACCAACAATGTTCTATATATTTTATAACAACCACTTTGGGGTTTTCACAGGCATCTAATCAGTTACTCTGATTACTCTTATATTAATTGCAAACAAGTCATTTTAGATTCTAGAATGTTAATTTGATGGAATTTTATTTATCAGATTTCCAAAATATTTCAAAATTTACAATTTCAAATTTCCAAAATCTTAATGCTATAGTAAATAACTGATACTTATCAAACAATTTAAATTGTTTTCTTTATCATGAAAGGCAACCAATATTTACACGTCTATTTATAATGGTATTAGATTTAAATAGGTACATTATCCAAAAGTAAGCATAAATAAACAGTATTAGATTTAAATAGATACATTATGCAACAGTAAGTATATATTGCCCTGCATATTAATGACTCTATAAACTTGTAAATATACCTTGCCATCATAAAATGCTTAGTAATTCCAGGATGTTCATGTTTCACTTGTTCTCATGAGGTGTATGATGAGATCATTCATTTATTATCAATGTTGTTGTGCTGATATGATGGGCAAGTAACAACAAAAATATTTTGCATCACTACAGATTTGTTTTATCTTGCAATTGTTTTGCTGAGTGCTATATCATTTATGTAAAGATATGGCATTAACAATTTTAAATAAAGTCTTAGACATAGCAATAAATTCAAAAAAAAGGCATCTTTAATTGGTCGTTGATATATTCTACAAACTCTAGATGCCTTATAAAATGAGAAAATAAAATGTAATATACATTTAAGATTAATTGCTGTATGTTAATGTAAATATAACTTTGTCAATATATGCATTTTTATTGTACATTTTATAATCCACCTGATAAACACTTCTCAATATTTTAGAATTCCAGTGGCTAACTAAATACAATCTTTATAAATTCACTGTAATTACATACAGAGCAGTTAGCTTGCTTAATAAAACATTTAATATTTTATCATTCCAATAGCCAACTTAATACAATCTTTACAAGTTCGATATATTGCTATATGTTGATGTAAATATAACTTTGTCAATATACGCATTTTTATTGTACATTTTATTATCCACCTGATAAACACTTCTCAATATTTTAGAATTCCAGTAGCCAACTAAATACCATCTTTATAAATTCACTGTAATTATATACAGAGCAGTTGGCTGGCTTAACAAAACATTTAATATTCTATCATTCCAATAGCCAACTTAATACAATCTTTACAAGTTCTATAGTATATAATATATGAAAAGCCATTACATACACATATATTTTCTTTATTGTTTCCCTCTCATACTTGTTATTAATTAATAATGTTTGATTTTGATACGGGGTTGTATTAATTAATAATGATTGATTTTGATATGGGTTATATATATAAAGAGTTAGCCTAAAAAATTTAGATAAATAAATTAATGTTTAATATATATAATTTAAAAAAAAATAATGTTTTTTTTTAAATATAATGTATTGATTTTTTGTGTATGATTATTTTTACATATATATATATATATATTTTTTTTTTTTCATATATATAAAAGGTTAGGCATTAAGATTAGGTTTAGAAATTTTAAAGTAATTAATAATTTTGTATGTAGGTTTCCACATACATTGTAATTTGTTTTGCAATTAGACAAGGCAATCAAATGTTATGGAAAAAACAAAAAAACAAGTATTTTAGAATTATCACACATAAAATTAAAAATGCATATTTTATATATATATATATATATATATATATATTATTTTTTAAAAAAATTTACAAATAAACATTTACCTTTATGCAATTTCATTGATGATAAGTATGTAAATCTTAGTAAAAAAATCTTGTTGGAAATAGAGAAGAGAGTTTAAAAACTGAGTATATTTTATTTTATTTTATGCAGTCTAAACCAATATATTTGTTGCTTTGAAGCCAAAACCAAAGCACTAAATTCATCCAACATGTAGAGGAAATGAGACAATCCTATTTTTTTTTTTGAATTTACAAGATTGCATACATGTGACCTATTTTCCTCTAGGCCCCTAGGCTCGATGCCTTCACATAAAACCACCTAATGGTGCCCAGGACATTGTTTGGAGGTAAAAGAACCCATAGAGAGAGCATGTGTTGTGGTTGGAGACCTTGTGGACAATGGTTGAGGCACACAAGCTCCATTTTCTTGTGTAAACCACTTATTTTCCTGTATGAATCTACTACCCAAAGAGAACTACTAAAGGCCATATCCAACTTAGAGGCCAAATATCTAATAGAGAGGTCATTTATGGTTTTTCAATGCAACTTTCATGATGCTTATTTACCCAAGAAGTTTTTTTAAATGCCTAAGACCATTGATATCCTTTCCTGACCATTGTCAAGACCTAAAGACCCATTGACCTTGCTGAAAACATCATAATGCCCCTTGTTAAATAATCCATAGTTGAAAGATCCGAAAATAGGACATGTTTTGTGGGTTGTGGTTATTTTTCATGGTGATTGAACCTAAGAAAATTCATTTAAGGTATAAGTCCCTTGTTGTCCTCCCCTGACCTTCATCAAACCTCAAGAGCCTTTCTTGGTATCATAATAAACCTTTTCATGGTGCCCATATCCCACTTTGAGGTGATTGATACCATAAAGAGGTCATATGTGTTGGTTCAAGGAATTGTCCATGGCACTTGAGCCTAGATAACAAGTTTTAGGGCTAGAAGCTCTTGTTTCCCTCCCTAGATTGTGTAAGAACTTGAGACCCATCCATGATGCCGAAGACCTTGTAATTGCACCCATATTCAAATTAGATTCCAAAGACTCCTTAGAAAGAGTTTGTGTCATGGTTTTTATGTGTTTTTCATGTTTCTTGAGATTAATAAGGTTGAATTATAATGTAATATTGTTGTTTTCCTCTTGACCATGTTCATGCCTTGATATACATTTCCAATGCACAAAATCTACTCACATTGCCTATAGGCCAAATATCCCCTACAAAGTTCTCGCGTTTTGCTTTAAGGACTTATTCAAGGCTCTTGAGTTTGAGAAGCTTGAAAAAGATCCTAAGATATTTGTTTTCAATCTTTGATAGTCAAGGCTTCATGACCCATCTATGGTTTGTAATACCTTTTAATGGCATCCATATCTAGCTTAAACGCCAAATACCCCCTAGAGAGGTGTGGTTCTATGCTGCATGGTGCTTGATCTCAAGAAGATTTGTTTAGGGCCTAAGGGCCTTGCTCTCCTCCCTTACATTGCTTAGACCTTGAGAATCATTCTTAATGCTCAATACCTAGATTCATTATGATGTTATTCTCATGTACGCTAAAGATACCCTACAAGGGTCTTATGTGGTGGTTCAAGGGCACATTCATGTCACTTGAGCCTAAGAAGCTATGTTTAGGGACTAAGGTTGTTGTTTCCCTTGCTTAACAATATTCATATGTGGTGGTTCACAAATTCTTCCATGGTGATTGAGCTTAAGAAGCAAGATTTTGAACTAGAGGGTCTTCTTTCCCTCCCTTGACTATAGTCAAGAACTTGAGACACATCCTTGATGCCCAATATCTCGTGATGGCACTCGTATTCAACTTGAGCTCAAGAAAGTTCAATTAGGAATTAGGGCCATTATTTTTCCCCTTGAACTTCTTTATGACTTAATGCCCATTTCCAGTGCAAAAACCCTAGTCATAGTGCCTATATACCCATTAGAGGCTTGCAAAAAACTTCTATAAATGATTCATGCATTGATTCAAGGACTAATTCAAGTTTCTCAAGCCCAAGGAGACTCAACAATATATTGATAGTTTTTTTTTTTCCTTCCTTGACCATGGTTAAGGCTCCATGACCCACCCTCAATGCACAATACCTTGTAATGACGTCCACATATCCAATGCCAAAGAAACCCTAGAGAGGGACTGTATTATGGTTTGTAACTATTGTTCATGGAAACCAAATCCAAAAAATTACATTTAGGGCTTAAGGTCTAATTTTTTTCCTCCCCTAACCATGGTGCTTGAGTTAAAAAATGTCCATTTAGGGCTTAAGCCCCTTGTTCTTCCCATGTCTGTTTAAGCCTTAAGATCCATTTGTTTTTACGTAAAGGCACATGCACACATTTAATAGCATAATACATGGAGGGAAATGTAGAGGTGTGCATGGGGCATGTGTGGAGGTTTGAAAAGGGCCAAAGCAATTCAAATAGGATGAATGCACACACCTAAAATTTTGAACAAGCACACTTTCCCATTGCAATGATTTCAGGTACCAACTTCTTGCACCTACCCTTTGTAACTAATTTTTTTTCTTTTTTATTTTAGCATTGCAAAATAAAAATCTAAAACTAGTCTTTTTTTGGTGGCTTATTATAATCCTTTTTGCTTCTTCTTTTGAGTCCTAATTAGATCACAAAGGAGTTGCAAATTTGATACAAAAATTTCAAAATAATATCATGTGTCCCTTTTTGTCTAGTTGGCATCATGTTGTGATGCATTGTGACAATTGTATTCATTATATACTTGAAAATATGACTTGTTAATTACTAGTCCAGTCATGTACCAATTATCCCACTAGTATGATTGGTAAGTGGTAGGATAATTATTATTGTTTTTTCCAAGGAAAATATCCTTGTAAATTCCAAGGGAGTTTCTCCACATTTATGGATGGAAATTCCTAGTAAAATTGTCCATATCCAAGGGGATTTGAACCAAGTATCTATGCACATGAAAATATCTACCCGTGCAATTCCTCCATAATTTTAGGAGATCTTTATATCTGTTTGTACATAGTTTACAATGCAAGTACACATTTTTTGATCTTCTGGGATATTTTTGGAATAATTCCTTTTTTGTGCAAACCAATGGGAATGATCATTTTGGGTTACACCAAGTTTAAACCCAAGTGGATTTATTTTCTGCGTCATACATATCCGAGGAGAGAAAAGGGGAAACTAAAACAACAAACAACAAACAACAAACAACAAACAACAAACAAATTTTATACATGAAAGATTTGATACATCCCATGGATTGATTGGCACCTACCAATCCTATTCTACTTGATCTGTATCAAACTTTCAAACGAATTAACTAGATGCCTCACAACATTTACAAGAACTAGTTGTGCTAACCCCTTGGCTAGGGTAATTATTACTTTTATATTATGTACCTCATAATTTTTATTAAATGACACCTTGAGTGATGAATTTTGATTTGTCTTTAACTTTCAACATTAAAGTTCTAAAGTTAATGTTAATATTTACCTTATAATTTATATCTTTCTTTAGCATTAGAAGCTAACAAATGGAACCCTTATTTTACAAAGTTTGGTAATAATTTGAGAACCATTGGACCTCACATAGGAAAATTGGAAATTGAAGTGTTTGCTAGATTTCAATGGATTTAGTAGTTTTTTGGCATATCAATATTGTATGAAATTAATAGTATCACTTATATGACATAAGAAATCCACTCATGCACATTAACACCTAACATAATACATAAATGATGCATTCATACATACACATGATACACCTACCATAAATAATGCACTTGTGCACATATTCAACACACCAACAACACAAACAACAAATTCACACACATCAACAACATACCTAATATAACAACATACCTAGTATAGATGACATACACACAAAAGTGACACACCTAATATAAGCAATGCCCTTAATATAAGTGACACACAACCACATGACATATGCTACACATTCATGCACCTAAAATAAGTGAGAAATTCATGCACATAAGAAACAAAATCTAACACAAGTAATGTACTCACACATATAGATGATGTGCTTAACATATAAGAAACATACTCATGCATAGAAGCAATGCATATAACATAACCACCACACACACACATATGCAACATAGTGATGCATATATGTGGGAAACCTAATATAAGCAACACAATAACACACATAAGAGAGACATTGACATACAAACATCAAGGGTGCAACAATGTGCGCATTTTTTTTTCCAAAGGAAAAATCGTAATATTTCATTATATAGTGAAAAATTACATGTAGTAAATGCTGTTCAGCATATGCGGATTTCCTTTATGACTTATGAGTCTATGATCCTTCCTGTACATGTCTGTATCAAAATCACGCAGGATGACGCTGTATCAAGCTCCCAAAAATAAAACATCACACAGGATGTTTGTATCATAAGCAAAATATATAATTGCACCTCGCAGGATGCTGTTTGTGAGAAAAAACTAGATTTCTATATCATCATATATACATGACAAAATCAGTGGTCATCCACCCGAGGGTAGATTTGATCTATGTAAGGCTTGCGGTAGTATTGATACTGTGATTTGCCCCTCTGTTCATGAATTATCCACTGTCCTCCTGGAATGTGCGTGGCTTCCTTGGATAATCCGTCGGCACTATGATTATGCTCCCTGTAGATATGACGAACAATGATGTTATTAAATTGTGATTTGAGGTGCATAACTTCATCCAAAATATTTAAGAGTGTGTGTGCATGACATCTAGATTTCAGATTGATCCAGTTTATGATAATATTTGAATCCCCATATATCTGTAAATCTCTGCAATCATGATTTAATGCAAAATGCATAAGGTGTCTGATGGTTATGAGCTCAACGAAATTGTTCGTTCCCATGCCTAAGCCCATCTTAACTTTGAAATGATGATGAGCTGATAAATATAGAATGAACCCCCGCACATCCATGCTGCTGCGCAACAGCATCGAAAAAGGCCCATGGTATGGAGTGGTCTATGGGGTCCGGGGCAGCTGGTCTGCGAATGTGAGGAGGGGTAATTTTTGGTAGTTCATGGTATGCTGCAACTATTTTGGCAGTGACAGATTGCCAATGAATCGAGCCATTTTCGAAGATCAGTTTGTTCCTAGCCAACCAAATTGCCTAGCTAATGATAAGGGGAAGGCACGCACAGTTAGTACCAGAATGAGCTTGATACCAAGCCTCCCATGCTACTGTGATGTTTTCACCCTCCCAAATACTCATGAATCCAAGCTTCTCAGTCACCTCCTTCCATATCAGTTCAGTTATTCCGCATGTAATAAAAAGATGAGTGGTTGATTCGGACTGCTGTTTGCAGAGTATACACCAGGTGGGACCATGCACAGATCTATGCATGAGCGCTTCCCCAGTGGGGACCTTATTCCGGAGTAAGCACCAGAAGAAGAGTTTTGTATGGGGTGGTCTTTAATTTCCAGATGATCTTCCACTAGCTCTGCACTATTTCCGGCTTTTTGTAATTAATCAAACATAGGTACCCTTCCTTGGGCGAGTAATATCCAGATTCGGCCTTGTCCCACATGAGTTCGTTTGTTCCATTTTTAATGCGAATATGAGATTCACTCAGAGCATTCATGTAATCCTCCCAGCTTTGATGCTAGTCAGGAGGCAGATTTAACTGCGCAGCTGTTTTCCATGCTTGAGTAAATATGGATGAGTTCTCCTGATCCGCTATGTGAGCTATTACTCTAGTATTCTGTTGTTCGAGTATCCGAATAAGCTCTTGTGGGAGATAACACCTCCCTCCACCTCCTGTCCATGGATCCATTCCAATGCAAGCCCTAGATCCATCATTTATTCTCCATGTTAGATGGCTGCGAATGAGGGGGAGCGAGTACAATAGAGCTTTCCATACTATTGATATACCTGTTCTGTTCCAGCCAAGTAATCAGATCCAATCCAGATGTAAGGGCCATATGTATTTGTGGAATGAGATAGATGTCCAGAGATTTTGCTTTGTAAGCAAAGTCCATCCCATTTTCGCAACCAGAGCGTGTGCGAAGTGTGTAAGATCCTTTAGGCCCCAACCTTCCCACTTCTTTGGCAGAATAATGTTATCCCAGCTGATCTAAGCAAAAACTCTTTTATCCTGTCTCCCATTCCAGAGGTATCTACAACATGATTGCCTTAAGTGAGCAAGAATACCCCTAGGTATCCAGGCTAAAGCCATCCAGAATACGGTGTGGCCTCCAAAACTGATTTAATGAGAACTAACCTCCCTACTCTTGATAGAAAACGATGGCTCCAGTGTGAGATCCGATTCTCTAATTTTGTGATAAGCCATGTCCAATCCACGATCTTGTCACCTGTCGGGTTGATCAATTAACCCAAATATTTGAACCCCTGATCCAATGGACGAGGATTATAAGGGAAACGCTGCGAGGCTAGATCAGATTCTTGACCTGAATTGTAAGCTTGGGAAATAGTTGATTTTGTGTGGTTAGCCATCATGCCAGTTGCCCTGTAGAATGAGGCGAGAATCTTATCAATAGTGGTTGTGTCCAAAACACTTCCATCCAAAAATATGATGAAATCATCTACAAATAGGAGGTGTTAAATAACACTGGTAAGTCATCTTCAACCCTGATAATCTGCCATTCAGTTTTTCATGATAGATGAGTCTGCTCAGTCCTTCCATAACAAGTAGGAAAAGGAGCGGGGATAGAGGGCATCCCTGCCTGAGACCCCTTTCAGCATGGAAAAAAGGGGAGGCAGATCCATTAATGAGCAAACCATATGAGGGGGTTGATATGCAGGCCATTATCCAATTTGTAAAAGGAAGAGGAAAGCCCAGATGGATAAGAAACATTTTGATATAAGTCCAGTCCACCCGATCAAAAGCCTTGGCTAAGTCAATTTTGAGGATGATACCTTTAAGATGGCAAGTTCAGATAGAATGGATGGCCTCTTGAGCAGAGCCAATTGCTTCATGAATCTGACGATCTTCAAGAAAAGCAAATTTTTCAGGGAGAATGTGCTGAGAAAGAATAGGTCTGATACGATTGGCAATGATTTTCGAAATAATCTTATAGAGGCAATTGCAAAGGGAGATGGGGCGGAAGTCATCAAAAGAGCCAGGGGAATCATTCTTAGTAATGAGGGCTATGAAGGTGGAATTGATAGCATTGAACATCCTCCCAGATGAATGGAATTCCTCCACCACCTGAAGAAGATCCGAGGCCAATAAATCATAGAAGGCCAAATAGAATTCAATAGTCCACCCATCTGGTCCCGGGATTTATCCTTATTGAACCACTTCAGAACCCCCTCCAATTCCTCCAGAGGGACCGGCGTGGTTAATTCGTTTGCTTCTTCTTCACCTACAAAATGGGGGAAGAGTCCAGCCACAAAAATGATATCTGCTAGGTTGGCTTCATGGGGTACTTTGAATAGACTCCGATAATGAGATGTGCCCATTCTGGAGAGTTTTTGGAAATTGTCTGCCAGGTCTCCATTTGGAAGGGAAGCTTCCAGATCGTATTAGTGACCTTCCTTCCTTTGGCAAAATTTTGAAAAAATCTGGTATTGTCATCTCCTGCCTTCAACCATATGGCCCTACTCTTCAGTGTCCATGCTTCCTCCCTTTCCTTAAGAATCTTGTCTTTCTGCATCTCAAGCTCGATCAATTTGTTCTTATCTTCAGCTGAGGTAAAGCCAAGATTCCTATCATCCATCAGAGTTTCCAGCTCTGCTTCTATGTCCAGAATCTTCCGATCATCTTTGGCCTTCTTCTCTTTGGCCCAAGCCATGGTTATTTGTTTAAGCTGAGAGAGATTATGGCAGAAACCCTCTGCTGCCGATCTGTGATTCGATATAGGGTGGGACACCCAGTAGTCCTTGATCAGCTTAGAGTACTCTTCGTCTTGAAGCCAGACATGATTGAATTTAAAGGGAGCCCTTGGCTTGGCTTCAGGTCCCAAAATTTCCAAATAGATAGGGGAATGGTCAGATTTACCCCCTGCCCCTACCCATTGTCTGTATCTGGACAGTCTCTGGAGAAGGGGGATTTTGATCATGAATCTGTCAAGTCTCCTAGCCAGGGCAACATCCCCTATCCTCCGGTTCCTCCAAGTAGGCATCGACTTGTTCATGGGGATATCAGCCAAATGTTGTTGCTCCAGAATGTCTTTAAAAAAATCGGACAAGTGGTCAATCTGAGCATGCGATCCCTAGGATTCCCCAAATCCCATAGAGAAATTAAGATCACCCCCAATGATAAGTTGATCTATAGATGCCAAGCTTGATCCAAGAAAATTCTGCCAGAATTCCTCTCTCCTCTGGCATGGGCCATATACATTGATGATCCTCAAGGTCTCCCCTAACTCGACCGAGAAGAAATCCATGCCTATGTATCCCACTCCCCCCCAAGTGGCAGATACATTTATTGTCCAAGGATTGTAACCGATGGCTAAACCTCCAGCCCTACCAATGGCATCCAACGCATGGTGATGCCATCCAGGTCACAGGCCGGCGAGGATGTGCTCAATGGCATCAACATTTCCCAAAGTTTCTTGTAGCATAAGGATATCAATTGGTTCATTATCAATCAACCTCCGCAAGGCTAGTTTCTTGGAGGTACTAGCCAAACCTCTGCAGTTAAAGGATAGGCATTTCATGGTCGAACCCCTTCCGGGGTTTTTAGTGCTCTAAGGACCCCTTCCATGGTGGATTGCTTGCTCGATACTACCTCAGCTCCAGCTTTCTGAATAGCTTTGGATAGGTTTGATTTGCGACCCCGGGAAGAAAGAGCAGGGGGTCCAGGGTAGACCACCCCCAACCCAAAATGTGAGTCAGAGCCAGATAAAGGCCTTGACCGCAGGTTGTAAGAGTGTGACAATATCTGGCAGGACGAGGCCATAAACTCTATAGGAAGAGTAGAGGAATGGACCGTAGGAGAGGATGGTGCATTGATGGGAGGAGGGGGGGAATTGCACAAGTAACTAGTGATACAAATACATCTGAAGGCGCATCAACGGTAAGTGATAATGAAGGTGAAATCAAAGGGGAGGAAGTAGATGTACCCGATTTTTGCGCCACCTCCGCAGCTGCTGCAACCCTAGTTCGGGTCAATGGGGGCGAGGGAACCCTGATTGCTTCTTCTACCTCCTTCGACAATCCACCCACAATGAGATTCTTAGGTGCTGGTGTACTCATTCGCGGTGCCGAACCCGGGGCTTGGGATGCCGACACTGGAGCATTTCCTTTTAGAGACGAAGGCGAGCCTAGGGAGTCCATTGATTTCGAGAGCAGAGGGCATTCTTTGAATACATGCCCTACCTTGTGACACCTTCTACAATGAAACGGTACCCCCTCATAATCCAAGATCTAGATCCTGGTGTAATGCCTCCACTTCAGGGTGATCTTTTCTTCTAATCCCTCCCTTGTGTCCAAGTGAACCAATATTCTTGCCAGTGCCCAATTTTTTGTCTGAACATAAGTCTTATCATATTCCAAATATGTTCCAAGGGCATTACCAATCCTGATAAACACCGCTTCAGACCAGAATTGTAGAGGTAGACCAGGTAATCGTACCCATATAGGTCCCGCCCCAATTTGTTCCCGCTCCGGGTCGAATAACGGTGACCAGCGTTTGAGAAGGACCGGTGCCATCTCTATGTGCCAATATTTGGCTAGGATCAGATCAGTGTATTCAGCTTTCGAAAAATGCAGAGCAAACCAACCCCGAGCCAGGCTCTGAACCTCCGACAGCTCCTGGAGAATGCCACCCCATATCTCCTGTACCCAATTTGTGAGCCTGGTTGCTGAGTAAGCCCTCCCTCACACATGTCCAACAAGTACTCTGTTGGCCTTATCCATGACCTCACCCATAGGAATATCTTCGCCAAAGGTGATGGTAAGATCCTTTGTGGACTTCTTTACGCACTTAACCTTTCGCTTTCCTGTTCTCGGCGCCGATGGGTGCTCCGTCAATGGATTTGCTCCCAAATCCTTTAGGGGAGTCGTTGATTTAGGTTTTATGACCAGGGAGTCAAAGCATCCCGAAGGGAGGGAGTAAGGGTTTACCGGAACTGGATGAGGCGATCTCTGAGGGGGCACCGGGTTGAAGGAGGGGAGCAGATCAAAATTAGGGGAGGGTGGCGTAATAGAAGAGAGCAGATTGAGCGTGCCAGGGGAAAGCGAGGGAATGTCTAAACCCGGGGTCTCCAAGGAGAGTGAGCCAAAACACAGCAGCGATGCAAAAGATCCAGGGAGCGCGACAACCGGTGAGATAGCTGGATGATAAGGTGCAGTTTCGATAATGCTAGGGTTGGCACCACGACCACAAAAAAAGGATTGTCCTTCATAAGGATCTTGGGAATAATCGATTGCTTCTTCTTCATAATCCATTGCTTCCATTAACAGAAACCGCCTTCGAAACCGCCAGGACAGGAGTTAGTTGACCGAGAACGGTGAGACGGATGTCGACCAGCCGAGGAAACAGGGAAACCGCGGACGCAATTACCCAAATTTATAGCAAATTAATTTCAGTTCTGTCTCTGTGCAGGTGCAGGGAGACACGCTCGCCACCTGCCCGCCTGCGGCCATGTCAAAGCCCAGAACCCCATCTCTAAACGAAAGATATCCCCAAACTCTAATAAAAAATGTGCGCATAATATAAGTAATGCACTTGTACATAAGCAACACACACACAAATGATCTAACAAATAATCTATCTACCCACACAATAATGACCTAATAAATAAGCTATACACACACACATGCAATGCATTTAACATAAGTGTCACATTGACACACAAGGACATTATCATTCATATAGGTGATACATCTAACATAAGCAACACAATGACATACATAAATGATGCACCAACACATGCATAGGGAATCCACCAAAGTAAATCAACAACACATTAAACACATTATTGAAATAATTGCACATATAAGTGATTTGTCTAACATAAGAAACAAACTCACACAAAAACATTGCGCTCACAATCATCTAACTCATACAACCAACCCACACATTTAATAACCAATATATTCACAAACATAAGTAACACACTTACAACAAATAAAAATGCTACACTCACACATGCCATACACATGTATGTTGCTTACAAGTGTGAGTATGCCACTTGTGTGTGTGAGCATATTTCTTATATGCATGAAAGTGTTGCTTATTGTGTGTGAATTATAGACGCACACATAAGTGATGATTATGTACTATGTGAGTGCTTGGGTACATCACTTACATATGCTAGTGCATTATTTTGGTGTGAATATATTACTTATATGTGAATGTGCAATGCCCTCATGCATAAATGATGCTTTCACACCTAACGCACACATCAACGTAAGTAAAGGACTCACACACCTAACCGAAATTACGAATGCATAAGTTGAATACATCTACACATCCTCATAAATGACACAATCTTCAAGAAGAGATGTTAACATACCCAACCCCCAAACCCAACTTAAGGAGGTGGAGTTATAAATTTTGCTTTTGATTACTCACCTTGAAACTCCTTTTTGAGACAAACATGGTATTCTTCTCGTAAATAGATATCCAACGGTATAAATTTTGTAGAAGGATATTTTGGATTATCCACAGTAATATTTGAAATTTTGTCGACGTTTTGAATGCTAAAGAGGATCCAAGCATTGTACTGATGATGGATCCTCTTTGGGATTCAAAATGTCGACAAAATTCAAATATTACTATGGATAATCCAAATTTTCCTTCTACAAAAGATAACCACAAAAGTCTGAGATATATATTTCATCAAAATCCTAGCTTTGAATGCAAAGTTATGGCCCTTGGAAAGTTTATCCTTCCAAGCACCATGTCAACATTCGTACACTTCTGTGTGGTAGACACGTGGAAGTCACTGTCCACACATTGACACCACATAGGACCACATCCTCAAGGTGCACATCAACCTCGATCCACATCCAAATCCGAGATTTCTCAAAAGTCCCATGCACTAACAATTTTTTGGATCTCTGGACTTCTAGATTCATCTAGGATTTTTAAAACTTTTGGATCCATCCAACTCCAAGATTATCCATTTCCCCACTATATTCCATGCTTTTACCTTCCAAATAATCCGGATTCTGGAAATTTCTAAAGTCCCTTTTTAATGAAATTTGGATTTCTAGATCTTTGTTATCTGAAGCTTTTACACTTTACACATCCCCATGAGACTACCACCTAGCCTCCACCTCATGGTTGAAGCGCTTTAAGTCCATGTCACAATAGTCAATACAAGTCAAATCTTTGCCTATCTATACATATGGCTATATATATATATATTAATTAATTATTATTATTATTTTCGAATTCATCAAGGCCCACTCGGGTTTGAAAAAACCCAATAAGTTCCATGTTATCTGCATTTTTGGTCTTTGGATTCCAAATCACCTGCCACAATACACACCATGTTGGCCGCCAAATTGACTCCTCCATACCAAGCCTACCATGCCCTTCCATGTTGGTATTCCACATCAACAAAACATCATCATGCCACATTATCGAAAATTGGTCTATGTGCCATGTTAGTGTGACATGTTATCATGTCATGACATTGCCCACGTGGACATCACGTAAACCCCATGTGGTCCATCTAACTTCCATATGAATCTCAATTTTCCATAAAGGATGTTATTTAAGTTTTTATTTTTTAGATTTTGAATCCATTGTAGTTGTGACATCATAATTCCTCAGTTGAGGCTTCTGTTTCTATGAGTTCCATCATCTGCCATTCCATTTTTTTTCATAACGTCAATTTATAATATTTTTTTTTGGATGTTCGGATATACAAATGTTGATAAAATCTGAATCACTAATCCCGTCACTTGATAGATCGTGGAATTTTCCATCTCCAACTCTTAACAACATCCAAATCTCAACATATTTTTGATTCCGTTCTCATCACTTGACAATCCCTAAACCTTTCCATCTCTATTGATTGATGGTTCTATTAACTGATCCATTAGGACACCGGGAGAAATGGAAACAAACTTCAACAACTTTCGCCTATTTCGGTTGATGGACATCAACCGATGATCATATCTCTATCAAAAGACAGATCCGTTATAAGAGCACTGAGCCATAGGGAGGGTTATTCAAACACCTCGACGACTTAAATCTAGTTTGGTGTAAAAAATCACTAGGTCACTATGAGAACCTAAAGAAATTTTTCCAGAGAGACTTAACTTCAATCTGGTTAGTGGGCCTTGCCTTTAACCCTCTTCTAATAAGTTCTCAATCACAACTCATGATCCGTAAACAGTTGTGGATATTCCACTGGACAATTTGTCACAATAGATATGATAATATTATATTAAAAATATGAGATTCTACACTATTACAATTTTATTTAATTTCTAGATCTGTAAAATTTACAGTAATTATTGCATGCATGTACAATTAAATCAAGTAGAAAAGTAGAGAACGAAAAAATAAGCACACAAACACTTAATACACAAGATATGCTCTCTGGGAAGCCCTTTCGGGAGAAAACCCAGTTGGAAGGTGAGGCTGCTTCACTCTCTTTCTCTGACTGGAAATATGGCTGTAGATACAAAGAAGTAATGTTTGTGGCCCGTGCGCTGCTATAGTGCACAAATCTTCTTTCTATGCTCTACCTCCTATCTCTCTTGGCTATCTTTGCTCAACTATGGAACAAAATTCTCTTGAAAGAATGGAATTCTTTTTCCTCCTAGTGGCCCGGTTATAACACAACCTGATAGCCTACTAGTGGTTAAGTTTGACTAAATCAACTCTTAACTAGAGTTACAAAATAGAATCTTCTAGAGTATTTTACATCACAAACATGTGGCTATCTCATTTTCCATGAAAATGGGGGTTGACATGACACCCTCTCGAACTATAGGTGTGAAAACAAGAAGGTCAACTTCTAAGTGGCATAACTTTTGCATACAGACTCCGATTGACGTGATTCTTGCGCCGTTGGAAAGATTTCTGTGTGTAGAATAGCATGAAAAGGTGTTGCACTTATGCAACAAAGTTTTACCTCCCAAAAAACGTTGTTTCATGCCTCAAAACACTCTTGGAAGGTTTCATACCCCGTTTCACCAAAATGGGTCCCGCTAGGGTGAAAATGGGTCCCGCTAGTACAAACGGTCCTGTGAGATGATTCTTCCACTTTTTCCACTCCAAATGCATCGAGATGGATGAAAAAAATATAATGATGCAATTAGGATCGACTCCCACTTTGATGCATGTGACCAGGGGTTGGGGCTAAAAGATCATAATACCAAATTTCTAAATCAACCCAAAAACAAGGGAACCAATCCCCGAATTTCAAAACTTACACTAAGCATCTAAATATGTTTAAAGGCACCAAAGCTGACTCTTATTAGGGTAGATACCTACCTAGAATACTTTCAAAGATATAAAGTTCTTATCTTGCATATAAAGGCATTCAAGTCACTACCCACAACTTGGAATTTCCATAAAAGAAAGACATAAGAGGGCCAAATGTTAGATCCTCATCTTAACCCCAACTGAGATGAGATTTTCACACTCCAAGGGACTGCAACTACAAACATCGTGCTCTAAAAATTTCAAACAAAGAAGCCAACATTTTGGCATACCACTTGAGAGAATAAGGTTTTTAATTTGGTAGCTCAGTAACAAATATCAACCATGGGATTAGATTCCTCTTTTCGAGAGAACTAATTTTGACTATTGAAGCACCCAATTTGGTTAAGGGAAAGTGTATTTATGAATAAAATACCACATATGTACATTTGGACAAGTCAACCCTAACAAAAAATTGGACACCCTTGGAAGCCTATAAATACAAGTGACCTTAAGCTCATTTGCACATCACCAAGCATCGCCTTCTTCTCTTCTTCATTAATTGGTTTGCACAGGCCTAAGGCTGGGTCAAGGAAATTGTTTCGCACGGGTCCGAGATTATAGGGTCCGAAGTTCGCACATGTTTCTAGGGTTTTGGGTAAGAACTGTGGGCTTGTCAAAGGAAATTTTACATTGTAGCCATAGGCTCAAGGTATTGTTTGGAAGCTCTCAGTTGCATGCATACCTCTTCCTCCCTGCTACTAGAAAGTAGGGCTAAAATTTGACATTTGACTGCAGTTGATCGTAGATGGGAAAAGTCTTATATGATCTATATTGATGCTAGAAACATACTTCTAAATGTTGTTGGGCTAATTTTGCTGGACGATAATGTATTGGGCTCATTGCACTCTCTGCTGAACATTTTATGACAATCTAATAGAAGAAGAATTTCAAAGGGTTTCCCCCTTTGTATGGTTTTTCCCTGGCCTTTAACCAAAACTGGTGTCTCTTATTGATGTGTTGATTATCTCCTTTGTCATTGCATTTACTGTTCTATCTTCAATTATTGTTGATGATTGGAAACATTAATTGTTATTGAAAATATTGCTAATTGAAGAATTGAATTGGGTTAAATTAATTGAAACAACATAGAATAATATGAAAATTAACATGTTATCAAATATAAGGTGAAGGAAAAGCCCAAAAGAGACAAGCATTGAAGCAATAATATTTGGAAAGTTGAAGGATCCTATCTAGTCAAGTCAAGATGTCTTCCTCTTTCTTCAAGGAACATGAGAAGTTGGGTGACTCATCTAATTTTGTTGCATGGAAAATCAGGTTGAAGATCATAGCTGATAACAATGATGTTTTGGAATACATTCAAGGATAAGTACCTGAGCCTCCGGAGAATGCTTCTGCTGCCGCCAATAACAAGTACAATAAATGTGAGTTAAAAGCAAAGCAAATTATAGTTGATGGTTTACAAGATAGTTTACTTGCATATGTTGGAAATTTGAGGAAGTCTAAGGACAAGTATGCTAAGATAGCTGGCATATATGAAGTCAATAATTTGAATGAAATTATCTCTTTGAAAGATCAACTCAAATATATGAAGATGAACAAAGGAGAGTCTATGCAATCCTACATTATGAGGATATCTCGTCTTAGAGATCAATTGCAAAGAGTTGGAGAAACTGTGCCTGACAGGGAATTGGTGATTGTTACTCTTAGAGGTCTCCCTCCTATTTGGGAAACCTTCATTACTACTATAAGAAACAACAATGCTTTTCCATCATTTGATGAGATTGTTGGAAAGCTCACTCAAGAAGAATCAAGGATGGTTTCTAGAGGTAGGATACAAAATCATGAAGAAGGAGAGCTCGCTGCATTCATCACTCACGACAAGAAGAAGAAGAAAGGAAAAGGAGGTCCATCAAATTCAAGAAATCCTCCTCCTTGAACTTCAAATAGAAGGTTTGGAAGATCCAAGGAATCATTGCACATTGAATGCTTCAATTTTCATAAGAGAGGCCACTATGCTCGAGATTGCCTTGAGAAGAACAATGGTCCACGCTACAACACTAGAAGAAACAACAAGTTTGATGATCAAAGAAGAAGAGATGACCGAAGGAATGATCACAATGGAAGAGATGAAAGAAGAAGAAGAGATGCTCCAAGTGATCATGAAGAAGATCGTTGTCCTAAAAAAAGTCAATATTCTCCAGGTATGAAAGTATTGTTGCCAATCAATCTGAATATATTCTTATTTCTTCCCTTACTAGTTCGTCTCCTTCAAATCCATGGAATAATTGGTTGGTTGATAGTGGGGCCACTCATCATTTCTCTGTGTATAAGGAAGTTCTCTCTAATTTGGTAGAGAGGGAGTCAAATTTGAAAATTATTCTTGGAGACAAATCCACTCATCCCGTTAAAGGATCTGGGTCAGTCAAATTTCATTTGGATTTTGGGGAATCAATTTTGATCCATGACGTAATGTATGTGCCAGATTGAAGAAGAATTTGGTATAAATATCCACTTTGGAAGACAAAGGGATGAGGGTTGCCTTCATCGAGAGAAAGGTTCTTACTTGAACTATTGGATCACTTATGAGAGATGCATTCACATTGGGATCGAGATTTGAAGGACTCTATAGAGTCACTGGAAGACCTCTTCTAGCATTGGTCCATGATACTAATCATATAAGCAAGCTATGACACCGAAGATTGGTCCATCCACATTATGATTCTCTTCACACATTGAAAAAATTGGTCTCTGGTATTCCTGATGTTCAATCCCAACATGATGAATTATGTCCATGTGCTAGTGGAAGAAAGATAAGGGGACCATTACCCTCTAGCGAGAACAAGATGAATGACATCCTCCATCTCATTCATTTCGATATGATTCCCATGCATTCTATTAGTGGCCATCTTTACTACATCACCTTCATTGATGATTTCTCAAGGAAGACATGGATATATTATTTGAAGCACAAGCATGAAGCCTTCGAAATGTTCAAGGAGTTCAAAGCTTTGGTCGAAAATCAAACAAGGAAGAAAATCAAGATATTCAGGTCTGACAATGGGGGAGAATACATATCAAAGGAGTTTATTTATTTTTGCAATAATAAAGGTATCAAGAAAGAGATGATTGTGCCCTATACTCCCAAACAAAATAGAGTAGCTGAAAGAAATAAGAGGTCTATTGTCGAAGCTGCTTGTGCCATGCTCCATGATAAAAAGTTTCTGAATTTCCTTTGGGGAGAAGCAATGAATGCTACTGTATACGTTCAAAATAAGGTGCCTCATCAAGCATTGGACAACAAGACCCTGAAGAAGTGTTCACAGGTGTCAAGCCCAAAGTTAGCCACCTCCATATCTTTGGATGCCATTTTCATGTAACGAAGGATAAAAGAAACAAGCTAGAAGCTACGGGAAGAAAAAGTACATTTGTTGGATATTGTGAAAATTCTAAAGCATTTAAAATATATATTCCTGGTCGAAGGAAGGTTGAAATTAGTATGGATGTAACGTTCGATGAAGATGCTACCGTTGGGAAAGCAAGGAACCTTCCTCTGCCTCCTCTTCCTGAGAAGAGGAATAATGATATGGATATTTTAGACGGTCCTTCTATGCCCAAATCCAAGAAAAACATTTTTGATGATCCCGTGGATCCCTTGGATGCCTTAGATCCTCCTCCAAGTAATCCTCCTACTAGGAAGACGCCATTTTGGCTCCGTGACACATTACATGATGATAAGAGATGAGCTCCTGTCCTTAAGATCATTTAGAGAAAGGAAGAAGCGATGCATGTAACATGGATATGTTGTAGCCATGAGCACTATGATTCAAGCTGAACCTCCCACCTTTGAAGAAGCTATGAAAGAACAAGTTTGGAAGGATGCTATGGCCAAATAATATGAATCAATTATGAAAAATGACATATGGAATGTTGTGCCGAGATCGAAGGGGAAATCCGTGGTGACTTCAAAGTGGCTATTCAAGATCAAACATGGAGTTGATGGTAGCATTGAGAAATACAAGGCAAGGTTCATGGCCTGAGGATTCTTCCAAAAAAAGGGAGAAGATTATGACAATATATTTGCAATTGTGGCTCGATATATAACCATTTGTTCAATGGTTTCCCTTGCCACAAGTCAAGGATAGAACTTTCATTAGATGGACGTGAAGACAACATTCCTCCATGGTATGTTACAAGAAGAAGTGTACATTGAGCAACCACAAGGATTTGAAGTAGAGGATCAAAAGACACATGTTTGCAGGTTGAAGAAGGCATTGTATGGTTTGAAGCAAGCCCCCAGAGCATGGTACACTCACATTGACAGTTATTTGGTGAAGCTGGGATTCACAAGAAGAAATGTCGATCCCAACCTCTACTTTAAGGTAGTCCAAGGTATGTCATTGATTTTGGTTTTATATGTTGACTATCTATTCTTGACAGGTAGTGAGCCCCTGATGATTGAGTGTAACAGGGATTTAGCCTCTGAATTCAAGATGAAGGACCTTGGACTCATGCACTACTTTCTAGGCCTTGAGGTGTGGCAAAGGCCCTATGAGATTTTTCTTTCACAAGGAAAATATGTCGTGAAGCTATTGGAGAGATTTGGAACGACATAATGCAAGTCCCTACCCACACCAATGGAAATGAATTTCAAGAATTTATGTGGAGAAGATGCAAGACTTGATTTGGCGAATACATCCAAGTATAGATAGTTGATTAGGGCTATGATGTTCTTAGCGAACACACTTTCGGACATATGATATGCAGTGAACACATTGATTCAATTCATGACCGAGCCTCTCCATGCACATTAGATCGTTGCCAAAAACATTTTGAGATATTTGCATGAGACGATCACCCTTGGTCTGAGATATTCTACTGGAGATGTTCGACTTCATGGATATACTGATGTTGTCTGGGCAGTAAACTTTGTCGATAGGAAGAGTACTTAAGGATGTTGTTTTAGCCTTAGATCTGCCATGATATCTTGGATGATCAATAAGTAAAAGTTCGTAGCATGAGTACCGCCGAGGTAGAATACATTGTCACTAGCATGGATAGTTGTGAAGCATCTTGGTTGAGAGATCTCTTTGGAGAGATATTTGAGTAGGTCCTAGACACTATAGTGATATTCTACAACAACAAGAGTGGGATTTGTCTGGCAGAGAATCCTGTATTTCATGAAAAGTCCAAACACATATAGATTCAATATCATTACATTCAAGACATGGTGCAGAGAGGAGCTGTTAGACTCCATCATATATCGATAGATGAGCAGATTGTAAATATTCTCACCAAGGCTTTGCCAAAAGGGAAGTTCTTGGTATTCAGAGAGCAGCTTGGACTGACATATGTGACTCGTCCTAATAAGGGGCATTGTTGATCAAGGACACTGAGCCAACTCTTCCCCCCTGTTTGAGATCCTAGGGTGTGGAATTGAGATGGAGGGCTCTTGGGGTTGAGGGATCTCTAGACAATAGGGTATCACCCCTATCTGTCACCCATAGGGTGTGTGTGATCCTTGTTTATTTTGACAAGTCAGGTATCTCCCCTTATCTTGGTCTTTGCAAAGTATACCCTAGTTGGCATCATACCAACAAGTTGGGCTTGTTGGGATTGTCCCTCCCCATCTGGCCAACGAGTTGAGGAGGATTGGGGGTGTGTGATCCTTACTTTTGGTAAGTCGAGTATCTCACCCAAGCTCAGATTATGATGCAAGTGTTCTACCACATGCCTCTTAATGGTCATTATTGGGAAGATCATTAGGCAATAAGACAGGTTGAGATGGGCTTACCTATATCACGTATTGTTCGATATGGGTTTGAAGATGTTTAGCTCCCCCATGAGCTTCTGGGTTGAGATGTGCTCCCCAATGTAGTTTCAGGTTGATATGTGCTCCCTGATGTAGTTTCAGGTTGAGATGTGCTCCTTGATATTGTTTTAGATTGAGATGTGCTCTCTGACATTATAGAGGGTGGTATCTAATGTTCCATGATGATTCTTCTTCTTTAGATTCGAGAATGTTTTAGCAGATAGAGTTGAGCAGATATGGGACATGATATGATGACATGATACACATGATTATTACATGATGCAGTTGGAATTTCTCCCTAGCTGAGAGGGAGTGTTAATTTGGTAGCTTAGTGACAAATTCCAACCATGGGACTAGATTTCTCTTTTCGAGAGGACCAATTTTGACTATTGAAGCACTCAATTTGGTTAAAGGAAAAAGCACTTGTGAAGAAAAGCCCACATATGCACATTTGGACAAGTCAACCCTAACAACAAATTGGACACCCTTAGAAGCCTATAAATACAAGTGACCTCAAGCTGATTTGCACATCACCAAGCATATTCTTCTTCTCTTTTTCATTGATTGGTTTTCATAGTTCTGAGGATGGGTCAAGGAAATTGTTTCGCACAGGTTCAAGATTACAGGGTCCAAAGCTCATATTGTTTCTAGGGTTTTGGGTCACAGTCGTGGGACTTATCAAAGGTAATTTTCAATTATAGCTGTAGGCTTGTAGGTTCAAGTTAGAAACTGGAATATCTCATTCACATGCATACCCCTTCCTCCCTGCGACTGGAAAGTAGGGCTAAAATTTGATATTTGACCACAACTGACTGTAATTGACTGCAAACGTGAAAAATTGTCTTTGATCTATATTGATGCTAGAAACATATTTCTGAATGTTGTTGGGATAATTTTGCTGGATGATATTGTATTGGGCTTATTGTACTCTCTGCTCAACATTTTATGAAAATCTAATAGAATGATCTAGGTGGATATTTGTGGCCACTCGCCTATTCCACCTAGACCCCCTAGTCAGTTTCATTTGTTTTCCTGTTCATTTCAACATTTACTATTTTAAGCAATTTTTTGGGTCCTAAACTTTTGGAGCAATTTTGACCCCCTAAATGATGTTTTTTGGGGTCTATGGCAGGCTAGTAGCCATAATCATGAGCATGCAAAAAAACCTGTAGTACTCGGAGAGACATTTCCAAAAAGGTATCATACGCGCCAAACAGAGATCATATGACCAAGTTACGACCCCGGGAAGTTGGTTGCGCAACGGGGCCCACAAACTCTTGATGTTACATCTCCTGGGGTTAGGGTTTTCTCATGTTTTCCAATAATAAATAGGCCCTTGAGTCTCATTGTAACACATTTCAGAGGCATGTAACAACCACATCTCTTAACGGAGATAAGCTACCATCGCCCCACCTATCTTATTTCCATTCTGTTTATAAGCATAGTTCATTATTTTTCTATTAATGAAATGAAGTGATTTTTTGCTGCATCTCTATGTTTATGATTATATCTGTAAGTTGTTGCGTCCCTGTTTAAGTTCAGATCATAGGAGAAGAATTTCAAAGGGTTTCCCCCCCTTGTGGGGTTCTTCCCTAGTCTTTGACCAAACCCAATGTCTCTTATTGATGTGTTGATATTCTCATTTGTCATTGCATTTACTATTCTATCTTCAGTTACTGTTAATGATTAGAAACATTAATTGTTATTGAAAATATTTCTAATTGAATAATCGAATTGGGCTAAACTAATTGAAACAACATAGAACAATATGAAAATTAACAAAGGTCCCCCAAGACTTCTTGATAACATATACACAAACTATCACTTAGGACAATCACAATAGGGCCTTAACCACTCCTTTTTATGGTATCCACTTAGGGGAAACATCCCAATTTACTTACTTCAATTCAAGGATACAAAAAAATTAATAATTCCCATAGATGGCCTGGTTAGGGCCATTCATCTAGTAACACAATGCTTTGAAGAACCTTTAAGCTCAATTCAACTTATGTATTGAACTACTTCACATCATTACACCTCTAAAAACATATTCCAAAGAACACATGTATATAGAGTTCATGCATACAAGAAATAACAACTAATAAACAAGTATATTTACACATTGTTTAACTCATCACTACAAGATTTATGAGTAAAGCAACATTGTAAATTTCATGAGAACTTTGAATAATATTTCCATTTCATTAAAAGAGAAAATAGTTTCACTTATCTGAGTTACTTACGGTCTGTTGGAAATTGAAGAAGGGAGTGTCACTCTCCAACCAACCATAGGAAGAATTACACTATAAATTTATTGTACTTAGCCACCCCCGAGCGAAATCTAATGTGTTAAGAGGAAGATTTACTCAAGGTTCAACAAATTTAAATCAGAGTAGACAACATGACGACCACTCTCCTTCACATAAAAGAAATCAATGTTCGACCTTTCAACTATTGATCTCGATCTCATTAACACTCACAATATGATCACTATGGGTCTACACAAAACATAGTGAGTTCTCCATTGATCTCGCAATCCGTCAATCCTTCCCTTTTCTCAATGCCTTACATGCTAATTTAGGCCAACTATTCAGGAAATTCTCTTGGCTTCTAGATTATTCTGAATGATTTCACACTATTTCCCTGTCCAATTAAGTATGTTCACAATTCCACATAGGTTCACTGTGACTTAGAGGGTTCTCTGTCACCCCTAATCAAAATGACACTCTCAACCAACATGTGGTTTAGTTTTCTACTCACATGTTCTATTTTGTTCACTTGCACACACTTCTCTATCTCTCTTCCTCACATTCTCCCTCAACAATTCATTGCTATCCTTAGATCAACCACACACCCACTCTCAACATGAGAATTCAGGATCCCTTCTTAGGCTACGTGGTCAATCAAAAGTCTCCAAAATGGTTGTGTATCCCATACTCTTGAAGAAATTTAGTACCACTCCCATTCCTTCCTATAATTGTTGGGAATTTGGTGGTTCAACTACCAAATAAAAAATCAAAACATTTAATTTAGGTAAGATAGGAAACTTTCCAATCCCCCTTGCAACTTCCCTCAGTAGTTAGGATTCATATTGGTTTCTCTCTTCTTCAACTTCAATAATGCATTAAATAAAAATGAATATTTACATCAAATGAAGTTTGTTAAAGTATTCATGCTATCCATTCCAATACTATTAGTCTTAATTACAATTACAAAACTTAGGGTTTAAAAAGGGGTGTTATAATCCCCTCCCTCTTAAAGGAACACCATCCTCGATGTTCTAATATCAATAGTACAAGCTATGTACAACAAACAAAAAATCATATGCCATTTTCATTGCATCCTCCAATTCCCATGTTGCTTCATTTGCTCCAATATGTTTCCACTACACCTCGACTTGCACGTTGACTTGGTTTGGGAGCAAGGCCTCCCTCCTGTAGAGCATGCATTGAGGCTTTGGATGAAACTCTATTTTTTGTTCCACCTTCCATCTCCACCACTAAGGTTTTGTGGTCTGCTTGTTGATTCTCCACAACTGCATAAGTCTGAGGCAAACTTCCTTTTATTATCCTTCCTATGTGGACAATCTCTCAATAATGCTCTTGCCCGCAACCTCAACACTTCAATGGAATTTTATTTGGATATTCTACATCTTCTTTTGCTGGTCTAATTGGTTTATTGCCACTTTGAGCAAGAAAATTATATTGATACTCACTTTTGGCATGTGAATTAAATTTGACACTCTTCCTAGATTGCTTATAGCATAGCAATTTTTATCCTTTCTTCTTGGAACTACTTTTCTCTTTCATCCTCCACTATGTCTGCGACTCAATCTTGTGCTTTGATTAGTCATAATAGTACTTGGCCTTTTTGATAGTGACATTGAATGTTTTTGGTTCATCAAACTCAATTATGTCTTGATAGCATTGTGGGAATCTATTGAGAAAGCTTTGTATCTTAAAGTTCTCATATTTGATGTAAGGCACATATCTCAACAACTCTATAAATCCATTGGCATACACATCCATGGTGAGCTGCCCCAACTCATGTTCATGAAATTCTTGATTTTTCTATCATAAGACATATATTTCTCCCTGAGATATTTTTCGAATTCACTACAAGTCGACTTCTTCTCTAAAATGCTCCTGATATTCTTGAGGTATTCCCACCAAGATATCAACTTTTCCTCTTAGGTTATATATGGTCACTCAAGCCTTTATATTCTCGGAATAATTATCTACCCTGAAGTATTTCTTCAGGGCCAACACATGTCTCAACCTATCGTTCTTTCTAAATTCTTCGTCAAATGTGGGAGGTTTAGCCTTCTTGAACTCTTCAAGCAAATAAATTTTTGTAGTCTTTTTCTTCTCCTTTTCATGCAACTATGATCTAGTTGCTTTGCTAGACAATTTGTCTAAACTATTATTTTCATATTTGTATGTGTTTGCTGAGGTGTCTTCATTGGTTGTATCCTTCTTGGTACTCCTGTGCCTCTTCCTTGACCCACTTCCTTTTGTCTTGGTGATTGTTGGCCCATATTTCTAAATTTCCGATTGGTTAGGAGCCTTTTTGGACTTGTCTATATTACTTGTAGCTAGTTCATGTTGTCTCTGCCTTTGTAAATATGATATGCTTTTCCACACCATTGCATTTACTTCCTCATGCTTTTCTTGGGCTTTAATATTCCTTTAATTGTCTGCGTTCTAGCTCGTAAGTTTAGCTCTCAAAATTTTATGTGTTTCCATCCAATTAGGAGGGTTCTCCACTACTTCTCTATCATCTGACTCCTCTTCTTCTCATCTAACTTCTCTTCTCTCATTTCTAAGTTGTACTACATCATCTATTGAGTATTCCATTTCTTTTTAGATAGTGGTAAGTCCTCTTATGTACTAAAGCAACATACAAATGTTAGGTTAAGAAACTAATAAAATTTTAGCATATCTAGTTGCTTCAAGTATACATGCTTGGAATTGAACCTGTGCTATTAATGCACATCACACTTAGACCTAGGTTAGATAAATCAAGTAAAATTTAATCCAACAATTTTATTACAACAAACCTGTAACATTAACAAGACCCAACTCATTTTTTCTTTGTTGATCCTATTTAGCTCGAGTATTGAAACTTATCTCTAATACCACTTTGTAATATACCCAACCCCCTAAGCCAACTTAAGGAGGTGGGGTAAATAAATTTATTTTATTTTATTCACATTGAAACTCTTTTTTAAGATCATCATCATCTTTTGCTCATCAAGAGCTTTCCAACAATACTAATTTCATCAAAATCCGAGCTTCAAATGCAAAGTTTGGCCCTCATAAAGTTTATCCTTCTAAGAATCATGTCAACATCCACACACTTCCATGTTGTAGATGCATGACAAACATGTGGCAGTCCCTGTCCACGTGTCAATAATGCATAGGGCCACATCCTCAAGGTGAATGTTAGCCTCAGTCCACGTTTGAATATGTGATTTCCCAAAATTCCCTACTCTAGCGATTTTTCAAATCTCTAGACTTTTAGATTCATCCAAGATTTTCAAAACTTCTTGACCCATCTGAATCAAGGATTTTCCATTGTCCCGCGATGGTCCACACATTGATCTTTCAGATAATTTGAATTCAGGAAATTTCAAAAGTTCCATTTTAATGAAAATCCGAATATCTGGATCTCCTCTATTCAAAATTTCCGCACTTCATTTCACCCCCACAACACTGCCCCCTGGCCTCCACCTCAGTGCCAAAGCGCTTCTAGTCCGTGTCACCTCGCCATGTCACAATAGTCAACGTGTGACAAATCTACATTTATTTGGATATTTGGATTTTTTTTTTGGATTTATCTCGGTTCATATAGATTTGGACAAATCTAATAAGTCCCATTTCACAATGATCCATATTTCCAGATTCCACATCGCCTACCAACGTACATGCCACATTGATTACCACATCTACTCTTGTATATGAAGCCTTCCATGTTAGCATGCCACATTTGTATGCCATGTTATTGAAACATCGACATACCACATCATACAAAATTGGTCTATGTGCCACATCAACATGTTGTGTTATTGCCCATGTGGACACCATGTAACCCCCACATGGTTGCCCAGTTGTCATCTAGATTTTAATTTTCATAAAATATGTTATTTAAGATTTTCTAGATTCATCGTAAGCATTATGTCACAGTTCCTCAACTAAGGATTCCATTGCTACAAGTTCTACCATTCGACATCCAGTTTTTCGTAAAATCCATTTATAAGAAATTTCAGATGTCTAGATATTCAGATGTTGACAAAATCTAAATCTCCGATTTCATCACTTGACATATTCTCGAATTTTCCGTATATGGCTCTTAACAAAATCTGAATCTCGATAGCTTTTGGATCCCCGGTCCCGTCACTTAATAAATCACAAACCTTTCTGTCTTTGTTAATTGATGGATCTGTTAAACGAACCACCAAGACACTGAGAGAACTAAAAATGGGCTTCAACAAATTTCACCTAGTTAGTTAACAGACATAAACTAACATTTGTATCTCCATCAAAGGACATATCCACTATCAAAGCACTCGGTTATTTGAATGTCCCAATGACTTAAAGTTGGCTTAGTGCAACAACTCACCAAGTCGTTGGGCCAATGGGAGAACCCAAAGAAAATTTTCCAGAGAGACTTAAAGATAGTATGATTAGTGGGCCTTGTGCTTAAGCCCTCTTGTGGTAAGCTCCCGGTCATAGCTCCCCCCTCGACCCATGTGGCAAAGGGTTGGGTTTAAAAGTCCCCAATCCGTAAATTTCCAAATCAATAGAAGAATGAGAGAACCACTCCTCGAATTTCCAAACTTCTGCTAAGCATCTAACTTTATTTTAAGGGATAGAAATTGACTCTTATCAGGGAAGAGACTTTCCTAGAAGACTTTTCAACATACATAAGTCTTCTCCAACCTATGAAGTCATCTAAATCATTGCCCACAACTTGGCATTTCCAAAAAAGAAAGACAAAAGAGGGCCAAAGTCTAGATCCTCATCTTAACCCCAGTTGACATGAGATTTTCACACTACTGGGGACTACAACTACAAACATCATGATCTAAAACTTCCAGACAGAGAAGCCAACAATCTAGCATACCACTTGAGAGAACAAGGTCCCCAAAGACTTATTTATAATAGATCTACAAATTGTCACTTAGGACCATCACAACAAGACCTTAACCACCAATTTCTAAGGTCTCCACTCGAGGGAAACCTCCCAGTTTACTTCAATTTAGGGATATGACATAAGTAATAAATCCCATGGATGGTGTGGTAAGGGCCATTCACATAAAAAAAATGCTTCGAAGAACCATGAAACTCAATTCTAACTTATAAATTCTACTTACATCATTACACATCTCATATTCAACAAATGAAACATATTTCAAAGAATGCCTTTGTACATAGAGTTTATGTATAAAATAATTAAAAACTAGTAAAAAAGTACATTTACACATTGTTCAATTCATCACAATAAAATTTCTCAGTGAAGCAACATAGTAATTTTTATGAGGACTTTGAATAATATTGTCATTTCATAAAGAGATAAAATAGTTAAACTTATCTAAGATACTTAAGCTCCGTTGGAAATTAAAGAAAGGAGAGCCACTTTCCACCAAACCATAGGCACAACCACAATGCATATTTCTTGCGGCCGCCCACCCTTGAGCTAGATTTGACGCCTTAAGAGGAAGCTTCACTCAGGGTTCAACAAATTAAATCAAGGTAGAGGACATGAAGGCCACTCTCTTTCACAATAGGAAATCAACATTTGACCTTTCAACTATTGAGTCTAGGCATGTTAACACTCACACTATGGCTACTATGTGCCTACACAACACAAAGGGAGTCCTTCATTGATCTCGCAATCCCTTGGTCCTTTCCTTTTCTTAGTGCCTTATGTGTTAATTAAATCCAACTATTTACAAAATTCTCCCGTCCTCTAGCTTAATCTGAAGGCTTACACTATTTCCTTTCCCAATTAAGTTAGTTTAAAATTCCACACGTCTGTTGTGACTTAGAGGGTTCCCTATTTCCCTCGATCAAAGTCACACTTTCAGCCCCATGTGTGGTTCAATTTTTTGCTCACAAGTTCTCTATGGTTCACTTGCACACACTTCTTCCACTCTCCCCACATTTCCCCTCCATTGTTTGCTACTACACTCTTCTAAACTATGTACATACTCCTAGTATGAGAATTCAAGGTCCCTTCTGTAATATCCCAAACATCAAAATTTTTAACAAATTTGGTACACTCTAGGTGTTCTAATAAAATTCTTGCAGTAAAAACACCGAACACAAAACAAATATGAGAATGTAGCCTCTTATTTATGTAAATAACTGAAAACAAAGTTACATGCCCACACAAGACATACTAAAGCCCGTGCCTGTGGCATGTATGGCTGCCCATCAACAGAGAAATTAAAGATACTGAAGCACAATCATGGACCCTGAATGGATCCACCAGTCAAAGTCACCACGGGGTTTTTGTCTCAGGATCAAGTTAGAACTGGCCACGCCAAGTTCTCAACGAAAAACATAATAAGATAGACAAACTTAGGATGCCCCCTAATGCCTAGCTCCTATCTCTAGAAGCCTTATTTTATTATTTTCCCTCAAAAAATGAATGTAAATAACATGGGAAAACACCATGGGAAGATTTCGTCTATTTTGACCATATCAAGAAAAGGGAATATTACAAATCCTCCTGCCCAAAGATTGCTTTCCCTCAAGCAATCCACTTCTATCCACAACAAAAGCATTTGTACATTGATACCAAGATCCCATACAACCCAATGTGCTATTCCATGCCTCCATGCTAAATGATCCTCAATGGATCTTTCGATACCTAGATCCCAAACAATCATTCAGCCAATCCCTCCCTTGATAGATTCACCTTTGGGTCCTAATGCCATCTAAGTCCTGGGACTTGTGGGTTATGATACCATGTCAGCCCTCCATCAATTTCCTTGCTTAAGGGCTCAAGCTACAATATGCCCTTGGCTAAGAGTATCCTCCTAGGAATCATCCCATCAATAGAGTTCCAACTCATAATCTCTCGCCAATCCATGCCATGGGAAGGATGAATACCTACACATGGAACAAATCTACTATGCTGATGTTGCTCGATGCCCCACTCATGCTGCTCCACCCAGTCGCTCAACACGATTCATTTGGAGAACTTTCCCATGCCTTCCCTAGTGTATAAGGGTGGGTTGGTAATGTTGCAAGCCTTATCTATGTACTCCTGTAGAGGGCTGCTCTGGAACTCTCAACTATATTCCTCTTGCTACCTTGTGAGGGACTTGAGTTATTCCTCAACAATGAACAGCGTGGTCACTGACTTGACACATACCTCTATGAGCTCCTCAATTTTCCTATTCTCCTGTAAGACAGTGTCTCAGATTGTTCAGAGTCTCTGCTTCAACATCATAAGAATTGTCTTGAAATGAATGATCTTTTCCCAAAAGTCCTTTACTGGCAATTTTGGTGCCCCACTGAATGTCTCTGTATCATTCTACACCGAATGCCCAACTATTACAGCTCCAACTTCAGCCTTTGACCGACTCTCTGGAAATGGCTCATCTTGCATACTATGTTTGTCATGTTGCGCCACATAATCATGCTCATCATGTCGGTTTACTACTACCAACTTCTCACTTATGTCTCCTTGAATGTCTTCTCCCTGGCCTTCTCCACTTGTGGGGACAATCTGTTGTTCATCCTCTCTGGTTGTCAAACATGGATGCATTGGTGGACTGTTGTCTACACTTGATTGCACATACTCTTCATTAATGTCCTCCTGGAGATCTATGGACTCAGTTGTACCAAACTCTGCCACATCATCACCATTATGAAGAGTTTCCTCCTCCTTTTCTCCATGCACTTCTAATATTATTATTGGCTTATCCTGTATGTCTCTCTGAATGAGATCACATTTTGGCTCATCACCTATACTTGACTGCTCGGATCCATTATGGGTGTTTTCTTGAATATCAATGGGCTCAACTATAGTAGAGGAATCCTCATCGAAATGGTAGGAAAGAGTTTCCTCTTGCTTTGTTTCTATTATGACATTTGAGCATGAGTGGTTAAGTGCCTAAGCTCCCTTGCATACAAAGCACAAGCCTTTCCTCCTTAGTTCATTCTTGATGTCTCCACAAATCCTTGTTAGTTCCTCCTTGGCCAAATGCTTTCTAAGTAGTTTGATGTTCTGTTTGAGCAACCCCTCAGCTAGTTCATAGGCAACCTGTTAAATTTAGGTATGTTCTATGCTAGAGAAATTTATTTCAATTTTCACAGTTAGCTCAATATCTTTTCTAGATTAGCAATCATATCAACATTAAAGTAAACTATAGATAGAACATAAATATAAATCGCAAAAGACAAGCCAAGACAAGAGGACACAAGACGTGGTGGTAGCCAGGGGCAAACCCCAATGTGGGGAACCCTTGATCAATTCTTCTTATATGATCTTCAATAGTTCAGCATAGAGAGAGATAGTACATATACATCAGAAGTCAACATATTGACTTATCTAAATAAGAGCAAAGATATTCTCTACGAAGATAGCATATGAGGTAGCTGAGCTAAGCTAAGTAGAAGGCATACTACTTCCACTGATCCAAGGTGACTCCATCACCATGCTGCTCCTCACTGTGCTGCACTCAATCATCATGCTAGACCTCATTACCATGCTGCACACATCATAGTGCTGCATCATCAAGCTGTACCTTATCATCATACTGCATCCACTAGTGCTGCCTCATACTGAACCTCACTGTGCCCATCATGCTGCATCTCATTGTAGCATTTATTTATCAATGCTGCACTACACTTCATCATGATGCCCATCATTATCTATTTGCTGCATTAACATTAGATAGGGCAACTTTCATTATGTCAAGACAGTCCTATCTAATGGTCATCAAATCCTTGACTATGGTGTCATGGCCTGCGGCCTGACACATAGTGTTCCTATAGCTTCTTGGCAGCACAAATATGATCCTTAATCCTCCAACGATAACTCAATGGATCTGATCCTAAGCTTCCCTAATTCTGCCCTCCTAAATAGCCTCACTGTCTTCTTGAAATAGCTTCAGAGCAACCTTATTTCTCCACGCTGAATACTCCTTCCAGCTGTTGCTGTCATGTTGTTCCTTTAGAGTAGATTCAGGCCTAATGTATGGACTTGTCACCCTCAAACAATAGTTGTATATTCCAACAAACCCTCCTTGTCTCGACCTCCTCCAATCAGTCATACTGTCCTCTAAACAGACCCCTGAAATAGCCCTCAAATGTCCACATTGCTGAGTCCTTTCCTTACTGTAGCTAGGGATTCCTTTTGGACAACGAAATAGGGTCTTTAGACTGTGGATGGATGACCTTGGATTAGGTCTATCTAGACTGCAAATAGGGCTTTCTTTAGGCAACGGATTAGCGCAGGTTTGGGCAGTGTATAGGAGCCTCTTTAGGCTGCATATATAAGCTCCTCTAAACGTGGATAGATCTCCCTTCAATGATCTATCTTTTGCTACGGCAAGGAGTCTCTTTTGACTGCAGTTAGGGCATCCCTTTTTTCTGCATCCAACGACTGTCTCAAATCCTTTCAAAACAACGTATAGGATTAGGGCATGGTTGCGTTTAGCTAGGGCATGATAACACCTACGGCTAGGGCATGATAGGACTGCATTAGGGTCAGTTGTTAGGCCTCCTTCATCGTGCTAGATCTCCTTCTTGGATTGCGGCTAGACCACCTTCTGCGGCTAGGGCATCCTCCTCTAGGACTGCGTTTTCCCATTAGAGATTCTTCTTTCCACTAAAACCCAAAACAATTGGAGAAGAAGAAATCTCAAGAGAGTTGTGTGTTCAAATGACTTGCAAGGCACTTGTATTTATACCAAAATGTGGAGCACAAGTGGGGGCAGTTTAGTTGCTGGTTGACCTTGACGAATTGTCCCATAACACAGATAAATTCATATCTCCATGAATACTTATCAGAATCAGATGATTTTTAGATCAATCCTACACCTCTCAATGAGAGGGATCCAAGAAAAATATCATCTGCCATTAATAAGATGACCCACATGGAGTTTGGCCCTAGTTGCAAATTTTAACACTCCCTCTCAACTAGGGAGAACTCCATCCGCTGATCCATATGTCCGACTATACTATCTCTGCCATGAGTGCCCTGCACTGCTCTACTATGCTCCGCTGAACCATGAAGAAGAAGAATTGATCGAGAATGTCTTATACCATTCTCTACTGACCCAAAGTTAGTTTCATCTGAAGAGAGTGTGTCATATCACTCTTACTAACCTGAAGTTAGTTTTATTGATCCCAGATCAATATCACAAGAGAGTGTCTCAAACCACTCATACTGATCCCAGATTAGTTTCATTAATCCCAGATCAATGGAGGTGATCCTAGCATAGGGAGTACGATAGATACAGTGATGCATCCATCGATAGTACTACTATGGTTCCTAACCCCATTTCCCTACTCATTGATCATATAAGAGGTACTTCCCATGAGTCCCACACTGCATGGGTAGGATGCCTCGACAGGAGAACTAATCATCCTGTCCACAGGAGAATGAATCATTCTGTCCATTGGTCACCACAAAAGAACTAATCATCCTGGCGTACAGTCGCCACAAGAGAACTAATCATTATGGCCCACAGGAGAACTAATCATCCTGTTCCATAGTTTCCATGGGAGAACTAATCATTCCGGCCCACAGGAGAGCTAATCATCCTGTCCCATAGTCGCCACGAGGTATCACAGGGAAAGGTTGAACCTATCACCCTGTACATAGCGCACCACCAAGGGAGGGTGAGTCGCCTTATGGTCGTATGTTGCTCTAGTAAGTACCCTAATCCCCCCAGAGCTCTCGGGGCTCAGTGCATGCAACATGTAGGACCCTTATGCGAAGGTCTCTCAACGACTCCATGTTGTTTAGGAAAATCACAGATTTGACCTTTTCCTGGGGCTTTGACAAAGTGTCTATGACCTATACAACAGTCTCAATGCGATGGAGCCTCCTCGTTCATTGACTTACCATATCCTAGATAAGGTAGTATCTGATGTCTATCTGCTGGAGCAATCATCGAATACATGATTCCTCAATAATCGAATCCCCCCTGGTTGTCACAAAGGATCACAGTGATATTCATCATGTGTAAGCTCACTAATGAGCTTCCACAACCAGGCAACTTCACACGAGATCATACTCGTAGCTATGTATTCGGTCTCTGCGGTACTTATAGCAACTGACTTTTGTTTCTTGCTCATCCATGATATCGAAGCAGAATCTAGAGAGAACCAACACTGAGAAGTGCTCTAACAATCCTCCACACTGCCTGCCTAGTCAGCATTCGAATAATCATGCAACTTCATATTTCCGGCAGTGTATCTCAATCCATGAGAGATTGTGCCCTAAAGATATCTCAGAAGATTCTTGGCACCAATCTAGTGAGGATCAACCAAATATGAGCTCACCATGCTAACTGAAAAGCATATATATGGATGGAAGTTCACCAAGAACATCAATGCTTATGAGTTTATGAAACTCAGAGGCATTTCCCAAATCTGGTTCGACATCACCACCATATAACTTCTGAAAGTTAAGATCCTCGAGGTAGTCACGAGCTTGCAGTTTACCATTCCATATCTGGAATCCAAATCCATCTTACTTCTGCGAGTGAGATTGTCTGCACCTGTTTGAAATAGGTCGTTTCTCAGAAGGTGCCAATATGAGAGGTCTATCATCCACAACCTTCAAACAATGGTTTGGATTGGTTTCACTTTTAGTGAATCTCAACTTCATCAGACAACTATCAATCCTCTCATATTAGGCCTGGGGTGTTTTACTTCAAGCCATAGAGGGATTTCTTCCACCTGTATACATGAGATTCCCAATCATGAATTTCAAACCCCTCGGGTTGTTCCAAACCTGTGGACTTGCTACATGAGGAGAATGGTCCCCTTGTAAGATTTTCCTTCGGTACATCTCAGACATGTACCTTCATGCTCTTCTTGAATTCAGGTATCCAAGTCACCATCTGACTCACATCGATTAAGGCCTCATAAAGTAGATCTCAGGTGTTATAGATGAGATATGTCATGATCCCCGATGGACCATCTTGCAACTTGACACAAACTGCCAACCTTGAAACCGTTAGTAAAAGCATCTTTGAAAATTTCATTTTCAAACACGTACCTTTCCATCGATGAATGCCACCCTGTAATCTTTGACTTCCATTGCCGAAATGGACACTAAGTTCTTCTTGTGATCAAGTACATAAAAGAGATTCTGTAAATGAATCGAGTTACCCTAATTCAATTGAGGAGTAACATTCCCTATACCCTTTCCGGGATAGGTGGCATCGGCTCCAAGTATAATCCCGTAATTGTTTCCATCTCTACCAAATTAGAGAGAACACCCTTCTATCTGATGAAGTGCCTTGAAGCACTATAATCGATAAGCCAGATTCCCAAAGAATTTGAAGGAGAGGGCCAATACAAGATAGCGCTTCTTTATCTTATCAGAAACAAAATTTGATTCTTCATACCTAGGGTTCCTTGCTTTCTCTGAAGAGTCGGCTGTTTCCTTGATGACTTGCATTACTTGTCATTCCTTTGACCATTGAAGATGTCCCTGGAATGATTGTTATCATCATCAAGTGACGTGTCCTTGCCATTCGGACACTCCTTCACATAATGTCTGAACTAGTTATCTACCTTTCCTTCCACCTTGAGATTCGGTCTTCCCAATGAAGTGATCTTTAGGTAGGCCATATTTTGCTGTGCCATTCTGATAATATTCTCTGCTTCAATTTCACCCTCGGTGAATTTGAAGAGGGATGAGGAACCCATTGATCCTTTTGTCCTTTCCCAACTGTCTTTGGTGATTGCTCTTTCACTTTTGCTTTGGGTATTTTCTTCACCTCAGCTCCGATACCATGCTAAATTTAGGTATGTTCTATGCTAGAGAAATTTATTTCAATTTTCACAGTTAGTTCAATATCTTTTCCAGATTAACAATCACATCAACATTAAAGTAAACTGCAGATAGAACATAAATATAAATTGCAAAAGACAAGCCAAGACAAAAGGACACAAGATGCGGCGCTATCCAGGGACAAACCCCAATGTGGGGAAACCCTTGCTCAATTCTTATATGATCTTCAATAGTTCAACAGAGAGAGAGATAGTACATATACATCAAAATTCAACATATTGACTTATCTAAATAAGAACAGAGATCTTCTCTACAAAGATAGCATATGAGGTAGCTGATCTAAGCTAAGTAGAAGGCATACTGCTTCCATTGATCCAAGGTGACTCCATCAACATGTTGCTCCTCACTGTGCTGCACTCAATCATCATGCTAGACCTCATTACCATGCTGCACACATCATAATGTTGCATCATCAAGTTGTACCTTATCATCATACTGCACCCACCAGTGCTGCCTCATATTGAACCTCATTGTGCCCATCATGCTGCATCTCATTGTAGGATTTATTTATCAATACTGCACTACAATTCATCATGATGCCCATCATTATCTATTTGTTGCATTAACAACAGATAGGGCAGCCTTCATTATGTCAAGATAGTCCTATCTAATGATCATCAAATCCTTGACTGTGGTGTCATGGCCTGCGGCCTGACACACAATCTTCCTGTAGCTTCTAGGCAACACAAATATGATCCTTGATCCTCCAATGATACCTCAATGGATCTGATCCTAAGCTCCCCTAATTCATCCCTCCTAAATAGCCTCAATGTCTTCCTAAAATAGCCTCATTGTCTTCCTAAATAGCCTCACTGTATTCCTAGCTGTTGTTGTCACACTGTTCCTTTAGGGCAGATTCAAGCCTAATGTATGGACTTGTCACCCTCAAATAGTAGATGTAGCTTCCAACAAACCCTCCTTGTCTCGACCTTCTCCAATCAGTCATACTGTCCTCTAAACAGACCCCTGAAATAGCCCTCAAATGTCCACGCTGTCCTGTCCTTTCCTTGCTGTAGCTAGGGTTTCCTTTTGGACAACGAAATAGGGTCTTTAGACTGTGGATGGATGACCTTGGATTAGGTCTCTCCAGATTGCGAATAGAGATTTATTTAGGTAGCGGATTAGGGCAGGTTTTGGTAGCGTATAGGAGCCTCTTTACGCTGCGTATATAAGCTCCTCTAAACGTGGATAGATCTCCCTTCAATGATCTGTCTTTTGCTACGGCTAGGAGCCTCTTTTGACTTCGGTTAGGGCATCCATTTTTTCTACGTCCAAGGGCTGTCTCAAACCCTTTCAAAACAACGTATAGGATTAACACCTGCGGCTAGGGCATGATAGGACTACATTAGGGTCAGTCGTTAGGCCTCCTTCACCATGCTAGATCTCCTTCTTGGACTGCGGCTAGACCACCTTCTGTGGCTAGGGCATCATCCTCTAAGATTGCGTTTTTCCCTTAGAGATTTTTCTTTCCACTAAAGCCCAAAACAAGTGGAGAAGAAGAAATCTCAAGAGGGTTGTGTTCAAATGACTTGCAAGGCACTTGTATTTATACCAAAACGTGGAGCACAAGTGGGGGTTGTTTCGTTGTTGGCCGACCTTGACAAATTGTCCCATAACACAAATAAATTCATATCTCCATGAATACTTATCGGAATCGGATTATCTCTAGATCAATCCTACACCTCTCGATGAGAGAGATCCAAGAAAAATATCAACTGCAATTAATAAGATGACCCACATGGAGTTTGGCCCTAGTTGCCAATTTTAACACAACCAATGATACAATTAACTCCTTCCTCCAAATGGCCAACAATTTGGATCTCAATTGTTTGCAAATGGCCTTATTTTCTCCTAAGATTGGGGACATGATGCTTTGCATGTCTGTTTTGACATAGTTTGGATGAGATGTTGTAATGTTGGTGCAGAAGTGTTGGAGCATCTGAAGAATTAAGTCATCACACTCTAGATTTAGCATAAGTAGACCAAATTTGAATTTCTCCATGCATTCTAAAATTTTGCACCTTTGAAAAAAAGTGAGAAGGGTGATATAGTTCAATCCTTGGAGGGTCTCTACCATCACCTGAAAAATCCTTCTCATGATGTCATCATTGTAAGGCAATAGCGGTGTTGTTAACGCTAAGATTTTGCTGAGACATGAGGCAACTGTGAGCCTAACCTTTTCACAAGAATGCTCCAAGAACCTGGGTTGTATCAAAGCAAGCATGGATGGCTTCAAGGCCTAACTTGACCCTTTCCAATCTAATTGTTCCATCAGGAATAAAGCCATATTTAACGTGTCCAACCGTAGGAGGACATCTTTTGACTTCGTACCCTATAATTTGGATCCAAGTTCAAAGAGACACTTGCTTTTTACATCTTCCTTCCAGATAACATTTGATTGCTGAAGGATAACATGGACCTTCCAAGAGAAAGGCCTGTTGTTCTGCTCTTGCTTGTGATCTATAAGTTGTTGGCATTTTTGATCCACAAAAGTATTTCACCCAGAGGATTAATATGTTGATTCCTGAGGCGTTTCCAAAAGTAAAATGATGACATGATGGCTTGTATCTCATACTTAGCCTTCCTTCTCTCTACCAAGTAGAGTTCATTAAACACGGTTTCCGTGCTTTGGTTAGTTACTTGGCTGATATCTTCAACCATGTAGCCTGTGAAGGTTTTCCATTGGCATGGTCACACCACATCATCCATCCGATTCACAAATCAGGCTCCAGCTCAAATCCTAATAACTACAGAACGATCATGATGGGCCACATGTTCTCGAAGTTGTATGCTATTGTTCTACATAGGAAGCTCTCCAGTGACCTTGAGTAGAGACAACTCAGAGCTAGGGGATAAGCAGGTTTTCGACCAACTCATCAGACCATTGACCACATTTTCACCCTTCGCACCATGATTGAGGAGGCACGACATCGCTCTCCAAAATTATACTATTGTTTCGTAGATTTTCGAAAAGCTTTTGACTCTATTCCGAGAGAAGCATTACTCTAGAGACTCGGAGATATTGGCATCTCTACGACCTTATTGACAACTATTACGCGCTTATATGAGTCCATCCTTGATCGTCTTCACATGGTTCATGGGATGTCTTATTTCCTCGAAGCACTATTGGGGTTAAACAGGGTTGTCCATTGTCCCCTACCCTGTTTGGGATCTATATTGATGAGTTGGAGGCTTTTCTACATGAGCATATCCATGACACTAATGGTTGCCTTCTTCACTAGGTCATGATATCTATTCTACTCTTTGCTGACGACGTGGTCCTCCTCTCCTCGTCTCCAAAAGGATTACAGAGGCAATTGGATGCCTTAGCTTTGTTTTGCGAACTTCGGACCTTCACTTCCTATTCAGAGGGGAGGAGGTTGAGATCACCAGCACATATATGTACTTGGGGGTGCAATTCTCAGGTCCCTGCTTCAGTGTGCGGCCAACTCTTTTGCCTCAGATCAACAAAGGATATGGATCCTTAGCCCTTCTCGAGAGATAGTGCTTTCGACATCACTTCCAAGACATCTCGTCCAAGATGAGCCTCATGGACACCTTGATTTGTCCCACTGTTCTACATGGTTCAGAGATTTGGGGGCCATTTTTACTTGAGTCGGATTGGGCTTCAATTGAGAGAGTCCAAAATATTCTCCGTTGCATCATTAGATGCAAACAAACAATACCTCAGCACATCATCCTTGCAGAGTTCGGAGCTCAACCCTTTCGGCTTGATACATTCTTCAGTTTGGTCTCATTCTTGCATCGCATTCGGGGATTTGGAGACTCGATAAAGAGTAGGGACCATTACCCTTACTTGGCATATTGCTCTTATGAAAATATTGTTCGTTCTACCCCCTCGGGACAACCTAGATGTTGGTTTACATGAGTTTCAGATCTCTTAGAGTCAGTGGGCATTCAGTTGGATCGTCTTCCTCCTTTCCAATATTCTTTGGATGCTCCTGGTCACCTTCTACCTACTAGACAAGAGTTGAACAAGATCATCAGGGAGGGCATCTACATGCAGTTCGTCTAGGTCACCTGGGTCAATCCCTCAGGAGGGTTGTGCCCAAATATGGCCTTTTATGCTGAACACTTCTTAGAGTTGAGAGACGAGCTCATTATTCGACCCCAGTATACATTTCACCACTCTATGCATGCTCTTCGCATTCCTCAGGGCAGTTTAGAGTAGGTTCTCATAGACTTCGAGCAGAGGCAGACCACCAGATTGATAGGCCATACAAAATATGTCAAGTATGTCATTTACAGGGAGTAGAGACCGAGGTAAGATCAAAGGAAGTTTCCATTGCTTGTTCAGAGACTCTTAGACCCTCAGAGACTTTTTCAGGTATCCCGATCAGAGATGTTTGGCCCTATATATGCAGGAGGCTCTTAGGTTCTTAGCGCATATTCTTCAGCCTCCTATCAGACCAGACCCCTCACATAGGAACATGACATTTTTCAGGGTACTACCTTCAGATAGGGGCATAAAGAGAAAGATTGATACCTTTTCATATCCGGACTTTAGACCAATGAGGATCCGTGGGACCTCACCCTGCCTAAACCATCTCAGATATGTCCCTAGGAGACGGAATAGGTCCTCCAGACCTCAGAAATACACAAACTCCCCTAAACAACGAGTTAGTGGACAATCCGTACCTCCCACTGACCCTTCATCAGGCCAACAAACTCTGTGGAATTTTTTTCAATGCTCTTCAGTCAGTGTCGGATGTTAGGAGAGATGGGTCTGATCCTCTTCATCAGGGCATTCCATACATTGTATCTTTTATGTTCCTACATTGTACCTTTTATATTCATACATTGTATTTTTTATAGGAGTGTGATGCAGGAAAGTGTTCCTTCTGTGGACAGAAGCAACCCCTCTAGCCCTAGAGTGGGTCTAGTCATAGCAAGGACAAAACAACAATTGATTCCCTTAAATAGTCATCGTTGGAGGCCTAGCTCAAACCGGTGGTTGATGAAGTTTCGTTGCGCTGCTCCAGCTTCTGTTTCCTTCTCTTGAGAGAGTAATCGACCTGAAACAACACAAGATAATGAAAAAGCACATAACCAGGAAACAACAATGATCTATTTACTCACAAAGTCAAGAAGTCATGAGCTATCAAGTAAATTACATACAAGACATAGGAAATCATCATTGATTGTATTAATAATGAAACAAGAGTAAGCTTACAACCGGGTCTTGATGTTGCAAGCCTTCTCAGAGGGTCCAACCAGTGTGTTTCTCCAAGCATTCACTCTCAAAGATGGGTCTCCCAAATAGCAATATCTCTCTCTCTCTCTCTCTCATTCACAAGCTTTACACAAGATTAAGGGCACTCCACACCTTCTTGCAAACTATAAAGCAATCCCACACTTGTCACACTCACACCAACTATCTATCAAACTCAAAAACAACAGCAACACTATGCAACTAAAAGAACTAGCAGATGATAGCAATGGTGAGTGATTTTATAGGAGACAGAGTCTCCATGAAATGAGGGAGAGGGAACTTATCCTTAAGACAAGCAGCACAAAAGATGGAACTACCATGCTAGAGGGAGGAGGTCGACCCAATCTGACCCAACAACTAGGTCCAGAGACATCCAGAAGGTCGACTGTTGAAACAAATTCGCCCAATCTGGATCGTCGCGAGTTTATAACTAAGATTTAGCGCTGACATCGCTAGTAGGAAATGTAAGCAGTCAAAACGTCACGAAAGATACCAAATAGACTCGCGCCGGAGCATGAAATCCGATTGTCACGGGAATCAGATGTACTCCCGTGATGGAAGCGCAACTGTACTGATTATGACTGCTGTTCATCGCATGTATTTAGCTAATAGTCGCGACGAGGCAGAAAACTTAGGAAAAGTGGGTCAATTGGCAACATAAGAGAGCACTTGTTTAGTATGAGCATGTTTTACTGGATACATGACACAATAGAAGGACTAGGATGAGGACAGTGACAAATTATTGTATAACAGATGCCCCATAAAGCATGAAGCCCGAGAGAGTGGGAGGGGTGAAATGCTTTACGAAACTGTCTGAATTGGAACACCACCTGGAAGAGCCTGTAGGCGCAAGTACCACTGATATCTATGATAGTGAAATACATGTAGTCTAGGCATGGGCGCAACCATCCAAAAGACATACGAACTAGGTCTATGGTATGGATGCAACCATCCAGCTAGTAAGACCATGATAATGATAAAGGTATGGTCGCAGCCATCCATCAATGAGTCATGTAATCACAAACTGATCCATGCAGCCCGAACATGTGTAATCTGAGTTCAGGATCTTGAAATCCAACCAATCATAGTACAAATTCTAGCATGCGAACAAATGAGCTAAAGTTGATCATGATAGAAAGTTTCTTGATTACCGGTCAATGAGGAAAACCGTTAACAAGCGCGAGAGAAACCATTAATAATTCCAATGGCTCTTAAGGTACTGTCTAGTAAAGTCCACGAAGTGTGAAGAATGAGTTGAATTCCAACACTTGCGGAATCACCCAATCGATGACCAATGATGAAAGTTGATTGTCAGGTGCGAAGAACTTGCCATTGAGGCATGCAAGCTCTAAGGTACCCAAGGGGATCTCTAGATCAGTCTCCTGGATAATGAGCTGACATCGACAAGAGACGATCCGTCGCAGGAGGGCCATAATGTTTCCCCCATCAACGACACGGGATAAGGAACAAGTGGTAGATGGCAAAACAGAGTATCAGAGGAGGAGGTAAGGATGTGAATTGCAGAGGGATTCTACTCTTGAACATGTCAGCGACACAACTTTGGAGGGTGGCAGCATTCAGGTACCAAGGGGTCAGAGGCCTGATGGAGACAACACAGATCAGATGGAATGAGGCTAAATGGCAACCCAAACCCCGGAAGGCCAAACGACGATGTATGGATATCCCAACCTGACAAGAAGCAAAAGTGTCAATGTTCAAGAGTGACTAGCTGCCGCAGGTAATCAATGACAACTTCCAAATTTTCCCCCACCATTGCTGGCGAGTACCCCAATTATTTTTGAAAACAAGCTTGAAAGGGATAGCATATGCTTGTAATATAAGTTCAATTTCTGGTCGAATCCAACATAGTAATAGTTTAACGAGCCCTAGGGAGGAGAAGCTCGAGTCTTGTCATGGTGACGAGTCCAATGTCGTCGGGGTTTAACGAGTCCGACATAGGTAAAACTCAGAGTCTTTTTCATGTTTAGAGAGTTTGAAAAAGACACGGAAAAGAAAATTCCAGGGGGTCCTTTTTCATAAATTTGTGTCTTTCGAGCCCGAAAAAATTATAAAACAATACTCGAGAGAACCGCTTGACCATTACGATCAAGAAGTACTTTTCATGATTAGTGACCTCGACTCGAAAGAGTAGAAAAGAAATCGAAGACACGTCGTCTCGTAACTAGTATCAAACCTACAACGACAAAAGTCCAACAATATTTTCATGTTTATACGGTCATAAAAGAGCTGAAAGTGGACCACCTTTTAATTCCGTTTAACGAATCAAAAGGGAAAAACTCGGCAATCTTTTCATATTTTACGAGTCAGAAAAGAGATTAAAGGTGACTCGTCCTAGAGGAATGAGTGGTATAAAGGGTAGCAACTAGTTCCGGCAATGGTGGAACTGCTCAAAACATGTAATTGTCAAGAGGCTGGTTAATAAAACCACTCATCATTGCGGTTCCTCAGGAAAGGACAAACAACCAAGTGAAAGCATATGATCGACCAAAGAGATGGTGGCGATGGAATGAAACAACCAAGGCTCATCTAGCAGAATTTAGCAGATAAAAACGAAAATCACAAGGTGTAAATCAGCTATGGGTTCATTTTTACACAAGCTTGAACCATGGAGAACTCTGCTTGGATTCGGTTTCATGTTTACACAAGCTTGAAACGAAAAACTATGCTTGTTATGAGTTCGCATGCCCCCAGCATAACGATACAAATCGAGGTACATGCCCCCTAAGCTCCATTGCATTCAACGAGGTGGATGGAATGAATGTTCACTTTTAAGATCTTGGAAAGACTCGACTTGGATTTTACGAGATCTTAATCAAAGACTCGATTTGGAAAGGGGAGGTGTTTCATTTTTTAATGAGGTTGACACAATAAAAAAGAACTATCCTCATAACCCTTGTTTCATTTTTTAACGAGGTTGACACAAGATCAAGAACTTTCCTCAAGACTCCTTGTTTCATTTGTTAATGAGGTTGAGACAGGAACAAACTATCCTCGTCACTCCTTGGTTCATTGGCCATAGAAGAACATGGCCCCCAAGAGGTCTTCGCAGGATGGAAGAGACGCACTCTGGGAGGAATACATGTCATGAGGCACTAATGACAGATCGGGTTCCAATGCCCCCAGTACATGGTGTACGAGACCATCTGAATGATCATTAGCAAAGGCAGAGACAGAACGAGTAGCCACATAATTGACCTGTGGCAAAGAAGGTACTGCTTGCGAGCAAGAATCGAGAGGGGATGACAGTTGCACAGGAGGCACCGGGGGACTAAAGAACTATAATTTATCAAAAGTCACCATTCTTCCATCGTGTGGAAAACAAACCACACGGAAAAGTGAATAAACAAGAGCTCCCATGGCATAAACATAGTCATGCCCAAGGAGAAGACTGAAATCTAGCGGACAGAGGAAACCCCTCTAGCCATAGAGTGGGTTTAGTCACAACAAGGACAAAACAACAATTGATTCCCTTAAATAGTCATCGTTGGAGGCCTACCTCAAACCGGTGGTTGATGAAGTTTCGTTGCGCTGCTTCGGCTTCCGTTTCCTTCTCCTGAGAGAGTAATCAACCTGAAACAACACAAGACAACGACAAAGCACATAGCCAAAAAACAACAATGATCTATTTACTCACAAAGTCAAGAAGTCATGAGCTATCAAGTAAATTACATACAAGACATAGGAAATCATCATTGATTGTATTACTAATGAAACAAGAGTAAGCTTACAACCGGGTCTTGACGTCGGAAGCCTTCTCAGAGGGTCCAACCAGCGTGTTTCTCCAAGCATTCTCTCTCAAAGATGGGTCTCCCAAATAGCAATCTCTCTCTCTCTCTCTCTCACATTCACAAGCTTTACACAAGATTAAGGGCACTCCACAGCTTCTTGCAAACTATAAAGCAATCCCACACTTGTCACACTCACACCAACTATCTATCAAACTCAAAAACAGCAACAGCACTATGCAACCAAAAGAACTAGCAGACGATAGCAATGGTGAGTGATTTTATAGGAGAATGAGTCTCCATGAAATGAGGGAGAGGGAACTTATCCTCAAGACAAGCAGCATAAAAGATGAAACTACCATGCTAGAGGGAGGAGGGCGACCCAGTCTGACCCAACAACCAGGTCCAGAGACATCCAGAAGGTCGACTGTTGAAACGAATTCGCCCAATCTGGATCATCGCGAGTTTATAACTAAGATTTAGTGTTGACATCGCTAGTAGGCAATGTAAGTAGTCAAAACGTCGTGAAAGATACCAAATAGACTCGCGTCGGAGCATGAAATCCGATCGTTGCGGGAATCAGATGTACTCCCATGATGGAAGCGCGACTGTACTGATTATGACCGCTGTTCATCGTATGTATTTAGCTAATAGTTGCAACAAGGCAGAAATCTTAGGAAAAGTGGGTCAATTGGAAACATAAGAGAGCACTTGTTTAATATGAGCATGTTTTACTGGATACATGACACAGTAGAAGGACTGGGGTGAAGGCAGTGACAAATTACTATGTAACAGATGCCCCCTAAAGTATGAAGCTTGAGAGAGTGGGAGGGGTGAAATTCTTTATGAAACTGTCTAAGCTGGAACACCTTTTGGAAGAACCTGCAGACGCGAGTATCATTGAGATCTCTAATAGTGAAATACATGTAGTTTAGGCATGGGCGCATCCATCCAAAAGACATACGAACTAGGTCTGTGGTATGGACGCAACCATCCAGCTAGTAAGACCATGATAATGATAAAGGTATGGTCGCAGCCATCCATCAACGAGTCATGTAATCACGAACCAATCCACGCAGCCTGAACATGTGTAATCTTAGTTTGGGGTCTTGAAACCCAACCAATCATAGTACAAATTCTAGCATGCGAATAGAGGTGCTGAAGTCGAGCATGATAGAAAGTCGCTTGATTACCGGTCAATGAGGAAAATCGTTAACAAGCGCGAGAGAAACCACCAATAATGCCAATGGCTCTCAAGGTACTGTCCAATACAATCCACAAAGTGTGAAGAATGTGTTGAAGTCGAACACTCGCAGAATCACCCAATCGACGACCAATGATGAAAGTCAATCGTCAGGTGCGAAGAACTTGCCATTGAGGCATGCAAGCTCTAAGGTACCGAAGGGGATCTCTAGATCAGTCTCCTGGATAATGAGTTGATGTCGAAAAGAGATGATCCGTCGCAGGAGGGCCATAATGTTTCCCCCATCAATGACACAAGATAAGGAACAAGTGGTAGATGGCAAAACAGAGTATCAGAAGAGGCGGTAAGGATGTGAACTGCAGAAGGATTATACTCTTGAACATGTCGGCGACACGACTCCGGAGGGTGGCAGCATTCAGGTACCAAGGGATCGGAGGCTTGATGGAGACGGCGTAGATCAGATGGAATAAGGCTAAATGGCAACCCAAAACCCTGGAAGGCCAAATGACGATGTATGGATATCCCAACCCAACAAGAAGCAAAAGTGTCGATGTTCAAGAGTGACTAGCTGCCGCAGGTAATCAATGACAACTTCCAAATTTTCCCCCACCATTGCTGGCGAGTACCCCAATTATTTTTGAAAACAAGCTTGAAGGGGATAGCATATGCTTGTAATATAAGTTCAACCTTCGGCCGAATCCAACCTAGTAATAGTTTAATGAGCCCTAGGGAGGAGAAGCTCGAGTCTCGTCATGACAGTGAGTTCAATGTCGTCAGGGTTTAACAAGTCCGACATAGGCAAAACTCAGAGTCTTTTTTATGTTTAGAGAGTTTGAAAAAGACACGAAAAAGAAAACTCCAGGGAGGTCATTTTTTGTAGATTTGTGTCTCTTGAGCCCGAAAAAGTATAAAACAATACCCGAGAGAACTGCTTGACTGTGAGGTCAAGGAGTACTTTTCGTGATTAGTGACCTCGATCCGAAAAAGTAGAGAAGCAATTGAAACCACATCGTTTCGTAACCAATAACGAACCCGAAACAACAAAAGCTCGAGTCAGAAAAGAGCTTAAAGGTGACTCGTCCTAGAGGAACGAGTGGTACAAAGGGTAGAAACTAGTTCCGAAAATGGTGGAACTGCTCAAAACATGTAATGGTCAAGAGGCTAGCTAATAAAACCACTCATCATTTCGGTTCTTCAGGAAAGGACAAACAACCAAGTGAAAGCATATGATCGGCCAAAGAGATGGTGGCGATGGAATGAAACAACCAAGGCTCATCTAACAGAATTTAGCAGATAAAAACGGCAATCACAAGGTGTAAATCAGCTATGGGTTCATTTTTACACAAGCTTGAACCATGGAGAACTCTACTTGGATTCGGTTTCATGTTTACACAAGCTTGAAACGAAAAACTATGCTTGTTATGAGTTCACATGCCCCTAGCATAACGACACAAATTGAGGTACAAGCCCCCAAGCTCCATTGCATTCAACAAGGTGGATGGAATGAAGGTTCACTTTCGAGATCTTGGAAAGACTCGACTTGGATTTTACGAGATCTAATCAAATACTCGATTTGGAAAGGGGAGGTGTTTCATTTTTTAATGAGGTTGACACAGTAAAAAAGAACTATCCTCATAACCTTTGTTTCATTTTTTAACGAGGTTGACACAATATCAAGAACTTTCCTCAAGACTCCTTGTTTCATTTGTTAATGAGGTTGAGACAGGAACAAAATATCCTTGTCACTCCTTGGTTCATTGGCCATATGAGAACATGGCCCCCAAGAGGTCTTCGCGGGATGGAAGAGACACACTCTGGGAGGAATTCATGTCATGAAACACGAATGACAGATCGGGTTCCAATGCCCCCAGTACATGATGTACGAGACCATCTGCATGATCATTAGCAGAGGTGGAGACAGAACGGGTAGCCACATAATTGACCTGTGGCAAAGAAGGTACTACTTGCAAGCAAGAACCGAGAGGGGATGACAGCGACGCAGGAGGCACCGGGGGACTAAAGAACGATAATTGATCAATAGTCACCATTCTTCCATCGTGTGAAAAATAAATCACATGGAAAAGTGAAGAAATAAGAGCTCCCATGGCATAAACATAGTCACGGCCAAGGAGAAGACTGAAATATAAAACACCTTGGACAACCATGACATTTATATAGACGGTTTTGCCCCCCAAAGTAACAGGAAACTTTGGGAGGATCCCTAAAGGTTGATAGGTTCCTCCGTCGAACGCCAACAGATTTTGCGTAACCGACACAAGATGTGGGGAGCCCAAAGCTTGCCAAGTAGTGGAAGGCATAAGATTAAAAGACGCACCCTGTCACACGGAATGAGTCGATCTTGCGGACAAGATAGACCTTCCTAGAATCTAAAGAGACCTAGTGACAAGAAAGCCAATAAAAAACTATCTTTCTCTAAATATGCATTTATAAGAAAAGGCAAACAAGTGTTTTAGGCCTACCTTGGGTCCAATGCAAGTTTGTGGAAGCCTCGCTCCTTTGATCCAAAAGAGCTCCCTTGTTGCGAATCTGCAAACACAAACAAGCAAACAAATTAAATAACACCTGAAAATCCAATATCATAAAACATATTTAACATGAAGATCAAGGAATTCATGAAACAAATGACATAAGACAATTTGTTGAGAAAAATGAATCTGATTTCATTAATTCAAATCAAAGAAGAACTTTACAACATGTGCCTTGATGCTGTACAAGCTCCTCCCAGGGTCCAACAAGAAGTCTCCTCTACTTTGACAAGTTTCACTCTCTTCCCAATGAAGCCAAAAAGGTATGTGATCTCTCCTCTCAAGCTTAACTAGGAAGTCTCAATTCCACCAGCATTTACCCTAAAAAATGTTCAGCTTCTAACCTCCTTAGCAACCAGCTCAATGCCTTAATTTATAGTGCAATGGAAGGAAGTTACTAGGTCCTCCTTCAAAGGGATAAAGCCCTCCTTCAAAGGGATAGCTCCTCTCATCAAGGGATTAGCTCCTTCTCTTTTGGGATGCATGAACCACCTAAGAGCGACCAATCCACGTCAAAATTCCTTCTAGAATCATCTAGAATTAACCCAAAGTGAGTTTTTTAGAATAAACTTGTGCCTTTTTTACTTTCACAGGGATCCGCACCCACTCATTTAGGGACAGAGCGGGTATGTCCGTAGTTTTTGTAAACAGGAGGTGCAGGACTGCAGGGAACAGTGAGAGAAAGTGCGGAACCAGAGCTTTGTTTATTTTCAATGTCTTTTTCTCATTTTCAAAGCTTGACTTGAAGAGCTGAGGTTTGAGACTTGCTTAGGAGGACAGTACAAGTGATGATAGACCCACACTGACTGCAAATAATCATGGTGACGATATTTTTGTGTAACAGATTGCCCCCTAAAGTGCGAAGTCTGTAGTAGATGAGGATTTCATTCATCATTTAGGAAGAGTGAAGTACTTTATCATTTCGAGGATCATCTTGTGGAGAGCCCAGTCGGAACCTGTAAAAACATTCAATGCAGGATATATATATGAGATCATATCATCGTTGAGGTAGATATTCCCATACTCAGATCAAAACTGACTTAGAAAACTAACTACTGCTCTGATACAGGAATGATCTTGTAATACATCACAAGTATAGACTCATGTGGACACAGTATAGACACAACCATCTGTTTATGAATAGTCCATCATATAATGAATACAAAATTCCTCGCAGCCTAGATTGCAGAAACTAGATCCAGGGTCTTCATTTCTACTTCTCGAAACAGTACGATTCTATCCATGTGAATGAATGTGTTGATGTCGAACATGGTAGAAACCACTTGATTACCAGTCAATTATGTAAACTGTTAACAAGTGTGAGAGAAACCACCAGTGATGTCAATGGCTCTCAAAGTACCCAGTACAATCCATGAGATGTGAATAAATGTGTTGATGTCGAACATGTCACGGAATCCTTTGATCGAAGGTCAATGATGCAACCTGTCATCAAAGGCGAGAAACCTGCCATTGAGGCATGCAGATCCCAAGGTACTGACAATTTCTAGATCATCTTTCTAGATAATGAGCTGAAGTCGATAGAAAGCGATCCGTCGCAGGCAAGCCTACAACACGAAATCATAGATCAAGTTGAAGAAATTTAGTTGCAAGGACTGACTCAGGGATGGTCAAGATGGATGACAGATATTTTGCAGATGAATGGCTTATTGGTAGTGACCTCTTGAACACATAACGACACAACAGATGGTTTGGTCAACTGTTAGGCAAAGGATTTCCCAACCCAGGTGAATAAAAGTGTCGTGTTCAAGAGTGGTTACAAAGTATGACAAACATGCTCATTTTTCTCTCTTTTCCTCCACCATTTCTGGCAAGTACCTCTTTATTTTTGACAAGCTTGAGGAGGATAACATTTGCTTGATTATAAGCTCATCATTCGGATGAGTCCAACTTAGTTTAAATTCGAACCCTAAGAAGGAGTGGTCCGTTCCTGTTTGTAATTGAACAGGTCCTTTACTGTAAAATTTTAACGAGTCCAGTATAGGAGAAACTCAGCGTTTTTTCAATTTTAGAGAGTCCGAAAAAACTTAAGAAGACTCCAAGGTTGACCTTTCGTAAATTTGTGTCTCCCAAGCCCGAAAAAGTATAAAATAATACTTGAGAGAACCGCTTGATCTTTACGACCAAGGAGTACTTTTCGTAATTAGTGTCCCTGATCCGAAAAATTAAAAAAGCGATCAATGACACGTCGTTTTATAACCAATATCGAATTTGAAATGACAAAAAGCCGACAATCTTTTCATTTTTTTATGGTAAGAAAAGAACTGTAAGTGGATCGTCTTTTTAGTTCCGTTTTAACGAGTTTAGAAAAGAAAAACTCGGCGATCTTTTCATGTTTTATGAGTCAGAAAAGAGCTTAAAGGTGACTCTAAATGTTTTTCCGTCGAAAATGATAGATTTCGCCTGAATAATCCGTTATCCTGAACAGAAATGCAAACATTACTCATACCTGTTTGAAATGGATAAAAATGCTGCAAAAATTACCTTTCCAAAGTGAAACATAAACAAATTTGCAATTTATTTACTCAGAAAACTTATAAAAAGGGCTTTCGTCAATTCATTTTTACCGTTTGAGATTTGGGTGAGAAAATAATGCTTTTGTTCAGAAACTTCCCGTGAAGATTGCGGAAAATCCAACCGTCGGAATCGAACGCTGTCTTCTCCAGGTAATCCACATCATCCTACTCTTCATTTTTAACCGCTTCATTTTTTGTTTTGGGCTTTTATTTCATTTTTTGGAGGGTTTTTAGGCTAAAAACCCGTGCGCGGGGGCCCGCAGGCGTAACACTGGCAGCCCGCGGACCCCGACTTTTTCTCGGTGGGGAAAAAGTCAGGGGTTCACACCTTCCATGTAGGCAAGGTGCGGACCCACGCACTGTCTCTAGCACAGAGGGTGCGGTCCCCGCAGCAAGGGTTTTTAACCCAAAAAATCTCAAATTTGACCCAAACAAATTAATTTCTAGCATTCTAATTTGTCTTTTTTATTGGATGTAGAGGGTACATCATGCTAGATTGCCGTGAATGAGAGCATGAGGACGTGGATCTTGCCGCGTTGAATCACCAACCTTCGATTGATGCATTGAAGGCATGCGACTTGTACAAATTCTGGGCCATACCTGGCATGAGGGCCCAAGTGGATTTCTTACAGTGGCTGGTTGACAGATGGAGCATACAAGACCAGTGCTTCTTCATTGGTGGCCACCAGCTCGAAATCGAGCCGACAGACATATACTTCTTGACCGGATTGCCTAAGAGAGGCAAAGACTTAAATCTATTCGGGACTAGGCCAGGTGGCTAGTCTGTCGATAGCCTCCGGCTAGAGTTCTGCAACAACCAGGCTAGAGACAAAGGGATAGACATTAAAACCATATCCCTTCCTGAACTCATGGTGATCGCGTTTACTGTCACCAGACTTTGTGGGAGTGCCGCATTACATATTGCCACCAGATCCCAGATGCGGATGGCAGTTGACTGCTTTCGAGGCACCATCTTCAACTGGTGCGATGCTGTGTTGGCCAATGTAAAAGGCCAACTGACCAGAGCCAAGAACGGACAACTGAAGACCTTTGGTTATGGGGCTTTGGTTGTGAGCTTTGGTCTGGAGAGGGTTCCAATGTTGATCCCGCAACACCTTACTGTTGGAGCTGGGCTTCCTCGAGAGCCCAAACTGATGCGATGGGTTGCAGTTATGGCCCGTCATCCAGACGAGGGGACAGAGGTTGTTCGATTCAAACCTGAGTATTTCCAATGGTTGGAAAACCAGGTTTTTTCTATTCAGGACTTCCCTTACGCTGGGGTAGATTTTCGTGGTGACCCAGACATGGCTCTTCCACCAGGAGAGCAATGGGATGACTCAGGTAAAATCATTTTCAACATTTTCCTATTTTAATTTTTTTTATTTTTCTATCGTCCCAAAACTGATAGTAAAAGTTTCAAATGCAGATGTGGGCCCACAGCGACCAGCCGCTCTCCGGCCTTACGAGAGGAAACAACCAGTTGCAGCCACGCCATCCCCATAGGACGAATCAACAGAGACTTTGGCCGAGTTGGAGAGTCATCTAGAGCGCTTGACAGGAGATATTCCGGAGACCAGCATAGATGACATTCCTCGTCGACTTCAGCGCTATGTGATTGGGGTCCCATGACCTTTTAGGAGGTTCCTTTGCAAGGTGGTCCGTGTAGTGGCTTCTTATCGAGATCATCACCAGTGATAGGATGATCGCCTATTGTAGGCACATATGAAATTTTTGCTTTTTGTACTTATCATTTTTGTCGATCATAAGGTGTTTTTCAACCTATGATCGAGGACGATGTATTTTTGACACACTCCTATATATATATATATCACTATTACCGACTTATCTTGTAAATCATGTTATGGAATGGTTTTAAATTTACGTGTATGATTATTACAAATGTCTACTTAACATTCGAGAAGCAATTGCATCTGCTAATGTATTTAAAGATCTTGGAATATAATCAAATTCACGTTCCAAGAGACGCACTTTCAAAAATAATCTCAATAACACTGGATTTCTAATGGCATACACTCTATTAAGCTGTAATAGAACGAGTTCAGAATCTAACCTCACTATCAAACTCCGAATCCCAAATGAAATAGATTCAGATAATAACTCAATCACTGCACTATACTCGGCAATGTTGTTCGTTGTTTGACCGAGGCTTACCCCATGCATAGATACCAACTCGTCAGAGGGCGAATAGATAACCCAAGCTGCGGAAGAAATGTTCCGTGTATTACAACAGACACCATCAGCGAAACCAATGTATGTTTGGAGAGGCATCGACATCTGCAATACCAAGAGTAAAACCAAGATAAGCAGGAATGATGACGAAAAACACTCTCTAAGCTAAGCACACTTTTTAAACTAAAACACACCAGCTAGAAAGAAAAACTATCCTAACTAAAAATCTCCATACCCATTCTTTAAGCATAATACCTCTTCAAGTAAAGACCATTTCTGGGTTTACCTAAAGAGTCCCCGTCAAAGTCTACCAATTCATAGGCCCCTTTTGCTAGCTTTCGCTTGACAACATAGGGACCATGCCACATAGGAACGAATTTTCTAGTGCCTAATTTATCATTAGCTTGATCGTACACTAAGACTAGATCTCCTTCCGAAAAATTTCGAGGGATCACATTTCGATCATACTAAACTTTCATACGTTTTGCGTGAGTTTCGCTCGCCAATGCAGCATCACGTCGATTCTCATCTAATTGAGCCAAGTATAACAAATTTTTTTCCTGTTCGGAAGTAGCTGGAAGTAATTCGATGGCCATTTGCAATGATGGGATTTCGCATTCAATGGGTAACGCAACTTCCAGACCATAAACTAGTTGGAACGGAGTGAACCCTGTTGATGTTTTTACTAAGGTTCGATACGCTCAAAGCGCTGAAAATAGCATGTTATGACAATTCGACCGATGAATCCCAATGATTCGTCGGATCATGATGACTAAAACTTTGTTGATGGATTCAACCAAACCATTAGCTTGTTGATAATAAGGAGTTGAACTATCGTGACGCAAACCAAGCTGGCCTGTAAGTTCGGTCATCATAACATTTCGAAAATGACACCCATGATCAGTGATAATCGCTTGTGGGACACCAAACCTAGCAATTATATGATTGAACACGAAAATTTCAACTGTCTTGCCGTCTGCCTCAAATGTAGGCATCGCCTTGGCCCACTTGGTAAAATAATCCACCGCAAGGATGATATACGTATGCCCCCTGGCCGAGTGAGGGTTACATGTAATAAAATCGATACCCAATTTGGAAAAAGGACCAACGACAATTATAGGGTGGAGAGGAGCAGGTGGAGCGTGCATATTTCGATCAAAAATTTGGCAGTTGTTGCATTTTCGGACCGCGTTAATACAATCTTTAAACAAAGACGACCAGAAGTAGCCAGCGCGCAATATCTTTTGGGCTGTGGCATACCCAGACATATGACCGCCACACGCTCCAGAGTGACAGTCATTTAGAACCCTTCCAGCTTCCTCGTGAGTTAAACAACGTCGAAAAACAGAGTCCGCCCCACGGCGATAAAGAGTATCTCCAATAATCCTGAATTGTTGGGACTGGAATCGTATTTTCAAACATTCTGAACTTGAAATTTCCGACCGAAAGGATTGGGTCTGGAGATAAACAATGATATCCCCATACCACTGATCTAAAGTGCTGATGGGAAACAAGGATTCGTCCGCAATGGGCTCCTCCGCCACAGTTTCCGTGTCAGCACGCGGGAAGCCACACATTAACTCCACAAAAACTAAAGATTTATTAGACTTAGATTTTTCAAATTCCAAGTCGAACTCTTGCAGGATGAAAATCCATTTAGAGTACTTGCCCCCTAGCAATTGCTTGGTCAAAATGTAGATCATAGGGTTGCAATCAGAAATTACTGTAGTTTTATGTAGTAAAATGTAGTGACGAAAACGTTGGATAGCTTGAACAACTGCCAATGCCAATTTCTCTACATGTGAGTATTTTAGCTCAGTGGGATTTAAAGTTCGACTAAGGTAATATATCACATGTTCAGTACCGAATTCATCTTCCTGAACTAAGACCATTCCAATGGTGGAATGAGAGGCGGCGAGATACAAGAAGTAGTCCTGGTTGTAGTTGGGAGGATGCAATAACGGTGCATGGGTCAACGCGTGTTTTAGTGCATCAAAAGATTTATGAGCTATCTCATCCCAATAGAATGGAGTATTTTGTTTCAACAACCGGGTAAAACCCTTGGTAACCTCGGCGTAGTTAGGAATGAATCGTTGTAAAAAACTTGCTTTCCCTTGCAAACTTTGGAGTTGGCGAAGACTTGAAGGAGGAGGCAATTTGACAATAGCTTCGACCTTCGAGGGATCGACACGAATGTCGGCTTTCGAAACAACAAACTCCAGCAATCGACCCGTTTCTATACAGAAAACACACGTGTGGATTCAACCGGATCCGATAATGCCTACACCTCATAAAGATTGCTCGTAAATGGATGAGATGATCAACTCGATGTAATGAATGAGCAGGCAAATCAACGAGATAGGGTTGCACAATGTGCTTGATGTCATGAAACGCATAAGACATGGCCCTTTGAAAAGTTGCTCCGGCATTCTTGAGCCCAAAAGGTAATTTGCAATAAGAAAATGTCCCCCATGGACAAATGAAAGCCGTTTTTGGTTGATCGGCAGGTAGAATATTAATTTGAATGTATCCGGAAAAACCATCCATGAAAGAGAATATTTTGCTGCCGGCACAATCATCAATGATCTGATTGATATAGGGAGTTGGGTAATTGTCCTTTGGACAGGCTCGATTAATGTCCCTATAATCGATACATATTCTTATTGTCCCTTGCTTTTTGTTAGTCGGAACAATATTCGATACCCAATCCGTTAATGGGATCGGATAAATGAAACCTGCTTTGAGTAATTTTTCAACTTCTGCTTTAATAGCAGCAGCTTTTCTTGGGTGAATCTGACGCAAACGTTGCCGAACGGGTTTAGCGTCCGGGTAAGTCTTGATTTCATGAACAACAATCGAGGATCAATTCCTGGCATTTCCTCATAGGACCAGGCAAACACGTTGCGGAATTCTTGAAATAGGGCCTTATATATTTGAATTTCGTCTTCTGTACACGAGACACCTATATGAATGTTCTCAACAATTCCAGGCTTAACCGAAATGTCAATAGGAATAGTTCGAGAGATGTTTCCCAAATTTAACTCTGAATCATGATTTTTGATTGGATTCTGAGCTTCCTTGACATATTCAGTCGTAAAAATTGATGAAAAATCATTTTCAAAACGATCATTCTCGGGTAAGAACGAAGATCTGTGATGGAGATCTTCCCATGGTAAATCATCTACACATAGGATTTCACGAATTTGCTCATCAAAGTGAACAAGTTCAGAAAACGTGATTGAATCTGAGCTTGATGTAAAAAGTGATTCCTCACGGACCACATTCATTAAGTCAATTCTGGTTGAAGATGGGTCGGTAAACGATTGCACGACCTCATACGCAATTTCATATGGACTCAAAGGCATAACATCACCAAATGAGTCTATCTCAGATTCAGAGGGAACGATCCAAGGATCATCATAAACAATGGTGTCTGACGAAATCATATGAATGGTTGCAAATGAAGACGATGCGTTGATCGGAGGAAAAGGAAAAGTTCCCAGTAAATCGACATCTTTAACTAGTCCTACTCCAACATCCTTATATGGGATAGTCGTTTTACCGACATGCTGAATACTTTCAGAAGAGGCTGGGTCAGATGAAAAGTAAGCCAGCTGGTCTATTGTTACGATCTTTCCATTATGAGGAAACTTTATAACCCGAAAGACCAATGAAACGACCGCTGTCATAGCGTAAGACCAACTACGACCCAAGAGAAGGTTGTAAACTAGAGGGGCATCGACCACCTCCACATCTAGACTAGCGGTTTTTCCTTCAACCCCTATAGGTAAATCCTGTAGAATGCTAAAAGGATGAAACCCACGGCCATCAAAGGCCTTTAGAATCATCGGGGATTGATTTAGTGAAGGAGAACCAAGCGATCTCCAACACTGTATCGACATAATACACGTTGAGGCTCCCTCATCAATCACAGTCCTATGAATAGGCCTGTTTTTTACTATCATTGGAATCTGGAAAGCCATTTGATGAGGTAAGCGCGGTGTACTATTTTCTAGATCGAAAATTATTAGGTTCGAGTCCTGAACGCCAACAGCTCCTATAGCCGACAAAAGTAATTTACGCTGTGTTGGACATGATTGCAGCACTTCCAAAGCCAACATCGCTGAGGGTGAAACAGCTAAATCCTCAACAATGTTATAGTTCTGATCCGCTCTCGCATGTGGATTGAAAGCCGACTTTCGAAGTATACCCTTGGCGGGCAGTTTGATTACCAAGTCTGGATTAGGTTTCTCGATCTGTAGTGGATCGGAACCGGGAGTTGAGGTTGATGGGTTAGAATGAGAAGATCCTGCTTTTTTACCATTAACAGGACTTTTACTACCATAATCATGCGATCGAGTCGCAATCCTAACATGGGACATCATCAATATGGGTTCTTCATTGGCACTCGAGGAAGAACCTATCATCTTACTGTCTTGACTTGGAAAAGGATCCTTCAAAACAACAGGTGTTTGGGAACCTTTGACAATCTTTGCAACCTCTGCACGATGAGGGCAGTCTCTTGTAAAATGTTCTTTGTCACAAATGAGACAAGGATAACGAGGTTTGCGTTTTTCATCATTGGATTCCGATTTTTCGGGTTTCTCTTTTGAATTTTTGTCTGTTTTATTCTCCTTCTTCTTGCCACCGGATTTTGATTTGGCTGTAGATGACTCTACAGTGTGAATATCGGTGGAAATCTCCGCGGAAGAATCTCCTGTCGGGGAATCAGGCAAGGTTATGATAGGAGAAGAATCCTTGGAAGACTTCTTCTTACTTTTAGTGTTAACCGTACCAATCATACCATCAGCGGCATGAGACCCTGAAGGAGCTGCAGCGATTTGATTTTGCTTGGAAAGATCGGGGATTTTCTCGTGTAACGTACCTGACTGAGTATAGATCAAGTCAAGGTACTGTGCTTGAGCAATTACTTTTTCCTCGATAACGACTCCGGCCTTAGCTACATCTTCAGTGATCTTTGGAAACAAAGATTTTACAAACCATTCAGCCAAGATTTGATCCGGAATAAAAACCTTCACTAAACGCCGTCGACGTCTCCATTCATGAATGTGATCTGAAATGTAAGTGGACGTCGATTGCTTTAATGAAGTTAGTAATTCCGTGACATTGTCATATCTGACTGGCAACTGAAAATGAGTTAAAAACGAGGTAGCTAACTGACTAAAATTATAAAAAATGTCTCGCGGTAACTCAATGTACCACTTGGTTGCGAGACCAATTAAAGTGCGCTGGAAAAGCCTTAGACGGATTGAATCATCTGAAATGGAGTTAGACGCACACCAGAGGTGATAAGTCATCACATGGTTTGACGGGTCCTGTCCTGATTTGCCTTCAAACTTAGAAATATCACCAGGCAACTTATTCGACATTGGGGGCCAAAACGGAAGATAATTAATGAGATCGTTCGTTAGGCGCGACAAGTCAGGCAAGTCCAAAGTTGCGATAAACGATAACTGACTATTAGGGTCCCTAAAACTCTGGGTCATGAGATCAGCCCCAGGAGGAGGATATCCAGGATAACTAGGAATAGGAATTGCATTTGGGATATTGTATCATCCCGAAAAACCAGGATTAACCGGACCGCACTGGGGTTGTTGAGGTTGTTGATATGTGTACCCAGGGTACGGTTGATACTGATAGACTGGCTGCTGCACAGCAGGACCGAATTGATACTGTCCCTGGTACGGTTGATAAGTAAATTGTGGTTGACTTGTGACAAGCGTACTTGAACCAGGTTGTCCTACAGGCATCTGAACCGAAGTTTGAATCGTGGATCCAGACGGAGGTAAAGATGTCTCAGGAGTAGATACAGGAACAGTAGAAACCAGAGCTGTCGATACTCTAGAAGTAGGTGGGGTAGATTGAACAGATGTTGCGCCAGTTGCAGCAGTCGTTTGAGGCAGAGTAAGAGGCATACTAGGCCCAAGTTGAGAAACTACCGAAGGTACAGAAGTTTGAATAGTAGACTAGACAAGTTGCTGGGGTGTACCAGAAACTAAGGGTTGTCCAGTTTGAGATGACAACTGTACATTCGGTTGCAAGACCTGTTGAGTTTGCGATTGATCCCACACTAAATTCATTCTGGGGTACGGACCCATAACAGATTGAGAATATTGAGGACCATAACCGGGTTGAGGATAGGATTGATAATTCAAAGGTACATTTCCCGTTCCTTGAACATATGATTGACCGGAGGGTGGTTGGAAACCTTGGTTCGAGTACTGACCTTGGGGTTGATACCCTTGAGGCACGTACTGATACTGGGGTTGACCTTGAGCTACATATTGACACTGGGGTTGACCTTGGGGTACATATTGAGTCTGGGGTTGACCTTGAGGAACGTACTGTCCCATAGGTATGTACTGTCCTTGAGGTTTCCCCCCAGGCGCAAATTGGGTACCTTGAGGTTGCCCCCCAGGCGATAATTGAGGATTTTGAGGCTGCCCCCCAGGCGGTAACTGGCCACCTTGAGGTTGAGGATTATGAATAGTACCTGACATCATGAGAATATCTTCTACACTCAACGGCTTAGTACCATTGCTTCCAGTTAATAACCCTTGTTCAATGGGTTGAGGAGATGCTCCTAAAAAAGTACCAGAAAGTGACTGATACCCAGAGGGAACAGAAGGACCGCCGTACAAAAAGAATTCTAGCGATTGAGTAAACATGGACGACTGTCTTGACATATTTAACGGAAGATAGTAACCTCTAGGTGTTGGGTGATAAGGAACACGAGGTGGTGAAAAGCTTAACCCTGGGTTTTCTAAGAAATTAGTCAAAGAAAGATACCAAGCATTGCTCCTAGGTGGAGTGTAAAAAATTGATTCACACTCCCTTAGTTCAATAGCAGGTTGATTTTCAGGGATAGGAATGCCTACTTCTTCTTCTGGAGTAGCAAGTTCTTCGATAGCTATAAGTCCAGAAGGAAGGTTTTGGGTAATTATTCTTTCTACCCTAGGTGAACTAGGACCACTAGAAACTGGAGAAGAAAACCCCGATGTTGAAGTAGCAGTAAATTCACTTTCAGGTTCGGATATTTCAGGTTCCTCACCTATATCACTAGTAGACGAAAAGCTACCAGTAACTTCGGAAACAAAGACTGATTGTGGATTATAATCTGCTACTAAAGCTTGAAAATCAGGATGTACCACCAAAGAAGACTCTCCTTCTTCAGGTGACCCAACTCTACTGTCTCTAGGAGTTACGAGGGCTCTTAACCCTTTAGGCTGGCTCGGTGAAAACTCAGGAGGTTGGCCCCGAAGTCTACGGGACTTCCTCGGTAATTCAGCCACGATTAAAAAATTTTAACTACTTCACATGCAAACAAAGTAAAATCTCAATGAAAACCACCTAAAGCCTCTAAAGAACCAAACAAATTTGAATCACACGCCTAAAGAATCTAGGAGATCAAACACACACAAACAGTAACTTTCCGTACTGAAAGCACTAGTTGGTGATGAAGCCCAACGTCGCAGAGTTCAATACAGAAATGGCGGTTGGAACAGTTACCCCGACAACCTGCTTAATGAATAAACTGGCACAAGTTCCTCCACTTAACCGTCTCGAGTGAAGAGAACCCCCCAGAAAATCCAAGTGAGTCTAGCCGACGTCTACTCCAGGTACAGTGGGATCTTCCCACCACTGTCACCTTAGGAAGAATCCTAAAGAATATGGTCACTAAGGTTACTAACCGAAACAAATATACCTGGGGGAACAATCTACGATCCGATACACACGCAAGGGCAGAGTAGCAAGCTCAATCCCCTTGAAGGCTCCTTGAAATAATCTAAGGCTTACCAACAAGTGACCCCAGACTCCTCGATAATGGTTAATCTGAGGTTTACCGTTTTTAATACGTGAATATCTGGCGTCGTTCCCAATGAGGAAGGATTGATTCCCACACTGGTTCGGACACGATCTCGTGCTTCTTCTTTAAGAGAAGCTTTCCCGGAGCATAAATGCAACAATTGGATTTCTTCCCTACCACAAGATATAACTACTTGTTTGTTTTACTGTCTTGGAGAGTTAATTACTCTCCTACTCCAAGACACTAGCCTAAGCTATGTTGGTGTATCAGAGCCCTAGAAATAAAAATATTACTAGATGAATTTTATTTTAAGCATTATTTTTATTGGTTTTTGTTTAAGTCAAGAGGTGCGGAAATGAAACTCGTGGTATGAAGACTCGACTCAAAATCACTAAAAAATGCACTTAAGATGATTAAACAATCTTTTCCCTTCAATGAACTTCTAGCTAGGGAAGAGTTTGAGAATGCAAATATTTGTAAACACAAATCTTTCTTAACAAGCAAATTAAAAAAAGAGCTTTTGTCCTTTCCAATGCACTCAAAACGAGACAACTAGTTATTTTCACAAAAATTTCCCTTTTCTTTCAAAACACTCAACCACTACAAAAACAAACTTTTTCCAAAAGAGATTTTTTTTATTTTTATAAAACACTCAAAACTATGAAAAGGACTAACTTTGAGATCTATAAATTATAAAAACCTATTTGAAGTCAAAGCTTACAAGATGTCTTTTTTAAGGATGTTTTACTTAGCTAGATGTAAACTAAGGACCAATTTATGCAGAATCACAAATCAGTCAAAAAACAACCAATTTTGTTTTCTTTTCAAAAATGAAATCCAAACTTTTAAACACAAGCTTTTCGAAGTTTTGTAAAGAGAAAACACAAGGCGGATTCCTCAACACAGGTAGATTTCACAAATGGCCAGACTCATAAGAAGGTTGGTAAAAACCAAGGTGATTTGAGATTCCTACAGCTTCTAAGCTCAGAGCTACTACAAGACCAAAATGAAAACCAAACCCAATAAGCAAAACTTCTAGGAATTTCACCTAAAACCCTAACACCAATGAAATAAACCTAAGGAAAGTTTCTCACAGGTTATATGTAGGTCTGGGCAGGGGATAATAACTTCTAAACAAAAACTAAGCTGACTAACAAAGAAAATCTTAGGTTTTCCAAAATTTTGACAGGGTCCACAGTCCCACAGTTAACACAGGTGCGGTACCGCTCTATGCTAAAAGCAAAAGCGCGGATAGGTACGCATTGTGTCAAAAGCCTAGGGTGCGGTCCTCTCCCAAAGATATGAAAAACAAAAAATAACCCTGGATCTACCAATTCTACCAAATTCCACACACAACAAGATAAAAACAGAAACAAAAACACAGTTTCTTAGGTCAAAGTAAAAACAAGGAAAAAATCAATTCCTCAGTATGGTCGCCATTTTGTCACACGGAATGAGTCGATCTTGCGGACAAGATAGACCTTCCTAGAATCTAAAGAGACCTAGTGACAAGCAAGCCAATAAAAAACTATCTTTCTCTAAATATGCATTTATAAGCAAAAACAAACAAGTGTTTTAGGCCTACCTTGGGTCCAATGCAAGTTTGTGGAAGCCTCGCTCCTTTGATCCAAGAGAGCTCCCTTGTTGTGAATCTGCAAACACAAACAAGCAAACAAATTAAATAGCACCTGAAAAGTCAATATCATAAAACATATTTAACATGAAGATCAAAGAATTCATGAAACAAATGACATAAAACAATTTGTTGAGAAAAATGAATCTGATTTCATTAATTCAAATCAAAGAAGAACTTTACAACCTATGCCTTGATGCTGTACAAGCTCCTCCCAGGGTCCAACAAGAAGTCTCCTATACTTTCACAAGTTTCACTCTCTTCCCAATGAAGCCAAAAAGGTATGTGATCTTTCCTCTCAAGCTTAACTAGGAAGTCTCAATTCCACCAGCGTTTACCCTAAAAAATGTTCAGCTTCTAACCTCCTTAGCAACCAGCAAAATGCCTTAATTTATAGTGCAATGGAGGGAAGTTACTAGGTCCTCCTTCAAAGGGATAAAACCCTCCTTTAAAGGGATAGCTCCTCTCATCAAGGAATTAGCTCCTTCTCTTTTGGGATGCATGAACCACCTAAGAGCGACCAATCCACGTCAAAATTCCTTCTAGAATCATCTAGAATTAACTCAAAGTGAGTTTTTTAGAATAAACTTGCGCCTTTTTGACTTTCACAGGGGTCCGCACCCACTCATTTAGGGACAGAGCGGACAGATCCGCAGTTTTTGTAAACAGGAGGTGCGAGACCGCAGGCAACAGTGAGAGAAAGTGCGGAACCAGAGCTTTGTTGATTTTCAATGTCTTTCTCTCATTTTCAAAGCTTGACTTGAAGAGCTGAGGTCTGAGACTTGCTTAGGAGGACAGTACAAGTGATGATAGACCCACACTGACTGCAAATAATCATGGTGACGATATTTTTGTGTAACACACCCTCATCCAAGACAGTGCTAGGTATTGCCTTATCATAGGCATGTACTGTAATCTGGAAAGACACGTAGGATGGAAGGCGGAAAGCAGTTAAATGACTCTAGTCGAAGGAAACGACTGAACTACTTGGTCGGGGTATCATATGATTGCCCCCATGCTCTACAGGAACGGAAGAAGGACTCTCGTGATCAGCAAGGATAGGAAGGTCGTTCTCGGACTCAGGAGAATCTGACAAGATGAGAAGAACATGAGAATGATGCTCTTCCGAAACAGAGTGATCAATAGGCGGTGAACCCAAGTTGAGACTCTTTCCGACCAATGGTTGGTCAGGAACAGGCTGAGAAAAGCCAAGTTTGGGAAGGGAAGGACGAACAAGAGAATAATCTAAGTCAATCTCGTTGTCAACGGGGAGAGGGTCTGAAGAGAGCCTCTGATAACCAAGGGGAAGTTGGGGTGAAGAAGTTGTAAGACTTTCCAAAACGGCAGAAGCTTTATCCATGAGAAAACAAAGGTGAAGGGGATGGTTGCCTTCACATAGCCTACAGGGGAATCAAATCTTCCCTTTCTTCTTACCGTTGCCAGTTGATAGGGTAACATCGTCATGAGCTTCAAAGGACGATGAGGGACGAGCCGGATCACGAGACCATACTTCTAAAATCCTAGGAATGCCAGGACAATCACAAAGAAGATGGTCACCCTTGCACAATTTACAAGGAAACTTAACCTTTCGCGGAGGAGCTGAAGGTGGTTTGACCTAAGATGTACTCGGAGCAATAGCTACATAGGTGGCCTCGCATTTATCAGACTTCTTCTTCTTCATCATCTTCTTCTTCTTCTTAGTCTCCTGGTTACTAGAGGTGAAACTTTCACCAGGGGAAGGAGGAGATGAAAACGAAGAGACAGGGGAAGAAGGCGCAGGCTCAACCTTGGAATCATTGTGTCGTGGTTCGAACGAAGGAGACGGTGGAATAGGAGTCATGACACTCGGGACCACCAAGGTTGAAAACAACCAAACGAGCAAACCGATGGTTAACCCAAGCAAAGACAATGTTGCCATATACGGAGCACCGATATTTCCAAAAGGAGGAAACGGACCAGGATTTCCATCTGGGGGAAGTCCTTGACCAGTAGACTCAGGTATTGTTGCCATCGAAAACGAGCCTGAAAAACAATCGAATTGTAATGACGAACTCTAACTGTTACCAGGAATATTTCGTGGGCAGTAAATTTTTATGACACAGGAACAAAGCTTGACCTTTTCATGTTTCAAGAGTCGAGAAAAAGACGAAAATGTGACTATCACTTTCGAGGTTTAATGAGCCTGAAAGGACAAATGCTCAGATGGACCTTTTCTTTTAAGGAATCTGAAAATGAATGAAAGTGACTGCTCTGGAAAAACTAGGTAAAAAGTTTACCAAACATCCCTTAAAACTGCATATACACCTTAGCGATCATATGAAAACCAAGGACTTTTTGTACGCCAGTCAATCTTCCCAAATGCTGTGTTCGGTGCGTTACGGTTTGCAAGGTGGCAGACACAGCTTCCTAAGGATATAGGATGATAACTTAGTGGGGTCTCCCAACATATACTCGACGGTACTGGGAGCACAATTCCGTGCTAGACCACTACTGAGTCACAGAAGGAGGAATCACCCAACCTTGAGTGAAAACAATAGCAACTAGGTTTAACGATGCCGGAGCACATCTCTAGCCTAGACCTCTAAATAGTGTGCGTTATGTTCCAATGCATTGTTAAGTTCATTCAATTCATTTTAGAGTTGATCTTGAATTATGTCTCAGTTTTCAGGCCTTAGTGTATGTACACAACAAAAACTAGGATGCAACTAGAATGAGTGAAATATCCCTTTTTCTTCAATGAAAACCTACTTACAGGAGGGTAGAGAGATCATTCCCAAACCAAGAAAACTAAGATAAACCAAGAGACACAATGCAAAAACACGTCAACCTTACAGTGCACGAATACTACTAATGATAGATTTTATCATTTGCTTTCCAATATGCAAACTTGAAATGCAAATTTACGTTCACTTTCGTATACTAAATTAATGTAGTCTTTTGATTTTGATCGTTTTAAGTTTAAGAGAAATAAACAAGCAAGTGTGAAAAAACCGGTTGATCCAAACAGTTGTGATCTATGTTCGGTAGTGAAAAGAAACTGAATCAGTACTACAAATTGGTTCAATAATTGTTACTAAAAAAAAAATCAACTAGAAACAAGTAATGGAGAAGGCTCAAACAAACCAACAAAAAAGTTGCAAACGAACCTTGGGCAAACCAGCAACCAAACCAATTGATTCAAGAACGAACTAGGTCACACGGACAAAAATGCAACATTCATTCAATAAAAGCCAAAGAAAGAGTGCCTTAACCATAAACAGTTAAAAACAAGCTATTGAACAAGAGAAAGAGGGCAAGGGGTCAACAAGACTGGTAAATTGAGGAGGTAGAATTGAAAAAACAATTCTACAGGAATCGTCGCAGGTACTACACAAGCAACTAGCGGCGATAAGCCAGTGTCTGTAGCAACAGAGTGAAGTCGTTGCGAGAGTACACGTCTCTTCCGTGGCAGACGGATTTCAGATTCCTCGCGACTGTGCGATTGGATTTAGCGACGCACAGGACTTTACAAAAGAGTAAACGCGACATCGGCGCGACTGTTAAGCTATTTTCCGCGATGACACTAAAAAACAATGATACATGAACAAAAACTCTCAAACAAAAACCAGTCAATCCTTCTATCAATGTAGGGATCTCCCAAGTCAACCCAGGTAACCCAAAAGACTTATAGTGTACCCCCAAATTCAAAAGACACCAAATCAAAATCAAATCAAGAGCAAACAAGAGAGGTAACATACAAAGGACTCCCCAGCAAAGTTGCCAACTTGTGATGCAGGAAAGTGTTCCCTCTACGGACAGAGGCAACCCCTCTAACCCTAGAGTGGGTCTAGTGACAGCAAGGACAAAACAACAATTGATTCCCTTAAATAGTCATCGTTGGAGGCCTACCTCAAACCGGTGGTTGATGAAGTTCTATTGCGCTGCTCCGGCTTCCGTTTCTTTCTTCTGAGATAGTAATCGACTTGAAACAACACAAGACAACAACAAAGCAGATAACCAGGAAACAACGATGATCTATTTACTCACAAAGTCAAGAAGTCATGAGCTATCAAGTAAATTACATATAAGACATAGGAAATCATCATTGATAGTATTAATAATGAAATAAGAGTAAACTTACAACCGGGTCTTGACGTCGCAAGCCTTCTCAGAGGGTCTAACCAGTGTGTTTCTCCAAGCATTTACTCTCAAAGATGGGTCTCCCAAATAGCAATATCTCTCTCTCTCTCTTTCACATTCACAAGCTTTACACAAGATTGAGGGCACTCCACATCTTCTTGCAAACTATAAAGCAATCCCACACTTGTCACACTCACACTAACTATCTATCAAACTCAAAAACAACAGCAGCACTATGCAACCAAAAAACTAGCAGATGATAGCAATGGTGAGTGATTTTATAGGAGGAGCCTTCATGAAATGCGGGAGAGGGAACTTACCCTCAAGACAAGCAACACAAAAAACGGAACTACCATGCCAGAGGGAGAAGGGTGACCCAATCTGACCCAACAACCAGGTCCAAAGACATCCAGAAGGTCGACTGTTGAAACAAATTCGCCCAATCTGGATTGTCACGAGTTTATAACTAAGATTTAGCCCTGACATCGCTAGTAAGCAATGTAAGCAGTCAAGACGTCGCGAAAGATACCATATAGACTCGCGCCGGAGCATGAAATCCGATCGTCGCGAGAATCAAATGTACTCCCGCAATGGAAGCGCGACTGTACTGATTATGACCGCTGTTCATTGCATGTATTTAGCTAATAGTCGCGACGAGGCAGAAAACTTAGGAAAAGTGGGTCAATTGGCAACATAAGAGAGCACTTGTTTAGTATGAGCATGTTTCACTGGATACATGACACAGTGGAAGGACTGGGATGAGGACAATGATAAATTACTATGTAACAAGGAGACCATTTAGTTCTCCCGCATTTTATGGACATCATTGTACTCAACAGTCCCTTTGACCTACTTTGTGGTCATTAGTTGCACACAAATATCATTATCTTACCTTATCTTATCTACTCAACTTTCTTCACTCTTTTGAGAAATTGATCTATACTTGGTTGGAAACAAATGATAAATCTTCAACCTCCATAAGGAAATTGAACGTCTGTCTCTAGAAAAATCCAGCTCCCTAGATCAGTCTTGACTTTTTCAAGAGATGATGATATAGAAATAACTCTCCTCCTTTGGCCCTAATAATTCAGCTCAGTGATTCGACCACCAGTAGAGAACTTTGGTAGGGAATCGTCCTATAAATACATCAGAGAGCTGGAGCCAGGATTTGGCCTTCTCAAAGACAAGAAATCCGGCCTCTAAGGCATAGAAATGTGTCTTCCAAAATTGCTCAGATTCAACTTCTAGGTAGTGGCTTGGTCAACAATGCGGCCTCCTCTTTTAATCTTCAAGTTCTGGAAATTCCTCTTGATCACCCTCTCTCATGGTTCAGAGAAAATATACCAACTTGGCCCTTGGAATAAATAACACTGCTTGTAAATAGCTCTCGGTCCTGAGAGATATAACACTGGATTGGCAAGGAAACACTCCAGGATTTGCCTCTCTAATCTTGTACTCGACCTCCTGGAAGAATTATGGCACTCGTCCCTTGGTATTGGAGCGGCAGACCAGTCAGCATCTTAGTACAAAAATGAAAATTGCAGACCAAAGCTAGCCAGAGTTCCAGGTTTGGCATCAATTGAGCTAACTCCTCTAATCTACTCACCATATACTGCTCGTACTGCTATGGCTACTATATTGCCTTACAAAGTGTCCCAGCAGAAGAAAAAATTTACAATACATTCACTACATAGGAGATATTTAAAAAGCTGCTCCATGAAAAACCTCATCCCACATTTAGAAGTCCTTGTTAGGGGTATCCTCGAAGTCTTCTAATTCATAAATTGGAACCCAAGCACCGATTGTCAGCAACTTCATCTGAAACCCTTTCTTCCTTCACAGCTCTAAGCCTAGGGCAATCCAAATTTCCAGCTACAGGTAAGAAGGAATGCAGAGTGCCAGTCCTTCGCATGTTCAGAGAACTCTTGATGCTGTCACCTGTGGCCATCATCCAATCAACCTTGTATGTATGCTCTTAGGCCTGCACATATTCCTTTAATTGGGATCACAGTGCATGCATGAGCTTCAATCCTCCAGCTTTTGGTGTCGCTGGCCCCGTTGACTTTACCACCGCAGGCTACGCCTCAAACAACTTTTTGAAACCTCATCATCTGTCTGTAGGGATCTACCGACTCGATCAATCTGATCTCGTGACCCAAGTCGCTTGCTCAAACGCTCCAATCGATTCAACTCGTCTTATTACCAATGACCAACTCATACCATGAGGATACGATCATCCACAGGCTCTTTCTGCGACTTGGCAATGCTATGGAAATATCGTTCCTTGTGCGAGGGTGAGATTCTTAATTTTTCTTTTACAATTATAGGGTGGCGCCTTAAGGCCTGGATCTCTTTTGAGATGGTGTCTCTGGCCTCACGACCTCTTGATTTTTGCACAACGAGCAAGCGGGCTCTTGGCTCTGCTTTACAATTGCATAATTTAAGGAATGAACCTTTGCGACTCAAAGGAATGCGATCTCCCCCTACTGCATGGACTACCTCAGGGCATGGCTAATGAATACGGTTCTATGTCGCTGACCTTGGTGATCTGTGCACGATCTCTCATGAACAATCCATCATCCAACAAATGTCGAATGATAAGCATAGATCCAGGACGCCTGTTCTACCCGTCACATGCCGGATGGCTTCTGAGATAAATGGTGCTCACAGTGAAGTTCCACGACCTTTATTTGTTGTCCTCTACACCAATCAACAACCGGTCAACTTCATTGGGTCATGCGAGTGCATTCAGTCCGCTTGCATGCTGAAGAGGTGCTATAACACAATTGATACAACCGCTATGGACCCTCGATGCTCGATATTTCTTCGTTGTTCCTCAGCCCGATACTGCATGCGGTAGCCAGGTTTTGACTCGTCGAATTGATATTTCGACCCTTGGATCTTCGCCTGAAGCAATGCACTGTGGAGAAAAGATCGACCACGATACAGTACTGCTGCAAATGGTCATGCAACCTCAGTCCTGCAGTGTATGATGCAACCAAGCCAAACCCAAAAATTGATAACACCAAGGCTCAAATAATTTTTATTTTTTTAAAGCGAAACCCTATGCTCTAATAAAGATCTAGATCTATTTATATCGAACTGACAGTAATAAAATTTCCAAAATAAATCAACTAGGGCAATATTAAATACCACCGAAGATGAAAATGCCTGCTAGGGTGAGAATAAATCCCATCGAAGTTCCCTACATAAAACCCTCAGGCTAGTAGGATGCACAACTCTAATACCACTATAATATCCCAAACATCAAAATTTTTAACAGATCTGGTACACTCTAGGTGTTCTAATAAAATTCTTGCGGTAAAAACACCGAACACAAAACAGATAAGAGAATGCAACTCTTATTTATGTAAATAACTGAAAACGAAGTTAGGCCCACACAAGACATACTAAAGCTCGTGCCTGTGGCATGCATGGCTGCCCATAAATGAAGAAATTAAAGACACTTAAGCACAATCATGGACCCTGAATGGATCCACCAGTCAAAGTCACCACGAGGTTTTGTCCTGGGATCAAGCTAGAACTGACCACACCAAGTTCTCAACAAAAAACATAATAAGATAGACAAACTTAAAATGCCCCTTAATGCCTAGCTCCTATTCCCTTTAAAGGCTAGATGGACTCCCTAGAATCCTTATTTTATTGTTTTCCCTCGAAAAACGAAGGTACATACCATGGGCCGATACCATGGGCAAACACCATGGGAAGATTTCGTCTACTTTAACCATATTAAGGAAAGGGAATATTACACTCTCCCCACATTTCCCTCCATTGTTTGCTACTATACTCTTCTATACTATGTGCATACTCCTAGTATGAGAATTCAAGGTCCCTTCTCGAGTTGTATGCTTAATTAGAAGTCTCCAAAATGAGTGTGTAGACCCCTTGCTTGTCACAATTACTAGCAGTTGGGTGGTTCAACTACCAAATCATAAATCATAATATTTCATTTCGGTATTCCCAATTCTCCTTACAACTTCTCTTAGGTACTAGGATCCATATTGGCTACTGTTTTCTTTAGCTTTAGCAATATATTGAATTAAAATGAATATTAATATGTCAAACTATCTATGTCAATCATTAAAGCATTATCAATTTTAATTACAACGACAAAACTTAGGGCTTAAAAAGAGGTTTTACATGAGATTATTGTAATCTATTCTCCAAGCCTCTCACAAGATGTCAATGGCTCTATTAAAATGTAGAAAAAATAAGACAAGCTTAAGACACTAGAGGCTAAAATTCTAGGAGTGAAAGGATTTGAGTTGGAAATGAGACAATGAACTTTATAATACTATAACTCTTACATTCAAATTCAGATTTGAGTGCATAGTATTTCATCAAAAACATTTTGCAACCAGAAGAACAACACTATATTGAAAAAATATACTAATAAGGCAAACAAAACTATATTAAAAAGAGATACTTAAAGGACAAGAATTTGATGCACAGTAGACTCACAAATAATGCAACATTGAAGAATGCAATTGGGACGCAATCAAGACACGGCTGAGACACAAAAAGCGATACAACCTAGAAGTAAAAACAATAAAATCAATGAAAATTTCAAAGCAAGAATAAACTCAATTTAGACGAATTAAGAGGCTAAATCTGTAAATATGATGAAAAAAGACAAAGGGATGCCAAATGATATACATAAATAGGACGCAAAAAACCTATCATGTCTCTTTCCAATTTGCACACTAAGACACGGAGTAAGACGCCTGAATGCTGTGATATAATAATGAGCTTGCTACTTCATCTTATCCACACCAATAATTACTTGCTAAGTTGTCAGACATCCAGCCTGCACATGTCCAACTTTTAAGTGTGTTGGCACAAAGGTTTTGTTGCTCTATGCTTGTGCAAGATTGCTCTCTACTTCAAGGGAACGTTCATTATTTTCGACAGCGCTAACGTTACGACCTTGACTAATAACCACCTCGTTCACAAAAAATAAATCATCAAAAAACTGAAAATAGATAAAAATACGATTCCATTGATCATCATCGACTAGTGACAGGGTTGCAGTGTATCAGTTCTCCAGTCTAGCCATATAGTTGCTTTGTTTGACTGTACTTCTACCCCATCACTGATGCCAGTGAGATGCATCGACATGGCTTAGTTTAAAACTGACCAGTTCAAGGTTTTTTAGTGTAGCAACCAAATCTTGAGTTTTAGTGTTTGGAACTAATTCCACAGTAGCCATTTATGAATAGACGTTTCGAGTCTATAGCAAGACTCGTCATCATCGTTCAACTGCTTGAATGTTATGTCACTGAATGCCAGATGATAAATATACTGGATCCAAGCTTTAGTTGTTGAACAATTCGAGTTTGGTCTCTTCTTGTATCCGGAAACACCATCCTATGCAACATCTGAGTCATCCCCGATGGAGGAATTGTCAAAGGTTTCACAGTTTATTTTTCTGATAATAAATTGCAGAGTTCAGGTTCGTTTACAGTTCAATCTTGTTGCTTGTAACTTCACTCCCTTTCTTTGAATCTCTCCATCTGTATTTTCATCAGACTGTCTATCAGAATAGAAAATACTGACTGCCATCTTGCTTTTATTGCCCATATTCATCGCATCAGCTTATTGTAAAATGCACATATATGTTCAAATATTGGGTTATTTTGAAAATTGAAGCGAACTACAGTTGTATTCACGCTTGTGCTTGTTCCTTCTTACAATTACTATTACCCAAAAAGTATGCAATGTTTTGTTTCTAGGTTGTTTTAACATTTTATTCATAATTAATTCTCCCCCATAGTGGTTCCCTAAGTTATTATTTTGGTTACCTGACAATGTTCGGCTTCAACGAGGGCATTCTGTAGTGAATAAGCGTATGGGAGTTATCAGATGGGATCTCTACAATATGGTTTACCGTTAGTTGCGCTGCATAAGTACTTCTAGAGAGAAAAAAATTATATTACCAGTAATCACCACAAGAACACAATCCGTCTCTGAAATGATGGAAACGATTGGGGTCCCTCACAATAATTTCTCGACTAACAATTTTGGAGACATACTTTATGGCACTGTGGCAATCGCCACACACCCGGAGGTTCTTGGTAATCTGAATTTTTGCCGCCGGGTCTGTCCTTAGAAGCCCAAAAGCAATTGCCAGCTTCTCACTGTGGGTACCAATGATGAATTCTTTATCATCGTCTTCCACATCATGCAAAACAAAGCTCCTGTCAGCCACATAACCTGCCTTCTTCATCTGCTCCAACAAGCTTTCCCACATTGCATAGATTTCCTCTGATTGTGGGTGTGATTTGTCTCCCACAAGGAATGAATGAACTCTATTCCCAAGTTCAATCCAGCTGCATCCTGGACTTTTTATCAATCCCCTGTCCTTTATCATTGCTCTCACCTTTGCTACACCGTCCCACCGTCCAGCTGCAGCATAAATATTGGATAGTAGTACATAATTTCCAGCCTTTTTTGGCTCTAACTGAAAAAGGTGCTCTGCTGCACGTTCTGCTAGCTCTATATTACGGTGAATTCTGCAGGCACCAAGCAAGGTTCCCCACACACCAGCATCAGGTTCCAATGGCATATTATTAATTAAGATTTCTGCCTCATCTAAACGCCCAGCGCGGCCAAGAAGGTTAACCATACAAGCATAGTGCTCCAGCCTGGGCGTGATGCAATATTCTTGACTCATGCAATCAAAGCATTGTCGGCCTTCATGCACAAGGCCTGAATGACTGCAAGCAGTCAAAATACCAATGAATGTGATATGGTCCGGTTTCATGCCTGTCTGTTGCATCTGAGAAAAGAGTTCAAGAGCTTCATCGCCATGCCCATGCATCCCATAACCCCCAATAATGGCATTCCATGAGATCAAGTCTCTCTTCGACATTACATCAAAGAGTTGTCGAGCAATCTCTATGCTCCCACATTTAGCATACATATCGATGAGAGCAGTACCCATAGGCACATCTACCTCAAATCCATTTCTAACTACATAGTCATGGATCCACTTACCTTCTTCCAGAGCTGCTAAATGGCCGCATGCCGGGAGCACGCTCAACAGGGTAACCGCGTTGAGCGTCACTTGGGGTAGTAGTTGCATACGATGAAAGAGTTCCAAGGCCTCATTGGCATGTCCATTCTGAACATAACCCGCAATCATGGCATTCCATGAAACCACATCTCTTTTAGACATTTTTTCAAACAGCTGTCGTGCATAGTCTATGCTCCCACATTTGGCATATATATCAATAAGGGAAGTGCCCACATTCACATATGAATCAAGTTCATTTCTAACGATGTAACTATGGATCTCCTTACCATGTTTCAGAATCTCCAAGCGGGCACAGATGGGGAGCACGTTCACAAAGGTTACTGAGTCAGGCTTTATGCCTTCAACTTGCATTTGACGAACTAGTTCCAACGTCTCCTCAGGATGTCCATTCTGAGCATATCCTGCAATCATAGCATTCCATGAAACCACATTTCTCTCAGAGATTTTATCAAACACTTGGCGTGCGTCTTCAATACTCTCACATTTAGCGTACATATCAATAAGTGCAGTGCCCACAAACACATCACATTCAAGTCCACTTCCAATTATCTGATAATGAATCTCCTTGCCCTCTTGCAGAGCCGATAAGCCAGCACAAGCCTTCAAAACAAAGGGATAAGTGTAACCATCTGGCTGGGTACCTTCGTTTTGCATTTGGTAATAGAGGTTAATGGCCTCGTCGCAGGGGCCATTCCAAGCATACCCTCTGATCATAGCATTCCATAAGAAAACATTCCTCTTTTTCAATTTATCAAAAACCAGGCGTGCGTTCTCCCGATTCCCACATGCGGCATAAAAATTAACTAGTTTCGTTGCTAGAAAAACATCCTGTTCAAATCCTCTAATCAGAATGTGGGCGTGGACTTGTTGAGCTTGTGGAAGCGCCTTGATCTTGATATGAGTACAGGCATGCAAGAGAGCACCGTAGATGTCAGAGTCCAGTTTAAAGCCTTGCTGGTTCATGACATGTATGGTGGGCAATGCATCCATTAGTTTACCCTGACTACATAGAGCACTAACATATGTTTTGGCTTGTGATATCCAGTTGGGTATTTGCGTTTCAGCAGAAGAAAGAGAATGAAGCCTAAGGATTTGAGCATGACCATTGGCCATCTAATGTAGTAGTTTAACCTTCACAGGTTTCCTCCGTCATAGCACCACATAAAAACCCCTTCTTCTGTGTCCAACTCTGCATGAAGTAGGATAAAAAATATTCATAACTGCACTCATTCAAGAGAAATTTCAACAGAAATTTCAGTAATTTGTCAGAGTTCCATTTGAGTGACGTTTCAAGTCATAATTCCTTCATGCCCTAGGAATTTTCACTTGGTCGTAGTTTTAGGTTATAATTCCGGCTTGCTCTGATTGCCATAATTCCTCCATGCTCGAGGGATTTCACTTGATCAAAGTTTCAGATTATCATTCCTTCATTCTCTAGAAATTCCGAGGGTTTGTGAATCGAGTCCAAACCCTTAACCTTGAAGTTCTGTCAGTTGATCCCGACCTAGAACCTCTAAAACTCTAAAACATATTGAATCAAACGACATTCCAGAATTTAAATTTTTTGTTTTGCTGCTTAGTTTCAGCCATAATTCCTCTGTGCATAGGGCTTTTGAGAGTTTGTGAGTCGATTCCGACAAATAACCTCGAAATGAAGGCACGTGAATTGACATTCAATCCAGAACCTCCATATCCTACACTGTAATATACCAAACAGAAGTTGAATATTGAGGCAAAACGAATATCCAGAAACGTAATAATATTCCATTTTGTTTATGGCAGAATTGATGTGACTGTACGATCTTATAGTTGGTAATTGGGTGTTTTGAAAGCCATAGTCTAAGGAGGTGATTTTTTTCCCTTAACATTTTTTTGGGTAGATTTTGCTTGGAATCGGGTGAGAAATTGGAGAAAGTGTATTTTTAAATTGTTGTGTTTACAGTTTTACAATGTCAAAGGTCAAAGTGCCCCTACTATGTTTATCATCGTTGAGGGGCAATAAACAACATTTAAACTGCTATGCTTTTCCAAAAAATTGGCCCTAAATTTTATTGGAGTTATACCAAAACTCAAAGTTTCAGCTATGTGAGGGAACTTTACCCTAGGGATTTTAACCAATTTTAAGATGGTTCACATCTAACCAATTTTAAGATGGTTCACATCATTGATTTTTTGAAAAATTGATTTGCAAATATGAAACTTTGATTTTTTGAAAAATTGATTGGTAAATATGAAACTTTGACTCGTTAGAAAAATAGACTTGTTGTAAGGCCTAGACTTGTCGTAAGGCCTATGCTGGGGTCTCAAGTTTGTAAAAAAAAAATGTTTGTCTTTAATTAATAAAAAATGTTGTTTTTATACGCCTATAAAATTATTCTTTTCATGTTTGTTCAACAATGTATTTATAATGTAAACATTTTTTAACATCATATTGTAAATGAACATAAGAAATAAAATGATATATTTGGTTATTGTTGCCTCTGTTTGGTGTTCCTCTTGAAACCATCTGACAGAGTATGTCGCTCTTCCAAGCAAGAACAACTTATCCAACTTCCTAGCCTTGGAATAGGCACATTCCGGGGCTAGAATGGTACATATGTGATGAACTTGGTGAGAATGGGCACCTTCTTAATCTTAGGAGTGGTGAATTTGAGATTCAATTCTTGGAGAATAACAATCCAATGTGAGAACTTTCCATTAATAAGTCAAAGGTTAAGTAGGCGTTGCATGGATTGGAATTTGCCACGACTTTGGTGGTGTGTAATGAGATGTAATGGCACAAGCTTTAAACTATGTGAACCATGAAAAGAACTAACTTTTCATCCTAGTCATAATTGAGTGGTGGCCACAATAAGTTTATGCTCACGTAGTATATGACATGTTCACAACCATCATCCCTATCTTATAATAAAACTCTTGTGATTGAGACATAGGAAGTTGATAGGTACAAGGTATAATCTCTAGCAAAATGGGGGCTAATGAGCAAGGCTTTTGATAAAGCATGTTTCAAGGAAGAATGATTGTTGAGCTTGGTCATCGCATCGAAACATGACATCCTACTGCAAGAGATATAAAAATTCATGAGCGCAAGTGATGTAATCTGAGATAAAGAGTCATAGAAAGTTGCCTTGAAGGTTCTATAGTTGGCACAAAGTATTTGGTTGGGGAATTTCGTGAATGGATTTCCCTTTAAGGGGATCTATAACAAGATCATACTGGGATACAATGAATTTGAGTAACCAACTTGTTGAGACACAAAAGACACACTTGGAGAGGCTCGAGTGAGTCTCGTATTAGCCTACTGCAAGAGATATAAAAATTCATGAGCGCGAGTGATGTAATCCGAGATAAAGAGTCATAGAAAGTTTCCTTGAAGGTTCTATACTTGGCACAAAGTATTTGGTTGAGGAATTTCATGAACTGATTTCCCTTTAAGGGGATCTATAATAAGCCCCTACTGGGATAAAATGAATTTGAGTAACCAACCTGTTGAGACACAAAAGACACACTTGGAGAGGTTCGAGTGAGTCTCATATTAGCAACACCTTTGGAAGATGGCTCCAAGAGTTGGGGCTATTTATTTGAGTGGGAAGTAAGATCATCCAAGTATGCGAGGATGAGGTGAGTAAGATCATGGAAGATGTAAGTCATTTCCCATTGAAAGGTAGATCTAGCATTCTTTAGACCAAATGGCACAAGGTGATAGACACAAGCATTGCAGGGTGTAGTAAAGGCAAATTTGTATTGATCTACATGATAGATTTGAATTTGATTGTACCTAGAGAACCCATCCATGAATGAGAGGGCCTCATGTTTAGAACACGAGTTGAGAACCTAGTCAATGAATGGTGCAAAAAAATTTCCTTTGAGACACGCTTGGTTGAGATCGTGAAAGTCAGTGCAAACTTGGATGGTTCCTTATTTTTTCATGACAAGGAAAAGGTTGGATATCCATGAGGTATTAGCAATAGGATAAATAAAACTAGCTTTATGAAGCTTCTCAATTTCATATTTAATTTCCATTGCCTTAGAGTGATGAAATGGTTGCTTCTTTTTCCTAATTGGTGTAACATCAGGCTAGATGTTGATCTAGTGTTCAACAATAGCAATATCTATGGAAAACATACCTGAGTATGACTAGGAAAAAGAGAGTCTTCTAGAAAATCACTTCCTCTGAGGAACATGCTACTCCAAGGAGGATTTATTCAATAATTCCAAGTTTCATGAAAATGTCCACCTTGATGATGGGGGAGATGTTAGCTATGTTTCCTTCTTCAAAAGCATTGAGGGCTAGAATGGGATTTTTGAACCAGTGGACATGACCAAGGGGACCATAATCTTTAAATTTCTACCACACAAACATTTGAGGATTTTACTTGTTGAAATGCTTGTTGAGGCAGAAAGAAGGACTAGTGAGGCATGACATCCAACCAAGGGTAATCAAGTGTCATCATTGCCTCTATAATGTCTTCATCGGATTATAAAACATGGGAAGTAGAACTAAATGGTTTCATTGAAGGATGAATGGGTGAGATAGGTGTTGTGGCAATAAACATGTCACAAGCATGTGACATGGTGCTAGGTGTTGTTGGGTCAATAAAAGTTGCGGCAACACAAAGTGAGTGAGTAGCATGTGGCATTGGTTCCTTTAAGGAGGAATTGATGTCAACACTGAAAGACGATGCATATAAATCTAGTGATATCATCTTGATGGTTGAATAAGTATAATAGATGTGCAAGCAATTGTGAGTGTTGTGAATATTAGGAGGGGATTTTTTTTTCCATGGACTAACTAGGGAGTTAAGTGGGTTGGTAGATTGTTCCGACTATTTATCTTTATGGAAATGGAAATAGGGGTAGAATAGATACCCATCTCAAGTAAAGGTGAATAAGGTGAGCCCCAGGGGTTGGTCTCAATGCTAAGGGATTGCACAAGGGATGTTTGGAGTTGTTTAATCTCAATAATGCATTGGAACTTGACGATACACTGGATGTGATATTCAATAATCATTGGGAAATATATAAGTGAAATTGCCATCTTGCTCACATAATGCACATGGGAAACTATTATATGACTTCATTAATGTGGATGCGTAGTAAATAGTGGACACATCTAATGTGATGTTCGGGGTTTGTTGAGGTAGTGGTTGTAGGATTGGAAGGGTTTTTTGAAAGATTGCGACCAGTGTGTCTTAAAATCTTGGTGTTGACGGTGTTGGACCTGCCAACATGTAAGGGGATATCCCTGGTAAGAATTCCTAATTAGAACTTAGACCATTTGGTGTAGGAGTCCCAATAGTGGGTTGTACGGTAATGCCTTGACCGCGATTTCGCACAGAGGCAAGTAAGATGTATTTGTTGGTCGAAAGGGTGTGACAACTGTGGCAAGGCAAGGAAGGTGTATGAGAGGTTCAAACACACAGGGGTTGAGATGAGTATGCCCCTTGGAAACCTGTGATAGCACGGAGTTAAGAAGGGAACACACGAGCAAAGATGCATCACAACATGGAAGGAAAGTTAGCTAGCAATCCAAAGTGATGGTTAAACCAACAACACATTTAATAAAGATTCATACATACATACACAGAAAAGTCTATACATGCATGCATAAACAAACAAATACATATATCATTTAGAGTAAACCAAATAGCATAGAATACAATACAACATATACATGAAACGTGTTGGCTTTGTTACATTAAGAAGTGTAAGTTCCAGTCATACAATACATCCATGTCCAACCACTAGTTTAGACAATGGAACATTATAGCCACAACCTCCTGCTCCTCCAAAGAGATGTACTAACTCTGCGTAGTGGAGAAGCCAAGGCTCGTTACAATACTGTCCAAGCTTTCTCTAAGATAGTCCTGTCGGAAGCTTGGCTGACTAAAAGCCTTTACAATGAGTTATGAGGTTCTATTTATATCAAAGGGTGGGGTGACCCTTGACATTCCCCTTTGTGACAGTTCATCTACCCTCAGGACTCTTCATCTACTCTATGACTGTTACATCCAACTATCGACACTTGAACTTCCACTTGACAAGATGTTACATTACAATGCACGTGTGCCCATGTGAGACAAAATGGCTTGAGCAAGCCATGTAGGACATCACTGACACTTGGTCCATTGTGATGAGAATAACTCTTTGACATGCTTGTGATGGTGAAGGTGGTGCGCTGATCCCAAGCTTGGTTGTCCGTGATGGTGTGCATGCGCTCCATGGTGACATCTTGTTGAAGAGAACTCTTGCCTCCGTTGCATCTCGATGCATTAGTGTGGCTTCTGCATCCAACCCGTCTACTAACATGCACATGGTCTTCTTGGGTGCGACCGAACCAAAAACACATTGATGCATAGTGTCTGTGTTGATCTTCCAGTGTGTGCTGGTGGTCATGCGTTCAACTGTCAATTGCATGTTTAGCTCCTTCGGGCTTGCTTCTTGTCTTTGCCTCGGTGAGTGTGCTGAATGGGTGGGATCTCATGCGTGCGCACAATGACATGCATGCTGTTGAATTCCCTTCCATGCGATCAACAACACTTCTCACCGTGTCTGCTCTGTGCCAGCTATTGGGATGGATCTATAACTTGTACGGGCACAACTTCATGCGTGAGTGCATGTTGCTCGCTGCTGAACCTGTTCCTGCTGCAACTCATTCTCTCGTCTATGCAACTCCTGTTCTTCCTTGAGTTTCTGCTTCAGCACATGCAACTCCTTCTCTGTTTCGTTCTCTGTTTTTGCACGATCTTCATGTCACGCCTTCACCTCATAGCCTCAACCTCAAAAGTAGCTTTCATCACAAGTGGATCTGCTTGAGATTGCAACTTTGTTCCGCCTATGTGTTGTCAATAACCTTCCTCTTGCATTTGCCGCATGCGGGGGTGTTGCCTTCTGCTGCTGCTGATGGTGCTACTTGTTGTGTGTTGATCGTTGCGATGTCGCTGCCATATTATCTTGATGTCCTTGTCTATGAACAACTTGATGTCTTCATAGGTGGGCAAGCTCATAGACACTTGCTTGGATGTAACCCACGTTGTGCTCCCAACGATGTCCTTTGACTCTGCTCTCCTGAAGGCCATTGTACTTGTCTTGTTGAGAGGTTGATGAACACCTGCAATACCTGTGGACATGGCAACACTCATGGCAATAAATATCTCAGTCGAAAATCAAAACGAACTTGAGAATTGACTTGCAACATACCTGTGTGATTGATCATGAAGGTTGTGCAATTTTTGTTGTGAGGTCGGGACACTGACCGCAAAAACTGCACAAGGCACAATATGGGCTGTCAAGAGTCTGACTGACTGCTGGAACTATGCAATGCACAGTCCAACCTGGCCTACTGAGGATTGAAACTACACAATGTGCAATTTTAGTCAACAGTGACACGCAACTAGAAAACTGCATTGCGTAGTTTCTGGGGCAAGCAGGACACTACCTCCAAGAATTGTGTAATGCAAAACTGGAGGTCAGTGCCTGGCTAGACTTGTGCAATTTCTGGAGGGAAGGTAGAGCCTTCGCTTCCAGAAATGCGCAGTGCTAGCCAGGCAAGGCACGGTCCGGGCCAAGGCAACCCAGTTTGGCTGACGGGTGACTGAAAACATGAGAAGTGTGAAAGAATGATGAGATGAGTGCAAACAAGAGTGAATGATCATTCATGCAAATAGGAAGTGCAGGATTCGAAAAAAGGGAAAGTATGCATATGTGTGAAGCGAGTCACTGCAACGACGACTATCCATGCAAAACAGTGTCATGCATGCAACAACAACGAGATGTTAATGAAAACTGAAACAATGCTAGTACAAGCTAGTATGTATCAAAATGATAGCAGCACTCACTGAAATCATGCAGACAACATTCATACGAAGTGAAACACAAAAAGCACTAGAAACGCAACGTGAGACATGAAAATCGAGCTTACCCCCAAAAAACTGAGATGAATGTGCCGACGACTTGTAGATGCAATGTGGGATGTTAGAGTTGCAAGATCGATGTGAGGAATGAGATCTGTAGTGTCCAGTTGATGAGTTTTGATAAAATCAAGGTTGCGACGCGCAAGCCACAAATCTAGGGAAAGCAACACTTGGTGGGAGGTTTCTGAAATGATCCTTACATGTAACCTCCAACTGTTAAAAATATATCTCTGAAACAAGGGATGCCTTTGCATGCTGCCTTGGGAGGAGCAACCCATGCATGCAAATTAGTTTTGCTCGGTCCCTGAGGGAACCTGTCAACTCAAATACACATGCAACAGCCTGCTTAGCTTGGAGGAAAAAAATGCACATTTTTGGGAGGGAGCTAGGCTGGCTGCCTAGAGGGATTGCACAATTTCTGGGTAAAGCAACTGACTGCTGTCCAAAATTGTGCAATTTTTGGACTGAGCAATCCTGCTGGGAGGAATTGCGCAAATTTTCCAGTGAACAATGGCATGCAGATTTGCACAATTCTGGAGCCCAACAGGTTGCCAGATATAATTGCGCAATTTCTGGAGGGAAGGTTGGTTCCCCTCCAGAATTGCGCAACTTTTTGAGGGAACTGCTCAACTTGCAGCTGGACAAAGTTTGGAGAATCAACCTATGAGGGGAATGCATCAATCTTTGATAGACATGCTTCCTTTCTGCAAGAAAATCACTGAAGCTTGTGTACTTGACGAAGCAAGACATGCTGCTGTGAAAGGTTGGTAGGGAGGCTCCAAAATGAAGCTAAGGCAAAATTTTGGAGGGTGGTTGTAGCCGCTACAACACTTGGTGACACACTGGTAGAACTCTAGCTCTCTGAATGGACCTTGTTCATGAAAAACAAGTCTAACACCCTCAGAAGTATTTTTTAGTTCTTAGTTCATCTTGGTTTTACACTAGCCTGATTGTAAGATGTAGCATCTGCCACGCTCTTGGTCGATTGACACACATTCCAAGCCAAGGCAACATAATTGTTTCGATTGGGGTTGAGGGGTATATTGGTGCACAAGAAATATAATCGTCATAGTATTAGTTTCATTTCTAGTTTTACTCTGCTACCAGCAGGCCTGGATAGTACCCCAGTGGAGTCATGCAGGAACAAAAGCATCGCTCCACTGCCAGCGAGCCTGGTCAGTACCTTGGCGGAGTTACTTACATCACCTCTCTGCGCAGGAAGCCTTTCTCTTCTTTTGCCTTATTCATTTTTCATTTTTTTCAAACTTTTTTCACTTTTTCATTTTTTCATTTTTCATCTTCATAACTGTGCATAGCACTTATTCATTTCAGAGGCGAAAGAGGGATCCCGACTTATTGAGAGCAGAAGAGGTTGTTCCTTCAGAGAAGTAGTTTATGTATACCTTTGATGTGCTTGTTAAGGTTTCCCCCCTCACCTTACTCTACTTGACTGAGTTGACAAGGATTAACCCAAAAACAACCGACTAGAGTAGGTGATACTAGTTAGCATGCAAGCATTGTGTTTTCACCAAGGTTCACTTCGAATAATACGTATTTTCCATTGATGTATCATGGACTGAAGACAACAAGTTCTTACATAAGAGAGCGAACAATAGATAACCAAATGTTGATAGTTGTACAAGTCCTCTTGTACTTTACCTAGCTTGTTTCAAGAGTCGCACACGTCCATGCGAAACTAACCTACGAACAATAACAAGAAAACAAACCAAAAAGAAAAGCAAGAAGTAGAAGAAAATGCGGAAGCAAAGCGAGTAAGCAAACAAACAAGCAAGCAAACAAACACACAAAGAAAGAAGCAAACATGCATGCAAGCAAACAACTCAAAAGCAAACACTACTCCTACTCCTAAGCTAACAGTGCATGGGTCATCTCACGTGAAGTGATACTTCCAATGCAACCACCGACACATTGGTTGACCCATGTTGGTGAAGGCACAGTTTGTGAACAAGACAGCTATGCGAACCAACAAACAAGAAAGATATAACAATGAAGACAAACACACTCCAAGTTTACAAGCGTCCACATAACAAAAATGAGTGAAAGCGCATGACATGCACTCTGTGGACTTTCCATGGTGTTGTGCTACACTGCGTGTAGATGTCGAGTGTATGAATTCCCTTGACTGTGACATGCAAGCAAACATGAGAAAGGTAGACCACTTACGTTGTGCATGTGTGCTTGCTTTGTAAGATTCCTCCAATGCATGAGCGATGGGATCATGTACTTCGAGTGGAGGAAGTGAAATCTGGGTGTTTGGTCGATCTTCAATGCAAAGCAAAGAGTGATGAGGATCCTTTAGTGTTTCAACAATTTCCTGACCAAAAGTGTAACCAACCTCAGGACAACGAGGGCCTCACATAATCATCAGCTCGGGTTGAAGTGCCTTGATAGTCTCCGGGGTTTCGAATTCGTCGACAAATAGATCATCGTAGATCAGTGTCTTAGACAAATTAACAATGATTGAATCAACATCATGATCAGATGAAGAAGTGGAGAGATCACGACAACCAAGATCAGAAAATTCAGGATGTTTTCCGGCATCCTCATGATTTGATGAATCGGGTAGAGGGGTAGATGAGAAGTAAATATGTCCATCCTCTATGTTTTCATAAATGACAGATGATAGATTGGATGGATTTTCAGAGGAAGATGTGTCCCCTCTGCACTGTGATGATAGACTGACATCTGACGATCAGAAATAGAGACATATGGAAATGGGTTTTCACAGGGGAAATCAATAGTGGCATAATAACAAGGGATGTCAGGATAAAGCGGATGAGGCATGGCTAGAAGGGAGTCATCCTTCACTGCAGGTTCTTCTTTAGATTCCCGCACACACTCATCATGAATGATGGCGTAGTTTGGTTGCATAACACCAACTCTGTCGACAACTTGATCCTCATTCACAACAAGTGAGGAGTCCAGAATGGGAGAACACAAGATAGTACAATCTAGAGGATCAATGGAACGCGGGGAAGGAAGTTGAGGGAACAAATCCACGTGAAAACCAACAGGCTTGCAAGCCAAATTTGCACAGATATCAAGAGCAGGTGGGGTGGGAGGATGTGACAGTTCAACATATGTGTATGCATGATCTCCCACATCACTCCACGGTGGTGGAGCTGTTTGAGGAGGTGAAGGCAGACAATCACTTGTGACAACAACTGTGCCTGCTTGTGATTGCGCAACTCCATCACCAAAGTGTGTTGAGCAGGGTTCGGATATGCGAAGAAGATACTCAAATCTTCCATAAAGAAATTCCCAATCAATTTCATCTTCGGGAAATTAGTATGAAAGATTACAAAAGTGTGTGTAAAACTGATCAATGGATTCATCGGGTGCTTTTCATAATTTCAGAATTTCTTGATCGAGTGCTTTATGGTTAAAGTGATTGAAAGCACAATCTATCTCTGTGACCAGATGAGCAAGAGAATGAATAGATTTTTCGGGTAGCGTGGCACACTAGTGCATGGGGTGCCCTCAAAGCGTGTAGACGAACAATGCGCAGGTCATGTACTCTTCAAAGATTCCATGTCTTTCGCATGAGCCTACAACACCGACCGCGTGCCTAACCAAGGCTACGTGGCCTCCACCATCAAATGTTTTATGTGACAAGTTATCTAAGATATTTTTCGAGATAATGAAGTCATTTCCATAAGACATACACTCCGGAAGAGCAACTTTGTAGTTAGTCATGATAGATATGTAGAGATTCAAAATAGATGTGAGGACTCAGCTTGTCATCTGGCCCTCCTTCTAGCACCAAAATGTTGACGGTGCTGGACCCACCAACATGTAAGGGGATCTCCCTAGTAAGAAGTCCCAATTAGAACTCAGACCGTTTGGTGTAGGAGTCCCAGCAGTGGGTTGTACGGTAATGCCTTGACCGTGATTTCGCACAGAGGCAAGTAAGATGTCTCTGTTGGTAGCAAGGGTGTGACAGCTGCAGCAAGCCAAGGAAGGTGCATGAGAGGTTCAAACACATAGGGGTTGAGATGAGTGCGCCCCTTGGAAACTTGTGATAGCACAAAGTTAAGAAGGGAACACACAAGCAAAGATGCATCACAACATGGAAGGAAATTTAGCTAGCAATCCAAAGTGATGGTTAAACCAATAGCACGTTTTAGAAAGATTCATACATACATACACAGAAAAGTCCATACATGCATGTGTAAGCAAACAAATACATATATCATTTAGAGTAAACCAGATAGCATAGAATATAATACAATATATGCATGAAACATGTTGGCTCTGTTATATTAAGAAGTGTAAGTTCCAGTCATACAATAGATCAATGTCCAACCACTAGTTCTGATAGCAGAATGTTAAAGCCACAACCGCCTGTTCCTCCAAAGAGATGTACTAGATCTGCATAGTGGAGAAGCCAAGGCTCATTACAATATTGTCCAAGCTTTCTCTAAGATAGTCCTATTGGAAGCTTCACTGACCAAAAGCCTTTACAATGAGTTATGAGGTTCTATTTATAGCAAAGGGTGGGGTGACCCTTGACATTCCCCTTTGTGACAGTTCATCTACCCTCATGACTCTTCATCTACTCTATGACTGTTACATCCAACTATCAACACTTGAACTTCCACTTGACAAGACGTTACATTACAATGCACATGTGCCCATGTGAGACAAAATGGCTTGAGCAAGCCATGCAAGACATCACTGACACTCGGTCCATTGTGATGAGACCAACTCTTTGACATGCTTGTGATGGTGAAGGTGGTGAGTTGATGCCAAGCTTGGTCGTCCATGATGGTGTGCATGCGCTCCATGGTGACATCTTGCTGAAGCGAACTCTTGCCTCTGTTGCATCCTAGTGCATTGGTGTGGCTCCTCCATCCAACTCGTCTACTAACATGCGCATGGTCTTCTTGGGTGTGGCCGAACCAGAAACACACTGATGCATAGTGTTTGTGTTGATCTTCTAGTGTGTGCTAGTGGTCATGCGCATCAACTGTTAATTGCATGTTCAACACCAGTCGAGCTTGCTTCTTGTCTTTGCCTCGGTGAGTGTGTTGAATGGGTGGGATCTCATGCATGCACATAATGACATGCATGTTGCTAAATTCCCTTGCATGCGATCAACAACACTCCTCACATTGTCTGCTTCATGACAGCTGCTAGGATGGATCTATAACTTGTACGGGAGCAGTTTCATCCATAAGTGCATGTTGCGCCCGCTGTTGAGCTTGTTCCTACTGCAACTCATTCTCTCATCTATGTAGATCTCGCTCTTCCTTGAGTTGCTACTTCATCACAAGCAACTCCTTCTCTGTCTTCGCGTGATCTTCATGTTGCATCGTCACCTCATAGCCTCAATTTCCAAAGTTGCTTTCATCACAAGTAGATCTGCTCGAGCTTACAACTTTGTTCCGCCTCTGTGTTGTCAACAACCTTCCTCTTGCATTCGCCGCATGCAGGTGTGCTTCCTTCTGCTGCTGCTGATGGTGTTGCTCACTGTGATGTTGAACGATGCGATGCTACTGCCATCTTATCTTGATGTCCTTGTCTACGAAGAACCTGATGTATTCATAGGTAGGCAAGCTCATATACACTTGCTTGGCTGCAACCCACATTGTGCTCTTAATTGTGTCCTTTGACTCTGCTCTCCTGAAGGCCATTGTACTTGTACTGCTGAGAGACAGACGAACACCTGCGATACCTGTGGACATGGCAACACTCATGGCAAGCAATCTGTTAGTCGAAAACCAAAATGAACTTGAGATCTAACTTGCAACATACTTGTGTGATTGATCATGAAGGTTGCGCAATTTCCGCTGAGAGGTCGGGAGACTGACTGCCAAAACTGTGCAAGGCACAGTCTGGGTTGTTAGGAGGCTGACTGATTACTGGAATTGCACAATGCATAGTCCATCCTGTCCTGTTGAGGATTGAAACTACGCAATGCACAATTTCAGTCAGCAGTGGCATGCGACCAACTGTCAATTGCATGTTTAGCTCCTTCGGGCTTGCTTCTTGTCTTTGCCTCGGTGAGTGTGCTGAATGGGTGGGATCTCATGCGTGCGCACAATGACATGCATGCTGTTGAATTCCCTTCCATGCGATCAACAACACTTCTCACCGTGTCTGCTCTGTGCCAGCTATTGGGATGGATCTATAACTTGTACGGGCACAACTTCATGCGTGAGTGCATGTTGCTCGCTGCTGAACCTGTTCCTGCTGCAACTCATTCTCTCGTCTATGCAACTCCTGTTCTTCCTTGAGTTTCTGCTTCAGCACATGCAACTCCTTCTCTGTTTCGTTCTCTGTTTTTGCACGATCTTCATGTCACGCCTTCACCTCATAGCCTCAACCTCAAAAGTAGCTTTCATCACAAGTGGATCTGCTTGAGATTGCAACTTTGTTCCGCCTATGTGTTGTCAATAACCTTCCTCTTGCATTTGCCGCATGCGGGGGTGTTGCCTTCTGCTGCTGCTGATGGTGCTACTTGTTGTGTGTTGATCGTTGCGATGTCGCTGCCATATTATCTTGATGTCCTTGTCTATGAACAACTTGATGTCTTCATAGGTGGGCAAGCTCATAGACACTTGCTTGGATGTAACCCACGTTGTGCTCCCAACGATGTCCTTTGACTCTGCTCTCCTGAAGGCCATTGTACTTGTCTTGTTGAGAGGTTGATGAACACCTGCAATACCTGTGGACATGGCAACACTCATGGCAATAAATATCTCAGTCGAAAATCAAAACGAACTTGAGAATTGACTTGCAACATACCTGTGTGATTGATCATGAAGGTTGTGCAATTTTTGTTGGGAGGTCGGGAGACTGACTGCCAAAACTACACAAGGCACAATATGGGCTGTCAAGAGGCTGACTGACTGCTGGAACTATGCAATGCACAGTCCAACCTGGCCTACTGAGGATTGAAACTACACAATGTGCAATTTTAGTCAACAGTGACATGCAACTAGAAAACTGCATTGCGTAGTTTCTGGGGCTAGCAGGACACTACCTCCAAGAATTGTGTAATGCAAAACTGGAGGTCAGTGCCTGCCTAGACTTGTGCAATTTCTGGAGGGAAGGTAGAGCCTTCGCTTCCAGAAATGCGCAGTGCTAGCCAGGCAAGGCACGGTCCGGGCCAAGGCAGCCCAGTTTGGCTGACGGGTGACTGAAAACATGAGAAGTGTGAAAGAATGATGAGATGAGTGCAAACAAGAGTGAATGATCATTCATGCAAATAGGAAGTGCAGGATTCGAAAAAAGGGAAAGTATGCATATGTGTGAAGCGAGTCACTGCAACGACGACTATCCATGCAAAACAGTGTCATGCATGCAACAACAACGAGATGTTAATGAAAACTGAAACAATGCTAGTACAAGCTAGTATGTATCAAAATGATAGCAGCACTCACTGAAATCATGCAGACAACATTCATACGAAGTGAAACACAAAAAGCACTAGAAACGCAACGTGAGACATGAAAATCGAGCTTACCCCCAAAAAACTGAGATGAATGTGCCGACGACTTGTAGATGCAATGTGGGATGTTAGAGTTGCAAGATCGATGTGAGGAATGAGATCTGTAGTGTCCAGTTGATGAGTTTTGATAAAATCAAGGTTGCGACGCGCAAGCCACAAATCTAGGGAAAGCAACACTTGGTGGGAGGTTTCTGAAATGATCCTTACATGTAACCTCCAACTGTTAAAAATATATCTCTGAAACAAGGGATGCCTTTGCATGCTGCCTTGGGAGGAGCAACCCATGCATGCAAATTAGTTTTGCTCGGTCCCTGAGGGAACCTGTCAACTCAAATACAGATGCAACAGCCTGCTTAGCTTGGAGGAAAAAAATGCACATTTTTGGGAGGGAGCTAGGCTGGCTGCCTAGAGGGATTGCACAATTTCTGGGTAAAGCAACTGACTGCTGTCCAAAATTGTGCAATTTTTGGACTGAGCAATCCTGCTGGGAGGAATTGCGCAAATTTTCCAGTGAACAATGGCATGCAGATTTGCACAATTCTGGAGCCCAACAGGTTGCCAGATATAATTGCGCAATTTCTGGAGGGAAGGTTGGTTCCCCTCCAGAATTGCGCAACTTTTTGAGGGAACTGCTCAACTTGCAGCTGGACAAAGTTTGGAGAATCAACCTATGAGGGGAATGCATCAATCTTTGATATACATGCTTCCTTTCTGCAAGAAAATCACTGAAGCTTGTGTACTTGACGAAGCAAGACATGCTGCTGTGAAAGGTTGGTAGGGAGGCTCCAAAATGAAGCTAAGGCAAAATTTTGGAGGGTGGTTGTAGCCGCTACAGCACTTGGTGACACACTGGTAGAACTCTAGCTCTCTGAATGGACCTTGTTCATGAAAAACAAGTCTAACACCTTCAGAAGTATTTTTTAGTTCTTAGTTCATCTTGGTTTTACACTAGCCTGATTGTAAGATGTAGCATCTGCCAAGCTCTTGGTCGATTGACACACATTCCAAGCCAAGGCAACATAATTGTTTCGATTGGGGTTGAGGGGTATATTGGTGCACAAGAAATATAATCGGCACAGTATTAGTTTCATTTCTAGTTTTACTCTGCTACCAGCAGGCCTGGATAGTACCCCAGTGGAGTCATGCAGGAACAAAAGCATCGCTCCACTGCAAGCGAGCCTGGTCAGTAACTTGGCGGAGTTTACTTACATCACCTCTCTGCGCAGGAAGCCTTTCTCTTCTTTTGCCTTATTCATTTTTCATTTTTTTCAAACTTTTTTCACTTTTTCGTTTTTTCATTTTTCATCTTCATAACTGTGCATAGCACTTATTCATTTCAGAGGCGAAAGAGGGATCCCGACTTATTGAGAGCAGAAGAGGTTGTTCCTTCAGAGAAGTAGTTTATGTATACCTTTGATGTGCTTGTTAAGGTTTCCCCCCTCACCTTACTCTACTTGACTGAGTTGACAAGGATTAACCCAAAAACAACCGACTAGAGTAGGTGATACTAGTTAGCATGCAAGCATTGTGTTTTCACCAAGGTTCACTTCGAATAATACGTATTTTCCATTGATGTATCATGGACTGAAGACAACAAGTTCTTACATAAGAGAGCGAACAATAGATAACCAAATGTTGATAGTTGTACAAGTCCTCTTGTACTTTACCTAGCTTATTTCAAGAGTCGCACACGTCCATGCGAAACTAACCTACGAACAATAACAAGAAAACAAACCAAAAAGTAAAGCAACAAGTAGAAGAAAATGCGGAAGCAAAGCGAGTAAGCAAACAAACAAGCAAGCAAACAAACACACAAAGAAAGAAGCAAACATGCATGCAAGCAAACAACTCAAAAGCAAACACTACTCCTACTCCTAAGCTAACAGTGCATGGGTCATCTCACGTGAAGTGATACTTCCAATGCAACCACCGACACATTGGTTGACCCATGTTGGTGAAGGCACAGTTTGTGAACAAGACAGCTATGCGAACCAACAAACAAGAAAGATATAACAATGAAGACAAACACACTCCAAGTTTACAAGCGTCCACATAACAAAAATGAGTGAAAGCGCATGACATGCACTCTGTGGACTTTCCATGGTGTTGTGCTACACTGCGTGTAGATGTCGAGTGTATGAATTCCCTTGACTGTGACATGCAAGCAAACATGAGAAAGGTAGACCACTTACGTTGTGCATGTGTGCTTGCTTTGTAAGATTCCTCCAATGCATGAGCGATGGGATCATGTAGTTCGAGTGGAGGAAGTGAAATCTGGGTGTTTGGTTGATCTTCAATGCAAAGCAAAGAGTGATGAGGATCCTTGAGTGTTTCAACAATTTCCTGACCAAAAGTGAAACCAACCTCAGGACAACGAGGGCCTCACATAACCATCAGCTCGGGTTGAAGTGCCTTGATAGTCTGCGGGGTTTCGAATTCGTCGACAAATAGATCATCGTAGATCAGTGTCTTAGACAAATTAACAATGATTGAATCAACATCATGATCAGATGAAGAAGTGGAGAGATCACGACAACCAAGATCAGAAAATTCAGGATGTTTTTCGGCATCCTCATGATTTGATGAATCGGGTAGAGGGGTAGATGAGAAGTAAATATGTCCATCCTCTATGTTTTCATAAATGACAGATGATAGATTGGATGGATTTTCAGAGGAAGATGTGTCCCCTCTGCACTGTGATGATAGACTGACATCTGACGATCAGAAATAGAGACATATGGAAATGGGTTTTCACAGGGGAAATCAATAGTGGCATAATAACAAGGGATGTCAGGATAAAGCGGATGAGGCATGGCTAAAAGGGAGTCATCCTTCACTGCAGGTTCTTCTTTAGATTCCCGCACACACTCATCATGAATGATGGCGTAGTTTGGTTGCATAACACCAACTCTGTCGACAACTTGATCCTCATTCACAACAAGTGAGGAGTCCAGAATGGGAGAACACAAGATAGTACAATCTAGAGGATCAATGGAACGCGGGGAAGGAAGTTGAGGGAACAAATCCACGTGAAAACCAACAGGCTTGCAAGCCAAATTTGCACAGATATCAAGAGCAGGTGGGGTGGGAGGATGTGACAGTTCAACATATGTGTATGCATGATATCCCACATCACTCCACGGTGGTGGAGCTGTTTGAGGAGGTGAAGGCAGACAATCACTTGTGACAACAACTGTGCCTGCTTGTGATTTCGCAACTCCATCACCAAAGTGTGTTGAGCAGGGTTCGGATATGCGAAGAAGGTACTAAAATCTTCCATAAAGAAATTCCCAGTCAATTTCATCTTCGGGAAATTAGTATGAAAGATTACAAAAGTGTGTGTAAAAATGATCAATGGATTCATCGGGTGCTTTTCATAATTTCAGAATTTCTTGATCGAGTGCTTTATGGTTAAAGTGATTGAAAGCAAAATATATCTCTGTGACCAGATGAGCAAGAGAATGAATAGATTTTTCGGGTAGCGTGGCACACTAGTGCATGGGGTGCCCTCAAAGCGTGTAGACGAACAATGCGCAGGTCATGTACTCTTCAAAGATTCCATGTCTTTCGCATGAGCCTACAACACCGACCGCGTGCCTAACCAAGGCTACGTGGCCTCCACCATCAAATGTTTTATGTGACAAGTTATCTAAGATATTTTTCGAGATAATGAAGTCATTTCCATAAGACATACACTCCGTAAGAGCAACTTTGTAGTTAGTCATGATAGATATGTAGAGATTCAAAATAGATGTGAGGACTCAGCTTGTCATCTGGCCCTCCTTCTAGCACCAAAATGTTGACGGTGCTGGACCCACCAACATGTAAGGGGATCTCCTTAGTAAGAAGTCCCAATTAGAACTCAGGCCGTTTGGTGTAGGAGTCCCAGCAGCGGGTTGTACGGTAATGCCTTGACCGTGATTTCGCACAGAGGCAAGTATGATGTCTCTGTTGGTAGCAAGGGTGTGACAGCTGCGGCAAGCCAAGGAAGGTGCATGAGAGGTTCAAACACATAGGGGTTGAGATGAGTTCGCCCCTTGGAAACTTGTGATAGCACAAAGTTAAGAAGGGAACACACAAGCAAAGATGCATCACAACATCGAAGAAAATTTAGCTAGCAATCCAAAGTGATGGTTAAACCAATAGCACGTTTTAGAAAGATTCATACATACATACACATAAAAGTCCATACATGCATGTGTAAGCAAACAAATACATATATCATTTAGAGTAAACCAGATAGCATAGAATATAATACACTATATGCATGAAACATGTTGGCTCTGTTATATTAAGAAGTGTAAGTTCCAGTCATACAATAGATCAATGTCCAACCACTAGTTCTGATAGCAGAATGTTAAAGCCACAACCGCCTGTTCCTCCAAAGAGATGTACTAGATCTGCATAGTGGAGAAGCCAAGGCTCATTACAATATTGTCCAAGCTTTCTCTAAGATAGTCCTATTGGAAGCTTCACTGACCAAAAGCCTTTACAATGAGTTATGAGGTTCTATTTATAGCAAAGGGTGGGGTGACCCTTGACATTCCCCTTTGTGACAGTTCATCTACCCTCATGACTCTTCATCTACTCTATGACTGTTACATCCAACTATCAACACTTGAACTTCCACTTGACAAGACGTTACATTACAATGCACATGTGCCCATGTGAGACAAAATGGCTTGAGCAAGCCATGCAAGACATCACTGACACTCGGTCCATTGTGATGAGACCAACTCTTTGACATGCTTGTGATGGTGAAGGTGGTGAGTTGATGCCAAGCTTGGTCGTCCATGATGGTGTGCATGCGCTCCATGGTGACATCTTGCTGAAGCGAACTCTTGCCTCTGTTGCATCCTAGTGCATTGGTGTGGCTCCTCCATCCAACTCGTCTACTAACATGCGCATGGTCTTCTTGGGTGTGGCCGAACCAGAAACACACTGATGCATAGTGTTTGTGTTGATCTTCTAGTGTGTGCTAGTGGTCATGCGCATCAACTGTTAATTGCATGTTCAACACCAGTCGAGCTTGCTTCTTGTCTTTGCCTCGGTGAGTGTGTTGAATGGGTGGGATCTCATGCATGCACATAATGACATGCATGTTGCTAAATTCCCTTGCATGCGATCAACAACACTCCTCACATTGTCTGCTTCGTGACAGCTGCTAGGATGGATCTATAACTTGTACGGGAGCAGTTTCATCCATAAGTGCATGTTGCGCCCGCTGTTGAGCTTGTTCCTACTGCAACTCATTCTCTCATCTATGTAGATCTCGCTCTTCCTTGAGTTGCTACTTCATCACAAGCAACTCCTTCTCTGTCTTCGCGTGATCTTCATGTTGCATCGTCACCTCATAGCCTCAATCTCCAAAGTTGCTTTCATCACAAGTGGATCTGCTCGAGCTTGCAACTTTGTTCCGCCTCTGTGTTGTCAACAACCTTCCTCTTGCATTCGCCGCATGCAGGTGTGCTTCCTTCTGCTGCTGCTGATGGTGTTGCTCACTGTGATGTTGATCGTTGTGATGCTACTGCCATCTTATCTTGATGTCCTTGTCTACGAAGAACTTGATGTATTCATAGGTAGGCAAGCTCATAGACACTTGCTTGGCTGCAACCCACATTGTGCTCTCAATTGTGTCCTTTGACTCTGCTCTCCTGAAGGCCATTGTACTTGTGCTGCTGAGAGGCAGATGAACACCTGCGATACCTGTGGACATGGCAACACTCATGGCAAGCAATCTGTTAGTCGAAAACCAAAATGAACTTGAGATCTAACTTGCAACATACTTGTGTGATTGATCATGAAGGTTGCGCAATTTCCGCTGAGAGGTCGGGAGACTGACTGCCAAAACTGTGCAAGGCATAGTCTGGGTTGTTAGGAGGCTGACTGATTACTGGAATTGCACAATGCATAGTCCATCCTGTCCTGTTGAGGATTGAAACTACGCAATGCACAATTTCAGTCAGCAGTGGCATGCGACCAGCAAATTGCATTGCGCAGTGTCTGGGGCCAGTGGAACAATGCCTCCAAGTATTGCACAATGCAAGCCTGGAGGTCAGTGCCTAGCTAGACTTATGGAATTTATGGAGGGAAGGTAGAGCCTTCGCTTCTAAGATGCATAGTGCTAGCTGGGAAAGGCACGGTCTAGGCCAAGGAAACCCAGTCCGACCGATGGGTGATTGAGAACATGAGAAGTGTGAAAGCATGATGAGATGAGTGCAAACAAGAGTGAATGATCATTCATGCAAACGAATAGTACAGGATTCGGAAAATGGAAAATCATGCATGTGTTGAAGTGAGTTGTCGCAACGGCAACCGTCTGTGCAAAAAAATGTCATGCATGCGACAACAACGAGATGTTAACGAAAAATGAAACAGTGCTAGTACAAGCTAGTATGTATCAAAATGACAACAAGCGCTCACTGAAATCAAGCAGACAACATTCATACGAAGCGAAACACAAAAAGCGCCAGAAACGCAACGCGAGACATGAAAAGCAGGCTTACCCCAAACCACTGAGTTGAATGTGCTGACGACTCCTAGATGTAATGTGGGATGTCAGAGCTGCAAGATTGATGTGAGGAATGAGCTCTGTAGCATCCAATTGATGAGTTTCGATAAAATCGAGGTTGCGACGTGCATGCCACAAATCTAGGGAAAGTGACACTTGGTGGGAGGTTTTTGAAATGATCCTTGCATGTAACCTCCAACTGCTAAAAATAGATCCCTGAAACAAGGGATGCCTTTTCATGTTGCCTTGGGAGGAGCAGTCCATGCATGCAAATCAATTTTGCTCGGTCCTGGATGGAATCGGTCCACTCAACTGCACATGCAACAGTCTTCTCAACTAGGAGGAAAAAAATGGGCATTTCTAGGAGGGCACTAGGCTGGCTGCCCAGAGGGATTGCACAATTTCTGGGCAGAGCAACTGACTGCTGCCCATAATTGAAAAATTTATGGGTAGAGCAGCTGACTGCTGCCCAGAATTGCACAATTTCTGGGCGGAGCAGCTGAATGCTGCCCAGAATTGCGCAATTTCTGGGCTGAGCAGTCTTGCTAGGAGGAATTGCACAATTTTTCCAATGAAGAGAGGTAGTTAGATTTGCGTAATTCTAGAGCCTAATAGGTTGCTAAACATAATTATGAAATTTTTGGAGGGAAGGTTGGTTCCCCTCCAGAATTACGCAATTTCTTGAGGGATCTGCTCAACATGCCACTGGACCAAGTCTGGAGAATCAGCCTGTGAGGGGAATGCATCAAGCTTTGATAGACAGGTTGCCTTTCTGCAAGAAAATCATTGAAGCTTGTGTACTTGACGAAGCAAGACATGCTGTTGTGAAAGGTTGGTAGGGAGGCTCCAAAACAAAACCAAGGCAAAATTTTAGAGGGTGGTTGTAGCCGCTACAACACTCTGGAAATGGGATAATAATGAGTTAATGGACACATGTTGAACATATGGCACAAGGATGATTAGTTCACAATGTCTTATTGTGTGTCTGAGTAGCTAGCCGTGTGAAGGTACCAACCAGAGGTGGGTTAGACAACTAAAGTGGTTCTTATGGAGTATGGAGAATAATTCAAAACTTAGGGTGGGTTGGGCATAGGTTGGTGGGGTGTTTTTGAGCATAACAAAGGGTACAACAAGGGGAGACACATGGGAAAACAAGAGTTTTGTCTTTTGTTTTCTTCTTCTACTTCCCCTAGTGGGTTTTTGGGCACCCTTTATGGCTTTTGAATTCCCCCAAATGAGCTATTAGTTTGTACAAGAATGTGGTTAGTAGGGGGTGGGATTGGATGCAAAAAGTACTTAGGCATTGCCAATGGCATGGGGGTTATGGTTGGAGGGGCCAAGTACCATACTAGTATGGTCAACACCATAGTTGGAAGGGTGAGGATAGAAACAACCTGGTATGTCAAGGCTCTCTGAGGTGGGTATAGGAATGTAATTTATGTCATTGAGCATGGAACATTATGTATTGTCATTGGAATCGTGTATGTCAGGAACTAGCTCAGGATTTAATTAAGACAACTCCCACGGAATAGTTGAAATTGTGTAGACAAGGGCTGACTTTGATGTTTGAATTAATGGTGGTTTTTGTAGGTATGTTCCAAGAAGAGATGTATCTTTAAAGATCCCATGTCCTACTTCAATAAAGGAAGTAACATCATGTTGGGACCTAATGAGTGGTAGGATTTTATCCAATGTGGGTGAGGATCATGGCTTGTAATGTGTTAATTGGTCAGTAATAACAATATTCCCAATGTGGGGGAAGCTCATCATTTGAAACATCAAGGAAACCACAACCTTCACGGCGGACATAAAACTCCTACTAAATAGGACGATGTAATCTAGCAATGAATCTATGACCTCGATGTTGATTAAGACCATATTGCCTACAAGTTCGACAACAACATTTTGGTAAAGACCTTGTAGTTGATAATAACAACCATCATAAGCCCAAAGGGTTATGGAAGAATATATCACTCAGGGGAGCCTAACTTCTACCATGCATGTTTAGACATAATACATGTAGATGCTCCTTCACCTATGATGCAACGATGGATGGCAATGGTTCAAATCATGACGGGGATTTGGAACGTGACCAAAGATGGGAGTCAAAGTTTAGAGTTATCCAAGTAGAATGTAATGAGGTGGGAGTTAGAGGGGTTGATTGTCCCCAATGTAGAAATAAATTCTTTCCTTTGAGATGGACATTTGTAATACCTATAACATAGATATGGCTATAGGGGATTGAGTAAGATCATCCATAATATTATCATTGTAGGTTTCCCTTGTAATTGGGTTATGGGTGGTATGTCATGGAGGTGCCTTTCGTACTTGGGGAGTAGGGTCACCACTAAGATATGGGATCATAAAAGACATGTTATTGATGTAATGGTAGTCGAATAAGTTGGATTAGGTTTAAGAGGCATATTTTAATGACACCTACGAATATGCAGGTGGATTCCTATATAATTCATGTAGATATCCTGATTTGCAGTGTCATTTGGATGAAATTTTCTTGGTAGACAATAGGGTCTAGGAATTTGGTTGGATGGCCTAGTTTCTTATTGAGTAACTACTACTTCTTGCTGAGGGAATGGGTGTAACAACCCCATGGTAACCCTCCTGTAGATATTGCTATGTGCATGAATGTGTATAATGATGTAAATTAAGGTAAATAATTAAAATGAGAATTGGATTGAGAGGGACACTGATTCAGAGTCCATGGAGGTGAAGAGGGAGGATTGGTTGTGGAACCCCAAGCCTACATTTAATTTTTCACCTGTTTTTCTAACTTGAGGAATGGTGTTGCTGGTAAATATTTAAGTAGAAGAGTGGGCAATATAGTGCCATTGGAAACTACCTTCACATTCCCCTAAGTTAAACTCAATGTACTAATGCAGTCAGAGGTTAAGGCATTAAAGATTGTGTATGGGATGCTTTGAAAAGGGGGATAAATGTACATGGAATTAAAGGAAATGTATGGGCTTGGAGAAAGAAGCATGAGCCAATCCACAGTCATGGCATGGGAAGCTCTGATCAATATGCCATTAGACAACATGTTGTAAAAGTCGACAAATAAGAAAGAAAGCATTATGCGTGAGATGAATCGAGGAGGAAGAAAATATTGTTGTGGAAATTTGTATGTGGAGTGAGTGCTCAGTATCCCTGTTGTGTGTTAGGTCGAGCTTGAATATAGCTCCGGATTCCAGGATCTTTATTAACAAGTGGAGGCTAGCTCTTTGAAACCCCATGGAGACCATCAGGTGGAATGGCTAGTGTGATATGGATTCCTGCAAGAGAAAGATGGAGGCATTGGGTTCTTGATTCTTAATTTGTAAAGTGGGTGGAGAGTATTGGGTCTCTAGACTCCTGTAGTGTTGTTGGGGTGGAGAACTAGAGTTTTGGATTCCTTGAACTAGTTGTAGGGTGGAGCTTGAGAAGTTTTCGATTCCTTGATCTAGGTGTGGGGTGGAGTCTAGACTCTCTAGATTCCCTATTTGTTTGTGTTTGGGTGGAGCACTAAATTTCTAGATTCCATGAACTAGTTGTGGGGTGGAGATTTAGATGCTCTGAATTCCCTATTTTGATTGTGCTTGGTGGAGACACAATGCACTCTGGATTCCTGGAAGTCAGGTGGAGGCTCTGTGAACTTTGGATTCTCATGTGAATGTGCATCATTGATGTGAATATCCCTTGATCACTTCCCTTCGTAGGTTCTGAATTAGGATCGAGGGTGGTTGGCTATAAGAAAGAACAACAGTGCAACCGACGTATAGTTGGTTGGAGAGTTGAAGTCCTAACCTTTGTTGCTAGTCATCTATTTCATAGGATACATTGCATACTTATGTCATTGTGTATATGATACAATGTAATGCTTGTTGTTATTGTTACATTGCATGTGTTGTTGATGAGGAATATCTATTTCTGTGTATATTGATAGATTGATGCATGTTTAGTACCATGGTGTGAGATACGTGGAATATCTATTTAACTAGTTATATTTCTTATGTTGAGATTATTTTTATTATATGGTTCCAGGTTGTTAATTTTTTTTAAGGAATTGTGCCTCTTTATGCATGATTGTGATAACATGAAAGTGTTAATATCCACCACAGCTCAGGAGAGATAGGAAAATAAGGTTGTGTCAGAGGGAGTCACCATTGATAATAAAGCTTAGGAGAAATAGTCACAAATGATATAAATGTCGAAAGGGAATTGACGAAGAACCATTCCAATTGTGAGACAAATATATTCATGTGTTGGGACCGTGAGCCCTCAAGGGTGTCATCCCCATGTGTGTGTTCCACTGAGATGGAGTAGGGTGAGAAACGAAGAAGCCATTCCCATCATGAAATGAGAATATATCTACATTGTAGTCGCAGGCTTGGGAGGGGGTGGTTCTATAGTATGGTAGCATTAAGGGATGCAATTACATAGAAGGCCTTCGGGCTCTACCAAAACCGCATCATTCACACAGAAATTCGAGGCCTGTTGGGACTCAAGCAAAAGGTTGAGGCGACAGGTATGATGTGAGTGAGATGCCATATCAAGATGACATCATATCGAACCCCAGAAGGAAAGAGGAGAGCAACTTAAGGACAAGGATGAGGTTAACAAAGGCTGAGGGACGGGAATACTCCTGACACGATGAAAAATTTAGTGTCGCGAGATTTTAGACCTCGAGGTGTTTCGTTGTTGAAACATGCATAGCAAAAATGGCTGAGGTTAATGGGGCCAAGGGATGGGAATAAATTTCCAACAGGGGATGAAAAATATCTTTGTTCCACCCTGATAGTGTTGGCTAAGTTTTATAGGCCTTGAAGGGGGCCATGACTTAGCCTAAAATTTATATCACATGAATGCCCTGTAAAAGAGGCTTAAGGCTAGTCCGGTGGGGCCTAAGTGAGGAGATGATGTGATCTAGGTGGATATTGGTGGCCACCTGCCAAGTCCACTTGGACCCTCACCATTGTTTCTTTCAGCTTTTCAGTTCCTTAATTGTAGCACAATTTACTATTTTTAGCAATTTTTCGGGTCCTGAACTTCCGGAGCTGTTTTGAGGCCCTAAAAGACATTTTTTGTGATAAATGGGAGAAACATGGGTCCATGGGCCTATTTTTCTCTTCTCAAAGTAGTAGTTCTTGGATAGATCTTTCTAACAAGATATTGTGCATGTCAAACGAAGATCATATGCCAAAGTTACGACTCCGGGAAGTTGATGTACCAATTTACCCAAACGGGGCCCATAGTTTGGCGTTTCATCTTCTAGGGTTAGGTTTTTGGATGTTTAGGGTTTTCCATTGTTTATCAACAATAAATAGGCCTTCGACCCTCATTGTAACATAGTTCAGAGGCATGTAGCCTCTACATCTCTTCTCAAAGATGAGCTACCATTGCCCTAGCTAGTTTATTTCCATTACTATTTGTAAGCATATTTCAATATTTTACATTAATGAAATGAAGTATTATTTCCGCTGCATCTCTATGTTTATGGTTATCTCTGTAATTTGTTCCATTCCTGTTTAAATATGAATCAATGGTATCAGAGGGGTCTGCTTTTTCTCTGTTTTTCTTTGCATGTCCCCAACGAGGTCAGGATATAAGGAGTTAGGGCTTGAACTGGTCGAACCTTTGCAAGACCAGCCTCGCAAATCCTGATGGCCTCCCATGGTGGATGAAAAGAAAGATGAGGGGGTAGGAGATCCTATAAAAATCTTGCTTGAAGAAGCCCTTGAGTGACAAAGGAACACGATGATGGACAACTTTGCCCAGATCCTTCAGCGGTTACCTAGGGGCGATGCATCGGCTTCCAACAGCTACTCTGGAAATGCCACACCATTTAAGGTACAAGTTAATTTTGAAATCCCAATATTCGAGGGTTAGATAGACGTAGATGCCGTCGATAAATGGTTAAATATGCTAGAAGGTTTTTTTTCTTTTCATGATTTTTCTAGTTGGGGAAAGATTATTTTCGCTCTTCTCAAAGTAGCCTCCCACGTCAAGGACTGGTGGGAAACCTACTGTGAGCAGAAGGATGAAAGTATAGGCTCACTATTTTCAGCCGCACCCACGTGGGATTCATTCCAGGATGCCATCAAGGAGCAGTACTACCCTGTCGGAAGCTATGAGGATAAATACATAAAGTGGACCATGCTGCGGCAGGGGAGGGACCAAGACGTGCCGAAGTTTACCAATATTTTCCATACCCTTGGCACAAAGTTTGGTATCAAGGATTCAGAGCAGCATTTGGTACTCAAATACTGCGGCTGCCTACACAAGTACATCTAGGAAGAAATAGAATTCCTGAACATCCCCTCGCTCGGCACGGCATACCAATATTTCGTCAAGGTCGAGCAAAATTTTAAACAGAAGAAGCGAGACTTTGGATTTGCGAATCCGAAGCAAGGGAAAGGTTTCCCCAAACTGCATAACAAAGGACAAAGCCAAGGCGGGGATACTCAAGACAACCCACCAAAGCTGCAAGGAAAGAACAGTGCCATGAAGCCGAAAAAGGATACGGGAAAGTGGTGTGAGTTCCATAAGAGCTCCACTCACAACACAAGTGAGTGTCGGGCCAAGCAGTCACTGGTGGCCGAGCTAAAGGTTTCAGAATCAGATGCATGTTTCGACTCTAAGTCAAAACCCGATAAGGGGAATGACAAAGGGAAGCAGATTATCGATGCGGAGCCCAATGCCACCGTTGCCACCACGAAGATACAGAAGGAAGAACCCGAAGATCCAGAGGAGGAGGAGCGTCTCTTCCACTCCCAGATGTGGGTAAAGGGCACCCTGCTACAGTTCATTGTCAATAGTGGGAGCCAAAAGAACCTCATTTCGGCAGAGGTAGTGAAGCGGTTGGGCTTACCAACCACAATGCATCCACAACCGTAAACCATCGAGTGGCTTCACCAAGGATGGGATCTTCGCGTGAGCCAGCAGTGTCGCATTCCTTACAACATCAAGCCCTTCATGGATGAGATATTGTGTGACATTTCTCCCCTTGTAGTTTGTGATCTATTATTAGGACAACCATACTTGTGGAAGCGACATGCCATGTATGAATCAAGGCCCCATGTTGTTATTGTTACTCTGGGAAATAAGTTGTACAGGATACCGGAGGTAGCACCGCCTAACTTCATCTCTTTGGTTACTGCAAAACAGTGCAGTAAGCTCATTTCCGAAACCGGGAAATTTGTTTTCCTGATGATACGCCCTCAAGGAGAGAAGAAGACGGTGGCCACGACCTCCAGACAGGGCCCCTCCACACGACAACTACAGATGGACAAGGTCATGGAGGAGTACAAGGACATCTTCACCTCCCCCGCAGGGGTTCCTCTACACTGTCAGGTCAAGCACTCCATCGATCTGACCCCAAGTGCGTCGTTACCCAATGGGCCAATCTATTGGCACTTTGTTCTAGAGAACGATGAAATTTAGAGGCAGATTCAGGAGCTACTGCAGAAAGTTCACATCCGTCCGAGTTCATCATCCCGTGGGAGCCCGATCGTGTTGGTATAGAAGAAAGATGGAACTTGGAGACTCTGTATTAACTATTGGTCACTGAACAAGATCACTGTCTGTAATAGGTACCCGATCCCACGGATTGATGACCTCTTGGACCAACTGAAGGGGGAAAAATATTTCAACAAGATCGATTTGAAGTTAGGATATCACTAGGTACCAATCGAACCCTCCGATGTGTGGAAGACTGCCTTCAAATCCAAGGAGGGCCTTTTCGAATGGTTGGTTATGCCTTTCGAATTGACGAATTTTCCTGCAACCTTCATGAGGCTAATGGATAACATCTTGCAGCCATTCACCAACTCATTGTAGTGGTATAATTGGATGACATCCTGATCTTCAGCCAGAGTTGGAAAGAGCACCTCCACCACATCCGACAGGTTCTCCAAACACTGCGGCAACACAAATTATGTGCCAATTTGGAGAAATGCACTTTTGGCATAACCAAGGTTCAGTATCTGGGAAACATTATTGATGAACAGGGGGTGCATGTGGATCCAGCGAAGATCCAAGTCATTCGGGATTGGCCATCTCCAACCACTCTGACAGAGCTCTGTAGCTTTCTAGGTCTTGCCAACTTCTACCGCAGGTTCATGTTGGGATTTTCTCATATCACTTGGCCCTTGAGTCAAGTCACTAAGGGAGGAACAAAAGCAAAATTCTTTTGGTCTGAATCTCAACAAAAGGCATTCATAGAGTTGAAAGATCGCGTTTGCATGACACCAGTGCTCGCAGTACCAGACTTGCAACAACCAGGTCGAGACAAATGCCTCTGACTATGCTATTGGGGTAGTCCTTACTCAACACGAGCATCCAGTGGCATATCACAGTGAGACACTTTCAAACACAGTTCGGAATCATCCCACTTATGACAAAGAGATGTATTCCATTGTGCAGGCTTGCCGACAATGGAAGCATCACATTTTGGGGAAGGAAACGATCATCCACACAAACCACCGACCCCTGCAGTTCATATAGACCCAAGGGAAATTGCAGAATGATCACCATCATAAGTGGTCCACATACCTGCATCAGTTCCATTTGAATATCAAGTATAAGAAGGGCAACACTAATAATGTTGCAGATTGCCTCAGTCGACCACCGATCATGGCGTTTACCACCGTGCTCAACTCTTGTGGGCACGAGACTTCTGATTGGCCACTTCTCTACAAAAGCGACCCAGAATTTGACCAAACATACCAGACACTCTTGGAGGGTCATCATGTTCCAGATTTTCACCTCCAGGATGCCCTGTTATGCCACCTGGGTCACCTTTGTGTTCCTTCAAGCGAGCGTGCCAAGATGATTTGGGAAGCACACTACAGTTGGGCTGTTGGGCATTTCGAGGTTGAGAAAATGGTGGCAGTACTGCAGAATTATTTCTATTGGCCGAATCTTCGAAAGGATGTCGGGAAGTACATTAGATCATGCACTACCCACGCCATTGCCAAACCGAACCGACCATCAAGAAGCAAGGCCTCTATACCCCCTGCCTACCCTTAGTCGACCTTGGGAATCCATCTCCATGGATTACATGTCAGGCCTTCCTTCCACTAAGCATGGAAACGACTGTGTTTTTGTGGTTGTCGACAGGTTCTTGAAGATGGCCATTATGGCGATCTACAAGAAGAATATCACAGCAGAAGCCATTGCTAAACTCTTCTTTGAACGAGTGTGGGTACACTTTGGGATCCCACGGTCTATCATCTCAAATCGGGATAGCAGGTTCCTTAGTACATTTTGGTCCAGTCTCTGGTCGATGCTGGACACCGAACTCACTAAGTCCACAACCTTCCATCCTCAAAATGATGGCTAGACAGAGGTTGTCAACAATATTATCGTACACATTCTACACATGTACAACTCAAAGCATCCACGCACATGGGACAAGAGCCTCCCCTATGTTCAGCACATCTACAACCGGGCTCTTCACAGCTCGACTAGCCACAACCCTTTCAGGTGGGCTTGGGATTCCAGCCACTATGTCCCATTGATGTGGCCATGCCATTTGCAGCTACTCACTCAGATTCGGCTCATGTCCAGTCCAAAACATATAAGGAAACCAGCTTCATTGAGCACATCGAACATATCCGCCAGTAGGTCCATGACATTCTGGAGAAATAAAATTCGAAGTACAAGCAGCGACATGATCAACATTGGGTGCCACACAAGTTTAAGGTGGGTGACAAAGTCTAGTTACATTTGCAAAAGGAACGCCTTACCGGAGCTTATCGGAAACTCAGACCACTCTGATATGGTCCTTACACCATTACCAAGGCTGTGGGAGACAATGCATTTGAGCTCGACATTCCCCCATTCCTTGGCCTACACCTAGTGTTCAATGTGGACCACCTTCGACCATACTTTCCACCATTACTGGACACATCCGACATTGCAGAACAACTCACACCCACAGAGTTAAATCCAGATTGCATGCAATAAGCTGCAACTAATCGGATCATGGACACATAGATCAAGCACACTCTCCAACAGAATATCCAAGTGTATCGAGTTGTCAAAGCATGCCAACTCCTTCACCAAGGCAAGTGGCTCACCAGGGACCAAGTTCAGCAGAAGTTTCCTCATCTCATGGAGGAACTCAACGCAATGGGGACGATTGCTTCCTAAGGGGGGAGGAATGATCCAGGTGGATATTGGTGGCCACCTGCCAAGTCCACTTGGACCCCCACAATTGTTTCTTTTAGCTTTTCAGTTCCTTAATTGTAGCACAGTTTACTATTTTTAGCAGTTTTTTGGGTCCTAAAATTACGAAGCCGTTTTGAGACCCTAAACGACATTTTTGGGAAAAGCTGCTCTTCCCAAAGTTTTAGTTCTCGGATAGATATTTCTAACAAGATATTGTGCACGTCAAACAGAGATCATATGCCAAAGTTACGACCCCGGGAAGTTGATGTACCAATTTACCCAAACGGGGCCCACAGTTTGGTGTTTCATCTTCTAGGGTTAGGTTTTTGGATGTTTAGGGTTTTCCATTGTTGCTCAACAATAAATAGGCCTTCGAGCCTTATTGTAACATAGTTTAGAGGCATGTAGCTGCCACATCTATGCTCAGAGATGAGCTACCATCACCCTAGCTGGTTTATTTCCATTGCTGTTTGTAAGCATATTTTAGTATTTTACATTAATGAAATGAAGTATTATTTCCACTACATCTCTGTGTTTATGGTTATCTCTGTAATTTGTTGCGTTCCTGTTTAAATCTGGATCATGATGTGGCAAGTGCCATAAGAGAATATGGATGGTTAAGCATGATGACATGGACCTACCATGTGAGGTGAGGTTGCCATGTGGGCAATGCATGGGAGCCACGTGGGATTACCATGCTGACGTGACAAAGGGATTATGGTCAAACTTTAAATGGCCATAACTTTTGATCAACAAGTTGGTTTTCAGTAAAACTAATATCGCGAGAAAGCTCTCGATGAGCATAACACAATGGTGGAATTAGTTTCTAGTTTTGAGGATTCGAAGTTAAAAGTTGAGGAAATTAGTAACCACATTTCCATAACGAGACCTTCAAAGTTGGGTTGGGACAGGAATCTCTATCTTCAATGAGCATCACAAATGGAATGTCCTTACACAATTTGTTAGATATTTTCTTAGCTTTCCTTCAAATTTTGGAATATCAAAAGGAAGTTTGGTTGGAATGTTCAACCAAGCGAGGTCATGAGCAACGAGGTCATTTGTTAGCTTCATTAAATTTGATAGGTTTAGTGAAACCACAAGCAACAAATTTGGGATTGCAACTGCCATTGTGTATATACAAGAAGTATCAGTTTTGTGTGTAAATAATTAGTGCAAGGAAAGGTGGTACCAATCAATGTCACTCTTAAGGTTGTTGAACCTAAGACAACAATATTCAAAGGTCAATGTTAAGGAGTCAATCTAGCTAGTGAAGCAACAAGCCCAGGAACACATCCCAACATTGGTGGGAGGCCAAGTAGGCAACGAGAGCATTGGGGTGATGTTGATGGTGCTGGACCCGCCAACATGTCAAGGGGGTCTCCCTGGTAAGAAGCCCCAATTAGACCTCAGACCGTTTGGTGTAGGAGTCCCAGCAGTGGGTCGTAAGGTAATGCCTTGACCACGATGTCGCATAGAGGCAAGTAAGATAACTCTGTCAATAGCAAGGGTGTGACTGATGCAGTGATTCAAGGAAGGTGTATGAGAGGTTCTAACACTTCGAAGGGAGGAGAAGGTGAAGGTGAGTTCTAGGTTGAAAGGGATCAGTCCCAACTTGGCTAGGAACACACAACACAAAAGGACATGCACATCTTCTAGTGGAGCAGTCCACTCGGATGTCGCAGTCACATCAGACAAGGTAAGATAACACATACAACTCTCACAGATTAGTTTGAGACGAGTGCGACAGTTGTTACAACAAGGTTCATGTGAAAAATCTGTCTGGTGTCCCGCAGAGCATTCGACACGAACGGTGACAGCATTAACAACATATACAACACATTAACAACAAGATTCATATAATTGCATGTGAATCGGTTCATACACAAATACGTAAGTTAAACAACATATATCATTAAGGCAACTAGAGCAGTCCAACTACAATAACAACATATGCATGAAAATGTGCTAGCTCTTATTATATAAAAGTGTAAGTTACAATCATACAATACATCCATGTAAACCTGCAAGCCCCATCAGTGAAACGTTACAGCCACATCTGCCTACTCCTCCAAAGAGATGTACTAGCTCAACAAGATTCATATAATTGCATGTGAATCAACTCATACACAAATACGTAAGCTAAACAACATATATCATTAAGGCAACTAGAGCAGTCCAACTACAATAACAACATATGCATGAAAATGTGCTAGCTCTTATTATATAAAAGTGTAAGTTACAATCATACAATACATCCATGTAAACCTGCAAGCCCCATCAGTGAAACGTTACAACCACATCTGCCTGCTCCTCCAAAGAGATGTACTAGCTCCATGCAGTGGAGAAGCCAAGGCGCATTACAATACTGTCCACGCTTTCTTCAAGATAGTCTTAGTAGAAGGTTGGCTCACCAAAAGCATCTACAATGAGTTATGAAGGACTATTTATAGCAAAGGGTGGGGTGACCCATGACATTCCCATTTGTGACAGTTCAACTACCGTCATGACTCTTCACCTACAAGCGTTCAAAGAAATTAAGAAAACAGTACTACCACAAGCAAAAACAAAAAAAGCGACAGAAATGCAGCACAAGGCATGGGAAGCAGGCTTACCCCAAAAAAATTGAACTGAATGCATCGATTTCTCCTAGATGTGATGTGAGATGTCAGAGCTGCAAGGTTGATGTGAGGAATGAGCTCTACAGTGTCTGGTTGATGAGATTTGATAACATCGAGGTTATGACGCGCATGCCACGAATTTAGGGGAAGTGACACTTGGTGGGAGGTTTCAGAATTGCTCCTTGCATGTAACCTCCAACTGCTAAACATAGATCCTTGAAACAAGGGATTCTTTTGCATGATGCCTTGGGAGAAGCAACCCATGCATGCAAGTCTGTTTTGGTCAGTCCCGGAGGGAACTGTCAACTTAGCTGCACATGAAAGAGACTGCTCGACTATTGGAGAAAAATGCGCATTTCTGGCTGGGAGCTGGGTTGGCTACCCAAGAGAGTTGCGTAATTTCTGGGCAGAGTAACTGACTGCTGCCCAAATTTGCACAAATTCTAGGCTGAGCAGCCTTACTAGGGAAATTTGCACAAATCCTACTAGGAGTGTTGGCAGGCAGGATTGCGCAATCCTAGAGCCCAGCAGGCTGCCAAAGAGGATTGCGCAATCTTAGAGCCCAGCAGGCTGCCAGAGAGGATTGCGCAATTTATGGAGGGAAGGCTGGTTTCCCTCTAGAAATGCGCAATTTTCAAGGGGAAGTTGCTTAGCCTGCAGCTGGACCAAGTCTGGGTGAACAACCTATGAGGGGAATGGATCAAGTTGTGACCGACAGGTTGCCTTTGTGCAAGAAAGACACTGAATCTTGTGAACTTGATGAAGCAAGGCAAGCAGCTATGAAGGTTAGATGAGAGGCTCCAAAATGAGGCTAAGGAAAAATTTTGGAGGGTGGTTGTAGCTGCTACAACACTCGGCGACACACTGGTAGAACTCTAGCTCTTTGAATGGACCTTGTTCGTGAAAAGCAAGTCTAACACCTACAGAAGTATTGTTTAGTTTTCAACTCATCTTGGTTTCACACTAACTTGATTGTAAGATGTAGCATCTACCAAACCCGTGGTCGATTGACACACATTCTAAGCCAAGGCAACACAATTGTTTCAATTAGGGTTGAGGGGTATATAGGTGCACAAGCAGTATAGTCGTCAAAGTCTTAGTTTCATCTGTGGTGTTGCTTCACTGCCAGCAGGTCTGGACAGTACCCCGGTGGAGTCACATAGGAACACAAGCATGGCTCTGCTGCCAGCAAGCCTGGTCAGTACCCCAACGAAGTTACTTGCATCACCTCCCTATGCAGGAAGCCTTTCTCTTCTTTCATATTATTCATTTTGAATTTTGAATTTTTGACTTTTCATTTTTTTCATTTTTCACTGTGCATAACACTTATTCATTTCAGATGTGGAAGAGGGATCCCGACTTATTGAGAGCAGAAGAGGTTGTTCCAACAGAGAAGTAGTTTATTGTATCTTTGACATGCCTATTAAGGTTTTCCCCCTTACCTTACTCTACTTGACTGAGCTGACAAGGGTTAACCCAAAAACAATCGACTAGAGAAGGTGACACTAGTTAGTGCGCAAGCGTTGTGTTTACACCAAGGTTCAATTTGAAAAGTACGTATTTTACTTTGACGTATCATGGACTAAAAGTAACAATCTCATCATACAGAGGCAAGATGATAGATAACCAAGTAGTGATAGTTGTACAAGCTTTCTTGTACTTTACCCAACTCGCTTCAAGAGTCATACATGGTTTCATGCAAAACTAACCTATGAATGAAACAAGCGAACAAAATAACAATCAACAAAGCAAAGAAAGAGCAAAAGCAAAAATGAAAGCGAAGCAAGTAAACAAACAAGCAAGCAAACAAACAAGCAAACAAAGCACGTAAGCAAACAAGCATGCAAGCAAACAACTGAAAGCAAACACTACTCCTACACTAATGGTACATGGGCCTGATCACGTGAAGTGAAACTTCCAATGCCGCCACCGGCACATTGGTAGACCCATGTTTGGTGAAGGCTTGGTCCGTGAGCAACCCAGTTGTGCGAACCAACAAGCAAGAAAGATATAACAATGAAGACAACCACACTTTGTGATTCAAAGTGTCCACAGGACATAAGTGCGTGCATGTGCATGATGGGCAGTCTGCGGACTTATCATGGTGTTGTGTGACACTACGTGCAACTTTGAAGCATAAGCACACTTTGATTGTGACATGCAAGCAAAAGAAAGAAACAAAGATAAATTGCGTTGCTTACGGGTGCTTGCAATGTAAGATTCCTCCAATGCATGAGCATTGGGATCATGTAGTTCAAGTGGAGGAAGTAAAATCGAAGTGTTAGATTGATCTTGAGTGCATACAGATGAGTGATGAGAAGCCTCGAGTGTTTGAACAATTTCCTGATCGGAAGCGAAACCAACCTCAGGACAACGAGGGCCTGACATAACCATCAGCTCGGGCTGAAGTGCCTCGATGGTCTGTGGGGTTTCGACTTCATTGACATATGGATCTTCGTAGACCAGTGGCTTAGGCGGATTAACAACGAGTAAATCAACATCGTGATCAGATGATGAGGTGAAGAGATCACGACAACCAAGATAAAAAAAATCAGGATGTTGGTCGACGTCCTCATGGTTTGATGAATCACACAAAGGGTTAGATGAGGAGGAAGGATGTTCACCCTCTGCATTTCCAGAAAAAGTAGATAAAAGATCAAGTGGATTTCCAATGAATGATTTATCCTCTCCGTTATTGGATGATGGACTAACATACGGTGTGTCCTGCGAAAGGTCAACAATGGGTGCATCCGTGGATGAAGACACACATGCGAAATCATGGATGGAAAGTTCACCAACGATGTTAGGAAAGAATGGAGGGGGTTTGGACAGAAGGGAGTCATCCTTTGCTGAGTGTTGATACTCAAGCTCCCACTCATACTCTTCATGAATGACAACGCATGTTGGTTGTGCAACACCAACTCTATCAGTGGGTTGTTCCTCATTCACAACAAGTTAAGAGTCTAGAATGGACGAGCACAAGACAACATCATTTGGAGGAAAACCCAGGTGCGAAGACGAAGGTCATAGAAAAGATTGCATATGAAGACTCGAAGGACTCACAACCAAATCTGCGCGAAAATTAAGTGAAGTGATGTTGGGAGGGTGTGAAGGATGAACAGGTGTGTGAGCATGATCCTCAACATAACTGGGCAGTGGTGGAGCTATTGAACAAGAGGAAGGCGAACATTCAGTTGAGACAATGCCCACTTCCACATGAGATTGCGCAGCTCCATCAACGAAGAATGTTGAGCGAGGCTTGATCTCAAGATTTCTCTTGGCACGGGCAGATTTCTTAAGGCAGTGCTCGAACTGGTCCCAAAGATGAGCAAATTTCATCTGGCTCCTCAGAGCTTGAAACTGCAAGTCACAGAAGCGCTGCCAAAAATCAATAACGGATTCATACGGAGCCCTACGTTGCTATAAAAGTTTCTAGTCAAGATGGTCTAGATCAAAATGATAGAACATGTCTTCAATAATATCATAGAAGTGCTCAAATGAGTGCACGGTGTTAGTTGGTAGGCTGAGCACCCAAAAAAATGGAGATTCACGAAGTGTGTATGGAAGAAGCAAACTGACCTGTTCGTCATAAAACTCATCTTCCTCATGAATCATGGAAAGAAAGTTATGTAAGTGCTCAGGCCAGGCCACTTCGCCTTCACCATCATATGTGTGAGTGGACAAGAGATCGAAAAGCTTCCCCGAGATGGAGACATCTTCATGATTCAAAAAACACCTCGAGGGAAGAAGAGTGCAAAACTCCATGAAAGATATGAAAAGGTTCAAAACTGGATGAGAGGACACAGCTTGTCATTAGACCCTCCTTTTAGCGCTAGAAATGTTGACGGTGCTGGACCCAAGGGGATCTCCTCGGTAAGAAGTCCCAATTAGATCTTAGACTGTTTGGTGTAGGAGTCCCAGTAGTGGGTCGTCAGGTAATGCCTTGACCGCGATGTCGCAAAGGGGAAAGTAAGATAACTCTGTCAGTAGAAAGGGTGTGACTGATGCAATGAGTCAAGGAAGGTGTATGAGAGGTTCTAACACTTTGAAGGGAGGAGAAGGTGAAGGTGAAGGTGAGTTCCCGGTTGAAAGGGATCAATCCCAACTCGTCTAGGAACACATGACATAAAATGACATGCATAGCTTCCGGCGGAGCAGTCCACTCGGATGCGGAAGTCACATCATACAAGGTAAGATAACACATACAACACTCATGGATCAGTCCAAGATGAGTGCGACAATTGTTACAACAAGGTTCATGTGAAAGATCTGTATGGTGTCTGGTAGAGCAATCAACACAAATGATGGCAGCATTAACAACATATACAACACATTGTTGGGCATGGAACTTCCCTGAGGCATGTTTTGGGGTTCAAAGCTCAAGTTTTGACCCAATATTGTTGTAAAGTCTCCGCGAATTGCAGGCGTGGAGCGCGAAATGTATGATAGAGTCACAGGGTTGTCCGCCCTAGTCTTGTAAATGTAATGTCGGCCTACCCATGGTCCACGAACCATGGGATTGTATAAATAGAGCGAGACTCTTAGTGTAAAAGGAGTGAAGTAATAGATGGAGAAGTAGAGAAAAAGAGCAAGAGTCTAAGTGTATAAGTGTGTCTTGGGTCGTAGAGTAGGAGAAGGCTCTGCAACTGAGTGCGCAGAGGCCTAGTTGTGCGCAGCTGAGTGCATGGACCCCTGCAGCTGAGTGCATGGACCCCTACAGCTGAGTGTGCAGGGTGGAGTCGAGTCTGTAACCGAGGAGGATAATAATAAAGAAGTTTTATCTCAATTCCGTGTATCTGTTCTTGGGTTATTACCTATTTGATATAAATTGCAATCATATTGTTTATTTACTCTGTGCACTTGTATGAATGATTTACATTGCTAAGTATAACTTGACGCATACAAGTAGGCTAAGTTAATCAAATAACAGTGGAATACTAGTAAGGACTTGGGTAATAACAACATTTGGCCCCTGAGTAGGGTTGTGCAAAGGCAGCATCTCAGGTGGCGAGCTAATGGTAAGTGCGCATAGCGACGTGTGCGCAAGGTTAAACCGAGACCATTTGAACTCATCAGACGTCTCTAGGGTCCGAAAACCTGGTTCTAGTACCCTCCCATACTACTTCGGGTGAGACCTCAGTCCGCGCTCCGTGGATTGTTGCCGAAAGGGCCAGTGGTATCGAAATTTGTTTGGCTAAATCACCTCTGAACCTAGTTCAGGCTCCAACAATCCAACAAATGGTTCCTTTTGAGAATAGCAACAAGAAATGCTAAAAATAGAAATGATAAAAATAACATTCAAAATATTCCAATTTAGATTTGTTATTGAATTAAAATTCGAATTTAGTCTCACCAGCTGCTTGAAAAATAATTAATTAATTCATCTTGGATTAATTAGTTGGAGAAATTCAAGCTAGAAGTCTTTGTGAAGTCATGCAACAGTTATCCCTTAAATTAAAGAGATAAGGATGAGTTGTATTTGAGTTGTAATTAGTTAGTTTAGATAATTTAGTTATGTTTAGTTAAATTAGTTTCAAACAGTTTGAGGAACTAATTGTGAGTTTAGTCAATTAATGCATGCATGCATCGAACTAGTGTACTTCAGATAACTGAAGATTCTCTCATAAATAACTCATGCATGTCTATTCAGTGAAAGACCCAGTTGAGATTAAAGACAGGGACATTGTACTATCAGTTTCATGAGTTTTCCTGTAAAGGAAACTCATCCATGCAGAAGGAAGGTTCCTTGAGGATTGCATAGTTCTGACAGTGTGTTAGAGCAGTGTGTGAGAGCAGTGTTACACTTGGTAATAGGAGGATCACCCAGGAGAAACTGCACAAGGAAATAGGAGGCTTGGAGGGCAGAGGAGAAGGTTTGTGAGAAGTCTTGTTTGCCTGTGAGCATCCAGGAGGATTGTACTGAGAGATGGCTAGCTATGAGAGCTAAGGATTTGTGTAATTTTGATGTATTTCCACCTTTTATGATAATATAGATAGTGGGGTTTTTAGTTGAGGCTTTCCCCTGAGTATTTTCTGTGTTTCATGTGCATTGATTCTTCTTCTTATGGTTATATGTGTTCAGCTCTGATTTAGCTCGATCTTTAAGCTTCCGCAAGTTTGATAGTAGAAGTAGATTATAATATTTTGCTTTGGTATATTAAATCTACAGTCAGATTTTCTATATGGTCTCAGAGCGAGATTTGTAGAGAATTTGCAGGAAATTCTACATGGTATCAGAGCGAGGTTTTGTAGAAAAAGTTCTACATGGTATTCGAGCCAAATTTATCGGAGCAGTGAACAGTATACGAAGAAGAGAATTCGAAGTAAACAAAAAAAAAATAAAATTGGGCTGCGAGTTTGCAGAGAATATCTGAAACTTTTTGCGCAAAATTTTTAGAAACAAATAGTAGATTCGGATTCCTTGTGAAAAAATACCCAAATTCAAAAAAAATATCGGCTGAATCGGAGTTCGGATGAGGGAGATATCACTGATTTAAAATCAGCTCTTTTCCAGAAAATTTCGTGACGGCCGGAAAGATGAAACAGATTGGTGTGCTAGCTAAGAACCTATATGCAATTGAGGTACAAGATGCATGCAAAGCCTTGAGGAGCAAGACAAAGGTTAGATACTTGGTGGTTGAGAGGGAAAGTAAATTACCAGTACCACTCAACATGCAGTCCTAGAAGAAGTCTCAGACAATTGTGGAGGAGCCACAAATGGAGATGCTAAGAGGAGACCAAGTGGAGGCATCCACTCATGCAGACCTCTAGTAGGGGGAAATTTCGAGCCAAGTTGACAAAGGGATCACATGCAGCCATACCTCCAGGTGTGAGGTGGGGAGATGTGAAGTGATAGTCTCAAGAAGGCTGAAATTGGGCAGGGCCCAGTGAGAGGTTTTATCTCATAGATCATACCTTGCTACGGGAGCCCAAAGAACATAGTAGTGGGAGGAATCAGTGAGATTGATGCAGTCAGAGATCAAAGTGACAAAGGCTAGAGCAGTCAGATACTAAAGAGTGCAGAGAAGGATTGACAATAGTGCAGAAAGGTTGATTCAGCGGAAGCGCATAGTTTTCACTTGATAGAGGCAATAACAGTCAGAGACTTTGATGAGAGATGCATCATTTTGATTCAGGTTGGATATTTTTTGTTTCTGGAGTTTATAGAGAAACAAAACTAGGGAGAAGTGTTGCATGCAGAACATTCCAAAGGTTCAAGATCGAGATCGAGTTGAATTCATTTCTTATTGAGAGGGAGTGTTGAGAATAGCAACAAGAAATGCTAAAAATAGCATTCAGAATATTCCAATTTTGATTTGTCTTTGAATTAAAATTCGAATTTAGTCTCACCAACTGCTTGAAAAATAATTAACTAATTCGTCTTGGATTAATTTGTTGGAGAAATTCAAGCTAGAAGTCTTTGTGAAGTCACGCAATAGTTATCCCTTAAATTAAGGAGATTACCCCTTAATTAAGGAGATAATGATGAGTTGTATTTGAGTTGTAATTAGTTAGCTCAGTTAACTGAATTATGTCCAGTTAAAATAGTTCTAAATAGTTTCAGGAACTAATTGTGAGTTCAGTCAGTTAATGCATGCATGCATCGAACTAGTGTATTTCAGATAACTGAAGATTATCTCATAAATAACTCATGCATGTCTATTCAGAGAAAGACCCAGTAGAGATTAAAAGACAGGGACATTGTACTATCAGTTGCATGAGTTTTCCTATAAAAGAAACTCATCCATGCAGAAGGAAGGTTCCTTAAGGATTGCACAGTTATGACAGTGTGTTAGAGTAGTGTGTGAGAGCAGTGTTACACTTGGTAACAGGAGGATCACCCAGGAGAAACTGCACAAGGAAATAGGAGGCTTGGAGGGCAGAGGAGAAGTTTTGTGAGAAGCCTTGTTTTCCCATGAGCATCCAGGAGGATTGTACTGAGAGCTGGATAGCTATAAGAGCTAAGGCTTTGTGTAATCTTGATGTATTTCCACCTTGTATGATAATACAGATAGTGGGGTTTTTAGCTGAGGTTTTCCCCTGAGTATCTTCTATGTTTCATGTGCATTGATTCTTCTTTTTATGGTTATATGTGTTCAACTCTGATTTAGCTCGATCTTTAAGTTTCCGCAAGTTTGGTAGTAGAAGTAGATTACAGTATTTTGCTTTGGTATATTGCATTATCGAGTTAATCTACAGTCAGATTTTCTATATGGTCTCAGAGCGATATTTGTAGAGAATTTGCAGGAAATTCTATAGTTCCATTGTTGGGACCAGGATCTGCATAAGAGATGTCTAATGTCGTGTCACTGGAATCCAACAAAAAAAAAATTGAAGGGTTGTTGGACAGAAATATTCATGAGCACGCGGCGCAGGAAAACAAGAATCTGCGAGTACCAAAGGAACAGTGGTTAGAGTGCTACTTATATACAGAAATCCACGAAATTTTCTTTGCATCCTTCCCCTCGGAGTTGTACGAGTGGATCGCGAAGCTAGTAGACAATCAGGGAAGGTGTGGGCTCGACAAACCTATTGTGTGGACTCCAGAGTTGGTGCATAGACTAGAAGCATTGGAAGATAAGACCACACACTTTGTGGACCATTGGCTCGATCAAATTATAGGAGGGTTTATCACCGAGTTCACGGTAGATACTTCAGTGAGCTACAGCGATGCAGAACGACGCTTCCTCAAAGGACTGCGAGGTAAGTACATTAAATCTTTGAACACTTGGATTAAAATGCTATAGTGTGAAAAGCGGGTTATGTGAATAAATTGATGTTTGAGATTACGCGAAGTGGGAGGATATACAGAAATGGAAATAGCGAAGAATTAGAGACTATCCCTATGATTTCACTTCGCCGAGAAAGTGAGGAAGAGCTCGCGAAGGTTTCACCAAGGAATGTGATAAGTTTAATAAGGAAACGAATTCCGCGCATACCACCCCCACCTACACCACCACCAGTTTCACCATTTTCACCCCCCTCTCTGCCCACACCACCTCTACCACCACCACAGTTCAATATGGCGAGCGCAATAAAGTTGCTGGTGTTCAAAGGAGTAGGGAACGAAGATCTGGACCAATTTTGGTTCGTGGTAAAGGCTGTATGGGAAGCGCAAAGAGTCACGAACGACAACATAAAGAAGTCAACGCTGGTAAGTGCGTTGCAGGATCGTACACTGACATGGTACATTAAGCATTCTAATGATAATCCAAACGCAAGGATCACAGATATCCAAGCTGTATTGAACAGGGAATTTAGCAGAGCAAAATCAGAGATATAGTTGATTATCGGGTTTAAGGAAATCGAGATGCTTCCAGGTGAGATCCCTTGGGAGCTGTATCAGAGACTGAAGGGTATGATTCACGAAGCCAACATGACCTTGATGGATGGGAAAAACGATACATGGTTTGTAGCATCACTAACGCCGCATCTAATGAAGACATTGTCACAACAGAAGTTATCTATCCAGGCCGAAGCCTTGGAGATTGCAATGAGGCTGCATGAGAACCCAATACAAGATCCTAGCCTGGGAGTCCAACAGATCCACACGCAGTTGAAAAATTTGTGTCTTGAGATGCAGAGTTTAAAACAGGACATGACAACTTGCCCAGAGGCACGCGAGGAGGTATGGTGCATAAAGTGAAAATGCCATGGACATGACAAGGACCATTGTTAAGTCTTTGTGAATTAATTGGCGGGAGGAGGGTCGATGCCATTGAGACCAGAGGCACAAGCAGGACTGAGCAAGACACTTACATTATGGTGCGTGATTTTTCAGATAGGAGGAAAACATGCTACAGATAACTGCCACCTATTACATAAGCATACACAAACTTCCAAGCGGTTGTTTTGTAACATCTGTAGATCGGTAGGCTATGATGAGCGCACTTGTAGTGTAGAAATTTTGAATAATAAACACATATTCAACAAAGATTATCCTGATCATGCACTATTGGGGAATACATGCACAATACATAAGCTCCTCTACGTTGATCATAAATTTAGCAGCATCAATAACAATAAAACATCAACATCATGCACACATTAACACAGTATGTAACCCGAAGAAAGCTTACAGCTGAAAACCCCACACTATCTGTATATTAATGATTGAGAACATGTAACATTACATAGTACAATACTCCTCACAAGTACTCAGTACTATCTCCATCTGTTACACACAAACTAGCTCAGATCTGATGCCTCAAATCTCCTCCACTGTCTGCCTACCTCCACTGCACAATACCTGCTGAGAATGAATTGAATCCAAACTCATTCCAAGTTCTATTTACCTTGGAGAATCACTCACACTTGAAATCACGTGAGCACAGGCTATATCACTGGGCATATGCAATTCTCATGGGCATACTCAATCCTTTGATTGTGCAAAATCTCATGCACAACGATAGTCACAACTGATAGCAATCTCAACCTCTAACACTTGTCTCCACTAAACTGTACATGCACTGAGTTAACTGATGTATTCTTCAGTTGCATTATGAGTTAATAATTAGTGAATTAATTAATAACTAATTCACACAACTCATCACTTAGTCTATTGGCCAGTTAGACTAAATACAACTAGTTCAACTAAGTCAAACTGAACACAACTCCATTAACTGCTCATCCAACTCCACAGAACTCAACCACATGAGTTCTAACTGATGTCCTGCATGCAATAGCTCAACTAACCCAAAAAGAAAGCGTATTTCCTTCTGACAGCTGCATGTGCCACATCTGTAGCTCAAACTGAAGTGCTCCAAGAGGATAAGATAAAGTTTATAGTCTAAATATTATGAGACAATAATATTTGAATTTTCTATTTTTGACTAGCAGTCTAAAAATAGACTCTGATCACTCCTGTTGTGATCCAAAAATAGAAGTCCATCTATTTTTCCCAACATGACCAATCATCCATAAAAAACAAACTGCAACTCATAGACCATGATCCATATGTCTAAAAATAGACTTTGCACCATAATTTGCCTGCGGGACCACTTAGTGAAGGCGACTCCTTTCCACTAAGCTCCATCATCTTGTTGCATACTTTTCAACACTCCCTCTCAACAAGAAAGTCTTCCTCTCAAACCCGATCTTGTAACTCTGGAATGTTCTGCATGCAACACATCTGCTCGGTCCACTTTGCTCCAACAACACTTGGAACAAAAACACTCCCAACTGACCACTCTGTTGGGCTAGGAACATACTCTGATGCTGAAGCTCTACCTGCTGCTGACAAGTGCTCCCTCTCTGACATCTGCGATACTGCAACATCCCCATGCATCTTGCACCATTGCACACCTCTCTGTGCCACCTAGCTCTGTGCAAAATACTTGTGCCTCTCGCATTGCTGCAGCCTGCATGCTATGTGTTGTCCTGGGATTCCCTACATTGTCGCTCTCTTTGCCGCTCCATCCGCATCTGTCTCTACCCAATCAGTCAGTTCCTGCTACTCCACATCGGGGCTCTCGTAATAAGGTCTTATCCAAGAGGTTGGGTACCTCAAGGATCCTGCCCCTCCTCCTTGGGACAATCAATCCACATCACCCCACCTCCTACCTGAAGGTATGGCTGCATGCGATCCCACTGCCCACATGGCTCGAAGTTTCCCCCTACTAGAGGTCTTTGCATGAGTAGATGTCTCTACTTGATCTCCACTCAGCTCCCCCTGTTGTGGCTACTCCACAACCTCCTGAAGCTGCTGCACCAATCGTGGCTCCTCCACAATCGTCTGAGACTTCTTCTGGCTCTGCATGTTAAGAGGTAATATATGCTCCCTCTCAACCACAAAGTCTCCATCAGTTGCCTCGCTACTCAAGGCTTTGCATGCATCTTGAACCTCAAGAGCATACAGGTTCTTGACCTGTGAACCAATCTGCTTCACCTGTCTAGTGATGATGTGTCTAAGGAAAACCTTTCCCTTACTGAAGACTACATCATAGCCTCTATCTTCCAGCGTCGCGATCGACACCAAGTTTCTCTTCAGTCCTGGTACATACTTGACATCAATCAAGGTAAGGCGAGCTCCATGCTCCCTATGAAAAATAACCGTGCCTACACCTGAGACACTTTACTTCTCATCATTACCCATCACTATGAGTATCTGGAGATCTTTCTCCTCCAAAGTACTGATCAAACTTTTGTCACCGGTCATGTGGAAAGAAGCTCCACTGTCAAGAAACCAACCACTTCCCATCATGGATGAAACCATGCATGCGAAGAGTGTGAAATCCAACTCAAACTGTGAAGCAAGTGCCTCACCTTCAGATCCTTCCTCGGATCCCTTCTTGGACTTCTTCTTTGGGCAATTAGTAGCATAATGGCCCAACTCATGACAATGAAAGCATCGCACCTTCGACTTGTCAACCTTCTTCCCATCACTGGAAGAACTGGATTCGGAAAGAGAAACCTTCCCCTTCCCCTTCTTCGCCTTACTCGCTAAGGCATAGTTCTCCTCATCATGCATAGATGAAGAACTGTCTCTGGTGCGCCGTCTAATCTCCTCTTGCACAAGATCCGACCAAAGTCTCTCCCATCCTGGCAATTTCTCCCTTCCATTCACCGAGTCCTGGTAGCTATGCCAACTCTTAGGAAGGCCAAGGAGTGCTAGACTCACCATATCCTCATCCTCGACAGTTACCCCCACACCTCCCAGCTCATCCCAGCATTGGGTGAACTTCGTGAGATACTGGGGCATACTATCTCCATTCTCACACCTAAAGTTTCTGAGTTTATCCTGGAGCGCCAGCTTCCTCTGGTTGCTCTTGCTTTGGAATAATTTTGTCAACATTTTCCACATCAAATATGGAGAAGCCTTTCCATGTAGGCTGGACACAATGTGATCCCTCATGCCCTCCAATAGAATCCTTCGACACTTTGCTGTCTTCTTTTGCCAATCCCCGACTTGAGCAACATCAGTAGGTTTTGGGACATCCGCATCTATGAACTCCTTCAACCCATTATCATCTAACACTGCCTCCATCCTGTCCTTCCATGCAATATAGTTCGAGCTGCCCTCAAGGGCGTACTCCAATCGCAATCCGTTGAAAGACATTTCAACTTTGACACCAAGAAAACACTGCTGCAAATTCGAATTCCACTAGCTCCAAACTCAACCGCTTCTGATCTAAAATTCGTGAGAACAAATTATTTCTCATACAGAGATTGACTGTATGGGCATTCACCAGATATCTCACCTTCCAAAAGAAGGATGAATCCAGAGGCTACCTGGCCCGATCACAGATTCTTCCTGAAGAAATAAAATGTAAACACTTTCTGAATAATAGATTTGATGATCAATACAGCACTGATATCATGTAGAACTTCTTCTACAAATCAGCTCGCTCCGATACCATGTAGAAATTTTGAATAATAAACACATATTCAACAGATATTATCCTGATCATGCACTATTGCGGAATACATGCACAATACATAAGCTCCTCTATGTTGATCATCAATTTAGCAGCATCAATAACAATGAAACATCAACAGAATGCACACATTAACATAGTATGTAACCCGGGGAAAGCTTACAGCTGAAAACTCCACACTATCTGTATATTAATGATTGAGAACATGTAACATTACATAGTACAATACTCCTCACAAGTACTCAGTACTATCTCCACCTGTTACACACAAACTAGCTCAGATCTGATGCCTCAAATCTCCTCCACTGTCTGCCTACCTCCACTGCACAATACCTGCTGAGAATGAATGGAATCCAAACTCGTTCCAAGTTCTATTTACCTTGGAGAATCACTCACACTTGAAATCACGTGAGCACATGCTATATCATTGGGCATATGCAATTCTCATGGGCATACTCAATCCTTTGATTGTGCAAAATCTCATGCACAATAATAGTCACAATTGATAACAATCTCAACCTCTAACACTTGTCTCCACTGAACTGTACATGCACTGAGTTAACTGATATATTCTTCAGTTGCATTATGAGTTAATAATTAGTGAATTAATTAATAACTAATTCACACAACTCATCACTTAGTCTATTGGCCAGTTAGACTAAATACAACTAGTTCAACTAAGTCAAACTGAACACAACTCCATTAACTGCTCATCCAACTCCACAGAACTCAACCACATGAGTTCTAACTGATGTCCTGCATGTAATAGCTCAACTAACCCACAAAGAAAGCGTATTTCCTTCTGACAGCTGCATGTGCCACATCTGTAGCTCAAACTGAAGTGCTCCAAGAGGATAAGATAAAGTTTATAGTCTAAATATTATTATGAGACAATAATATTTGACTTTTCTATTTTTGACTAGCAGTCTAAAAATAGACTCTGATCACTCCTGCTGTGATCCAAAAATAGAAGTCCATCTATTTTTCCCAACATGACCAATCATCCATAAACAACAAACTGCAACTCATAGACCATGATCCATATGTCTAAAAATAGACATAGTCTAAAAATAGACTTTGCGCCATAATTTGCCTGCGGGACCACTTAGTGAAGGCGACTCCTTTCCACTAAGCTCCATCATCTTGTTGAATTCTCAATAAGCATTTCTTGTTGCACACTTTTCAACATGTAGAAGTTACGAATTGATGATGGATCAAAATCCTACCTATAGAGTTCAGACCGAAACACGAGCCCTCAATCAAAACGCAGGGATGACACGCACTGGATTTCAGGGGCGCAGACGAGGTCGAGGTGGAATGGGACCAGGAAGGGGTCACAATCAGCTGATTTGTTACAATTGCGGAGGGCCAGGGCATTATACCTGCGATTGTACAAATCCGACAAGAGCATCATGTTTATATTGTACCCATTTTGATCATGAGACGGAGGACTATCCCACACTGATAGCAAGGTTGCGTGATAAAGGAACACTCTAGCCTCCCCCAACTCAGAACGTACAAATGATGAGGTCTGAGCTGCGTGAAGAGGACTCGCACGTAAACATTGTGCTCTGAAGTGGTATCATGATAGGAGGTGACAAGGGTAAGCAGCCAGAAGAGAGTGCTTAGGTTCGCAAGGCTCCAACAAAGGAACCAGAGTTCGATTTGGAGCACGTGAAGGAGACATTTATGGAAGCTAAAAAGAGCTTCACGGAGGCCTCCACTTTAGGTAGTAAAGACAAACTAGAACCATAGATGGACCCATCAATGCTTACTACCTTTCTGGAGACATGCATGAAGCTACTGCGCGACAGCGAGGCTGTGAAGGGATTGCAAGAACTCATTACTAGGTGCGCTGGATCAGGAGAACCACGCGTAGTCCGGAAGCTGGAGAAGCACACAACACGAACAGGAAGGGAGATGAGATTGAATGCGCAAATCAAGGAATATGAAATGGATAAAGTGATTCTGGATTTAAGATCATACGCAAATGTATTGCCAAAGCAGACATGGGAGCACATGGGTAGGTCCCCGTTGCAATGGTCTCCTATTCAATTGTGAATAACGAACCAACAAAAGATCCTACCAATGGGAAGATTACAGGGAATAATGGTAGATATCGAAGGTGCAAGCACGCTTGCATATTTCAAAGTGATAGAGATTGTTGATGACAACAATCCCTATCCCCTGCTACTGGGAATAGATTAGGCCACTGATATGAACAGAGTGATATATATGAAAATGCAAAATGATTTTTGAGAAAAAGTGACAGCGCGTAGTGGTACATTTAGACCCTGCAGAAGGATTGTGCTATGCAGAGCCAGTGCGCGACAATGAGAGCGATGACGATCTGGATTTTATCTACAAGATAATCGCGCAGGAGCAAGACTAGGTGAATCCAACAACGAATGGCAGGATTTCGTGGGAGCATGAAAGCTCTTGCACCTCAGATTCGGATGAGGAAATAGAACGATGGCAAAACCAGTTACACGAGGTAACCACACTCAATTGCAACATAATGGTAAGATCACTACACTGCGTGACCACAGAGGTAAGGGATTTGCCTATGTACGACGAGTTGACAGCAGTGGATGATTTCTTGAACAAGTTTGAGAGAGAAATGCTAGAACAACAGCGGTTCAATGCTCCGAAATGGGCATTGCGTGCTACACCCAAAAGATGGTGGGGTACGCATCAAAAAAGTTTTGAGGACTGGCGCAAATGCAGAAGGGTGATGCTCATATGGTTTGGAAAGCCTCAGAGGCGGATGAAAGTCGGGTATGATGGACGAAATAGCTTGCATGCCCACCTCTCTAGATGGGTATAGGCATATGGTACGCAACATGCATGAACGCACACTGTCCTCGCGATAGGAACCAGGACCAGTAAGTAGGAGCGGGCAAGACGAGGGCGCGAATGATGAGGTATGATAAGACCAAGTGCACCAAAGATTATCCATGGGGAAGCCTTTGACAAGGTGAGCAAAGTATTGAACATGGCCCACTATGTGAGGCGCATTGACTGGGACCTGCGCGTACCAGTGGTTCTATGGGCTTATAGGACCATGAGAAAAACTCTAACCACACAAGCACTTCCGACGCTGAAGTATGAAGCAGGGGTTGTAATCCTTATGGAGCATGCGAAGCCTAGTTCGTGCATAGTAGCACCATAGATATGACGGTTCATGAAGCCCGGAACGAAGGAATCACACAACTGCGAGAAACAGAACACATAAGACATGAGGAAGAAATCCGACGAGGAAAATTTAGACTTCGCAAAATTGAAAAAGAAAGGGTACGATTAAGGAAGAAAAGCGTTATGATGGACGCGGGGGTCAAGAAGCTGGAGGATGAGATAAAAGAAGAATTTTTTGTCGAAAAACCTAGCCAATGGTAAGGCAAGGTGCATACGATCATACTGACAAGTTTGAGCACTGTCGCCGTGAATTGGTTAGTCTGCTGCCTTGGCTTGGACGACATATCACCAAATGTTGTGACCAAGGTAGCGTGTTGCAAGTAGTAAAGTGCGCGATGTTGACCACAACGATGGAAGGTGGGGATTCTCCGCAAATCGTGGTGGAGGACGGGATGGAGTCCCACACGGGTGGTGTGACCACTTGACTAGCCGCGGGAAGGACAGTCTTAGCGCTCCAGCTAGTTGGAAGGAAGCACGGGACTATAAACTATTCTGCCAGGGAATTGTGCGATATTGAGGATGCGCGCAGAAGTAGAGCGTCACAGGGTCCGCTACCGTGCACGGAGGGCTACGCTGTCATGCAGGTGGGCTGGGAAGTGACCGTTGGAGTCACTATTCACGATGGGATGCTCAATTTAAAGCCAAATGGAGCGGGTGGCGGGCATTTAAGACGTGATTTATGGGCAAGATTTGGGAAAATCTACCGCCAAGAAAGCATTAATGGACCAGAATTGGGGGGAACGGTCGAATTCGAATTCAAAAGGCGCTATAAAACACAAAGGGCTGGCCAGCAAACAACACTTGGTCATTTGAGAATTGAGCGATTGAGCAGAGCACTGAGCATTGAGAGCCAAGCGATAATCAAGCCCTTGAGTTCGCGAGTGACAAAATACAGTTGAGAAACGATGACATCAACTAAGGATGGTTTAGGACTTGAAGAGGTAATTGCCGGCGAGGTCACGCAGACCCCAATGGTGGAGGAGGTTCTAGAAGGCACCGAGGTTGTGGCAGAAATCCCCAAATCACCGCGAACGCCGAGGCCCAAGAAAGATAAATAGGCAATGGCCCCCGTACGCGTGTCCCCGAGGAACCCACTATGCAGCAAGCTATCAATAGTCGAAAAAGGGAAAACTGTCACGATAAACACAGATGAGGAAAAAGAAGAGTTGCAGGGCCTTGTCATCACAGCAGAAGAAGACGAGGACATGGAGGAGGATATTCAACCTACACGCTCTACAACAAAATTTCCTGCATATGTCCCTCCACGGAAAGGGAAGACCAAAGTGCCGAAGGACATGGAAGAAACTAAGAGCTCCCTCCAGACCTCGCTACTCCCAGATGACATTGTGTTTGAAGGCACGCACCTGGGCTGCGTGCCAACCATGAAGTTTGAAGATTGGGACCTCGCTAACTGCGAGAAGTTCCCTCACCTGGGGACCGGGAACCTCATGAAGCAGAGCACTGAGGGGGTGGTGACAACGTAAGAGTTGTGGAAGTGGCTATGTGATGTGGAAAAGGCCGGGTTGTTGCACTTATTATGGGTACCGTATTTCCACCCCGCGCCCATCACATTTTTCGTCATCAGGCAACTGCTTTTCCTGGTGCATGATGGGTATCTATGGCTGGAGGAGCCTATACCCATCACGATAGACCTCATTCACCACATTTCTTGACTCCCCTACAAAAGAAAGGACCCCGCGACCATAGCCAAAGGAAAGGTCACTAATTTGGCCCTTGTAGAAGCCATGAAGACGAAATACAAGCTACAGAAGAAGAAGAGGGGCTACACCATCTTGAGCGTCAAGGAAAAAGGGGTATGCGTAGCCACCCAAATCTTGGCCGACAAATTTATGAGGAAGTGTTGCGCCGATGAGGTCCCAGCATCGGTGGTCGCACTGGTTGAGCAGTGCGCAGAGCAGGTCTAGCTCAACTAGTTCGAATTCCTCTGCGAGGAATTTTTGAAGAATTGTCGTAAAGCCCAGGAGCAGGGTAAAACCTTCCACTATGTGTGGTTGTTGCTATCCATAATGCTCATAGTAGGGGAACTGCCGGAGGACATTCAATTCCCCAGCATTGACAGAGAATTACCGGAGGCCGCGAAGTACGCTTCGCTCTAGGCCACAAAAGACGTGAAACGGATACGCGGCACCAAAATCTTCTGGGTGATGTAGATCAATTGGAGGCTGCCCCTATTGCCCACGGTGTACAACAGTCTGCAGAGTTTTTGCAGAATTTAAAGATGATATGCACAACATTTTTATCAGGGCGCATAAGGATCCGGTGAAGCAGTGGACGAAGCTACCTTTTGTAGCCACTGACGACACAATTTTTACTGTCTTGGAGACATGGCCTCCGAAATGGCGCACCCCAGATCTTGCAAAACTTGAGAAGGTGACAACGCATAAGAAGAAGGACGATGCCAAGTTGCACGTCACACAATTGGCCGAGAAAAGTTGGAAGGTAATAGCAGCAGCGAAGGTAAGGGTAGTGCGCGAAGCGGCACAGAAAGCCGCCGAGCAGAAGAAGGCCATAGAAGTAGCAGTGGCATCACAGGGCATAGAGGAAGCAACTGCAGAGGACGAGGGCAAAGCAACGTCCTCGTAGGGGCAGGAGGAAGAGGAAGCAAAAACAACGGAAGGGAACACGGACCCAAGGACCGCATCCACATAGTTAAAGCGCCCACACATGACAGAAAGAGCAGGACCAAGGAAGAAGGTCAAGGCCTTGAAGTTGGCCATTGACTCGATCACCTTAACTGAAGGTGATCTGCATGACATCGGCGAGACGGTTTGCGATGTCACAAATGAGGCCCTTTAGGATTTTATGCAAGAGCACCAGACTGTGTTGGGGGCCCTCAGGGTGCAGCTACAGGAGTTATAGGTGCGTCCCCCTCAGGTGGGTACCCTTTCCACCCACCTCGCAGCAGGATCCTCAGTAGCATAACAAATGTTGCGCGCACAAATGGAAAACACAATAGTGTTACCGGAAGGGGCCCTAGTAGCAGCAAACAAGATTGATAGATTTGTGGTTAACATGATCAAAGGCCTTAGCCTTAATTTGGTTGCCCTTCCGTGTGAGACACTGTATCTACTACAGGATGGGATAACAGTAGAGCTGCATGCTAGGGAGAGCCGCGTGATCCAAGTTCTCAGTGAGCAAAAGATAAACATGGAATAGCTCAGCTTGCAACACGACGAATTGGTGTCGCAGAATCAACAGTTGGTGCAGGTGGTAGACGACGCTTGTCGACACGTCCTGGAGCTGGCCATCCTAGCAGATCTACCAGTAGAGGTGCGGATCCACAGGTTGGCAACCGGAGTCCACGAGGCTAGAGAAGAAACGACCAAGGTTCAACTAGAGCTGAATCTTCAGATCGTCGAGCTGCAGTTAAAGGCGTAGCCTTCCACTCCCCCGGAGGTCCGAGAATAGCGCGCTAGCGCTATCGCAGTAGGATTGGAAGAAATTGGAGGTGCAGTGCAAGACTGTACCACTTTGTTGGAGCAAGCACTTGAGGTCCTCACAACTCTGCAGGAGGACCCCAACATCCAATGCCTGGAGACAGAGGTGCGAGAACTCCAACAGCAATACGACAGTGTCCGAGGAACTGCGCAGACAATAGTCCTCACTCAACGGCTTGCGAGGATGCAACAAGCTAAGGCACTGAAGGAGCAGGTGGACGCGGCATGACATAAGGAGGTAGTTCTCAAAGTGCGCATCCAGCCGTGGATCGATGAGGCTTTCACTATCATGGCAAACATCGAAGGAAAGCTCGCGCACATACAGGGGATGCACACATTAATGCAGAGAAGCACCCCAGACATAGAGGTCTCAGAACAGAGGATGCAACAGATTCAACAAGCAGCGGCTCAGTGCACTGTCGACATCAGCACAGTTCGAGGACAGTTGGAGGAACTTTGTGCCAAGATCGCCGCGCCGACAGAGTGACTCGAGGGTGAGTCATGATGTTTGTGTTGGGGGCCTGTTGGGCATGGAATCCCCCCGAGGCATGTTTTGGGGCTCAAAGCCCAAGTTTTGACCCAATATTGTTGTAAAGTCTCCGCGAATTGCGGGTGCGGAGCGCGAAATGTATGATAGAGTCACAGGGTTGTCCGCCCTAGTCTTGTAAATGTAATGTTAGCCTACCCATGGTCCGCAGACCATGGGATTGTATAAATAGAGCAAGGCTCTAAGTTTAAAAAGAGCGAAGTAATAAATGGAAAAGTAGAGAAAAATTGTAAGAGTCTAAATGTCTAAGTGTGTCCTTGGTCGTAGAGTAGGAGAAGGCTCTGCATCTGATTGCGCAGAGGCCTAGTTGTCCGCAGCTGAATGCGCGGACCCCTGCAGCTGAGTGCATAGGGTGGAATCGAGTCTATAACCAAGGAGGATAATAATAAAGAGAAGTTTTATCTCAATTCCGTGTATCTATTCTTGGGTTATTACCTGTTTGATATAAATTGCAATCATATTGTTTATTTACTGCGCGCACTTATATGAATGATTTACATTGCTAAGTATAACTTAACGCATACAAGTAGGCTAAGTTAATCAACTAACAGTGGAATACTAGTAAGGACTTGGGTAATAACAACATTTGGCCCCCGAGTAGGGCTGCGCAAAGGCAGCATCTCAGGCTGCGAGGTACGGGTAAGTGTGTGTAGCAACGTGCACACTGGGTCGAATCGCGGACCACTTGAACTCATTAGACATCTCCAGGGTGTGGAAACCTAGTTCTAGCACCCTCCCATACTACTTCAGGTGAGACCTCAGTCCGTGCTCTGCAGACTGTTGCCGAAAGGGCCAGTAGTACCGGGATTTGTTTGGCTAAATCACCTCTGAACCTGGGTCAGGCTCCAATAAGCCAACACACATTAACAACAAGATTCATATAATTTCATGTGAATCAATTCATACACAAATACGTAAGTTAAACAACATATATCATTAAGGCAACCGGAGTAGTCCAACTACAATAACAACATATGCATGAAAATGTGCTGGCTCTTATTATATAAAAGTGTAAGTTCCAATCATACAATACATCCATGTAAACTTGCTAGCCCCATTAGTGAAACATTACAACCACATCCGTCTGCTCCTCCAAAGAGATGTACTAGCTCCGTGCATTGGAGAAGCCAAGGTGCATTACAATATTGTCCAAGCCTTCTTCAAGATAGATTTAGTAGAAGCTTGGCTGACCAAAAGCCAATACAATGAGTTATGAGTGACTATTTATAGCAAAGGGTGGGGTGACCCTTGACATTCCCCTTTGTGACAGTTCAAATACCCTCATGATTCTTCACCTACTCTATGATTGTTACATCCAACCATTGACACTTGACTTACACTTGACATGATTCAACATTACAATGCACATGTACTCATGTGAGACAACATGGCTTGAGCAAGCCTTGCAAGACATCATTGACACTCGGTCTGCTGTGATGAGACCAACTCTTTGACATGCTTATGATGGTGAAGGTGGTGAGTTGATGCCAAGCTTGGTCATCCGTGATGGTGTGCATACACCTCATGGTGACATCTTGCTGAAGCGAACTTTTGCCTCCATTGCAAACAATGCATTGGTTCGACCCCTTCATCCAACTCATCTGCTAACATGTGCATGGTCTTCTTGGGTATGGTTGAACTAGAAACACACTGATGCATAGTGTCTGTGCTGATCTTCAAGTGTGTGCTGGTGGTTATGTGCATCAAGTTGCTAAAGTACATGTTTAGGCCCAGTTGGACTTGTTTCTTGTCTTCGCCTTGGTGAGTGTGTTGAATGGGTTGGATTGCATGCATGCGCTCAATGACATGCATGCTGATGAATCCCTTGCATGTGATCAACAACACTGCTCACCATGTTTGCTTTGTGTCAGCTTGTGGGATGGATACTTAACTTGTACCGGTGCAAATTCATCCACGAGTGCATGTTGTGCCCACTGTTGATCCAAATGGATCCAAGAAACACTCTCTATATCTTCAAAACTATGAAAACAATGCCAAAAACCAAGGAGAATCTCATAAGGCAGCCTTTTAATACACTATCGGGAGGCAAAACCTGTGAAATTAATGAAAATAACAGAGTAACGGAGGCGGAAAAAATAACACACAGTCATCGTCCAATCTGGTCGATAAACTGTCCAGATCGGATCAGCAATCGCAATTGGCAATGATCTTCAGCAAAGATAGGCAAGATCCACATGAGACTTGCGACAACGATCAAAAGAATCGGCGAGATCCACATAAGGCATGCGATGGAGATCAGCGGAGTTAATCTGGTCCGTCGATCAAGCGCACAGATCGACGACCCATATTAAATTGTAGGATCACTATCGGGGGATTGCAAAAGCACTTACAAACGGCCCAAGGGTTATTACGATATATCGCATCGCCGCATTGCATCGGAACTGCGAAATGGAGCGCGACTGATAACAATGATAGCAACGATGTCATGAACCCGAAAGGGTTTATTAACAATGTTGAACCGTATTTCAAATCCGGAAGGCGGGATTTCACAATGTTTAATGCATTTTCGCAGTTTAACATATTTTTTATAAACACAAAGGAATGGGCCCTTCCGATATGCGATAATGACTTGTGGGCGGACCTGATAGGGGAATGAATCATAGTTGAGGACTTTTGAAGTCCGTGACATCGTGTTTTGGTGGAGTTTCTCTGTTTTGAATATATTTCCCTGTGTATGGCAGAAAACGGTTGCGTTTGGGAATCCGAAGGATTTCAAGGGACGCGGGCACTATGGCGTTACAAAATGGGTGGCCACCTCCTCTCTAGGTGTTAAACAATGATTGTATCACGCTGAGAGAGGGAATCAAAGCGGACAGAGGCCGGGGAGACCGAGAGACAAGAACATGAAACAAACAGGCAACACATTTTTCACTATAAAGCCACAGAGAGATAAGCAAACAGGAGGCAGTGTTGCAAGCAAATGCGAGACAAAGTTAGCACAGAGATTGAGAGCTATGAGGGAGTTTGTGTACTCAGAGGAAGCTTGAGGGATTCAAGTGAAGCTCTTGTGATTGAATATGTTGTGTGTGAGGCTTAAATTGAGCTCACTATTGTAAAAAATTTGTTTTAAGACTTAATAGAGAGGCCACCACTGAAGGCTGGACCAGGAGATGTAGCCCAGGAGTATTGGGTGAACTCCTTATTAAATCTGCTGTGTTTTTATGTGTTTGTCTATTATGGTCTTTAACTGCTTCAAAGTCCATCTATTTCACAATCTAATCGATCCATTGCACAAAATAACATAGGCACATCCATGCACATAAGTCTGTAATACCTTATTATTGTCTTAGATCTCATTTTCAGATCAAGTGGTATCAGAGCTTTACGTTGCTAAGGTTAGAAAAGCTTGTGCTGGACTATTTGTGAATGCTATCTAGATCAAAGCTTAAATTAGGAGAAGGAGGATTGGTTGAAACTAACCCAAAAATTGGTAGAGTCTATCCTAAGAGGAAAATGACAGAAGAAATTTTCTTGGAATCAGACTCTCAGTTCATGGACAGTTTCATGACCATGAGAGCCATGGTAGAAGAAATGTATAGAGAATTTAAGAAAGGTCGAAATGAAGATTCTTCCACTTCCAAACAAGACAAGGGAACAAAAGAATCTCTTATAGATGACCATTCTGAAGGCAAAGGGAAAGGAAAAGAGGTTCCTCTTCCCACCACCCCTGAGAGATCCGAAAATAAAAAGAAGAAAACATCTTTGATTAAATTAGATGTTAAATTTGATTTGCCTGTTTATGATGGAGAGTTGAATGCAGAGAAGCTAGATAACTGGATCAAACAGATTGATGTGTATTGCAGGGTGCAGAATATTGATTCAGACAGGAGTAAAATTCAGCTGGCCAGCCTACGCCTTGGAGGAACTACCTTGGTATGGTGGGAAGGCAGAACACAAGCTGACTTGAAGAAGCATGGTAAAATTCTTTCTGTCTAGAGTGAATTTGTTTCTGCAATTAAAAAACAATTTTATCCACTAACTTATATGCAACAAGCTATGATGAGTTGGCAAACTCTTCGCCAACTAAAAGGGCAAAGTGTACAAAGCTACACTTAAGAATTTAGAAAAAGAGCTTTGATTCTAGGCATTTCTTTAGACTCACCTGAAACTTTGTTGAAGTATATAGGTGGTCTACATAGTTATTTGAGACATACCATTCTCATGTTTAACCCTACTAGCATAGATGAGGTATCTGTTCAAGCTACCCATCTAGAGGCTAGAGGCAAGAATGTGAACCCAGAGATTGGGGGATCATCAAAACCCACTGCAAGCAAGAACAAGGAAAAGAGGAAGCATAAATGGAAAGAGAGGAAGGCCAATGCTGTACAAAAGGCCAAACCTTCATGCACTCACTGCAAGAAGGATGGACATGATGATGAACATTGCTGGTCTTTGCATCCAGAGCTGAAACCCAAGAAGTTTGATGGCAAGAAGAATAAGACTACTGCTGCTATACAGAAATATTTGGGGTCAGACTCAGGTGATGAAACAACAATTGCAGCCACAGGTATAAAAAAGTAAAAATTCTGAAGCATCTACTAGTAATTCTTCCCAAACTATTGATAGTGAAGAAACTGAGAGGAAAAGGCATGAGCTTTTTCATATTAGAGTTATTTCCAAGTATCAAAAGATTGATACTTTGTTTGATAGTGGCTCTCAATTAAACTTAATTTCTGAAGCAATTGTAAAGAAATTGGGACTACTAACCACACCTCACAAGAAGCCATATCCATTAGGCTGGATATGTGATAAAGCAAAACTACAAGTGACTAGACAATGTAAACTTAGGTTTTCTTTTGGGTCAACATTTGTGGATGAGGTTGAGTTACATATTGTTCCCTTGGATATATGTGGAATTGTTTTAGGAAGTCTTTACTTGTATGATAGAAAAACCATATTCTATAGAGATGAAAATAAGTATAAACTCGTTAAAGATGGAATCGAATATATTGTAAGAGCTCATAAACTCAAGAATAATTATATTCTCATAAACTTAGGGCAGATGAAAAGAATTGTAAATTCATGCAAACAATTTTTACTGATGGTTGTAAAGGAAAAGAAACCTGATAAAACCAATGTATTTGAAGGCTGTGATGCTAAACAACAAGTTGATTTAGAAAAAGTTGTTTTAGAATATGATATCTTATTTCAAGAACCTAAAGGTGTGCCACCAAAAAGGGAAATTGTACATGATATTAATTTGCAACAAGATGCTCCATTGCCAAACATCGGAATGTACAAGTTATCCGCTTTAGAGAATGCAAAAATCAAGAAGCAAGTACAGGAGCTGCTCGAGAAAGGGTTCATAAGGCCAAGCACATCGCCATGCGGATCCCCAATAGTGTTGGTGAGAAAGAAGGACGGTTCGTGGAGGATGTGCATTGATTACCGAGCACTGAATAAAATAACGATCAAGAATCGTTATCCCCTTCCTCGCATTGATGATCTATTGGATTAGCTAAAAAAGGTTATTTACTTTTCCAAGTTGGACCTACGTAGTGGTTACCATCAGGTCATAGTAGCAGAGAAAGATGCATGGAAGACTGCTTTCAAAACGAAGCAAGGGCTATATGAATGGCTAGTTATGCTGTTTGGCTTAATTAATGCTCCTGCCACTTTCATGAGAGTAATGAATGATGTACTCAAGCTTCTTATTGATGATTATGTAATTGTATATTTGGATGACATTCTTGTATTTAGTAAAACATGGAAAGAACATTTGAAGCATGTGAAGTAGACTCTAGATGTTTTGAAAAAAGAAAAATCTCTACGTTAAATTATCGAAATGTGAATTTGGTAAAACATCTTTGAATTATTTGGGTCATATTGTAGAGGATGGTGAATTGAAGATAGATCCCTCTAAGGTTGTAGTCATTGTAAATTGGCCTAAGCCCAAGTCTGTTACAGAAGTTAGAAGCTTCTTAGGGGCAACACAATATTGGAGAAAGTTTATTGCTAACTTTTCCTTAATTGCAGCTCCCTTACATGCTTTGACGGGATTGAACAAGGTGTTTCAGTTGGGAGGAAAACAGCAAGACGCCTTCGACACCTTGAAAGAAAAAATTAGTACAACACCAATACTAGCATTGCCAAATCTTCAACAACCATTTGAGATCGAAACAAATGCCAATGATTATGCCATGGGAGCAGTGTTGATTCAACATGTTAAACCCATATTGTTAGGATGTTCCGACACATAGGAAATAGTTAAGTACAACTTGGTCTAGTACAGAGTTAGGTATAGAGTTAGGTAAAGTGTGTTTCTTTACCGTTGTACATTTTGTAACTTACAATCCGACGGTCACGATATGTAGTGATCTGACGGTTCATTCTCTCCTCGGTATTACCGACACTTGATCCGTGGCTTGACACTCGATTGGTCCATGATTTCTATTTAAAGCGCATGGAGGGTCATTTGTAGGGTAATCCGTGCATGAGAGAAGCATATGTAAATTTTCATTCTTTTATTAATAAATTGCCTGAAGTGGCTGCGTTGGCTCAGGCCGTGGACTGTTTCCCTCTTTGAGGGTTTTAACCACGTCAAAAATACTGGTGTATTGATCTGCGATCTGGTTGTGAGCGGTGTCCTTTGGTGTTCTGTCTGAGGAACTTACCCTGTAAATTCCTACATGGTATCAGAGCTATTTGAGGGCCGCATCCGTTGGTGATCCAAATCTGAAGCCGGTAGAACTGCGTCCGACTGCTGTTTCCTAGATCTGTTGTTTCTGACTGCTTTCGGGCAGAGAGGACTGCTCTGTTGTGTTGGGAACATCTGTTCCAGTGATGAACCCCTTTCGTTTCACGCGAAAAGGTTTCCAGTAGCCGTAGCTACGTCATTTTTAAGATTTGGAGGTATACAGTGTTTATTTGCAGTTTACTGTTATTTTCTCTCTGTTTATTTCGGTTTCGGTTTATTTACCTTTTTTTATTACTGGATCTATACCTTTCATTTCTGTGTATGCTCTTTGCCCTGCGACTCTGTGCGATCTGGACAAATCAAAAACAGAATGGAAGGATTTTTCTCATGCGTATGCTCTTTTCCCTGCGCCTTAGGGTGATCTCGAAAAATCAGAAACATTGAGGAAAATATTTAGTTTCCGGCCAAAACTAACTTTGAGCCGCAAGGTTCATTTTTAAAAATATTTAGTTTTTTGTTTAAAGCTAACTTCGAGCCGTAAGGTTCGTTTTCTTTGCATGTCCGTATTGGGTTTTGTGTTTTTTGTTTTGTAGGGAAAAAGAGCCTTCTCAAAGCAAGCACGCAACCCAAAGCATCAACCCCCCCTCCCCCTCTCTCTCTCTCTCTCTCTCTATCTCTCTCTCTCTCTCAAATTTTTTGTATAGCTCAATTGATTCAAAGCTATTCTAAGAGAGTAGAGGTCTTGGGTTCAAGTCTCCATTTTTTGGGGGCGGATTTTTTCATTTCCGCACATTCCCGCACTTCGTCGGCGACTTCATCAACTTTTTTCAAAAAGCCATAACTTCTTCATCCGGAAGCCGTTTTCAGAGCTGTTTTTTTTAAACCAGCCTAATTTTTCGAGATCTATCCACTGGAACACTTATTTTCAGCATCTTTAGCTTCAGTTTCCATTGAAATGGAAAGTCAATACCAAGTTACCCTTGACAACACCAACTACTTCCAATGGTTGTCCTACATTGAGGATTTACTTAGAAGTAAAGGTCTCTACCGAATAGCCTCAGGCCAAGAAAAGAAACCAAAGGATGAAGATAAGGCTGCTAAATGGGAAAATAGGCAAGATCGAGCACGTGGATTGATAGAGATGTCTATTTCTTCAGATCTTAGATTCCATATTGCAGAACTTGATACTCCTGATGAAGCAATGAAACAAATCAATACAGTTTTTGGGATTAAAAATGAGCTTAGAGCCCATCAACTTGAAAATGAGTTGCTTACATTGGACCCTAATAATTTCTCTTGCATTGAAGATTTCTTGTCCAAATTCAAGACCCTTAGATATCTCTTGGAAGGTGTTAAAGTTAAGAAAGAAGATAGTAATCTTATCTATTCCATTCTTACTAAGTTGGGACCATCCTACTCTGTGTTTGTTTCCACCTTCCATTCTATAAGAGAAGCCTTCATTTCTCAAGGAACAGACTACAAGCCCCCTTCCTTTGACTCTTTTTGTGATTCTTTAATAAGAGAACAAGAAAAACTCTTACACCTTGGTCTTCTTAATCTTGGAAACTCTTCCAAGAAAGCGTTAGCCGCCCAGCAGCAACCAAATTCAAAGAATCCTAAGAAGTCATATCCTAAAAAGAATGGTCCTAAACCAAACAAGGGTCTTAAGAAATTTCAGCCCCAAAATGAAAAATCATTTCAACAAAATGATAAGACAAATAAAAACAAAGGGAAGAAGACTGATAGACATTGCAATTTTTGTAATCGAGATGGCCACTTAGAATCAAAATGCTTTAAGAAGATGGAAGCCTTGGAAGCAGCAATGAAGAAGCATAACATCCATTTAGGGCAATCTTCAACTTCAACTTCATCTTCAGGAATGGCACTTTCTGCATGTGGTTGTCAAGCATCTCGGTCTGGCTATGCATTAAATGTATCTTCTTCTTCTCATTCTCATGAGTGGCTCATTGATTCTAGAGCTTCTTATCACATGGCCAAAAACAAAGCCATGTTTTCTTCTTTAAATGATTGTAACACCAAAAATATATATGTTGGTGATGATAGATCTCTTAGTGTTGTAGGGACTAGAACTGTTCATCTAGACAATGGTCAGTTTAATGATGTATTATGTGTTCCAACCTTATCCTGCAACCTTCTATCTGTATATCAGATAACTCATTCAGGTGAAGGTAAAATCGTTGAATTTTCACCTCATGATGTTGTAATCAAGGACCTAAGAGATCCTAAAAATATTTTAGCTACTGGCATTGCTGATGATTCTACAAGGTTTTATAAGTTTCACAACTTTGGGTCATCAAATCTTCCCTCAGTATTTGTTGCTCATAACGATGAAGTGAGAAAACTTTGGCATGAGCGATTTGGTCACTTAAACTATCGCTCCCTTCAGCATCTATGTAAAGAAAATATGGTGATAGGTCTTCCTATGGTATCTTGCAGAGATGGTGTTTGTTCCGGATGTGTACTCGGAAAACATCATCGAGACAGTTTTGAAAATGTGCCTCTTGGCACACCTCAGCCTCTTTACAACTTGTGCATAGTGATTTATGTGGTCCACTTCCTGTTGTTTCATTCTCTGGCTGCAATTATTTCTTAACTTTCATTGATGATTTCTCCAGACGCACTTGGGTATACTTCTTAAAACTCAAGAGTGAAGTATTTAACACATTCTTGGCCTTCAAAGCCTTTGTTGAAAAATAATCTGGACATCAAATTCTTAAGCTAAGATCTGATAATGGCGGAGAATATGTTAAAAACACATTCATCAACTTTTGCACTGAGAATGGAATACAAATGCAACATACTATTCCATATACTCCACAACAAAATGGTGTAGCTGAAAGGAAGAATCACACCTTAAAGGAAATGGCTAATTGTATGCTACAATCTAAAGGACTTGGTCTTAGTTTTTGGGCAGAAGCAATTAACTGTGCAAATTACATAATAAATCGCACTCCTACTAAGGCTTTAAAGAATATCACTCCAGAAGAAGCATGGAACTCAATCAAACCAGATGTAAGTCACTTTCGTGTTTTTGGAAGTGAAGCATGGGCCCATATTCCAGATGAAAAGCATAAAGATTTAGAACCTAAGAGTGAAAAATGTACTTTTGTTGGATATTCTGAAGATGTCAAAGGCTATAGACTTATTCCATTTAAGTCCAAAAATGTTATCATTAGAAGAGATGTAAAATTTGATGAAAATATATTGGCCTGCGAGCCTAGTCCGACGGTTGTGCCACCTCTCCCTATCTCTTCTACTTTTGAAAACATTTCTTCTTCAGATGATGAAAGTGAGGATGACAATCCTCCCCCACCATCTCAGGATCCTCCTTCAGCTCCTCAGCTTCCAAAATGGGTTCGTGCTACTCGAGATGCAGCAGGTGATCTTGCCGGTGATCCTACAGATCAGCGACATACACGTTCTCAGTTCGATAGAGCCTCTTCTTTACTGGCTCAAGCTCCAGTAAATTATGATCCTGACACCTTTGCAGAAGCTTCAGGCCATCCAGATTGGGAAGCAGCTATGAATGAAGAATATCATTCATTGTTGGCAAATGATACATGGGATCTTGTTCCTTTACCAAAGGGACGAAAACTTGTTAGATGCAAATGGGTTTATAGAACCAAGTATGGACCAGATGGGAAAGTTGATAAACATAAAGCTCATCTTGTTGCTAAGGGTTTTTCACAGGTTGAAGGCATTGACTACACTGAAACCTTCTCCCCTGTTGCCAAAATGAACTCTATCCGCCTTGTTCTTTCCCTTGCTGCCTCTTTCAAATGGGAAGTCCATCAGATGGATGTTAAATCTGCCTTCTTGCATGGGGACTTGCATGAAGAAATCTATATGGAACAACCCATTGGCTTCGTACAAACAGACTCCAGCCTTGTATGTCGACTTAAGAAATCCCTTTATGGTCTCAAGCAAGCTCCTCGAGCTTGGTATGCCAAAATGGATAGCTTTCTTTTAGAATTTGGCTTTTCTAGGTGTCATTCTGACAATACTGTCTACACCAAGAAAGTGGGAAACTCTCTTATCATCCTTGTTCTTTATGTTGATGATCTTATCCTTACTGGTAGTGATCCCAACCTTATAAACCATGTGAAGTCTAGCCTTAAAAGGAAATTTGAAATGACAGACTTAGGACACTTACACTATTTTCTCGGTCTTCAAGTCTTGCAATCCAAGGAGGGTATTTCCCTTTCCCAGTCCAAGTATGCTTGTGATATTCTACGTCATTTTCACATGGAAGACTGTAAGCCAGCCCCTTCTCCCTTTCAGTCTGGAGTCAAACTTTCAATCACTTGTACTTCTCCTAAAGTTGATGCTACCTTATACCGTCAACTTGTAGGAAAACTCTTGTATCTAACTCATACTCGTCCTGACCTTTCCTTTGCTATTGGCCTTGTTGCTCAGTTTATGCAAAACCCACGTGAAAGTCATTGGAAAGCAGCTAAAAGAATACTTCGTTATGTTCGAGGTACAGTTCAGTTTGGGATTCATTACAGTGCCGAAGCAGCTCCTCTATTGGTTGGTTTCACTTATTCTGATTGGGCTGGTGATCCTGATGATTGGAAGTCTACTGCCGGTTATGTGTTCACTCTTGGTTCAGGACCTATTACATGGGCTTGTAAGAACAAGCTGCCATTTCTCTTTCATCAGCAGAAGTAGAGTATCGTGGTACCATAGAAGCTAGTAAGGAAGCCTTGTGGTTTCGTCAGATCCTGTCAGAGTTTGGCTTTCAGCAGCAGCATCCGACTACACTTTAGTGTGATAATCAAAGTGCCATTCAGCTATGCAAAGATCTAGTCCAACATCAGCTCAGCTAACACATTGAACTGCACATGCACTTCATCAGAAAGCTCATCCATGACCATGTTCTTGAAGTGCAATATTGTTCTACAGATGATCAAGTTGCAGACATCTTTACAAAGGCTCTCACAGAGGCGAAGTTCACTAAACTTCGATTTATGGTTGGAGTTCAGGAAGTTGTCACTAAGGGGGGATAGGCTCTAGTGACTCCTTCCTTCTCCTATTGTGTCATATTTGTAAATCCTTCAATCCTATCCCAAGTTGTTCTTAAGGGGGGATGTTAGGATATTCCGACACATAGGAAATAGTTAAGTACAACTTGGTCTAGTATAGAGTTAGGTAAAGTGTGTTTCTTTACCGTTGTACATTTTGTAACTTACAATCCGACGGTCACGATATGTAGTGATCCGAAAGTTCATTCTCTCCTCGGTATTACCGACACTTGATCCGTGGCTTGACACCCGATTGGTCCATGATTTCTATTTAAAGCGCATGGAGGGTCATTTGTAGGGTAATCCGTGCATGAGAGAAGCATATGTAAATTTTCATTCTTTTATTAATAAATTGCCTGAAGTGGCCGCGTTGGCTCAGGTCGTGGACTGTTTCCCTCTTTGAGGGTTTTAACCACGTCAAAAATACTGGTGTATTGATCTGCGATCTGGTTGTGAGCGGTGTCCTTTGGTGTTCTGTCTGAGGAACTTACCCTGTAAATATAGGCTCTAGTGCCTCCTTCCTTCTCCTATTGTGTCATATTTGTAAATCCTTCAATCCTATCCCAAGTTGTTCTTAAGGGGGGATGTTAGGATATTCCGACACATAGGAAATAGTTAAGTACAACTTGATCTAGTATAGAATTAGGTATAGAGTTAGGTAAAGTGTGTTTCTTTACTGTTGTACATTTTGTAACTTACAATCCGACGGTCACGATATGTAGTGATCCAACGGTTCATTCTCTCCTCGGTATTACCGACACTTGATCTGTGGCTTGACACCTGATTGGTCCATGATTTCTATTTAAAGAGCATGGAGGGTCATTTGTAGGGTAATCCGTGCATGAGAGAAGCATATGTAAATTTTCATTCTTTTATTAATAAATTGCCTGAAGTGGCCGCGTTGGCTCAGGCCGTGGACTGTTTCCCTCTTTGAGGGTTTTAACCACGTCAAAAATACTGGTGTATTGATCTGCGATCTGGTTGTGAGCGGTGTCCTTTGGTGTTCTGTCTGAGGAACTTACCCTGTAAATTCCTACACATATGCTACCATTCTGAGACTTTTAATTCTGCAGTAGTTAATTATCCTACATATGATAAAAAATTGTATGCATTACTTCAGAGTGTGAAGAAGTGGAAACATTACTTAATGGGCAAAGAAACAATAATACATACTGATCATCAGCCACTTCAGTATTTGCACTCACAAACTAAATTGCAGCAATCAAGACACTATAGGTGGATGGGTTTCCTACAACAATTTTATTTAGTCATCAGATATAAAAATGGCATACACAATAAAGTTGCAGATATGTTGTCTAGACCAATCATAAATGCATCTATTATACTTAAGCACAACTCAGTAATGCATGAAAGCTACATTGAACAATATGCTCAAGATATAGATTTTAAATATGTATATGCAACTTTAAGTAATGGCAAAAAGGTAGAGGAATTGGATTACTATATTAAGGACCGACTCTTGTATCATTTGGAAAAGCTATGCATTTCACAAACAGAGAGAATTAACATAATTAGGGAGGCACATACTTCCTTGATATCAGGTCATTTTGGTGTAAGCAAAACAGTTGCACAACTGCAAAGATACTGCTATTGGCAAAAAATGAATGAAAAAATTTCTAGATATGTAAGAGGGTGTACCATGTGTGCTAAAAGTAAGCCCAGCAATAGAAAATTAGGCTTGTACACTCCACTACCAGTCCCTTCCCGTCCTTGGAAAAGTGTTTCCATGGACTTTGTTGGAGGACTGCCAAAATCTAGAAAGGGACATGACTGTTTATATGTTATTGTGGACAAGTTCAACAAAATGTGTATTTTAATACCTTGTAATAAGAAGATTACAGCTGAACAAACAAAGAAATTGTTCTTTCAACGTGTCTGGGTGTATTTTGGGTTACCCACTTCCATAGTATCTAATAGCCCCAATTTGTTAGGAAGTTTTGGTCAAGTCTGTGGGAATTAATGGACACCAGACTGAAGAAATGCACAGCCTTTCATCCACAGACAGATGGCCAAACAGAGGTAGTCAACCAGACAGTGATCCAGTTGCTCAGGGGTTATTGCAGCAAGCATCCCAATCTTTGGGATGAACACTTGTGTTACGTGCAACATGCTTACAACCGTGCTAAAGATTCTTCTACACAGAGATCTCCTTTTGAGACCTGTTTTGGTTTTATAAAGGTTTCCCTTGGATTTTGCCTTTGAAAAAGACATAGCAGTTGTTGGACATAGTGATGTGGACAAAGCAACTAGATTCATTGAACAGATCCAAGAGATTCACTAGGCAGTGCAGGAACAACTAGAAAAGAGCCAAGCCAAATACAAGGCAAGGCATGATAAACATCGGGTGGAGCACAACTTCCAAGTTGGTGACCAAGTCTGGTTGTATATCAGCAAGGATAGAATGCAAGGTGAAGGAAAGAAGCTGAAGCCAATAAGGTATGGGCCTTTTAAGGTACTTGAGAAAATTGGTGAGAACGCTTTCCACCTTGATCTGCGAGCATACATGCACATCTATTCAGTAGTAAATGAAGAAAATTTAAGACTGTTTGAACCTTCATTAATTGAAGATCCTGAAGAGCAAGGTCAATTGCCTTCCATTGATGATCTGTTGCCTGAATACCTCAATGAGCTGCAGGAAGATATAGTTCTGGACAGGAAGGTGAGGACTACGCACAGAGGGGACATCGAGTACCTAAGAATAGGACTCGGAGGTTCAAAACCCAGCAGTGAAAAATGGATAGAGATTGGGCAAGTGAGGCAGTTGTATCCTCACTTAAGCGATGCTTGAAAACCAACTTTTGGTGGTCCAAAAGCCTTTTCAGTGGGAAGGCATGATCCAAATGGATCCAAGAAACACTCTCTATGTCTTCAAAACTATGAAAACCATGCCAAAAACCAAGGAGAATCGCATAAGGCAGCCTTTTAATACACTATCGGGAGGCAAAACCTGTGAAATTAATGAAAATAATAGAGTAACGGAGGTGGAAACAATAACACACAGTAACCATCCGATCAGGCCGATCAACGGTCCAGATTGGATCGACAATCGCAATTGGTGGTGACCTTCGGCATAGATCGGTGAGATCTACATGAGACTTGCGACAGCGATTAGCGAAATCGGTGGGATCCATATAAGGCATGCGATGACGATCGACGAAGTGAATCTGGACCGTCGATTAAGCGCGCAGATCGACGGCCCATATTAAATCGCAGGATCACTATCGAGGGATTGCAGGAGCGCTTACAAACAGCCCAAGGGTTATTGCGATGAGCGATTGTGATATCTCGCATTGTTGCATCGCATCGGAATTGTGCAATGGAGCGCGACCAATAACAATGATAGCAACGATGTCACGAACCTGAAAGGGTTTATTAACAATGTTGAATCGTATTTCAAATTCGGAAGGTAGGATTTCACAATGTTTAATGCATTTTCGCAGTTTAACATATTTTTTAAAAACACAAAGGAATGGACCCTTCTGATATGCGATAACGACTTGTGGGTGGACCCGGTAGGGGAATGAATCACAGTTGAGGACTTTTGAAGTCCGAGATATCATGTTTTGGTGGAGTTTCTCTGTTTTGAACATATTTCCCTATGTATGGCAGAAAACGGTTGCGTTTGGGAATCCGAAGGATTTCAAGGGACCCGGGCACTATGGCGTTACAAAATGGGTGGCCACCTCCTCTCTGGGCGTTAAACAATGATTGTATCACGCTGAGAGAGGGATTCAAAGCAGATAGAGGCCAGGGAGACCGAGAGACAGGAACATGAAACAAACAAGCATCGCATTTTTGGCTATAAAGCCACAGATAGAGAAGCAAACAAGAGGCAGTGTTGCAAGAAAATGGGAGACAAAGATAGCATAGAGATTGAGAGTTGTGAGGGAGTTTGTGTACTCAGAGGAAGCTTGAGGTATTCAAGTGAAGCCCTTGTGATTGAATATGTTGTGTGTGAGGCTCAAATTGAGTTCACTATTGTAAAAACTCTGTTTGAAGACTTAATAGAGAGGCCACCACTGAAGGTTGGACCAAGAGATGTAGCCCAGGGGTATTGGGTGAACTCCTTATTAAATCTGCTGTGTTTTTATGTGTTTGTCTCTTATGGTCTTTAACTGCTTCAAAGTCTATGTATTTCTTAATTTGACCGATCCATTGCACAAAATAACATAGGCACATCCATGCACATAAGTCTGTAATACCTTATTATTGTCTTAGATCTCATTTTCAGATCATCTGTTGTTCATGTTCCTGTTGTAACTCATTCGTCTGTCTGTGCAGCTTCGTGTTCCTCTTGAGTTGTTGTTTTAGCACATACAACTCCTTCTTTTTTCCATATTCTGCCTTCGTGCGATCTTCATGTCGTGTCGTCACTTCATAGCCGGAGTCTCCAAAGTTGCTCTCATCATCAATAGACCTGCTTGAGCTTGCAACCTTGTTCCGCCTCTGTGTTGCCATCTACCCTCCTCTTGCATTCGTTGCATTTGGTATGCTGTCTTCAGCTATTGTTCATGATGTTGCTTGCTGCAATGTTGTTGCTATCATATCTTGATGTCCTTGTCTACGAACAAGTTGATGTCATCGTGGGTAGGCAAGTCCATGGACACTTGATTCACTGCATCCCCAAGTGTGCTTTGAACGGTGTCTTCATCTCTGCTCTCCTGGAAACCATTGTTCCTGTACTACTGAGAGGCAGTTGAAAACCTGGGATACCTGGAGACATGGCAACACTCATGGAAAGCAATCTGTCAGTCAAAAACCAAAATGAACATGAGAACTGACTTGCAACATACTTGGGTGCATGATCATGAAGGTTGCGCAATTTCAGTTGGGAGGTCGGGAGACCGACTGCCAAGATTGCACAAGGCACAGTCTAGGCTGTTAGGAGACTAGCTGACTGCTGGAACTACGCAATGCACAGTCCAGTCTGGCTGCTGACTGCTGGGATTGTGCAATGCACAATTCTAGCTGGGAAGGACTACTGGCCTAGGGATAGATTTGTGCAATTTCTTGGGCCAAGCAGCCACTATCCTCCAGAAATGCACAAAACAATCCTAGAGGCTAGTGCTGGGAAGGAATGCACAAATCTGGAGAGGAAGGTGAGCCTTCCTTCCCCAGATTGCGCAATGCAGCCTTGGTGAAGGCAGAGTCTGGGCCAAGGTTGGCCTGACTCGTCGACGGGCAACTGAAAGCAACTAAGACAGTAAATGCATGGTGACACTAAGTGATAGTAGAAGTGATTAACAGTGCATGCAAAACATGAATGAAAGATTCAACAAACAAATCAACATGCATGTGGGTGAGGCAGTTCGTTGGTTGGGCGAACGTCTGTGCAAAACAGTTTCATACATGCGACGACAGTGAGATAGCAATGAAAACTGAAATAGAGCTAGGACAAGCTAATATATATGTAAACGACAGCAAGCATTCAAAGAAATCAAACAAACAATACTGCCACAAGCGAAAATACAAAAAGCGACAAAAATGTAGCACAAGGCATGGGAAGCGGGCTTACCCCAAAACAACTGAGCTGAACGTGCCGACTACTCCTAGATGTGATGTGGGATGTCAGAGCTGCAAGGTTGATGTGAGGAATGAGTTATGCAGCATCCGGTCAATAACATCGAGGTTGTGACGCGGATGCCATGAATCTAGGGGAAGCGACACTTGGTTGGAGGTTTCGGAATTTCTCCTTGCATGTAACCTCCAATTGCTAAACATAGATCCCTGAAACAAGGGATGCATTTGCATGCTGCCTTGGGAGAAGCATCCCATGCATGCAATATATTTCGCTCAGTCCCGGAAGGAACCGATCAACTCAGCTACACATGTAAGAGACTGCTCAACTGCTGGAGAAAAATGTGCATTTCTGGCTAGGAGTTGGGCTGGCTACCCAGGAGATTTGCGCAATTTCTGGGTAGAGCAGCTGATTGCTACCCAGATTTGTGCAAATTCTGGGCTGAGCAACTTTGTTGGGGAAATTTGTGCAAATCCTGCTGGGAGTGTTGGCAGGTAGGATTGCGCAATCCTGAAGGCCCGGAGGCTGCCAGAGAGGATTGCGTAATTTCTAGAGGGAAGGCTGGTTGCCCTCCAGAAATGATCAATTTTCAAGGGGAAGCTGCTCAGCCTACTGCTGGACCAAGTCCGAGTTAACAGCCTGGGAGGGGAATGGATCACGCTGTGACCGATAGGCTGCCTTTATGTAAGAAAGACACTGAAGCTTGTGAACTTGACGAAGCAAGGAAAGTTGTTGTGAAGGTTGGAAGGGAGGCTCCAAAATGAGGCAAAGGCAAAAATTTGGAGGGTGGTTGTAGCCACTACAACATGTGCTAAAGGGTCTCCTATTGTTCTTGACTTGCTAAACAAATATGTGAGTTTTTGAGTTGAGCAAAAATAAACTTGTGGTAAAATGACCTAATCAAAGAAGAAAACCCAAATAAAAGAACTAGTGATGAGTGATGAATGTTTTCAGTTTTATGTAAATTCAAATGTTTTGGTAGGATACAGATGCCTATGTGTAATGGCACAAAAAAATTAAAAACCCTAATAGACCTGATTTATTTCCTCTCAAAAGAAATAAGGCCCTCCAAAAACATTCAACAATTGGGCATGGATCCAATGAAAAGTTATTGAAATTACAAATGGATGGTTATAATGAGGGGTATTAGAGGTACATTCTAAAGTGGCTAACAACATTTCCCAATGGTCATTCCCTTTAGGTGTGGTCACAACCTATGACTACCATCTTAGGTAGATGACTAATGTTGTGGTCACTAAGCTACTTCCATCAGTGCGAGTATAGGGATTGATGTTGCCTAAGATGCACACCTAGATTAATGTGGGAAAAGTCCCTAATCCCACTAGGTGTGGCCTTAAAGGTGAAATGCTAAGAGAACGGGTTGTTACCTATTCTCAACGCTCTTTGTTTAGGTTCTCTCCTAGTTGAACCAAAGGGGGTGGTCCCTAAAGATGATTCTAAGCGCAAAAAAAATGCAAAAGATAACAAACTCTAGGAGATTATGATGTTAATTAGATTAGTTAAGGCTTCACCAATTTAACAAATTGAATCATAACTTGAAATGAGATTGATTAGCAAGAATAAGTAAGAGCATATAACAATCAATAATGGAGATAAATCGGTTATATTCAACAAGATATCCTGCAAGTCAAATATAATTAGACCAGTGCCAAATATATTTGCAAGAAACATATGCTCACAAATAAATCTACAATACTTGCAAATATTATATATCAAGAAGATCATGCACAATTTGAGACGCTGCAAGGGAAGAGGTTAATGAACCACAAGAGATAATATATAAGCTTGAGATATGAGCAATAAATGGATTTACAACTTGCAAGGAAATAGAGTCTATACTTAAAGAGAAATGCTCAAGTATGATATTAAAGGACAATTCACATGACCCTGAAATAAACAAGTACAAGAAGATGATTAACGTGATTGGAAATTGAATAAAATGCTCACAACCTAACTTATACAATAACCAATTGTGTGAAAGATGCAAACAAGTGTATGTGAAGTGTGTGAGGAAAATTGTTCTTGATACATTTTAATTAAAGCCTAATATAAAGTTTGACTTCCCCTCAACCTTCAACTTGGTAAGGACATAGGTGGTTGCAAGAAGGCTAGGATGAGGAGGCTAAGGCCTCATTAACGATACCCCCCTAGAACTTTAGTACAACTCATGTGCCTTCGTTCCTACAAGGGCTCGGCCACAAGAGAACTGTGAGGTCACACGTTTTAACCTTTGCTCCAAACTCAAATTTAGGGAGTTGAATGACAATTGAGGAAGTTTGTCCTAAGTATCTATCAACCAAGCTTATGCTTGGAGGTAAATTTTAGAGAGATCTAAAATGCAATCTAGAAATGAGATCAAGTGCTTCAATGAGATGTAAATTTGACAATTAAAACAAAATATTTCAAAAGTGAAATGTCTTAAGATATGTCAATAGCAAAGTACCATCTCACTTCAAAGGATTGAATTAATTAATGAAGTGTGTTTAGAGTGTCAAATGACCAATTAAGCAAATTCGATTTACTCAATGAAGAAAATATAATTAGATCAAGAAGCTAAAACTACTTCAAAGTAAGTGCAAATTAGACAAGTGAACAATCAAATTATTCAATGAACATAAAAGAAAGTTAGATCAATGAGTAATGAATGATTGAAACTACTTGCAAAATAAGAGCTAGAGACTAGATCTAGAATTAGAGGATGCAATGAGCAAGAAGATGAACTAATCTAACAAATGCAAGATGAACAATTTAGTCACCACCATCCAAGTGATCCTCCTTCCAAATTAGGAGGTACAGATACCAAGGGGAAAAACCCCAAACTCCCTCAAAGAAAAGGATCTTCTTTTATTATTATTACAAGAGAAACCCTCTTAGAGAAGAGTGACGGGTTTAAATCTAGAGGAGGGTTTACAAGATAAAGCTTCAAGGAGCTAATACCCTTCCTTAAGGGATTATAAATGCAAATAAGAAATATTTACAATGATTTTAAGAAATTTATAATGAAAGGCCTCCCAATAAGCAATATGATTTCCTCTAAAGGAATCTCACTCACTGAGGAAAATATGTATAAGCTTTAGGAGGTGATTATCATATAGAAGGGAAATAAACCCTCTTCTAAGTTTGCGGCCAAGGGAAAGAAAGCCCCACAAGTGAAGATCTATTATTTTCAAGCCTCCAAATGATAGTCTTTTCAAAATTGAAATTTGAAAAATAATCCTCAAACCCTAGTTGTCTAGGATCTACACAAGGGATGAAAGATGAAGAGATTTTATCCACGAACAAAGGTGGCTTTAGCTTCCAAAGAATGATCTCTTTAGATCTTCAAGTATCCACTTGCAAAAGAATTTCTTTTATGCAAAATTCTCCAATCCAAACCCTCCTGATTTGCGCAAGCATAAAAGAGAGAATCCAAATATATACAAGGGAAATTTATTTATATACAAAAAGGTTAGAATATATACAAAAATTAACAAATTGCTAGCCTAAAGAGTGTGAGGACACTTCCACTCTTGGGAAACAAAAAATATAGCTCTAAATTAGATAGATTTTACAAATAAAGCTCATGAATTAAATAGATCTAAAGAATTTTGAAGATATTTGCAAGCTATTGCAAGGAAACTCCCTTAAAAAAAAAAATTCTTATGATAAGCTTTTGAGAGAGATCAATGTGAGTAGATCTGAAGAATTTTGAAGATATTTGCGAGCTATTATAAGGAAACTCCCTCTAAAAAAATCATATGATAAGCTTTTGAGAGAGATCAATGTGAGTTCTTCTACTTCTATCCCTTGAGAGTTGGTTGGTTCAATTGAAAACATCCCTAAACACTCAAGATCTAATTCAAAAAATAAATTTTTGCACACTTCCAAAATATATTGTTAGATCCATAAGGGATTAGATAGCACAATGGAAAAGAAGACTAGGTATTCAAACAAAAACCCACAAGCGCTGCTAAATCTCGAGTGTTTCTCTAATCCAAATATCAATGCAAGATAATTGTACATCATGTTGGGTGTGGAGCCTGATTATCTTCTATATTCAAAGGTATTGCCACATAGGACCCCAGTTCGAAATGGGGGCGGCAACGCCGCCCGTAAAATATTCGCTGCAGGGGGGGTCCAGGGGGCAGTGGCTGCGACCTTTGGGAGCCCCCCCTGGCGGGGGGTTTCGGGGGCAGCGCCCCTGAAGCTAAAAACAGCTGTAAAATTTCCTTGTAAAAGTATAGTAATTTCTAGTCAATCTGGGTCGTTCATTAGGCGGATGATCTGACGGTAGAACTTATGTTTAGTTTAGGGTTTTTTGCCCTAGAAGGCAACCCCTCTCTTTGTATGAGGGTATTGTATTTGAGGCTATGTGATAGATGTGTATTCTGTGAGCGAGAAACAGAGAGGTGAGACTGTGAGAGAAAACAGAGAATATTACAGTGGATTTGTTGTAGGTTGTGTCTTTTCATTTTGCTGGATAATAGAAAGGAAGGACTCGCTGTTCAAGGTGGACGTAGCCCAAACTGGGTGAACCACGTATATTTGTGTCTCTCTTGTTTTGTGCGTTTTCTATGTTTATATTTCTGCAATATTTTATGTGTTCCATTGCTCCGTAATATATAATTTTCTAACACATCAATAGATCCAAAAAATGGCAAATGGAAATAACAATTTAATTAGCACAAATGAATCAAGAAGATATTACCATAGATGTAGAAGAATAACACCATAATGCATGTGCCCCCAAAGTTTTTCTTTATTATTCAAAAAAATATCCAGTACAAAACTGAAGTAGAGCTTTGGTCGCCAGTAGCTCAAGAATTACAATGAGGAGCTTAGAGCTCAATTTATAGAAAATATGAGAGAGAGAGATCCCTCCCCAAGTGGAAACGTCTAGATCTAAGGAAAAAACTGCTAGATCCAAGCTAAATAAATCTAATCCTTGATGAGTCAGCGTAAATTTATAGGACTCATTTGCCTTGTAGGGGAAGTTGGGTCGAGTGAAAATTTGATCCCAAAGTGGTTTGGACCACTCAAAAATATTTTCCACTTTTTTTCTTGAAAAATTCTCATTCAAAATAACCATCTTGGACCATCTCCCTAAAAGATTCGATTTTCTTGGACCATTCATTGTGTTGGAGGACCAACAAATTTTTCTTGCTTGATTTGTGGAGATTCCATCACTTTTTGACTTGAATATCTTCTTGGGAAAGTCCACTTCAATTTTTAATCATTTTCCACTTGGAGAGAAATTTTTATTTTTCTCATTTTATTTTTAGGCTAATTATTTGCCACCATTTTGTCAAAAATTATAAAAATGGGTTTTTGAGGGGTAAATACATATTTTTCCACCCTCAAAGTGTGTCTAGATAGAAAGTTGAGGTGTACAAGTCTAATTTTGATTACTCATACCCCCTACAAATTCTTTAAACAACACTTATTACATTTTACATTAAATAATTATTAAAAACCCTAACTAGTAGGGAAATTTTTAATAATTAAAAAATGACGTTTAGACTCATCCAAATTCAGTAAAACTTTAGAGATGATCTAGTATGGTAATATACATTAATTCTAGACACTAAGGCTCACCTAAGACTTTACTATCAAGCCACACTCTAGCTTTGGGATATATTTGGGAGAAAAACTCAACTAATTATAAGTGTTGAAAAACACAAATAATGCGTTAAGGAAAAATAATTCCCTAGAGTGAACTCACTTGCTAGTATAGTCCTAAGTTACCTAGGCATTTTACATGACTCTTTTTTCATCATACTAGATTCATTTTTACAATAACCCCACAAAACTACAAAATTTGGAATATAAAACTAATGAACTCTAGAATTCTGGAAGTTTGGAATTCTGACAATCTAACACGATCTAATGATGATGGAATGCTTCTGAATGTGCTTTGCCCATGGAACCTTTTACAAGTCTTCAAATGCAATTTTAGTGGTTAACAAGGATTATAGGTTGTCAACAATATGATCATGAGCTAAGGACCTCAGAATAGTTGGGTGACTCAAGAAGGTCCAATAGGAACAACCACATCTCAACCACCAACCCTTCATGGGGGTCCCTTTACCTTAGCTTTTTTGGCATGTTGATGATGCACAATTTTTAAGTCCGTTGTAAGACAACTGCTAACTACTAAGTTTTAAACGTAGAATAAAAGAGGAGAGTTATTTGGATGCCTACTCACAAAGTCCTAGCCAAACTAAAATTTCTTTTTTAACCCCTCAATAGAGGATTCTAGTTGGTTAACTTAGAATTGTTTTTAAGAATCCTTTGAGTTGGGGTGGTGGTCCAACTCGTTTGAGTTTAGATGTAATTGAAACAAGTTCTTTTAGAACATCTTGGTTTTCTGATTCCTTGAGATCGGTTATGTGCGTGGGGGGAGAGAATACTAGCCAAAGAGTAAGCTTATAAATTAATGTTTGTTGATCTAGTGTATGCAAGTGAAATATTGTCAACCACATATGTAATATTGCGGCATAAGGACTTTGCTTACTAATTAAACTACGTTAGATTTCAACCTTGCGAAACAAAGCATTTGCACATATATAGGCACTTTACTTTTCCTTCTAATTAAGTAGGTGTTGTTTCAATCTACCACTAAGGGAGACAAAGGAGACTTTATGTCTTTTCTTATTCATCCAAGTCACACAAGACGCAAGGTGAAGAGCATACTTCGACGTAATGCCTCACTTCTAGTCCCAAAAAACATAAAACAAAATGATAGTTTAACTAGTAAGTTCAAAAGCTCTACAAATGGTCATCGATGTGGCAAATGGAAGAGAATTGTGGTTCTTTTTAATCCCTCTATCGAACTAAGTGGCGTATCTAAACTTGCAAGAATGAACTTATCTAGCTAAATCACACAAGTGAGTAGGTGTAGGGAATTATGGAATGTAGCAAGAATGAACTTATCTAAGCTAAATCACACAAGTGAGAAGGTGTAGGGATTTATGGGATGTAGCCTCACTTAGGTGGTAGAATGAAATAACTTAGAAAAATGACAATTAGGCAAATCTGTGTGGGCAGATGACCGATGGTTGCACAAACCGTTCAAAAGAAAAAGGGCCTTGTTTGCAATTAGCGTCACTGTGACAGTTGCACATATTAGACACGAAGTAAAAAAAGACAAGGATACTCAAAACAGGGACCAAAGAAATGATTCCAAACTCTGTTTGAGACGTTTTAGTTACATGCAACACAACACAAATGAGAAAGAGTCTTGCAAGCAACTAAGAGAATAGAAATTGAAGGTAGGCAACCCAGTGGAGTAGCCAATATGTTGATGTTATTTTTCCAAAGTGGTTGGACAAAATACATTTTGTTGTGAAGTGCTGCTGCAACACAACAATATAACAAAAGATCTTAAAGTTGGTATGAAACAATAATTAGTTTGCATTCTAAAGAGTAGATAGATTAGCATGCATATAAATAAGAAATGAACAAGAACAAAAGAAAGGTGGTGGGAAGCAAACTATTTTTTTATTGTCAATAAAAAAGGCTCTGGTGGTCTTGAATGAAACACAAAGGAGGATGAAGTAGAGTAGATGAGTATACTCCAAGCCCTTTAAGGAAGGTCCTTTGGTTTTTCCTTGGAGACTCTCTCTCAAAACCCCCTTGCTCAACATTGTAATGCTAGCAAATGACATGCTCACAAGCCATTAGAGCTTTGACAAAACTTTTGGCAGCATAACATTATTCAACTTCTCTCCTTCAAATGCTCCCGATGGCTGCTATCTATATGTCTCCTTCACCCTTCACACTCCATTAGAGTTAGTTCTTGGTGTGAATAGAACCCATTCTAATTATGGTTTTCTAGGCATGAGGAGACCTTGGATCTACCAAAGGACTCTTCATCAATGTCTTCATGCTCTGAACCAGCCTAATGTGAGTCTCTGAGTTGAAGATTTTTAGGAGATCAACATTTATTGTGTCAAAGTTTAGTGAAACTTCACTTCTACGGATCTATGTGACCATCGAAGAAACAATCATGAGGACTGTGCAAAGCCAGAATTGTGAATATGTGTGGATGCATTAAAACCTACTTTGTATAGTTTTCTCCAACTGCATTAGGGCAAGTGATTAATGACCATGGGTAGCCTTCGTTGTGTTCTGTTTATGTTGTTTTTAATAATCACTTGTATAGCTCCATGAACAATTTTTAGGTGATAACAAAGAGTTCAATGTTCCTTCCCTTATGGGTATCTTCCACAATAAAGGGAACTCGTTGTCCCCTTAGGTTGCTTGCTTGATGTCTCCCTTTTGAAATTTATCCACATCTTTCGGATGATACTTGTGCAATGATGAGCTCCATCATTAGAAAGCCAAAGGAAATGGGCTTTAAGTCTACATATGAGCCTGTAAAATTCTATTTACACGCTGCAATTCCACAAGCAATGTCCACTTGAATTTATTTATTGCTTCTTGATCTTCGTCGCATACTTCCATGCAAGAGAATAAATGGGATATCTTTGCCACTTATTTTCTTCACAGCCATCATCTCCTCTCCCTACACCACAAATTCCATGGCCAGCTTCAGGTGATGAAAGTGAGGCCATTGGAAATATATAGAAGAAAAGTAAAAAATGAACAAGAAATAAATGAGAGCTTTGTACCTACACACACACAATATTTCGTTGGGTTTGCCTTCAGTCTTGCACTTGAAACTCACGAAAGAAAACTGTTGGATGATGGTCTGAAAAATCTACACTCTTAATGTGGATTGTGCTCTCCAAATTCCTATTGTTATTGTGCTTTCCAAATGCTGTGCTCCAACCCATTACTAGTGCTCCCAAAGTTGCAAATGAAAGTTAACAATGATGAAATTAGGTTTTTTATTTGGTTCTGTGGGCAACCCCTGATCCTCTCCCTCCAAAAATATCCTGCACTCTCAAGGAATCCCACGGGTACATTTTCCTGCAGTTATTATTTTGAATGCCAGGGATATGTTCTCAACAAAAGAAAATGGATCCACCTCATCAAAGAATGGACCCAAACACTAGATTGATCGCAGCAAGCAAGTCACAAGGTTAGAAGGATTTTATCGATGAGATTCAAAATTTGCCAAATCTAAAAAAAAAATTGAAATCATTGGATTTTCTTAATATCCAAAGCAAATCTCAAGGCCAATCTAAAAAAACCACAGTTTTCAGTCATTAAATACAAAGAAAATTTGCAAAATATATATATATAATTGCAATTTTTCTGTGTTTTTTTCAAATTAGCTTTGAGGTTTACCTCTGAAATTCAGTGAACCCAACGAATTTCAATCCTTACTTTTAATTTGAAATTTGGTGTGTATATATAGATTGATAGATAGATAGATATACAATATTTTGAATTTTATATATAGTCAAAGGTAATGCTGAATTTTATCCAAATTCCATCAAACAATTCAAATTTTATCCAAATTTCATGGATGCTAAATCTGAACTCGAACCTGAGCCATGTGATAGAGGCAGCAAGAGTGTCAAAATTCGTGGTTCTATGAGGCATATTTGTGGAAGAAAGAAAGAACTGTAGTTTCTGGAACAGGACGTTTTGCAGGTTCTGAGCCCAGATGCAGGATACGGCAATCGTTCCACTTAGATTTTCATTTAGAAATGATCGGGATATGAGATACACTAATCTGTCACAGTTTCTTGTAACCAGACAAACATACAACCTGGCATGCTAAGACAGGTTCTTGTTTATAAACATTGACCAAAACCTTTACTAAATACTCTCTTTGTGATTTTGTTGGGGAAGAGGGTGGGAACATGGCATTGAATTTCTTGCTCTATCAAGATTTCCATATTGATTTGCCATGTACAGACCAAGAGACACTTTCTCTTTTGTTTTCAAACTTTTATACCCTGGACCCCCAATTACTGCATTATAATATAACAAATATAAAAGGATAACAGAGCTGCCAGCTCAGTCATTTGCAAAGTCTGTAGTTCCACATGCTTATGTGCTTTCATTTATATCAACACTACCAATAATCTCCACAGGAACACAATCCATCTCTAAAATGATGGAAGCGAATTGTATCCCTCACAATAAGTTCTCGTTCGACAATCTTCGACATAAATTTAATGGCCATATGGCAGTCACCACATACACGGAGGTTCTTGGTAATCTGTATAGGTGTCCCAGGGCTTGTGCTAATAAGCCCAAATGCGATGGCCAGCTTCTCACTGTGGGTAGAAAGAACATCTTCCTTCTCTTCTTCCTCAATATTATGAAGCACAAAACTCCTGTCAGGCATATAGCCTGCATCTTTCATCTTCCCAGCCAATAAATCCACCATTGCATATATCTGTTCTGATTGTTTGTGTGATCTGTCTCCAACAACAAATGAATGGACTCTGTTCTTGAACTCGATCCAGCTGCATCCTGGACTCTTTTTCAATTTAGTGTCTTTAATCACTGCTCTCACCTTCATCACTTCATCCCACCTTCCAGCCGTAGCATATATGTTTGACAACAGTACATAGTTTGCAGTATTATCAGGCTCTAATTTAATAAGATGTTTTGCAACATATTTTCCTAGCTTAATATTGTGGTGAATTCTGCAGGCACCAAGCAGTGCCCCCCACACACCAGCATCAGGTTCTATTGGCATTTGCCTGATAAAGGTGAGTGCCTCTTTCATGTGCCCAGCTCGACCAAGAAGATCAACTATGCAAGCACAGTGCTCCAAGGTAGGTGCAATGCCATAATCTTGACTCATGCATTTGAAGTATCGAATGCCCTCATCCACCAAGCCTGCACGACTGCATGCAGATAAGATACTAATGAAGGTGACATGGTCTGGCTTTATTCCTACCTGTTGCATCTGGGTGAAAAGTTCAGTTGCATCCTCACCATGCCCGTGCATTCCATACGCTCCAATCATTGTACTCCATGAGACCTTGTCTTTTTTCGACATTCTGTCAAAACATTTGCCGTGCAACTCCTAAGTTTCCACATTTAGCATACATGTCTACAAGATCATTTCCCACAGAAATATCCAACTCCATTCCACTTTTAATTGTGTAAACATGGATCCACATACCTTGTTGCCTGGCTGCTAAATAAGCACATGCTGGAAGCACGCTCACCATAGTAACGAAATTGGGTTTAACATCAGCCATTTGCATTTCATGAAAGAGTACCAAAGCTTCATTGGCAAGTCCATTCTGCGTGTGCCCAAAAATCATGGCATTCCATGAGACCACATCTTTCAGACATTTTTTGAAAAATATTGCGCTCAACCTCAATTTTTCCAAACTTGGCATACACATCTACAAGGCAATTCCCCACAGAAAAATTTGATTCAAGTCCATTTCTGATAATATAATCATGGATCTTCTTTCCTTCATGCAGACTGGTTAAATGGCCACATGCAGGGAGTACACTCACAATGGTAGCTGAATTGGGCTTCAAATTGGCCATTTCCATCTGACGAAAGAGTCTCAATGCTTCAGTAGCTTGTCCATTCAGGACATAACCCGCAATCATTGCATTCCATGAAATCACATCTCTCTTAGACATTTTGTCAAACAATTGTCGGGCTAGTTCTATTCTTCCACAGTTAGCATACATGTCCATAAGCGCAGTCTCCACAGAAATATCTAATTCGAATCCGCTCCTAATAATATAATCATGGATCCACTTACCTTGTTGTAGATCTGCTAAGTGGGCGCACGCTGATACCACACTAACCATGGTAATTGCGTTGGGTTTGATGTCTGCCAGCTGCATTTGCTTAAAAATACTTACAGCTTCATTGGCAAATCCATTCTGGGCTAACCCAGAAATCATTGCACTCCATGAAACTACATCCCTTTTAGACGTTTTGTCAAAGACTTGGCATGTTGCTTCTACATAGCCGCACTTGGAGTACATGTCGACGAGGGTTGTGCACACATAAACATCAGACTCAAAGCCATTTCTAATAATGTGATGATGAATATCTTTACCCTCTTGCAGAGCTGATAGCCCATCACATGCCTTGAGAACAATGGGAAAGGTGAAGTTGTTTGGCTTTATCCCTTCTTGTTGCATTTGATAATACAACCTTATGACCTCCTCACAGAGGCCTTTCCTGGCATATTCTCTGATCATGGCACTCCATATAATCACACCTCGTTCGTGTATTTTGTCAAACACTTGGCGTGCATCCAAAATATTTCCAGATTGTGCATACATACAAGTTTGAATCCTAAAAACAGATTATCCTCAAATCCGTTTATCAGGATGTGGGCGTGAACTTGTTTGCTCTCTGGTAACGCATGGCTATCTGCACAGGCTTGCAATAGTGCAGCGTAAGTATCAGGATCAATTGGTAGACCTCGATGGATTCTGTCATGCAAAACACCCAATGCTTCCTTCAATGAACCATCCTTGCATTTGCTGCGGAGGCCGTTGGTATTGTTCAGTTTTGGTTTGGGAACAGAGGATGAGAATGTTGGCATGCACGGTGCAGATGTAAGTCTTCGAGTACTCTGTAAAGAACCCATGTAACATGCTTACTTCAAAATCATGATAACGTAGAAAATATTGTGCGATTGCTGCCATTCTTAACTGTAAATATCAAGTGAAACGTTTCATAAATGAAAGAAACTGTGTGATCCTTCATTCATTGAAATTATGTTGAAGAGCGTTGGAAGCATCCCACGGAAAAGCTGGTTTTTAGCGATTTCATGGTGCATTTTACCTCTGTCATTGTCTTTGTTGCTTACCATGAAGTTTTTATAATCATTACATAATAAAAATTGAATTTTCTTTACAAGGTAAGTAGAAGCTTCGGCAGAAATTTAAGTCTTTGGCATGCTACATAAGTAAAATTTTCGAAGAGATACTTTTTCCTGGCCTGGGATCTAAAATCTTTGATGTAAAAAAGAATTAAATGAAAGTTTTAAAGATAATCTTTTCATGTCTCGATCCAAAACAATTTAAAATTATGTTAAAAAAAATTCCTTACAAATTGGTATGAAACTATCTCGGTTATTGCTTAAGTTTAGAAACATTTATATACTCTATTTTTTACTAATAAACATCTATTTTGAACTATTAAACACACTCAAATTATACAATACTAAAAACTCATCATATAATATCATAATAAAAATACTATCTTAAAAATTCATATTATCATATATTAAAAATAAAAATAAAAGTTGTTCAAAAGAGTTGGATCTAATGGTGGAAAGTGAGGAGTTTTTCACCATTGGGAAATGTTAGAGTCTAAATAGGGCTTCACCTATAGCCACAGGCCACCTTGAGGTAGTGGTCAAATATTTGGTTGCACCATGAGAAATTATATTAAATAATCTCGTGACATGTGCACACATAAGTTGATCAAATCACACCCATATGACCTCCGCTTAAAGAAGGGGGATGTGACAAGAATAGGATATTCTTCGCCCCGATGGAAAAGTTAAAACATTATACACATGGGGATTAGGAAGAGGTTCAAATAATCAAGTAGATACCTATGCACTACTCCAAAGCTTAGCTTTGGTTCATGCTCACAATCTAGTTAACCTAGTGATTATCAAGGACTCAAGAATTATAATACACCACTTAGTGGTAATAACTTCTTCTAAAGCAAGTAAATTGAAGTCCATACTCAAAAGAATTTGAGAATCCTCTCCAAGTTCAATTTATCTTCTTTCTTTCATGTCCTACAACAAAATAATCAAGAAGCAGATACGATAACAAACAAGGGAAGTTGTTGGCTCTGGGAATATTATGGATTAATGGACAAGTGAAACATCAACCTATTCCTTAAGGATGAAGACTAAGATTTTGAATTTAGGTAGGCCCTACGATGGCAAACCGCATGTATCACCTCCAGTGCGCTGGAAGCATGCGGGCACAATGTTATATATACAAAGGAATGAGATTTAGGGAGGTAGGAGGCCCCTAATAGTTACTATGGTGAGGTTTAACACATGAAGGATGTAAATGAACATTAATGACATAAATGGTGATCCATGGAAGCAACATAATCATGGAAATTGAATCAATGTAACTCATTTCTATCATCATTGTATTATGAATTTGCATGAAAAAATGGTCTAGGCTTGTCGCATGATGATAGATTTTCTGAATTGGGATTCACGAAAATCTGGTATGAAATTGTTTCAGGTATAGGAATCCCTCTGCATATTCTCTCTCAATTGGGAAATATGGTGAAGAAGAAATCTTGAATTTAGCACAAATTTCAATTGGGGTTAGCCTTTTCCTCCTACCAATAATGTCATGGCCCCCGTTAGGTTGTGCAAAGTGAGAATGTATGGGATCATGATGGTCACACAATCCATAAGCCAACTCCAAGAGAATTATGGAATGCAATCATATTAATGTCTTCATATCATTTTAGCTTTGCATTTTATTGCTTTCCTCATGTCAAGAAATATAATGCAAATCCTGAGGGGACATGAGACAAGACCAATTTGATGTACCAAATTGTTGAGTGGTTAGAAAATATCCAGAATTGGAAATTTGGGCCAAGAATGGAGGCTCTCTCATGTGATTTCACACTATATAGCGAAGGTTGGTGGTTGTCCTATGCATCATTTGGCTTCATCCCATCTAGACAGAAGGTCCTATTCTATTCAAATTGTGAAAGGTCAGGAGGATTGTGAGTCTCAAACTCAGAGCATAAGGCTGGAAGATATTCTTTTGAGGTTGAAAATATTTGTTCAAATAGAATTCCCTATTTTGTCCACATTATGAAGGTTTAAAAGGTTTGTAGGATCTAGTCTCACAAAGTAGTAGGCCAGGTGGTTGGTGTTTTGATTATTGGTTCTCAACTCTTTTAGGCATTAAGCAACTGCCTGAGAACGTAAAGCGTAGATTGGCAGTAAACCCTGTAATTAGTTTCCCCTTTTCTTGGATCAACACGAGCCAATATTTGAATATTGCATTCTCTTATCCTTTATTGTGTGGTGGGAAATTTGTATGGTTACGAAGGTGTATGTTGAGTTTCTTTTTAAAAATGTTCAGGAATTCAAGAGCAATATAGAGTCAACTAAGAACAAATACAACAACTGCAAAAATATCATTGCATTCTAAATGAAATACAATCAACTGGTTTCAAGTGTCATTTTTATAATGGAGATCTTAATTGATCAAAGGTCTCTCGTTCAAAGAACAAAAGACAATTTAGCAAGCGTCCACCAACAAATGGAGGAATCACAACTTTCCCTTAGTCAAAGACAATTAAGTCCTTCCTCTTCTAGTAACTTTGTTAGCCTCTCAATGTTTGAAATTCATGATCTCAATGTTCTTAATCTTGTGTTGAAAGGGGAAATAGTAGAAGATGGTCTGCACCCCGTTTCTCTTATGATACAAGTATGTTCACAAAAGCTTGTAAATTTTTGGGTGTATTTTGGAAAGTCTTTACCACTAAATTGAATAGGTTACTAGTTGCTATAGATTGACTCTTTGAACTCTTGGATAGTTGGGATGAAAAAATTGTAATAGTTTGTCTCTTTGGTTTTTGCTCAATTTTGAAGTATGACTATAATCTGAATACATCTTTCTTTAAATTTATATGAATACCAATTATCATTATAATAGAAAATAAAAATAATATATAATATATATACAATGCTATATATTCTATATGAGAAATATAAATAGTTTGTTTATTACATCAAAGTTCATCATGTCATGTCATGTCATTTGCGAGAACTGATCCTGGATGGAGAGGATCTTATTCATTCCTCCCAACCACCCAAGATAATCCCAATTCACACAGACACAAAATTAATTTCAATTCAAAAAAATCTCCATTCTACATGTATTAATTTTTTCACCCCTCCCTTTTAGACACACTTTCTTTCTTTTTTTTCACTTTATAGTTTTAAAATTTAATAAAAAAATTTATTTCTAATTAAAGTTTTATATATATATATATATGAGTTATCTTGGGTGATTGAGAAAAAGGAATGGAATTCTCCCCATCCTAGTTCAATTTCTGCAAATGACATGATGAATGTTGAGAGAATTTTTCATCATTTACTCATGCTTATGTAATTTTTAAATATTTTAAATATATTTATTTTCTCAATTAATTTATTTTATTTTATTTCAAATTTATCTATTTTTTAATTAATATTAATGATTTTTTGATAAATTTTTAATTATAAAAAACATCATCTTTATTGTTTTGATTCTATTATTATTATTATTATTTAACTTTATCATCTTAAATCATAATAATATTATGATTTTATTATATTCTATTATTATTAATTTTATGATTTTTTTTTTAATAGAATCATCATAATCCCTTTAAACTTTCATTTTTACTACAAATGTTAGTGAACAATTAGAGAAATTGTTTTTTCTTTATTATTATTAGTTAGTAAATAATTTCATTTGTATATATTTTTATCACACTTTTTTCACTATCTTTTCAATTTTGATTCTCTTAATGAATAAAATATCACTAAAAACTTGTTTATTCTTAATAACAAATAGAATGAATTTCTACTTGAAATGTGGGATATTTCAAAAAATTACACATAGTTTAATATAAAAAAGTATCACCTATCTTCAAAAACAATATTAAAAAATAAAGAAATATACATTATTAAAAATTATTTATTTCTGTACTTATTAACATAACCAAGTCAATTTAAAATAAAAATGCTAGAAATCCATATTAAAAAATAAAGATATCAAATAGAAATTGTTTAAAAAACTAGGTTAAATAGTTTTAAATGATAAAAAAAATATACATTATAAAAATTATTAATTATTAAAGATTATTTATTTCTTATGTGTATACTTATTAACATAACCAAATCATTTTAAAATAAATATGCTAGAAATTATGTTAAAAAATAAAGATATCAAACATAAATTGTTTAAGAGAGAAACTATGTTAAATAGTGTTGCGGATAGCAAACTCCAACCATAGAATTTAGCTTCCTTCCCTCAAGGTAGGGGTAAAGATTCCAAACTATCAAAAAAAAACATAAAACTCTTGAATTTCTAAATGAGATGTTTATCTTAAAATAAGAGAAAGTAAAATCATCCTGGTTATGCCAAAAGAAATGGTCCTTAAGAGTGGATGATAGATTAGATGTACTATATTGATAAAAAAATATATACAAGTTAGAGATTCTATGCATAAGCAAACCCATTTCTAAAACCATAAAGTTGTTTAATTGAACCTGCAAATTCTCTACCTTGCTTTAAACTAAGTGAATTAATTTCCATAATCCAGGCCTCCTTTCTTCCCAGTTGATCAAAATTTACAAAAACCTTACTTCTTATATATACCATGAAAAATGTATTTCTTTCTTCAGGATCTCTAATGCATTCTACCGTATTAAAGTCATATGTCTTTCGAGGTAATGTTGTTTAACCCACTCCCAAAGTGTTGTTCTCTTTTATGAAGAATTTTGAGCATAAATGGAATAAAAGTAATTACCCATAGACATTATCTTAAAGAAATTTGAGCCATGTGCCCCAACATAACATAAATTCATAAAGAATAAGAAACATCAAACAACTAATCTCCATCTTTTCTCCATATGGTTGTTCAACGAAAAAGCCTTTCCAACCATAATTTATTTGGCATCTTAATTTAATACCTTTAAGATTTAACCTTTCAAAAAAGGCAACATTAGGCTTAACATCCTTCAAAAAAGTGTTTACCTCCATCTTTGGACTTACGATAGTAATCCCTCTCATGTTCCAAGATATGTTCATTACAACTTCATTCAAAAGGAGCTTCATTCACTAGATCTTTGAAGTTGTTGTTAGTAAGAAAATCTCCAATATTACATGCTGGTCTCCAAAAGGTTATTTGATCATGTTTTTGTAAGTTAGGAAGTCATGTTTTTCCATGTTTTTGTAAGTTAGGACATGACTTAATGTTTTCTCTTTCGCTGTTTTTTTTCCATATAAAAGAGGACTTGCTATCTTTTTGATTGTTATATTTATTTTTCATTTTTTATTTATATCCATATTCTGAAAAGGATTATGTCAGGAATGGGATTATGTAAAAATGGCGTCGATCAACCACTTTGAGAGGTTTTTCTTTCTTGACCCTATGCTACAATTAGTCACGCCTTAAGAAGAAGAAATCTTGTATTACTAAGTAAGATTTAAAGAATCCTTCATGGACCTTTGAGGCATTGTCCCTTAGGAATTAGAATGTTGAGAGGATAGGTTACGTTTACAAAGAGAGCAACCTCGTATCAAGTTATTCTAAGAGTAGCATGCAAAGTGGGAATTGAGGAAGATTCAAACATATGATTTTATGAAAACGAACCCCTTCAATGGATGCCAAGAACCAATCTTGTAAAGTTAATCAAAATAAGGCCTCCCCTATAAAAAGAGATATATTGAATAGTGAGATTACTTAAGATGAACTTCTTGTTTCCTTGAACTCAAAGGAAAACAAATCCTCTGGACTTGATGACCAACAATGTGAATTTTTTAAAATAATGTGGGAGACTATGGGTGAACACTCGTATCAAATGAGTAAGGAGGCCTTCTCCCAAGGAAATTTTTAAGAAATTTTTGAGCCAAGGCTTGATTAAACTCACTGAAGAATGCTTCTAGAAACTCTATTAGTGGGTGGCATCCCATAACATTCCTCACCATCTCCTATAAAGTCCTAGCCAAAGGAAAGGCTATCCAATTTTTAAAAATTGCTACATGCATTTTCAAACAAGAGAAAATTAGTTTTATTGAAGGAAATTTTATTTTTGATACCATGGGTTTTGTTTGAGAAGCTATGGAATGGACCAGAGAGACTCAACAAAATTCCATATTCCTCAAAGTTAAATTTCATAAAGCTTATGATTGGATTCATCGGAGCTATAAAGTTGCATATTCCTAAAAATTGTTAATGCTTAAGATGCATATGTGTAAACTACAATTGACAAATGACTTAGTGTGGTTCAACCTTCACTAATCCACCACATGCTTTGCACTAGAAAAAATACGTACAATGTTCCAAACAAGAAGAGAATGTCTTATCCTTCAATGGTGATTCCATGCATTTGGATCAAGTTTGGTCAGTCGGCTCTATAATAACATTAGGTGCTTGAATGATTTGGATAAGAAAATAGAAAACAGACACACTGATGAATGTCTTACTGTTGAGAAATAGCAACAAGAAATTCCAGTTTAATTTTTCCTTCAATTAAACTGTGAATTAAAATCGAATTCTATTCTCATAGCAACTTGTAAATAGTTAATTGACCATTTTAAAATTTTTAGGTGGAGAGCGATGATGATAGGGCTTGGATCTTTGCAGGAAAATGCTAGAGATCAGGTCAATCTGAAGCATGGGGAACAATACACATGGCATTAGGAGTAAGAAATTGGTGGACAACTGCCCTGTACCTGTCACCAAGGTTGGGTGCATTGGGAATGTGGTCAGTGGAAAATGAAGGCTTAGGGTGGAGGAAAGATGGGAAAGAGGTTTGACTGCTCAGTTTAATCATTTTGTCTATTACAATCAGCTACACACACCTGTAGAAGGAACGAACAACTATCGTAAACTATGGAGGTTTCAAACAACAGATAGGGAGGGAAACCATGGTCACCAATGAGATTTTGTCAATTTGGACCCCGAGCTTAGAGACATCTTGTTGGTGTGGGGTTTGGATGTCAGTGAGCAGAACATCGAGAAGTTTATTCATCCAGGTGGGCTTCCAACTGGGAAGTGGAGAGGCTTGGAGTCAGGGAAGTATCTTAAGGTTTTTGGAGGAAAACCTATGCATTTCCAAAGAAGAGGCACGGGGAATTGATAGGGAACCAAAGGGGAGGAAAGAACAAGCGCACTCTTCGGCAGCCTGTGCAACAAAGGTGGCGGGTGGAAAACATGTAAGTGCTTTAAACCCTAGTTTTTCTAAAACCCATGGTCTATTTTCAGGTGGGCTGGAAGATATCGTTATCAGCTATGGGTATAAGGGTAAGGAGGGTTTGAAATCGTTCCTGGTAGAGGATCTGGGGCACTTGGAAGTGATAAAGGGGAAAAGGTTGGAAAGTGCCACTGCATGCAGGAGTCTGTTGAATCAAAGGACCAGAGAGCCCATAAGCCAGAAAGGGAACCCTATCCCGGAGAGTTTAGCAAAAGAAGGCCCGACCGAGGTGTTAAGGATTTTACCAGAGGGTTCTGAGGAGGGGCACGAAGACTGCAGTGAGCAGTTCAGAGGGGACTTTCCTTCTTTTCTCTCGGCGGGGTGGGAATTTTTTAACCAGACTTCCTTACAACAGGAGGTGGGGGAGATGTCTCTCCCTGTGGGAGAGGCGAGACAACCAGTGGAAGGCGAAGCCTTAATCCATCGAAGTAGTTGGGCGGGGAGGTGGTTAGAGCCGCTCTCTGCATAAGGCATCAATACGAAGGAGACTATAACAAAGGCAAGGGAAGGGGGGAGGAACGAGACTACAGGGGAGAAGAGGAAGAAAGGTAAGCTGATAAAGAAGAAGGAGGTAAGTCCAAACCTAGTGCTTGGAGTTGATATTCACATAGACAAAGCAATGGAAGTGGTAGAGGTTACTTTGGTCGGGAGAGCCAAAGGAAAAAATTATTCAACAAATTATATCACAGAGTGGACTTCCAAGGTATGGAAAGAGGCACTAGACCAACAATTTGAGGTTTCCACTCTAGCTAGGGGTTGGTTCATAATAAAATTTAGCAAAGGCGAAACCCTTGAATGGGTTTTGAATCGAAACCGAAATTTTGGGAGAGCCCCCATTTTGTTTAAAAGATGGAAGCCCTTGTTTGATGCTCAGAGAGAGAAGGTGGCGGAGATTCCGGTTTGGGTTTGTCTTTCGAGACTACCTCATCCTTTCTGGACGGAGATGGTGTTCAAAGATATCGGGAATGCACTCGGACAATTCCTGGAAGCAGACATGTCCTTCCTGCAAACAATGGATAAGAGTTTAGCACGAATCCTGGTAATTTTGAACCCAAGGGAAGGTTTGGCAGAGGAAATTCACCTTAAATACAAAGAGTTAGCACTCACTCAGATGATAGATTATGAACAACTTCCTTTATGTTGTCATCGATGCCACAAGTATGGGCATCTCACTAGAGAGTGTCCATTGGGCTTTAGAAGGAGAAGAAGGCCTAGAGGAGAACTAGGAATGGCAGATCGAACTTAGAGAGAAGAGAAGGAAAAGGTCCAAGTAGAGGAGTTGGAGGATAGGAAGGATGGGGATCAGCTGTAGATGGAAATCAAAGGTATGTAGGATATGCAGATGGAGGATGTGGTAGAATAGGAGTAGGAGCAACCTTGGAAGTCGGTTCGAGCAGAGACAATGGCAAGTGGAGGAGTTGTTTCTGCGCCTCATATGGAAGGTATTGTTCTTGAACATATCCATTCTATTCATAAATCCTTGTTGTCTCTGCTCAATACGATCCTGAGGCCTGGTCCTTCCAGGCCTCCTTTTATGGAAAATCTGCATGTTGAATCTGTGACTGATGCCCTAGACAATATCATTACATATATCCATGAGATTCACCTGAACTAACCCTTAACCTCAAGCCTTGTGAACCCTTGTTGTATAGGTAAACCTATAGATAAACACATTATGACCTTTGACATCGAGAGAAGGAGGTCATTCCTTGGGAAGTTGTGGGAGGGTTGGGTATCCACCCATTTTCAGTGGGTCCTCGAAAGACAAGAGGAAGGAAGTCCAACCTATCAAAGGCTCAGCGAAGAGAAAAAAATGGTATAGAAGATGGGAAACAATTATCATTTCCAGGGGACCTTAGAGTAGCACAAGCCCCATCCCAAGTGACCAAATGATTGTGCTATCTTTTAACTGCTGAGGTTTTGCTAGTGCCTCAAAAAAACTAGCACTGGAGGCTTTGATTAAATACTACTATCTTGATGTGATAATGCTCCAAGAAACGCTTGGAGTAGGAGAGGAGATAAGTTTGGCTTTGAACAAAATGTTTCCGGGTTGGACATTCCTGTCTATGGATGCCAAAGGAAGATCGAGGGGATTGGCATTGGGAGTCAAAGAGGGAAGACTGAAGTTATTAAATTCATGGGGATCAGAGCAAGTCCTGGGAGAAGAGGTATACTCCTTGGAGTTATGCTCAAATTTATTACTCTTGAACATTTATGGGCCTTGTCAGGACAGGGTACCCTTCTGGAATAATCTATTTACAAAATCCTTTATGGATAACCCGAACTTGGTGGTGGGAGGGGATTTGAACTTCTCCTTGGGCCTTTCTGAAACTTGGGGACTGTCAGCACAAGTCGACCCCCTGGTAGACTTTTTCCTTAACAAGATCTGTTCTGGCAAGCTTATTGACATTAACCTGATAAAATCCAGACCGACTTGGAGGAACAAGAGAGTAGGGGAGGCACGGGTAGCCAAGAGACTGGATCGTTTCCTGCTCAAAGAGGACTTGGAATCTAGACTCCCTGTTTTCAAACACTGGGTGGGGGAAGGAGGAGACTCAGATCATTTCCCTATTCTGTTGGAAATGAAAAGCCCTAATAAAAAACCAGGTTCTCCTTTCAAATTTAATCTAGCATGGCTCAAGGAAGAATCATATAATACTTTGTTTAAATCCACTTGGAGGCCAATGGTAGGCGATCAGGGAAGGGATAAAGCTATACTTTTTATGGAGAATCTTAAGCGCATGAAAAAGGAAACCATTGAATGGGAAAAAACAAAGAAGATCATAGAAGAAGCTGACTTTAGTAGGATAGGGGAGGAATTAGCTCATCTAGAGAGCCCAGAAGAGGATGGATATGAGTCAACAGAGAAGAGGGAAAGGATCAAACATCTGGAGTCAAAATGAAGGAAAATACTTAATGATAGGGAAGAGTAGTGGAGACTAAAAAGCAGAGTTATTTGGTTGGTAGCTAGGGACAAAAATTCAAAATTCTTTCAAAACTCTGCCAAAGGGAGGAAAAATTTAAAAACTATCTGGGGTCTAAAATCGGAGGAAGGAGGTATCGCAAAATATTTTGATGAATTATCCTCTTTGGGAAGGAACAACTTCAAAAACCTTTTCAAAGCTCTAGCAGAGGTTACAATAGCTGAGGTGATCTGGGTTGCCCAAAACTTCCCAAGGAATGTTGAAGAGGAGGAGAACGATTTGCTCATGGCCCCGGTGTCTAGAGAGGAGGTAGAAGGGATATTAAGGTCAATGCAGAAGGATAAGAGTCCGAGTCTGAATGGGTGGACAGTTGAGTTCTTCCAACATTTATTTGAGATCATAGGGGATGAACTTACAGGGGTGGTAGAGGAATCTCGAGACAAAGGATCAGTATATGAACCTTTCAACTCCACTTTCTTGGCTTTAATCCCTAAAACGGAGGACCCCTCGACTTTTGAGGAATTCATGCCTATCTCTTTGTGTAATTGCATATATAAAATTATAGCAAAAGTCATCGCAGTTCGTTTGAAGCCCATTCTATCAAGGAACATTTCCAAGGAGAAATTTGGGTTCTTGGATGGTAGACAAATACATGAAGCTGTAGGGGTTGCTCAGGAGACCTTGCATAGTATTAAGAGGAGTCAGAAAAAAGGAGTGATTGTAAAAATCGATCTTTCCAAAGCATATGACAGAATCAGTTAGCTTTACATTAGGATGCTTATGACTCACTTGGGCTTTAACATCGGCTTTACAAATTGGGTAATGGGATGTATTTCAAATATTAGCTTTGTCATTCTAATCAATGGGGCTGCTACTTCTTTTTTCCATAGCCAAAGAGGTCTTAGACAGGGATGCCCTTTATCCCCCCTTCTTTTTCTTCTAGTTGCAAAGGGACTTAGTCAAATGATTTTAGAAGCAAGGAGAAGAGGAGACATAAAAGGTATCGAAGTGGCAATAAACCTACATATCTCACATTTATTGTTTGTTGATGATATCCTCCTCTTCAGTGATGGAAGTAGGAGTGATATTAGGCAGATTAAATCAATTCTTGATATGTTTCTAGTAGCTACTAGAATGTGTATTAATGCACAAAAATCCTCTTTGATTCTGGAAGGGTTCTCAAGGTCTGAAACTAGGAGGATAACAAAGGATCTCCCTTTCGAAATAAAGAGGATGAAGGACAACTTTAAATATCTAGGTTTTCATCTTAAGCCAGATACCTACAAGATTCAAGACTGGTTTTGGCTGGTGGCCAAAATCGAAAATCGGGTAAAACACTGGAGTTATAAATGGTTGTCGAGAGCAGGAAGGCTGGTACTGATTAAGTTAGTTCTTATGGCCATTCTTGTTTATTGGACTGCATTAACATGGGTACCCAAAGGAATACTCTCTCGGATAAGGAAATTATGTAGCAGATTTTTGTGGGTCGGATCAAAGGAGGATTCAGTGCTGCCATGGGTGGCCTGGGAGAAAGTAGCTAGACCAAAGGAGTGGGGGGGATGGGGTTTAAAATACCTTACAACATTTGCATCCTCGCTAGTAGCAAAACTGGGATGGAGACTTATTTCAATGGAAAACCTGTGGACGACGATCATCAAAAGAAAATATATTGACTCCTCCAATGGATGAATGGATGAGGAGCCTGGATAAGAGGTACCCACAAGCCTCAGTCGTGTGGAAGGCGACTTTGGAATCAATCAAGATCATTGAACAAGGGTTAGCTTGGCATGTTGGGAATGGAGAGAAAATCAGACTTGGTTTGGATCCTTGGGTAGGATGTAACGAGGGATATGCTTTATCTAGAGAGGTCATAACTCACATAAATTCGAGAGGATGCTTCTACCTAAACCAAATTGAGAAGGAAGGCTAGTCGACAATATGGCATCAAGCATGGAAATCAACAGAGGATATGCAAATGGAGCCCCAATGGATAGAGGAATGGCATAATTTCATTAGGGAACTGCAGAGAACAAATGTCTATCTTAGGGATCGCCCAAACATGTTGAGATGGGTACATGCGCCATCCGGAAAATACTCCCCAAAGTATGGATATAGTCACCTAATGACAAGAAGGGAGTGGGGTGCACTGGAGTGGTGGTACAAACCTCTCTGGAAATTAAAAATCCCTGCAAAATCAAGACTATTCTTCTGGTGTATTTTAAGGAACAAAGTCCCAACATGGGACAATCTCCAGAAAAGGAATAAGATGGGTCCTGGATGGTGCACACTTTGCAAAAAAAAGGAGGAATCAATTCAACACTTGTTTCTACATTTCCCTTTCAGTAAAAGTATATGGGATGAAACTTTGAGGTTAGTAGGAAAAAACCAGGGATGGTTTGGAGAAAATATCAGGGAAGCATGGCAAAGATGGTGGGATGAATCCCAGGAGGAAAATATGAGAAACCTTCTGTTAATAATCTCTTGGGGCATCTGGTTGGCTCAAAATAGGAGCATCTTCAAGGACCTAGCCCCTTCTCATGCTCCCATTGCGGTAGAATGTGCCTCAATCTATGGTCTTATTCCTCTACCAAACTCTGTAAAGAAGACTAGGGAAGTAAGAGTAGAACAAATCAAGGGAGACATCCTGTGGGCTTACTTTGATGGAGCATCAGATCCTCAGAATACTTGTGGGGCAGGCTTAATCATTCACACCAATACTCAAAATAACATAAAAGCTTCAATGGGCATTGACTCTGGAACAAATAATTATGTTGAAATACAATCCTTAAAATTGTTACTTTGTTGGCTTATTCATTTGGGTTTAGGATCGATTCAGATCTTTGGAGATTCTCATAATATTGTAAAATGGTTTAATGGAGAACACAAATGTCAAAACTACTTGTTGATTCCATTATTAGAAGAAGTATTGCTATTGAAACATCATTTTGATTTTATCACTGTCTGCCATATTTACAGGGAACGAAATTCTGAAGCAAACCTCCTATCTAAGGAGGGTTTACAACAAGCTATGGGTGACTGGCGGATAAAAGAAACAAACAACGACATGATCTATGTGTCGGATCAACCTCCTTTTTTTCCTTGAAAAATTGGTACACTGTCCTAATCGAGATACAACATATTCTCATTTTTTGTTTATGATCATATATGCAGGGGTTTTTAGAAACCTAAATACACTATAAAAATCTCTGTTTTTTGTAATTTTGTATAAACTATTTTGTTCTTGTTTGGGTTGTTTTCCTCATAAATGAGGAGGCCCGGGAACAATCATCAACTCATGCTCTGTTTATATTGGGTTTGGACAGTATTATGTTTTTACTTTCAGCCCAAATATCCACTCTATGTTTATTTGTTTGAACATACAATACATTGAATGCTTAACTGCATCTACAAATGTAACTTTTTATTGCTTTAATAGAACGTTCGATTTTTCTCCGGAAGGAACAAAAAAAAACAACAACAACAACAACTTGTAAATAGTTAATTAAGTTTAATTAACTTAATTAGCTTAGGAATTTCGAGTTGGAATTATTTTTGTAGTCATGTATATGTTCTCCCTAAGTTTCAAGGGTCTAGGATGAGTTTATTTGAGTTGTAATTATATTAACTCAGTTTACTGAGTTATGGTCAGTTAAATTAATTCTAACTGTTTGTGGAACTAACAGTCAGTTGGTGCACTAGTGCATCCACAAGTGTTACTCTAGTTAATTGAATATTCCCTCATGAGAAACTCATGCATGTCAGTTTAGAGAAAGACCTAGTTGAGACTAGAGTGCGGGGACAATGTACTATCAATTGTATGATTCACTGAGTTGTAAATATCATGCATGCAATCAAAGAAGGACCTATGTTTGGATTGCACAGTTTTGGAAGCATGAATTCCCTTTAAATACAGGCTATTCATTCTAGGAATTGTGCAAGTAAATACAGGCTTGGTAGACAATGGAAAATGGCTAAGTGTTGGCTAAGAGCGTGTTAGGGTCCCACCCTAACCCCCTTATTTATGTAGTAGGATCGAGTCATAGTTCTAGTTAAGTAAAGAGTCAATAAAGCCCATATTAATAATTGTAAGTGGTTAATCCGCAATTAATGACGGGACCACAGTTAGTTGCAAATGGGCCATGGTATTAGATAGATGGTATTAATAAAAACCATGGTATTGATCCATGGTATTGCATGTATGAGTCATATATAAAGGATAGAGACTCCCTGTGAGGAGCATCGTGTCTTATTTTGTAATCGAGCTCTGCTCTATTGGAGGTTGCCCCCTCAAAGAGGCAAGTGAACATTGCTTTCTGAATAATAAAATACTTGCTCTTGTTTCTCACTATTCTATGTTCTGGGTATATTTCTTCGCATATTTGGTATTCTGGTAATCGTCTTGCAGGTTAAGAGCATAACAAGTGGTATCAGAGCACTTTCCAGGGCAGGTGGGATCTCCATTTCTTAGCAAATTTTTTTTTGGCTAGAGACGTGTTCCGGCGTCTTTAAACCACGGGATCTGTCATTGAGCGCATAAACCTGCGGATTTGGGGAGGCATGCATGCAGGAAATATAAGAGGTGGTCACGCTTGTTGGACTCCCTTGTAACCCTTGTGGGTACCCCTTCGAGTAGTAGCGCATTAGACAGAACCGCGCACGGGCTGTCTTCCAAGTACCCTCTGGGTATATCGGAAGCCCCTAGCTCCTTTGAAACCTCGCCATAGATAAACCGTCGACCGTCTTGCTGTTACAGTACACCGAGAATAGCACTCGGAGAGATTACTCGCCCGTACAATAGGGTAGTCGGGTTGTACGACTAAGGGTACAGTTGATCCTCCTTAGTTAGAGCCCTAAAACATTGGGTCGAGTACTACTATCAGACCCTTATGTATATTGCGACCATAGTTCCCTTTTCTATCTTGGGATCACGCATAATCTCTGCCAGATCAGATCTCGCAAGGGGGTTTGCAGCAGCAGCAGACATCAGTCCCGCAATTCCTAGTTAGCAGACCAACCTTTCTGATCTATTAGATCCATCAGATCCGCAGCAGCAATCTGTCCACCGATCAGAGCTATCCGATCAGCCATTCAGATCTCTCAGATCCACCAGATATGAGTAGTTGTGTGGGGTTCCTATACCGAGGCGTGATTTTCGCAGGACTTTTGGCAGCATTGACATTTTGAGGATTCGGCTACTGCAATATTCCATAAGAATCAAGACGACGAGCTGAGCAAGGTGGTACCATTCAATTGTTAGTGAAAAAAATTCGGGCGGTCCCAAATTTCAAGTACATTGGATCAGTGCATGGTAGCAACTAGAGCTCAAGCTATGGCCAATGAGAAGATCGAAAAACTTGAACAATCCTTACAAGCCATCCAAGCTCAGCTTGACAAACTAATTGACGCACTCTCTAAGCGCAAGGAGGAAGCTCGCGAGGAGGCGTATATTGGCAATGGACACGGTGAGGGTGAGTCTAGCCACTCTCTTCACCTCTGGGGCACCCACCAACAATCCCGTCCGCGACCTCCCAAGCTGGATATGCATAAATTTGATGGTTCTCACCCGGCCGCATGGGTAGCAAAAATGGAGCAATATTTCAATCTGAATAACATCTTAGATAATGAGACTTAGCTTATGGTGGGGAGCATGTACTTGGACAATGAAAGATGGCAATGGTGGGAATGGCATCAACATTGCAATGGAAGTTTTTTGACTTGGGCCACCTTCAAAAAATCTCTTACAGAGCGCTTTGACCAGGAATCTGCTTTTTTGGGTCATCTCACTAAGCTCCGACAGACTGGCACAGTGGATGAATATGTTACAGCCTTTGAAGCCTTAGCTTTCCGCACTAGGGATCTCCCAGATGCATTCTACACGGAATGTTTTATCAGCGGTCTTAAAGAGGCCATACAAGCCCACGTCCAACTACACCACCCTCCCACATGGTCGGAGGCTTGCAAGGTAGCTCGTAACGTGGAATGTGCGTTAGCAGCCCAGTCCATTCGCCCAAATCTCACCGCCAAGGGTCGCCCCCCACATGCTCACAGCACGAATCAAACACTTAAGGTTCAAAAGGTGTCACCTGCAGAAATGGCCGAAAGAAGAAAGCAGGGATTATGTTACTATTGTGATGAAAAACACTCCCCAGGTCATAAATGCAAGGAGCCCAAATTTTTTCAAATTGATGCCACTGATTACAGCTCATCGGAGGAGCCCCACCACTTGAGGAACCTGAGGAGGTAGAAGAGGACAACCAGAAGGACAATGTCCCTGACGAACCAGTTATTTCGCTGCATGATTTGGTAGGGATTTTTTCACCTCAAACTCTCAAAATTAGAGGTTTTATTAAACATCGCCCAGTAGTAGTCTTGATTGATAGTGGAAGTACACATAATTTCATCCATCAAAAAGTCGCGGAAGCAGTGCATTATTTTGTACGAGCAGTTTCTAATTTCCAAGTCCAAATTGTGGATGGAGCGAATAATGAAATGTGAAGGCCGCTGTGAAAATGTCAAACTTCAAATGGGGGATTATTAGTTGAAGACCCACATGTTTTCCATACACATGGGAGGGTGCGACATTGTCCTCGGTGTTGAATGGCTTCGCACTCTTGGGCCAATCACAATGGATTTCCAAGAGTTATATATGAGCTTTAAGCAGAACAACTCCACACATACCCTCCGTGGACTCTAGGCGGGAGCTCCCTATATCATCAGCTCACATAGGATGGAAAAATTGTTAAAAAAGGGCCATCATGGAGTTATAGCTCAATTTAATGCCATCCAGACCGTCGAACCCAATTCTCTGCCGATTCATCCTGAGATGCAACAGATTTTAAATAACCATCTACCAGTCTTTGACAAGCCTCATGAGCTTCCACCCTCGAGAGGGGAACATGATCATAGCATCACCTTGGTTCCAGGGGTCCAACCACCAAATGTGCGCCCATGCAGATATCCGTTCACCCAAAAGAATGAAATAGAAAAAATAATCAAGGAACTTTTGGAAGCAGGTGTCATTCATCCCAGCATTAGTCCTTATTCATCACCGGTGGTCATGGTGCTCAAGAAAGATGGGGAATGGCGGATGTGTCCAGACTTCAGGGCCCTCAATAAGTTGACAGTCAAAGATAAATTTCCCATCCTAGTTGTTGATGATTTGCTGGATGAACTCAATGGGGCTCAATTATTCACTAAGCTGGATCTTCGCTCAGGCTACCACCAAATTCGCATGAAGGTAGTCGACATTCCAAAGACTGCTTTCAGAACTCATGAAGGCCATTATGAGTTCCTGGTCATGCCATTCGGTCTTTGTAATGCCCCATCTACTTTTCAGAGCCTTATGAACCACCTTATGAAACCATATCTCAGGAAATGTGTCCTTGTCTTCTTCGATGACATCCTCATCTATAGTTGCACTTGGGTCGCACATCTTCAGCATGTAGATCTGCTCTTGCAACTGCTCCGCAAGCATAAATTATTTGTTAAGATGTCCAAATGTTCTTTTGGCATGGAAGAATTTGAGTATTTGGGCCACATTGTGGGGCGTGAAGGTGTCAAGGTGGACCCCTAAAAGATCCAGGCAATGCAGGATTGGCCTCAACCTAAGACCATGAAGAGCCTGAGAGGATTTTTGGGTCTCACAGGCTATTATCGCAAATTTGTTTGCAATTATGGTCGCATTGCGAAGCCCCTCACTCAAATCCTCAAGAAAAATTCATTCTTCTGGAATGATGATGCACAACAGGCATTTACAGCTCTCAAAAATGCCATGTGTTCGACTCTAGTCTTAGCACTACCTGATTTCACCAAATCTTTTGTCATTGAATGTGATGCTTCGGGTATGGGTATTGGGGCGGTCTTAATGCAAGAAGGTCGACCCTTGGCCTTCAACAACTAAGTGGGAAGAATCTGGGACAATCTACCTATGAGAAGGAAATGATGGCCATCTTACATGTAGTAGATACCCGGTGACCTTACTTACTGGGGCGACGTTTCCAAATCCACACAGACCATCACAGTCTTAAATATTTTTTGGAGCAATGCCTATCCTCCCCACAACAAAATAAATGGCTCGCCAAAATGTTGGTATATGATTATGAGATCATTTACAAGAAAGGGCGCGAAAATAGTGTAGCAGATGCATTATCTCGCCAATTTGAGGAGGAATGTACCCTGCTTGCAATTTCCCTTCCCATTCCAGAATGGATTGAAGAGGCTCGCAGGGAATGGTTTTCACATCCCTGGCTCTCCCAACTCATTACTCAATTGTAGGTGGATCCAAATTCCACCAAGGGCTACTCGTGGCAGGATGAGATTCTTCGCTACAAGGACAGAGTCGTAATATCACCAACATCCACCCTCAAAAGTCGCATTTTGGCAGAATTGCACTCATCCCCCATTGCAGGACATTCGGGATTTCAGAAGATATATGCTCACACTAGAAGATCATTTTTTTGGACAGGCATGAAAAAGGACATCCTTACTTTTGTAGCGGAATGCGATGTCTGTCAACACCACAAAGGGGAGACAGTCAAAGCACCAGGCACATTACAACCGTTGCCCATCTCGGCATCTATATGGACGAAGGTTTCTATGGATTTCATTACAGGTCTTCCAAAGTCAGGAAACAAGTCAGTCATCATGGTGGTTATGGACCGACTTTCTAAGTATGCTCATTTCTGCGCCCTACCCCACCCGTTTACACCGAATTTGGTCGCTCAATCTTTCATGGATCAGATCTTCAAATTGCATGGCATGCCCACTTCTATTGTGTCTGATCGTGACCCGATCTTCACCAGTAATTTTTGGCAGGAACTCTTTAGGCTACAAGGCACCCAACTAAAACTCAGTACTTCCTATCATCCACAAACGGATGGTCAAACTGAAGCCGTCAACAAATGTCTAGAAACCTACCTTAGGTGTTTCACTTCAGAAAAGCAACATCTATGGGTACAGTGGTTGCCTCTAGCTAAATGGTGGTATAACACCAACTATCATGCCACCACCAAAGTGACTCCCTATGAAGCAGTTTATGGTCAACTCCCTTCTTCCCCTACTTCTTATATCAAGGGGTGCTCAAAGGTACAAATAGTGGATCAACTCCTACAAAACCGCACAACTGTGCTCACCCATCTTAGAGAGAATCTTCATCAAGCTCAAAACCGCATGAAGCAATAGGTAGATCAGCATCGCTCAGAGCGCCAATTTCAAGAAGGGGATTAGGTATTTTTGAGGCTGCAACCATATAAGCAAACTTCACTCAAGAAGGGGTATTCTGGTAATCGTCTTGCAGGTTAAGAGCATAACGGAGCGGGCTTGTGAGGTAGAGAGTTGAGCACATTTGTGCGGAATTGTTCTAGTGACAACAAGCTTTCTATCTTCACTCATATTTCTGATTTAATGCAATACAGATAGGCGGGGTTTTGAGCAGTGGATTTCCATAGGAAAACTTATTGTGTTATGTGCCATTGATTTATCTTCTTCTTGTTCATATTGTTTTCATCGATCTATTGGCTTCTACTGGTTAAAAGTAGAAGTAGATTCTTGTCCCGTGCTTTAGTAAATTGCATGAGCTTGTAAATCTACAGGAAATTCTACACTTACTAAGATAGAATTTAACTTAAAATTCACTTTGCCCATACCTTCTCTTCACTTTCCAACCAATTTTTTCCTTGACAATCTTGCCATGTGCCTCAAGCATGGATGAAGCATCAATACCATTCTAACATTTGCATTTTCACAACACTACTAAAACTAATCTCAATTCATCCCCAGAGTATCACCAAGAGGTATTTAAACCCCTCAAAGTGCACCATCTTGGATGATCTTACCTTTTACAACAAAATAATCCGAGATGGTTCACCTTGAGAATTTAAAACCCTATCAATGCTACACTAAGCACTCACCAAAATCATCTCTTGTTTTATAACTATAAAACAAGATAATTAAATTATTGTCTTGCACTTAAAAGTTAGCAGCCTCACAACATAATATATCTATATCAAGAGTGGGTTATGTTGAGAAATCAGTGCTAGTAGGATTAGGGTAAGATTTTTTTTCTTGATAATTACTTGTGAATTATGTTGGCTTCTTTTACTTATTTGTTATATTATCTTTCATCAAGCAATTACCAAATTATGTGTGCATGAAGATCACAAAAACACAAGACACAAGATGTAGGCACTATGCCAAGGAAAAACCCCTATCTAGGGGAAAACCCAGTCAAAATCTCTTCCTTCAATAGTTTTCCCTGAGACTCTTCAACCTAGACAAAGACCTCCTCCACACCAAGCCAACTTCTCCTTCTTCGAATCAATCTTCAACCTAGTACAAACAACACTTCGACCTTAGCAACTTTGACTTGGAAGCTTCCAACATCAGCGACAACTTCGACTTGGCAGCTTCTGGCATCAGCGTTAGCTTCGACTTTGACAAGGAGACTTTGATCTCCTAAACTAACCCATGAGAGAGAGAGAGAGAGAGATACCAAAACTTCGATTTGGCAGCTTTTGACATCAGCAACAACTTCGATGTGGTAGCTTTCGGTATCAGCAGCAACTTCAACTTTGACAAGGGGACTTCGATCTCCTAAACTAACCCATACGCGAGAGAGAGAGAGAGAGAGAGAGATGCCAAAACTTTGATTTTGTCCTTCCCTTCCTTCTTGACCAAACTCACACTCCTTTTATCCTCCTTCACCTTCGCACTTTTCCCAGCTTCTAGCTTCCAGCTTCAGATATCGAACTATGTGAGAGAGAGTGATATTCTTAAAATGAAGTCAAACTGCTTGTATATATAGCCTTCCAATGAGGTCGATTTGTCTTCCTTGAGGTCGACTTGATCTCCTTGAGGCCGACTTGGTGTGGAGGTTACATAATTCACTTTTGACTAAAAAAAAATTCTTTTTACATTGTTCGAAAGCCCAAGAAGGGTCTCATAAAATATACAATGGCTCTAATGACTCTTTATTAATCCTAGGAGTCCACAATGTGGACTTTGACTAATAAAATGATGACCCAAGCATGAAACCCATGCTTTAATAAGTCATTATAACAATAATAAAAATTCTTTCGATAAATACATTTTATGAAGACCGAACCTAATTACATTTTTCAACATTCCCTCTTAACTAGGGAGGTATTCATATAGAATATCTCAAACTATATGAACTATGAAGATTTTAAGCACCACAATGCCATGGACTAGATTCTTGACCAGCGCAATCTATCCAAGGTCTCTCAACAATTTAGGCACCGCAATGCCATAGACTAGATTCCTGACCAAGGCAATCTATCCAAGTGGGACTGAGGTGGACTAAAGCTTTCAGCCTCTCTAGGTACCATCAGACTTACTTACTAACCATCAACCCAAGGATCTAGGTACGTATCTGAGGTCAGAGCTCTACAACTAACGCTACCCTCCCTCCTTTGGGAACGAGACATCAACACATAGTGCCGGCCAGATGTCCTCCCAGGAAATGTCTCACACACAAAGCCTCAACTTCCCAATTATTCCAATCAGTAACAAATCTGATCAAACAGATCGACACCAAATCTCTCCTAATCAAACCAATCGACAAATCTAGGCATGTAAAACATGATACCAAATTTCCAAGAGATTTACTTATACAAACAAAACCCAAATTAGTAACAAACTTTCAAATGTACATAAATAGATACAAACCTCCAAGGTCTTCCAAACAACTTGATGTTGCTTCTCAACTTTTCATAGTAGGACATAGAGATTTCCCAATGAATCTTGACAGAAGATTCCTCAACCATACAACTTCCTTTCCTACTTGTCATGCACCAACATATTCGACAAATGGATCCGACTTTTCTTATCTCAACAACCCTTCAAAATACATTCTCCAATTTTCTTCTCACTCATGGCATTCATTAAAACTTACAGTTATTAGTCCTGGTCTAGTGCATAACACATGAAGTAGAGAACCAAATCCATCACTCCCTCTTAACCAAGGAGGATCTAGTCATTCCTATACAAGGAATATACCCAAGCTCCATTTCAGCCTAGGTAGATTTCTTTCATTCAAGCTCCCTCTTAACTTAGGGGGCTCAACTTCTTTTTTACGAGATCGAAGAATCTTTCATGGCTTCCATCCTTCTCATTAGAATTATCATTACCATCATTATTCACATCAACTTTACTTTACGAACATCTTCACCATCTTGAAGATTGTGTACCTGCACAACTTAGATAGCAAGTACAACCAAATCTATAAAAACATGAAGTTAACCATATCAAAATCACGGAAGCATTCAACTTTATATATCAAATGCCCAAACTTAATTACAAACAAGAGACACATACTCTTCAACTTCTTGCTATGGTTTTTGTCATAAACCAAAGACTATTTCATCAAGACTTTGAGCATTTCATAATAACTATCATTACATCTAGGGTTTCAATGTTTCTTTCAGAGGTATGACATACCCTACTACATCATATTGCAAACCCTAGAAACAATTCAGATAAATATAGATCTATAGTGTATCTAACAACTTCAGAATTCATATGTTAGACTTCTCACTAGGATTTAGTGCGAGATCCTAGATTTCATACATGAGCTAACAACATGACTAGCTTCCACTAGGGTTTGTTGCAAACCCTAGATTTTCTCAAACAATCAAACATCAATCATAACTAAAAATCAGATTTCAACAATCTTACGCAAATATCAAATTATCACATAGTCATTGATTTGGACTTCTATTAAGATTTGTTTACAAAACCCTAGAATTCACACATACTATCATCCTAGAGAATCAAACTTTGACTAGGGCTTAGTTCCAAACCCTAGGACTCATGACCATCAACAATTAGGTCAACTCATATATCTAGGATTCCATCATTATGCACAAGCATATCATAACATGTGTTAGTCAAACTACAAATATCAATAAGAGCTAGACATATAACAAACTTGATCAGACTAGGGTTTGATCGGACAAACACATACATGCCAAGAATTTCATTTCTAGGACATTAGAAGTGTCATGCTTATACACACTACCAAACCCTAATGATCTAGGGTTTAAATACAAAACATAACAAACCCTAAATTATCAATACCTCAAAGGTTCAGGATTTCAGACATCACTATTCAACCCTAAAAAGTTAGAGTTTCCATAATAATACCAAAAACCCCAAACATGACTTCATTAAAACATCAAACATTTTCTTTCAACAATAACTCTAAGTAGGTTAGGGTTTCACACTGTAATCATTGACATACCCTTAAGTTAGGGTTTTCATAATGAACCTTTCTAGGGTTTCACAAGAGTAATCAAATATATGAGGAGGGTAGATTTATCTAATGATGAATCACCCAATCAAGAATCTTTAAGATTCAAGAAAGTTAGAATAAAAATGCTAGTAATAGTTTATCAAGAATGAATATGGAGAGAGCAAAACTTGTAATTCAAAACATACCTCTTGTTTCTTAACAAACCTTGTAATTCCAATGCTTTGTCTTGTGAAGCCTTCTTCCATGTTCCTTGAGTATTCAACAAGTCTTTTCTAAACAAAAATATGACTATAAATGTGATTAGTATTTAATATAAACAAACTTAGATAAGTAAGGGAAACCGAATATAAAAGACAATACAAGGAGTAAGATACTTATCTTTGCAAGTTGGTAAGGGCTCCTTCCAAGCTTGAGGGATGCAAGGGATAGAGTCCTTAAGAGTTCCTAGCAAATAGGTCTTTGACTTCGGGTCCTTCCATCATGTTCTTCTTTGGTGAAACTTCTTTGGCAAAGTTTGTTTGATCCCTGTCCCTTCTTTCTTGGCTCGTTAGACTTCTTGATTTCTTTGTAGACTTCCACACTTTTCCAAGACTTTATTCTTTTCAAGGATGAGATCTATCATCTTATTCCAAGCATTGTAATTGAATGATTCTTCTAATTTGTTCTCTTCCTTTATTGTGTTAGACATTGTCCTTGAAGATAGTAAGCTTCTTTCCTTATAAGGTCTCCTTATATGATCCTTTAATCAACTTCTTGAGGTTCCTTAGATTACTTTCAATAGATCCTTAAACTGTCTTTTTCCTCCTTCATCTTAGCTCCATTCTCCAGCTTTAATGATGTTGATCCCAAGCCTCTAATAGCTTTTGTTATCTTCCAATTCCATTGTATGAGAAGATGATTCCTTTGATAGAGTGTGAGGTTGTTTACTCTTTCTTGTCATATGCCTAGATGCTTCATTGTCAATAATCCATGCATTATCATTATTAAGTGAACCTGTAAGTGCAACCAAGAACCCTTGACTTTTGACTTTGTTGAATAAGTAGTAGAAGATCTTTTTGATACAGTGTCTTGTAGTATTGAATCCCATTCTTATCATAGAGGGAGTAATCATTTCCTTCAAGCCAACGAAGTGATCTTCAATCTTCTTTGACCTTAGCTCTGATACCATGTTGAGAAATCAGTGCTAGTAGGATTAGGGTTAGATTTCTCTTTCTTGATAATTACTTGTGAATTATGTTGGCTTCTTTTACTTATTTGTTATATTATATTTCATCAAGCAATTACCATATTATGTGTGCATGAAGATCACAAAAAAACAAGACGCAAGATGTAGGCACTATGCCAAGGCAAAACCCCTATCTAGGAGAAAACCCTGTCAAAATTTCTTCCTTCAATAGTTTTCCCTGAGACTCTTCAACCTAGACAAATACCTCCTCCACACCAAGCCAACCTCTCCTTCTTCGGTCCAAACTTTGACCTAGTAGCAGCAACACTTCGACCCTAGCAACTTCGCCTTGGTAGCTTCCACCATTAGCAACAACTTCAACTTTGACAAGGAGACTTCGATCTCCTAAACTAACCCATACGAGAGAGAGAGAGAGAGAGAGAGAGAGAAATACCAAAACTTCGATTTTGCAGCTTCCGACATCAGCAACAGCTTCAACTTGGCAGCTTCATGATGATTTTTGGTAGCATCGGATGTGCTATAAGCCTCAAAATTTGCAAGGAGGCTAGGGCACATGTATTCTAGAATACCCAAAAATCGTTTTTGGAAATTCCACCCAAAGATAGTTGTATTAAAATAATTAATTATTTTTAATGGATGCCTAAGTCTAAACTTAGGAAATTAAAATAATTAAAGGGTATTAATTAAATTGGGGGTGTAACTTCTAGAAAAAGACGAGGATCAAGTCAAAATAGTCTGAGCCATTGATTAAAATCTAATTTGGGTCATTGATTGATCAACGAGAGGATTATAAGCAGAGGCTTGATGGGCATTTGGAAAACATATCAAGTGAGAGATCAAAGATAGATTTTCTCAAGAGAGGAGCGCAACAGTTGCTGGAGAAGTCATCGAGGAGATTTCTTGCAGTGAGGGGTAGGGATAGTTTTCTGATTTGAGAGTTTTTTGATCCGGGGATACATTGTAGAGGGGGCAGAGAGAGATCCAGAAGAGGCAGCGTAGAGTCACGTTGGGCACCATAGAGCCACGCTAAGGCAAAGCAGAGCCTGAGAGGAGATTTGCAGTTTTGTTGACTAGTAGATCAGATCTAGTGTCAGGAGTCAAGGTGTGAGATGAGAGGGCCAGAGGATTGAGCATCCAACCAGCAAATCGATCAACCAGAAGAAGTGACGTAGTCACCATCAGCTGTGACACAGAGTAACGTAGTGATTGCGTAGAAGCTGTGCAGAGGCAGCATGGGGCTAGACATTTAGTGGTCGGACCAATGTCGGATCTCCAGTGATAGTGTGAGGCATTTCTCATTAATTCCCTGCCAATTAGATTCTCTGTATCAGATAGCGATAGCCAGTAAGGCATCCAAATATTGTATTCAGAAACCACTGCATAATAATACAAACCCTTAGCTGCTGCACCGGTTTTCCCGCATTGGGTTTTTCCGGGGACATTTGTCAAAAAACAACGGTGTCACTTGTGTGTGTTATTTCTTCTTGCTCAGTTCTTGTTTCCGCATATTATTTATGTTATGAAGCCTGCAGTGGTATTTACTTCGATATTTATAGTAAATAACTTGCATGAATTAACAAGTAGGAGAAGTAATACTAGTTTGCTGCAGTAGGGGATTTGGGTCTCCAGATTTTCACATGGTATCAGAGGACAGGTGAAGTGAGAGAGAAAATCGGAAGAACCCGACGTTGAAGAGAATGAAGGAGCTCGAAGTGCTACGTAGGAAGCAGATCAAATCCCCAAAGGGATTGCACAGTCCAAGCCAGGAGGGCAAGATTCTTGAGGAAAATATATCTGTGAGTGTGTCGACAGAGAGGTAAGATTTCCAGTTCGTGATTTGTTAGTGGTAGAGGAAGCGACGCAGCAACAGATCTAGAGCTGAGCAGTCTTCAAGTGAGACACAATTTTTGCTGGGGCAGAAAAACGTCAAAAGAAGGAAGAAGACACCTTTTAAGGGAATTTCTTCCTTAATGAATTCCAAGCCAAGGAATTCTATTTCTCAGTTGCTGAGCAGCAGTAGTGAGGAGCAGATCTACTGAACTCCAGAAGGGAGTGTGTAGGCCAACCTAGAAACCACACAGAGGAGAGAGGGAGCAGTTCGACTTTTTGTTGGCAAATATGGCAGCTAATGGGCTGAGAGATCAAGATTGATTGGACGGAGCATCCAACTATGTGATCTGAAAGGCTAGGATCTCTTGCCTTCTAGATGAGCATGATCTCAAAGCCTATGTCGATAGTGTGGTAGCTGAACCTACCGACGCAGATCCACTCAAGAAGTACAAGACTGATATGGCGAAGGCCAAGTGGTTGATCCTCGATGGAGTGACGGATCACGTTGTATGTCACATTGTCGGCAAAGGGATGACCAAAGAGATGTGGGATGCCTTGGCTATGTTGTATCAAGGATCTTTCGAGTAGCAGAAGATGTACTTGGAGGAGAAAATGAGATCTACGAGGATGCAGAAGGGGGAACGCATTGATCTGTTCCTATTGAAGCTTCAGGAAGTCCGAGATCAGTTGGAAGTTGTAGGGTCATAACCTCAGCCTACAGAGATGGTGAGGTTGGCCCTAAATTCAGTCTCAGAAGAATGGCAAGTATTTGTTCAGAGTATCCTAGGCAGAGAGAAATTGCCAGATTGGGAAGGGATGTAGGCCACTCTTCAATAGAAAGAGATGAGGCGAGACTTAGTCAAGTGCAAACTTGATGGCAATAGCAGCAATGGGACGAAGCCCAAGGAGGAGGAGGAGAATGCAACCCTTGCATCAAAGGGGCAGCAAGAGCAGCAAAGGTGGAAGAAGGACGTCTCAAAGATCAAATGTTTCTGGTGTGGTGAATTTGGTCACTACACTACACAATGTCCTCTCAAGAAGAAGGACAAGGACGAGAAACATTATCCACAGGCTGCAACCGCAAAGATCGAGGAGGAATTTTCCATGATTGCTCAAACACCTTTAGGGGAGAGGTGGGGTTATCTGGTACTGTAGTTCGAAAGAACTACAGATGGGCAGGGTCCACTGAGAAGTCCACCTCATGGATCAATACCTTGCTACGGGCACCCATATCAGAAGTAGTAGGATGGACCAGTATCAGTTGGTGCAAAGGAATGTCAGAGTGACAGTTGCAGTGGCTAGGAGCCCCAGAGACTTAGCAGAGTTGGTCGCAGTGTAGTTGGCACAATGCATAGTCAGCAACAACGCAAAGACTTCATAGGGTTACTGTAGAGACTAGCAGCAGTCAAAACTCCTGCAAACAGATGCATTACGTTGAACACCTTTGGTTCAATATTTTGGATGCTTTTATGTTGCAACAAGCAAAAAAGTTGTAGTGCAGATGTAGTTGGAAGCAACATGCAGAGTTAGCAGCAGCACAGATGCAACATTTGTGCAATAATTGGTAGGTAATGATGTCAGACATCATTAGCGCAAAGGGGGATATTATAGAGTTAGGGTGATGCTTCAGCAGGTTGCATCTAGAGAATATTCCTCGCTAAGGAGTGTTGATTTCTGGTAGCATCAGATGTGCTCTAAGCCTCAAAATTTGCAAGGAGGCTAGGACACATGTATTCCAGAATACTCAAAAATCATTTTGGGAAATTCCATGCACAGACAATCTGTTGGCTTTTAACAGAGGAACCAGTCAACCATTAGGGATCCTCCCTCAGTTACCTATTACTTTGGGAGGAAAAATTGTTTATCTAAATGTGATGGTAGTCCTAGGCCCTTTAGATTACAATTTACTTCTTGGGCGCGACTATGTTTATGACATGGGAGCTATTGTTTCAACACTCTTTCGAGTGATTTGTTTCCCGCATGAAGTCCAAATTTTCATCGTTGACCAACTTTCATTTCCCGGTCCAAATATGGTTTCTAGTCAACCATCTTCCCTAAATCATCCTTTTGTACCAATGGTATCATTCCCGCCACGGGTTAATTATGTGGCAACCCGTTCCATACCTACATCAACTGACGATCAATTCAGTGATGTTGTACATCATGTACTGGGAGTATTGGAACCAAATTTCTCCTTCATGACCTCTTATGAGTTGTGATCGAAGGAATATGAGGATAGTTCCTAGTCTTGTGTCAACCTCGTTAAAAAATGAAACAAGGAATATGAGGATAGTTCCTGGTCTTGTGTCAACCTCGTTAAAAAATGAAACAAGGAATATGAGGATAGTTCTTTGTCTTGTGTCAACCTCGTTAAAAAATGAAACCAGGGTCATAAGGACAGTTCCTTGTCTTGTGTCAACCTTGTTAAAAAATGAAATAAGGAATATGAGGATAGTTCTTTTATTGTGTCAACCTCATTAAAAAAATGAAACGGGTTCATGAGGATAGTTCTTGGTCTTATGTCAACCTCGTTAAAAAATGAAACAAAGGGTATGAGCATAGTTCCTTGTCTTGTGTCAAGCTCGTTAAAAAATGAAACAAGGAATCTAAGCAGAGTTCCTTGTCTTGTGCCAAGCTCATTAAAAAGTGAAACAAGGTCCCCTGGAGCAAAGTTCCAATTCGAGTCTTTGATTAGATCTCGTAAAATCTCAGTCGAGTCTTTCACTTGGTCTCGAAAATGAACCTTCATTCCATCCTCCTTATGGCCACGCGTAGTCTACTTAGGTGAATGTCATGAAGCTTGGGGGGCATGCACCTAATGGTAAAAGTTAAGTTTCCCTGTAGGTTATGTGAAGGGAATCACCCCATTCACCTTTGTCCCTATCTGGACAAAGCCAAAAAGGTGTTGGATAACCGTTTTACTTCACCGCAGCGACTTCCATCTAGTTACAAGAGACTCTCCCTTTCACATGCTGGGGGCATGTAAACCAATCTCAAGCATAGTTTTTCATTTCAAGATTGTGTAAAAATGAAACTGAATTCAAGCATAGTTCTTCGTTTTAAGCTTGTGTAAAAATGAAACTGAATCCAAGCATAGTTCCCTATGATTCAAGCTTGTGTAAAAATGAACCCATCTCCAATTTAACTCTCGTGATTGCCATTCTATAAGCCTTTTCCGTTAGATGAGCCTTAGTTGTTCTCCTTCCATTTATTTGCTTGGACGATCATACGCTTTCACTTGGTTGTTTTACCCTTTTTGAGGAACAGTTGCAATGAGTGGTCTTATTAGCCAGCCTCTTCACATAAATCAACACGTTTTGAGAAGTTCCAGCATCATCGGAACCGGTTGCTATCTTAGACACCACTCATTCCTCAAAGTGGAGTCCTCTTTAAGCTCTTTTGAGACTCTCTAAACATGAAAAGATTGTCGAGTGCTTGTCCTTTCCAACTCATTAACGAATTGGAAACGATATCTCTCTTGTATTATTTTACATTTTTTCGGGCTTGAGAGATTAATTTACGAAAAAGAACCTATCGAGTTTTCTTTTTGTCCCTTTTCAAACTCTCTAAACATGAAAACGAGTTATCTTTGTCGTTAAACTCGTTAAAACATCAAATAGCGACAAACTTTCCCAATTAGGCAAGACATAGTTTCACCTTCGCTAGACTCGTTAAAATATCAAATAGTGATGGATTCGCCTGAAGGGTGAAATTATACAACAAACATATGTTATCCTCCTCAAGCTTGATAAAAATAAAGAGATGCTGGTCAGTAAGGAATGGAGAAAATGGGAAAAAGGGGAAAACCACTTTATGATAGCAGGTCACTCTTGAACATGACACTTTCACTTCATCTTTGTGACTATTTGGGTTGGGTAATCTGCTTGACAGTTATCATACCTATGGTCTATCACACCATCCATCACTTTGTTTTGGGTCAACGCTGCCAATTCATTCAAACTATTTGGGTTGGGTTATTTGCTTGATGGTTATCATACCTATGGTCTATCACACCATCCATTACTTTGGTTTTGGGTCAATGCTGCCAATTCATTCAGTGTTGTTGATATGTTCAAGAGAAGTCATCCTTTACAGTACCATAAACCTTCATTTTCATGATCGCCATTCCTGAACTTTGTGTCGTCAGTCAAATTCTGTCTTCTAAATCATTACACTTGTTTCGTGTCGTTGATGTGGGATCCATCAAGGCCCTCTTGTGACAAGTCGCTTCTTGTCGACATCAACACATTATCCACGAAGTTGACTTAGAAACACCCTTCCAGTGCCTTGAAGCTTGCATACATCAATGGTAGGTTTTTCGCTTCCAGCGATAGGTTGACATCAATGGCCTTCGACCGAAAGAATTTGTATGGTGTTCGACATAAAATCATCCATTCGCACCATGTAGAATGTACTGCAATACCTTGAGGATCATTATCATTATTAGTGATTTCTCTCGCATCTGTTAGAAACTTACATCATTGGCTGGTAATCAGATGGTGTCTTCCCATGTTCGACTTCATATCACATATTCACATGGTTAGACTCGTACTTGAGCAAACGATTGAATGAGATAGAAGACCCTGAATCTAGTTTCATCCATCTAGGCTCCGATTTCAGGAGTACTAAATCATATGTACAATGGCTCTACATTGATAGTCATTCTGATCATGGGTCTATATCTGTAGACGACTATTTACGTACATGTAATGATAGTTTATAAGTTGAGCATGGGTATGCCTTCCCTCGCAATTCATGTAAAATAAAAAATCATGATATATGTATTGTAATTGATGCAGGTCACCTTCCACTTTAATACCTCCTCATCACATCGTAAAGCATTTCATTTGACAGTGGTATTTTTCCGATTTCATGCTTTAGGGGGCAGCTGTTACAGATCCATTTGGGCACATCAAATCCCAACTTCCAGATCAGTGTTTTAGGGCTCATCAAACCCTAATTTCAGTTTCTTCATGCCGTAAACAAGTCACCCCTTTGAATGCCTCTTTCCCAGACAGTTTCATGACTTGAAGACATCCAAAAATAGCCTCTAGAGGGACCAACGCAGGCAAGCCATTATGAAGGTGCGTTGCAGAGCAGTTGAGTCCACTGTCAGGGTGCTCTGCAGAGCACTTAGGCTCCCTTTCACTTGGGCTGGGTGAGAATGAGCGAAATTTACATAGAGTTTGGGGAATATTCTTATCTTTTGGAGTCATCTAGAAGGTTCCCTCACTTATCAACTCCTATGAGCTTGAAAATGGATGATGAATGAGTTAAGGTGCATCATATCCTCTCATCCCTTCCTCCATGGAACTAATTCTAAGTATGGAAGGCCATTCAATGCCACCATTTATGACAAAATCTCCTTCATCTTCCTATAAATTGACTACTCATCTAAGTGATCAGGGGCTGGATTATTTTGAATTGTAAGGAGATAATGCTACTATGAGATTTGGCTTTGAAGCAAGTATTGTAATGCTACAAGTTTGTCATGCTTTTGATTTGATGTGGATGGGATCCAAGCTAAAGGAATCACTTTGAATCAGACACTAATGGTTGTAATTCCTTCTTCTATCTAATAAAGTGTTTGAACCTTTCTCCCATATGTTTGTATTGTTTCATAATGCTTGTATGTGTGAATTGTATCTGATTCCTTTCACTTATATTCAATAGATCGTGTGCTTTGATCAGTTCTTTGTTTTCTATTGTGTTTACAGGGTACTTCTCAAGTGTATTCAGTATGGGAAGGAGCGACATGATCGATACAAGGGAGATGAGAGGAAAGCGGAACTACAAGTAGGTCTTCTCATCTTCTCATCTTATCTATTGCTTATAGGAAAAGTCTAAAACACTTTAAACTATTGTTCTAGATATAACTACTTATCTAAGGAATTAGTATTTATCTGTAGATACCAAATTCTCCAAAATAGTGAGAGCATTCCCATATACTTTACGTACTGTAACACCGCCCTATATACCCGAAGGTACGTGTGTTGGCATTATGACATAGGTTTGGCACTATGACACAGGTGTTGTCCTTGATGGCAACTCACTCAGATGATAGATCACAGTTCAGGGTCTCAGAATGAGGGAAAAGAGATATACGCAGGTTCCCCTTGACCAAGCCGCGTATACACGCGAGTTAGCAGTCCAGAAGGCGCGTATGCGTATACACACACTTTCACGCAAGGAAAAGCATGTACATGTTGGAAAACTTGGTTTTGGTCCATGGCATTTGGTTCGTGGTATTTTGACATGTGGTATTGATCCAAGGTATCTTGACCGAAGTGTTTACCCTAGGTATTTGGTCCAAGGTATTGCTTCTATGTGGTTTTGGACTATGGTATTGAGTAAGGCCTAAGACTATAAAAGGAGGAGGAGATCATTAGGCAAAGGCACTCAAGTATTGAATATCTAATGAAGAGCAAGATTTAGAATACTGGTGATTGGGTTATGGTGCATAGCTGGATCTGAATCAAGGAGGAACCTAAGCGCTAGAAGAAGAATAAGTTCTATTGATGGGTCAAGATCTTATGGCTTCAAGAGAAGTATCTTTGTGTGATTTTGATATTTTATATTTGGTGCATGTCTTAATTTGTAAATCTGATGATCTGGGTATAATTGATGTCTGAATAGTTGAAAAGGTTAAATTATCTTTAAGAGATCTGTACGCAGGTTCAATATAGCAAAGGCGCGTATACACGCTAGTTCGGTAATTCAAAACAACGTATACGCAGTTTTTCCTTCATATAATAGCATATGCACGTAGGTTCTACATATTGAAGTAGCGTACATCTCATAAAATATGTTTTAGCTACTTCTGTTTATTGTTGCAGTGTTCTGGGTTCTGGTACTGTTACTGTATTCTAGTTATAGCATTCAGAGAAGTGATTGTTTGATTCAGTTTTGGTTAGTGCAAGGGAGATTGATTGATGCAGATATATTTTGATGTTTGATTGATGCTATTGATGGATCCAGTCTGAAAATTTATGAAACGTGGTCCCTGGAAGAAAAGAGAAGGTTGTAGCCTTCTGTAGGTCAGCACCTACGTACTAGTACATCAGCTAGTACAAGAGCTAAGGGGGTCGTAGCTCCCTTCCAGGAGAAGTTGGAGAATGAGAGAAGGTTGTAGCCTTCTACAAGTAGAAGCCTGCGTATTGGTATAACACTGCACCAGTACAGAAATATTGTAAAAAGAAGTTTCTTATTAAAAGAAGATAGAGACGAATTGCAGCAGGTGTTTTTCACCCATATTGGGTTTCCACCATATATCTTGTGTTCTTGTGTGTGATTGTCTACTCTGTTTTTTTACTGTACTTATCACTGCATATATGGTTCTGATACACAGATTAAAGATCAACTGACTAAATTATAAGTTTACAAGGTGTACACTGGTTGCTCTAAACATAGTTGTGTATATACGCAAGTTTCATTAACCGAAGTAGCGTATATAAATCAATTTATGGAAATGAAATATTATTAAATTGATAATACTGATTCACCCCCCTCTCAGTATTATTTCCAACAATTGGTATTAGAGCAGGTCCTTCAAAAGAAGCTTGATCACTTGAAGGAAGATCTATCATCATGAGCAACTACGAAAAAGAGGCATCCATCAGGCCACCAATCTTTGATGGGAGCAACTTCGTCTATTGGAAGGTAAGAACCACAGCCTATCTTCAATCTCTTGGAACAGAAGTGTGGGACATTGTGGAAGGAGGATACACATTTCCATTAGCAACTCCTACAGATACCGCAAGCAAAAAGCAATATGAAACAAATGCAAAGGCTGTCAATACTCTATTGGGGAGTCTATCACAATCAGAATTCGTCAAGGTTATGCAGCTCAAAACCGCCAAAGAAATATGGGACAAGATCATTCTAAGCTATGAAGGAGACGATCAGGTAAAACATGCAAAACTACAATATCTCAGAATTCAATATGAAACTCTCAGAATGCACAATGATGAAAGTGTAGCTAATTATTTCCTACGTATATATGAGATTGTTAATCGCATGAAAAACTTGGGTGAAGAGATAAAATAAGTTACTTTAGTTGAAAAGATTCTAAGATCCTTGTCTTCTAAGTTTGAATCAAAAGTTTCTGCCATAAAAGAAAAGCAAAATCTTCAGAGTATTACTATGTCACAGCTGCACGGAATCCTAACTGCTTTCGAAATGAGAAAAGGGGGTCCATCAGATATGAGAGAAGCTGCATTCAAAGCTTCAAGAAAAGAAGAACTCAATGAGTCGGGACATATGTCAGAAGGAGAGGAAGAATCAAACTTTGTCAAGAACCTTCAACGGGGTTCTGGAAGATTCAGAGGTAAACTACTTTTCAAATGTTTTTCTTGTGGAAGAGTAGGTCATTGTGCTGCCAAATGTCCTCAAAAAGATAAGCTTGATAAAGGTAACAAATCAACAAAATGGAATAGAAAACAAAGTGTAAATAAGAAGAGCTACTATACGCATGAAGATAGTGATGGTTTATCAAATAGTGATGAAGATGAAAATAGTAATGATTATAGACTTCTGATGGCTTTTGAAGATGATGATTTCTTGGATGCTTTAGATGAAGATGGTCTCTATGAAGAAATTTCTAAACTTAAAATCTGTTTAGAAGATAAGAGTATGATTATAGATACTCTTACATTCCAACTTGTTGAAAGGGAAAAACATAATGAAAAGTTAGAATGTGAAATTGTGGGTCTAAGAAAAGAAATTGAGAAAACAAAAGCTCTCAATCTTAAGTTTGCTAAAGGATCAGAAACTTTAGATGAAACTATCAAAATGCAGCATTCTCCTTTGATAAAGACATGTCTTGGATATACTGAAGAACCATCTCAAGCACATAAGCCATCAACCTCCAAAAGCTATCTTGATGCAGCAAGGAGAAATGAACAGGTTGACAATCGTCAGCAGAGGCTTAAAGCAAATCACCAGGTAAATCGGGTTCAATCTACTTCAAGGATGAACAAAAGCTATAACCAACCACAGGTAAATCATTCTCAATTTGCTTCAAGAATGAATGTCAATGGAAACTACAATCATCAGGTCAGTAGATTCGATAATCGCAGGAATTTCTTTAATGGCCAATGTTTTTCATGTCATAACTTTGGACACAAAGCTGCTCAATGTGTTGCTTACAAGACCATCATGACTAGAGAAGCACAAAATCAAAGGAATGTGACTGGGATCATAAAAAGGACCTACAATAACTTTTCTGTTTTTGAAAATGAAATAGAATGCTCTATCTATAACAACTTCGGTCATGAAGACTCTGAATGCAGGCGTAAATTTCGGCAAACATCTCAGAAGGAGCAAGATTCCTTGGGTCCCAAAACTTGGAAAAAGAAAGAACCGCAGACCGAAAGATGTGGTATAGCCTTATATGCAGAAGGACAAAAAAATCAATGGTACATCGATAGTGAATGCTCGAAACACATGACAGGTAATAAAGAAAAACTTCAGCCATATAGTGCCTTAGAAAAAGAAAGGAAGGTCTCATTTGGAAATGACCAATGTTTTAAAACTCCAACTCCGACTCCGAAACAGTAATGACTCGGCCGGCTCGAATTCAATGACTCGATCGTTGTAAAAAATACATTAAATATTTTTTTTATATAAAAAAACATAATTTTAAAGATTTTAAACATAATTTTAAAGATTTTCATTCATGTTTCCAAACACACAGCGTTATAATATATATGGAAGACAAATATGATCAAAGTAGGCTCATGAACCAATCCATTATATCAAAATGGCACCCAATGCACTGTCCAATGTCAACACATAGTCAACTGTCATACATGATCAAAGACTCAAAACAAAAAAACACATAACCAAGGAGGCTAGAAATGGCCTCTACAACAAAAGTAAACTATGACCAGACTCCAGTACTACTAGCTAGTAGCTACTTCCAGAGGAGCCAAGATCATGTCGATCAATCTCTGGATCATCATCATAGTCAGATAGGGGGCCCCATGGCTCCTCCTCATCATCATCATCTCCAACTACAACTGTAGAAGTGGTACCACTAGAAAGTTGTGCAACTACAACAGATGCAAATTGAGATAGAGAAGATATGCGGTTGCGCTTCTGTCGTGGCTGAGCAGAGGAAGCGCCTACAACTGGAGTCCTTGTTGGCTGTGAGACTGAGGCCGGATCGGGATCTGCGTTCAACTGAACATCATGTTCAACTGATGCCACGATATCTAAATCTAAATCAAGATCCTCATCAGGATCAAACTCTACTGGATGACTCTCCACTACCCAATCTGATGTTGGATCAATGTCTTCCAACATAATGGGATCTGAATCAGGGCTTTTGTTCAACAATTGGTTTCGTCTGAGCTGGAGGTTGTATTGGACATAGACTAGATCATTTAACCGTTTTTTATCCAAACGGTTTCTCTTCTTTGTGTGAATCCTCTCAAAGACAAACCAATTGCGCTCACACCGAGTAGCACTGCAAGTTTGACTCAAAATATGAATTGCAAACTTCTGCAATTCAGGACAATGGCCACCAAAAGCCTCCCACCATTGTGCTACAAAAAACATAGGAGTGTAATGATTTAGCTCAACAAAATTATAGATTATATCCAACTTTCAAATTATAAACGATTTAACAAAATTAAAAAAAAAAAAAAAAAAAAAAAAAATGAAAAAAGTAAAACTATTAAGAATTTGAAAATTGAAATTTCTGTTTACCTGGCTCATCTGTTTCTCTTGCAATCTTTACTAGGTTCTTCCCAAAGGTACCTGAGGCATTGCTGAAGGTTGTGACTTGTCGATGTATCTCTAGCTGATCAGACTCCAATGGGATCATGTGATCAATGTAATCAATCAGTCCATCTCTGACCTCCCCCCTCAAAGCTCCTGACTCCTTAGCTTTATAATGATACCGTGGGTTCAAAAAATACCCAACTGCATGTATAGGGCGATGGAGTTGATTGTTCCATCTTTCATCAATGATTGCCCAAATGGGCCCATACTTAGCCACTCTATCCTTGTATGCCCTCTTTATTTTCTCCTTTGCTTGATCCATGGCCTCATAAATGAAGCCCATAGCCAACCTTTCCCCATCCACCAACCGCAACACCTTAACCAGTGGCTCAGCAAGCTTCACAATCTCTGCTGCCTTTCTCCAAAAAGTTTCTTCATTAACTTTCTTTTTCAATTCTTTGCCTTCTGGTTTGTTAGACCAATTGCTTTGATTCCATTCATCACTGGCAAACATCTTTTGCAAGTTTCTATTTTGGGAAAGCATAGATTGCAATGTCAAAAAATGAGTAGCAAATTTAGTGATGGTAGACCTAATAATATCCTTGCCCCCAGTGTGTTTCCTCATGAGGCTCAAAATCAATGAATGATTGTAGATAAATTTTGTTATGCTTTTGGCATGATCTACAATGTTTTTGACCCAATCTATTTTTCCAATATCCTCAAGCATGAAGTCTATGCAATGTGTAGCACATGGGGTCCAAAAGATGGTCTTGTGTTTTTCCTCTAACAGTTTACCAACAAGAACATAGTTAGAGGCAGTATCTGTGATGACTTGAACAACATTAGCCACCCCCACCTCCTCAACAACCTGATCCAATCATTGAAACAACAATTGCCCATCTTTTACCTTATCAGATGCATCAACTGATTTTAAAAACATGGTTCCCCATGGGCAGAAGACAAGAAAGTTTATGATGGTACGGTTTCTTTGATCAGTCCATCCATCTGACATGATAGTACATCATGTTCTTGCCCATGAGTCCTTTAAATCTTTCAAATACTCATTAATGGAGTCAATTTCTTTCTGCAAACGATACCCCCTTAGCTCATGCATAGTAGGGCCTTTGAAGCCTTTTCCAGCAGCATGTATGGCATCAAACATAGGCTCATAATATGGTGAACGGGAAGCATTGAAGGGGATATCAGCGTCATACCACCATCTAGTTATGTACTCACAAGCAGTCTCCCTCAATTCTTTCTTCCAATGTTCATCTAAAGTGGGCTGCATTTGACTTTTACTAACTTGAGGACCATGTGCATCTGATGGAGAGGAGGAAGTGAAATAACTTTTGATAGCCATATCACCCTTTTTCATTCTACCCTTTCCCTTATCTTGAACAGAACCGAAAGAGGGAGGAACATATCGGAAAGGGTTGGATGCATCAGTATGAGGGATAAAGGAAGAACCCTCAAAATCATAATTGGGGTTGGTAGCCATCATTTTTTGTATCTCCCTCTTGCTCCCAATTTCAGCCTCTAACTCTCTTTGCCTAGTCTTATCTTCTTTAAACTTCTCAAAGTTGGCCAACAATTGCTTCCTAATCTCCCCAATTTCTGGTGAGGCACATGGAGTAATTTGGCCTCTAATCCCGGCCAAGTGTTGTTTCAGCCTATTAATGCCCCCAGGACCTTCCTTAATTTTCGTATGGCAAAATTTGCATTGCATTTTACTATCAACCAATTCAACATATGCCCAAGCAGGATCTCTCGCTCTAGGTGCCATTTTTTGACTAGGAAATGAAAGCAAACAATCTGAAAATGAAAAAAATGAAAAAAAACATTGATTCAATGTTCATTTCTTTCACAAAAAATAGTCTCTAGGCTTTCTAGATATGCACCTAAAATTTAATAAGAAAAAACAGATTTGTAGAGGTGGAAAAAAATACCTCTAGGCACAAACTGCCTCCTCAAGCTTGCTCCAAGAATCAACTCCTCAATGTTGCTCCAAATGGTTGCCCAAGAAGCTCCTCACTCCAGCTACAATGCTTGTCCAAGACTCCTCACTGCTGCTCCAAAAACAAACTCAAGCACTGCTCACTAACTCTCACTGAAGTTCTCACTCAAATGCATGAGATCATTGTGAGAGAATGAGAGCATTTGAGTGTGTTATATAGGGTTTGGGAGGGGGGAATGGACCCCAAATAACATTTAACTAATTTATAAAACACATTGGAGTCCCCATCAATCAGCTAACACTTAATTATTATTTTTTAAATATGAGAAATCACACTTTTTTTGGGGTTACAGGCCACAATTAGTGACTCGGCCGAGTTATTGCGGAAACGGCCGAGTTGACCAAGTCATGGCTGAGTCAGCCATGACTCGGTCAACAAAACTGGTTATTGGGCCGTTTCAATTTTTTTTTTTTGTGACTCGGATCAACTCGGCCGAGTCATTAATGACTCGACCGTTTTTTAAAACACTGGAAATGACACCCCTGCAGTCATAAAAGGTAAAGACTCTGTTCTCTTAAAAGAAAAGGTCAAAGTTGGGAATGTTATGTATGTTGATGGTTTAAAACATAATCTATTGAGTGTTAGTCAAATGTGTGATCAAGGAAATGAGGTAGTATTTCGATCAAATGGATGTGTTGTTCATGAGCTTGATACAGAAGAAACAGTGATCAAAGGCATAAGAACTCCAAATAATTTATACATACTCAAGGGAGGACAACAACAATTCTATATAAGAAAAAATGATGAAAATTGGCTATGGCACAGAGGATTGGGGCATATAAGCTTCCCTCAGATAAGGAAAGCATGCTAATTCCAGGTTGTACGCGATCTCCTGACATCAGAATTCCAGAAAATACAATATGCAAATCATGTCAATTTGGTAAGCAAACCAGAACACATTTCCCTGAGAAAGAAGGATCAGCTAGTAAGTCGCTTGAACTTGTCCATACTGATTTATGTGGTCCATCAAGGAAAAAGTCACCTCGTGGAGAAGAATACTTTATATTATTCATTAACGACTTTTCCAGAATGTGTTGGATAAGACTTCTAAAGCATAAAGATGAAGCATTTGAAAAGTTCAAAGCCTTCAAAGCTTTGGTTGAAAATGAATCAGATCGCAAAATCAAATGTCTCAGATCTGATCGAGGAGGGGAATTTACCTCGGATGAATTCTTCGACTTCTATGAAGAACATGGAATAAGAAGGGAATTCTCTACCACAAGGACTCCTCAGCAAAATGGAGTGGTAGAAAGGATGAACAGAACTGTTCAACAAATGGCTCGTGCTATGCTAGATGAGTCTAGAACTCTTGCAACCTTTTGGGGTGAAGCTGCATTTGCTGCCGTCACTATTCTCAACAAAACAAATGTTCGGGTAAACAACACTCAAACTCCTCATGAACTTTGGTATGGTAAGACTCCTCCTGCAAAATACTTCAAAGTTTTTGGAAGCAAATGTTATATCAAAAAGACTGATGAAAAACTTGGCAAGTTTGAACCTAGAGCAGATGAAGACATTCTCCTTGGTTACTCTTCCCAGAGTAAAGGATACAAGTGTTATAATAAAATACTTGGAAAAATTGTTGAAGTATTGATGTTGTGGTTGATGAAGCAGGCGAAAATCCAAAGCAGGTAAAAACTGAAGAGTGGGAAGAATATGAGGATTATCCTTCCACATCAAATCAGACTAATGTTGAAGAAGAAGAAACCAATGAAGCACCAGAAGAGCAGATAATGGCAAAAGAAAAGACTCCATCCAGATATGTTAAAAAAAATCATCTAGAGACTCAAATTTTGGGACAGAAAGAGGTAGGTGTGCAGACAAGAAGAACGATTACAGAAGCTTCAAGCTATCTAGCATTGCTTTCCTCCATCGAACTGCAAAATGTACATGAAGCATGCAAAGATGAATGTTGGGTCAAGGCTATGAATGAAGAGCTTGAGCAAATTGAAAAGAATAATACTTGGGAATTAGTTCCTAGACCTCATAATAAGAATGTCATAGGAACCAAATGGATATTAAAAAATAAGCTCAATGAAAATGGAGAAGTTATTAGAAACAAGGCCAGACTTGTTTGTAAAGGGTATGCTCAATAAGAAAGTATAGACTTTGAAGAAACTTTTGCACCCGTTGCTAGATTTGAAGTCATAAGAATGTTCCTTGCTCTTTCTAGCTTTCAAAAGTTCAAAGTATATCAAATGGATGTGAAATCTATCTTTCTTAATGGAGATCTAGAAGAAGTATATATTGAACAACCAAATGGATTCATCCTTGGAAATGATCCAAAACTTGTATGCAGACACAGAAAGGCTCTCTATGGTCTAAAACAAGCTCCAAGGGCCTGGTATTATTGTCTTGACAAATACCTTCATCAACAAGGTTTTTCAAAAGGATCAACTGATAGCAATCGATATATAAAAATTGACAATGATAAATTGCTAATACTTGTTGTGTATGTTGATGATATCATTTTTGGTAACAATGAATAAGCCATGAGTCACAACTTTGCTTTGGTAATGCAGAAAGAATTTAAAATGTCCCCGCTCGGTGAGCTCACATATTTTCTTGGTTTACAAATTCAACAAAATAAAGATGGTATCTTTCTATCACAAACCAAGTACCTCAAGCAGATCTTGAAGAAATATGGCATGGAAGATTCTAAACCAGTATGTACCCGTATGGTAACAGGATGCAGCCTCAGCGCAAATGATGAATCAGTAGCAGTACATCAACCAACCTACAGATCCATGATTAGTAGTTTGTTCTATCTAACCGGTACTCAACCAGACATCATGCATGCAGTGGGAATAGTTGAAAGATTCCAAGCAAATCCAAAGGAATCACACCTGCAGGCAGTCAAAAGGATCTTCAAATATCTTCAAGGAACTCAAAATTTTGGCTTATGGTATCCTAGGGACACAGATCTTACATTTCATGCATACACAGATGCAGATTGGGCAGGAAGCGTGGATGATAGAAAAAACACTAGTAGTGGTGCATTCTATATGGGTTCCAGATTAGGGTCTTGGTTCAACAAGAAAAAAAGTTCAATTGCATTATCTACAGCTGAAGCAGAATATGTGGCTGTTGCATCTTGTTGCACACAACTCCTTTGGATGATGCAAACATTGCAAGATATTCAGATTACATGTACTCCACCTATCTCCATTCTATGTGATAATACAAATGCAATCAGTATTTCAAAGAATCCAGTCATGCATTCCAAGACCAAGCACATACCTATCAAATATCATTTTCTCTGGGAACAAGTGCTTGAACAAAAGGTCAAATTGGAGTATGTTCCCTCCAAGGAACAAGTTGTTGATATATTCACCAAACCACTGCCCAGAGAGACATTTGAATACCTCAGACATAAGCTGGGAGTAGTTGATGCATCATCTCGTTGTTGACACTTATCTGTTTCAAAGAACAGTGGTTGTACGCGAGTTTCATGAAGCGTATCCGCGTACATACACCGGTTTCTGTGGATACAGCCACGTATATGTTGGTTTGAAGAATATCAGTGGGCCAGACTCATGATGCAAAGAGTCTGATATGGGTCTATCAGTGATCATCTGGCACAGGTTCAGGGGGAGCATATACTTCTAGTTATGCATTATCATTGTTGGCATTACCTTAGAAGATCTTGGTACAATTTCACAATTGTTTTTGATTCAGGTGGAACAAGTGCAGAGGGAGATCATGGTTGTTGGTCTGGATGGTGATTGACAGATGCTGCTGATGATAGTTGCTGATGACTATCATAGTCTTGTTTTAGATATTTTTTCTCTATGTCATGTATATCTTTTATTATCAAGATCATGTAACGACCTATTTTGTTTCCCCGCTATACCTGGGATGGATGATGTAAGGTTCTTGTTTTATCATGTATAAAATTTTGGTGTATCCCCACTTGGTTGGGTGAATGAGTCAATCTTGATATATCCCCACTTGGTTGGGAGATGGATATATGTATGAGTCTTTGGTGATAGGAAAGTCATTTATGATGTATGGAGTCATGTTCTTCTTGTAGAACATATTTTTGCAGACCTTGCCTTCAGTCAAGGGGAGCATGAACTGTGCACTTCAGCATATCTGAAAAATTCAACATGTACTCAGGGGAAGCATAACCCTTTGCCCTTGATAACAAAGGGGGGGATGACTTTGAGTGGCTTGGGGTTGCCATCAAGTCCAAAGGGGGAGATCGTTGGCATTATGACATAGGTGTGGCATTATGACACAGGTGTTGTCCTTGATGGCAACTCACTCAGATGACAGATCACAGTTCAGACTCTCAGAATGAGGGAAAAGAGATATACGCGGGTTCCCCTTGACCAAACCACGTATACACGTGGGTTAGCAGTCCAAAAGGCGTGTATGCGTATACACGCACTTTCACGCAAGGAAAAACGCGTACATGTTAGAAACTTGGTTTTGGTCCGTGGTATTTGGTCCCTGGTATTTTGACCTGTGGTATTGATCCAAGGTATCTTGACCGAAGTGTTGACCCTAGGTATTTGGTCCAAGGTATTGCTTCTAAGTGGTTTTGGACAATGGTATTGAGTAAGGCCTAAGACTATAAAAGGAGAAGGAGATCATTAGGCAAAGGCATTCAAGTATTGAATATCTAATGAAGAGCAAGATCTAGAATACTAGTGATTGGGTTATGGTGCATAGCTGGATCTGAATCAAGGAGGAACCTAAGCGCTAGAAGAAGGATAAGTTCTATTGATGGGTCAAGATCTTAAGGCTTGAAGAGAAGTATCTTTGTGTGATTTTGATCTTTTATATTTGGCGCATGTCTTGATCTGTAAATCTGATGATTTGGGTATAACTGATGTCTGAATAGTTGAAAAGGGTAAATTATCTTTTACAGATCTGTACGCAGGTTTAGTATAGCAAAGGCATGTATACACGCTGGTTTGGTAATTCAAAACAACGTATACGCAGGTTTGCCTTCATATAGCAGCGTATGCATGCAGGTTCTACATATTGAAGTAGCGTACGTCTCATAAAATATGTTTTAGCTACTTCTGTTTACTGTTGCAGTGTTCTGGGTTCTGGTTGGGTTCTGGTACTATTACTATATTCTGGTTACAGCATTCAGAGAAGTGATTGTTTGATTTAGTTTTGGTTAGTGCAAGGGAGATTGATTGATGCAGATATATTTTGATGTTTGATTGATGCTATTGATGGATCCAGTCTGAAAATTTATGAAACGTGGTCCCTGGAAGAAAAGAGAAGGTTGTAGCCTTTTGTAGGTCAGCACCTACGTACTAGTACATCAGCTAGTACAAGAGCTAAGGGGGTTGTAGCTCCCTTCCAGGAGAAGCTGGAGAACGAGAGAAGGTTGTAGCCTTCTACAGGTAGAAGCCTGCATACTGGTATAAGATTGCACCAGTACAGAAATATTGTAAAAAGAAGTTTCTTATTAAAAGAAGATAGAGATGAATTGTAGCAGGTGGCCTTCACCCACATTGGGTTTCCACCTTATATCTTGCGTTCTTGTGTGTGAGTGTCTGCTCTGTTTTTTTTATTGTACCTATTACTGCATATATGGTTCTGATACACAGATTAAAGATCAACTGATTAAATTATAAGTTTACAAGGTGTACGTTGGTTTCTCTAAACATAGTTGTGTATATACACAAGTTTCATTAACCGAAGTAGCGTATATAAATCAGTTTATGGAAATGAAATATTATTAAATTGATAATACTGATTCACCCCCCCCTCTCAGTATTATTTCCAACAACGTGGTCGAGCTACGATATACTCATGTACGTGGAATGAGGTATCACACTTGAGATGTATTGCAGCCAAGTTAGCGACATATGTTTTGTTTTACGAAGCCGGAATACGTCCCTAGCCTAGACCTCTAAATGTTTTTCGTTAGGTGACAATGCTCCATTAGGTAAATTCAAATAAATTTTAAGTTGATCTTCTTTAGAATTTGCCTTTCAAGGTTCACCACATGATGTATGTTTGGAATTCCTAAAATGCAATTAATATGATAAGCATTATTTTCATTCAACTGAACAATGAAAACCTTAGCTAGCAGGGATAGAGCAATCAGATCTTTGACAAAGAGCAAAGAGCACAACTAATGCAATTTCCCTAGCTATTCCTTTCAAGCATTCACAAACTACAATATGAACGATGCAATTTTTTCTTTTTGATTTCTTTAATGTGAATATGAACAAAAGGAAATATGCACATACAATCCATCAATCTTTCATAAGAATGAAGACTTTTACCACAGTTCTAATTCGAAGGAAGAGAAGACTTTACGACACTTTCTTTCGAACGAAGATTAATCAACTATATTCTAACTTTGACTATAGACTAATAATGACAAAGAAAACATTAAAGAAACATTAATCAATCAAATCAAAGTAGGGCTGACAAAGGAGATAAAAACTTGTTCTTTGAGACATAACATTCATTAATCAATCAACAAACAAACAAACAGAGGAAATTTGGTAAAAAACTCAATCCAAAGGTGGGAATTTGACCTAAGGTGGATCAACGCATGTCAAAGAGGGCCTAACTGTGTTGTAGAGCATTGTCTCTCACTCAAGGGTGCTCTACAGAGCATTGTCCCCTGACCAAGCCTGCGTTGATTTCTGAGAGGCCACTCAAGAGTCATCTAACCTCAATTTTTGACCAAAATTCAATGCAAAAGGGCTGAAATACAATCAATGAACACAAGTAGGGTCTGCAAGGTGGTGGATAAGCTACTAGAAAAGGTGATCTTTTCCCAGTATGGTCGCCAATTTGTTTTGGGGATTTGGTATCTATGGATAAATACTAATTCCCTAGATAAGTAGATGTATCCAAAACAACAGTTTAAAGTGTTTTAGACTTTTCCTATAAGCAATAGATAAAATGAGAAGATGAGAAGACCTACTTGTAGTTCCACTTTCCTCTTGTCTCCCTTGTATTGATCCTGTCGCTCTTTTCCGTACTTAATACGCTTGAGAAGTACCCTGTAAACACAACAGAAAACAAAGAACTAATCAGAGCACACAATCTATTGAATATAAGTGAAAGGAATCATATACAATTCACACATATAAGCATTATGAAACAATACAAACATATGGGAGAAAGGTTCAAACACTTTATTAGATAGAAGAAGGAATTACAACTATTGGTGTATGATTCAATGCCATTCCTTCAGCTTGGATCCCATCCACATCACATCAAAAGCATGACAAACTTGTAGCATTACAATACTTGCTTCAAAGCCAAATCTCATAGCAGCATTATCTCCTTACAATTCAACATAATCCAGCCCCTGATCACTTAGATGAGTGGTCAATTTATAGGAAGATGAAGGAGGTTTTGTCATAAATGGTGGCATTGAATGGCCTTCCATACTTAGAATTAGTTCCATGGAAGAAGAGATGAGAGGATAGGATGCACTTAACTCATTCCTCATCCATTTTCGAGCTTATAGGAGTTGATAAGTTAGGGAACTTTCTAGATGAATCCAAAAGATAAGAATATTCCCCAAACACTATGTAAATTTCGTTCATTCTCGCCCAACGCAGGTGAAAGGGAGCCTAAGTGCTCTTTAGAGCACCCTGACAGTGGACTCAACTGCTCTGCAGCGCACCTTCATAAGGGCTTGCCTGCGCTGGTCCATCTAGAGGCTATTTCTGGATGTCTTCAAGTCATGAAACTGTCTGGGAATGAGGCATTCAAAGGGGTGACTTGTTTAGGGCATGAAGCAACTGAAATTAGGGTTTGATGAGCCCTAAAACACTGATCTGGAAGTTGGGAGTTGATGTGCCCAAATGGATCTGTAACAGTGAGGTTGGCCCTGAATTCAATCTCAGAAGAATGACAAGTATTTGTTCAGAGTATCCTAGGCAGAGAGAAATTGCCAGATTGGGAAGGGATATAGGCCGCTCTTCAACAAAAAAAGATGAGGCGAGACTTAGTCAAGTGCAAACTTGATGGCAACAGCAGCAGTGGGAGGAAGCCCAAGGAGGAGGAGGAGAATGCAGCCCTTGCATCAAAGGAGCAACAAGAGCAACAGAGGCGGAAGAAGGACGTCTCAAAGATCAAATGTTTCCAGTGCAGTGAATTTGGTCACTACGCTACACAATGTCCTTTCAAGAAGAAGGACAAGGACGAGAAGCATTATCCACAAGCTGCAATCGCAAAGATCGAGGAGGAGGAGTTTTCCATGATTGCCCAAATACCTTTAGGGGAGAGGTGGGGTGATCTAGTACTGTAGTTTGAAAGAACTACAGATGGGCAAGGTCCATTGAGGAGTCCACCTCATGGATCAATACCTTGCTACGGGCACTCATATCAGAATTAGGAGGATGGACCAGTGTCAGTTGGTGCAAAGGAATGTCGGAGTGACAGTTGCAGTGGCTAGGAGCCCCAGAGACTTAGTAGAGTTGGCAGCAGTGCAGTTGGCACAATGCATAGTCAACAACAATGCGGAGACTTCAGAGGGTTAGCACAGAAACTAGCAGCAGTCAAAACTCCTGCAATAGATGCATCACACTGAACACCTTTGGTTCAATATTTTGGATGTTTTTATGTTGCAACAAGCAGCAAAGTTGTAGTGCAGATGCAGTTGGAAGCAACATGCAGAGTTAGTAGCAGCACAGATGCAACATTCGTCCAATAGTTGGTGGGAAATGATGTCAGACATCATTAGCGCAGAGGGGGATGTTACAGAGTCAGGGTGATGCTTTAGCAGGTTGCATTACTAGAGAATATTCCTCCCTAAGAAGGAGTGTTGATTTCTGGTAGCATCAGATGTGCTCTAAGCCTCAAAATTTTCAGGGAGGCTAGGACACATGCATTCCAGAATACCCAAAAATCATTTTGGGAAATTCCACGCAGAGACAATTTTATTAAAGTAATTAATTATTTTTAATGGATGCCTATGTCTAAACTTAGGAAATTAAAATAATTAAAGGGTATTAATTAAACCGGGGGTGAAACTTCTAGAAGAAGACGAGGATCAAGTCAAAATGATCTGAGCCATTGATTAGAATCTAATCTGGGTCGTTGATTGATCAACGAGAGGATTATAAGAAGAGACTTGATGGGCATTTGGAAAACACATTGAGTGAGAGATAAGAGATCGATTTTCTCAAGAGAGCAGTGCAACAGTTGCTGGAGAAGTCATCAAGGAGATTTCTTACAGTGAGGGGCAGGGATAGTTTTCCGGTTGGAGAGTTTCCTGATCCGGGGATACATTGTAGAGGAGGCAGCGAGAGATCCAGAAGAGGCAACGCAGAGTCACGCTCGGTAGCATAGAGCCACGTTGAGGCAGCAAAGAGCTTGAGAGGAGCAGATTAGATCTAGTGTCAAGAGCCGAGGTGTGAGACCGGAGGGCCTAAGGATTAAGCATCTAGCCATCAAATCGATCAGCCAGAAGTGAAGCAGTCACCTTCAACTGTGATACAGAGCAGCGCAGTGATTGCGCAGAGGCAGCATGGGGCTAGTCATTCAGTGGTTGGATCAATGTCAGATCTCCAGTGATAGTGTGAGGCATTTCTCACTAATTCTTTGCCAATCAAATTCTCTATATCGGATAGCCAGTAAGGCATCCAAAGATTGTATTCAGAAACTACTGCATAATAATACAAACCCTCAACTACTGCAACAGTTTTCCCGCATTGGGTTTTTCCGGGGACATTTGTCCAAAAAACAACGATGTCACTTGTGTGTGTTATTTCTTCTTGCTTAGCTCTTGTTTCCGCGTATTATTTATGTTATGAAGGCTGCAGTTGCATTTACTTCGATATTTACAATAAATAACTTGCATGAATTAACAAGTAGGAGAAGTAATATCAGTTTGTTGCAATAGGGGATTTGGGTCTCCGGATTTTCACACTTCCGACATCAGCAGCAACTTCGACTTTGACAAGGAGACTTCGATCTCCTAAACTAACCCATACGAGAGAGAGAGAGAGATACCAAAACTTTGATTTTGTCCTTCCCTTCCTCCTTGCCCAAACTCACACTCCTTTTAGCCCCCTTCTTCACCTTCACACTTTTCATAGCTTCCAGCTTTCAGCTTCAGATATCGAACTATGTGAGAGAGAATGAGATGCTTCAAATGAAGTCGAACTACCTTGTATATATAGCGTTCCAATGAGGTCGAATTGTCTTCCTTGAGGCTGACTTGGTGTGGAGGTAGCATAATTCATTTTAGACTCAAAATTAATTCCTTTTACATCGTTCGAAAGCCCAAGAAGGGTCTCATAAAATATACAATGACTCTAATGACTCTTTATTAATCCTAGTAGTCCACAATGGGGACTTTGACTAATAAAATGATGACCCAAGCATGAAACCCATGCTTTAATAAGTCATTGTAACAATAATAAAAATATTTTCGATAAATACATTTTATGAAGACCAGAACTAGTTACATTTTTCAACAGGTTAAAAGAATTTTCAAATGGATTGATCTACTCAATTTTTTATCTATTGATATTGTAATTAGCCAAACCTGGATCACACTTTAATTCCTTGTGAATCTAAATGACCTAATTGTTATGGCTTAAAGGGTGATACAATTGAATGTAGCTTGTGTTCTGAATATCACATATATTCAATGTTGGTAATATGCCATCTACAATTTAATTCTCCTAAAAACATGTTGTCATGTTAATGTGAACAATTATTGTATTATCATGGTATATCCTCTTGGGTAATTGAGCCTAGACAATTAGTACAAGGCAGAGTATATCAAATAGACAAGGCTATGTACAGAGGTGCATTTGATAGAATAGATACCCCTCAAACATGGCATCCTGGCAGAAGGTAAGCCCAATTTGTTAACAAATAGTCATTTAAGCCCCAAAAAAAAGCAAAAACAAAACCAAACCATCACAATGTATTTGTTTAGAGAATGCATGTCAAATAGAGAGGGGCATACAACACCTTTTGATAAGCCTTGTTTTATTCTTCAAGTAAAAAAATAGTTAATTTTAAGTGCTAAGCATCTTCACGTTTATAAAGCTTGATTGAGTTTTCAATAGCTTTTTTATTGTATACTTCCAAGAGGATATCTTAATGGTCATTTTGCTCAAGATTTTCAAAGTCCTTTCAACCATGTAAACAAGCATGGGTTAGAGCCTTTATGAACATAACCCAATAAAATAGTCAATAGATCAATATGCTGCTAGAAAGTGGCACATTAATCAGAAAGCTCGGAAACTTGCCTAATGGTATAACTTGGGAATGAATTTCCTTGTCTGTTTCTGTGCTATAGCTTTCTCCTCCTCCGTATTCCAAGCATGAAATCAAGGTTAAGATTGACTTTGGGCCACCATAATATCCTCTATCCTAAGAACAATAATGTAATGTGACTAGCCATTAATGGCCCACTGCTAAGGGATTGTTATCATAGAATGAATCAAGGAAAATAATCATATATGCAAAATTGAATCTTTCACCTTACCTCGTCTTTGAAACCACTGACTGACACTAATTTTAGCAGAGCCATGGAACTTTTTCTAGATTGAATGCTCAATGATTTTGTAGCATAGAAATGTTTGCAACTTCGTGTCTATGATCAATGCAACACGTATATAGCCTTGAATTCTAGCAATGCACATAATTTTGCCAAAAGTTAGTATCAAAAAATACATTTCGATTTTTAGATGCATTAAACAAACAAGTATGGACTTGATAATACCCCAAGAATCTTTGATGATAAGTTATTCCTTTTCTCTTCTGAGACATCTCTCGCTGCAATGATTGGTTCGACCTTGCAATGAAAAAATATCGATGGCGTGATATACAAATATACAACCAGACATACTAACTTTAAACATGTTAAACTGACCACCATTAAAAACTTTGAGAATTTGAGTACACCTTCAAACCTTTTAACCCTAAACCCTTTTTAGAATGCCATGTTCACACTTTAGAGTCTCCTCATGTGGTGGACCATCATTCCTCATACATTTTCATTAGATTAACAAATCCTAAACGAAGCATACATACCTAAGGCTACTAGATTTCTTACTCTAACATCCAACTCTTTAGCTCAAAAAATCCCTTTCGGAAATCATAGTGGTAAGCTTAGGACAATTTTATCATAGTATAAAAGTCTCCCCTCCTAGTATTAGAGTACAGAAATGGCATTCGACACTCCACTAAACACTTGCTGGGGTGGTATTGGCCTACAAGATCATCTGATCCAATAGCTCATCTAGATCGAGCCAATGCGGATCAAAACAATTTTAACAGCTGATAGGCCAGATAATTCAATCAATAATTTGTTTTATCAGAATAAGTTTTCTTTGCCTTTTGTTAATATTCCAGGTGGATGACAAAGTGCTTCAATTTCACGGGTATTCCTGTTACTGTTCCAGCCATCCAACTAAGGAAGAAAAGAAAACCTGAGTCAGCCATTTTCAAGAGTGAGTTCACTGATAGTTCACCAAAGAAGCGGCCTTCTGAATTGACAAAATACATCATGAATGACAGCAGTGCCGAAAGCTTTAATCACATGGAAAAGCTTCTCCATAAGATTTACACTTCCATCTCTGAAGATTATGCAGATGATTGATTGGGTACTTGTACCAGCCAGAGAAATCTCAAAAAATGATTTAATATTTACTTCAGTTCTTCAAATGAGTCTCTTTTAATCAAATGCTAACACCTTTGGTCTGGACTCTGGAGCTTAGATTGCCTGGCTAGAGTAGGCATAATTGCCAATGTAGCACAGTCGATGCTGCTTGAATGACAATATTGTCACCACTGTTTTCATTGTAAAGAACTAGTTCTGTACCAAGTTGAACTCAAAGTCATCACTTGTATTATTTATCATCACCAATAATCCCCACAAGAGCAGCATCCATCTTTAAAATGGTGGAAACGGTTTGAATCCCTCACAATAATTTCTCGCTCTACAATCTTGGAGATGAACTTTGTAGCTTCGTGACAATCACCACATACTCGGAGATTCTTGGCAATCCTTAAAGTTGTCCCAGGACTAGTGCTGATAAGCCCAAAGGCTATAGCCAGTCTCTCACTATGACCGCAGAGAAGGAATTCCTTATCTTCCTCCTCCAAATTGTGCAGCACAAAACCAGTGTCTGGCACATAACCTGCAACCTCCATCTTTGTAGCTAGACTCTCCAACATTGCATATATTTTCTCTGATTGTGGGTGTGATATATCTCCTACAAGGAACGTATGAACCCTGTTCTCGACCTCAATCCAGGTGCATCCTGGCCTCTTCGTCAAGTTCCTGCTTTTCATCAGTGACCTGACCTTTGCTACATCATCCCACCTGCCAGCCTTGGCATAGATATTTGATAGCAGTATATAAAAGCCAGAATTTTCAGGCTCCAACTCAAAAAGGTGCCTTGCTGCATATTCTGCTAGCTCTATATGGCAATATATTCTGCAAGCACCAAGTAAAGATCCCCACACACCAGCACTAGGTTGTATGTGCATGGTCTCAATAAAGTGTCGTGCCTCATTCAGGCGACCAGCACGGCCAAGTAGGTCGACCATGCATGCATAATTCTCTACTGTTGGTGTAATGCCATAATCTTGACGCATTGACTCGAAGTATTGCCATCCTTCATCTACCAGACCTGCATGGCTACATGCAGAAAGGACAGCAACAAATGTGATGTGATCTGGTTTCATGTCAGCCTGTTGCATTTGGTTAAACAATGTAAGGGCATCTTGCCCAAATCCATGCATGCCATAACCTGCGATCATTGTAGTCCATGATATCTGGTTTTTTGGAGACATTTTATCAAATAGTTGGCGTGCTAACTCAACACTCCCACATTTTGCATACATGTCTATCAGTGCATTCCCCACAAAATTTACCGATTCAAATCCATTACGAATGATATAACCATGGATCTCCTTACCCTGTTGCAAAGCGGCTAAATGACCACAAGCTGGAAGAATAGTTGCCACTGTAACAGAACTAGGTCGTACATCTGTTAGATGCATTAGATGGAAGAGCTGCAAGGCTTCGGCAGCATGCTCATTCTGAGTATATCCCGCAATCATTGCATTCCATGAGACTACATTTCTCGTACACATTTCATCAAACACCTGGCGAGCCGAAACTATACTTTTACATTTGGCATACATGTCTATCAGAGCACTCCCCGCGAAAATGTCATATTCAAAGCCAAATTTGATCATATGACCATGGATCTGCTTACCCTGTTTCAGAGCTGCTAAATGACCACAAGGTGGCAAAATAGTGGCCATGGTCACACTGTTGGGCTTCACTCCTGCCATTCTCATTTGGCTAAAGAGCTTCAAAGCCTCATTAGGAAACCCGTTTTGGACATATCCAGCAATCATGACAGTCCAGGACACAACACTCCTCTCAGACATTTTGTCAAACAATTGTCTTGCAATTTCTATATATCCACATCTAGCATACATGTCAATAAGAGCACCCCTAACATAGAGATCGGACTCAAAACCAGTTTTGATTACATAATCATGAACTTCTTTGCCCTTTTCCAGGGACTTGAAGTAAGCACATGCTGAGAGAACACCGGCCAGCGTGTTTGAAATAGGTTCCACATCTGCCCTTCGCATTTGACGGAAGAATTCCAGAGCCTCATCCCAACACCCATTCTGTGCATACCCAGCAATGATAGCGCTCCAGGTAATGCTATTCCGCCTTACGCCTGCAATTTGCATTTCATTAAAAAGCTTCAGTGCTTCCTCACAAGCTCCATTCTGTAGATAACCTGCAATCATTGCATTCCATGACACGACACCTCTTTCAGACATTTTGTGAAACACTCGGCGTGCATCTTCTAAACTCCCACATTTTGCATACATTGCCAGAAGGGAATTCGCCACGAATCCATCCCACTCAAGTCCTCTTCTGATTATATAATCATGAATGTCTTTCCCTTCTTGCAGATCTGCGAGACGGGCACAGGCTTTGAGTACTAAAGGAATGGTGAAACTGTGTGGCTCCACACCTATTCTTTGCATTAGGTGATAGATTTCAATAACTTCCCGCCAAAGGTCGCCCAAGACATATCCTTTGATCATGGCACCACATATCTCCACATTTGGTTGAGGTACATCGTCAAAAATTTGACGTGCATCCTGAAAACTGCCACAATTGGCATACATATTCACAAGCTTAGTTTCTATACTAATGTCTTGGTGGAGTCCAGTGATAAGTAGGTGGGCATGGACTTGCTTACCTTGTGTGGTTGCTTTCCTGTCTGAACAAGCCTTCAACAGAGACATGTAGGTGCTGGGGTCGAGTGGATGGACTGTGCGATGCAACATGTCTATGGCCTCTGTCGATCGCCCTTCTCTACAAACTCTAACTATATTACTATCATTGATAAAGCTCTGGGATTCCGCCATTGCTTGAAATGTGGGTTGTTCCTGAGCAATGGCAGCAGCAGTTAGTGTGGTGAACGCTGTAACATTACTGTTGTGAATATGTCTAACAAATGCCCTCATTTTGTTGTTGTGATGGGCAGATGTATGCTGTTGTGATGCATAGGTAATTGCAGAACCATGAGCAATGTTACTGGATGTTTGTATCACTGGAGCTTGTATAATCATATGTTCAGTAGTGATGTATCTCCATTAAGTTAAATGCCAAATGATGCACTGATTAGCGGTGAGAGAAACAATGGTGTTGAGCAATAATTAATGATAATAGAAAACATCCACGAGGATTTATAATTTAAATTATTAGATTTTTATTATTTTTTACTGATTAATACGACAAAAATATTATAAAATTAAGAATCCGTTTAAATTAACCATTTTTTATTTATCCTACTATTTTTTTTATTTATTTTATTTTTATTTCACATTTAATTTTTTATTTAACAACCTTTTTCTTTTCACATTTGTCTCTGGATTGAAACAACGTTTCCAAATTTTTGATGCACCTTTCGGCCCTTTATATGTGAGTATGCGGTAATCACAAAGAAGTGTTGTTTACCTAAATTGTTATTTAAATATATTAAATCAGCAATTGCACCCAGAAGTGCAAATAACGTTGAATAAGTTTTTGATGGTGGTAAAAATTTTTATTTATTTTTATTTTTATTTTTATTTTTGGTAAAAAATTGGAATTTTTTGAATTTTGTATTCATATTTTTTATAATTTTTTTGATTAAGCTTCTCAAAAATTTTTGCCTTAAAATTTTCCATATCCATTTACAATCTAAATAATCAGTAATATTTTAAAATAAAATATTAAAGTAAATCTAAATAAAATTTTGAATAAACTCTAAGAATAAAAATAAAAATTAATGTGTTTATGGGGTTTTGTATAGACGATGATTCGTACTTTGTTAAGATGCTCCTGATGTGAAGTTACTTTGTTAAGACACTCATGATGTGAAGTCACCCGTTCAATTCCCCGCCCCACTCAGGGTGATATATTGGATATGATGAAAATGTTGCTAAATCAAAGCTAAATACTATTAAATAATAAAATTATAAATCAACGTTACTAAACCAAAACTAAACACTAAAACTTAAACCAAAATTAAAATAAATTTAAGCTAAACTAAATTAGTTTTTAACTATAACTAAAAAAACCAGTTAAATAACTAAAATTACGTAATTTAAATAAAAGTAAACTAAAATGACGATTAGAGACCAAAAACTAAAATAGCTATTAAAAAAGTCATATTGTGTGCGGAGCTAAACTAAATTAGTTTTTAACTATAATTAAAAAAACCAATGATATAACTAAAATAACATAATTTAAATAAAAATAAACTAACAAAAACTAAAATAACAACTATATACCAAAAACTAAAATAGCTATTAAAAAACTCATATCCATGCCAATGCCAATGCCATCGCCATTGTTGTCCAACGTATTGAAAATTCGAGAGTGGTCCCATGTTTGAAAAAAAGTTCGTGTATCTTTTATTTACAAAATCACTACTAATTTTATCAATCATACTTCTTAACAGATCGTATTTTCTAAAATCACTTATGATATATGAGTCTTTTAGATTACAAAGTTCAAAAAAATTAGTTTTGATTATCTAAAAAACCAAACATAAAAGTGGTAGAAACTATAAAATTTCTGAACCTAACTCAGAAACATAAATACAATAATTCTCCAATACATAGACATGGTATACACATTTGTGTGTCAAGATGTTTTCTAATATGTGTACGTAGGAAGTAATGAGGAAAGCGAATAGAGTGAACGAAACTCGATCGGACAGGTCAGATAACGAAACGTGGTGGTTTTTAATTAGTCGAAAGACTAAAATGAGGCTCTCACTGCGAAGAATAGTGTTTACATGTAAAAAAAAATCATAGAGAAAACGCCTTCAACCTAATTAATATGGTTTAAATCAGTTTTTTTGGTAAATATATTAACTTATTAAAAAAACTATATATATAATTTAAATAGTAAATTTAATTTTTTGAAGAATTTTTGGTGAAAGTGAAAATCACATAGAAATTTTTTTGTCTATACGTTACAAACTATCCAGTGTGGTTCATCGTCACGACAAGTTGAATGAGCAGATCTCATTTAGCACATTAAATAGATAGGGCAGAGAATCCCATGACTCAACAGCTAAAAAACAACAGCTAGAATTGACTATATAACGGCTAGTTTGACTATAATAAAAAGAAAATATTATTAATATAATAATTTAATTCAATAACCTCGGATGCGGGTGATGGCACGTCAGACAGGGACGAGCCACATGCCCAGCATGTGCCGCCCCGTGCTAACGATGCATGGTAATGGTTCACTGCCGCCGAGGTTTAATGTTCAGCCACCCGAGCTCTTGGCATTCAATGCTACGCAGGGTGAAGCGATGTGGATGCAGGAAGCAGTTATGGAGGGCTCTTATCGAGGGAATGTTGCGAGATTTCACAGGGAAGGCGGATCACTGCAGGCTCATTTGCATGGTAAGGCCTGGGTGATGCAGGCTTGGAAGGATTCTGGACGGGTGGGCACTCTCCTCCCTCAAAACGCAGCCACTGCAATCCGTCATTGCGACTCTGGTGAATGCCTCAGGTGGGAACAGAGCTCCAAGAGCAATTGGAGTGAATTTGAGGCGAAAAGTGAAGACACTCACTCGGGCAAAGTCCGCTCCGTGTTTGTTATTCCTGTGCGTGGTCTTTGGGCAGTTGATTTCTGCCCTGCATCAATCCGGGTACTGCAATCCTTTGGCAGTCACAGCAGGGACTTCAAGCCCACGAGCTCGGTCCTGGAACAAGTTGAAGGAGACGTGGAGTCTATGGCACGATTGCGGGAAAGACAACCGAGCAGAAGGGGACCGGGGCGAGGTGCATCTTCACGCCCCCCTGCAGCAGATGTGCACCATCACTGCTGTTGCTGCTACTGCCACAGGAGGGCGAGAGCCACCCCAATTCAAGCCAGTCAGTTCATGGAGGTCGGCAGCTCCAGTGGAGGAGAGCCCGTGCTTCCAGCATTCGGCTCAGTCGTTTTCACCTTGGGCAGCTCGAAGAATAATGCAGGCATCAGTGCACATATCTCAGTTCTCTTTACTAAGGTTCCTGAGGAGAATGAAGATGGAAAGCTACCAGTTTCGGATGAGCTACTTCCAGAAGGCAATCGTGAGGAAAGTCCAGTGCTGCAGCCACCAATTGAAGAAGGAACTTCTGGGAAAGAGCCCAAGCAAGCCCCTCCCCAACCTCCAGAGCAGGAACCTCTGGCCACTGCAAAGGATCCTATGGCAATGTGGGCAGGCATCCCTGAAGGCCAAGGCTGGAGCTACATCATTGAGGAAGAGCCTGAAGATTAATCCCCAGAGGCACTCTCCGGCTTTCTCTTCTCTCTCTCGGCTATGGTCTAAGTCAAAGGTCTCGGCGGGTATTTGGATTATGCTACGTTACTGTGTATGTATATTTTCAGTTCTTAATCATGTCATGTGTATGGCGGTCATGCGTCTGGGCAAGGTTTACCGTGAGTTTTTTGTTGGAAGCCCCTGCGTGGGCCGTATCGCTACTGTCTGAGCTCAATACTGCTTTATGTTCTGGTATAGCCGTGTCATTACTGTCTTATGTTTTGGTATGTTCTGGAGGTGCTGCCCTTGCGAGGGAGCATTTTGTGTCAAGCTAAGCTATCCAAGGTGCCACAGTTGGCCCTGGACGGCCTGTCTCTCTGCATGTAAAGTTTACTTGTAAATATAATATAATAGACTAGCTAGTTTTACCGAGAAAAAAATAATAATTTAATTCAATAATAATAAATTTAGTTTACTTATTCAATTTTTCTTAAAATTAATTACTCCATTTACTTTCCTTTTTACCTCCTATACAATGTAAGAGGAAAAATACTAAGGGGAAAAATACTTAATATAAGAGGAAAAATACTAAGGGGAAAAATACTTAATATAAGATTTAGATTGAGCTATGTAGAGTTTAAGATGAGAATGTCATGTATTCATTATCGCCATATATTAAGAGCATAATTTAAAACATTTTACTCAAGTAATTAATCATTAAAAAAAGCATTATGAGAATTGGAAACTATATTAATGTGGAACATTTTGGCTTTTACCTTGTTTTTTAAGTGGAATTGACTTAGTCTTAGTGTATATTTTAATATATATTTACAAAATTTTGTCTAATGTATATCATAATAATATATGGGAATAGTCATGAGGGTTAGTTTGATTAATTAGTGCTATTGTTTGTTTGTTTTAAATCTAGTTATCCTCAACAAACCTAGGATCAAATCTAACTGGCTGCCACTATAAACCTAGGCTATGTGCAACAGCCTACAAGCCGCACAATAGTAGGAAACTTATGCCTCAACAAGAGCCGAGACATCCACTATGGGGCCACCTACTCTTCTAGCCAAGACACAATAAGTCATATATATACTCAATGAGATTTGAACCCTCATCTTGTGGGTTTCACCGAGCGAAACTTACCATTAAACCCCATTGTTACTAAAATATTTTTTTGGTAACTCCACATTGTGTAAGTCCTTAATTTGATTCTCATAGGTATTTAGTCCATGTTACCCGCTTTATACTAGGTACCATTTTTAGTTGGAGGGAAGTGTCCGTGCATTTTTTGGGAGTTAGATTTAAAGGAAAAAAATAATTGCATATGAAGCAATAAAATATATTAATAATATAATGAGAAAGGATGGTTGTTGTATATTAAAAGTTGTGTTTTAGGGCCCAGTTAAATTTAAAGGAAAAAAATAATTACATATGAAGCAATAAAATATATTAATAATATAATGTGAAAGGATGGTTGTTGTATATTAAAAGTTGTGTTCTTTTTGTTAAGAAGAATTTCTTAGAATATTTTTTACGTTGGGTGGTGGTCACATTTTAAGGTTAATTTTTCAATGATGTAATTGGTTGGTTGTGATTGAACTCAAAAGTTAATTACACCTGTTAAGTGTTGTGTTTTTAAACAACCAAAATTTGTGCTTGGGTTTCTTTGTGTTCATTGGAGGGCAGAATAAAGATGGGTGTTAGATTGGTTAATGTTTCATGGATTCGCATAAAACACTTGCACATTATCAATGCTCAAAATTATTTGGTTTTTAAATGTTGCTTTATCTTCAAAGTTTTGATAAACAACATCTAGTCCCTAATATTGTGTTAAGTTAGTAAGGAGAAGTGCACAAAAGTACATTATGTCTAAAAATCAGAAGGAGGTGTTATGTTTAGGAATTTGACAAAACTACAATTTTTTACCTATCACTAGAGAGAGCAAAATAGTGATGAAAACCGATCCAGAGGTTTGTCAATTTCAATCCCTTTGGTGGCTTCAACTCCGAAATCTGATGAGGTGTGGGCCCATGATCTTGGTTCTACCACCATTCTTGTGCAGCTAATGAACCAACTCGTTTCCAAATCCCCAATCTTTCATCATACCCTCTCTAGGCAAAAATCCAATCCAATCCACGATGGCAGTAGAGAAGCTTCCAAATCCCTTCTAATCCTTGAGCTCAAGTGCTCCAATCTCTAGCCAAAATCATGCACAAGACTATGCCAATTGACTTACGACAACGACATAGGGTGATGCTATAGTGGTCTGACCCACTATGTTCTCCTCGACACTACATCGGCTCTTGACCCAATCGGGGGTCCTAAACAAGTTAGGGCCTGATATTTCAAGGACCCGACTATACGAGTCCCACCCCGAGATCAAAGGTCAGGCTATGGGTGAGGTCAGGGGTCAACAAATTTGTGACAACCACTTCTCCCTACATCAAATTCACGTGGGTTTCTCCCGAGGTCGGGGTCAAGACCTTGGCTTGTTTCTCCCAAACAATTCTCACCTTGACTGTTTTCTACCTTGGCCCAACGCTGGCAGATCATGAAACCTCCAACTTTGTTGTTTTAGCCTCTCTCGAGTTCCACACTTGAGTCTCTCCCCATGCCACATGAACATAGCCCTCTATCCATTTGAATTGGCTAGAGCTTATCTCTCAAGTAACTCCCCACGACATATTTTGGCAGCACCTTGGCTCAGCCTTCGACACCTGTAATGAAACATGGTGAACATGATAATACATATAATTTACATGAACAAAAGAAAACAACACAAATTCAAATAAACACATAGGATGCTTATACATTCAAAACAAATATGATTACATGTACGACCTCTCTAGGCCTGGCACCATTCAGACTGGTCTTACAATGGATTGGTCGCCCTCTGACATCACACGTTACCCATTAAAGAAACAAAACACTAATAGACGAGAAGAATTTTTCCATGTTACGCCTCTTGGAGGCTTCCAGACAATTATTCGTTTACAATTTTGCAAAAATAAAAAGGAAAATTTATATTTGTTAAGGATTTCCACACTGCCTGTTTTAAAAGTATCTCCGAACCAAATCTGGTTTGGGTTGGGGTTTATGCCCCCACATCAAATAGGATGAACTCTTGATCCAAGACCATCTCAAAAATGGCCTTGACTAACATCTTTTGGGTGATGATTTTCTAATGCAGTTTTTGGGATGTTCTCATGCACTTTTTAAATGTAATTATACCCATATGTCAAAGATCTAATTCAATTTTCTCATGTTCTCTCAACAAGATAAAATAGTCCCGAATTGAAACACCAAGAAAAAATATATTTTTTTCAGAGAGAAAATCCACATATGGCCGAAGCCTACAGATATTTTTACAATACGGCCGAAGCCAGCAGAATACAGCAGAATATGGCCGAAGCCAGCAGAATACGGCGTAGCCGTTCGAAATCGCCCAGCGAGGGGCCGCCGCAGGACTCGATCACGGCTGGGGGGTGCGAAAGCCAACCGCCCCAGCCGTCCTAACATGCACGTCATGTGCCAAGAAAAAATATATTATCCCAAAGATATTTCCTTTCTTTTCAAACTGCTAAGATTCATCCAATTCAGCATCACTTCTCAACCATAATCATGCCAAGGCTAAGATTCTTACATTTTAGTGTGTTTTACTTGTAATACGGGCTTTTTAGCATCATTATGAAATTTAGGTTTGATTTATTTATTTTTATTTTTACCGCATGAATGAACATAGTCATAAGATCTCTTCCCATAAATAAACTATCACTATTATAGCCACTTTGTATTTCGATTGCATTATTTTCTAGAATTTATTCAATTAATAGAATATGTATTTTATCTCTAGAATGTTATGTTTTTCATTTCAATCTTAATTTAATTACACCAATAAGCATGACTAATTTGAAATAAGGCTTCTAAAATTTTAATTTAATTATCAATAATTATTAGGTAGATAGTATGAATTTAAATTCCACGAAATATTTTAGAATATTCACAGTATTATAGACAAATTAAAGGTTGAGATTTATCTCCAAAGTAGTTATACTCATTTTGCCACTATTATAGCCACTCTGTATTGTTATACATTGCATTGTTTTCATGAATTGATTTCTTAATGAAATATGTATTTTATCTCTAGAATGTTATGTTTTTCATTTCAATCTTAATTTAATTACACCAATAAGTTGTTTATTTGGAATAAGTCTTCTAGAATTTTAATTTAATTATCAATAATTTTTAGGTGGATGGTAATAGGGCTTCTAGTATTTTAATTTAATAATCAATAATTTTTAGGCGGATGGTGTTGATTTAACCTCCATGGAATATTCTAGAATATTCATAGAAGTATACACAAATTAAGGTTGAGATTTATCTCCAAAGTAGTTATGCCATTTTTCCCTTTTAATTAAATTGATTAATTATAAATAAATAAATAAAACTCATGTGCATATCATATGAAGTGAGTTATGGTTTTTTGAGCATGTGGTATTGATAAGCCATGGTATTGGCCCATGGTCTTTTAACAAATCCCAATTACGAAGTAAGAATCTCCATGGTAAAGTGGGGGTAAGTGTTTTGATGCTCATTATGGATTGATGACCATCAATGTTTACTGGCCGTTTAATTTATATGATTGTGCTAATATATATAATCGTATCAAAGCAAAATACGACTCCTTGAAAATGAGGTTTCAACACATATTTTTGGATTCAAAGATTTACAACCTCCTTTGGCACTCGTAGAGTTCATTTTTTTGGCCATAAATTGCATGTATCATAGTTTATCCACAAGAATTACATTTATTAACTCTCAAACCTTTGTTTTCCATTATTTCCATTACAAGAGTATCATTATTATAGACATCTCACTAGGTGCCTTGCTCTACAAATTTTCTTAGCATCTTCATGAGATTTCTATGCTACCCATAAAGATTCCAACACCTTTACAAATACTCACATTGCTCTACAAACCTTTCACATCTTTCACGACCCTCGCCAATGATGGTAGCACTTTTAGGTTTCTCTGAATAATGGGTGATTTTAAGGAAAACATGGCCTCATACGAGGGGTAAGTTCAAAGCATGCAAGTATGAAAGTGTTTCCATACTTTCTTCTTGGCAACTAAAAACCCCAGCTCTCAAATTCAAAGTTCTTGAAACATTTTACGACCATGGCATGCCTTAAAACTTTGAAAGTGGCCTGTAGAGGCAAGGGTGACATGATCCCAATGCTATTTGAACTTATCCACTTACAATCACCATATCAGCCAAACCATTGAAATGGAAGAGAAACTCTTTCTACAAAGTTTGAGTAGCTAACACAATATCCAAAATGCATTTCAAAAGGTGATCCATACATGAATTGAAGGTTTTGTTGTTAGCTCAAATTAGGTTTTCACAATATTTTATTTCATCGCTTGCTTTGTAGGATATGCACAATTGAATCAAAGGAGCTTTGTAACATTGCATGGTCATGCCTACATTGAGTTTCAATACTCATTTTCTCACTCCAAAATCCATGGTAGGATAGATCTATTTGAGATTTCTAAGGGGCATCTAACAAACTTTGATTTCATCACCCGTAGCATAAGTTGTGAACAAATTTGCAATGAGAAGTATGTTACACAAAGAATCATGAATTTTCATTGTGATTTTTGCATATGAAGTGGGTTCAAATTATCTCAATTTTTTTTTCATTTTCAAACACCCCATAGCTAGTAATTTGGGATAAAGATCAACCTTACCATCATCAAGTTAGTTATAGGTCACCTAGAAGCCTAGCTACACAAATCCCTCTTCATTGGAAATCTAACAAATTGTAAATATGTTCCTTGTTATTATTATTTTTCTTTAGCATCGATCAAATTATACGGACAATCATTTTGTAAGGGGATGATTCACTCCTTATAATATGTTTTAGTCTAAATTTACATTTTTCTAATTAAGAGTAAAAGAAAATATGGTAAAGATGTAATGGCAAAGTTAAATTTAATCAAAGTTGATTTTACTAACAAATCATTTTTACAAAAAATAATAAAATTAAAGTTAAAGTTGGGGGGGGGATCTCATTGCATGTAATGGTTCATCTTAATAGATTCATTTTTCTCCAATTTTCTTATCTCTTATAGTTTTGTGATAAATATTTATATGCATTATATTCATTAGACTTTGTTAACATCTTGTTTACTTGCAAATCTAATTTTCTTGTGAGTTTCCTTTGTGTATTTGAAGGGTATATCTTCCTCCCTTCGACATTCAAGCCTCACCAAATCTCATCACTCGATAAAATACCTTCATATGATATTTGAGACAACTAATGCATGGAGGACATTCTTCGAGTATGAGGAAGGTCTCTTCAACAATGATGGACAACTTTTCCAAGCTAAGACATCAATATTTGTGGTAGCCTATACCAAAAAAATTGATCCTCCTCCATTACTAACCAATATTCATCGTACAAGATTCAAAATGACGAATATTATGTATCCATTCATAAATTATTTTTCAGTCATATATCTAGATGACATCCTCATCTTTAGTGGAACATGGTAAGAGAATTTGAAGTCTATTCAAAAAGTTTTGATCACTCTTTGACAACACAAGCTATATGCCAATTTGAACAAGTGCTCAAGCATGTAGATAATTCAATACGTTAGGTATATCATGTAACCCACATAGTCCCCTCAAGATATTTTTTAAGGGTATGGAGTGTACAGGCACAACCTTCAAGGTTACTATATGGAGATGGAGTTATCAAAATTATTCTACCTTCAACCACTTTGAAACTCTTTTCTAATATCATCATCAGCTTCTACTTGTCAAGAGTTTTCCAATGAAATAAATTTCATCCAATTTTGGGATTTGGACACAAAGTTATGGCCCTCAAAATACTTACCCTTCCTAGCACTACATCAATATATGTACCTTTAACACGTGGAATAAATGTAGTGATCCTTTGCCTACATGTCCCACCATACAATTTTATGTTAGTTAACATGTGATTGACATGTGGTAGTCCATGCTCACATGTCACCACCACATAAGGCCACATTCTTAGGCGGACATGTCAACTTGCCACCTTTCATCTAGATCCAATATTTTCATTTATCTTCTTTTATCAAAAGCTTTGGATATCCAACCTTTCCGGATCCATTTAGAAATCCCAAAATTCCAAATACATTTAGATATGGACCTAATGCTTGGTCAACTAGTTAACCTTCTAGATATTTGGAAACTCTCGAAAGCCCCTTTAAATAAAAGAGTCAAATGTAGATATCTAGAATCTGCTCACTAAAACTTCCAAAATATCTTCACTCTTGGTTAGGATGATCAAGTTAATGGACAACTTTGATGCCTTGACCTTCTTACGCGACCTTGCTCTCTCTGTTGGGTGCTGGCACTTTAGCTAGGTCAATGCGTTCGTGGGTCCACGCCTCCTTCTCCTGTCTCTGCTCCCTCTACTTTCTGCCCCTGTGTCGTGTGGCCCTCGCTCGCCTTCACGGTTGCCTCCTGTGTTGCTGCTACTGCTACGGCCTTTTCCAGCGCAGCGACTTTCTATGTCGCGTCCTGCGCCGCTCGTAGTTCTGCTGTTGTTGCTTCCTTCCTTCGCTTTTTGGCCAACTATGCGATGCGTAGCTTGGCCTCATCTTTCTTCTTTTGCGCCATCGACTTCTCGATCTCTGCGATGTCTGGGGCGTGCCACTCCAGCGGCCATGCCTCCAGTACATTGAAAATGACGTCATTGGTGGCTACGAAGGGTATCTTTTTCCACTATTTAGTCGGGTCCTTGCGTGCCTTGATATAAATGTTATGCATGTCCACTTTAAATTCTGCAAAACTCTGTAGAATGTTGTAAGCAGTGGGTGACAACCGCGGCTTACGGTTGATCCCCATTCTGAGGTTCATCTCCATGAACACCTAGAAGATTTTGCTGTCGCGTATCCTCTTAGCATCCTTTGTGGCCGAGAGTGAATCATACTTCATGGCCTCTGGTAAATCCCTATCAATTATGGGGAATTAACTGTCCTCTAGCAATTCCCTAGCCACGAGCACTATGGATAGCAATAGCCATGCATAGTGGAACGTTTTGCCTTGTTCCTGGGCTTCACGGCAATTTTCTAAAAACTCCTTGCAGAGGAATTCAGACCAGTTAAATTGGACCCCCTCCACGCACTGCTCAGCCAGTGCTACCACCGGCGTGGGTACTTCATCTGCGCGGCACTTGCGCATGACCTTTCCTGCCAAGATTTGGGTCACCACGCGCACTGCTTTCTCCTTGATGCTAGAGATGGCATAGCCCCTTTTCTTCTTTTCCAGCTTGTACTTTTTCTTCATGGCCTCCGCGATGGCCAAGTCACTGCCCTTCCCTTCCGATATGTCTGCGGGGTCCTCTCCTTTGCATGGAAGCCGGGAGACGTGGTGAATCGAGTTTGCGGTGATGGGGATGGACCCCTCTAGCCACAAATATCCATCATGCACCAGGCAGAGCAGCTTCCTGATGACGAAAATGGTTATTGGGGCACGGTGGAAATGCGGCACCCATAGCAAATTCAGTAGCCCAGCCTTCTCCACTTTGTGCAACCACTTCCGTAGCTCTAGCTCTGTAACTCCCGCCGCAGTGTTCTGCTTGGGCTTCATAAGGTTCCCGGTCTCAAGGTGAGGGAACTTCTCATGGTCAGCGAGGTCCCAATCTTCAAATTTCAAGCTCGGCACGTGTCCCAGGTGCGTGCCTTCAAACATAATATTGTCTGGGAGGAGCGGGGTCTAGAGCGAGCTCTTGGTCTCGTCCAGGTCCTTGGGCACTTTCGCCTTCCCTTTTCATAGGGGGACATAGGTGGGAAATTTTGTCGTGTGGTGCATAGGCTGAGTGTCCTCCTCCATGCCTTCATCCTCTTCCTCCGCGATGATAAGATCCTCCATATCTTCTTCTTCTTCATCTGTCTCTATGGTGATGGCTTCCCCTTCTCCTCAATTGACAGTTTGTTGCACAGTGGGTTCAGCGGGGACACACGTATGGGAACCATTGCTTGCTTGTCCTTTTTAGTTCTTGGCATGCATAGTGATTTCAGGATTTCTTCCTGTTGTGGCCAGCAACACCCCCCCCCCTGTTCATTTAAGTGTTGTCCAAAATACTAAATGAATGGGGACCCTTAGTTAAATTTTAGAAAAAAAAAAGCAAGAGTTTCCTTTTTTCAAAATAAGGTTACCATCGTAAGCTTAGAAAGGTCTTTTGAGTATTTTTAACCTAAGTCTATGATAAGGGAAATGTCTTTAAAGCCACGTTGCAAAAAAGATAGGAAATGCCTCCATTTCTCTATAATATCGGTATGCGCAAGACTCTCGTGTTAAGCATAGTATCGCATCGCAATAAAGTAATACTCATAAGGAAAAAACTTCAAGATTTACCGATCTGCGATAACACCGATTGCAAGATCGTATATCGCAGAAATGAGCTGACAAGATTCGGCAAACATTAAACTTCTGCGACCTGCAATGTTGCGATCGCTGCGATATTATATTCGTATGTTTGCGCGATCTGCGATGGTGCGATTTGCGATGGCGCGATCTGCGATGTTACATAAGCAAATCATAAATATCTTCATCACGAATCCTTCGGGCACGCTATTCAAAGAAAAGCCACTTACCATAATCTGACTCAAGATCATGCGCTTTTAATGATAGTAAATGAATTAGTTGTCAGCTATTAAATGAAATGAAGACGCGTGCTTTTGTAAAGAATTACTTCACGTAAGGTGGCATATTTGATATATCTGTTGCATTTAAAACTCTCCCATCACCTTTCTTGATCAGTCATTTCCATTTCACTCGTAAGCTGCAGGAACGAAGAATTAAAGACGATTCAAAGCCAAACGCAGGAAGAAATGGGAAAGAAAAATAAAGCTCAAGGCTCTAAGGTGAAGGAAAAGACGAAGGAGATGGCGCCTTTGTATACAGACACAGCCTGTAACAGAGACATAGGGATATCGACATGGGAAAGCATGTACAGACTGCTTGAAGAAGAGAATCCCAGAATAATGAAGGTTGCTGCTGTCGCGGGCTCACAACGCTCTTCCGAGGCGTCCTTAGAGGAGCTAGCATGTTCATTTCTTCACCGGATAGCAGCAAGGCCCAAAATTCTACCATATACGGATATGATCAAGTGGATACTTGACAATGCAGAGATGAACAACAGACAATTCAAGGTTCAAGGACATGGGCTCATCGGATCATTCGCTGCACAAGATTTAAAGCTTATGTATCATCTTCCTGAACCGCAGGCGACTTACAATGCACAATTCGTTAAAAAATTTGTGGCAGAGAACCCAAACCTAGCAAAGACCACCAAAGATTGGTCCAGAAAAGAGGAGCCGCTCAAAAAAGACAAAAACGGTATGTACAACACTGGTTCCCTCACCTCTCCGTATTGTTTTGCTGCGGCCATGCTTTGTAGATTATTTGGGATGCCAGATATCAATAAGTTTTCGTCTGAATGGCTACCATTTATAGATGCTGCCACAAATGCCGATATTATGGATTGGGCCAAGATCTTTTCTGATAATCTATACATGGCTATTATCAATTACCGGTCTAAAAGATCCTCGTCTCAAAGGATCTATCCTCCTTTTTATCTGTCCGCATATGTTATGGATTCTATTTGTTATGTGTCTAAATTTCCCACTATGGGTTGGAAATGGACTACCCAGGACCCATTACCTATCCATGTTTATCATAAGATGTTATGGGATTCTCAGTTCGTCCCACACTTCTACCAGATTTGTCACGGGCTTATCTTACCCTTGTATAGAATGATGTATGATGAAGGGAAAAGAGCAAGTGCACCCAGAATAAACGAGAATCATAAATAATTGCTCTTTAATAAATGGGACGATCAAATCAGGCAGGCGGAACAAGCAGCGGAGACAGCGGCCACGCAAGCAAACATTCTTATCGACTGTGTAAATGAGAATTTACACAGGGCCAATTTAATCGAAGAGACCACCCCGGGGTACCTACCAAATAAACTATGACTGGAAGCAGAATGGAAGCAGAAGGCGCAGGAAAAGGGAAAAGCGATCCAGGCATTAAACAGGTTAAATTGGGAGTGTTACTGGGCATACTTGGTCAAGCCGCATAGTCAATGGATGACTGTGAAATGCATCATAAACGCGGCCGAAAAAGTAGTGCCAGCTCTCATAGATTTTGTTTTCGCAGCCCAGCTCAGTGCAGAAGTCAGCCAGCCGACTCTCCTCAAGCCCATGATGAACACTTGCAGCTTTAAAGACCAAATTCAGAAGTAGCCTTATTTTAGAATGTTGTTTTTTCTTTAAAATTAGATTAGAAAAAGGACGGTCATTTGAAAACCGCATCCTAAATTTTGTAAATACACTATTATTAGAATTAGGAAGTAGTATTTTAACCCTTCTCATGCATTTGGAGAAGGGTCCAGAAATTTGTCAAAAACTTGTCCTCGGAACATGCACTTCTGCACCCTCAGAGGAGGTTTTGATGAATGGATGGATCGAGATTTATTAATGTTTGCATTTGATGTCTGCTACTGATGTTGCACTTTTGTACTCTTAGTAGATGTTAGAACAAGTAGAGATAAATCATTTTTTCTTGAAGCTTATGAGTAGGATTAGTCATAAATGGTACTTTTATCTCTTGGCCATTTCTGCTTATATTCTTAAAGTGATATACAGTTTTCAGTTGTTTATATGTTACTGCATGAATGTATGAGTTACCATTTGGCACTTCTGTACGGTGGAGCCATTTATTTATGTCTGATATATGAATAACTTATTATGCGATATGCTGTTCACAACTGTTTTGCCTAACTTTTTATGCAAAGTGGTTTATCTTAATTGATTTCTATTCTTATGATAGCTGAATGATCTTTATTACCAGTTATTGTTTGAAATCTCTTTAGATCGCATAGTAGAAGAAATACACCCCGGGTTAGCGTAGATTAGATGTGTTGTTTCTCATTAGATTACAATAGCATAGAGTTAGTTTAAAAGTTTGAATTAAATTAGCTTTAAGTATTCTTAGATCAACAACATCCAACTCTGCACACACACAAATACACCCTTAGATTGGGAAACTGGTCCCATTATCCCCAGTCGGACCCGCTATACCAAAAGGATAAGGAGCTGCCAACCAAGGTCCGGACCGGGTGGGTATCCCCCTTGTTGTCGACCCGATTTTCGGGGCTTCAACACTTCCATAATCCCGACTCCTTCTGGAGCATCTTCCACAGCAAGGGCCTGCGCGGCCTCTCCAGTGGTCATTTCGGTTATCTCCATAACGTCCTGAGCAGTTGCCATCGTATTCGTCCGGAAATCTAGCACTCGCGAACTCAGGGGCTCAATCAATGCTCGACTCACAACACTTAGGGCTCTGCTCAATCGCTCAATTCGCAAATGACCAAGTTTTGTTTGTTGGGCAGTCCTTTGTATTTTATAGTGCTTTGTGAATTTGAATTCGACCGCTCCCCCCAAATCCGATTCATTAATGCTTCCTTGGCAGCATATTTTTCCAAATCTTGCCCATAACTCGTGTCTTAAATGCCTGCCGCCCACTCCATTTGGCCTCAAGTCGAGCATCCCATCATGAATAGTGACTTCAATGGTCACTTTCTGGCCAACTCACGCGGCAGCACAACCCCCCATGCGCGGTCGCAGACCTTGTGACTCTTTGCTTCTGCGCGCAGCTCCAACATCGCGCAACTAGGTAGAATAGTTTATAGTCCCGTGCTTCCTTTCAACTGCTTGGAGCACTAAGACTGTCCTTCCTTCGGCTAGTTAGGTGGTCGCACCACCCGTGAAATGTTTCATCCTGTCATCCAACATGTTTCATGGGGAATGCCCACCTTTTTGTGTTATGGTCGGCATCGCACACTTTATCGTTTGCAATGCACTACCCTGGTCATTATGCTTAGCAATATGTAGTCCAAGCCAAGGCATTAGACTGATCAATTCACGGCAATAGTGCTCAAACTTTTCAGCATGATCGTACGCACCCTGCCTTACCATCCTAGTCTTTTTGCCAAAAAAATCTTCCTTTATCTAGTCCTCCAACTTCTTGACTTCTGCGTCCACCAGAGTGCTTTTCTTCCTTAACCGTACCATTTCTTCTTCAAGTTCTTGGAGTCTAAGGTTTCCCTGTTGGATTGCTTCCAAGGTTCCGTGAACTGTCATCCCTACCAGTGCTGGATTAGGCTTTTCAAGTACTAGAGGGCTTATAGAATTCGTCTCATATTCCAGCCTTGGCAGTGCTTGCGTGGGTAGGTCCTTGCACGTGGTCCTATATGCCCATAGAACTGCTGGTATGTGTAGGTCCTAGTTAGTATGTTTCGCATTGTGGACCATGTTCAGCACTTCGTACACTTTGTCAAAGGTTTTCACATGGATAACCTTCTACGTGCTTGGTCTTATCATACCTCCTGGTCCCAAATGGAGGGGTTGTTCACGCCATTGTCTTGCCCACTCCTACTTACCGATCAGGTTTCCTACTGCGCAGACAATGTGCCTTCGTGTAGGTTGCGTACCATATGCCTGTATCCATCTGGAAAGGTGGGCGCATAGGTCGTTTTGTCCATCATACTTGGCTTTTATCCGCATCTGAGGCTTCCCAAATCATAGGCGCATCATCCTTCTGCATTCACACCAGTCCTCAAAATTCTGCTGGTGCGTACCCCACCAACTTATGGGCGTAGCACGCAGTACCCATTTCAGAGCGTCAAAACGCTGTTGTTCTGGCACTTATTTTTCAAATTTGTTCAAGAACTCCTCCACCTCACTTAACTCGTCATACGTAGGCAGGTCTCTTGTCTCTATTGCTACGCAGTGCAGTGACCTTATCATCATGTTACAGTTGAGCATGGTTACCTCATGTAACCGGTTCTGCCATCATTCTATCTCTTCGTCAGAATCTGATGTGCAGGAGCTTTTGCGCTCCCAAGAGATTCAGCCATCCGTAGTGGGATTTACCCAGTCTTGCTCCCGTGCGGTTATCTTGTAGATGTAGTCTAGATTGTCGTCACTATTGTTGTCACGCATTGGTTCTCTGTAGCATGATCCTTCCGCAGGGTCTAAAGGTACCACTACGTGCAGTGACTTTTTCTCAAAAATAATCTTGCGCTTCTTTAGATTTATCACTCCATTCATGTAAGTAGCCCAATCTATTCCCAGTAACGTAGGATAGGGATTGATGTCATCAACAATATCTATGACTTCAAAATTTGCTAGCGCGCTCGCTCCTTCTATATCTACTGTGATTCCCTGCAATCTCCCCATATGTAGGATCTTTTGTTGGTTTTCCATTTGCAGTTGGATAGGAGACCATTGCAATGCAGGCCTACCCATGCGCTCCCATGTTTGCTTTGGCAAGACGTTCGCGTTCGATCCTAGATCCAGAATCACTTGATCCATCTCATATTCCCCGATCTGCGTGGTCAATCTCATCTCCCTTCCTGTTCGCATCGTGTGATTCCCGAGCTTCTGGACTATGCACGGTTCTCCTGGTGTGGTCCCAGCACATCTAGTTATGAGTTCTTGTAGCCCCTTCACTGCCTTGTGGTGAGCTCCAGTATTGTAGCAATAATGCTACAACTCCTGGGGCTTCCTGTCTCTCATTTTATCAGCCCGGTAGTTCGTACAAACTTGGAAGCGACGGTGCTATATGCACAAGTACTAGCTCTTGTCGCAGCTGTCACTTGGTCAGCTGGCACAAGTCCGCTAGGGCTCAAGCCAACTTCTATAGGCTCTCAGGAGAAGCTTGCTAATTGATGGACGAAAGCTAATCTCAAAGGAAAGCTACTTTACTTGACAAAAATGAACTGAAAGCAAATCAAAGCATGTAAACCTAGGAAACCCTAATTTAACTAGTCTGACCTCTAAAATGCAAGGAATGTAAATGCAACTTCTACCAATGCTGTCATCACCTCTAATAAATGAAAATGCATGGATCTAAACTACTTGCATCATGAAAGTTATGTTTTTGTATTTTTCCTTTAAGTGTGTGGAATGATTGTGATCTTGTGCTAACTAGGGTTTGGTTGTGCAGATGGGATGGAGAAGGAAGGAAAGCGTGGGACAGGTTGGGGAGGCTAGGAGAGGTCCCTAGGGATCCTTAGCATCCATCCACAGAGGTTCCTCGCATTCAGATGCTCAGCAACCGAGAGAGTGGCCTCCTACAGGATGCCTGCAAAGGATCCTACAGGATACTCTGTTTTCTACAGGATGTCTACAAATGGCTACAGGATGACCTACCGTGAGTGTTTGGAGTGATGGAGGAGTAATGGAATGGTAGGGGGAGATGTGTAAGGTAGGAATGAGGCTGGTGATGGCTGTAGAAGTGAAAGAATGGGATGGGAAGTGAGTGTAGGGAGTAGGTTGGAAGGTAAAGGGCTATGTCAACGAAAGGGCTAGAGAATGGAAGTACGTGAGGAGTGAAAGACTTTGGGAGATAACAGAGTGGAGCAGGGGTCAAAGATATGTCTGCATGCGTGATCAAGATGGAGGACAAAGTGATGGAACGAGAGAGAGCAGTGTAAGTGAAACAAATGCTTATGACTGTCACTCAACCAAAAATGCATCAACCTAAACTACCTATGCTTGTAAATTCAATGAGCAGCAATCTAAACGCGAAGGAGAATGTGCATGAAGCTGTGGTAAGGGAGTGTGGTGCAGGTGTGAATCATGTGGAAGCATCTAACATAACGTGACTGTGTTTGCAGCAATCATGGAATAAAGAAATGCGTATTTTTGGTGGTTAGTCATGGACTTCACTCCAATCCCAGATGAGACGGCAGTGAGCCTTAACAACCTTTTTGTTGGAGCTCCAATCGATTATATCTATCCTCTGCTACACTAAGCAAGTGGAAACAAATTCACCATAAGAAATTCCTATCTAACTCATGAAAAAGACCAACTCAACAACCTGTAATTCGAATTGCATGTGCAAATGAAAAGCTCAAAGTGCTGAAATGAAATGGAAACAACACTACAGCAGAGGGGATCTATGGCTCTCAGGTTGGGCCCTAACCTGAGAGCTATAGTCTCCTTAAGAAAAACTCAGAACTAGATCAGAATCTGCCTTCTTTATTCATAACTGATATCATGCCAAATTGGCTTACCAAAGGGAACGAAAACTGAGCTGTGCTCCAAAATTACAATAGCAATACGAGAGTTTCAACAACCTATCTAAGGCTAAGGCCTCCATACTTATACAAAAACGATGATCCAACAAGTGTCCTTGATTTTAGGAGCTCGACTGTCCAACTAGAGTTTAACTGCTGATCCTGTAGGAAGGTCATAATTGTTGTTCCTGTAGAGCAGTTTATAACTGCTGTTCCTGTAGAACAGCTGGCTGCTTTTAAGCTCAGAGAGGAGAGGGATTAGAGCTCAGAGTTCTTGGTGGGAATCACGAGGGATGTCCCTAGAACCGTGGACATCCTCTCCTAAAAACCAGCAGTGCCACCTCGTTGTCTCCTTATCTCCTTTTTCGTTGTCTTTTGCTCCCTTTTAGTGCCAAAACCTGGAATCATAATGCATTAGTCACGTAGAGAGAGTGCCTACCCTTCTTCCTACAAACAACATGAATAAACTAAGAAATGCATGCATAAGCAATAAAAAATGAATGGTTTGAGCAAGTAGAATAGGCCAAAATGAGCCCAAATTGTACCAAAATTGGGGCTCATCATCACCCCCCAGCTGAACCATTTGCTCATCCCTGAGCAACCTTGCTCCTGCTCCTTGTCCTTGGCCGAGGGCTCGGGACCGGAACAGGCTCTTTCTTTTCTTCTTTTGATGGCCCTGCCTTCTCTGCCCCTGGTGGTGACGAGGGTGATGCTTCCTTCCCCTTTTCTATTTCCTTGAGTCGGGCTTCGGAAGGCGACTGGCCTATTTTTCGTGTCCAGGAAGTTATTTTTGGGCTCCCCTTTTCGGGGGTGGCTGATGTTTTAGAGGGGGTCCTTGCACTGGGTGAAGTAGGGACATCCCCTGAAGTGGTTTGGCTGCTGGGTGGAGGCTGTGGCTTGCCCGTGGTCATCCTCTTGCTTCTCCTGGCTTCAGGTGGTAGAGGGGTCTCCCTTTCCCTTTTCTCTTTCGGTTTTGGAGGTGTGCTGAGGGCAGCCAATGCCACTGCTGCCTCCTTTTCGAGAATGCCAGCCTTCTCTTTCTTGCGTTTTGCTTTCTCGGAGCTCCTTGTAGAGGGCCCCTCCTTTTTAGATTTCGGGCTTCCTGTGGAAGACCCTGCTTTGCCCGCTTCCGGGCCTCCTGTAGAAGATTCTTTCTTTGTCTTCGGACTCTCTATAGGAGGTTGTTTCTCAATGACCTTCGGGCCTCTTGTAGAAGCCCCTCTTTCCAATCTCGGGCTTCTTGTAGCAGCCCCTGTCTCTGTCTTCGGGCTTCCTGTAGAAGCCTGTGGTTGCACTTTCGGGCTTCCTGTAGAAGCCTCTTTCTCCGTTTTTGGGCCTCCTGTAGAAGCCTGTTTTCCAATGATTTTCGGGCTTCCTGTAGAAGCCTTGGTCATTGCTCTTGGGCTTCCTGTAGAAGCCTGCTCCTTACTGATCTTCGGGCTTCCTGTAGAAGCCTTTGTCTTTGTTTTCGGGCTTCCTGTAGAAGCCTGTTTTTGTGTTTTCGGGCTTCCTGTAGAAGCCTGTGTTTGTGTTTCCGGGCTTCCTGTAGAAGCCAGTTTTTGCGTTCCTGCAGACTCAACTCTCGCCACCTTTTCTTGCTTGGCTGCATGGATTTTGCTTTTGGCTTTGACTGCGGGAGCTGACGAGGTGCTTGGGCTGGCAGGGACCACCTCAGTTTTGACTGCCCTGCTTTTCAACCTCTTTTCCCTTGCTGACAGGATGGGGGTGTCCTCTTTTGCTCTGTCATCCTTTCCCTCCTCCTTCTCCTTTCGTTCTTTCTTCTGTGTTGGAGTCGGGACCTTTTTGCTTTTCCCTTTCTTACTCTTAGCTACGGGCTCTTCTTCTTCACCGCTAGAGGACCCCGTTTCTTCAAGCAACATTTTTATGTCCCCTTCTCTTGTTAAGTTCCTAAATGATTCCCATGCGAGGGGGACTTTATATGAGTGGAGAGCATCCTCCACAAGCAATTTTATCAACCCATGATGGGCTATCTGATCAGGGATTCCGTCCTTGAGCTTTGTAGAGCACTCCATCAAGGACTGTAGTAAAAAGTAAGGAATGCTCAGCCTCTGTGCTGCAGGGAGGTCAATCTGGTGTCTTAGTTCATTGAGCAGCCTGAAGTGATACGCATATACGATGCTGTAACGACCCTCACAGGTGATATATTTCATGATTTGCAAACTGACTTCGTTCCACGGTGGCAACAGGCTTGTCCTTTTCACCCCATTTTTGTCCTCTGTGAATGATTCTTCAGGTGGGAAGAACTCCTTCTTTGCTTGCTGGCTCTGCTTCCGCTCTTCTTTATCCCACGGCAGACCCATGGGCAGTTCTGTGATTCGACTTATATGCTCTGGGGTGAGTTGGAGGCTGAGACCTCTGAAGCTTACCGTGGCCAGTGTCAGGGATTTAGGCTTCAATGCCTGCAAGAATTCCTTGGCTACTTCATCATCGTAGCCTTGTAGCTTATCACAAAAAGGCATCCATCGTGCCCTGGTAAAGAGATCTACCACCGCTGGATTTCTCCTTAATCTGGTGGAATCTATGGGTTCTCGCCTGATAAATCCACCCGGCATGATGCACAATTTTCTTAACCGGAGGTGGTGATGGTGGAAGAGAGTTTAGTTTCGGTGACAGAGTGCAGAACAATGCGTATAACCCACAAAAAAATTTCAACACAGTATAACCACGCAACAATCCTGTAGAATTGCAGTATGGGCACACAGACAACAATTGGTCTACTCTCTCCTTTACCCTGACAGTAACTGACAATTCTACCACCTTAAATGAGCAATTGCATGAGAGGTCCAGTGTTACCTCGTTACTCAGCCACCTTTTTTCGTGAACACCCGCGTTCCTGTAGAAGACTGCGTCCTGTAGGACTGCGTTCCTGTAGAAACTGTTCCTGTAGGAGCAGTGTGCAAACTTCGGGGAGGACTGCAATTGGACTGCGGTTGAGGTGCGCTTCGCTGGTGTTCAGTCGGCCGAAAGCTTGGCGTATCAACATGCAGAGGTATTCAGAAGAGTTACTCACGTTCTGAAGTGGAGGTGGATGGATATACGCGCACAATCTAGCCGATTAGATTTTGAATCGGCGCAGCTCGTGGCGCGGAGGGTGAGCTTTCCCCGCCGGACCGTTGGGTGACGTCGCCCATCATCCGCCTACACATTCGCTTGCTGCCGCATTCATTCCCACAGATCTGTCGCCGCCCTTTTCGGTTAAACTCGTTTCTTGGTTGACGGGACTGATCTTCACGTGCGTGTTGCGTGTGTCCTTTGTCGTGGCTGCCACCCCATCATCTGACTATCCCTTCACTAGCCGACGTGGCCAGTCAACTGGCCTTACGGTCGCTCAACCATTCATTTCTACGCCATGCAAACAAATCAAAGTAATACTCATGCGATTTGATGGAAGGAAGGATTAGAACACTTACCTGCGCGCGTCTGCACATGATTTTCAGATTTTTGGACGACGGATCTACCTGCTGCATGTGGCTTACACAGTCCCGGAGGCTCGTGGTAACAGGATGCTGGCGCTGTGGTGGACGCTCTAGTTGCATGCGCCCGCGTGTTGCTTGCAGATGGCTGGGCGATGAATGGCATCCACTCCTGCAGGTTTGACTGCTACAGGATTCCCGCGGGGCCTTGCAACAGTCTCACCTCCTCGGGTGCATGCTACTTGATAATGGAGATGACCTGCTAATCGCGCTCCCGACGCTTCTGATGCTTGTCATGGACATGGTATGAGCTCTCGGTGTTCATTTTTCTCTGACAACTGATTTTTCCACGAGAACTCATTGATCTGGTTTGCTGGTGCAGGGATCTTAGTTGCATGGTGACGAGGATGGGGGAGCAAGGTATCAGCGTCGTGCATGGGCCCAAAAGAGGCTTGCATGCGTCCACACCAACCCGTAGTCATCAGATCTGCTCATGAAACGCATTCTGGCTCGTTCTGAGCTTCTACAGGAAGTTTCCTGTAGAAGTACAGAGCTTCCTGTAGACAGGCAGCTCTTCCTATAGAAATTTGCACCTTCCTGTAGAAAATCGCACCTTCCTATAGAAAATCTGTGTCTCCCTGTAGAAGACTCAGTTTATAATAAAAGTGCTCATACCTTGAAGAACATAGGCATTCTTGGAGGAGGTGCTGGTGAGGTGTCCTGGCTGCATGATAAGGACTTCTGGCTTTGAGTTGAGAGGCTTCCTCCCCGCCTTAGAACACCTGCAATCTGCATGCAAATTTCACATAATGACTTATTGATTTTTTTCTTTTTGTTTTTTTCTTTTTTTTTTTGAAAGATAGCAGGGGCGCCTCAATGAGGTTTTCACCCCTACCACCTGCCTCAAGCGCCTCAGAGAGGTTTTCACTCAAGGATCTTCATTTCTTTTTCCTCTTTTTTTTTTTTGAAAGATAGCAGGGGCGCCTCAATGAGGTTTTCACCCCTACCACCTGCCTTGGGCGCCTCAGAGAGGTTTTCACCCAAGGATCTTTATTATTTATTTTTTCTTTTTTCTTTTTTTTTTCTCTCTTTTTTTTTTTTTTTTTTAGATGCTTCGGGGTGTGCCCAAAGCAGGGGCAGGACCCTTCTCTATGACCAATACTGCCCTCTCCATTGTTTTGATGAACTCTTGTCTTGAGGGAGGCTTCCTGTAGATCTTCAATCGATGCCCATTGACAAGCATGGGAATGGCTTCCTCATCAATGGTTCGAATGAGGACAGATCCATTGTCATGACACTTCTCCACGGAATATGGTCCTAGCCATCTGGTTCTCAACTTCCCCTTGAAATCTTTGTATCTGGAATCATACAACAAAGCCCAATCTCCCGGCTGAAATTGCTTTTCATGGAGATGTTGGTCATGCCACACCTTCCTCTGAAGTTGAACCACTTCTGAGTGAAGGAGGGCCTGCATGCGGTGCTCATCCAGTCCATTCAGCTGCAACAACCTTTCTTGCTGTGCATGGCTAAGATCTAGGTCCAGCTGAGCTGCCATCCTCAAAGTGTTATACTCAAACTCAATGGACAGCAAAGCTTTCTTCCCATAGACCAGCTCATAAGGTGTGAAGTCGGTGGTGGTCTTCCAAGTGGTGTTGTAAGCCCATGTGGCTTCAACCAGGCGATCTACCCAGTCCTTTCTGCTGCTGCTCACCACTTTAGTCAAGATCCCTTCTAATGCTCTATTGGTGACCTCCACCTGCCCATTTGCTTGAGGATGATAGGGAGTGGAGGTTCTATGCTTGATCTTGTGATGAGCTAGGAGATCTTCAACCAGGTGGGAGGTGAACTGGCTCCCTTGATCGGTGACCAACTCTCTTGGATAGCCAAACTTATAGAAGATGTTCTCTCTCAAGAACTCGGCCACTTTTTCTTCTGTTGCTGCTTTGATGGCTTTGGTCTCTGCCCACTTCGTCAGGTAGTCAGTGCACACAATGATGTAGGATCTTTGCCTCGAAGAGGGATTGATTGGACCCACAAAGTCCATGCCCCACTTCTCAAATGGCTCAAGAGTCACTTGAGGTTGGAGAGGCATCTCATCCCTTTGGGTCGGTTTCCCCATTCTTTGGCATTGGTCACACTGGCTGACATATCTTCTGACATCTTGATGAAGTGTGGGCCAATAGTAGCCTGCCTGCAGGATCTTGAAGGCAGTTCTCTTTGCTGCAAAATGTCCTCCACAAGGCCCATCATGACAGGTGAGGAGGATGTCAAAGACTTCCTCTTCCCTTACACAACGCCTTAAGATCTGATCGGGGCCAAGCTTGAACAGATTGCCCCCAATCCATGTAAATGAGGCACTCTTTCTGATGATTTTGATCTTCTCTTTTGAAGAGAGGTGCGGAGGAAACTGAGCTGAAACAAGGTAGTTTGCTATATCAGCAAACCATGGAGAGAGTACTGAGATAGCAAACAGATGCTCATCAGGCATCTGGTCATCCACCGTCCCATCTTCACCTGCAGACAAATCCAATCTAGACAAGAAGTCAGCAACAACATTTTCTCTCCCTGGTTTATCAACAATGGTTAGATCAAACTGCTGCAATAAAAGTAACCATCTAATAATACGAGCATTCACATCTGGTTTATTCATCAAGTATCTAATAGCAGCATGGTCAGTATGTACAAAAGTCTGGTAACCAGTAATATAATGTCGGAACTTGTTCAGTGCATGGACCACAGCTAAGAATTCCTTCTCGGTTACAGTGTAATTCAGCTCTGCTTTGGACAAGTTTTTGCTAACGAAGTAAATGGCATATGGAAGTTTTTGCTCAACTTGTCCTAAGGCTACACCTATGGCTTTGTTCGAGGCATCAGTGTGGATGTGGAAAGGTAGGGCCCAGTTTGGACCTCTCAAGATTGGTGCTGACACCAACTTGTCCTTTAACTCATTCAAACTCCTCTGACAATCGTCAGTCCACTTAAACTCCACATCTTTTGCCAACAGACCAAACAATGGTGAGGCTAACTTGCTGAAGTCCTTAATGAATCTCCGGTAGTATCCTGCTAATCCCAAGAAACTCTGGACATCCCTTACTTTTTGAGGAGGTGGAACCCTCTTGATGAGAGCAATTTTGTTAGGATCCACCTGCAATCCTTGGGAAGAAATAGTATGGCCTAGCACGGTCCCCTCAGTCATTAGGAATTCACATTTTTCAGGACTAAGGGACAAGTTCATCTCGGTGCACTTGGTTAGGACCTTTCCCAAGTTGGACAATGCTTCCTGGAAGTTGGCCCCATAAGGAGTAAAGTCATCCATGTATATTTCCACTGCATCATGGACCAACTCCGAGAAGATGCTCAAGACAGCTCTCTGAAAAGTAGCAGGAGCATTGCATAGCCCAAAGGGAAGGACTCGGTAGGCAAAGGTACCCCAAGGACAAGTGAAGGTGGTCTTATCTTGGTCTTCCGGGCTGATTTGGATTTGATTGTACCCGCTAAACCCATCCAGGAAAGAGAAGAACTTCTTTCCTGCCAGTCCATCCAACACTTGATCTATGAAAGGTAGGGGGAAATGGTCTTTCTTGGTAGCTTTGTTCAGCTCACGGTAATCTAGACAGATCCTCCACTTCCCATTCTTCTTGGGAACCAACACTAGAGGGGACACCCATTCACTATCTGAGACGGGGTAGATGAATCCGACATCCAACAGCTTTTGCAACTCTTCCTTGACAATGTCCTTAAGGGCTGGATTCATTCTCCTCTGGGGTTGCCTAACTGGTTTACAATCCTCCTTGATGTATATATGATGGGTACAGACCGAGGGATGGACTCCTTTCATCTCCTTATAGCTCCAAGCAAAAGCATCTAAGTGGCTGGCCAATAGGCTACACAACTCCTTCTCCTGGGAAGGAGATAGAGAGGAGCTGATCTTTAATGCTCTCTCAGGGCCGAACTCCACACTTTTGACTCTGGGAGTGACAGGGCCGGTTGTACAAAGGTCCACTAAGGTGCTAGCTTGGGCATCCTCCACCAACTTCTCTAAAGATAGTGCACTGGAAGGTGGATTCTGGATCAGGGTCTAAATCAAATCATCCTCGGTAGGAGGGTCTCTTCTAATGGTATCTAGGGTGCACAGAGGTGCAGAGTACACCTCGTCTTCCTCTCCTTCCTCCAACCAGAGTGGTAAATCATGCTCTAAAGAAGGTTGGGCAGGAGGGTATAGGACTAGCTGCTTGGACATGGGACCATTTTTGATGGTCATGTTTCCTGCCTGACAACTTATGTAAGCATCTGCAGTAGCTAACCAAGGCCTTCCCAAGATGAGAGGATATCCAGTAAGATTGGCCTTTGGTTGCAGAACCAGGAAGTCTGCAGGGTATTCCCAAGAATCAATAGAGACCAAGACATCCTCCACAATCCCTTCGGGAGTCACGGTGGAGTGATCTGCTAATTGCAGTACTGTCGAAGTCTTCCTCAAGGAACCCTGAAGATTGAGTTTAAGCATGGTATCCCTGGTCATCACATTGATGGCTGCCCCCAGATCGATAATGGTGCCATTGATGTGAACATCTACTACAGGACTTCCAGGATCTAGGTACTTTGGGCAGATGACTTGTCCTAGCATAAGGTCAGACAGCTGTCCTATGACATTGATAGTTGAGGCATCTTTCTTCCGTCTGCCTGGGTGTTTGAAACACTTCTCCTTAACCAGCTTGTTATATATAGGCACATCCTTGATGGCTTGGAGAAGTGGGATTTTTACACACAACTGCTTGAGCTCACCCAAAAGCTCATCTTCTTCTGGGTTAGGTTGTGTGGTGGCGGTTAGTCTCTCAGGAAAGGGTGGAATAGGCTTTGGTTCACTCTCCTGATGGTTTTCTTCATCCTCTGGGGGAGGAGGTTGGCGATCTGGAAGAGTCTTTCCAGATCTAAGATTGATCTCCTGGATCTCCACAGCATAGGTAGGGCATGAGGTCTCCCCAGTATATACCTGCTGAGCCTGTCTATTGTTGGGGTTCGGGTTCGGTTGAGCAGGCATCTGAGGTTGCCTTGGAGGAGCAGGAGGTAAAGGCTGAGGTTGAACTGGTGGTGGAGGAAAAATGGCAGGAGGAGTGTTGTATTGGGGCCTCCACCCCGACTGAGGAGCACTCCATTGAGGCTGCGACTGGGTATGTGAGTGATATGGATGAGAAGGAGGTTGAGTAGGGTACTGAGGTGGATAAGACCATGGAGGAGGCATGGACCATGAAGGATGAGCAGAGGGACCCCAGGAAGGCATAGGAGTTGACTGGTTGGGGTTGTAATAAGCTTGAGATGCCCCTTGCATCCCCTGCTGATAAGGTCTAGATCCTTGAGGCCTCCTTTGGTTGATGAAGTAGAGAGGTTCAGTGGGGGCTTCGGTTCCTTGGTACATGGCTTTAAACCCAGGTAAGGTTGGACACTGATTTGTTGGGTGGTCCTCCTCACAAACTAAACACACTTCAACCGAATGCAATGGACATTCGTTCTTAGGGTGTCTTCTGGTGCACCTAGGACAGAAAACAGCCAAGGCTCTCTCAGCTTCTTCTTTCTTCTGCTGGATCCTGAATGTGTCCAGCTGCATGGAAATGGTCTGTCTCACCTCACTCTTAAGATCTTCTAATTGGTTTGTAAACTCATGTTTGGAGAAAGGGACACCAGTGGAGAGGAGATTTCCTCTACCTTGTTTTCTAGCTGCCCTGGAATGATTTCGAAACACAGTCTTGATGTCCTCATAAGGCAGTTGGTAAATGTCCCCCCCAGCTAACATGTGAAGGGTGTCTAAGAGATCTTCAGGGACTCCTCGGAGTAGAACCAACTTGAGGGATTCAGGGTCAAGTGTGCACCTGGCCCGTTTGTAGCTAAGTTGGAACCTCTCCTCATAATCCTCTAAAGACTCATCATTCCCCATGGTCATTCGAAAGATCTCTCCCTTGGTTTCCTTGGACCTACAATAATCCCTATACTTGGTATTGAAGGCTTGCTGCATCTGAGCCCAAGTAGCTATGCTATTCCCAGGTAATCCCATGAACCAACGTAGGGCTGCATCCTTAAGAGTGGAAGGGAAAAGCTTCAGCTTTTGCTCATCTTCAGTATAGTCATAGGTTCTACAAAGGACAACAAACTCAAACAAGAAGGTATCAGGATCCTCAGTGGTCAGTCCATGGAAGTGAGGCAAGGCGGAGGGGCTAATGTTTTTCATTTTCATATCTCCATTGGTCTCTCGGATGGGGAAAGCTCCTTCTATTCTCTCATCTTCTCTCCTATTATCAGCCATGGCTTCAGATGGAGTGGTCTCTAACTCTTCTTCTTCTATAGGGTCTTGGTATATCTCCGGATGTTCACCTATAGGTTCCTCTGGGTCACTGTCACCAAAGAAGAGAGAAGGGTGACTCAGTGATGTGGTGGGGGTGTTTGGTAGGAATTTGCCTGATCTATCTCGGTTCCTACGAGGCATGAAATGGAAAGGACTTTTTTTTTTTTTGAGTGCTTTTGCTTTTTCTTTGGTACCTGCAAAACTGAAACAAAGTGATCTACAACTAACTATATTGCTCAAATGAAATTGCAGAATGGGAAAGCTAATCTAGGAAAGCAAGAAAAATTACTCTAGGAAAGCAAGAGATATTAATCTAGGAAAGCAGGAAATGCTAATCTAGGAAAGCAGGAAATGCTAATCTAGGAAAGCAGGAAATGCTAAGCTACTTGTGCAAAATGGAAATGAAATAAACTACTGAGCAGAAGTAAGAGTACGAAAGTAGAAGAAAAGCAACAATTACTAATACTCTGACGCTTCCCCGGCAACGGCGCCAAAAAGATGGTGAGCTCCACTATTGTAGCAATAATGCTACAACTCCTGGGGCTTCCTGTCTCTCATTTTATCAACCCGGTAGTTCGTACAAACTTGGAAGCGACGGTGCTATATGCACAAGTACTAGCTCTTGTCGCAGCTGTCACTTGGTCAGCTGGCACAAGTCCGCTAGGGCTCAAGCCAACTTCTATAGGCTCTCAGAAGAAGCTTGCTAATTGATGGACGAAAGCTAATCTCAAAGGAAAGCTACTTTACTTGACAAAAATGAACTGAAAGCAAATCAAAGCATGTAAACCTAGGAAACCCTAATTTAACTAGTCTGACCTCTAAAATGCAAGGAATGTAAATGCAACTTCTACCAATGCTGTCATCACCTCTAATAAATGAAAATGCATGGATCTAAACTACTTGCATCATGAAAGTTATGTTTTTGTATTTTTCCTTTAAGTGTGTGGAATGATTGTGATCTTGTGCTAACTAGGGTTTGGTTGTGCAGATGGGATGGAGAAGGAAGGGAAGCGTGGGACAGGTTGGGGAGGCTAGGAGAGGTCCCTAGGGATCCTTAGCATCCATCCACAGAGGTTCCTCGCATTCAGATGCTCAGCAACCGAGAGAGTGGCCTCCTACAGGATGCCTGCAGAGGATCCTACAGGATACTCTGTTTTCTACAGGATGTCTACAAATGGCTACAGGATGACCTACCGTGAGTGTTTGGAGTGATGGAGGAGTAATGGAATGGTAGGGGGAGATGTGTAAGGTAGGAATGAGGCTGGTGATGGCTGTAGAAGTGAAAGAATGGGATGGGAAGTGAGTGTAGGGAGTAGGTTGGAAGGTAAAGGGTTATGTCAACGAAAGGGCTAGAGAATGGAAGTACGTGAGGAGTGAAAGACTTTGGGAGATAACAGAGTGGAGCAGGGGTCAAAGATATGTCTGCATGTGTGATCAAGATGGAGGACAAAGTGATGGAATGAGAGAGAGCAGTGTAAGTGAAACAAATGCTTATGACTGTCACTCAACCAAAAATGCATCAACCTAAACTACCTATGCTTGTAAATTCAATGAGCAGCAATCTAAACGCGAAGGAGAATGTGCATGAAGCTATGGTAAGGGAGTGTGGTGCAGGTGTGAATCATGTGGAAGCATCTAACATAACGTGACTGTGTTTGCAGCAATCATGGAATAAAGAAATGCGTATTTTTGGTGGTTAGTCATGGACTTCACTCCAATCCCAGATGAGACGGCAGTGAGCCTTAACAACCTTTTTGTTGGAGCTCCAATCGATTATATCTATCCTCTGCTACACTAAGCAAGTGGAAACAAATTCACCATAAGCAATTCCTATCTAACTCATGAAAAAAACCAACTCAACAACCTGTAATTCGAATTGCATGTGCAAATGAAAAGCTCAAAGTGCTGAAATGAAATGGAAACAACACTACAGCAGAGGGGATCTATGGCTCTCAGGTTGGGCCCTAACCTGAGAGCTATAGTCTCCTTAAGAAAAACTCAGAACTAGATCAGAATTTGCCTTCTTTATTCATAACTGATATCATGCCAAATTGGCTTACAAAAGGGAACGAAAACTGAGCTGTGATCCAAAATTACAATAGCAATACGAGAGTTTCAACAACCTATCTAAGGCTAAGGCCTCCATACTTATACAAAAACGATGATCCAACAAGTGTCCTTGATTTTAGGAGCTCGGCTGTCCAACTAGAGTTTAACTGCTGATCCTGTAGGAAGGTCATAATTGCTGTTCCTGTAGAGCAGTTTATAACTGCTGTTCCCGTAGAACAGTTGGCTGCTTTTAAGCTCGGAGAGGAGAGGGATTAGAGCTTGGAGTTCTTGGTGGGAATCACGAGGGATGTCCCTAGAACTGTGGACATCCTCTCCTAAAAACCAGCAGTGCCACCTCGTTGTCTCCTTATCTCCTTTTTCGTTGTCTTTTGCTCCCTTTTAGTGCCAAAACCTGGAATCATAATGCATTAGTCACGTAGAGAGAGTGCCTACCCTTCTTCCTACAAACAACATGAATAAACTAAGAAATGCATGCATAAGCAATAAAAAATGAATGGTTTGAGCAAGTAGAATAGGCCAAAATGAGCCCAAATTGTACCAAAATTGGGGCTCATCACCTTGCTATCGCGCAATGTCTCTATGAATGTAGTGAGCATCGATGGGTCCATTTCTGGTTCCAGTCTATCTTTACTTCCTAAAGTGGAGGCATCTGTAAAGCTCCTCTTAGCTTCCATGAATGTCTCTTTAGCGCGCTCCAAATCAAATTTAGGTTCCTTTGTTGGAGCCTTGCAAACCCAGGTACTTTCTTTGGGCTACTTGCCCTTGTCATCCCTTGTCGTAATACCGCTTCGAATCACGATATTTACATTATGTTCTTCCTCGCATGGCTCAGACCTCATCATTTGCAGGTTCTGAGTCAGGGGAGGTTGGAGTGCTCCTTTATCACATAGCCTCGCTATCAGTATTGGACAGTCATCTGTCCCATTGAATAATGTACAATACAAGCATGATGGTCATGTTGGACTCGTACAGTTGCAGGAATAATGTCTTGGCCCTCCGCAATTGTAACATATCAGTTGTCTGCGACCTCTTCCTGGTCCCATTCCTCCTCGGCCTCGTCCATGCCCCTAAAATCTAGTGCACACCATTCTTGTGTTTTGATCAAGGGCCCGTGTTTTGGCCTAAACTCTATAGGTAGGAGTCTGATCCATCATCAGTTCATAACTTCTACAGGTGTGCTCATCATGGCGTACTGACCTGTAGAAATTACAGAACAACTGTTGGGAATTCTGCGTATACTTTTGTAATAGATGGCAGTTATTTGTAGCATGCTTCCCTCCTATTTGACAAATCGTGCACCACAATGCAGGCATTGTGCTTGGTCCTACTTGTGCCTCCAGTCTCAATGGCATTGGTCCTCCTCCCACAAGGTAATTCATGAACACCGGGCAGTGGTCCTTATCGTGCCCCTGGCCCTTGCATTTTACACACCATACCTCGTCACGCACTTCTGGACGAGCCGTCCTGTCTTGTTTCAAACTCTGCATCTCAAGGCACAAGTTTTTCAACTGCGCGTGAATCTGTTGGACTCCCAGGTTTGGATCTTGTATCAGAGTCTCATGCAATCTCATCGCAACCTCCAAAGCTTCAGCTTGAGTTGTTAGCCTTTGTTGTGACAACGCATTCCGTAAATGTGGTGTTAATGATGCTACAAACCATTCGCGATGTTTCCCATCTGTTAGTGTCATGTTCGCTTCACAAATTGTGCACTTCAATCTTTGATCCAACTCCCACGGGGTTTCGCCTGGTAGCATTGTGATTTCCTTGAATCCAATGATCGACTGTGCCTTCAATTTTGGTCTGTTAAATTCCTTGTTTAGCGCAGCTTGGATATCTGCTATCCCCGCATTCGGATTGTCATTGGAATGCTTAATGTACTAGGTCAGCGCGCGATCCTGCAGAGCGCTGACCAACATTGCCTTCTTTATATTGTCGTTTGTGACACCCTGTGCTTCCCATACCGCTTTTACCACGAACCAAAATTGGTCTGGATCTTCATTCCCTACTCCCTTGAACACTGGTAGCTTTATCACACTGGCCATACTGCTTCGTGGTGGTGGCGGAGGTGGTATGGGTGAAGTCAGGGGTGAAGATGGTGAAACTGGTGGTGGTGTGGGTGGGGGTGGTATGCGCGGAATTCTCTACTTTATCAGATTGATCGCACTTCTTGGTGAAACCTTCACGAGTTCTTCTTCACCTTCGTGTGGAGGTGAAATCAAGGGGCTAGTTTCTAGTTCTGTGCTACCTTCATTTCTATAGATCCTCCCACTCCACATAGCCCCAAACATCAATCTATTCGCATAACCTGCTTTTCACACAATAACATTTTAATCCAGGTGTTCAAAGATTTAACGTACTTACCTCGCGATCCCTTGAGGAAGCATCGTTCTACCTCGCTATAGCTAACTGAAGTATCTACTGCGAATTCGGTGATGAATCCTCTGATGATTTGATCTAGCCAATGATCGACAACATGCGCGATCCTATCTTCCGATGCTTCCAGTCTGCGCACCAACTATGGAGTCCACACAATAGGTTTGTCGAGTTTACACCTTCCTTGGCTATCTACTAGCTTCACGATCCACTCGTACAACTCAGTGGGGAAGGATGCAAATAAAATTTCATGGATCTCCATATACAAGGAGCAATCTAGCCGCTCTTCCTTTGATAATTGTGGATTCCTGTTTTCTTGCGTTGCGAACTCGTGAATCTTTCTGTCCAACCACTCCTCAATTCCTTTCTTTGTCGAATTCCAGTGGTATGACATCAGACATCTTTATGCTCGGTCCCGACAACGGAACCATTGGTTGGCTTGTTGGGGCTTGACCCAGGTTCAGAGGTAATTAGCCAAACAAATCCCGGTACTACTAGCCCTTTTGGCAACAATCCGCGGAGCGCGGATTGAGGTCTCACTCGAAGTAGTATGGGAGGGTGCAAGAGCTAGGTTTTTGCACCCTGGAGATGTTTGATGAGTTTGACTGGTTTGCGGTTTCTCCTTACGCACAGGTTGCTTTCACACACCTTCTCGTTCCTTGCGACCTAATACACTGCCTTTGCGCAACCCTATCTAGGTGTTGTGTTGTGTTTTGCACTATTACCTGAGACCTTGCTTATATTCCAATGTTAGTTAATTATCTTTGCCTACTTGAGTGCTTTAAGTTATACTTATAAAACACTCATATAGGCGCGCGCAGTAAATAAACAATATATTTGAAAGTTATATCAATCATGCATTAACCCAAGAACAGATACACAAAATTATAACCAAACTTCTCTTTATTGATTCTTTCCACGGTTACAGACTCGACTCTCCCTACACACTCAGCTGTAGGGGTCCGTTCACTCAGCTATGGACTACTAGGCCTCTGTGCACTCAGCTGCAGAGCCTTCTCCTACTCTACGACCCCCAGACACACTTCACATTGCGACTCAATCAATTAGACTTCTCATGCTCATCCTCTATTCCCTATTATGTCTCTTACTTCTTTTACACTTAGAGCCTCGCTCTATTTATACAATCCCATGGTCTGCGAACCATGGGTAGGTTTATCTAGCCGACATTACATTACAAAACTAGGGCGGACAACTCTGTGACTCTGGGGAACCCAAGGTGGTAACCTAGGTTTTAACTAGGGTACCCCCACCAGAAGAACCCCCACCGATGTGGTCAGTCCTCCTCCCTTACTTCCTTTTATGATTGGTTTAAGTCTCCCAGATTTTAGCCAGCTTATCAATGATCCTATTCTCCGTGATCCCACATGGACAACAATGCCTACTAAAATCCCTTCATACATCTCCAAGTTTGAAGGTAATCTTGGAGAAGATCCAACTAATCATGTTCAATCCTTCCATATGTGGTGTTCATCCAATTCTATTACCAAAGACTCCATTTGTATTCGTTTGTTCCAATGCACGCTCACTGGAGTTGCTACTAAGTGGTATGTCGACCAGCCCAGAGCAACCCATTCCACTTTAACGACTCTTACCACAACCTTTATTTCATATTTCCAGTTACCTCTCCATTATGATATCGACATTGAACTCTTAACTTCTTTCCATCAAGTTGCTGCCACTCGCCTTTCCAACCATGTTCAGGACTGGCGTAGAAGGAGGAGCATCTGTAAAGCTCCTGACTTAGAAGGCCGAGTCTATATGGATTGGTTTCTTAAATAGTTGTTGGCCCCCATTTCCAAATATGTTGTGTCACACTTTCCTCATTCTGAGGAAGAGGCACTCCAAATAGCTCTAAAATTTGATCTGATTTATGCCTAGTCAAGTTATGTTTACACTGTCATCCCTGATCTGCCTTGGAATGGTGCTGCTAATGCAGTGGGGGCATCTTATGCCATAGATGGCATCGTTGGAACCCTTTCACACCCTCAACCATATGCTCCACCTTAGATGAGTTATGGTCAATCTCAGGGAGGTACTAGTTCCATTTACAATTATCCCTCCCCCACTCCTCCTCAGGGAAATCCTTATTCAGGTCCTAGCATGCCATATGCATATCCCCATCTACATCAGCAAATTCCAGGGCTAGTTTTTACTCCCCCTGCTTATACCAACGTTGTCTCATCTCCTTATTATCAGTATGCACAGCCTAACACTCCAACTCCTTAGGAACTAGTGCCCCATACCCCCATGCTTTCTCCCCCTCCACCGCAGCAACCACCTCCTCCACAAGGACAAGTATATGCTCAGCATAGTGGACCTAATCACCCCAACCCCAAGAAAAGGAACAAGGGGAAGGATAATAGGAACTCACATTCTAAAGGTAATCAAGGAAAGAAGGGTCCTCCACCCAATGCCCCTCAGGGTCTTCAACCTAATCCCGTAATCAACAACATGGCGATTAGCCCAAGCAGAACAAGGCTCTTTTTATGAACAAACCTTATCATTTTTTGGATTCTATGGTCACTATAACCATGACTTGCCTCTTTTACCTCATATGTATCAAGTATTGGAAGCTCAAGCAACGTCTTGAGGATCACAACCCACTGCCCCTCCTCCTCCTCCTACTTCATCTCAACCGGTCATGCTTACCAATCCTTTTCCTCACCAAGGATACATAGTTGCCAAACCTACACAAGGTCAAGCAGCTCAACTAGCTCCACCATCTGGTCACCATGATTATAAGAGTCTTATGATGAATTTTGATGAGGTAAATACCAGCAAGTCAACCTTCAGACTCGATCGTGCCAGTATGACAAGCCACTTGCTAAGTCAGCGACTGAGTCCCAACCCAAAGTTTCAATTGAGCCTCTATCATTACCCAATGGTACCTTACATATCCCTCTACCTAAGGTGCGATTATTCCTAAGATCCCCAAAGGTTTGTTACATCGAAATTTTGCTTCTACCAAAGCCACCCATACATATAACATAGTAGATGATTTTGCGTAGTCTCCTTCTACCATGTCAATGCTGGAAATCGTCTAGACATGCCCATCACAATGAAAAGATCTATTATCTGCTCTATGTGATGTGGATCCTCAAAATGATCAGATGATTGTATTTCATGTTGACAAGTCAGAAAATCCTCCCTTACCTTCATTTGTTGCATTTCAAATTCTAGTCTCCATTAGAAATGCCATTATTTAGCGGTGTATCATGGACGAAGGCGCATCCACCTGTGTGATGGCTGCCAGTTTTTGGAAGAAACATGGTTTTCGTGACCTATCCCTGTCCACCATCACTCTGCATGCATGGGATGGTCATCCTTCGCAGCCCCTTATCTTATACCTCAACTGCCTAATCATAGTTGTTGGCAAGACCGTCTATATTGACATTGAATTCATTGATGCTCCCTTAAACTATAACATCCTTTTGGGTTGTAGTTATACTTATGCGATGTTAGTTGTTGCATCTATGGTTCATTGTAAGATGTAATTTCCCCACAATGGAAACAATTGATCAGTTGATATACTATGATCCAAAAGCCCAGACTTCACCTCAGTCCAAGATTTATTCCATGGATGACAATAAGACTGTCTCATCTGTATCTCCAGGATTCTATAAAGGTTCCTCTTTGCTTGGTGCTTATTATGGCCCACTGCCTACTCCTTTTGAGCCTAGCTCATCAAGTGTTTGCATGCTCCAAGCATCACAGGCGGCTGATGAATGGTCTGGTATGCCCTCACAGTAGACTGCACCTCCACAACTTGTTGTCCCTAACTTAACTTCGGCTGTTAGTACAACTCATCAAGGATCACTTCCTTCTGATAATGGCTCTCCTAATCCCTTTCCACTTGGAACCCTTCCCCCAGACCTTAACCATTGCAGAGCAATTCTTCCATGCCATTATCCTTTTGATCAGATATCATTCTTATTCCCATTTCCTGGATTTTATTCTACACCTTTCATGGCTATGTCGATTTTACCCAATATTACCTTAGGGATCCAAATATAGTACATCGATCCCCCCACAAACACTTCACCTAATCAAATGAAACCTTACACTACTTTGGACCCTGTCCAACCAGTTATTCCTATCCTTGCCTTTGCTTCAGTTCCACAACAACCTCAAAAGGAGCCTACTCTTGTTGCGAAACCATCTAGCGATGGGGGCAAAGCCCGAAAGAAGGGAACCTAAGACAAGGCTCCCCCAGTAACTCCAGCTCCTCCTAAGCCACCAAAACCTCTTCCTCCTTTCGCTTTGTGTGATGTGGTTGATCGTGCCACAATTAAATGTCTTGAACTCCCTTGTGTTAAGGATGTGGTCACTTATACCTTCCCTATTCTAACACTCCTGAGGTCCATGTTACCTTACCTGAGTCATCTAAGAAGATCTGATCCTTACGCACAAACCACCCTTGTGCTTTGTGTGATAACTATGGCCATTATTCCCATCATTGTCCTCATCTCAAAGATTTTCATGATACACTACAAATGATTCACGAATTAGAGGTCGCTCGTAATGAGTCCACATCTCCTTTACTTGTAGATTCTAGTCCCACTTCTACACCAAAATAGGAGGTCTCTCCAACACCCATTGTGATCCCTCCCCATGATGTCAAGATGACAGATAGTTCTACTCCTATTCTCTACCTGTCATCATTCATGAGATCGATACCTGGGAACTCCCTTGATGTCTCCTTTTGTGATTTTATTGAACCTTCTTCAACAAACAAACTGGTCTCAACATCGGTAGATATTCCATTTACTAGTCATATGTCTCCCACCTATGACAATGTGTATGTGAACCCTGTCTTTCATGAAGAGGCTTTAGGTAGCTCTTAGCCATAATGTGGTCTTTATTCCTCCATTTCACCCATCTTCCATTCTGATGAAGACATCATGGAATCTATGACCACCCCTGATTACCCTTGGGATGATATGCACCATCGTGCATACTTCCTTCTGCAGCAGACCCATGACCAATATGTTGTGGAATCCAAAGACTTCATTCATGGTGAAGTCGATTGGTTCAAAAATCCCATTCCTACACCAGATGCTTTTGAAGAAGGAAATATGGCTAACATTTCCCCCACCATAAAAATCAACATTTCAAACAAACCAGGGGTTGAAGAAAACATTGTCTTGGGGGCACAATGCACCCCGGAAGAAATTGATGCTTACACCAAGTTATTCAAAGAATTTTGTGATGTTTTCACATGGTCTTTTTCTAAAATTCCCAGACTTGATCCTGCCATTGTTGAACATCATATCAACACTTGGTCTGATGCCATACCCACCTACCAAAAACAAAGGCCTATCCATCCTTCCAAGCGTGAAGCTATCAAAGCTAAAATCGATAATCTCAAGTGGGTTGGTTTCATCTATCTTATCGAATATACCACATGGGTGTCTAATCCCATTCTTGTTCTCAATAAATAATGCACCATTCGTTTCTGCACTAACTTTCACAACTTGAACAAAGCTTGTCCCAAAGACAACTTTCCCACACCCTTCATAGACCGGGTCATTGATGAGTGTGCAGGGCATGAGGTTTTGTCCTTTATGGATGGATTCTCTGGATATAATCAGATTCGTATCTGTTATGCCGATCAATTGAAAATCGCTTTCACTAGTCCATGGGGAACTTTTGCTTACAAGGTCATGCCTTTTAGTTTGAAGAATGTTGGGGCCACTTTTCAATGTGCCATGTCCTATTCCTTTCACGATTTGGCTCACACTATCCTTGCTTATGCTCATTCCAAACTTTGTCGCAACACCTTCATTATTTGTGTACCATGTTTCTTCGATGTCGCAAGTATAACATTCGCCTTAATACCCTAAAGTGTGTATTTTGCATTCCTATCAGCTTCCTTTTGGGCTTCATTGTGTCCAAAGATAGTCTCACTCTTGACTAGCTCAAATTTCAAGATATTCTTGAACTTCCTCCTCCACGTACCCTTTTCCAGTTACAAAGCCTTCGAGGAAAACCTAACTTCCTTGGTCGGTTCATTCCTAACTATGCCACAACGACTCTGGGTTCCTTAGAATCCTTCAATCTACCATTCCATTTGTTAGGGATGACCAAGCTCAACATTATTTTGATGCCCTTAAACGTGCTCTCACTTCTGCTCCCTTGATTAGTCCACCAAACTTTGAAAGGGATTTTATCTTGTACATATCTAGATCTACCTATTCAGTTGTTGGGGTCCTCATACAGGTGGATTCTATAGGAATGGAGCATTTCATATACTATGTCAGTAAGAACCTTAAAGGCCCCCTTGTGTCCTATTCCCATGAAGAAAATCTAGTGTTGGTTGTCGTGTTCTTTGTTGAGAAACTTTTCCATTATATCCTTATGCATACCACCAGATTTGTGAATAATTCCAACCCCATGGCTTTGCTGTTGAGTCGACAGATCATCAATAGGAAGTATGTCTGTTGGATCATTATCCTTCAAGAATATGAACTTGAGTTTGTCCACCCAAAAGTAAGAAAGGTTTGGCCCTTGCCTAACTCATTTCCAAATTCCACACTGGTTCACCTAATCCATCGGTTAATGACAATCTTTTGGATAAAACTTGTTTTCCATTAACTCATATGATCCATGGTATGGCGACATCCTTACATATCTGTGAACCCATAAATTCGCCCCCCATCTCATTCGTGATGATTGATGACATATTCAACATCAAGTCCCCCGCTACCTCCTCATCGGTGATGATCTCTATCGTCGCGGTGTTGATACTATCCTTTGTCGTTGTCTTACCCATCCTAAAGCTGAGAAAGTGCCCAATGCCTACCATGGCAGTGCTTGTGGTGGCCACCTCTCCGGAATAGCCACTGTCCAGAAAATCATGTGTTTCGGGTACTTTTGGCCTTCTCTCTTTAGTGATTATATTGCGACGGTCAACCACTGTCTCAATTGCCAGTTATCTGCCCCTAAGGCATGAGCTCCACCCACTCCCCTCCATCCAGTTGTCACAACTAGTCCTTTTGGTAAATGAATTATTGAATTTATGGAGTGTTGACCCCCATCCACTAATAACCACAAGTATATTATCATGGTTGTCGACTATTTTACCAAATGGGTTGAAGCTATGCAAATGTTCAATAATATCGTGGCTACTGCAGCCCTCTTCTTTTTTAACCATATTATCACTTGATTTAGGGTTCCAAAACAATTGGTCTCCAACCATGGCCGAAAATTTGAAGATGAGATCGTGAGCTATCCTCTATGTTGGGATTTTAACATCAATATTCATCGTCTTGTTATCCCCAAGGCAATTGCCAAGTTGAAGTTATCAACAAGATCATTAAGAATATGCTTCAATGGATGGTGAATAAACATAAGACCAACTGGCATTTAATGCTTTTCCCTGCTCTGTGGGCCTATAGAACATTTGTCAAGACTGCCACTGAGTTCACTCCTTTCCACCTTGTTTTTGGAGAGGAGGTAGTTTTACCAATCGAGTGTTAAATCCCTTCCCTTCACCTTGCCATCAAACTCCTCACGAACACCCAACCCTTAGAACAACAATTTATCATGCTTGAGTGCACTACCGAAGACCATTGTGTTGCATTGCAAACCACTGAAGCAGCCAAAAAGCGCACCAAAGCTCAGTATGACCGCAAATTCCACCCTCATACCTTCTATGAAGGTGACCTTGTTCTCGTGTATTACCAAGCTCATGATGTCTTGGGGCATGGAAAGTTTGAACCATTATGGCTAGGTCCTTATATCATCCATAAGTTTTTTGGAAAGGGGGCATACCTATTAGAGGATCCAGAAGGAGAATCCTTCCCAATCCTCGAAATGCACTCTACCTCAAGATATATTACCCATAGCATTTCCCATCAAAGTGTGCATATATCTGCCTTCTTGCATTTAAGTAGTTTACATCCCCCACATTCTTACACAATGTATTCTTGTGTCTTTCAGATGGATCCATCATCAACACCTTATATCGGTTTCGCTAATGGTGCAAGTCACTTCACCAGGAATATTTCCTCGGTAGCTTGGGCCATTTTCACCCCCCTTGCATTCGTTAGTCCACTCCAATGGCGTTTTCATTGGATCTACCACCAATAACCGGGATGAATATGATGTTGTGATAGGTTTGTTAGCTGATTCCCTTGACTATTTCATCCTTCACCTTCATGTTTGTCTAGATTCCTTACTACTTGTCATGTAATTGAATGGCATTTATCGTGTGCATAATTCTGTCCTATTTAGAAAATATCTACGAGTTAAGATTTTGATGCATGAATTTGAATCCATTTCATTCAATCATGTGCCTAGAACCCAGAATCACTATGTAGATACCATTGCAAATAACATTCTAAATTGGCATGTATCACAAATGGCGAACCACAATCGTTACGAAAGATGCATAATCATAAATATGTATCGTCATACAATGTTTTGAGTCCACTACTCTAAATACATATGACATGCTCACTAGCATGTTATCATAAAACAAAAATGGGGACCCACATGTCCCTATGCATAATCACTATCATCTGGAGATTCCCTAGCCAACGGCTCCATCCCCCCAACCCGTATATCTCGTACTACCTGACCGACGATAGCAAGGCATCGTGTGATTCCTCGCCACTCCGAGGGAAGACCTATGCACTCATATGTATACCGATCTTCTAGTTCACTCCACTCATGCTCTGTCACCCCGGTCAGTAATATGTCGTATCTACGGTGGAGATTCTCCAGTAGAGCACCATCATCTGGTCTTTGTCGTGATGAGGGCACCCCTTAATCTGCAACCCCAAGCACTGTGACTCATCCCGCATATTTTGTCCGCCTCACCGGTGCTATATTTGCATACCAAAAAGTTTAGAAATCAGTACCACACACACATATTTCTTAAACTATAAATACACCAACTATATAGCAACTTTCACTTACCATCTGGACCCAATGCTCATCCTGGTGGAAGTGGTAAGTTAGGATCCCCCTAATAGTTCATGTTGTTGTATGGATAGTCATCTATGTATAGTGGCATTTTGTCCCAATGAGAGAAAAAATTAGGTCGGAACACTCATCTGACTCCCCCTCCACCTCTTCGTCTCAATAGCTTCCCCCAGCGACGCATCCTAGGCTCCTATGGGCCCCCATCATGGATTTGAACTTGAGGTCATATAGAGGGGATATTCTCAAAGAAGAGTGAGAATAATATTGTCTAAAATGAACAACTATCATTGGTCCTCTATCTGCATAATGTCAACTATCGTTTCAGAGAAGACAACGTCATCTGGGCCCACCCATAGTAGGTACCTCCCAACACACTCTCCACTAGCATCATCTGCCCTCCAGTGATATAGTCAAAGCCATGGCTACCATAGATCTGTATGTAACACCATCCTCCCACATCTACCCAAGCAACCAGACAGCCAGGGTAAAAATGATATGATTCGACCTCCTAAGTCTCATTAAGGAAGTGGAATCGAAAGAAACACACCATACAGACATCCAACATCATCAACAAAAACCTCAGAAGACAAGTCAGCGATTCAGAAAACATGTCCCTGGGTCCCACTGTTGTTTTAGGTCTCTTGGGCTATAGTCTCTCTCATGCTATGGGCAAGGGAGCGACCAGCAACCTAAAGTCGCTCTCACAGGCTTGCCTACCAATGACCGTGGACCAAAATTGTCAGTGTTGTGTCAATGATTCTAGAATTTAAGCCACTTTTTCAGGCTTAGAGCCCATGACACTGCCCATAATTGATCCATCTCTTCAAATCAGTAAAATAACATGGGAATGAAATTACTAAAGCAAATACTTGTTCAAGACCTTGACTAGATCCCTACTAGTGTCACACGGAATCAGTCAAGGGTGCGGACACAACTGACCTTCCTAGAAGTCTAAGACATTCTAATGACAAACAAAACAAACTGGAGCTATCCTTCTCTAAACATACATTATGATATGAGAAATCAAGTGTTTCGTTCTTACCTTTGTCCAAACGCTGTTGTAGAAGTCCAAGCTTTGTTGATCTGGATGAGCTCCTCCTTTTCTCCAAAACCTGCAATCACCAACAGTCAAACAATTAAATAGCACCTGATTATAACATAAAACAAAGCATATTCAACACATAGACCAAGGAGTACATGAAATAACCCATTAACAACAAGTTATTGAGAAGAATGGACCAATTTGCATTAAAGGTAATCAAAAGGAACCATTACAACCTGAGCCTTGGTGTTGTGCAAGCTCCTTCCAGGGTCCACAAGAGTCTTCCTCTACTTTGACAAAGCTCACCCACCTCCAAATAGAACAAGTAAAGATGACAATCTCTCCTCACAAGCTTCTAAATGGGAGTCCTAATTCCTGCAGTATTTACCCTTAGAAATCTATAGCTTTCAACCTTCTTCCTTCTGGCTCAATGCCTCTTTTTATAGTGCTCAAGAGGAAGTTAATCAGGTCCACCATCAATGGGATAGTCCCCCTCTTTGGATGGGATCACTCCCTTATTGATGGGATAAGTTTCTCTTTGATAGGAGTGCATGAACCATCTGATGGCGCTCAATACACATCAAACAACCTTCTAGAATGCTCTAGAAATGACCACAAGTAAGTTTTTGAAGATAAACTTGCGCATTTTAACCTTTTCAGAGGGACGCACCTGCCCCTTTAGATACAGAGCATCCTTGGACGCAGACCTTATGAACAAAAGGTGCGTACCCGCAGGCAAGGCTTGAGAGAACCTGCGTACCCAGAGATAAACATGTTTTATAAAGACTTTCTCTCTTTCTTGGAGTTTGACATGAATAGTAGAGGCATAAGACTTGCTCAAAAGGGTAGTATGACTGTTGATTGAGCCATACCGACTGTAAATAGCCATGGTGACATTTTTTAGTGTAACAGATTGCCCCCTAAAGTGCGAAGCCTGGAATAGATTAGGGTTTTGTATTATCTAGGAAGGGTGAAGCGCTTTATCATTTCGAGGATTATCTCGTGGAGAACCTGGTTGGAACCTGCAATTTTCAACACAAAATACATGGATAAGATTATATCATCACTGAGGTAGGCATTCCCATACTCAGATAAAAAACTTTAACTAATAGACTAACTATTCTGATACAGGAATGATTTTGCAGTACATCATAATCATAGACTTTTGTAGACACAGTATGGTCGCAGCCATCTGTTTATGATTAGTCTACTTAGATAATGAATACAAAACTCCTCGCAGCCTGGATGGTAAAGATTTGATCCAGGGTTTTCATTCCTACTTCTCGAATTGGTACGATTCTAGCCATGCGAATAAATGAGTCGATGTCGAACATGGTAGAAACCACTTGATTACCAGTCAATGATGTGAACTGTTAACAAGCATGAGAGAGACCACCAGTAATGTCAATGGTTCTCAAAGTACCCAGTACAATCCATGAGATGTGAATGAATGAGTTGATGTCGAACATTTCACGGAATCCTTCGATCGAAAGTCAATGATGTAAACTGACGTCAAAGGCGAGAAACCTGCCATTGATGCATGCAGACTTCAAGGCACTGACGATTTCTAAGTCATCTCTCTAGATAATGTGCTGATGTCGATAGAAAGTGACCCGTTGCGGGCAAGCCCACAACACGAAATCATTGTTCAAGTTGAAGAAATATTGCTGTAAGGACTGACTCAGGGATGGTCAAATGGATGACAAGTATTTTGCAGATGAAAGTTTTGTTTGCAGACCTCTTGGACACATAACGACACGACAGATGGTTTGGTGCTAAATAACTCAAAGTTAATCCCCGGAACCCGGTTGAAGACTTTCAAAAGTGGTTTGATTGACTGTGAGGTAAAATATTTCCCAACCCAGGTGAATGAAAAGTGTCGTGTCCAAGAGTGGTAATAAAGTTTCTTCTGAGACAAAAGGTAACAAATAGGCTCATTCTTCTCTCTTTTCCCCCACCATTTCTGGCAATTACCTCTTTATTTTTAACAAGCTTGAGGAGGATAACATATGCTTGATTATAAGCTCATCCTTCGGATGAGTCCAACCCAGTTTTGATTCGAACCCTAGGAAGGAGTAGTTCGTTCCTGTTTGTAATTGAACATGTCCTTTACTGTGAAATGTTTAACGAGCCCAGTATAGGAGAAACTCGGCGTTTTTCAATTTTAGAGAGTCTGAAAAACTTAAGGAAACTCCAAGTTGAACTTTTTCGTAAATTTGTGTCCCTCAAGCCCGAAAAAGTATAAAATAATACCTGGGGGAACCGCTTTATCTTGCGACCAAGGAATACTTTCATAATTAGTGTCACTGACCTGAAAAGTAAAAAGCGATCAAGGACACGTCGTTTTATTTCCGTATCGAGTTTGAAACGACAAAAACACGGCAATCTTTTCCTGATTTTACGGTCAGAAAAGAGCTATAAGGGGACCGTCTTTTAATTCCGTTTTAATGAGTGTAAAAGAAACGCTCGGCAATCTTTTCATGTTTTAGGAGTCAGAAAAGGGCTTAAAAGATGACTCTGATGTTTCACTTTTTCGTAAGTTTTAACGAGTTCAAAAAAATGATAAAAATGTACTCATATGGTCGACTTTCAATTTAATTTACGAGCAGGAAAAGACGGAAAGAACTCGGCATTTTCATTTGTTTTACGAGAATGAAAGATAGCAAAATAATCTCGAGATTTTCATGAGTTTAACGAGTCTTGAAAATAACTGAAATTGACTCGAGCTAGGTTTCATTTTTACAAAAGCTTGAAACAGAGTAAAACTATGCTTCATAGTAGTTTCATTTTTTCACAAGCTTGAAACAGAGATAAAACTGTGCTTGATGCCCCCTAAGCATAACTGTTAGAGCGCATGCCCCCCCGGCCTCATTTCATTCAACCAGTTGGATGAAATGAAGGTTGAGTTACGAGATCACTTGAAAGACTCGACCTACAACTATAAGAAAATTACGCAAAACTAAAATAACTAACCTAAATACTTAACATTTATGAGATCTAGTCAATCTCTCGACTCAAGTAGAGGAGGATTTGTTTCATTTTTTAACGAGCTTGACACAGGAAAAGAACTATGCTCGGATCCGGTTTCATGTTTACGCAAGCTTGAAACGAAAAACTATGCTTGTTATAAGTTCACATGCCCCCAGCATAATGACGCAAAACGAGGTACATACGCAAAACGAGGTACATGCCCCCCAAGCTTCATTGCATTCAATGAGGTGGATGGAATGAAGCTTTACCTTCAAGATCTTTGAAAGACTTGTGGGAGTTGTTTCATTTTTTAGTGAGGTTGACATAGGAAAAGAACTATCCTCAAAACCCTTGTTTCATTTTTTAAACGAGCTTGACACAAGATAAGGAACTATGCTCATAACTACTCTCTACAATCTACCTAACAAAACTTTACTCTAAAAAACCTTGATTCATTTTTTAATGAGCTTGACACAAGACAAGGAACTATGCTCATGACTACAATCTACCTACTTAACCTACCTTTGTTTCATTTTTTAACAAGCTTGACACAAGACAAGGAACTATGCTCAAAAAGTTCGCATGCTCCCAACATAATGATGCAAAGCGAGGTACATGCCCCCCAGGCTTCATTGCATTCAACCGGATAGATGAAAGGAATGAAGGTTTACTTTCAATATTTAACTTGAAAAGGGAGTTGTTTCATTTTTAAAGAGGTTGACACAAGAAAAGAACTATCCTCATACCTGATTCATTTTTTAACGAGGTTGACTCAGTAACAGGAACTATCCTCAAAACCCTACTTTCTACAATCTACCTACATATCCTAAAATCTAGCTGATTCATTTTTTAATGAGGTTGACACAGTAAAAAGAACTTTCCTCATCCCTGATTCATTTTTTAATGAGGTTGATACGGGAAAAAACTATCCTCGTACACACTGATTCATTTTTTAACGAGGTTGACTCAGTAAAAGGAACTTTCCTCACGCTAGCCTGTTTCATTTTTTAACGAGGTTGATACAGGAAAAAACTATCCTCGTACACACTGATTCATTTTTTAACGAGGTTGACACAGTAAAAGGAACTTTCCTCGTAACTCCTTGTTTCATTTTTTAACGAGGTTGATACGGGAAAAAACTATCCTCGTACACACTGATTCATTTTTTAACGAGGTTGACACAGTAAAAGGAACTTTCCTCGTGCTAGCCTGTTTCATTTTTTAACGAGGTTGATACAGGAAAAAACTATCCTCGTACACACTGATTCATTTTTTAACGAGGTTGACACAGTAAAAGGAACTTTCCTCGTAACTCCTTGTTTCATTTTTTAATGAGGTTGATACAAGAAAAAACTATCCTCGCTACATTGATCATGGCTTCCAACTGGAAGAAAGACATGTCAATGGACACACCTTGATCATGGCTTCCAAGAGGTCTTCATCAGAAGGAAGAATAGTTCTCTGGAAGGAATCCATGTCAAGGGACTCGAAAGGGATAAGAACATCGTGTTCAAGTAATCCCATAGAGTTTTCCATGTCAATTACCGGATCTAAATCAACAGTGAGAGGTTCACGTACATCGGTAACTGAAAACATGGGACCAGTTGCCACATAATTAACCCGTGGCAGGGTAGATACCACTTGAGAATCAGGAACATTTAGGGCTGTCATATTATTGGTAGTTGAGACAAGACTAGGGAACGAAAGCTGATCCACGGTCACAATACTGCCATTGTGAGGGAAAGACATCACGCGAAAGAGTGTCGATACGACAACTTTCATTGCATAAACATAGTCTCGTCCAAGGAGTAAATTGAAATCCAAGGGACCTCGAACTACCATAAGATCAATACAGACAGTTTTACCTTCCAAGGTAATAGAAAACTTAGGAAGGATCCCTAAAGGTTCACTAATGGTTCTGTTAAAAGCTTTTAGATTCTGCGTAATAGGTGCAAGCTGAGGGGAACCCAAAGCTTTCCAAACAGTTGAGGATAAAATACTAACAGAAGCACCTTCATCTACCTGAGTACGATGTATGTCCCTACCACCAGCCTTGACAATGATTTGGAAAGGGATGGAGGAAGGAAGACGAGGTTCTGTCAGTCTATTCCAATCAAAGGAAAAGACCTCAGTACTTGGAGGGGGTTCTGTAGAAACAGGTGAAATGCCCCCCGGCATAGAAGAATCTGATGTAACAAGAAGAACCTGAGCGGTATGAAGTTCACTCTCTAAATGGAAAGTGGGATCGACCGAATGTGAAATTGAATCAACCACTTGATCAACTAACGGATCATCAACCTGAGTGACATGAGTTTCACTCTCCAATGGAAGAGTGTGATCGACTGTACTTGAAGTTAGATCAATCACCCTGTCAGTTGACGGTAGGTTGGGAGAAAGTTTACGGTAACCAGTTGGAAATTCTTGCTGTGGAATAGTAAGGTTTTCCAACAATGTTAAGGCTTGATCCATGTGAGGGCAAACGTGAGTTTGATGACTCCCTTTGCATAACTTACAAGGAAACCTAACTTTACCCTTTTTCCCAGGAACCTGACTATCACTGGTTGATGGATCAACGGAAAGTTGATGAGATTTTTCTGACCATACTTCCAAGACCTTTGGAATACCAGGACAATTGACAAGGAAGTGGTCACCCTTACAAAGCCTGCAAGGGTATTTGGGTTTACGTTGCATGTCGGAGTTTTCCTCAACACAACTAACACTTACAGCCATGGTTGGTTGGTTGACCTCTTTCTTATCTTGCTTCTTCTTCTTCTTCTTCTTAGCCTCCTGGTTACTAGCATCAAGGCTTTTACCAGGCGAAGAGGAAGAAATGGAGGAAGAAAAATTAGGCGAAGAAGGTGAAGGGTCAACAGAAGGTTGGTTATGTTGAGATGGTGAACTCTGTGAAGCATTCGGTTGAGGTGGAACAATTGGAGTACTTTGGGCCAACGAAGTTGAAAATAACCATATTGGTAAACCTATTGTAAATCCAGGTAATGACAAAGTAGCCATATAAGGAGGACCAACATTTCCAAAGTAAGGAAAAGTACTAGGATTCTCGTTAGGAGGGGTTCCTAGGTTGATAAATTCCGGAACATTTGCCATTATATCCAACTTCAGTGAATTTTATTAACAATTTTTAAAACTAAAATTAACAATTCACAATTCACACCTAACAATTAAAATTCACAATTCACACCTATGGTCTCTAAAAGTAAAAACAAACAAATTAACACGCGCTATCAAATCTAGGAGTCAAACCACACACAAACAGTAAGCTCTCCGGACCGAAAACACTAGTTGGTGATTAAGCCCAACCTCGCAGAATCCAGTACAGAAATAGTGGGTGGAACAGTTACCCCGGCAACCTGCTTAATGAATAGACCGGCACAAGTTCCTCCACTTTAACCGTCTCGAAGTGAAGTGAACCCCCCAGAAAATCCAAGTGAGTATAACCGACGTCTGCTCCAGGTACAGTGGGATCTTCCCTCCACCGTCACCTTGGGTAGAATCCTAAAGATTATGGTCACTAAGGTTACCAACGGCAACAAGTACACCTGGGGGAACAGTCTAAACTCCGACAGCACGTAAGGGCAGAGTAGCAAGCTCAATCCCCTTACCGGCTCCTTGACAGTAATCCAAGGTTTACCGATAAGTGACCCCTGGCTCCTCGACAATGGTTAATCCGAGGTTTACCGTTTGTAATACGTACTGTCTGGCGTCGTTCCCAACGAGGGAGGATGGATCCCCTCACTGGTTCGGACACGAGCTCGTGCTTCTCCTTTAAGAGGAGCTTTCCCAGAGTATAAATGCAACAGTTGGATTTATCCTACCACAAGATAAGCTACTTGTTTGGTTTTGTTGTCTTGGAGAGTTAATTACTCACCTATTCCAAGACACTAGCCTGATCTAAATTGGTGTTTCAGAGCCCCAGAAATGTAAAAATTACTAGATGAATTTTAATTAAGCGATGTGTTATTAAGGCTGTTATTACTCAAAGGGGTAAATGGAGACGAAACCAATGGTGTTATGACCCGACTCAACTGAATGCAATCGAATATGATAATGTAATCTTTTCAATTCGATGAATCCTAACTAAAGTAAGGAGAGAGTTTCCATTCACTTCCAACAATGCAAAAAATTGATCACTAAGAGAAAATATAACAAATTCTCTAATGCACTAATTTTATCAAGAAAAACTAATGCAAATCAATTCCAAACCATTTTTTTATTTTATTTTTGTGTAAATTCAAATCAAAGAAAGCTGATCTAAATCTACAATTGACTTTTCAGAATGTAAACTATGCAATTGTAATCTATGCACAATTCACTTGAAAAGTATGCAAATGTAATCTATGCACATTTTTCATTCATATTCCGAAAAGGAGAATTCTAATTATGCAAATGTGATCTATGCAAGAGAATTCTCAAACACAAGATGATTCTAATGTAATCTAAGAACCAATCAAGTGCAAGTCGAGAAAATTGGGTGAGAGTTCCAAAGATCAAAACATAAAAACACTCAAAGGCGATTAACACTCATACACAATTTGTGAAAGGACTGAGAGAAACCTCCAAGTAATGACCAAAGGAAATCAAATCAAGAATTTCTCAAAAAAGAGACTCAAAACACCCAATTGATGAAAGCTTAAAACAGGAATGCTAATGAAACAAGCTTAGGTGAAGATCTTTGACAAGAGACTAATGAATCTGGGCAGTAAAAACTAAGAAAAAACAAAAACTAAGAGCAAAAATGCAAAAAAAATGGAATTTTCTCAAATTTTAGCAGGGGACGCAGGCAACCCGTTAGAACAGGTGCGGGCCCGCACTGTGCACACAGCAACAGTGCGTCCAGGGACGCACTGTGCAATACTCAGAGGGTGCGTCCTACTGGAAAATTCAAGAAAAACCAAAATGAATCTAACCCTAAGCTAACCCACCCAGAGACAAGGTCACAGAGCCAAAACCAGAAAAATAAACCAATTTTCTCAAAGCAAAGTTCACACAAAAGAAAAGACTCTTCTCATCAATGGAATCTATCCCCAGCGGAGTCGCCAATTTGTCACACGGAATCAGTCAAGGGTGCGGACACAACTGACCTTCCTAGAAGTCTAAGACATTCTAATGACAAACAAAACAAACTGGAGCTATCCTTCTCTAAACATACATTATGATATGAGAAATCAAGTGTTTCGTTCTTACCTTTGTCCAAACGCTGTTGTAGAAGTCCAAGCTTTGTTGATCTGGATGAGCTCCTCCTTTTCTCCAAAACCTGCAATCACCAACAGTCAAACAATTAAATAGCACCTGATTATAACATAAAACAAAGCATATTCAACACATAGACCAAGGAGTACATGAAATAACCCATTAACAACAAGTTATTGAGAAGAATGGACCAATTTGCATTAAAGGTAATCAAAAGGAACCATTACAACCTGAGCCTTGGTGTTGTGCAAGCTCCTTCCAGGGTCCACAAGAGTCTTCCTCTACTTTGACAAAGCTCACCCACCTCCAAATAGAACAAGTAAAGATGACAATCTCTCCTCACAAGCTTCTAAATGGGAGTCCTAATTCCTGCAGCATTTACCCTTAGAAATCTATAGCTTTCAACCTTCTTCCTTCTGGCTCAATGCCTCTTTTTATAGTGCTCAAGAGGAAGTTAATCAGGTCCACCATCAATGGGATAGTCCCCCTCTTTGGATGGGATCACTCCCTTATTGATGGGATAAGTTCCTCTTTGATAGGAGTGCATGAACCATCTGGAGGCGCTCAATACACATCAAACAACCTTCTAGAATGCTCTAGAAATGACCACAAGTAAGTTTTTGAAGATAAAACTTGCGCATTTTAACCTTTTCAGAGGGACGCACCTGCCCCTTTAGATACAGAGCGTCCTTGGACGCAGACCTTATGAACAAAAGGTGCGTACCCGCAGGCAAGGCTTGAGAGAACCTGCGTACCCAGAGATAAACATGTTTTATAAAGACTTTCTCTCTTTCTTGGAGTTTGACATGAATAGTAGAGGCATAAGACTTGCTCAAAAGGGTAGTATGACTGTTGATTGAGCCATACCGACTGTAAATAGCCATGGTGACATTTTTTAGTGTAACAACTAGCCATACGAGGCATTTCATCAAACATATCACACACATGTAATCTACAGGTGTAATCAATAGAATTAAGTGTAGGGATCTCGTACTTACCTGAAAATCGTTATGAACCATTGTTCCCTCATGCCATTTTCTACATTACAATTTATTAGGTCATAAACACATTATCCATTCACATATAAGTAAAAACATGCTGAAATCCATACATAACTAATGTCCTAAAATGTGCATATAACCAGCATAATAGGAATAGAAATACAATCAAAATATCAGCCATAAAATCCATAAATACATCAATACCTTTACACATGAAAACCAAGGGAATGTATTTCTCATTAATGAATGCAATGAACCAACGGACATGGGACTACCAAGTTCCAACCAACCATAGAATGGCTGAGCCAAATCTCTCTTCATCCATTCATCCTCGTGCCATATTCCAAGAATGAATGTGGGATCTCATTAAACACATCAATCAAAACCCATCCATGGCTTCTAGAGGCCATCCACCTCAACCCATCAAACAATGATTCCACCTCACGGTCGGACATCACAAAACCATCATCAGATTCGTCTCTATCCAAGCCTTCCAGGGCTCTAGAGTGTTTTTCCAACCAAGGCTCCAGGACTAGTAAAACCAAGGGCTCCAGAGCATTTGTCCAACCAAGGCTCTAAGACTAGTAACTCAACCCAAGCTAGTACAGGGCTCTAGAGCGTTTGTCCAACCAATGCTCTAGGACTAGTAACTCAACCAAAGCTAAGGAAACATGAGAACCAACCAAAAACAAGAAATGAAAGTAAACCCACAATCACCATGGATATCTAGGACATGTCATGGCTAGGAAATCCATTGTCAATCCAGGCAATCCTCCATGCCAATGACATATCAAAACTAAGAAACCACATGCATATGCCATGCATGCCAAAACTAGTGAAGAAATCATACATGCAACTCATTGCCTACAAGAAAATCTGATGTAGCTACTGATGTTGATGCCTTATTGTGCTTTCCTGCTCTTCCATTTCCTTATTGCTCCAAAAATCCAAGTATGACACACCCTACAAGAGTGATCCAAGAAAAATCCTAAGTATCCAAGAGTATGAGAGAGAGAGAATAATGAGAGAGAGCTCCAACACTGAACTGACAAAAGGTTACCCACTGATTCTCAGAAGCCTTTTTATGAATGAGGCCTATATTTTTTTCATTTTCCATTATTTTCCTCCATTTTCCTCCTCACATGCAACATGTGACATTTCACCTCCTTTTTCTCCTAGTTTCCATTATTTTCATAAATAAATGTGCAAAAAATTCCTTTTTTCCCTTAACCATTGCCTTTGTCAATTTCCTTAACCATAAAAAACCAAATGAACACCCCCTAGGATGTCTTTCCCAACATTCAATCTGGAATAAGTGTCCTAGTCATCTGTGGTTATTGTTTTTAACATTTATTACATTGAATTTTTACTAGGGCTATTACAGAACCCTCCCCCTTGGGGGACACCGTCCTCGATGTTCAATCACACATATACCTCAAAAACCTGCTGAAAGAAGACATACTACTTATGGAGATTTATAACACAACTCGATGTAGTATTTACAATGAAATATCTGCTCAAGAGAAGAACATCATGACAACATGACAACATACCACATAGTGGAGCTTTATAACACATCTCATTACGATATTTACAATGATCATCCTGCTGAGTGCCAATCCATATGACATCATAACATCATGATAACATAACCACATGATATCATAATAACCTAACAACATAATCATAATAACATAACACCCATACCACATAGTGGAGCTTTAAAACAGAACTCATTACGATATTTACATCCGTACACGGGTGTACATATAGCAACATCATCAAAATATATATATCAAAACATATGCCAAATCATATATCAAAACATATATCAAACATATACTAACATCATATCTAAGCATATATATCGAAACATCATATAACATATATCAACCATCATAAATCATATATCGATCACCATAAAGCATATACTAAACCAACATAAAACAAATACTAAGCCACCATGAAGCATATAGCAAGCCATCATAAGAAAATAATAACTACCATAAAACAACTACCAACCACCATCAGCAATTACCAAACCACCATACCAAAGCAAATTTGCCTCAACTGGAAAACAAGGAAGGATACATGGCCCGCATTTGATTCACCATCTCCCATGTAGCTTCATCGGGCCCAAAGTGCTTCCATTTCAATTTAACTTGCTCTATTGCTCGGTTCCATAGCATGAGCACCTTTTTCTACAATATATAATGAGGCTCCAGTTGTAATTCTCTATCTAGTTCCACCTACAATACAGACTAGTCAATCACATGATCAACATCTTTAACATACTTCTTAAGCAATGAGACATGGAAAACATCATGGACTTTCACTGTCAGAGGCAATGCAATTCAATAGGCTACTAGCCCAATCCTCTCAATGATATTGAAGTGATCTGAAAATTACTCGTGAATGATTTCAGTTAATTAATGAAGGTATTACAGACCCACGTGCTGGGGTGTGCCTATGTTATTTTAAGCAGTGGATAGATAAGATTGCGAAATACACAGGCACTTGAAACAATAAGAGAAACACAACAAGCAAATACAAAACACAACAAATTTAATAAGGAGTTCACCCAATCCTCCTAGGCTACGTCTCTTGGTCCAGCCTTTAGTGGTGGCCTTTCTATTGTGTCTTAAAGCAGAGATTTTACAATAAGGAGCTCAATTTGAGTCTCACTTAACAGAGAGTGATTAGTAGGATTGTACTTGGATCCCCCAAGTCTCTGGAGTACACAGACTCCCCTTACTGAATCTCGACCTCAATTGGTCTCAATGGTATGGGTCCAATTTAGTACTTAATACCTGACAAGAATACACAGAAGAGTTGCTTGAACCTCTCAAGCCTTCTCTGGAGTTCACAGACTCTCGACTCTCTCTGTTCTGTCTGCTCGATGGTGCCTTTGCTCCGCAGGTCAACTCGGCTTCTCTGTTCTCTGCAATTCACTTCTTTCTCTACTTTTGTTTGCTCTGCTCTTTGTCTGTTTGTGGCTTAAAGCCAATCTGCTCCTTGACTGTTCGTTTTTGCTTCCTGGGTCTCTAGATCGCCTGCCTCTATCTGCTAGAATTCCCCTGCTCTGCGTCATCATCGTTGTGTAACGCTTCACTGAGAGGTGGCCACCTGTTTCCCCACAAACGGAGTGTCAGTTCTCTTTGAACGGTCGTTATTTCCATTACTTCAAGATCACCCGTGCAACTGATTCCTCTACTAGCTCAGCGGTCATGTCGGACCTCAAATCTAATGTACCTTACTCTATTTCCCTGTCAAATTCAGTCTTCCATCAGGTTGATTCTCCGCCGTTGATCTGGAGCCTCCAGATCCTACATTCTCTGTCTATATCACGCGAGTAAGTTTCTCGACCATTACTCACGCGATGTAAGTGGTTTTCTCTCTCATCCGCTGGACGCATGTCACCCAGTGTGTGGCATCGCGCTGAACTCGGCCAAACCCGCTTACCACTCAAAGTGCACACGATATCCTGCAAGTTTCAGACGTGGGACCCGCCTTCTGACGGTTTCCGCACGGTTTCCTATTTTTCTCGTGATCAAGCGCTCAGGGCTTTCCTTTACTGAGAGTTTTACCCTGCGACACGTGATTAGCGCTTTGCGCTAATTGCGTATCAAAAACTACCTCTGTTTTTGGATTTGGGCTTCCGATTGCCAATTTGCATCCATGCGTGGTCTCCATGGGCCATCGGTCAGTGCGCTTTGACCGAGGGTCCTCGTTGTTCTGTGTTGGCCACACATTTCCATTGTCCAGAGGTCTTTTCTGATAAGCTCGTCATTCATAAGATTTTGAAGCCTGACATAATTTGAAACAGTCATGGAAATGTTTAAGGATCTGATTCGGATCACGGCCTTCCTACTGAAAAAGCTTTTGGACCACCAAAAGTTAGTTTTCAAGCATCGACTAAGTGAGGGTATAGTTGTCTCACTTGTCCAATCTCTTTCCATTTTTCACTGCTTGGCTTTGAACCCTTGAGTCCAATCCTGAGGTACTCAACATCTCCCCTACGTATCATCCTCACCTTCCTGTCCAGAAATGTTTCTTCTTGCAATTTGTTGAGATATTCAGGTAATAGATCATCAATAGAAGGCAATTGACTCTACTCTTTGGGATCTTCAATTAATGAAGGTTCAAATACTCTCAAGCTATTTGCATTGATGACTGAGTAGATGTGCATGTAAGCTGGTAAATCAAGGTGAAAATCATTCTCATCAATTTTCTCAGGTATCTTGAAAGGTCCATACCTTATTGGCTTAAGATTTTTACCTTCACCTTGCATTCTATCCTTGCTGATATACAACCAGAATTGATCACCAACTTGGAAACTATGCTCCATCCGATCCTTGTCATGCCTTGCCTTGTATTTGGCTTGGCTCTTTTCCAGCTGTTCCTGTACTGCCTGGTGAATCTCTTGGATTTTCTCAATGCACTTGGTTGCCTTGTCCACATCATGGTGTCCATCAACTGTTATGTCTTTACCAAAGACAAAATCCAAGGGAGACCTTGGTGTGAAACCAAAACAGGTCTCAAAAGGAGATCTCTGTGTAGAAGAATGTTTTGCTTGGTTGTAAGCATGCTGCACATAACACAAATGTTCGTCCCAAATTTTTGGATGCTTGCTGCAATAGCCTCTGAGCAACTGGATCACTGTCGTGTTGACTACTTCTGTCTAGACATCTATTTGTGGATGAAACGCTGTGCTTTTCTTCAGTTTGGTGTCCATCAGTTCCCATAGACTCGACCAAAATTTCCTAACAAATCGGGTGTCTCGATCAGATACAATGGAAGTGGGTAATCCAAAATGAACCCATACATGATGAAAGAACAACTTTGCATTTTGTTCAGCCGTAATTTGTTTATTACAAGGTATCAAAATACACATTTTGCTGAACCTATCCACAACAACATATAAATATTCATGACCTTTCCTAGATTTAGGCAGTCCTCCAACAAATTCCATGGAAACACTTTCCCAAGGATGAGAAGGAATTGGCAGTGGAGTGTATAAGCCTAGTTTTCTATTGCTGGGCTTGCTTTTAGCACACATGGTACACCCTCTTACATATCTAGAAACTGTCTCGTTCATTTTTGGCCAACAACAAAATCTTTGCAGCTGTGCAACCGTTTTACTTACCCCAAAGTGACCTGATATTAGAGAAGTGTGTGCTTCTCGAATTATCTTTACTCTTTCAGTTTGTGGAATGCATAGCTTCCCACAATGATACAAGAGTCGGTCCTTAACATGATAATCCAATTCTTCTATTCGTCTGCCTTGACTTAAAGTTGCATATACATCTTTAAAATATATATCTTGAGCATATTGTTCAATGTAGCTCTCATGCAGTACTGAATTATGCTTAAGTATAGTGGATGCATTTATAATAAGTCTAGATAACATATCTACAACTTTATTGTGTATGCCCTTTCTATATCTGATGACTAAATGAAACTGTCGTAGAAAACCCATCCATCTATAGTGTCTTGATTGTTGCAACTTAGTTTGGGAGTGTAGATATTGAAATGGTTGATGATCAGTATGTATAACTGTCTCTTTTCCCATCAAGTAATGTTTCCAATTTTTCACACTCTATACTAATGCATACAATTCTTTATCATATGTGGGTTAGTTAACTACTGTAGAATTAAATGTCTCATAATGATAGCATATGGGTTTACCGTGTTGTATCAACACTGCTCCCATGGCATAGTCATTGGCATCTGTTTGGATCTCAAATGGTCTTTGAATATTAGGTAGTGCTAGTACTGGCACTATACTAATCTTTTCTTTCAAGGTGTTGAAGGCTTTCTGTTGTTTTCCTCCCCACTAAAACACCTTGTTCAATCCTGTTAAAGCATGTAAGGGAGCTGCAATTAAGGAAAAGTTAGAAATGAACTTTCTCCAATATTGTGCTGCACCTAAGAAGCTTCTCTCTTCTGTAGTAGATTTGGGTTTAGGCCAGTTTATAATGACTGCAACTTTATAGGGATCCATCTTCAATTCACCACCCCCTACTATATGATCCAAATAATTCAAAGATGTTTTGCTGAATTCACATTTTGAGAGTTTAACATAAAGTTTTTCTCTTTTCAAAACATCTAGTGTCTGCTTAACATGCTTTAAATGTTCTTCCCACGTTTTGCTAAATATAAGAATGTCATCTAGATATACAATAACAAAATCATCAAGAAAAGGTCTGAGTACATCATTCATTATTCTCATGAAAGTAGCAGGGGCATTAGTTAAGTCAAAAGGCATAACCAACCACTCATACGATCCCTGCTTTGTTTTGAAAGCAGTATTCCATGCATCTTGTTCTGCAACTCTGACCTGATGATATCCACTATGCAAGTCTAAGTTGGAAAAATAAACAGCTTCTTTCAGTTGATCTAATAAATCATCTATGCGAGGAAGGGGATAACGATTTTTTATCGTTATTTTATTCAGTGCTCGGTAATCAATGCACATCCTCCACGAGCCATCTTTCTTTCTCACCAAAATGATTGGAGACCCACATGGTGATGTTTTAGGTCTGATGAACCCCTTCTCGAGCAACTCCTGCACCTGCTTCTTGATTTCTACATTCTCTAAAGAGGACAACCTGTACATTCCAATGTTAGGCAATGGAGCATCTTGCTACAAATTAATATCATGCACTATTTCCTTTTTGGGTGGCAGACCTTTAGGTTCTTGAAACAAGATATCATATTCAGAAACAACTTTTTCTAAATCAGCTCGTTGTCTAGCATCACAGCCCTCAAATACATTGGTTTTATCAGGTTTCTTTTCCTTTACAACCATCAACAAAAATTGTTTGCATGAATTTACAATTCGTTTCATCTACCCCAAGTTTATGAGAGTGTAATTATTCTTGAGCTTATGAGCCCTTACAAAGTATTCGATTCCATATTTAATGAGTAGATACTTGTTTTCAGCTCTATAGAAAATAGCTTTTCTATCATAAAAGTAAGGACTTCCTAAAACAATTCCACATATATCCAGGGGAACTATATCTAACTCGACCTCATTTACAAATGCTGACCCAAAAGAAAACTTAAGTTTACATTGTCTAGTCACTTGTAGGCGTGCTTTATCACTTAACCAACCTAATGGGTATGGTTTCTTGTGAGGTGTAGTTAGTAATCCCAACTTATTTACAATTGCTTCAGAAATTAAATTACTTGTGAGCCACTATCAAACAAAGTATCAATATTTTGATGCTTGGAAATAACTCGAATATGGAAAAGCTCATGTCTTTTTCTCTCGTTTTCTTCATCATTAATAGATTGTGCAGAATTAGTAGTAGATGCTTCAGAATTTTTACCTTTTATACCTGTGGCTGCAATGGCCGTTTCATCTCTTGAGTCCGACCCCAAATCTTTCTGAATAGGTACAACAGTCTTCTTCTTCTTGCCCTTGAACTTCTTAGGTCTCAGCGCCAGATGCAGAATCCAACAGTGCTCATCATCATGCCCATCCTTCTTACAGTGAGTGCATGAAGACTTGCTTTTTTGTGCAGTGTTGGCCTTCCTCTCTTTCCATTTCCGTTTTCTTTTCTCCTTATTCTTGCTTGCAATGGGCTTGGATGATCCTCCAACTTCTGGGTTTGCATTCTTTCCTCTAGCTTCTAGATGCGTAGCTTGAACAGATACCTCATCTATACTAGTGGGATTAAACATGAGGATAGTGTGCCTCATGTAGTTGTGTAGACCCCCTATGTACTTCAACAGAGTCTCAGGTGACTCTAATGAAATTCCTAGAAGCAAAGCTCTCTTCTAAATTCTTAGGTGTAACCCTGTACACTTTTCCCTTTCAATTGTTGAAGATTTTGCAAACTCATCATGGCTTGCTGCATGTAAGCTAGTGGATAGAATTGTTTTTTGATTGTAGAAACAAATTCACTCCAGACAGAAAGAATCTTACCATGTTTCTTCATGTCAACTTGGGTCCTGCCTTCCCACCATACCAAGGCAGTGCCTCCGAGGCGTAGGCTGGCCAGCTGAATCTTACTCTTGTCTGAGTCAATACTTTGCACTTTGCAATAAACATCAATTTGTCTGATCCAATTATCCAGCTTCTCTGCATTTAGCTCTCCATCATATATTGGTAAATCAAATTTAACATCTAATTTAATCAAAGATGTCTTCTTTTTATGTTCAGGGCTATTAGGAGGTGTGAGAAAGCTTTCTTCTTTCCCTTTTCCTTTTGAGTGGTCATGGAGGAGAGATTCTTCTTCTCCTTTTTCTTATTTGGAGCCTGATGAATCTTCATCTTTATGTTTCCTGAAGTCCTTATACATTTCCTCTACCATGGACCTCATGGCCAGGAAACTATCTATAAATTGGGGATCTGGTCCCAAGGGAATTTCTTCTAACATTTTCTTCTAAGGATAGACTCTTCCAATCTCTAGGTTAGTTTCGACCAACTCTCCTTCTCCTAATTTAAGCTTTGATCTAGTTAGCATTCAACAACAAAGTCCATTACAAGCTTGTCTAACCTTAAACAACCTAGAAGCTCTGATACCACTTGATCTGAAAATCACTCGTGAATGATCTCACTTAATTAATGAAGGTATTACAAACCCATGTGCTGGGGTGTGCCTATGTTATTTTAAGCAACGGATCGATAAGATTGTGAAATACATAGGCACTTGAAACAGTAAAAGAAACATAGCAAGCAAATACAAAACACAACAAATGTAATAAGGAGTTCACCCAATCCTCCTAGGCTACGTCTCCTAGTCTAGCCTTTAGTGGTGGCCTTTATATTGTGTCTTAAAGCAGAGATTTTACAATAAGGAGCTCAATTTGAGTCTCACTTAACAGAGAGTGATTAGTAGGATTGTACTTGGATCCCCCAAGTCTCTGGAGTACATAGACTCCCCTTACTGAATCTCGACCTCAACTGGTCTCAATGGTATGAGTCCAATTTGGTACTCAATACCTGACAGGAATACACATAGGAGTTTCTTGAACCTCTCAAGCCTTATTTTGAGTTCACAGACTCTCGGACTCTCTCTGTTCAGTCCGCTTGATGTTGCCTTTGCTCCGTAGGTTAGCTCGGCTTCTCTATTCTATGCAATTCACTTCTTTCTCTACTTCTGTCTGCTCTGCTCTTTGTCTGTTCATTGCTTAAAGCCAATTTGCTCCCCGACTGTTCACTTCAGCTTCCTGGCTCTCTAGATCACCTGCCTCTGTCTGCTGGAATTCCCCTGCTCTGCATCATCATCGTTGTGTAACGCTTCACAGAGAGGTGGCCACCTGTTTCCCCACGAACAGAGTGTCAGTTCTCTTTGAACGGTCATTATTTCCATTGCTCCAAGATCGCTCGTGAAACTGATTCCTCTACCAGCTCAGTGGTCATTTTGAACCTCAAATCTCATGTACCTTAGTCTATTTCCCCGTCAAATCCAGTCTTCCATCGGGTTGATTCTCCGCCGTTGATCTGGAGCCTCCAGATCCTACGATATCCTTCTATATCACACGGGTAAGTTGCTCGACCGTTACTCATGCAATGTAAGTTGTTTTCTCTCTCATCCGTTGGATGCATGTCCCCCGGTGTGTGGCATCGCGTTGAACTCGGCCAAACCTGCTTATCGCTCGAAGTGCACATGATATCCTACCAGTTTTTGGTGTGGGACCCGCCTTCTGATGGTTTCCGCACGGTTTCCTATTTTCCTCATGACAGAGCGCTCGGGGCTTTCCTTTACTAAGAGTTTTGCCCCGCGATACGTGATTAGCGCTAATCGTGTATCAGAAACTGCTTCTATTTTTGGATCTGGTCTTCCGATTGCCAATTTGAATCCATGCACGGTCTCCATGGGTCATCTGTCAACGTGCTTTGACCGAGGGTCCTCGTTGTTCCGTGTTGGCCACACATTGCCATTGTCCAAAGGTATTTTATGATAAGCTCGTCATTCATAAGATTTTGAAGCCTGACATAATTTGAAACAGTCATGGAAATGCTTAAGGATTCGATTCGGATCATGAAGGGTTGACAAATAGGTGGTGCCAGCTTGGCACATGATCCAATCCAAGGAGCTATTCTTTGGTTTGATGTGCAAGTACACTTGTTCCCCAACCTGGAACTCCTTGAACAATGTGTTCCTATCTACGTAACTCTTTTTCCTATCCTTTGTTGCCTTGATATTATTATTTATCACCTGCATCTCTTGTTCCATGCATGCCAACATATCTGGTCCAATCAATACTCTGCTAACCAAATTTATCCAACTAATGGGAGTGTTACAAGTCCACCCATACAATGCCTCAAAAGGACTCATTCTCAATGACTCATGATAACCGTTTTTGTATGCAAACTCGACCAAAGGGATATACTCTTCCCACTTCCTTTGCTCATGCATTACATACATCCTCAAGATGTCCTCTAACATCCTGTTGACCCTCTCTATCTTTCCATCTGTCTGCGGGTGATAAGTTGTGATGAAGGCCAACTCTGTGCCTAAACCTACAAATAACTCCTTCCAAAACTTGGAAGTGAACTTCGCATCCCTCTTTGACACAATCTTCTTAGGAACACCATGTAGTCTAACCAAGTCTCGGATGAATACCTGTGCCACATCACTAGCTGAGAATGTGGACTTCAACCGAACAAAGTTTGAAACCTTTGTTAACCTGTCCACAATGACCATGATGGAATCTTGATGTTTCACTATCTTTGGAAACCCTGTTATGAAATCCATGGAAATGACCTCCCATTTCCACTCTGGAATCGCGATCGGCTGTAGCAGTCCACCTGGATGTTTGCATTCTGCATTCACTTGCTGATAATTGAAACATCTCACCACAAAATCTGCTACATCCCTTTTCAGATTTGGCCAATAGTAATATCTCTTCACTACTGTGAGTGTCTTCTGATAACTTGGGTGACTTGAATATGGTTTTGCATGAAACTCCCTCAAGATCACCTTCTTGAGATCAATATCATCTGACACATATATCTTGTCTCAGAACCTAACCAATCCATTTGTTGTAAGACAATAGTCCAAGTTCTGTCCACCTACACTTGTACCTGTACCACTACCTATAACACTACTTGTACTTTTACATGTACCATCACATGTACTTGTACTCTACTGCAAACTATGCACAATCTCCATATATCTGACATCCTGTTATCCTGCCCACAAGATCATGTCTTGTAAATATGTCTTGTAAGAGCTCATAACTTCTAAGTGATTCACCTGTATCCATTTACTGAGAGCATCTGCCACCCTGTTCTCCTTACCTTTGATGTACTTGATCTCAAAGTCAAACGCGTTGATCGTGGCCAACCATCTAACCTACCTGACATTTAGATTCAGCTAGTCAAACGAATAACTCAACCCAATGTGATCACTCATAAGCAAAAACTGCCTACCAAGAAGATAGTGCCTCCACATCTTCACTGCATGTATAATCACTACCAACTCAAGATCATGTGTCGGGTAGTTCTACTCATGCTCATTTAGTTTCCAGGACTCATAACATACCACTTGTCCATAGTGCATAAGGACTCCACCAATCACTCTCTTGCAAGCATCTGTACATACTAAAAACTCTTTATCTGGATATGAAAACTGTAGTACTATTGCACATGTCAACAACCACTTAAGCTGCTCAAGGCTAGCCTCACACTCTTCGGTCCATTCAAACTTCTTACTTTTCCTCTGCAATGATGTGATGGGATAATAAATTTACGAGAAGTTATTGATGAACCTCTTGTAATAGCTGTAGAGCTATAAAAAGGGTCTCTTTCACCTCTAATTACCTCACATTAATATGTCAATCCAGGAGCGTTTTTTTATTTCAAAGAGTGTCTCAGTCTGAGGCTATCATTTGCCAGAGCAATGCTAGTAGTACAGTGTTCAGAAATGCAAGAGTAAATGGATGCTTTTCTACGGCTTAACTACTTCAAAAGAGTAAATCACACAATCAAAATACTAAGCAACTTATCAGTCAAGGGTTTAGTAGCGATAACCCATCCCTTTGGAAACTGATGGAAAAGGAAATCAGAGAACAGATCGTGGATCTCGGAGCCAGACAGTAAATTCTGAGGCTCACTATAGCCTTAGATCGTCTCCCACACCACAAATGCCAGTAAATGGAATGGCAGATAAGAAAATGGAACAACAAATAAGAAATCGAACAGCAAGTCTGTAATGGAACAACAATTCTTAAATGGAACAACAGCTAAGAAATAGAACAGCAACTAAGTCTCACAAGCAGTAACAAACTTAATCTATCAAATCAAATGCATTAATCATAATCAAACGACAATCTTTCACTCTTAAGGCAGATCGAACAACACACACCAATGGAACAACACTGATTACTGATAAGTTATGGAACAACGCTTGAAAGCCATATACGCACACAACACACTTAAATAGTAATCTGATCTAAGCATCAATCTCAGTTAGAAGGAATACGACTGTGTTTCAAAATAGAACAACATTGTTCATCAATTCAACAATCGTAAAGAACATAACTCCCAAGATGAATTCCGTAACGTGAATGTACAACACAAAAGCTCTGTAATGGAATAGTAACAGTATTCTGTTGAGACTAATAATATTAGATCAACTCTGAAAAGAACAGTAATATGATGCAGAGTCAATACAATAGTTTTGTCCGTGGAAACCTTAATGAATTAAACATAACAGAGCATGTGATGTAAACTTATAAAACACATCAGATTACCAAATAACGACGATAAGAAAACCACACATAAACCAACGTAATAATACAGGAGCAAGTGTCCTCCAGGGCTGGGCCCTTAGCCTCCAGGGGTACACCGCTTGAGGTTAATCCAGACTCAGAGATGAAGTAATCACCAAGTTTGTATTAATGCATAAAGCAAAATTACAACAAACCATTTATTATCGAGACTCGATGATCAAAGTTTTGATCTTAAAAGAAATTACATGAAAACATAATCATGTCTAACTCTCACTCGAGCTAACAGTGCTGTCCCTTTTTATAAGGGTGACGGTGGAGATGTCTAAGTGCAAAGATAGATAAAACAACGATCCCTCAGGATCAAGGATCCTGAGGGATTCGCCGAACCGTTAATCCTCAATCATTTCTTTTCTCTCCTGCGCCGAGCTGGTATCTCCACCTCCTTTTCTGGGCCAATTCGCTTTGATTTTCTTTTCCTTGTTTGCATTCGGTCCCCCGTCAAAGGGGCAACGGTTATCTCATCCTTGTCCTTCCCTCTGGAAAGACAACTTCTTGTTTTCACTCCTCCCTGCATAAGGAAATGACAATTGTCAGCGTTTTAGTTTTGCATATTAATCTCACATATTTTGTTATAATCCTCTATTGTTTTCCAAGTTCAAGATGCAAAAAGGTGTGCAAGTTCTACTGAAAAGATACTGGAATAATCATCAAAAATATACCTTTTTTAGTACTCCACAATAGCCTACCAAACCCATGAAAGATCTCACCTCATCCACACTCTTAGGAGCTACCCACTCCATGATGGCCCTTATCTTCTATGGATCTACTGCAATTCCCTCCTTGGAGACAACATGTCCCAAGTAGTTTACCTCTGTCTGAAAGAAACTACATTTGTTGAGATTAGCATACAACTGATGCTCTCTTAACAACCTCAACACTGCTACTAAGTGTTTGGCATGATCTTCCTCATTTTTAGAATATACCAATATATCATCAATGAACACAATAACAAACTTATCCAAATATGGACACAAAACATTATTCATCAAACACATGAATGTAGCTGGAGCATTCGTCAAGCCAAATGGAACAACAACAAACTCATAATGCCCATACCTGGTCCTGAATGCAGTCTTGTATATGTCCTCCTCTTTGATGCATACCTGATGGTATTCAAATCCCAAGTCAATCTTTGAGAACATTGTTGCTCCCTTCAGCTGATCGAACAAGTCATCAATCCTTGAAAAAGGATATATGTTCTTGATAGTCACTTTATTAAACTACTTATAATCAATGCATAATCTAAGGGTACCATCTTTCTTCATCACAAACAAGATCGGTGTGCCCCAAGGTGATACACATAGCCTAATGTACCCCTTGTCCAACATTTCCTTGAGCTGCAACTTTAACTCAACCAACTTAGGTGTGCTCATCCTGTAAGGTGTTTTCAATGCTGGAGCTGCCCCTGGCACTAATTCAATAGAAGATTCTGCCTCCTTATGAGGTGGAAACTTTGTAATGTCCTCAGGAAATACATCCTTGAACTATTGTAAAATCGGGTACTTGTTCAACACATCTTCATCCACAACCTCCTTGCTCTTATCACTAGATATATGTACTGCAAATAGATTGCACCCTTTCCTGTGGCTATGCTTTTCTTGCATAGTTGTTACCATCCTAACTGATGTGGTTGTCTTCTTACCCTACAAGACTCTTGGTTCCCTGTCATCATTAACACACTCAATATATTTGTAATAGTAGTCAACCTTGGTTTTATGTAGATACAACCAATCCATGCCCAATAACATACTATATGAAACCAACGGTATAAATCCAAATGTGTTGTGGTAGTCATACCATTTAAGTCAAATGCGCAAGCTCTTACCCAATGATGAACTCGCTTCTTCGTACATGTATCCAAATGAACTAACCAAGACTCTTCATACAACTCCTTATTCAATCCACACTTATCCACTAAGTTAGGACTAACATAACTATAATTATATCTAGGGTCAACCAAAATAGAAATAACTTGATCACAAAGCTTTCCGTCCATCTCAGTGATAGATGCCTGATTCTCTACCTGCTTGTTGTCCACGACTGCATAGATAAGAGGAATACTATTGCCTAAATATCCAACGGTTCGTGCCTCCTATGCACTGAATATATGAGGTCTACCATTCTGATGCTGCAGATAATCTATCCTAAGGTGATCTTTTCCACAAGTCCAAAAATTCACATGCTCCTTACTCTGCTCCTGAGGTTGATGTCGATGTCCTCTATCTGATGCATTGAACTTCTTAAGTGGTGCAACATTCTCCTTGTTATATGTACCCTATGGCCTTGCTCGCTTTTTATCCCATTTTCCTTTGTTATTTACATTACCTCTCCAGTCTGGCTTAGTCTCAATTATGTTCTTTGATTGTTCATAGCAATGCTTTAGCTTTTGAATGGCCTCCTCCAATGATCTAGGATCATCGAACTCAATCCTATCTTTGAATGCAACCGGTAATCCACTAATGAATCTTTGAATCTTAGCCTTCTCCTCCTTGAGGTAAGGCACATATCTCAATAGTTCCAAGAACTTACTGGTGTACTCATCATCTGTCATGGATCCCATCTTTAGTTCATAAAATTATTTTTCCATGTCATCAAAGTATCTCTCTGACAAATACTTCTTCTTGAATAGTTGCTCAAATTCACTCCAAGTCAGATCTTCCTCATTTATGTCCCTGACATTCTTCACGTCTTCCCACCAGATGTCTACTTTACCTTTAAGACTAAAAGTAGCCACTATAGTTTTCATGTTCTCTGAGTAGTCATGCAACCTAAAAAACTTCTTCATACCAAGAAAACATGCCTCTGCATCCTGTGATCTATCTATCTCTCCATCAAAATTAGGTGGCTTTTCCTTCTTGAACTCATTCGGCAAGTATCCCACATCATCCCTCCTGTAAGGATGATACCGATGATGATCATAATTCCTATCTGAATCAGAACTAGAATCATATATGTGTCTATACCTCCTCCTCTCTGGAGTGTCCAAAAATATACCATCTCTAATTGTATCATCTCTATCTGATCAATGACCACCATGTGATATATTACCATATGTGCCATTAGTTTTATCTTCCTTCTCATGACTGATCTGTAGTGGTCCTTGTTGCTGCAAATTAGATAAGCTCTAAAGCATTACTGCATTCACCTTTGCTAAATTTTCATGTGACTATATGATTATGTCATTATCTGCCTTACAAATCCCTATCCCCTCCTTTAGGATTCTCAGTGTCACTACCAAGTTGGAAGAGTTCCCAACACAATACTTCTCTTTGGATTCATAGGGAGAATCTTTGGAGTCAACCATCTTACTAGCCATTTGATATTTGTTCCTACAAGGAAGAATATGTCAGACAAATCAAATCACAACAAACCAATGTACCTTAGTATAACTCGGGGAGGATATCTTATCTAAAATATCACCAAATCAGCGTGATACATGTATAACATAATCATAACAACATATAGACATACACCAATAAACGTATCATCACATAAACATCACTCTAACTAGGATCCATTCATCAATGAAAGGCCATATCAATAATGCATGATATGACCTCATGCATGACAACGACCATTACTCCATTGTACCCATTTCCACATTCAACAACCAATATGCATAAGCAATGCAAAATCAACTACACCTATGCTTAAATGCATGTAGTTGAACATAAGCGATCAAATATTGTAATCAACCTTCAAGCCTGATACATGTAGACCAAATATTCAATAATGTAACCTAACATACAAGTATGTACGTAGGAACCATAAAATCAACATGTAAGTGACATACAATCCATACACAGTCAGTCACATACTTATGACAATGCATTTCATGAAATCAATATCAAATTATCCATGATAACCATACTACAACCCTAATAAATTATCAAGCAAATATAACAAGTATATAAGTGTAAGAGACACACATGCAACTCACATGCATGCATGACCAACACATAGCCCATCCATTCCGAGGGGTGAACCATGCTTTGATACCACTCTATAACACCCTCGCCCACATCTACCAAAGCAATCGGCGAGCCGAGGTAAACATGTGATGAGAGGCCACTATGATATGATTCGACCTCCTAAGTCACATTAAGGAAGTGGAACCGATTGAAACACACCATACAAACATTCAACATCATCAACAGAACCCTCAGAAGACAAGTCAGACACTCAAACAGTCCGTCCCTGGGTCCCACTATTGTTTTAGGTCTCTTGGGCCATAGTCACTCTCATGCTATGGGCAAGGGAGCGACCAACAACCTAAAGTCACTCTCACAGGCCTACCTACCAGCGACTGTGGACCACAATTATTAATGTTGTGCTAGCCATCCCAGGATTTAAGCCACTTTTTCAGGCTCAAAGCCTAGGACACTGCCCAGAACTGATTTGTCTCTTCAAATCGGTAAAGTAACATGGAAATGAAAGTACTAAAGAAAAGACTTGTTCAAGACCTTGATTGGATCCCTACTAGCCATGACATGCATTTCAAACATATCATAGACATGTAATCTATAGGTGTAAACAACAGAATTAAGTGTAGGGATCTCGTACCTATCTGAGAATCTCTATGAACCATGTTTCCCTCATGCCATTTTCTGCATTATCATTTATTATGTCATAGACACATTATCCATTCACATACCAGTAAAAACATGTTGAAATTCGTAGATAATTGTTGTCATAAAATGTGCATATAACAAGTATAATAGGAACAAAAATACAATAAACATATCAGCCATCAAATCCATAAATACATTAGTACCTTTACACATGAAAATCAAGGGAATGGATTTCTCATTAATGAATGCAATGAATCGACTAGAGATGGGACTACCACATTCTACCCGACTGTAGAATGGCTGAGCCAAATCTCTCTTCATCCATTCACCCCCATGCCATATTCCAAGCATGAATGTGGAATCTCATAAAACACATCAATCAAAACTCATCAAGGGCTTCCAAAGGCAATCCACCTCAATCCATCAAATAGTGATTCCACCTCACGGTCAAACATCAAAAAACCATCATTATATCAGTCTCTATCCAAGCCTTCTAAGGCTCTAGAGTGTTTGTCCAACTAAGGCTCCAGGACTAGAACTCAACCCACAACTTTTATTGGGCTCTAGAGAATTTGTCCATCCAAGGCTCCAGGACTAGTAACTCAACCCACAAAGGGCTCCAGGACTAAAACAAGAAATGAAAGTAAACCCAAAATCACCATTGATATATAGGAAATGGCAAGGCTAGGCAATCCACTGTCCATCTAGGCAATCCTCCGTGCCAATGAAAAATCACAACCAAGAAGCCACATGCATATGCCATGCATGCCAAAACTACTGAAGAAATCATACATGCAACTCGATACCTGCAAGAAAATATGATGTAGTTGTTGATGTCGATGTCTTCTTGCACTTTCCCGCTCTTCCTTTGCCTTCTTTCTCCAAAAATATAAGTATGCCACTCCCTCCAAGGGTGCTCCAAGAAAACTCTAAGTATCCAAGAGTATGAGAGATAGCTCCAACACTAAACTCACAAAAGGTTACACACTGATCCTCATAAGCTTTTTTATGAATGAGGCCTCTATTTTCTTCATTTTCCATTATTTCCTTCATTTTCCTCCTCACATAAAACCTGTGACATTTCACCTCCTTTTTCTCCTAATTTCCATTATTTTCGTAAATAAATGTGCCAAAAATGTCTTTTTTCCTTAGCCATTACCTTTGCCAATTTCCTTAGCCATAAAAAACCAAATGAACACCCCCTAGGATGCCTTGCCCAACAATCAGCTTGGAATAAGTGTCCTAGTCATCCGTGTTTATTGTTTTTAACATTTATTACATGGAATTTCCACCATGGATGTTACACTGTAGCACTGTTGCGCTATAGCTCATGTATCAAGCCTCTCCAAGTCATCAACCTAGATGGTCGTGCCCTTTGCATGACTACCCCGTACACAATGACGCTAAAAAAACTCATCAATATGCCTCCCATGAGGCAACACTGGATGTATCTCCCCTACTACTCCCAAGGGGGGCAATCCTGTCAGGAAATATATGTCTTTGATCGTGAGGTCGATCATGTGCACTTGTACTACAAATGCCTCTTGATTCGGGTCCCAGTAACTCACTATCCTCGATAGCAAGGGCTTACCAGCCTTCATCAAAGGGTTCTCTAAGAAATTCAACATGCCATATCGTGCCAACATCCCTCTCATTGCTTGATTCCTTTGGATCTCAGAGCGGAGGGCCTCAAAACCTTGTTCTTGCCATAATATATTTAACTCTACCATACCTGCAAGACAAACAAAAGACATTCATGACCTGAACTCAGCGTCAGCTTCCAGCAGGTCACCAGTCCTACCCATCTTCTTAGCCCAGAGCACAGTTTTTGCCCTCAAAATTGCATTGAATGCACTTGTGGGCCCATTTTTGTGCTCCAAAGTGTAGATCAAGCCCCAAAAGGTGTGTTGCAGCCGTGAGGATGAGCAGGGGTCCACAACAAATAGCTAAAGCCCTAATATGAAGATCTAAACCACTAAAAATGATGAGTATGGTTAGGCCACCTACCTCCAACTTGCATATCCTGATTTTGATGATCTATTTGTCCATTAGGATCTCCACAAGATTTAGGGCCTTCTCCTCCTCTCCAAATTCTCCATATCTCACTATGCAAATGAATTGGATTTGGAGGCAAAAATCCCTTTTCTAAGAAAAACCCTAGTTTTTTTCGCCGCCCATCGCGACCATACTGTAGCTTCATTTGATGAACTGTCAGCACCGTTGGAATTCTCTCAACGAGTTCTATAATGGGTCTCTCTTTGTTTTTGGTAATTTGAAACTTCACTCAGAAGCCATTTTTTCCATGAGGTATCACTTTACCACCTCTTAAACTGAATCTCTTCATCTAAGACACCCGTACTCTAGTACCACTTTACCTTTGCATTGGTTGAATCACGTTTCGATTTTCATCATGAGTAACCATCATTTACTCATGTTTTCATGGTCCCCACCGGGCCTCCCCCACGTGGCAACATCATCAAGTCAACCTTGTTCAGAACATTTAGATGGGTCACCCTTGTAATTATGGAGTTTATTATGAGTCCCCATTTGAGTCCCGTTACAATGTTTCATTCGTCATCATGTCACATTTCTCCCATTTTAATTATATTTTGCCTCCAGTCCCACTCCATCTTAGACGAACCCCCATTTGAGTCATCGACCATCCCCTCTAGAATCAATTCAGCCACTACCAGGTAAAACACTTTTATTATTCTCTGAAAATGGAAGTCATTAGTCCACCATCCATCTTGTTTCCTTCCATCACTATCATGGTGTTAGTCCATCAGTCACTCTACTATATTCACGTGTGCCTTTGTTAAGGATTCATCATTGCCTTAACTCTAGTGGGCTCTCTTCTATCGACCACAACACATTTATTCCAGAAGAGTGGTCTAGAGGATAGTGTACCTTGGTTCCAGCTTCCATATTTGTTCGTTGCCTCAGATAAGTCAAAGGGACTCATTATTTCCCTTTGACTTGGTTGTTTCTCACATGCTCGACATCTGCTCCTTATCGCACGATTGAGATTCATACACTTGACAGTTCGGTGATCCAAACGATTGTCCCAGTGATTCGCAGGTTTGTGTGAGATGTTTCAAACCTCATGAGGGGATGTCCCTTCAGGTAGCCCCCCACATGCCCAGATGACCATAAATGTTGGTCCAACCTCTGATGCAGTTCCACATATTTGATGGGTTCGGTTTCCGCCTCTTGTAACACCCATAACATGCATGTCTCGTCCAAATGATCCATTCATATCTTCAAAGCCCTTTCCTATTCAGCAGGGCTCCCTTGGTTGTGATCCCACCTCCCCATGTCAACTTGAGGGGCATTGTATCTTATGTACTCAGATGTTATTGTATTTAGGCCTAGCCTATGTTTTTCCAAGCACATTGTGTATATGGGACCCATTGTATTATTTTCTCGCCCATTGATGTCAGTGTATCATGTACTTTGTAGCTCAGTCCCACATTGTTGAGCTCACCATTATTCTTTGTATGTATTTACCTTGACGGGTATGAGTATGCCTCCCCCACCTCATTTGAGATCATGTACTACCACATAAAATGAGACTTCTATCAATTTTATAGGTCTCACCCCCTCCATTATTTGTTCGTCCTTGACTTGCTTCAGTTCTTTCTCTCTCTCTTTGACTCCCCTTTTGGTGTCTCATGGAAGTGTAATCTACATTGTATTTCGGTCATACAATTTTCTCTTAACACTCATATGTATGGGGGCAATTTGTTATCACCAAAAAATGATCACCTAGCCATTTCTAACTAGGTGAATCGAAATACACCATGTAGATTTAATTTGACCGTAGTAAATTCACTTTCATTGTGGAAAATAATTTAGTAAACCACTTTTATTAAATTATTTTCTGATTTAAATAAAAAACCCATGAGAATAATTAGATAAATCATTATTTATTTAATTTTCACTAGGACTGATTATTAAATCATTATTTAATAATTATTCCTTGTCACATTTTACTAAATCCCATGGTAATATTTTAAATAAATAATTATTTATTTAAATTTCCTTATTTATGTTATTAGAATCATTATTAAATCACTATTTAATAATTATTTTGATTTCACACCTTTCTTATTTCTCACGAAATAATTAATAAATCATTTTATTTGTTAATTATTTCTAAATAAAGGTATTTAACCATTTTAAATACCTTTTCCCTCTCCAATAAATATAATAAAGTATTCCAAGTAGTTAGATCTGAATTTGGTTAATAATATTTTATTATTCTCCATTTTTCGAGATTAACTCCATACTTTGCTATAAAAAGGAGGTTTTTTCATTCATTCTTCACCATCATCAACATTATCATCATTTTTCTTGAGCTCCCATTTTGAGTTCTCCACTTTTGTTTTGGTTTTTCACATATTGAGAGAGAGAATCAGTTTCTGAAGCATCAAGGATATCAAAGGACCCATCCCACAGAGTGGGACTTATAGACCAATTTGTAGATCTCCTTTACCAAATGTTATTAATAAAAGATTTATTCATTTAAAATAGTCTTTCCAATTGGGTTATTATACTGGATACTTTATATTGTTTCTTTCTATTTTGGATTATATCTTCTTTTACTGCAGGTTTTCTATTTGTGTTTCATATCTAAGATGACAGTAGCCATCAACTTATTGTTAGGGTCACTCGTCACCCAGTGACTTAAGCGAAGTATTTTTGGTACACCTTCCAAGAATTTTCACACTAACAATCACATACATCAATAGAGTCATCATCATCAGAATGATTGTTTCCCAAGGCTATGGATTGATTGGGATAATCGACTGTGTTTGATTAACTACTGAGATTAATAGATTGAAAATTATCCAAGAATGGAAGCGCACCATATTGACATGTGGGGCTTTGAAGAAGGGAAGAGAGATTAAAATTCTCTTCACTTTCCTCCTCCCCTACTAGTGTAATATGATTGGCTTGTATCTAATCACAATTTGAATTGGAAACTCGAAAATTGGGAGAGCTTGAAGAGCTAGTTGGTGGAGTAGATTAATCAAGAAAATCATGATACGCAAATTCATGACATGTAGATGATAGAGGATGAAAAATTTCCCTTTAATAAGTAACACTTTCAATGGAACTAGATTCAAGATTGATGTTAAGAGTGCCAATGTCATCTTGAGGAATGAAAGGATTAGCCTTCACCCTAGGCTCCATAAGCCACTTTGAGGTTTCTTTCATCAGATTTGAATCATGAGAAGTAGAAGAAGGGTGAAGATATGTATTAGGAATTTGATTTATTGATTTCCCAACTTTATTATCATTGCAAGGAGGCACCCACATTGGGACTGGAAAATGAGGAGGACAAGGAACAAAAGGAGTAATAGTTTCCTCCTCTGAAATTTGACATGTCTCATAATTTACAAGAGTTGGGGAGGTAAAATCATTAGGGGGTTCAGATTCACCGTGCAAAGAGATATGAACCAAATTCTTAAAATTTTGTTTAAATAAATCCCAATCCATGCCTTCTCCTAGAAATTCGTAATAAATGTGATGGAATCGATCGAAAAAATCCTCAACTGATTCATTAGGCTTCATTATTAGTTGATTAATTCTTTTAAGAACTTTCTGGTAATCATACCTATCAAATGATTTATGAATCTCCTTCACAAGTTGGTCAAATGAATGTATAGAAGTAGCGGGTAACGTATGACACCATTGATTAACATGACCTTCAAATGTGAGGGTGAGTAATCTATCCATGACATCCTTCCAATGTATTCTATTAGAAATAGATGTTCACGAAGAGTTAATTTATCCTCTCCATCAAACTTAAATTGGGATAGGTTATGGAAAACTTCTGCAGGGATGGTAAGGTTAATCTGTTTATAAAAACATCTTGGGATTATGATTTAGGGAAGAAACATTTTGAATAAGAGATTTAAAGTGGTCTCAATTGCCACAACATGTCGTCTGGCCCTTCTTCTAGCACCATTTGTTGGCGGTGTTGAAAATTCCTCAACCAAGGGGGTATAATGTGAAATCCCAATTAGAACTCACACCATTTGGAATAGGATCCCCATCAGGACTGTTGGCCTGGTTGACATTTATTCTTATAGATTTTCCTTGGTTTTACATGTCTACAAGAGAGAGAAGCGTGTATGTGTCTTTGCGAAAAAAAAGTAAGTGTGCCTGGTGAATGTTCGGTTGCAGGTGTATTAAGTTTCTTCTATTGTAGAGGGAGGAAAGGTGAGCCTCTTAAAAGAGAGGTAATAGTACCACCCTACTAAAGGCACACACAAGCAAAAAAAGAGAATCGCCTAAAATCAAGGAAAATAGTCCACATAGATGTGGTGATTATTACAACCATTACAACACATTTTCAATAATATAAGCACTAAAATAACCAAAAAAGTTCAACTACTTTAGTACAAGTGGAAAAAACATGAATCATAAACATTCACAGAACAATTGATCAGGTGCTTAGTATTTACCTCAAAAATAAAAGTTTTCAGAATGGCTCGAAACCTAAACGACTGAATCTGACTTGGAAAAAAAATCCTAACGCAACTCGTTTCGCTGAAAGCCAAGTTCGTATGAGAAAGTTATTGTGTTCTGATCGCTTTGCTGAACATGTGAAATTTGCAAAAAAATGACCAGTCATTGCACAGTCAGTAGTTTGTATTGCTGACGTGGCAAGTGAATAGGCAGGGTCAATGGTGGTCAATAGTGAATCACAGTTGGACAAGTGGCATATTTTCATTGGGTTTCAGATTGGTGTGTTGGCATAGTTTGATTGGTTTGTTTTCAGACCAATGAAAGAATGCCATGTGGCAAGCCCAGAGGCCACCATGTGGCACCTCCCAAAGGTCAGGCTCGGTGTAGAGTGACAAAATTTTATGGAGGCGTTGGGGCTCGACCCTGCAACCTCCTCTGAGAAAGACCAAGCACATACCAACTCCGCTACCACCATGTTTCTTACCCCATTAGTTCTCCGCATTTATTTAAAGTTTAACATTGTTGGAATGGGCGGTTAGGAGGCCCAGCCCACAGGCCAACCCTCTGCATGTGAACACCAACCCACAATGCGGTCACCATTAATTTTATCCTCGGAAGACAGTTCAAAAACCATTAACGTTTATTTTCTGGCATATGACCACTCCACCAAGACTGTCGAGTTTATGGTTAATAAAATTGTGGGGTTAGATTATTGCATAAATATTAAAATAATACAAATCGCTAATCGCAAACCGCAGAGTCATGGCACATATTCTAAAAAGGACCATTACAAAACTTGCGATGTGACATATGGCTTCAGAATTAAAGTTTCATGTTGGAAGTTACGATAAAACATTAAGGAGCAGTTATGGTTAAGCCCTTTAAGGATTTCATCCGTGGTGCTATGTACAATATAAGATCTTTGGCATCTAATGCGCATAATTACTTTTGGTTTGTAATTTGTGTATTATCTCCTCTCAAGTTTTTCAACTGTTAAACTCCTCTTTCTCATTGTGCAGAGCTGATCCAGAATCACACAATTGAGCAAGATGTCTAAGAAATCTCGAAAGGAAAAGGCCCCCATTACAATGGAAGAAGGACCAACAAAATTGGTGCTAATTACAGATACCACTTGTCAAGGCCTTTGTAAAATATCATGGGAAGGCATATATGCTTTACTTGAAGTAGAAAATCCAACAGAGATAGAAGAAGAAGCAACAGCTGATGTAACTGACCAAACAAAAAACATGCTCAGTGATTTGGCCAGCTCCTTCCTCCATAGAATAACAGCCCATGCAAAAGTTTTACCATACAATGATCTAGTGAGATGGGTAATCGAAAGTATTAATATAATAGATCGAGCTTTCTTTACAGCTGATGGAAGGATGTTCAAGACATTCAAGCTTGAAGATGTCAAGAAAATGTATCACTTGCCTGATCCCCAGTGACACTACAACAAGGCATTCCTGGAAGCTTTCGCTAGGGAGAACGAGGTAGAGTCAGACCCTATCAAATAGTGGAGACATTTTCCCAACAAGCATAAACATGAATCTTCTGGTATGTACTCTGTGGACTCCTTAGCATCTCCATATTGTTATGCTACTGCTATGGTATGTAGGCTCTTTGGAAGCCATGATTCTGCTAGATTTTCTATAGAAATGGTTCCATTGATGGAAGCAGCAATCAACTTCTTTATTGTGGATTAGGAAACCATTATATCAGATAAAATGGTCAGTCAAATATTATATTATAGAAGGAATAGATTTGTCACCACCCGAGTTGTGCCCCCATTTTATATGAGTGCCTACATAATGGACACAATCTATTTTAATTCCAACTTTCCCATTCTAGGTTGGAAAAGGACCGTTTAGGATCCAACCCCCATCCATATTTATCATAAGCAGTTATGGAAGTCTGACTATAAGAATCATATATACAGAATTTGCCATGGTTTCATTTTACCTGTCCATCAAGCCATCTTTAACAAACCTACTCCTAGGTTGTCTGATGAGGCTAGCATTGACTTAACTTCCATCGATAGTTGGTTCAGGGAGGAGAAGTTCACCTATATTAGGTTTTTTGGCAATATTACAGATCCACATGTCCTTCCACTCTACATTCCAGACAAGCTATTATAGGGAAATAACCTACCAGATAATGGAAAAAGGGATGTCCAGAAACCTTAAAGATTCTAAGAAACAAGTGTGGGCTCCATTTCCCCTCCATTGTGGCACTTACACATTCCATGATTTTAAACATGTTGAGAAAGAAGCAGAGAAAACTAAGGATCCGAGTCTAGCAATGATTCTTAAGAGGCAGTATGATCCAAACAAGGTCACTTTCAATTTCACTAGTTAGGTGAAAATTAGTAAATTTATACATGAGAATGATGAGTTTGATGACTTATTCACTTCAGTAGAGTTATACTCACAAGTAACTCATCTGGAAATATTCAAATTAGGAGCTGAGAAGATGGATAAATTCATGGAATACAGGACATAGAGGTTACAAACATTACCTATGGATTTATTGGATACTACCCTATTGTGGCCAGCAACAACCCCCCTTCTTATTTAGTTTTATCACTAATACTAAATAAGTGGGGACCCTTATTCAAAAAAATAAAAAATCGATTAATGCTTGTATTTCCTTTTTCAATAAAACTTACTATCATAAACTTAGGAGAATACCTTCGAAAAACCTATAAAAACTTAAGTTTTATGATAGGTTGGAATAAAATCACTCCTTAAAGCGCGTCGCATCGCAAAAAGGGTAATAGATGCCTTCCTACAAGCAGAATTCTAAGATTGCGAAATTGTGATGTGAAATCACGCACTAAAAGACACTCATCGCATCGCATGCCTCAAATATCACTTAAAACTGAAATGCCTCAAACCACCGATATGCGATGGCACATCTCGCAAATCGCATTTCGTAGAAAACACATTGAACAGATAAGTGCCACACACAATGGATATGCGATATTGAGATCTACGATATTGCGATCTGCGATATTGTGAAGCAAATCGCAAAATCACCTGATCGCAGATCTTTAGGGCTCGTTGTTCAAAAAAGCTTTTTCCATAACCTGAGGCCCGTTATGCGCATTAATGATAATCAATGAGTTAGTTGGAAATCATTAATGAAATATGGTTTTGATGTTATCGAAGAGCCATTTCACGTAAGGTGGTATATTTTATATGTTTTCCGCATTTAAAGCTTTCCCGTCACCTTTTTCTTATCATTATTCTCACCTCATTTGTAAACTGCAGGAGCGAAGAACAGAGAAGTATACATACAATGTTCAAGATATTATGGGAAAGAAGGGTAAAGCTCTGAGTTCTGAAGATAAATAAATGACGCCCTTGTACATAGACACCACCTGTAACAAAGATGCCAGTATTACTACTTGGGAAGGCATGTACAGTCTACTTGAGGAAGAAGATCCCAAGGTAATGGAGGTTACAGCTACTGCAGGCTCACACGGGTCTTCTGAGGCATCTATTACAGACCTAGCATGTTCATTCTTGCACAGGATAGCGGCGAGGCCCAAAATTCTTCCATACACAGACATGATTAAATGGGTACTAGATAATGCTGATATCACGTATAAAGAATTTAAAGCTCAATCGAACTCACAGAGTCGTTATTTTCACAAAATTTAAGCTTTATATCCTCTAACAAAAAGCGTGCAAGAGGCGAAAATAGAACGAGGGAAGCCCGAATCGAGAAACGGAGGCAGTTTCTGATGCGCGATTAGCGCCTAGTGCTAATTGCACATTGCCAGGAAAAACCCCTCAAGATGGAAAGCCTCTAATCTCTCAGTCGCCTGTAAGACCGGAAATTTGTAGAAAAAAGTGCTAAAGGTGAAAGGCAAAACTTGAACTCAAGTATATCATCAAGTGGTATGTAGATATCCACCGAATGTACAACATCTACAGACAAACTGGAGACAGAAGGCTCAAGAAAGGGCAGAATCAATCAAAAGGTTAACCAAGTTGAACTGGGATTCTTACTGGGCATACTTGGTAAAACCACACAGCCAGTGCATGACTCTCGAATGTATCATTAATTCTGCCGAGAAGATGGCACCAGTTCTTGCCGATTCCATTTTCGTAGGACAGCTAAAATTGGAATTTGGCCAGCCAACTCTCCTCAAGCAAATGCTGAATTCTTGTGACTACAAGGAACAGATTCATAGATAGTTAGTTATTAGTTTTAGTTTTAATTTTGCTTTATCTTTTTCCTGAAATGAGGATGGTCATTTAAACCGCATCCTACATTTTTGTAATAAATTATTTTTAGATTTAGTTAGTAGTATTTAAACCCTTCTCATGAATTTAGAGAAGGGTCCTGAAATTTGTCAAAAACTTGTCCTCAGAACATGCACTTTTGCACCCTTTGAGGAAGTTTTGATGAATGAATGGAACATGATTTATTGATATCTACATTTAATATCTATTACTGATGTTGCACTTTTGTACTCTTAGTGGATGTTGGATTAAGAAGAGATAAATCATTATTGCTTGAAGCCCATGAGTAGAACTAGTTATAAATGGTAATTTTATCTCTTAACTGTTTCTGCTTATGTGTTAAGGTGATATTCATGTTCAGTTATTTATGTATGAATGCGTGAATGCTTGAGTTATCATTTGGCACTTCTGTATGGTGATAGCTATTTATTTATATTTAATATATGAGTAACTTATTATGCGATATGTTTTTCACAACTGTTTCATCTAACTTTTTATACGAAATGGTTTATCTTTATTGAATTATTTTCTCAAAGCAGTTGATTGATCTTTATTACCAACTGTTATTTGAAATCAATTTAGATCACATAACGAAAAGATTACATCTCAGGTTAGTTTAGAATTATATATTTCTGTTTATTAGAATACAATTACATTGTTGTTAGATTAGATTTAGAAAAAAATCATTTTACTTAGGAACTATTAGGAAGTAAATATCAATTCTCAACTCACACACACATATATTGGGAAACGGGTCCCATATCCCTAGTCGAACCCACTATACCAAACGGAAAAGGAGCTGCTAACCAAGGTCCAGACCGGGTGGGTATCCCCCTTGTTGTAGACCCGATTTTTGGGGCTTCAACATATTTGGCACTAGAAGGAGGGCTCCGAACTGTGAATGGCAAGTAAATCTAAATCTAAATACCATTCTGAGAGTAAATTGCCCTCACCAACTCCCCCGACTTCTCCATCGCACTTAGAATCTTTAAATCTTGAGCAAGAAATTGAAAGAACAACCACCACTACCACAAACCCTGACATTTTAGAGAAATCTACTATCGAACCTCTTGAAGTTGAATCTTTGATTCATAAACTTCAGCGATTTTCTATATCACCTCAAAGATCTGATAAATCTCAAGGTAGTGTGACTTCGCAATATAACCCTGCTCATCCTATCACTAGATTAAAGAGCGAAAAGTTTGGTATTGAGCCAACCAAGTTACCTCTACCTACAAGGAAGAGAGCAAGGAAATCACCTAAAGGGTCTAATAGCGAGACTCTTTCATCATCATCATCCATCTCAACCTCTCCACCACGAAGTCAACCATCCACCCCTCTACTTCAGATTATTGTCCACTAGTCCACTGGAAATTCAACATCTCCTTCTCAATCCTCTGGAAGTGTAATATCCTCATCTTCCCAACCGTAGGGATCATCTTCTGTGCTTTCCTCTGTTAGTAGTTCAACGATGGCCCAAATGCCATGGAATAACCCAGGGGCAGTCTTAATGCCTGCGCCCTTGAGTCAATTACCAACCCATCCCGAAAAATAGCTGCCTAAGTTTAACCCTGAAGCAGGCATGTGAGCAGAAGAACACATAAACAACTTCATGTTATCCATAAATCTCAATGGAGTTACTAATGAAGATGTTGTCGTTCGACCCTTTCCTTAGACGTTGCTAGGAGTAGTCAGATCATGATATTTCTCATTACCATCTGGATCTATCACTAGTTGGGAGATCTTCCAAGAACAATTCTTGACTAAGTTCGGTGATGACAGGTCTACCGCGGCATTGATCAATGACCTGTCTAACCTTAGGGCCGAGTCAAAGGAACCTATCAAATATTTTAACTCACGTTTCAATAAACTGTTGAAAAAAACTCCTACTGCTTCTAAGCCTAGCGAGAAGTGCGAAGTGAATGGTACATCTCTGCTTTACCATCAAACATATCAATCTTCATTGATAGGGCTAATAAAAAAACTTTAGCTGACAATATGAAGGAAGCAATAGCTGTAGAGAAACGTATCATAGCCTTAGAAAAGAAAAACACCGTTGATGAACGAAAATCTAAGAAGGTTACTTTTAAGGAAGATCCCAAGAAAAACAATCGAAAGATCCATTCAATTTAGAAGGATTGCAGAAAGTTGTGAAAACCATGTCTAACGAAATGGTTGATATTAAGAAACAAGTAGTAGAGACTTCTTCTAAAAAACCATACAAACCTTATAGAAGAAGTCCTTTGACTGATTCAAAGCCTCCTAACGCTATTACAAGTGCTGAATCAGAAAAAGAAGAAGAGGAAATTGCTACCAAAGAGCCTACTGATGAAGAAGAAGTTGTAGAGGTACAAGGTATGTGGGATTTCATCCTCCCCGATGAAGGGGATCAAGAGGCATCGCTGGTTAGTACTCAAAGTAGAAATCAACTCGATCCTCCTCAACCTACTCCTAAGCCAAAGAGCACAAGCTCAATGCCTAAGGATAAAGTCGCAGCCAAGAAAACGACACCCAAAATGACTAAAACAAGCCCAGTCCAAACAAATTCACCAACTCCATCTAAAACATTGATTGCTTCAGATGAAATGGAGTATAATATCATAGAAGACATGAAGAATATTAGGGATAATATTACTTTTTATGAATTGAGCAAGTTAAAACATCAGCAAAAGATACTTTTGAAAGAATTACATGTAGTACCAGTTGCACCTCTGCCCGCTGCTGTAATCTCTCAAGCTTCCCATGAGATGGGAAGACCTCCAACTAATGTGATTAATAAATTTGATCCAAACGATATCGCTTTAATTGGAGGAAGGTCGAGATCTCATACTCCCCCATTTCTTCTTACTTATGAAGTTTTCAACAAAAATTTGCATAATTGTTTAGTTGATTCTGGAGCTTCATCTAATATCTTACCTAAATCAATATGTGCAAAGTTGAACGTTCAACCTCAAAAATCTGTTGTGCGCATAGTGCAGCTGGATCGGTCGCAAGTTGAAGTGATCAACGAATTAAATCAGGTTACCATAAGGCTGTCATCTAATCCAAAGGTATGTCAAGTTATCAACATTTTAGTTGCAGATATTCCAGAATTTTATGGCTTAATTCTTAGCAGAGATTGGTCAGAAAAACTTCATGGATACTTTGCAACCGATTGGTCGCACATGTGGCTCCCTTACAATGGTAAACCAAATCAGATAAAGGTTGAGCGAGAAAGACATCAGAAATACATAGTAACAGAATTGGAAGGAGAAAATGAACTGGTAGCATACAACAATAATATTATTGGCAACTATTCTGTTGATTCTTTCTTAGGAAATTTTAATGCTCACAGTTCACCTTACTTAGAACATTCTGTTTTATCTCAAGTAGAAAATTCTTCTCAAACAGATAGTTCCAAATGTATTAATTTTATAGATAGTCCTATAAATAAATCTTTATTTTGGAAGTTATTTTTTGACGGTTCTAAGTCTAACGAAGGAGCAGGAGTAGGATGCGTATTAATCAGTGCAGAGGGAAACAAAACTATGCTAAGTTGTAGACTCGAGTTCGATTGCACCAATAATACTGTAGAATACGAAGCTTTAGTCCAAGGATTATACAAAGCAATCGGATTAGACATGAAATATCTACAAGTCTTCGGAGATTCTGAAATTGTTATCAGACAGGTACGAAATACTATACATTATCTATCAGGTCATTTAAAGAATTACCAATCTTTACTACAAGATCTGACTGAACATTTTATAGCATTTAATATTTCATCAATTCCTAGACTCCAGAATGCTAGTTTCTACCTCTTGGCAAACATAGCTTCCAAACTCATTCCCTCAGAAGACTATAGCCCCAATAGATTTTAAATAAAATTAATCTTTAGACCCTCGATTCCTGATAACATTACCAATTGGAGAATTTTCAATGATGATTATGATTTTGTGAGCTTCCTCACATCTGAGGGATCTTACACCAATCAGATAATTGACGAGGACCAACATGACAGACAATTGCAACAAGATAGCACTAAAAATGCTATACCAAAGTCAGTAGTCAAATTAGAAGACCTATATGATTTTAAAGATCGATTCAAAAGATCTACCAATTCAAAACTTCAAAGTTCAACTCTGAACTATGAATTAGTAAATATAGGAACTGATACCAAGCCACAAAATATCAACCTAGGCCTTGGCCTAGCTCCTGAAGAAAAAATAGCGTGTGTTTGTCTCTTGAAGCAATATAAAAGTGTCTTTGCTTGGAACTATGATGAACTTAAGACTTACGACACTTCTATCATCCAACATACTATCCCAATGATAAACGATGAAAAACCTGTCCAGCAGAAGCTGAGAAAGATCCATCCTAATGTAGAAAACCATATCAAATTTGAGCTCAATAAGTTATTGAAAGCCAAAATCATTTTTCCCGTTCGAAATTCTAAATGGGTTTCCAACATGGTTCCCGTTAGAAAGAAGAATGGAGACATTAGAATTTGCATTGACTTTCAAAATCTTAAGAAAGCCTGCCAAAAGGATAATTTTGCTTTGCCTCCTATGAAGCAAATATTGCAAGCAGTTGCAAGATCAGACTTAATTTCCTTCTTGGATGGTTTCTCCGGCTACAACCAAGTTTTGGTCCATCCTGATGATCAATTAGAAACTACATTCAGAACCAAATGGGGTACTTATGCATATCAAAAGATGCCTTTTGGTCTGATCAATGTTGGTGCCACATTCCAAAGGGCCATGGACATTGCATTTAAGGGATTAGTAAACAAATCAGTAGTAATATACCTAGATGATATAATTGTATATTCCAAGAAGCGAAGCAATCATCTCAAAGATTTAAAACAGATTTTCCAACGTTGTCAAAGGTATGGAATTTCACTTAAACCAAAAAATTCCTTTTTTTGCATTAAGTGAAGGAAAACTTCTTGGATTTATAGTGTCAAAATCTAGAATCCATATTGATCCTGACAGAATCAAGGAGATTTCCGAAATACCTTTTCCTCACAATAAGAAAGCTATGCAATCTTTCCTTGGCCAGATTAATTTTGTAAAGAGATTTGTTCCAGATTTTTCAAGAATCGTATCTCCTTTACAAGCAATGATTAAAAATAACTCAATCTTCAAATGGGGCCAAGAAGAATACGAAGCATTCAATATGATCAAACAAGTGATTGTTAATGCTTCATCTTTAGCAACTCTAAATTTTTCCGATCCTTTCATTTTATATACATTTGCCTCTGATAGATCATATGTTGCGATATGCACTCAAGAAAATCAAGACAAGGCAGAAGCCCCAATTGCTTTTTTTAGTTCAAATCTACAAGGGGCTGAGTTAAATTATTCAGACGTAGAGAAACAAGCTTATGCTATTTTCAAAGCGATAAAATATTTCAGGCCCTTTCTGCTTAAAACCCATACAAAAATCATAATACCGTTTCCAGCGGTAAGAAATCTCTTAGTACAGAAAGATGTGGGTGAGAAAAGAGCCAATTGGGTTACTGCATTACAAGAATATGACGTTGAAATTAAACCAGCAAGTATTGTAAAAGGTCAAGGATTTTGCAAAATGCTGGCTAGAGCATCGCTTATTTCCGAAATACCATCTACAGAGATACAAATGTACGAGGTAAGCCTAAACGATGTTGATTCATTATACGCTGATATCATATTTTATCTAAAGAACGGATATGCCCCTTCAAACCTTGATTATACAAAGAAAAGAGCTCTAAGGTTGAAGGCTAAGCAATATCAGCTCGTGAACGATGTACTTTTTAGGATGAATTATGATTCTGTTCTCCTTATATGTCTTGAGAAATCTGAAGCTAAAAAGGTGTTGCAAGAACTCCATGATGGACTAGCAGGTGGACATTATGCTGGAGATGCTACTGCACATAAAATCCTCCGCGCAAGCTATTACTGGTCCACACTATTCAAAGACACGCATAGATACATAAGGAAATGTCAAGTTTGTCAAATTGCTACTGGGAGACAAAAGAAACCATCGTTGCCTTTGCAACTAGTCAACATTGAACAACCTTTTGATCAATGGGGATTGGATATAATAGGTGAGATCATTCCTCATTCTTCTAAACAGCACAAGTATATCCTTATAGCTACAGATTATTTTACTAAATGGGTAGAAGCAGTTCCTATCAAGACAACTAATGCCGAACACATCATTGATTTCATAGATCAGTTCATAATCACCAGGTTTGTTTTACCTTCTGCTTTAATGTTTGATAATGAGTCGTATTTTTCTGGCAATGCTATGACTGAATTTGCACTCAAAAGAGGTTTTAAGCTTAAAAACTCTGCCAATTATTACCCACAGGGGAATGGGTTAGCTGAATCTACAAATAAAAACTTAATCAGAATCATTAAGCGAATCATTGATCAAAGTCACAAGAATTGGCACAAGTATTTAATATATGCTTTATGGGCAGACCGAATAACGCAGAAAGCCTCTGTTGGCACTTCTCCCTTTAATTTAGTTTATGGGAAAGAAGTGGTTCTTCCAACCCATCTAGCAATTCCCTCTTTTGCCTTAGTTCAATATATTGAAGAAGCACCAAATTCTTCCTTACAACTAAGGCAGCTGGAAATACTTAAGCTAGAAGAGCAACGAGAACAGGATAAAATAACTCATGCTCATCACCAAGCATTAGTAAAAGCTTCTTTTGATTCAAACATGATATCTAGAAAGGACTTTCAGATAGGAGATCTAGTTTTAAAATGGGATAAGGCTCATGAGGAAAAGGGAAAACATACGAAGTTTCAATGAATGTGGCTTGGCCCTTTCCAAATTGCAGAAATCATAGGCCCATCTACTTTTATGTTACAGGATTTAACAGGAAAAAGAGAATCTTTACCTGTTAACGGACAGATCCTCAAAAAATACTTTCCATAGGAGATCATTCTTCTATTTTTATAGATTAGTTTTTCCTTTATTTTCATAATAAAACCAGTTGTAAATGGTTACATTTGGAATTCATGAAAAAGACAAGTATTTCTTTTAGTTTTTGTTTTTTCGCTTGTATAAATAGAACTGATTTAGAAAATTGGTCATTATTATTGAAAGATACAGTCAAAGGCTATAAGCCTGAAAATGATACTAGTTTCAACCTTGTAAATTTTGATAAAAAACGACCTTTAGTTGGAATTTGTTTTATATCAGTCAAATGAAAGGTATCAATAACAAAACAAAGATTCTCTGTAGAAAATCTCTTTCCAAAAAACTCTACCATTGTCGTCCAGAGCTATTCTTAAGGAAACAATGACTTCCTCCCCACCTAGGGAATTACGAGCTTCAAGGAATAATCCAATGATACACTTTAACTTAAAGAATAAGAGATCTCATCACGAGTCGACTTATCATGATCATAGATATTATAACTTGTTGACTTTGCCAAAACTGCATACCACAACAGGGCAAGGACTCAAGATTGTTGCAATCAAAAGACAAGGGGTCTCATCACGAGCCAGCTTGTTCAGCAAAGCTATAAATCAAGTGAGTGGCACTGTCATAATTTGGCTACCAAACCAAGGCATTTTTCTTTAAGGATTAAAAGAAAATGAAAGCAATACGTGTAGATATGGATTTCTCTTTAAAAATTGTATATTTCTCCAAGTGGGATATAGGATCATTGCTGGGTACAGGTAACCCTGTCGAGGCTATAAACGTCTGCTGGTAGTAGTGTCTCTACCTATGACAAATGAGCAAATTTAAAACTGATTTAAAGAGAAGGCTTTGTTTTTATCTTTATAAACCAAGTAGTGACTGATGTAGATACAATGACTAGCTCTAGGAAGTAAATAACCAAAGTTAACATAGAAGAAACAAACTATCATAGACAGCTAAAAGCATAATGTATTTTATATTTCTATAATAAAGTTTGATTTTCTAGAAAAATTTCTGTTTTGGAAGTTTAGAAAATTCAAAAGAAAAGTAGAGATAATTGGTTCTTCCAAGTGAATCGCCAATTGTTGTGGCCAGTAACAACCCCCCTTCTTATTTAGTTTTATCACTAATACTAAATAAGTGGGGACCCTTATTAAAAAAATTTAAAAATTGATTAATGCTTGTATTTCCTTTTTCAATAAAACTTACTATCATAAACTTAGGAGAATATCCTCGAAAAATCTAAAAGGACTTAAGTTTTATGATAGGTTGGAATAAAATCACTCCTTAAAGCACGTTGCATTGCAAAAAGAGTAATAGATGCCTTCCTACAAGCGAAATTCTAATATTGCGAAATCGCGATGCGAAATCACGCATTAAAAGGCACTCATCGCATCGCATGCCTCAAATATCACTTAAAACTGAAATGCCTCAAACCGCCGATAAGCGATGGTGCATCTCACAAATCGCATTTTGCAGAAAACACATTGAACGGATAAGTGCCACACACAACGGATATGCAATATTGCGAAGCAAATCACAAAATCGCCTTATCGCAGATCTTTAGGGCTCGTTGTTCGAAAAAGCTTTTTCCATAACCCAAGGCCCGGTTATGCGCGTTAATGATAATTAATGAGTTAGTTGGAAATCATTAATGAAATATGGTTTTGATCTTATCGAAGAGCCATTTCACGTAAGGTGGTATATTTTATATGTTTTCCGCATTTAAAGCTTTCCCGTCACCTTTTTCTTATCATTATTCTCACCTCATTTGTAAACTGCAGGAGCGAAGAGCAGAGAAGTATACATAGCAGTGTTCAGGATATTATGGGAAAGAAGGGTAAAGCTTCGAGTTCTGAAGATAAAGAAATGACGCCCTTGTACACAGACACCACCTGTAACAAAGATGTCGGTATTACTACTTGGGAAGGCATGTACAGTCTACTTGAGGAAGAAGATCCCAAGGTAATGGAGGTTACAGCTGCTGTAGGCTCACACGGGTCTTCTAAGGCATCTATTATAGACCTAGCATGTTCATTCTTACACAGGATAGCAGTGAGGCCCAAAATTCTTCCATACACAGACATGATTAAATGGGTACTAGATAATGCTGATATCACGTATAGAGAATTTAAATCTCAAAATCACGAACTCGCAGAGTCGTTATTTTTACAAAATTTAAGCTTTATATCCTCTAACAAAAAGCGCTCAAGAGGTGAAAATCGCACCAGGGAAACCCGGATCGAGAAACGGAGGTAGTTTCCGATGCGCGATTAGCACCTAGGCAAAACCCCTCGAGATGGAAAGCCTCTAATCTCTCAGTCGCCTGTAAGACCGGAAATTTGTAGAAAAAAGCGCTAAAGGCGAAAGGCAAAACTTGAACTCTAGAAAGGAAAAACTTGAACTCAAGTATATCATCAAGCGGTATATAGATATCTACCGAATGTACAACATCTACAGACAAACTGGAGACAAAAGGTTCAAGAAAGGGCAGAATCAATAAAAAGGTTAACCAAGTTGAATTGGGATTCTTACTAGGCATACTTGGTAAAACCACACAGCCAGTGCATGACTCTCAAATGTATCATCAATTCTGCTGAGAAGATGGCGCCAGCTCTTACCGATTCCGTTTTTGCAGGACAGCTAAAATCGGAAGTTGGCCAGCCAACTCTCCTCAAGCAAATGCTGAATGCTTGTGACTACAAGGAACATATACATAGATAGTTAGTTATTAGTTTTAGTTTTAGATTCAATTTTAGTTTTAATTTTGCTTTATTTTTTGCCTGAAATGAGGACGGTCATTTAAACCGCATCCTACATTTTTGTAATAAATTATTTTTAGATTTAGTTAGTAGTATTTAAACCCTTCTCATGCATTTAGAGAAGGGTCCTGAAATTTGTCAAAAACTTGTCCTCAGAACATGCACTTTTGCACCCTCCGAGGAGGTTTTGATGAATGAATGGAACAAGATTTATTGATATCTGCGTTTAATATCTACTACTGATGTTGCACTTTTGTACTCTTAGTGGATGTTGGATTAAGAAGAGATAAATCATTATTGCTTGAAGCTCATGAGTAGAACTAGTTATAAATGGTACTTTTATCTCTTAACTGTTTTTGCTTATGTGTTAAGGTGATATTCATATTCAGTTATTTATATATGAATGCGTGAATGCTTGAGTTATCATTTGGCACTTCTGTATGGTGATATCTATTTATTTATGTTTAATATATGAGTATCTTATTATGCAATATGTTTTTCACAACTGTTTTCTAACATTTTATACGAAATGGTTTATCTTTATTGAATTCTTTTCTAAGAGCATTTGAATGATCTTTATTACCAACTGTTATTTGAAATCATTTTAGATCGCATAACGAAAATATTACATCCCAAGTTAGTTTAGAATTAGATATTTATGTTTATTAGAATACAATTGCATTGTTGTTAGATTAGATTTATAATAAAAAGCATTTTACTTAAGAACTATTAGAAAGGAAATATCAATTCTCAACACACACACACATATATTTGGGAAACTGGTCCCATATCCCAGTCAGACCCATTATACCAAACGGAAAAGGAGCTGCTAACCAAGGTCCGGACCGGGTGGGTATCCCCCTTGTTGTAGACTTGATTTTCGGGGCTTCAACATACCCCTACTGTTCAGCAAGCAGAGCATAGCGGGGAGCAGACTATTGAAGAGATTTCCGGGGAAGGGGAAACAAGCAAAAAAACTAGTGAACCCCTTAGCACAGATGTTAATATTGACCCCATCTTGATTAGAGAATGGGAGCAATTTGATGAACATATCAAAAGCCAGAGCGACCCCCAAAACATTATCACATTAGCATCGCCCGCAACACAACAACCCATCATTATTGATAGTGCGATTGAAGGGACACCCAGTATAGACATAGCTCAGAAAGAGATTGAAATAATCCTTAAAAATACTTCAGGATAAATTACATTAAATATTGAGGAAATACCACCCTTGGATGTATTTTACAGCCCAAAGCACAAGGCTGTAATCAAGAGATAGAGGAAAAAGAGGAAAATTGACCAGACATCATCCACAGCTCCTCAATCTGAATTTATGAATGTTATATGGAAGTATTTAGAGGTCAATCCTTCTGAGGATTTGACTAATTTATCCCAATTTTCAGGGGCATACACAGCTGCTACAATTGATAAGGCCACTGAAGTTAACTAGTAAATCAAAGAAAAGGATCAAAGGATTACTTAGCTTAAAGAGCAAAGAGCAATAGAACAACAGAAGATTAATCGGCTTGAGGAACAGTTGGCAGAAGAAAAACAAAAGAACGAGCAGCTTAAAGTACAATTAAACCTGGAGAAACAGAATATTGACCAACATGCCATCCAAAAACAACAACAGTTGTCTCAAGAGCTCGAACAACTTAAATTGACACATCAACAAGAAATGAAGGCTAAAGAGGAGAAAATCTCACAGCTACAACTATATATATAACATCAGAGATTATCCTAAGGTTGAGGAATTTAAGAAGGAAGCCCTAGAAGCGAATAAGGCCTTATCTCAACAACTCAATCTACTTTTCCATAAAATATTTCTTGTCGACCCATTATGCATCATAACTACATCATTGATCGATCAAGCAGTCAATACCAGATTAGAATTTGAGGACACAGATGATAAGGTCACAAATTCCCTCTCCTGGCAAAGCACAGTGGAAGGAAGAGGTATTAACCTACTGAATATTCAAGAGTCGCATAAAGAAATATTGTTTTCGGAATGGGAAACACAGTTGATAAAGGTAGAAAGGGCTACTTCTAAGTCCAGAGCTATAATGAACAGTGTGATTGAGTTGGTAAATGGTAATTTATATGGAGCCAATTTAATTTCTGATTGCTCCCCAGGAAAGCTTCCAAAAGTGAAAGTGTGAGAAAATCAATGGAAGCAGGATCTGGCCACCAAAGATGAACAACTCAACAGAGTACAAAGTCTTACTTGGGATGCATATTGGTCCTTTTTAGTCAAGCTACACAGCCAACAGATGACCATCAAATGCCTTGTCGATGTTGTTGATCACATGGTGCCTGAGCTTTCAGATGCCATGTACACGGGACAACTACACTCCAAGATGAGTCATCCTCCATAAATTCAAAACATGCTCTCAATTTTTCAGTTGCGGGTATAGGAGAAGAAATAGATACAATGAATCTTTTCAAAGGCAATTGCACTACTATTTTTGCAATTAAAATCCCAGATTTTAATGTTTACAGTTCCAACAACTCTAAGAAATTTTTGTTGACAATTTGTTTTAATTCTATTATATAAACCCTTTCATGTTATTGAAGAAGGGGTCCTCAATTTATACAAAAACTAGACTTGAGAAAATGCACTTTTGCACTTCTAAATTTATTTTTTATAAGCAGTGGATCAAGGTTTCAGATTTTTGTGAAAGAAATTTTTCAAACCTACATTTTTGTATCTCCTGGAAGTTTTTTGGAATAAGAAGGTGGAACCAGAATGTTACTTACATAACAAGACTCAAATGCATGATTTATTTCTATCACTATTGTTTTGTCTTGTTCTTTATGTAATCAAGCATTCCATTTAATTTTCTATTGTTGATGTATTCACATGCTTCAAACAATTTTATATTGAGTCACTTCTGAAAGATTTAGAATTGTTATATTAGAGATATATGTCAGCAATAAATATTATTATGTATGCGATACGTTTTCATAATTACTTCGTTTAATTTCTTAAACAAAGTAATCATTATTTAAATTGCATCTTTCTATGGATAAGTAAATCATCTATATGATTATTTGTCTATCAGGAATCATCAAAAATTGCATTGTTAAGAGATTACTCAGGTTATATAGATATATTTGTATATTTTAGAGTTATAGATTAAAATCGTCTATTGTCTTCGTTATACATTTTAAAACATTCATTCATTAAACCATACATTATTGGGAAATTAGTCCCACAATATCCAGTCGAAGGTACCATACCAAATGGAAAAGGAGCTGTACTAAGGTTCGGACCGGGTGGTTATCCCCCAATGTTGGTGCTACGATTTTAGAGGCATCAGCAATTTTGGCGCTAGAAGGAGGGCCTAATTGTGAATGGTGAGTAAATCTAAATCCACAGGCCATTCTAAGAGTAAATCTCCCTCACCATCTCCTCCAACTTCTCCTTCGCATTCTAAATCTCTTATTCCTAAGAGAGAAGTTGAAAAGAAAAATACAACACCCATTGCTGAAACCCTAAACACACTAGACAATTATTTTCTTGAACCCCCTAAAGTACAGTCTTTGATTCATAAACTCCAAGGGTTTTCAATATCCCAAGAACAGTCTGAGTTATCCCAAGGCAGTGTGACTTCGCAATATATCCCATCGCAGCCGCTTACTAGAGCACAGAGTGAAAAACTTGGTATTCCACCAGTTGAATTCCCTCTGCCAAGTTGAAAAAGGGCTAGGAAGACACCATCAGAATCTAATAGTGAGACTTTGTCCTCATCATCATCCATTCCATCTATACCACTGCAAATTCATCCATCCATTTCCCAACTTCAGATCATAGTCCAAAAAGGTACAGGAACTTCAACATCCTCTACCCAATCACTTTCAACTGCCTCGTCACCCTCTTCTACTGTTAGCTCAATGATGGCACATAATCAACCTCAACCAAGGCCATGGACCAATCCAGGAGCGGTCAGAATGCCTGCACCTTTGAGCCAATTGCCAGCTCATCCTGAAAAATGGTTACCAAAATTTAATCCTGACATTGGCCTATTAGCGGAAGAACATATAAACAATTTCATGTTATCAATCAACTTGAATGGAGTAACGGAAGAAGATGTTGTTGTTAGACTATTTCCATACACTCTACAAGGAGCAGCAAGATCGTGGTACTTTTCATTACCACCAGGGTCCATCAATAGCTGGGATGCTTTTCAGGAGCAATTTCTAACTAAGTTTGGAGACGATAGGTCTACAACCACTTTGATTAATGATCTCTCCAATCTGAAATCTGAATCAAAGGAACCCATCAAAGACTTCAACTCACACTTTAATAAGTTGTTGAATAAAATTCCTGCGACATCCAAGCCTAGTGAAGAAGTCTGAAATGAATGGTATATCTCTACCTTGCCTTCAAACATAGCCATCTTCATTGATAGGGCTATTAAACCAACATTAGCAGAAAATATGAAGGAAGCAATCGTTGTTGAAAAACGTATCTTTCTTTGGAAAAGAAAAACGCTCTGGAAGAAAGAAAATCCAAAAAATTTACCTTTATAGATGATTCAAAGAAGAAAGCTAACAAGGATCAATATGACATGGAAGGTTTACAAAAAGTTATTAAAACTATGTCTAATGAAATGGTGGAAATAAAAAAGCAGGTAGCTGAAGCTTCTATGAAAAGAACATTTAGAAACTTTAAAAGAAATCGGCCAACCGATCCTAAACCACCTAATGCTATATCTAATGCAGAATCTGATATGGATGATGATGAAGATGAAGATATAGTTTTATCAGCTGAAGAAATGGAAGAAGATGAAACAGTTGAATGTCATGGAATGTGGGACTTTATCTTACCCAACTCTGATAATGAAAGTGAATAGGAAGCTCTCCCAGTAAATACCAGAAGCAAAAGTATAGCAGAGCCTAATCAAGCAAATTCTAAGAAGAAAAACTCAAGTCCTGTTACTAAAGACAAAGCTCCCACAAAGAAAACTCCAGTTGCATTTCCCCATAATCAACCATCATCCTCCAATCCTCCCTCATCATCTAAAACACTAGTAGTTTCAGACTCCATGGATTATAACATTGTGGAAGACATGAAGAAGGCTCAAGCAAATATTTCTTTGCATGAACTTAGCAAGCTCAAAGATCAACAAAAGCTACTGCTTAAAGAATTAAATGCAGTACCTTCTTCTCCTCTTCCAACCAGTTTATTATCCAAGGTGGCAAGAGGATCAGGTAAGCTACCATCTGATAAGGTAGATGCTACTGATGCTGTTTTAATTGGGGATAGGTCGGATTCTCATACTCCTCCTTTTCTCTTGACTTATGAGATCTACAATAGAAATTTTCATGACTACCTTATAGATTCAAGGGCTTCATCAAATATAATACCAGCCTTAGTTTGCTCCAAGTTAAATATTGAGCCCCAGAAGTCTGCAGTCCATATTGTTCAATTAGATTGAACTAAGGTACATGTTATAGGAGAGATAAATTAAGTTACTATCAGATTATCAACTGATCCCAGGGTGGTCCAAAGAATTGATATATTAATTGTTGACATCCATGAGTTTTATGGTTTGATCCTTAGCAGAGATTGGTATGAAAAATGTCACAGTTACATTTCAACTGATTGGTTTCACATGTGGCTTTCCTATAATTGGAAGCCGAATCAAATCAGAATAGATTGCGAAAAACATTTGACTCATAAAGTAATTTAGTTTGAACAAGAAAATAAACCTGTAGCCTTCAATAATAACATTCTCGAAAACTATTCGGCTGAGTCATTTTTTGGGAATTTTAATGCTCAACAATCTCCTTTTGCTGTTAATAGTGTCATATTTCAAATTGAAAATTTCTCCCATATTGATACCTCAAAGTGTGTTAGTCTTGCAGATGAACTTGTAAATAAAATTGTAAATAAGCCTTTGTTTTGGTCTTTATATTTTGATGGATCAAAATCCAATGACAGTGTAGGAGTAGGATGTATTTTAGTTAGTCCAGAAGGAGAAAAACGATGTTATCATGTAGATTAGAATTTGAGTGTACCAATAACACTGTGGAATATGAGGCATTGATTCAAGGGCTCTATAAAGCAATAGGCCTGAATATCTAATATCTAAAAGTATTTGGTGATTATGAAATTGTCATTAAACAAGTAAGAAATACTATCCATTGTCTTGGGTCATCTCAAACATTATCAATCACTTGTTCAAGATCTCATAACTCATTTTCTAGCATTTGACATTTCTCCTATTCCTAGATCATAGAATGCAGCAGCCGATCTTTTGGCTAATGTTGCTTCTAAACTCCTTCCATCCAAGGATTATAGTCCAGATAGATTTTCAATTGAATTAATTTTTCGTCTATCTATCCCAGATAATGTCACCAATTGGCGTGTATTTAATCATGATGAGGATATCTTAAATTTCCTGACTTCTAAAGGATCTTATGATGATCATATTATTGATGAAAGTGATCATGATCTTCAATTAAAACAAAGACTCAATGAAAATCCTATTCCTAAATCTGTGGTCAAGTTAGAAGATCTTTACGATATTAAGGATAGATTCAAAAGGGTCACTAATGCAAAACTTCAAAGTTCTACTTTAAGCTTTGAATTAGTAAATCTTGGCACTGAGGCCAAACCCCAGAATGTCAACCTAGGACTTGGACTTTCATCAGATTATTAAAAAAATAAAAAAAATGTTTTCGCTTGGAATTATGAAGATTTGAAAACTTATGATACCTCTATCATTCAACACACAATTCCAATGATTTCTGATGAGAAACCTGTACAACAAAAGATAAGGAAAATTCACCCAAGTCTTGAAAGTCAAATCAAAGCAGAATTGAATAAAATCCTTAAAGCCAAAATAATCTTTCCTGTCTGACATTCTAAATGGGTCTCAAACTTGGTACATGTAAGGAAAAAGAATGGTGATATTAGGATTTGCATCGATTTTAGAAATCTCAACAAATCATGTCAGAAAAATAATTTCTCATTACCAATGATGGAACAGATACTTCAATCAGTAGCTAGCTCAGAGTTAATGTCTTTTCTTGATGGTTTTTCAAGATACAATCATATACTTGTACATCCAGACGATAGATTAAAGACTACATTCAGAACTAAATGGGGAACATATGCTTATCAGAAAATGGCTTTGGTTTGATAAATGCTGGAGCTACTTTCCAACGAGTCATGGATATAGCCTTCAAAGGTTTGATCAATAGGATAGTCATTGTTTACTTAGATTACATAACTGTCTATTCTAAGAAAATGACCAATCATTTGCATGATTTAAAATAGATCTATGAACGTTGTAAAAGGTATGGGATTTCTTTAAATCCAAAGGAATCATTCTTCACTCTTAATGAAGGTAAACTCTTAGGGTTTATTGTATCCAAAGATGGCATATACATTGATCCAAACAGGATAAAAGAAATTTCTGATATTCCTTTGCCACATAATAAGAAATCTATGCAATCATTTTTGGGACAAATAAATTTTGTGAAAAGATTTGTTCCTGATTTTTCTCATATAGTTTTGCCTTTGCAAACCATGATTAAGAAAAACTCAGTTTTCAAATGGGGACATAACGAAAAAGAGGCTTTTGACTCGATCAAACAAGAAATCATTAATGCTCCTGTGTTGAATACTCTGAATTTTTCTAGTCATTTTATTTTGTATACTTTGGCCACTGAAACATCTTACGTTGTTGTTTTAATATAGATCAATGATCAACAAGTAGAAGCACCCATATCTTTCTTTAGTTCTAATTTGCAGGGTGCCAAACTCAACTATTCCAAAGTTGAAAACAAGATTTCATTGTATTTAAGCCTATCAAACACTTTAGACCATTTCTCCTAAGAACACACAAAAGTAATAGTCCCATTCTCTGCAGTGAGGCAATTTCTAGTTCAAAGGGAAGTAGGAGAGAAGAGAGCTAACTAGGTAACAACTTTACAGGAGTATGATATTGATATTAAACCAACGAAAATTGTTAGAGGGCAAGGTTTTTGCAGGTTATTGGCAGGAGCTTCTAATATTCCAGACCATGAAGATTCAGATAATATTGTACAAGTACACGAGATAAGTATCATAAATTATGAATCTCAATATGCTGATCTGATCTTTTACTTGAAAAATGGATATGATCCCCCTGATTTCAGTTACAAAAACAAACATGCCTTAAGATTAAAAGGCAAACACTTCGAAATCATTGATAATGTGTTATTCAGGAGAAATTATGGTTCAATTTTATTAAGATTCCTTGAAAAAACTAAAGCACAAATGGTTTTGCAGGAATTGCATGATGGCCTAGTAGGTGGACATTTTGGAGGAGACACTACAGCTCACAAAATACCACATGCTGGATATTATTGGCTATCTTTGTTTAAAGATTCCCATGACTACGTAAGGAAATGCAATATATGACAAACTGCCAGTGGAAGACAAAGGAAACCGGCCTTTCCTCTACAACCAGTAAATATTGAGCAACCATTTGAACAGTGGGGGCTTGATATTATAGGAGAGATTGTTCCACATTCTTCCAAGCGACATAGATACATCCTCACGGCCACAGACTACTTCACAAAGTGGGTAGAAGCAATTCCACTAAAGGTAGCCAATTCTGATGCAATTATTGAATTCATTGATCAGTTCATCATTATAAGGTTTGGTTTACCGAACACGTTTATTTTTGATAATGCATCTTATTTTTCTGGGAATAGTATAGTTGAATTTGCTCTTAAGAGAGGTTTTAAGTTAAAATACTCTACAAATTACTATCCTCAAGGAAACGGCTTAGCATAGTCAACTAATAAGAATCTCATCAATATTATTAAAAGAACTATTGATTAAAATCAAAAAATTGGCATAAATCTTTAATATTTGCATTATGGGCAGATCACATAACTCAAAAGGCCTCAATAGGTACTTCTCCTTTTAACTTGGTGTATGGGAAAGAAGCTGTAATACCGCCAAATTTAGCACTCCCATCTCTAGCCCTAGTACAATTCATTGAAGAAATTCCTTCTTCCTCTATACAATTAAGGTTTGACCAAATCCTTAAATTGGATGAGGAAAGAGAAAAGGCCAAAATTACTCATGCTAAACATCAACAAGTCATTAAATCTTCTTTTGATGCAAGTTTCGCCGGCTCAAAAACATTACAGATTGGTGATCTCTTTTTGAAATGGGACAAAGCACATGAAGACAAAGGTAAGCATACTAAATTTCAAAAGATGTGGCTTGGACCATTTCAGATCGTTGAAAAGATAGGCTCATCAACGTTTCTACTGCTAGACTTCTCAGGAAAGAGAGATTCTCTTCCTGGGAATGGG